>JAMXBC010000010.1:29590000-30915219 GCA_024138005.1 Lumnitzera racemosa
GATTATTTTATTAAATTAGGCGAACCCATCATAAAGTAACACATGTCCTTTAATTAATATTGAGAGAGAGTGATGAAATATAGTTGACCTGTTTACCAAAAAGAAAATTACATACGATTGATTTGTAATAATTCATCGGCTGGAAGAACACAAATTAATTAACACATCAATTGCTAGTAATTAGGCCTTCAATTAGAGGGCTATGGGGTCAAAAATTCAGAATCTCGCATGGGCCTTGCTGTGGCGCATATGCGCTCATCCGTTAATGACTTGGTTTGGAAATTCGGATAAACTCGAGGCATTTCCTTCTGTCGAGTCCAGAGAAAGTTCCGGCAAGACCCCTTATTTGCTTCCAACGGGATTTTTTGGGTTAAATGTTCAAGGGAGGCTACACTAGCGAGAAGCAACTCCGGCGTCCACATTATTTGTGTTACCCTCACTCGTCGCATGCTCAAATGATCTATATTGGTTGAGTACATGAGCTGTCCAAAATTTAATTTAGAGGCTAACTTTTTTCAAACACGCGCGCGCGCGCTCTCTCGAGACAAGTCATGAGTTGGTAGTAAAGGTAGGAAACTATGAATTAGTTATGTCAGTAGAGCTTCAATTTAGCACTAGTTTTAATTTTCTTAGAGTAGGGCTGAGTTTGAATTGAAACTATTCAATAAGTTTATCAAGCCAGATTTAAAGTGGAGCCTCGTCGCCTCGATGAATTAAATTAGCTTAATTGAACTTAATGCTATCTGACCTCATTTCAATTGTTTTACATTCTAGTTGGTGTAATAGATAAAAAAGAAAAAAAGAAAAAAAAAATTGTGTCCTGATATAAAAAGCTCACTGGAAAAGGTAGCTAACACATTATTGCATCCATTGGGGGGGGAAAGAAAAATGTATTCATTCAGCTAATGCCTCTTCTAGCAGATTATTTCAAATTTAAGTGAACTGCCTTTTCCTGTATTTCCTTATCTCAAACTCCTATTTTTGCAAGCACTACTGCCAAGAAAAAAGAAAAAAAGAAGAAAAAGAATACTTCTCTGATTAATCGGTATAACTTATAATAAAATGGTCGTCAAGCCAAAAACAGGTTTAAATGTTTTCGAAAAGAAAAATTTCTTTCCAAGATTCGTGTATCTTTCACGAAAAAATGTAAGTATATAAAATGATGAAAATTTTCCTATTTGATTACAGTAAGTGTTACTATATTTTCCATCGTGTTTTGAAAAAAAAAAAAGGAACTATAACAAATAGTAAGAGTGTAAATAGGTAAAATTACTTATTAACTATAAGAGTTTATCTTGATATTTACTTAAATTCAACTAAAAAATAATTGATTGAAGTTAGAGTTTAAACTACTCGATTGATTAATCAAACTTGAATTTGAGCTTTAAATATGAAGCTCGACTAATTTGTAAGCCTAATTGAGTTCGACTCAAGTATTCAAGAAGAGTTTGGATATTAATATTGATATAGTTAGAAGAAAAAATATTTTCTTAACAAATGGAGTTTACATAAGTTTAATTAAGTTGAGATCAAACTTTAAAATTTTTAAGTCAAGTTCGAATTTAAACTTAATATTATATTATCTTAACCCATCTCACTTACAATTCTAATAGATAGTAATTAACTATTAAAAATTCGTTGTGATTGATATATCAATAAAACACTCCCTGGAATTTCGTAATACTTAACTTGAAATTAATATAAGCATAGTGTGAAGTTGTTAACGATGTCCAAAGAACCAACGTTAAATTGCTTAGTTAATGTAAGTTGCATCCTGAATCCATACATCACCGGGGGACTGCAAAACCGGATTTTCCCGAATTTTCCTCTTGCTTATTAATAAGAAGCATTGACAGCTAAATATTTAGTACTTTCCATGTGGACATAACGGAGATATACAAATCAACCCCATAAGACAACACATATCAACAATAAACTTTATTATGCTGCTTCTTCAAATAGATTTCACTTTGTCTTGGACAATTCATATTTCATACCTCAAAAGTTTTAGGAAACTGCTCGATCATTAGTTAAATGTCTGATTCAACAAATGCCTTGCCTTGTGTCCCTTCTGGTTGGCACAGCTGAAGATGACGTTAGAAATAGCTTCACTCTTGACAGCATACTCTAAGATACTTTGTATTTCCTCCTGGCTGTACCTGGGGTTGATGTATTCCAGTGCTTCCTTAAGCTCTTCCTTGCTGGGGAGGATTGGCCTTTTCGCGTCTTCATCGCCCACTCCGTCTTCCTCATCGTGATCGAATGCATACCCGTAGAAAGAAATTTTATCCTTCTTGTAAGATCGACAAGGACCCATAGCTGCTGCTGTTGATCTATGTAGTTTAATGGATGAGGACTAGCTTAAGCAAATAGTCATACAGTCATTCTTCCTTATAGCTGTTAGCTTTTCCACTTTTGTCTATTTCCTTAAAGGGACATTAACGGCGTAGAATTTACGAAATACAAGTGGCAGCCTAGAATCTTCAAATTTCCAATAAAATTTATCGATTTTCCACGAGCTATTTCCAACATTAAATAAGGGCCGCTTCACACTGCTCTTTATAATAAGAAAACACCAAATGGTGTTTAGAGGGTGCTTTTACAAAGCATCGGTACCTCCATTGAAAAGCCTAACATATTGTCAGGTTTTGGCCATTTGGCCTCTCTTTTTTTTTTTAATATTTTTATAATAAAATATTATTATAATAATATATAATAAAATAATTATTTAAACTAATATTTAAAAAATGTTTTATGTTTTAGTTTAAAAAGTAATGATGATATGAAATCCATACAAATTATAAAAAATAATTAAATAACTTTAGTTAGATAACCCTTTATAAAATAGAAAGACATTTAAAAAAAAAAAGATACTTAGAATGTTAATAGGATACTCTAAAGACCTCTCTAAACACTCTACTTATAAACATTCCCTAAGGCCATCCATAACTGCATTTCTTGATGTGGTCTCTTATGCAAGATACTGGTGTTTTAGGATAACTTCTATTAAAGAGGGGCCGTTAGAAAGTGTTGGGGCCGTTGATGGAGGATCTCGAGAAGAGTGTTTTTTTTTTTTTTATCTTCCTTTTTTTTTTACTTTGTTAGGTAATAATTTGATGTTTATAAAAATATAGTATATTAGGATCCACAAAACACTTAAAATGTTTGAGAAACTTTTATGAAGAGAATTCCTCAACAACTTAGCATTTAAGGACTCAAAATGGGATCCTTAGCAATAAAAATGGTCTAAGGCGCCATATTAATACCTCAAAAAACTTTTCATCTTTAAAACCTCTCTACTTTATCTTAATATCCTTTTAAGCATTTTTTTATATTTTTTATGGTCTCGCACTATAAGTTACTTTCAATCGAGTAATTCATGGTCAAAATATGAAAAAAAGAAAAAGAAAAAGAAAAAGAATGATATCACCAACATCCAATCTTCTGGAAGTGACCCGCTATTCTTTAAGAATTCTCCCCCACCACCAAGCAACTTCACGTGGAGTGCTCTTCTCTTAAGAGTCATGCTAAGTAACGTGCAAGGGAGATGATTTAAGTGGAAAATAATGTTTTCATTTTCTTTTTTATATTTTAAATAAATAACGATTCAAATTTAATGAATATTAAATTGAAGAACAAGTTTGATTTTGTAAAAAATATAGATGAGACAGTAAAAAAATCCTAAAATTATAAAAGAGTTAAAAAGACAAGATATTAAAATTTATAATCGAAAAAGATCTTACAAAAATTTGCAAATTCAATCTATTTAGATTTTCTTTTTTCTTTTCTTATTATATATTGCATAATGCAGGCTGCAGGGATTACTAATAATATATGCATAATGTCCGGATTAGCCATTCATCACGAGTGAAGTTGGAGCAATATGTTGATGAGATCTATCTATCATGGTATCATAAATAGTCAGCTCAAGGACCAAGCAATATATATCCCGAAAAAATAAAAAATGTGGTCTTATCACAGCACCAATTGATGCAAGGGATTCTCTAGCTATTAAACGGAACAAGCATCCTTCCTCTCCACGATTCATCAAATCCCACTCATGTCATTTCAATGCAAAGCGAGTGAAGATTCCACGCAATAACCATATGCTATGCCTTGCACTTGTGTAGTTCCTGCCACTGAATTTTCAACAATTGTCCCATCCATCTTGTGTGTTTTTCGCAACGCTTTTATCGTTGAATGGATTTCGAATCATGTATTGAACTTTCAACGTAGTATTTAATAAATGATTTCTAAATATTGATAATTCGGTATATAACTATTTTTTTTATAACATGGATAATTTATATTGCTAAAACCATCCATAATCTTAAGTTACTTACATTGCCCGATTAACTCGTTAAGCAATTCTCACCTTTAAAACAACTTTATACTTTATTCCTAATTTCTTCACCAAAGTTTCTTTATACTTTTTTAATTTTTATGGACCACATGCTATTATTATTATTATTTTTAACCGCTATCTTAAATATTTTGTAAAAACAACTTTAATATTGGCAAAATATTATATTTGGATAACATACTAATTTTTATTAATGTTAATTACGTTTAGTTAAAAATAATATTAAACATAATAAATATTATATTAATCACTACATTAAAAATCTTCATTAATTTATATATTGAAAATTCTTAGACTTCTCATTGAAATGATTGCCCACATTACAAATGGCTAGTTTAACCAAAAAAAAAAAAAAAAAGAAGCTTAAAGTAATGTTACCTAATAGAGTAATGCATGTGGGGAGATGATGCCAAGTCATTGAACTCTAACACACCAAGCAACTTTTGTAGCAATATATACTCTAATTATATTATGTTCTTGTGTATAGTTAGTATAGTTGTACAATTAGTAGGTTAGTCTGTACAGTTAAGTTGTTTTCTATTTTCTTTCTTTTTGTATACATTAGTTAGTAGTTTCACACGTATATCAATGGTAATATAAATACCATACTATACATAAATTCATTCATTCACACATTTTACACAAATCTTTCTCTTATCTGATCTCTCTTTGTGTGGAAGTCTCATAGACTTGCTCTATACTTTTAGGTAGATTTGCAAGAGATTAAGTTAGTTTACTACAATTTGAAGCAAAGTTTAACTTCTCACATGGTGTCAGAGCTCAGTTGAGGTAACATCTTTCTTTGATTGCATTCTGATCATGACTTCTCTTGAAGGTTTCGTAGGTAATATGGTAGAAAATATTACAGTAGATTCTAGTACGGTAGGAAATACAATAGTAGATCCTTCGATTTTTTATTCGTATTTCTTATCAAATTTAGACAATCCTAATATCACTATTGAAACCCTAATTTTCAACGGGAATAACTTTCTAAGTTGGAATTGGTTGATTAAGTTGGGGCTCAAGGCCAAATTAAAATTAGGTTTTATAGATAGTACTGTAGTAAAACCTAATGATGACTCTTTTGATGTTGTGCGTTGGTTACACTATGATTATATAGTACAATGTTAGCTTGTGAATTCAATGAATTTTGAAATTACTCAAAGTTTCATATATGCTCAATCTACTGAACAATTGTAGATAAAGGTGGTTGAATAGTACAGTAGCTTTAATGATCCTTTGGTATTTCAATTACAATATGACATTTGCAATCTAAAGCAAAACAATTAGAATGTTAGTGCTTATTATAGCAAACTCAAAAAAGAGTTGGGATGAGTTACAACAAGTTCAATCTTATCCAGAATGTATTTATGGTTGCATGGCTGCTGTACTTGTAATTTGGAAGGAAAATTATTTGAGCTAGAATCATAAACTTAGTTGATGCAGTTCCTTAGGAGACTCAACAAAATATATGATAATGTTCGTAATCAAATATTGTTGATGGACCCTATGCCTTCTATGAGTAAGGCTTTCTATTTTGTCCAGCAAATTGAGAAGTAAAGGTAAGTATCTTTAATCCTTTTTAATGAATCTGATGCATCAGCTTTTGTCAATAAAAGAAGAGCATTCATAAGCAATTTTGAGAAAAATAAATTTAGGAGCAAGATAACTTGCAAACATTGCAAGGTTGGAGGATACTCAGTTGAAAATTGTTTTCAACTAATAAGATATCCAGATTGGTTTAAAGGGAAACAAGTAACAAAAGGAAGAGTTATTAGTGCTAATGCTGTACTTTCTAAACTTAATGTTAATATTAAAGGATCTCCTTCTATAGGGATTTGTACTACACCATTGGATCACACTCCTGCAGGTTGTTCTAATGAGGATCTAGTGCAGCAACTTTGTAATGGAAATAATCTACATTTTATGCAAAATGTATGTCAAGAGTTTGTGAAGTTTATGCAGGAAAAAGGAAGTCAAATTTTCTCTCTAGCTATAGCTAACAATGTGCATTTTGTAGGTGTGTTTCAAACTAATCTCTTTTGCTTAAATGTTCTAAATAACTCTCTGGATTATTAGATAGTAGACACTAGTGACACAAATCACATAACACCTTATCACACTATCCTACATGATATTGTTGACCTTTTACATCCTATACAAGTTAAACAACTTGATGGAAAAGAACTTGTGGTCACTTAAGCAGGTTTTGTTTTTCTAATTAATCAAATGCCAATGACACATTTGAATTGGAAATTACCTTATGAGAAGTTATTTGGTCACATTCTTTCTTATGATCACCTTCGCATCATGGGGTGTTTATGTTTTATACCTAAACATCTTACACCAAAGGATAAGTTTAAGTCTAGAGCACTTAAATGTGTATTTCTTGGCTATACTTTTGCATAAAAGGGATATCGTGTCTATGATCTTAGTCATCATCAAATAATTGTGTCAAGAGATGTTCGGTTCTTTGAGACTAAATTTCCTTTTATGAATACATAAATTCCTTCCATAGCATCTCTTGCTAGTTGTTTTATCAATGATTCTCCATTACATTCTCCTTTAACCTTTGAGTCTGCTTCTTTTGTGTCCCTTCCTTGTGAGTCTCATGCTTAGACAAATGGTCATACAATTTTATGCTCTAATCAGTCTCCTTTGTTAGATACTTATGTTCCATACACTTCTTCTATTGATCTTACTTCCAGTCATTCAACTAATCAGTCTTCTAGCAATCATTCAATTGTTCATCTTACTGATAATCGGTCACAAGCATCTTTGCAACGCTCAACAAGGATCAAGCAGCCTCTATAATGGTTACATGACTTTGTACATGCTGCACAGTCCAGTATTCTTACATCTGTTAATGGTTCTATTCAAATCACTTAACCTAATCCTTCTACTTCTTACCCTTTCTTTGCCAAGTCATCTTTCTAAACTTACCCTCTTAACTTTGTAGCATCATTCATTAAAGTGTTTTCCGTTCAAGAACCTTACAGTTATCTAGAAACATCTAAATCTAAAGAGTAGCAATTAGCCATGAACATAGAACTTTTAGCCTTGGAGAGTAATGACACTTAGGTCTTAACTACTTTGCCTAAAGGGAAAAAGGCTATTGGTTCTAAGTGGGTCTATAAAATTAAATATAAACTGGATGGATTTATTGAAAGATGTAAAGCTCAATTGGTAACTAAAGGCTTTACTCAGGTTAAGTGTGAGGACTTTCATGATACTTTCTCTCCCATAGCTTATATGGGTATAGTTAGGATCTTGTTGGCTATAGCAGCAACTTCTTCTTAGGATATTTTTCAAGTTAATGTTATCAATGCCTTTCTTCATGAGCACTTAGATGAGGAAATTTATATGGTTACTCCTCAAGGTTATGATAATGCCTTATCTAATTAAGTGTGTAAGCTTGAGAAGTCTTTAGAAGGCTTGAAACAAGCCTCTTGGCAGTGGAATCAATAAATTTCACAATTTGTTCTGTCATTGGGTTTTTCTCAATCTACTTATGATGTGTCCCTATTTACTTACCATACTAACAATGGTTGTGTTTTTATACTTCTTTATGTAGATGACATGCTTATTATAGGGTTTGATGTTAGTTTTATTTCACATGTTAAGTGCTGCCTTGATGATAAGTTTACTATCAAAGATCTTGGTCTAGCACCTTTTTTTCTTGGACTTGAATTGTGTAGGACAGAAGCTGGACTTTTTGTTCTTCAACGTAAGTTTATTATGGATGTCTTACAAGAAGTTGGTCTTACTGGGACCAAACTTACATCTTTTGCTATGCAGCCATAGTTATGTCTTCATAATACTTCTAGAGATCTTTTACTAGACCCCACTTTCTATCGCAAACTTGTTGGCAAGTTGCTTTATGTATCCTTTAACTAGTTCCAATGTTTCATTTGCCATGCATTGTCTTAGCCAATTCTTGGTTCAACCTTGCAAGCCATACTTGGATGCTTTGTTTTCTTTGCTAAGCTATTTTAAAGGCTCTATTGGAGTTGGCCTTTTTGATCCAACTACTAATTCTCTTGTACTGAAGGGTTTTTCTAATTTTGTTGGGGCTTAAGTGTAGTAGATAGATGTTCTTTGTCTAGCTATTGTGTGATGATTAGAGATGCTTTAGTAGCTTGGAAGACTAAAAAGCAACCTACTGTTGTTACTTTCACTACTAAAGCAAAGTGTTGGAGTTTAAGCGCTACTAGCAAGGAACTATTGTAGGTCTCATATATTTTATGAGATCTTGGTTTGTCTATTGATTTTCCTATCATGTTGGCTTGTGATATCTAATCTGCTTTATTAATTGCTCATAACCCATGTTTTCATGTAACAACTAAGCATATTGACATTGAAGCACATTTTATCTAAGATCACATTTCATTTAGCTTTTTGCAACCTGTATACATTCCTTCTAATTATATTCTGTTGTTGTATATAGTTAGTAGGTCAGTTTATACAGTTAAGTTGTTTTTTGTTTTCCCTTTTTGCGTACATTGGTTAGTTATTTCAAATGTATATCAATGGTAATATAAATACCACACTATACAGAAATTAATTAATTAATTCATACATTTTACACAAATCTTTCTCTCATTTGATCTCTTTCTCTCTCTGGGAGTTTCGTATACTTGTTCTATACTTTTATGCAGATCTGCAAGAGATCAGGTTAGTTAACTACAATTTGAAGCAAGGTTTAACTTCTCACAACTTTTCGTTATTGCTTCACTTTGGGACATACACGTAATAAGACATGATGGAGATGGCCTAACGAAAACAAGGGTATATGGCTAGTTTATATTCATAATATAGACACAAAAGGACAAAGGAGATAGATATAGTTGAATACTATGGTTCCATACTTAAGTTTTGACTTATTGCTTAAGCTATTTGTCTTTTAGGTCTCTTGACTTGTGATATTTCATAGTAGATGATTAAGATAAACTAAGAACTAAATCAACTTTAATATAATGATAAGTGTCTAATGGTCATAATCTTTAGAAGAGTTATATCTCATGGAATTTAGTGGAAAGTAAGGAAGTATATACATATTATTTAGGCAAAAAATTTGGCACAAATATTTAGAAAATTTTTGTATATATTTTCTCTCTTTCACAAATACCCACACCTAGGCAAAAAATAAATAAATAAATAAAAGTCCTTCCAAATATTTTATAAACTCTAATGTGGTAAATAAGAATAGAAGATTGCTACTCATATTTTAAATTATTTAGTTGTATCCTATAAGGGTTATGATTATTTTTAATGAACTATATATATGACCTATAAAACTCTCAAAGAAAGCATTTTACATGCTTCTATGTATCTTCATTTTCTCTACAATTTTATAAATAGTCAAACAATCTTTAAGAGTTTAATTATATGGTAATGAAACAAACACTAAGGTAATCAAGAGTTTGTCAAACTTGATATGTTTGATGGAAGTAATTTCAACATATGGAAGAATGATTAGAGGATATTTATTTTATTTGTCATGAACATTGCCTACATTCTTGATTCTAAAACTCCACTAATTGAATATATAAAGGAGGCAACAAGTATAGAATAAAAGTGTAAGATTGAAGCTATGAATAAGAAAAAAATGCCAAGGACATATATTCAACACATTGTCCAACAATTTGTATGACTTGTTTATGTCCAATCAAATTAGCTATGGAAAACTAGAAGGCACTTAAAGAAAAGTATAACACCAAATTCTAAGGAACAAATAAGCTCCTACTTAAGTACTTTGAATTCAAATGGGTTTACAACATTGATATCATGGTGTAAGTGTATGAATTGCAAGCTTTAGTAAATTCTTTTCATAATGTATATGTAATTATTCAAGAGCCCTTTTGAAGTGGGGCAACAATTTCCAAACTACCATCAAGGTGCAATGATTGTTACAAGAAACTTTTTCATACGGTGGAAGATTTCACTATTGAATTTTTAGAAATTTTCATATTGAAAAAGAGCTAGAAGATTTCCTATAGTTAACCATGTTGATGATGGTAAGAAAAGAAAGCATGAAAGGCTTCATAAACCAAATCTAAGAAGAAGACCTAAAAGTGCTCAAATGTTCCAATTACAACAAGAAAAGATATTATGTACATGAATGTAGGCATCTAAAGAAACAAAAGAAATTGTGTTTGCATAACATTGTAAATGTGCAAGATAATGATTTTGTTGCAATGTTAATCGAGTATATAGATAATCTACAACACTAGGAAAATTACAAACATTCACATTACAATAAGTATTAAGCCCTTCGAGCACTGGTTGAGTTTTGATGCAACAATGTATGTGGCAATAACTAACAACAATTCAATAATCATAAAGATGATAAAAAGGAAGAGGTCTTGATAGGTCGTGGAAATTCAACGAGAGTTCAATGAATTCGTTCGGTGGATCTTCATGTAACCTTAGGAAGGAAACTAGGTCTTGTTAATACAATTTATGTACTGGGTTTAAAAAAAATATTAGTATTTGTTATTTTAACGTATTGTATAGGATTTAAGATGGTTTTAAAGTTTGATAATTTTGTGATAGTTAAGGAGATTTATATGTTGGCAAGGGTTATTGTACTAATGGTCTATTCAAATTAAGCAATGATAGTAATAAAGTTATAAGTTATACTTATATCATTAATTTTGTCAACATTTTGGCATGCTAGATTAAGATATCATAATAACATTCTATGTTGTATGTCAGCAATCATGGTTACATCTTTATGTGGAAACAATTGGAAAATAAATGTGAATACTATCTTCAATTAAATATATAAAGAACCTTTTTCGTAAAATAGGGAGAAAAATCACATTACTAGATTTATTATATTATGGCATATGTGAATTAAAAGGTGTTCTGATTAGTGGAAGAGAATGCTATTTCATTACTTTTATTGATGGTTGTTCAAGATATACATATGTATATTTGCTTAAAAGTGAAAATGAAGCTCTCACCATTTTTAGATTATGCAAAGTAAGAGTAGAAAATTTAAATAATAAGAGAATTAAAACTCTCAAAACTATAGAGTATCTTTCTAATAAGTCTAATTGTTTTTGTGACAAAAAAGGAATAATGGATTAAGTTACTACACTTTATATACTCTAACAAAAAGGTTTAATCAAATTGGGAATCTTACTATAGTTAACATGGTTAATTCTTTGATCTTGAATGTAAAACGGTTGTTTAGGCTATAGGGAGAAGCTTTAATGATTACATGTTGTATTTTTAATTGAGTTCCTTCCATGAAATTGTATTTCTCACCATATGAAATGTTCAAGGGAAAGAAACTAAACTTTGAGTCATCTTAAAGTAGTGTGGGGATGTCTTTAAAACTATACAATCGTTGATCTTAAGTGGACTAAACTTAGGTAGAGAGGACGTAAGGTTACTTATGTAGGATAAGTCAGATATTGTAAAGCATATAGGATATTAAATTTGGAATCAAATCTAGTTGTAGAAATGAAAGAAATTGGGTATATTGAAGATAAATTCCAACATAATTCCAATAAAGAAAAGTTAATCACTAATGAGATCATTTTTAAAGGAAAACTAAGAAAATGTCTAAGTGATGTTTTGGATGTGGAACCTTAAAGAAGTCAAAGAGTTAGAATAAGAAAATAGATCATGACTAAAGTTGCCAAGTCTAATTTTCAGTTTTATTTTCCTTATTCTAACTCATAGTGAACCCTAAACCAATTCAACATGAACCATTTACTAAGAATTAAAGAAAATCTAGCATCTCTATTCATATTAGATCACCACTTAATTAAGGTTGGGAAAAAAAGTAAGTTGAAATTGAGTGAGCGTAACGATCTTAACTTAGTCAATGATTCAAGAGAAAATTCTTTATTGAAAAGTATTTTTAGAAGAATTAGAGATTTTGAGATCGCGGATTAATATACTAAAACCTAAATGCTTAGCACCTTAATCTTTCAAATATAGGATTTATTTCTTGATAATTATTTTATTTTGTTTCCAAATATCTTTTAATTTTTTATCATTCTTTTAATTTTTTTCAATTTCTATATTTAATTTTTATTTTTTGGGAAAATAATATTTTTTATGGTCGTTATAAGTTGCCTACATAATTGTTAGCCAAAATTACACTCTTATAGTTTCTTTTTGTAAAAACATTTAGTGGGTTGATTTATTTTATTTGTTAAAATGGTTGTATTTAGGATCTTATCAATTTATTTTTATTAAGAAAATTCTAAGAGAAGAGGTCTTAATTTTTGTTATTGATTTTTGGAAAATTCTAAATTTTACCCTAATTTTAGAATATATATATATATATATTTGAGATGATGTTTTTCTAAGTTCTTATTATTATTTTCTATTAAAAGGACCTAAATTATCCTTGTTTTAAAAAGAAAAGGATCATTTACCCTTTTTTGTTAAAGGAAAAATTTTTCTACCATAAGAAATTTCTTTTGATTTTTTATTCAAATAAGATAAAATAAATAAAATAAAATGATAAAAAGAAATACTAACCTGGGTTAAGAAAACAAATCATGCATAAGTTTGGTGTAGGTTTGAATAAGAGCTCAAGTTGAAATTTGGCTCATCAAGGTTCAACCTGTAGAATGAAGTAGTAAGATTTTCGAGACTGCATGGCCATATGTGGTTGAAGGAGAATGAAAGGGTGTTAAGACTTGGATTTTCAGGGTTAGCGAAGCGACTAAGGTAGGTGGTTTGATGTTAGCTAACGTAAGGTGATGGTTTCAAAGAGGGCATTGATGGGGGGTTTCATCGAGTGGTGGTTAAGGGTGTTAAGAGGTGGTTTAAAGTGAGGGAAGGGTATGGCTAAAGGTTTTGAGGGATGGTAAACAATGGTGTTTTTAGTTTTAATTTGGGGAATGATAGAGATTGGTGTTTCAAAGACGGTAATGGAGTTTCAAGACCTTAAGTGGTGATTATATGGGTTAGAGGCCATAGTTAGGGGAATAAATGGTGGTTCTTGAGAGTTGGAAGCAGAGGTAAGCAGTTAATGGTGGTGGTTTTAGATGATTTGAGTGGTTTTAGGCTATGGGGTAATGTTTATGATAAGCACTTGAAGTAGGGAAGTTGCTGGTGGCACTGTTTTGTCTTGAAAATGGCAAAAGATAAAGTATTATTGGAAATGAGTTAGCTTGAGTTTCTACAAAGAGAAACTCCAAATCAAGCTCAAAGAAGGAAATTTAAGTGCTTGGTGATGTTTAAAATGCATTTTGAGGCTCCTATTCATATTTGTTGAAGCTCAAATAAGAATGGAAGGCCTTGAATTCAAAGATTAAAATAAATGGGTTTTGACCTATTTTAACTTTCAAGTTCAATGTAAATTGCTTTAATTTGAAGGTCAAACTTTATTCCTAAAGCTCTTTCGTTGCTTAAAATGGCCACTAAAAGCTTCGAACATCAAAGTTGAAGCTTGAATTGTGGCTAACATCTTGTTTAATCTAATTGTGAGTCATACCAATTAGATTGAGCAATAGTTCAATTCCTATTAATGTGTCATATCCTAGAGGAATTGTTCATATCTCAGATCAATTCTATAAACCAAATAAAAATACAAACTTTATTAAAGATTCTTCTACAAACACATTCAAGATTTAATCTTTATTAGTTATTTATGCAAGAAATCATTAAGCAATTCAAGAAAGTATGTAACTTGATGGTTTCCTGCATCACTATCAAAACCCAATATTTACCTAACATTGTGATACCCCAGAAGGTTTTGAATCGATTTAGCTAAATTGTTAAAACCTTATAGGGCTATAGGTTAGGTTATTCCTAATAGGGGACTCAAACCCACTAAATCTAACATATTCATTTATTATTTTATTTTACATTTTATAATTGTATAACTCAAACATATTATTCTTTTCCATAATAAGTAATATTATGAGTTACTTATAAAATAAATAATACTATAAATTAAGCTATAATATTATTTGTTTTATAAGCTTTAGTAACTATATTTTGTTTTTACTTAATTAAAGAATTATTAAGATATGAGTTCTAAAGTACTTTAGGAAAATTGTATAGATTAATTAGGCGGGTCTTGATGGATTGCAGGTTTTCCATTAGCTTAATGGTCGAATTTTGAGCATGTGGGAAGAAACTCAATAGGATTCGTTGACAAGTTTCAGGAAACTTAATATGCACTGGTTTAGGTTTTACAAATCTCGTACCGAACCTACTATAAAACCCGAATGAAATGGAAAAATAAAGAATAATAATAAAAGGAAATAAGTAAATAAATATTGAATTTCATTAAGGGTGTATGTTAGTATTTGTATTATGAATTAGGGGTAGTTTAGGCATAGAAAAGTTCCTACAACCCTAAGTATAAAAGCAAACTATTGCTTGTCAAAAACCCCCATTAGCATTTGGACACCAAGGGAAAAACTTTCTTAGAATCTTGGTGTTTAGATACCTTGCAAAGTAGCATCTAGATGTCAAGTCCCTAACACGTATAGTAATGTTTTCCTTGGTTCGTTGATATTTTCTAGGCATGTCTTTCTTTTCCTAAACCCTTCTATATGTTTTTAAAACTTGAATCACCACTCAAAATGCTTTATAAACCAATCTATCATCTTAGTGATCTTAGGTTCCTTAGGTGACTCAAGTTGTAAGTGTGAAAATGTTGAATAGTTAAGTTTAAGGGCGATGTTACATGAGTTTAGAAACTAAGGAGGTGTTTAATTTTCATGTGAACAAGTTGTGAGGCGATAGTTTCAGAATCCGAGCAATCCATTCAATCAAAGATAGGGTATTTTGTGTTTATAAGACTAGTGCATTCTAAATGGACTTAATAACTATTTAGCCTAAATTTAAAATGTATTGCGTATGCCTAACTATGCCTAAGGGACCGAAATGATTAGTGGGGGTCATGAGTTACTCCAAGTTCTGGGATACTAGAACTATAATGGTTGACGGACTTGATAAAAGATAATAATTAGTTAATATTGCATGTGGAGATTAGGAAAAAATGTATGTATGTGCTCGAGTGTACATTATATGAACATGCATGTATGCTTGATTACCTTTTACTAAGTTTGCTAACCCCTCAGGGATTTTCCGTTTTTAGTTTTAGGATCAGGTTATGGAGACTATGGAGACTATTACTATAGTAACTATGACTATTATGAGGATGTAGTTGGTTATTATGACTATTGCTATGATGACGATAATGGTTTCTTATAGTTTTTATATGAACGTGTTTTTGGCTGATTCTTGATATAAGACTCAATATTTATTTTTCTTTTGTATTTTGGGTCTTGGGGAGTTACTTGAGACTTCTGTTGTTAGAGTTTTAGTCTTAACTTATTTATCAAATATGACGAGTATGAGACTTTTGAATTTTGTTATTTTGGTTCCTTAAGATAAGTGTTGTCGACTTATGAATTGAAATTTACTGTCGTTGAATAAGATTATTGAGAAATCATTTGTTCAAATTTTATGTGTGTACTACTAATGTTTAGAGGATTTGCGATATTTTATTGGAGTTATTATAGGTTATTAATCAATGTTAATTATGTGGAGAAGTTAGCAGGTTGATTTAAGATGTTTAACATATTAATAAGCTATAGGGACACGTAACAAGCTATAATTTCCCAAGTTCTAAGGCACTACATCTACCTTGGTTGCATTCCTAACTACGACATGAGTATATTATAGAGCTAATTAAAAATTGGGTCATAACGATATTCTATGTTAAGATCAAGAGTAATTTAATTGATTCTTTGAGAAAAGCATTATCAAGAGATTAAATAAAGAGATTTATGCTAATATGGGTATAAAGTCTTATTAATTGGTTGTAAAAGGAACCCACTTTATTTAGTAATGCACTAGTTTAGAAGTTTAAAGGGTAATAACATATTATTGTCAACTGTGAAGTTGTCAATTAGTAAACTAGAGGGTAGGATATTGTAGTTTCTCTTTATTTCTGATGAAATCCATTTATTGGAATACAAAAATAGTATCACTTTTAGCAAGAGTTAATGGGTTATCTCTTGTAAATATTAATGGAGCTAGAGTGAACACTAGGCAAGTGCTATTAGAAAGTCAATTTAGCTTGTCAAACAATGAATATGTGTTGTTTTTTCGGTTATAACAGAAAGCATATAGGTTCAAGCAATAAGTCAACTAACACCCTGTTATAACTTTGAGAAACTTGCACTAAAAAAAGGTTCAAATCTATGAATACAATTTTTATGTATTTGTACAATTTGTTAGAGGTTTCTATATAATTGATATTGTAGTTGAAGAATGTTGAACAGATTTCAAATTATGTAAATTAAACATTAAATATAACGTTTAATAATAGCTCGTAAATATCAAAAACTCAATATTTAACTAAAGTGGTAAGTTGAAGTTCCTAAAGTCTTGTGAGTAAGTATTTATACAAATCTCTTTGTATGGTGATCCAAATGAGTTTGAAATGGGAGAGAGAAACTTTAAGCAATGACTCATTATGATTTGTGAAGCAATAGGGACAAATTCTTGCTAAGATGGATTGTATTTCAAAAAAGACTCATTCAATTGGCTATGCAAAGAGGTTCAAACAAATCCTCTATTATGCATATTCTTACAGTTTCATGCCTATTTAAGTTTTGCACCTATTGTTTGAACTAAGTGGTGTCGTTTAGATCTTTTTAGTTGTGATTCTTTACTATAGATGGGTTATATCACTTTGTAACTGATTTAAGCTTAATATAATAATACAAAAAATAAATGTTTAATGGTCATAATATTTAGAAGAGACATAACTCATGGAATTTAGTAGATATTTTGGAAGAAGTTTTAGCATGAACTTATATGTTTTCACATATATTTTCTCTCTATCAAAACCACAAACACCTTGAAGGAAAAAAAAAAAAGAAAAGAAAATAATTTTTCATATATTCTACAAACTCTAGATTGGCAATTAAGAACTAAAGATTGTTGCTTTTGTTTTTAAATTACTCAATTGTATTCTCAAAGAGTCATAATCATCTTGAGCAAACTAGGTGCAACACTCATAAAACTCTCAAGGGGAAGCATTTTATGTGCCTTTAAATGTTTTCATTTTACTCTATAACCCTAGAAACACTAAATTAATATGTTTTTGTGCTCTAAATATCTTAAAGGGAAGCATTTTATGTGCCTCTAAATGTCAAATAATTATTGATAATAAATTTCTCAATACATTCTTTTAATTGAAGAAACAAAAATTAATCATATCTATTAATGCTTAGTAGAAACTAGTTTCTTCTTCTTAATTGATATTTGTATTCTAAAAATTTGTCAATGCTGCTGAGTTTTTTTTTTTTTTTTTATAATTAACTTAAATTTTCTCCTATAGTAACTAGCATGGCTCCTTTTTTCTAAACATAGTTTTACTCCTCTTTAGAAATTAGCTTCAAAGTTTTAGTTTTACCCAGATTGTTTCTGGAGTTGGTGATTTTATGAATAATAGCTAGTCTAAAATATTCTTCTTATCCTTAAATTACTAAACAAGCTTTCAAATTGTACATAAACTGATAAAGGTTTTATATTTTTAAGATTGAAAGGAATGTAATAGGCAAAAATTCTCTTAAGGAGTGTAAAGTTTAATACTTTTATACTATTTTAAAAATATAGAGTGTGAAGTCCAATGCTTCCATATTCTTTTTAATTTTTATAATATAAATACAGATAATATAAATATGGACAAATTAAGAGGGGCCAGGAGGGGGCTCGAAACCAACCTCCTCCTATCTTTCGCCCCTCCCCCATTAACAACAAGTGATGGAGTCTTTTGGACTTAGGAAGAAACAAAAAGGATCGAGATTTTTCAAAGAGTTGAGAAAAGTTATGGAGTGGAATGAAAGAAATTCAATAAAGAACGGTAGAGATACATTACTTTTGAAGGATAACTGGATAGTTGGGGATAGTATAGGAAGCTGGCTGTATGGACTGTTGAACAAACTTGAAGAATGGCTTCTAATATGTCAGGTTTGGGAGGAATCAAGAGGGTGGAAGGAAGATATTATAGGGTGTATAATACACCGGACGAAGATGTAAAAAGTATGTTGGGAGAGGAGACTGTCACATTAGAAAGTGGCCGTATAAAATGGATGGAGAAATTTCAAAGAAGTCAGTACACAAGATTTTGTGTCAAGAAGAAGGAGATAAATTTGACCGAAAGAACTGGACCTGGATTTGGAAAACACCAACTACTTCCAGATTTCAACTCCTGCTTTGGGTCAGAATCCTAAGAAATGGTCTTCCAACAAGAGATAATATAAGGGAAAGAGGCCTTAATGTTGGAGTGGAATGCTAATTATGTAGAAGTGAGGAGGAAAATAAATGGCATCTATTTTTCAAAATATAGGAAAAGAATGGAGATATGGATGAATTTTGAAATAAATGTGTTCCGAGCTATGAGGATGATAGGGGGAAAATCAAGTGGTTAAGAAAGAATACACAATGAAAAACGAGGGTGTGGAGGAGTGCAGATCCATCAAAAGAATTTATAGCCTCATTCATGTGAGGGAATATTTGGGAAGAAAGGAACAAAATTGTATTTGACAAAGGAGAAAGGAGGTTAGACTAGAAGGGAAAAGTAAGAATGGAAACTTTTGAATGGTGAACGAATCAAATAAACAAAAGAATGGAGAACTCAAAGAGAGTGGTCGAGGAATGGACAAGGCTAGAATCTGGATGGATTAAAATTAACTATGATGGTATGTCAAGTGGTATAGGGAGACGGGCAAGAATTAGATCGATTTGCAGGGAAGGAATGACAAAATATCTAGGAGACGCATCTCCTTTAGAAGCTGAGGTTTGGGTGATTAAATAAGGACTTGAATGGGCAGTGGTGCGAAGATATGATCAGGTAATAATAGAAACAGACTCCCAACGGGTACCATGGTGGCTGCAAAATAAAGGTGTTGATGAAATACATGTCATCCAGCATTGGCAGTATGCTTCAATTTTATCTCTCAATCGCCTTTTGTTTTACTTTGCAAGGTAGGTCATGAAGCAAATCAAGCAGCAGATTGGTCAGTAAAGCGGGGGGTTAAAGGTGATAGGAAGATCCTGTTTGAAGACAATGCTCCATGATTTTTGTCATAGTTTTTTTTTTTACATGACGTATGTATATTTCTATCGAATTCGATTGTGGATGATGGAAGAGATGTTGTTACTTGTCCTCACGATTTTGTCAATATTTAGTTTGATGTTGCGAGGTACTTTGGACTTTTTTATGTTTAGAAATTATTTACCTTACCAAAAACAAAATAGATTATCAGTATCAACTAACGGTCAAATTCAAGGATGATTTAATTTAACAATCATCAATGCCCATTAATGGTAAAACTTAAGGAAATCTAATGACGACACTATAGAATATGAATAAGCAAGACTTATGAAATTATATGTCAATAGTAAAATTTAATAATGGAATAAAACAAAATGTAGACAGATGAAAATGTAAAACTTTGAAAAATATATGTTTGAATAAATTTGACATTGATAGACTTAGTGAAATAATATTTAAGCATTGAAAAAATAATTGTAACAAGAGGCCTATTGTACCATCAATCAATGCTTATATGAAAATTTTGGTCAATTTGGAAAAAACATCAAATGTTCCTCTTGTGCTTTAATGTTATTGATAGAAGATATATAAAAGAGAACTTAATATAGCTTTCCTACAAAAAGAATTTGAAAATAATGGAATCTTATCTAGGCTGCATCTTTCTACAATTTGTTGAACGTGGGAGAAACTGTGTTTAGGTCATTGGAATAGGCTATTAGGTTATTTTACCATTATAATCTTTGATTGAATTGAAATGCAATTCAATGAGCTTTTCTATAAAGGTCTTTCTTTTTATCAATTTGATATAGATAAATTATAATTCACAGTATAGACACCTAAAGAGGAGCTTTTCACCTTAAAATTATATATATGTATATATATCTATATTTATGATAGGCATAGCTTAAATTTGGATTTGGTGTGGTTTTAGCAATATTGACCATATCTATTTAGTTTTTCTACACCTTAGAACCAAATTGATTATTCACCATCCCACTACTAATGAAGTCATTAATTCATGGTTTTGAATTAAAATGGAGAATCGATAGCAAATATAATTAGTATTTGTCAGCGAATACTTTCTGTTGTCTATGGAATCTTGTCGGTAGAGATTAGTAATGAAATGGGCTTTGCGCTTTAGGTGAGCCTATAAAAAAGAGCACAGTAAGGAGCGTTGAAGTGTTGTCCAGTATGGCCACTTTAATACTTAAATTAGTTGAGGTAGTGAAGAGAGTAAGAATGTTAGAGTGCAAAGAGTAAGCTGAAGTATGAAAAGTATTAAGTAGTTTACTATTGAAAGGTAACTTTGTATTTATAGAGGAGTATTGCTGGCAGTTAGAGGACAGTTAGTGGGTAGAGATACATCTACAAGTTGTGGGTAATGGAGTCATGCAATCCAACGTAGTCTTGAATTCTAGGGTCTCTTAGCCATTATAGGTTTTAACAATTAGGTAAGCTATGCAACGGGCTTGGCTTAAGGTCGCCCATGTAGATAGAAAAGTTGGATTTAGAGGAGAACAACCTAAGCAGGTTAGCATAGGCCTGAGGGGTACAAGTCCAAAATATCCTATCAACACTTCCCCCTCCTCCCCCCTAAATCTCATTGCTGCTAAGGAGGTAACAAAAGAGGAAGGATAGGTTCCTCAGGCACATGGCCAAGCTAGTCTTCAACTTCTTATGATAGGTGAATAATCCAACAAATATATTGTTGTACCAATGTCCTAGTAGAAGTGTCGATACATCATTACCTGAGTTTAGGTTGGCCAAGTAAAGTTGGCTGATTTGAGCAACTTGTCATTTGGACCAAGCCGAATCTTCAAGCATCGAAATGGGATATAGGAGGCCCAAACTCTTCGGGTAGTAAGAAATGTTGGGCAATAGAGGAGATCATGTGGAGGCATTCATCTAGTCAAGGGAAGTAAGATTAAACAGGTAAAGATAGAGCAAAATTGGATTGATGTGCTTGTGCCAAAGTGTGGCGTCACTAGAGTGTCATGGTAAGTATGGGAGTTAAAGAGACCTTGGTAAAACTTCTTGGGGAGGTTAAACTTTTTAAACTCTTATGCTTAACACGCATTTCATGAGTGCATTTAGTGCAACGTAACAACCGTCCTATCTTGGGCAAGTGTACTTGGAGTAGCAGTTGTCCTATCATTTGAATGAGACAATCTAATAAAAACTAATGCCATATGCCCGCTATTATGCCTTAAACAGGAGAAGTTTCCGCCATATAACTAACCTAAGATATAAGCTAACTTCACGGCTATTATTGTAGATATAGTCCATATAAGGCGAACACGACTCAATTAGCTTGAAGTATCCAATTTGACACTTGTCAATAATCAAACCTATAGTATAACTTTTCAAAATACTTATTCAGTAAATCCTATTGTTTGATAACATAACATTATTTATATAAGCGTTTCTATATATAGAGTTATAATTTACATTAAGAGTTCATAAAAGCCACAGGTCTTGAAGTCTATTTACAATAAAATAAGAAACTAGTGGGCATCCTAGGGAATTTCTAATTTGTTTCCTCAAAACAAAAAAGAAAAGACCAAAAGCCTATATTTAGTGAATTCTCCTTTCCTCCCTTTCCCAGCCAATTGCGTATTAACCTAAGGGTAATGATATCTATACATCTCGAATTTTCACTTGTCACATGTAAAAGAGTCTATAGGGATGTAAGTACAATTAGCTTAATAAGTGGAATGGAGTCAGAAGAATACCATACAATCACAAATGAGGTTATTAGTTATAATGAAATGCAATATAATCAATCACTTAAAACATCATACAATGTTATCCGGTCCATTGTGAGATTAGAGAAATTACATCCACTCTAACGCGAATTGAAGAGTTTATTACGACTCAAAATCAAACCAAACCTAGGCTTGTACAATAGAAAACACTCTTCT
This sequence comes from Lumnitzera racemosa, assembly GCA_024138005.1. Lineage (NCBI taxonomy): Eukaryota > Viridiplantae > Streptophyta > Magnoliopsida > Myrtales > Combretaceae > Lumnitzera > Lumnitzera racemosa. The sequence goes on from JAMXBC010000010.1 coordinate 29,612,343, forward strand.
CCCATAACCACCTTTGAACCACAGCCCCTACCCTTACCACGACCTCTTTGCCTGTTACTTAATTTGACTAAGGATAAGGAAATGATCATTTCAACTATCCTTATCAAAGAAAATTGGTATTTGGTTTGACACTCTTAACTGTTCCCCTAATGGTTGCTATACATGTTCAATTACGTTAGCAATTAAATCAATATTAGTTCCATCTAGGGGTGGCCAGATAAGTTCACACAATATGAAACTAAGCTATCACACAGAACAACATGCCAAGGAGTTCAACTCCTATCACAAACATAATACTAATCATACACATGGCATGTGCATAGATAACTAATTTACAACCATAAGCAAAAGTACTCTTAAACTTCTAGATACTTTGATATGGTATCGCAACAAGTGGTAAAGTTACGATCCCAACTTACTCATCTTAACGCTTATTGTAGAAGACTTGTATCATTGACACTTTGCTTACTGAGAGATCTTATATGTATAAAACCTAAATTTAGTTTTCGTAAGAGTTACGAAAACTTTAAGGTTTATCTACTCTTTTATTTCATTTTGAAGTTATATATATAAATATATATATCTAAAGTATATTATTATTTTCCTTGTATAATGAAATATAGTTTTATTATATAAGTTATTTTAAGTTGTTAAGTATTGATAATATACATAATTATATTATTACTTATAATATATCGTTTCGAAATATACTTTTAATTAGTCGAGTTACGTTTCAATTATGATAAAGTTATTGTAGTATATAAATTTTTATAATAGTATAGAAATATGTGTTATAATACCTAAAATTATCCAATTTTAGTAAAAGTGGTATCATTGGATTCATACGAACTTGACGATACGTACTACGAGTTATATTTCTAGAGATAATTTCTAAAGAGCATTTTCTTATTTTATATTATACTTATATATTCCTATAACAATCCTTATAATATTATATTCATATAATATAAATAAGTTATATTTTACACAATTTCCTAAAATACCTTAGTAATATATGTAATTTTTAGTCTTAATACATGTATATCCTAACTTAAGTCATATAATATCATGAAATATCTTATAAATTCCTTCTAATCAGACTTGATTAGCATGTATATGTATAGGTTTTATCGCAATATTTATTGCATTTTAGCTTATTATTACTAAAAGTGTGTCACAATTAGTAAATTAAGCTATTTTACTACTAATATTCACAATAAATGGATTATGTCACCAAATAATTCCTCAAAAATTTCTATAGACTTCTAAAAATATGGAAAATTCATTCAATCTTTGGTTTCATGCTATCGTGTTTATCGTTATATACACATAATTACGTTTTTACCCTTAAATTGTATTTAATTAAACAAATATTATTATTTTTGTATAAAATTAATTCTACTATATCCTGACATTATTATCATCACCAGAAGTTAGTGAAAATCAATTTCACTCATTAATTTTACAAAAATCAATTTATCTTATAATTTACCTATTTTTAGGGTAAAAAAATACATGAATAAAAAATTGGGTTACATAGCAATCAGCTACATGTAATATGCATTCTATATAAAAATTTTGAATTAGAAACAGCATCATTGAGTACATTTATTTTGAATTTGAATTTTCGAATGAACAGTAATTTTATTAAGCAAGTATATAAAATATTTGTAATTTTTCAAAAATAAAAATACAACATGAAAGTATATCTAGAATAACCTAAAAATAATTTTTTTGATTATTTTAATATTCTTAGAAAATAAAGGAAAAATAGGGTAGAAAATTGGACTATATATTCATCGGATCTCTAGTGACCATTGGATGGTAGGTGTATGTCGAACTAATGGTGCATGGGGTGGATTACTAGAGGCTTGTGGGGTTCAACACTAGATCACCTGAAGGTTAGGAAACTAGCTTGATCCAATCATTACGTTGTTTTTTATTTAATTTTTCTAAAAGGTTTTTAATGTTATTTTCTCTCTCTATCTTAGATTTCAGTTTGCTAAAATAATGAAGTTCTGATGTCTTTTGCTATTTATAGGAGTAGATGTTGGCCGTATGAAATTTTTTGAAATTTTTTTCTCCTTTGAATCAAGAAAGAAATGTCCAATTTGTGTTCATTTGCGTTTTGATTTATCTTAACCTAACCTAATCCATTGCCACAGAAGTTGTCCAATTAATTCTAGATTGATCTTGGATATTTTGATAAGTTTTGATGGATTTTTAATTAAATTATTAGTATTATATATATTATGTTAATATTTAGTATATTTACTAATATACATATATATATATATCTTATATAGATAATATACGTAATGAGTAATTACATATATATAATCAAGTTTCTAGCATATCTTTTATTTTTAAGATATATTTCTTATTTATTTTTATAAGTTTATCACATATTACATATAATTATATAATTTTGAGTTAATTTATAGGTATAATTATTATATATACCAAGTATATTCATAAAAATATGTACATATTCATATAGTATATTATGCTATATTATTTTCTTTTATGGCTTAATTAATTTATTTCTAAGTCCTTGTTGCATTTCGAGTTCAGTTTTAAAGGTTTCAACGAGTTTTTTGCTATATTATACAGTTATACTTTTAAGGCTAAAATTAGGATTTTAGGTTATTATTTTTATAATCTAACTTCACTAAGTCATTTCAACTAACTTTTCTATCATAATCATAAAGTTTAGGCTTGATCGGATAAGTTTTCCTAAATGCCCCTAAATCTAGGTACAGTTTTCCTAAATGCGATTTTAAAGGCTCACATTTCCACCTCCTTAGAAAATTTTTTTCCTTAAAACTTTTATTCTAGACATACTAACTATCTTTTGATAAAACCTTATCACTTATCTTTTACTTTAAAGAGTTTCAAGTAACAATTCCTCATTACCATCTTCGGTTCCTAAGTCAATTTACTCTTGGATCGTTACCCCATTAAACTTCCACATATTCAATTTCTCAATTTTTTAACTTTTGAATTCAGTTATCCAAGATCCTAATAAGCTTTTCTTCAATTGTATAAACCTCTTGTAAGTTCAATGGTTTAAACTCCACAATTACATCTGGATTCTTTACATACTTTCATAATACTGACACATGAAACACGTAATGGTATCTAGTTAAACTTAGTGGTAAGCAATTTAGTATGCTACATTTCCGATTCTTTTTAAGATTTCAAAAGGTCCAACATATTGGGGACTTAGCTTTCCTGTAGTATTAAAGTGCTTAAATCCTTTAAATGAACTTATCCTAACATACACATGATCTCCTATCACAAACTCAATAAGTTTCCTTTCTAGATTTGCCTAACTTTTGTAAGGCAATGTTGATAAGGGCTATCCCTTGAGACACATACCTATGCGATCGTTTACTACATGCTATCAACACTTATGATAGGCCAAAAATTAGCATGAAATCAAATTGATTAAGTGAGCAAGAGCAAAGTAACTGCTACTAACCGAGTTCTTGAGAACTTTGTCATGGGTAAATTCCTTAGCTTAGTGGTGCGGCTGCTACAGGCGGATGAAATGGTAGCTTTGCTATCAGGGAGGCAATTTACGGTACATGAGGAGTCCCTGCAGCATGGGATGCACCTAAACTTCATTTAATTTGAGAAGGACCTATTCAATTATTATTGATGTTGCCTTGCTCAAATACCTCCGGACGGATAGAGATTACTGAAGGCCTTTCTAAGCCTTATGTGAATACTTGGCGGTGAGAGCTATGCCTAAGCTCTTCAATTACTTTTATCTGTAGAAGTCTCTAAATGAGTAGACCTACCTCCAAAATTGCTTAGGTAAGAAATTATTTAGGGGCTTAGACTTGTCATCGAAGAATTGCAGGACAAGTTTTTAGTTATAGAGCTACTTAGGGAGGTAGACTTCTAGACTTAGTAGACTCCACTGGTCTGAATTAGTTCTTAAAAGAAGCTTGGCTCAAATGACAATGAGGCTACTCGAGAGAATGAAGCCTTTAAGGCCTTAAAGAATAATGAGGAGATCAATGTTGAAGAGACAGTATAGAGGAACTTCAATCAACCGATCTCTAATCTCTTCCCAAGCATGGAGAAGGCTGTCATGAAGGCAGTTGCGAAGAAATGGTTAGAAAGTATAGGTCCATCCTTGGTGTGAATTGCCTCCTTCGTCATGCCAGCTAGGCCTACTTCAAGCTATACTTCATTTGTAATGTTTACAAGGAATAAGTGGTCCTCTTTGCCTATGCCAGCCATGGCAAAGTTTGTGAGTAATTGTAATACTCTTGCCTCTGTTGATATTGTTTATTTATTTCTTTGTAAGTAAGAAGCTGGCCAAGGCTAGGGAGCTACCGTGACTTTTTGGGCTAAAGCTACTGAGCTAACACTAGACTAAGGTGAAGCTAGCTGCCAACCTTAATGGCAAAGGTATGGAGCCTACATTAGTGGCAAGGGAGACTAGTCGAACGTAGCTACTTACTCTTCCTCAAGCAACGTAATGATGCACAATCAAGCTCTTAACTTGGAAGCCTCTATGAAGTCTTTCATTCCTATTGACTAAAGTGTCTTGGAGATGACGTCAAGGCGCCAATTAGACAACCCCCTTGACTTAGTGGGCTACGTTAGCTCCCTAAACCATCCTGTGCGTTTTTGTTACTCTAAGTTGCTTTCTTTTGTGGTGTTTTTCTAAGTCTTCCTTTTACTACTGGCATTGTCATCCTTATGATATAGTATTATGGTTAAGTGCTACTTTGGGTTAATCGCTACAAAGAGTTGTTAGGAGACGTAAAGGATCTATGATCAGATGTGCTTAGTACACAGGAGGATTTAAAGGAGGCAAAGTCCTATTCTAAGCAAATTTATAAGAAATTTCATAAGGTTGACCGATGTCTCCATCGTTACTATATGCAAAATGCTGCTTTGGGGGCTAAGTTGTAAGAGGAGAAGGAAGGTCGGAAGGAGCCCAAAGCATTGAAAGCTTAGCTGGAGGAAGAGAGGAAGTCTAAGGCTGAACTTTCTAAGAAATTGGAAGAATAGATAAAAGCCAAGGCAGAGCTCAACCAGCACAATGTAAAGCTAAACGCGTTGGTCTCCAAGCCACAAAATAAGCTAGTGATGAAGGCAATAGAATGTGAATATGCCAAGAATACTTTACTGGAGCTAGCCAGCAAGAAAGTCGAGTTGGAGTAAAGGATCCAAGAACTCCAACAAGAGGCTAAGGAGATGAAAGAGACCACATTAGTTTAGAAAGCAATAAGGTCCTCAACGAGGTTGCTAAGAAGAAGGTTGTAGATAACTTCTTGACAAGCCGACGGTGGACTAAGGAATGCCAAGACATTGCCATCTGGTATAGTCGGGATCTTTGCAATGTCATACTCAACCATCACCTTGACATTGATTTGAGCTTTCTGGACTGGCTAGGCAGTCCAACTCATAAGGAGGAGAGGGCTGCTAGAGCAAAGGAATGGACGAATGCTCAAGTGGTCAAGGCAATCTAAAATGCCCCTCTTGTTACCAAGGTCATGCAAGGCACTCCTACATCCACTTTCGTCTAAGCAACTCAGCAAGAGGTCACCTCTAAAAGTGCTTTAAAGGAAGAACAAGAAAAGGAATAGAGGCATGGGTAGGGTAACCGTCTTGCTGACCCAAGCCGGCAAACTCTTCCTCCTCATCCTTTATCCAAGGTCCAATCAACTTAGGACCCAGCTACTTAAGTGGATCGGTCTTCTGGGCAGATAGATAATTGGACTTTTCAGAACTATCAGAATTAGTTGATTCAAAATGATGAACTGTTGTCTTTTTCTTCTCTCTCTTTTTTTCTATTATAGGAAACTTTCTGTAATAAGCCAATGTGCTAGCCTTTTCTTCTTATATATACGTTAAAAAGCTTAATGAAGGATTTTAATTTTATTACTACTTGCATTCTCTTTTAATTCTTGTACTTTTGGTTTGCTAATACTCAAGTAGCTTAGCTTGATGCTAGGTAATCATATGCTTTGTATTCAATTGCTTAATTGTAGAGTTAGGTTACCACTTGAGTTACTACGAGGTCCTTAATCTCTTTGATGGTGTCGACACTAGCTTGTAGTAGGGACTCATTGGTGATAATGTTAAAGGATTAAGTCCGGATGCTGGGGAGCTCTAGCTTAATGGGAAGGACTACATCCGAACCAAAGGCTAGGCGAAATAAAGTTTCGCCTATAGAAGCACGATGAGTGATCCTGTATCCCCATAGAATGTTAGGTAGCTTGTCAGCCCATCTGCCCTAAGCTTGGTCCACCCTTTTCTTTAGGCTCTCAAGGATGACTTGGTTGATGGCCTTTACCTGACTGTTGGATTGGGAGTACGCGACCAAAGTCAAGTAGGCATAATGTAGTACTTGGCACAGAACTCCTTGAACTTAAGGTTGTCGAATTGTCACCCATTATTTATAATAAGGGCATAGCGAACCCCGAATCTGGAGAAGATATTGTTACGTACAAAAGACTCCATGCTCCTCTATATTATTTTGGCTACAACTTCGACTTCAACCCATTTAGTGAAGTAATTGACTACAACAATGATGAATTGTTGTCTACCTAAGACTTTTAGGAAAGTGCCTAAGATATTGATGTCGCATTAGGTAAAGGGCTAGGAACTTGTCAAGGGTTGAAGGTTGAAGTTGGGGGCAAAAGTGATCGAGGCATGTTTCTAGTACTAATGGCACCTTTAGGCTACCACTTTTGCATCTTACCTTATAATAGGCCAGTAATATCTAAGCTACAGAGCTCAAATGTATAGAACTTACCACTTGATGTGGTTGCTACATACTCTAGTATGCAACTCTTTCATGACGTATAGCCTTTCTTTGGCTTGGACGCACCTAAGCAATGGGAAGCCGACTCCCCTTCGATACAAGAGACCATTACTTAGGGTATGGTTGGTGACATGGTACTTCAGTTTCACCGTCTCCTTTCTATCGTTTGGCAAGGTGTCGTCCCCCAAGTAACTCTAGATCTGGTCTATCAAGCTTAGCTTTGTTGGTGCTGCTTTAAGCGCAAGAACCTTTGTTGTACCTAGAGCGATGCTCTTCCCAAGTAGATATTCGATGAATATCTTTCTACCCTTCACCTTGGGCTTTTATATTCTCATGGAGGTAAGCTTAAAGAGCCAATCAACCGTCAAGTTCTCTACTTAAGGAATTTTAGTGACATTCTAAGATGAAAAACTCGACCAAAAACATCTTTACCTTATCTAAGTACTTTGTTATGGTGTTGTCTTTAGCTTCGTACTCACCTTAGACTTGCTAAACCACAAGCATCGAGTCCGAGAACACCTCAACATACTCTATGCCAATCTCCTTAGCCATCTTGAGACCAACAATCAAGGCCCCATTTTCAAATTCATTATTACTTGTGTTAAACCCAAATTTGAGGGCATAGCAAATGATGGTCATGTAAGGTTTGATCAATACCAAACTTATCGCTCTTCCTTTGGAGGTCGATGACCCATCCACGTGGAGAGTTCATATCGACTTGTCATCTTCGAGTGGTGTTTCCTCTTCTGCAATGTACTCCACGATGAAGTTGATCGAAACTTATGCTGTGTAAGCCATTCATGGTTAGTACTAGATGTTGTACGCACTTAGCTTTATCGTATACTTAACCGTTTGTCTAGATGCATTAGGCTTTTGTGGTAGCATGTGCAATCACTAGTTGGTCAGCATGACGATCTAGTATGCTTGAAAATAAGGTCTAAGCCAATGTATAGAAATGATGACAGCTAGGGCAAACTTCTCTACTCTTGTGTACCTAACCTCAAGCCCTTAGAGGATATGGCTAACTTAGTATACAGGCCTATACTCTCTTTCTTTTGCCTTAACCAGTACAGATGAAAGTGCCTTATCATTCTTGGCTAGGTATAAGTAGAGGTCCTCCCTTAGAATAGGCTTGGAGTAGATTGTGGATGCTCAAGGAAGTCTTACAACTCCTTGAATTGTTTCTCAGCACTGGATTCAAAACCCTTTGGATTCTTCAAGATTTCAAAGAACTCTGCACATCTGTCTATGCTCCTTGAAACAAACCTACTTAAAGTGACCACTATGCTGGTAAGCTTCTGAACTTCCTTAACCAAGGAAGGGGACTTCATGTCCCTAATAGCCCGAATCTTCTTTAGATTGGCTTCAATTCCTTGCTAGGTGATCATGAAGCCGAGGAACATACTGGAGCTGAATGCAAAATCACACTTTTGGGGGTTCAACTTCATGTTATACTTCCTCATCTGATCGAAGGTTTTCTGTAAGTCCTTAATGTGGTTGTTAGGCTACGTACTTTTGACGATCATATCATCAACATAGACCTCTATATTGCACCTAAGTTAGAGGTACGTCGCCTTGTCATTCTTGAGGCCAAAGGGTATGATAACGTAGTAGTAAGTACTAAAGTCGATGATGAAGAAGGTATGAACTTCGTCCTTCGGGTCCATTTTGATCTGGTTGTTACTCAAGAAGGCATCCATGAAACTAAGCAAAGTATGTTCCGATAGAGAGTCGATCAGCTGGTCAATTCTCAGGAGAAGGAAGCAATCCTTTGGGTAGGCTTTAGTTAAGTTGATGTAATCGACGCACATGCATTACTTCTCATTCTTCTTCTTAACCAACGCTACATTGATTAGCTAGGTCAAATACTTCCCCTCTTACACGAAGCTGCTTCAGCAGCTTCTGGACCTCTTCCTTGATAATGGCCTATCATTCTAGCGCAAAATGTCTTTTCTTTTGTTTGACAGGCTATACATTGCTGTCAATCTTAAGGTAATAGGTTGTTAAGTCAAGGGAGATTCTGGACATGTTTGATGTCGACCAAGCGAACCTATTCGAGTTAGCCCGTAGAAGGTCAACAATGGCCTCCTTAACCTTAGGAGGGGTCTTGATCCCGACCTTAGTGATCTAGTTGAGACTAGTGCTAATTTTTACCTCTTCGGTCTTCTCACCCGGCTCACCTCTCTCAACCAGCTTCTCTTGTAGACCATTTTCTAGAGTGAAGACATCATCAACTCTAACAAACTTCACATAGAGCTCCTTAAAGAGTTTTTAGTCACATCAGGAGATTCCTACTCCAATAGGGTTTGGGAATTTTGCATTCAAATGGAGGGACAATGTGATGACCTTAGAGCTGTTTAAGCTCAGTTGTCCCAACAAAGCATTGTAAAGGGAAGGGTAGTCCACCATCACGAATTTCATAGGTCGATGGGTGACATTTTCATTGTCATTGAGCTCCATGTCAAGAGTAATGATACCTCTAGCTCGGATTGCTCCCTTATTGAAGCTAATAAGATCATGGTGGTTTAGCTTCATCTTACAAGCAGTTTCTTCCTCATCCTATCGTAAGTATGCTTAAAGAGGATATCAGCGGAGCTGCTAGTGTCCACTATGATCTTAAGAACCGCGAAGTTTGCAATTCTTACCCTAATTATAAGGGCATCTTAGTGAGAGGTGTTTATTCCCTCCAAGTCCTCATTGAAGAAGGAGATCAAGGTATCTCTCTTTTGTCTCTTATCCCTAATAGTCAACACCTCAGATAGGGCGTTAGTTGAGCTGTTAGAGCTTAGCTAGGTCCTAAGGTGTGGTCCATCAATGATAATGTTGATGAGACCATTGAGGGCTTGGTTATTGCAACAATCGTTATTCTACTTTTTTTAGGTATTCTTAGTTCATCAACTCCAAGGTGCCCTTTCTTCGCCATCCTTGGCATTATTAGTGTTATTTGGGTAGCCACATACTCGCAAAAGTAGCCTTATTAGATGGCATACCTTATTGCACTCTTTAGCTGGAAGCATTCTTCCATGGTGTAATCGTGGTCGTCATAGAATTGATAGTACTTGTTAAAGTTCCTATGATTGGGATTCCCCCTCATCTTAGGGGGCTTAAACAACAAGCCTTTATTTCACACTTCCATGAATACCTAAGTAATAGGTTGGTTCAGAGGCGTATCTCAAGTATAAATAGGTTGGGGTAATGGGTCTAACTCAGCTTAGTGCTTCTTGTCGCTAGAGCCTTCCCCATCAACTTGGTTTTTTGACCCTTGCTGCCAAGGTGGTCTTTCACAAACACTCTGTCTTTTTCCTTCTTCCCAACTAACCTTTTTTGGTTGGCCTCACGCTTAGCATAGATGTTGTGCTTTTAGTCGATATACTTTTAAACTTTATGCTAGAATTCAGCCTGAGTCTTCGACCTACTCTTTGCAATTGACCTAAAGAAATCCTCATAAAGCTTTATGCCGAGCTAAGCGGCATATACAACAACTCTCTCATCTAGTTGGGGAATCTCAACCACAACGTTGTTAAATCAAGCCACATATTCTCGTAGAGTATCTCCATCTCTCTACCAGATCAGATATAAGATGAGGCATCCTTAGATGAGGGCTTACTAACGTTGATGTGGAGACTAAAACAACAAGTGAGCTTGTCGTAGGAATTGATGGAATTCTCAACCAGGTGGTTAAACCACATTCAAGTTGCCTTTTTTAAAGTGTTTGGGAAAGCCTTGCATATGATAGCGTCTCCTAATTATCATAGGTTTCAATAGTTGAGTAGATCGTGCAATAATCCTAAAAAGAGGTCGACCATGCAAATAGAGAGATCGAATTCGGTAGAGAATAGCATAACTCATGAGCCTAAGCAAGTCGATATGGATATGAAAGATCCAAATTCAAAATACCTTATCAATACTTTCTCTACAAATCGAGAAGATTAAAATTGTCATTCAATAGTAGTCAAATATAAAAGCCGTGAATTTCAATAATATAGAAATAAATTTCACTGGCTGTCACGAAAATCCAAGTTAGGCATGTAAAATGTTAGCCTTCTACGTAACTTCATAATCGGACATCGAATCTATCAATGGAAATACTTTATCTAAAGATGGTAAATAGTACAAGTAAGCGGGCATGAATGGGATGAACGTCAAGATAAACATTTGACGACATACGAATGCTTTTCGTCCACCAGTCGGCTAAGTCGGTCCTTAATTCCAACCCAGTGAATTTAGAACTATCGTTTATAGGATATACTTAACACGAATGACTTATAAATATAAGGAAAATTTTAACAGATAATATATTCTTAACATGGATAAAAATTTATTGTGCTAACATGTAAAATATCAAGTAAATATTATATATAAATATTAATAAAATATAAATACATATAATAAGTAAATAAATAATTACTTTTTATGATTTACACGTTATATATGTATATTGGTAATTATTCACCGAATTATTATAACAATTAACATGTTAGCATCGTTACCGAGTAGTTGCTGTTACCATCGAGTTAACCATATTAAAGACTGCTCGGTGACTCGACTCTCTCTTTCCTCATTATATTGAAGACTACTGAAGGGTCAACAACCGCCCCATACACGACACGTTTAAGGATGCAATTAATATAGAGTTCGGCAACTTCAAAATACTGCAAACTCTGGGCTGTTCATTGAATTGAACCACTGCTCTTCCACTGCAAAAGATATATAAAAAATATTCAAAACCCAAGTGGGGGAAATAGGAATTTGAAACAATTGAAAGTGGACATCCATGCAAGATCCACCAAATCAATATTAAATTCTTTTCCAATTGACAAAGAGGATATAAAGAAAAAAAAAGAAGAAAAACTGTGTGTTCCATTGAAGAATATAATAAATATACGCATATATAATAAAGAAAAAAGAGAAACCCACTAGCTTCAATGATTCTTCACTTCCCACCAAAAATTTACATCATCCTATTTCTCTTTCAATCACGGGAATCAAATAAAAATAAAGTAAAATAATAATGTTCTTGAACAATGAGCCCTAGCTAGCCAGAATCTATTCCTGTTCCTGAACGTTGACAATTTTTTTGACCTTTTTCAAAAGGATAACATTGATTGATCATCTATCAACTTTTTAACGGACGGCTAGAGTTTATCACTTATGAATGTCCTCGACCGTTGGATTCGATGACTTTCTTCAGGATGATTCTAAGACCATGGGCATGGGGGCTTTTGCATCGGAGATTGATTGAGTGTGATTGTGCTCTCCTTCGTATGTCACGATAAGCATCGTCGGATCTTCTAGGGATCGCTCCACGTGTTTCCTTGCAGGACAACCTCTTAAACTGCTGCACTTGTAATAGCCTCTGCAAAATTGCAAATTTACGAAATAACCACATTAGCATTACAATCTAGCAAATAATGAATGACCCAGTTAGGGTTTTCCTTTTCTTTTCTTTTCTTTTCTTTTTGTTTAATTGAATCACTTTATTTCGAAACAATCAAGAAAGTTTAGTGAATATATATTTTTAGATGAAATGTTTCATCTAATTTACAATTTTTGTGGGTTGAAAACAGTATCGCACCTTGGATGAGGAGAACCTTTGATAGGTTTCTGTCCATATTTTCTCCATGAAAAATCATCCGGTGGAATATCTGCCATTTTTGAGCTGATTGCAGGAACTTTAACCACCCTCTTCAATCTCGATTTCCTGCTAAGTTTACGCATAAATAAACCAATCAACAACAACAACAACAACCCTTTTTTTATCAACCAATAACCCAGAAATTAAAATCTTCAATAAAAAATTTTCGTGTAAAACTTTAATGAATAGTACCTTTTCTTAGAACAATGGCACTTCCCAGAGGACGAAGCACACTTGAGAACAGCTCCATCATCCATAGAATTACACTTTCTTTTCAAGGAATAAGACGACAGAGGAGGCTTATCACCAGAAGAAACCTGCGAAAGATGTGTAATCTGAAACCCTGACGACATCGAACGCTCTGTTTCCCCTGTCAAAGACGACAAGAACGAATTCGCCGAAGAGGCCGCAAAATTAATCGTCGTAGCCGACTCCTTCCTCTCTAAAGCTCCTGTCTTTGGAACAATCCCATTCGAATTGTTATGATTTTGGACTTGATGGTTGCTGTTATGGTGGTGGTTGTGCGGTAAAGGAGGTAGTTTTTGGACCGGTGTAGGACAATAAACCTTGAAAGCAGAACCACTTCCCATTTGTGTCTGTTTCTTAACAACCTCAGCCTCTCCACGTCCTCTCTCTTGTTGTGGGTTCTCTTCTTGTTTTTGAGAGCTTAAAGATAAACTAGGTGCTGTAATAGGAGCTCTTCTAAATCTTGCATGTCCTGTTCTTGCTCTGCCAAGCAAAGAAATAACCCTTTTGAACTTATTCACAACCGTGTCTGTAGCTGCTTCAATCTCCATAGAATTAGGGTTAGGGCTGGAAGAAGTAGTTGAAGAACATGGTGGGGGTGGGGGTGGTGGTGGCGGTGGTGGTGGTGGTGTATCTGAGGGATGGGTTTGATGGAAGTCCGGATTTTGATTGGTTGTTGAGTGAGACAACAGTTTTATGAAATTCTCAACACTCTGTATTCCTGCTGAGGCAGCTTCTCTTAAGGCAGTTTCTTCTTTCTTCATAGCAAAAGTCTCATTTCCATAACCCATAATCAACTCTACTGCCATAATATCAAAAATACCCACTAACAGAATGGACCTAAAGTTCACAGCTTGATATGTACAAGGGGGTTCTTCTTTTTATACGAAAGAAACCATAGATCTAAGTCCTAACCCTACTTTGTTCAGTTTTTTTTTTTTTTTTTTTTTTTTGCCCTCAAATGCTAAAGTGAGTGAAAATCAAGGAAATCTAAAGTGAAAGGGCAGGAGCAAATGGAGGAGGAGAGAGAAAAGGAGGAGACAAAAGAAAGAAAGAGGTTTGGAGTCAAGGTGATGCTTTGTAGTAATGTTATGTGTATTTAGAGAGGCATCTGATCTGGGTCTGGGCAGTGTATTGTCGTTCGTTACTGTTCGAAATTTTGGGGTCAACCCGAGTAGCCTGTAATAGACTGACATGTGGAAAATTCTGGCAGGAAAATTGACTACATCTTTCAACGTGGGTCCTAAAATAGGATGGACCTGTTGGAGACCGTGTAAAATGAAATGATGATTGAAGAGAGAGAGAGAGATAAGGTCAAAAGGGAGTCGATGCGATATTGCTGTGCCATAATGACGAAGGAGCCGTTGGATTTTATGGAAATTTGATTAAAAAAGAGAATTCAAGACGAAGATGGGGAGATGAAGTAAAATGGATGGGTTGGTGCCAGTAAGGTAGAGTTGACTTTAACAGCTTTTAATGCAAAAGTCCATTTAAGTGTTCCTCTTTAACCCAACACCGGAAGCTGCGTCAATGCCTATACCCTCCCCCCAACTCTATGTGGGATTCTTTTTTCTTCCTTCTTAAGGTTGATCTTTCAATTTTATTTAATTTAATAAATAAAATTCAAAAATTATGATTTTATGAAAACCGTCTCGTTCCACAAAAATCTTTCTGGTTAACATTTGAATTTTCTCAATTTGCAGTCTCTCAATTTTATTTAATTTAATATCATCACATATAATCAATAATTAAAATTATAAAAATGTAGATGACATCACAATAACAATATAAAGTTGTCTAAATTTCTATACAATATTAAGTGTTTATTTTTTAAAAAAAAATTAAAGATATGTAAATTAAAAGGGTCTATTTCCATGGTGTTACATGCCATATATTATATATGCATCATTTTTAAATACTAATAAAATTCTTACACACATACTAGCAAAATTAGTAGTTTCTAAAAAGAAATTCAATCATATTTTATATATACTATACATAAGACATAGCATGGAATATATAATAGATCTTTTTCATTTTGAACATATTCCATGTTTTGAAAAATACCAATGGGTATTGTACTCACATTTACTGAATAATTAATCAATTCTCTTACCTTTAAGATATGTAGTCAATGTTGATAAATGTAGAAACCTTCTACTTTGATTTTTATTTCTTAATAAGTTTTTGAAATATATGGTAACAATTTAATTATAAAATCTATGGGGGCAATAAAAAAAGTATATGGAAGGTTCTCATGACAGTAATGTAAAATGTGAGAAATATACACTTTTGACATATCTAATCTAAAATTAAGTAAAAAAAATGTTCCAAACAAAATGATGAAATTATTTTGATTTTTTTAACTTTGCAATTGAAGTTTAAAGTTATTATATATCATAATTCATTAAACTTTTGTTTAATAAATTTACTCCTTTACCAGTGTAGAAAATAATTTATTTTAGATAATGGATATGATATGAGATTTCAGAAATGATCATTCTAATAGTTAAGTAGACTTAGCATAACTTTATGGTAATTGTAAACCCTATCAATTTTCTTTTTTGTTTTTTAGGTTTTATGTAGGACTTGGCCTATAATTCTTATATATTTCCTCTTCCAATTAAGCAAACTAAGGATTATTATTGGTCAACTTTGTGCATCTAATATACATAAACTTGTAGAGGGTTGAAATTTATTTATTTGAGCCGGACTCTTTGGGCTAGATGATAGACCCAACGAGTTCAATTTATTTTAGGATGACTTAGAGAGAATTGGTTTCATGGGTTTAGAACAAGACTTATTGGACTGGTATATCCATATTCAATCTTTCTCAAGTAGGCTCAAACACTTATGGTGAAGAATACTAGCCTTAGGCTCATTAATAAGCTCATTTACAATAATCATGAATTGAGCAAGTTCTATCTCATTTGTTGATTACTTAAATAATTCAATAAATACTATTATGTACAAAAGCCTATAAATATCCGATCATTCCTCCTCCTCCTTTGCAACTCTTACAGAGAATTGAAAAAAGTAATTGCTGTTAAAAGTTAAACAAGTGATTCAAGCAAAGAATTAATATCATTTGCTCAAGTTACAAAGTAAATACCTAAGGTTCTCTAAAGTTACCTTGTTTATCACTGGTGTATTTAAAACATTGAGATTATCGATTCTTTCTCCCTACCTCATACTCACTTTATCCTCATTTCAGGTATCATTTTCACTTCATTTATCTAAAGTCACTTGTAGTGCATTATTCATACAGTATGCATGTGATTATTCTAGACGAACCCTTACATCTACAAAACTCTATATATAATTCAATAATGGTATATTCCTTAGTATCCAACATTGTATATGAAACAAAGGAAAATTGTGTTTTGTTTAACGAAAGAATACAACTAAGAAGAACACAATGATAGCTTTGATACCAATTTAAGGTACAATAGTCAAAGCAAAAGCAACTAAAAAGAAAGAAGAAAAAATAGCCATGATATTAATTTTGATGCATAATAATATAAATAATTTTGAAAGTATGGAAATCAATTAAAAAATGTCTTCTAAACGATAACAATATCAAAGATGCTAAGCAAACAACACAAGATAAAATAAAATGTGTGTTTACATTTATTCTTTAAAGGGAACAATGAAAGGAAATGGAGAACACTCCTTTAAGGAACTTATAAGTTGATAACTAAAATAATGGAATTAGGCAAATCAAAATAGCTCCAAATGTTATTTACTCCATTTAGTTAAACCTAGTGAACATTCGAATATTTTATGTAACTGGTTAACCATGTCTTCTTGCTATTCCTTTTAGTTCATATAATTACCTTTTCATCATTTACACTTATACTATTTGACTTAGATGCAGGCATGAGTATGATGTAACTTGAAACTAAGATCAAACCTATTGAGTCACGATTCTCTAAATGAAGAATCTAAACAGGCACTATTCTCCAAATGGAGAACCATGACCAACCCAATTGGTCCCAATTCGATGTTAAGTCTTGGACCCACTAATTCACTGATCTAGTACTTGGACCCATAAATCGTAATACTCCATTTTTTTTTAAAGTTAATAATTTAACTAAGAATAACTTAAAATTTTAATCCTAAAAGTTATGTAACCTTTAATCATTTTTAAAGCAATTATTGAGGATGCATACTTATTTACATAAAAATACATCAAACGAATTTGTAAAACTTAAATTTTTTAGTAATGTAAGACTAAAATTTTATGGAATATGAAGAAGTTCCAAAAAAAAAAAAGCCAATATCTATTGCTAAATATTGGATTTTTCTTTTTTTTTCTGTAAAAGTTTATACGTATCAAATTAAACACGCTATGAAAGGGAAATAATTTCTTTCCATTTACGTGAAAATAGTTTAAATTTTCAAAGTTATATAATTTCTCAATTTTAATTTGAATTCTTTTTATTCCTTTTCTTTTTTCTTTTTTATTTATTTATTTTATTTTTCAATGTTAGCAATTAGGACTTGTTGAGTCAAACGGGTTTTACCCTTTAACCTACCAAGGACTTGTCAACCCAACAAGTCCTTATACAGGTTAAACCTGTGAGGTTCTGATTCTACCCTAGGGTAGTTTTGGTGCAATTATATGAGTCCCCAATTTAGACTTGTACTGTGCTCGAGTGTAGTTTAACTAACAAGTATTTATTATATCATCTTCTTAAAAATGACAAATGCAATAAATTTAACAAGTTAATTTTGATATAATATTTAACAAATTTAAATATAAAATTTGATAAGTAAAAGCTGATTAGATATAACATTTAACAATTTTAAATTTAAGGTAAAAAGTAAAAATAAAAAACCCTACCTAAAAAAAATAATAATGTTTTAAGAGACTTGCAAAGACTTTTCGCTTATCTAGTGATATAATCGAGCATGTTGCTATAGGGTACCTAATCAAATAAAAATCTTATAGGGTTTAGGGTTATGTTTTAGATCATGAGTTAAAACCCTATAAGGTTTAGGGTTGAGTTTTTGGTTTAGAAAAAAAACTCGATGGAAAACCTAATCCGATAAATATATATATATATATATTAATAAAAATATTTACATCTATGCACCATATAC
This sequence comes from Lumnitzera racemosa, assembly GCA_024138005.1. Taxonomy (NCBI): domain Eukaryota; kingdom Viridiplantae; phylum Streptophyta; class Magnoliopsida; order Myrtales; family Combretaceae; genus Lumnitzera; species Lumnitzera racemosa. The sequence goes on from JAMXBC010000010.1 coordinate 29,630,123, forward strand.
ACCCTAAACAAATTCTACATTATATAACACATTTTGATTTTCAAATTTAATTTTTGTGTAAATTAGTAAGTGTAACCCTAATCCTACCTAGCTATTTTTCACTCTACTATTCCCTTCATTCCATTTGAACCTTATGAAGACCTACCCTTAAGATCATTTAAACTTTATAAAAACCCACCTTATAAGGTTTTTAACCAGATAGGGATGGGTATTATGTTAGGCTTTGAAGAAGTAGAGACGCAATAGTCTCGTTGTGTAAATTATTCTAGAATAGAAGTTGACATTTCAGTTACTATTTTAAACCTGATTTATATATGGCGTCTACGATTAATTCGCTTTGAAGTAAACGGTTCATAGATTAAATAAGTTATTTACCTAAGAAAGTATGAAAAATATATACTAGGATTTAAATATTACAATTAATGTTTATAAGATTTCATTACATTATATTACCTAAGTAATACTTTATTTGAAAATGAAAGATTATAAAGTAAAAATTAAGAATTTAGAAATATATTTGTTCTTCAAATTTATTTCCTCACTCTTTAATATCTAATAATTACTAGCTCCAAGGAAATTATAAGGTTGCTTCCTAACTAGCACCTACAATAACATTAATAGGGATGTAAGTAATCAATAACTTAGTAAGTTAGGATGAAGACTTAAAACTATACATCAAATATAAGCAGGGTTATCAACTGAATTAATTAAATGCAATGCATGTACACGAAAATGCTATCGCACGACGTTATTCAATGAGTCGTGAAATTAGAGAAATTTCACCGACTGTAATCGAAGTTGAGGAGTTTAGCGCACATTTCAATAGCTCATAACCAAACCCAAACTTGTGCAATTGAACACCATTCCTCTTGCGATTAGCTTTAAACCATTGATTTTACCTTTACTGCAATCTTCTCTCTTGTCACTTAGTTCAACTAAGGATGAAGAAGGTATCTATTAAACCCTACCTATTTAATACTAATACTTGACTATGGTATAAAGAAAACTATTTTTTTTTATATACTTTGAAAACATTTTTGGAGTTGCTACCCAACCATAGTTAGGAAAGAGAGTTAAGTTATAACCAATTGGGTGAATTGACTATAACTTAACTATCGATCTAGAGAAATAGTGCGCTATGGAGGGCATGGTAGCTGCTATATGGTTAAGAGAGAGAGAGGGCAAAAGTCAAGTCGGATGTTCCTTCCATTTGGTTTGGTTGGAGATGAGTGGGTATGTGTTAACTGTATGTGCGAGTGTGGTCAAAGGATGGAGGATAATGAAGTGGAGATTTTGGCTTGGTTATTGGTGTGGGTGTTGGTTGCAATGACAGTGATGATTCAATGGGGCTCGTATTATGTGGGCAAGGATCCAGAGAGAGAGATAGGAAGGTTCGATGGCAGAGAGTGAGAGTAAAGGTCGACGGTGGAGTTGGGCATCGGTGTTAAAGTGGCATGTAGCGTGTGTGAAGGTCAAGAGAAAGGGTTATGAATTGGGGCTGTTAGACATTGGTCTTCAGTGTTGCTAATTGGGTCTGTATTAAAGGAGAATGGGGGAGAATCTAAAATTGGGGTAATGGGGGGGGAAGGGGTGGGGTGGGTGTTTCCAATTTTAACAATTAAGTTCAAACTCATTGATGAACTTTGATTGAGAATTAAGAATTTTTTCAACTTTCTAAACCTATTTCAAATGCATGAAAGTATAAATGTAGACAAGATTATGGGTGAAATTAGAACTAGGTTATGCCTAGTTTGCAATTTTGCCATTAATTTAGCGACTTTTCATCATAAAAAGGCTTGTAATTGATGTTTAAGTTGGTTAACCAAAAGAGAAAGTATAGAAATTCTAGGGAAAAAGAAAGAAAATTAAGGAAAGCGGAAGAAAGAGGCATGGATGTGGCAGTGGCGTAACGTCGTGTCAGCTATATCAACCAACGGGGAGTTACGTAGTGGTAATGTAGCTTGCATGTGTCGACACGTGTTATGTTACGCGACAACCCGTGTGTGACCTATACCATGTTACATGGCAACACATGTCGTGTAACGGCGTGACTTCTATCAAAGAACAAAAGGCATTTCCATGCCTTTAGTAAGATTCGAACCCAAATTTTCCAAGTTAAACCTAGTGCAATGTCCATATGTTTATTCATTAAACCGTTAGCCTATATATATGTGTAATTAAATAGCACATATAAACCAGGTCTACTTGGGCTAGATTTGAATCTGAGCCTAAGCCCAATGCCCATTTTTCTAATCTAAAATCATTGTTTATCTATATTTTCTAAATTTTCAATTTTTTGTAATATTTTCTACGAAAATTTATTTATTTATTATATATATTTGATATTTTTTTTCCAATTTTCCATTTTTTTATTTTTGCAATTTTCTACCTTTTCTTGTGTTTTTCTAAATTTCTTTTTTTTTTTGGTATTTTTCCTAATTTAGGACCCTTTATCCTACTCTAAAATTTTTTTAAAAAATAAAAAAATGACAAAAAATGAGGTGTCTACAGATGCATCTTCTTTTTTTGGTGAAGTTTGAATAAAAATTTACCATAAAAATAAATGATCGTTCTAAAAAGCACCTCAGCTAGTTATCCTAGATTCGGTCCATTGGAGATTTGATGAAAAGGTTAAAGAGAGAAGAGGTACTCTAAGAGCTAAAAAGAAAAATTGAAGCCTGGTTGTGCTCTTAGGAGCTAACTAACTTAGGTGGGGGCGTCTCTAAGGGACTAACAACCCTAAATTGGAATCGATTTGGAGAACCTAGTCGTGCCCTTCTAGGCTCACTAACCTAGGTAGAAGTATCTCTTGGAGACTAGTAACCTTAAATTAGAATCAATTTTGAAAAACCTGGTCATGCCTTTTTGGGCTTACTAACCTAGATAGGGGCATCTCTCGAGGAGTAGTAGCCCTAAGCTAGAATAGATTTTGAAAAGCCTAGTTGTGTCATTTTAGGCTCGCTAACATAAGCGGGAGCATTTCTCAGGAACTAACAACCCTAAGCTAGAATCGATTTTAAAAAACCTGGTCATACGCTTCTATGCTTACTAACCTAGGCCGGAGTATCTCTTGGAGACTAGTAACCCTAAGCTAAAATCGATTTTAAAAAACCTAGCCATACCTTTCTAAGCTCACTAACTTAGGCGGAAGCGTCTCTTAGGGATTAGCAACCTTAAACTAGAATTGATTTGGAAAACCTGGTTATGCTCTTTGAGCTCACTAACCTAGCTGAGAGTGACTTTCGAGGACTAGTAATCCTAAACTGGAATTGATTTTGAAAACCTGGTCATACCCTTCTGAGCTCACTAACTTAGGTAGGAGCATCTCTTGGAGACTAGTAATCTTAAGCTAGAATCAATTTTGAAAAACTTGATCGTGCCCTTTTGAGCTCACTAACTTAGGTAAGAGTGTCTCTTAGGGACTAGCAACCCTAAATTGGAATCGATTTTGAAAACCTAATCGTGTTTTTCTAAGCTCACTAACCTAGGCGAGAGTATCTTTTAAGGACTAGCAACCCTAAGTTAGAATGAATTTTGAAAAACCTAGTCGTGCTCTTCTAAGCTCACTAATCTAGGTAAGAGTGTTTCTCGGAGACCAACAATCCTAAATTAGAATCAATTTTGAAAAACCTAGTTGTGCTCTTCTGAGCTCACTAACTTAGGAGGGAATGTCTCTAAACTAAAATTGATTTTGAAAACTTGGTTATGCTTTTCTAAGCTCACTAACCTAAGCGAGAGATTTATTGAGGACTAACAACCTTAAATGAAATCGATGATGAGAGAAAGTGCTCTTTGGGCTTACTTGACAGGAATTGGTAAAAGAAAGTGCCCTATGAGCTCGCTAAAAGGAATCGATGATGAAAGGAAGCGCCTTCTAGGCTCATTAAGAAGATTTGATGAGGAGAAGTGTCCTATGGGCTTACTTAAGAGAAATTGGTGATAAAAGGAAATGACTCATGGGCTTACTAAAAGAATTGATGTAGAGAAGCACCATATGGGCTCGCTTGAGAGAAATTAGTGATGAAAGGAAGCGGCCTTTGGGCTTACTAAAGAGAAATTAATGAAGAGAAATGCCTTATGGGCTCGCTTAAGAGAAATTGGTGATGAAAGGAAGCAACTTATGGGCTTGCTAAAGAGAAACTGATGAAGAGAAGCGTCCTATGGGCTTTCTAAGGACTTAATGAAGAGAAGTTCCCTATGGGCTCATTAAAGGAAATTAAGGATAAAAGGATGCGTCTATGGGCTCGTTTAGGAGAAATTACTAAAGGAAAGTGCCCTATGGGATTACTCAAACAAATTGATGATGAAAGGAAGCGCTTTTGGGCTCATTAAGAGAAAGTTGGTGAGGGAAGTGCCTTAGGCTTGCTACAGCAACTTAGTAAAGAGAAGCGTCTTATGGGCTAGCTACAAGGAATCGATAAGGTGAACACCTTCTGGGCTTGCTAAAAATTGTAAAGGAAAATGACGAGGGGGGGGGGGGTAGTGTTTTGAAAGTTGGCTAAAACCTTGGAAAGGTGGGATAACACCTTAAAGGGTGGTTAGAACTCTAAAAAGAATAAAAGAGGGGTTAGTACTCTAAGAGCTGGCCTGAAGGAAAGCAAAGGCAATGGTTTGAAAGCTGGTTAGTAACTTAGAAAGAAAAATAGAATGGCGCCTTAAAGGCTAGTAAGATCCCTAAAAATGAAAGATAAGATAGCACCCTAAAGACTGGCCAAATCCCTAAAAGGAAAAAAAAAGAGTGGGTCAACACTCTAAGAGTTGGCTAATGCTCTAAAAAGACGGGACAACGCCCTAAAGGTTGGCTAGAACCCTAAAAAGAAACAAAAAGTAGGTCAACGCTCTAAGAGTTGGATAATACCCTAAAAAGATGAGATAGTTCCCTAAAGGCTGGCTAAAACCTTAGAAAGATGGGATAACACCCTAAAAGTTGAATAAAAGAGCAAGTCAGTGGTCTAAGAGCTGGTTAAGACCTTAAAAATGGAAAACAGGATAGTACCCTAAAGGCTAGTTAGAAAAAAAAAGAAAAAAAAAAGAAAAAAAGATTGAGTCGGTGCTTTAAGAGCTAGCTTACACTCTAGAAAGATAGGATAATGCCTTAAAGGTTGGTTAAAACCCTAAAGAAGATGAAAGAGAGATGGGATAATGCTCTTAAGAGCTCGCTAGAATTCTAAAAAGGATAAAAGAGGGAACATCACTCTAAAAGCTTACTAGAACCCTAAAGAGGATGAAAGAGAGATGGGATAATGCTCTTAAGAGCTGGCTAGAATCTTAAAAAGGATAAGAGAGGGGATAATGTTTTAAGAGCTGGCTTACCTTAAAAGAGATAAAAAGAGGGGACATTGCTTTTAAGAGCTGGCTTAAACCCTAAGAGAAGTTGTTGAAGGATTGAAAAAGTAAAGCAAGGAAAGCAACCAGTTTTAAGAGACTTCTTAACTTGGAAAAGTGTTTATTGGAAAATTGTTGAAAAACCATTTACTTAAAAAAAAAAAAAGGCATTAAGGATAGTTTCCCTGATTTGAAAAAGAGTTAAGGGATATTAAAAACTGCAATTAGGGAAGAATGATCTAAACTGCTATGATTAATTAAAAAAAATGACCACCTTGAAAAAGAAATGAATGATGTGAATTGAAAGCTTGGCTACTTGAGCTAACATAGATTTGGACAAAAATCTTGTGACAAAACTTTACTTTCTCTTTCTTTCTTTTATCATTTTTTTTTGTGAAAGTCTACCAATACATATAAATTCTTACTTAAGGAATAAGTTTATAACCATTCCAATTCTTGGTAATCATGTAAGGTTTCTCAATACTCCTAACCTTAGGGCTTTCTCATAGGGCTTTGTGATTTTAAACATTCCTTTCTTAAAGAAAAGGTAACCCATGAAGAGTTTAGTTAAAGAGGGCTTCCTTACTAACTTTAGATCTAGATTTTGTTCTCAACTACAATTTTAGAAATTACAGTCTATTTTGTAAGTGATACGCTTTGATCAATCCGTTAGGTTTTTTCTGGTTCAACATTATGACTTTAAGCTTTTGGTCAAAAGGTTTCAAAAAATGACTAATGAGGTGGCCTATTTTGAAAGAAATATTTTTATTTATCCCAGGTATATAAGTCAAGAGCTTTAAGGAAAAATTAAAAGTGTACTTACCTCATTTTCAGAAATAATTTTTATTAAAGATAGATTATCTTTAAAGATCGGAAGAGCTTTTACTGTGTAAGGGTGGTATTGTAGGTAGGAAGGCCTTATATGATTTAGTATAGGTGGGAGAGACTTTAAAGTGAATATAGAGATTTGGGGTTTCTAGGCTTTATAATGTGATTCAGCGTTTTATGTTTCTTGGGGCTTTTAGGCTTGAATTCTCAGCTTTTGATTTAGTTTTGTTGCCCTTGTTAGGATGTGATATATCCCTTAGGGCTTTTGTCTTACACTCGGGCCCAATTCTTTTGTGTCTTTTCTTCTCTCTTATTATTATTATTATTATTATTTTTTATTACTTTGCCCCATTATCTCTTGCTTTCTTCCTTTTCTTTTAGCCGCAAGAATGATTGTCTCTATCGTCGAGTTTTTGCCCTTTAAGCAATTTAAGGCCCTAAATCCATGGATTTTTATTGTATAGGCTTTGGTGAGGTGTGTATAAGCTTGACGTATTCGAAAAGGAATTGGCTCTTCTTCATTTCAATGAAAAATAATTTATTAGAAATAAAAGTCATTTTTGAATTAACATTACTTAAGCAAGTATAAACCGATTTTACCCCTATCTCTTAATCAATGACACTAACATTCAAATTACCCCATTATAGGGTGGTTCTTGATAGAGTTTATATTTGAAAATTCTCTAAATTAGTCCAATAGGGTAAACAAGAGATAATTGTGTTTAGGATTTGAAAATGAATGCCTAACTTCATTTTAATCTATGTATCATATTCAAAGGAGACCTCTTTTAAGGAATGAGTTCAAAGCATCTTCACTATTATGTCACTCAACTCTCAAAGTGTTTGAAGTTGGTGTGTAGGATATAATTTTGCCTCTTTTTATCCTAAATTTTTTTTTTTAAAAGAAAGTTACCAATTCCTTAAGGAGGAGTCTATTTTTCATTTACCTAGGATCAAGATTGGCATTACCCCCTTGATTCTCAAATAATGCCTCAGGATTTGACTTTGTGTTTTGGCTTGGTTTATGATTAGGCTTGGCTTTCTAAATAGACCAAAGGTTTCGGCTTAGCTGCCTTTATGGGTTGAAGATTGCTTAGGTTAGTTACCTTGATGGGCTATGGTTTGTGATTGGATTGGCTACCTCACCAAGTGGTTCATGTTTAGGTAAGTTGTTTGAATGGGCCCAAGGTTAGTGTTTAGATTGAATGCTTGACTGAGGAGCTTGTGTTTGAGTAGGTTACCTGAATTAGCCTAAAGTTGGTGTTTAAATTGAATGCCTGACTAAGTGGTTTGTGTTTAGGTAGGTTACCTAATTAAGCCCAAGGTTGGTGTTTAGATTGAATGGGCAAAGGGTTCTATTGGCTTCCTTAATAGGTTGAGGGCCTCGTATGGGTTAGAAACCAAGTGTTTGGGTTGATTACTTGAGTAAGCTAAAGGCTTGAGCTTGTGTTGCCTCCTTAAGCCCATAAGAATTTAAAGCCATTAGCAACTTTTCTTTTCATTTTTATTTTTTCAATTTTTATTTCTTTTTTTAAGAGAAAGAAGGATAAAGTTTTATTTTATAGAAAACAAGAAAATTATTTACAAATAAGGACGGTGATTTTTAGGGTTCTATTCACAAGTTTATGAGATTTTACATTTCCTTAAATAGGAGGGAACATCGGTTAGTTAAATGCTTATTGAAGGATTATTCACAAAGAAGGGAATGCTAAAGAATGAATAACAATGAACTAAAGAGAACTTTATTATTTTGAAAAAGATTAGAATACGGAAATAAAGGCAAAGAACCTAAAATTTATTGAGGAACTTCATATTTATTTTAGGCTCTTTAGGTGTAAATTGGAAAAAACACTAAATTAAGTCTCGTAGATGAGCCTTAAGGTCCTTTATCATTTCATAGGTTTTCCTAGTGACCAGTGTTAGAAAGGACCTTAAGGCTTAGTTGTAAACTTTAAAATACTCGAGCTTTTCCTTTAAGTAAGCAATCTCATCTTTCTGCATTTGCTCATGAATCTTAGAGATATCCTGTAGACTATCATTCCCTTAATTGTTTGCTTGGTTATCTGCTATTCTTAGGTCTACAGATTTTATGGACAAAAATCAATTATCAATACAACAAAAGAAAGTACGTGGAAATATGCAAATGTTAGGATCGTTTGGGTTAATACATTACTCCTTAAGTTGTAACCTTACTATCATTTTTAGAAACTTAATTGCATTAAAACTCTTAAACAATTAGTAGGGTTGCAATTTTTGAGGGTAGTGTATTAACTTAAGCTTAAAGGGGAGTATTTATAATTTAGGTAGGTTTTAAAAGGTCTTTAAGCTTTGTGACTTTACTTGTTTTTAGAAAACACTTTTGTTGGTTGCATCACAGCTTAAGTGGAGTGGCTTAATCATCCTTGAGAGGTGGTTACACCACTGTACTCGGAGCCTACACAATGGCCTCCCTCCTAGTGTCTTAAGACGGCTTGAGTCTACCTGCATTTACGCTACATATTTGATACAACAAATGGTCCCCCTTAATGTGGGAGTATATGCACTAAATTAATAACAAATAAACAAATAAATAAATAGCATAGGTATTTTGAAAGGTAATTTTAATTTTGGAAAGTATTTTACGTAGTTAACCATCTTAATGTTCTTAGTAGAGTCGCTAAGCTATCGAGTTTGGTTTTTTCTCCTAATTTCCTAAATTAGTCTTCTTTAAATCGATCAGTATTAAACCTTACCTGTTTAATATTGACCCTCGACTAGGGTTTAAAGAAAACTGATTTTTTTATACATTAAAAACATTTTTGGAGTTACTACCTGACCGTAATTGGGAAAAATAATTAAGTTGTCACCAATTAGGCGGATTGATTATAACTTAGCTACCAGTCTATCGATAAAACTAATTTTAAAACAGTTTTCTAAAATAAGATATTTGGATCTTGAGGCTATCTTATTAAATCCTAAATGGATATCACTTTTAACCTTTTGAAATTAAGTTTTCTTTTTAAATACTTGTCCAATAATATTTATTTACAAGCTATAATTGAAATGATGCCTATTTACAAAAGATAAGGATTTGAAGAATTAATTACTAAATTAGGAAAATAATTTTTTTTCATATTTTAAGTCGTCCCATATATACGAGTGCCTAAGTACTTGTTATTCGGGATTAAACTTCTATAGCTCGTTTATGAAAACTTTAGCGTGTTGATCGATTTTAATTTTTAAAAAGATTGGGATCCTAATTAGGGTTTTTATTTTTGGAAATTTTAAAATTTCTTAGTTTTGAAACAATGGATTTATTTTATTTTTTTGAAAAGAAAAAATTATTTTCTAAGTGATAAGAAATTTGTTTATTTAATAATTTATTTATTTTTATATTTTATGTTTTTATTTTATTTTTTTCTTTTTTTATTTTCGTATGATTAATTTATCTGTAAAATAGAAGAAAATAATAAAATAAAATAAAATTACACTCATTCTTCTTTTCTCTCTCTTTTTTTTTTCATTTTCTCTTTTCCTCTTTCTCTCTTTTTTTTTTGTTTTCTTTTTTCTCTTTTTTTTGTTACAAATTACAATGCGAAAATGAAATAACAAGAAAGAAAAAAAATATAGAAAATAAAATAAAAAGAACATAAATGGGCTAAAGCAAATGTTGCAACAGATCAATCTTTGGAGTTGGGTAATCTTTAGGTTGGATTTGGACTTCTGGGTTGGGTTACGTGAAGAAGGAACAAAGGGTGGCTCCAATGTGCTTGAGGTGGATCTAAATACCAATTTATCGAGGAAAGTGGAGTTTCGTGTGTTTTTTTAAGTGGTGGAGGGGGATGTAGGAGCTATGTTGTAGCCAATAGTAGCTGTTTAGGAGGTGGTTGGTGTTTGGCGGCTGTAGTGGTTATTAAGTAGTAGGTTCAGTTGCTATTGGCATCAAAAAGGGGTTATGGATAGGGGTTTTAGAGGGTGGTAAGCTTAATAGTGCACAAGATTTGTGTTTAGGTGAGGGTCTTAGTTGGTTTGAGAGAGGACTGATGGCAGGTTGTGATGGATTGGGGTGTTGTTAGTTTGTAAGGATGGGGCTATGGTACATGGGTATGTGTGTTAGACTGGGGGTAGACAAGCGATGGATGGTGTATAGAGAAGTGGTCAAAAGAGAGAGAGCCGTGTGCATATTTTTAGGGTTGAAGTTAGAGAGAGCATCAAGAGAGAGAGAGTGGGTTGTGGAGGATAGCGGTGGCTATTGTACGGTTGAGAGAGAGAAAGGGCAAGAATAGAGTTAGATGCTTCTTGTGTTTGGTTTGGTAGAGAGTGAGTGGGTGTATGTTGATTGTATGTTTAAGTGTGGTTAGAGGATGGAGGATGGTGAAGTGGAGTTTCTCGCCTGGTTATTGGTGTGGGTGTCGACTAGAGTAATGGTAATGTTCGGTAGGGGTTGTATTGTGTGGGCAAGGATTCAGAGAGAGAGAGATAGTTGGGTTCGATGGTAAGAGTGAGAATGAGGGTCAAGGGTAGAGTTAGGCGTCGATATTGAAATGGCGTATGGCATGTATAAAGGCTAAGAGAGGGGGTGATGAATTGGGGTGGTTGGAATCCGTGTTGCTAATCAGGTTTGTGTTAAAGGAGAATGGGAAAGAGTCTAAAATGAAGGGTAGGTGGGGAAGGGGGTCCCATTTCAATAATTATGTTCAAACTCATTGATGAACTTTAATCGAGAAATGAGATTTTTTTCAACTTTCTAAACCTATTTCAAATGCATAAAATCATGAATGTGAATAGGATTTTGGGTAAAATTAGAACTAGGCTATGCCTAGTTTGCAATTTTTCCATTAATTTAGCAAAATTGCATTATAAAAAGGCTCATAATTAATGTTTAAGTTGGCTGATCGAAAGAGAAAGTATGAAAATTTTAGGGAAAAAGAAGAAAAAATGGAGGAAAGCAAAATAAAGAGTTATTGACATGGTACTAATGTAGCGCCATATTAGCCATATCAACCAATGAGGAAGTGCCATATGTCTTCAAAGACACTTGGCAGTGACGTGGCTAACATGTGTTGATACGTGTCATGTTACGTAGCGACATGTGTCGTATGGCAGTGTGACTTCTAAAAAAGAACAAAAGGCATTTATATGCCTTTAGTAAGATTCAAACCCAAATCCTTCAAGTTAAACCCAACATAATGTTCATGTGCTTATTTATTAAGTCGTTGGTTTATACCTTGTTTATATGTGTAATTAAACTACACATACACATATAAACAAGTTTTGCTTAAGCTAAATTTGAATCTGAGTCCATGCCTAATGCCCATTTTGCTAATCTAAAATCATTATTTATCTAAATTTTCTATTTTTTTTGTAATTTTTTCTAAGAAAATTTATTTATTAGATATATATATATATCTTGGTATTTTTTCCAATTTGCTAATTTTTCTGATTTTTGAAATTTTTTTCACTTTTTTTTTGTATTTTTCTAAATTTCATATTTTTTGGGTTTTCTTAATTTTCTATATATATATTTTCCTAATTTAGGACCATTTATCTTATTCTAAAAATAAAAAAAAAATGGAGTAAAAATGGGGTGTTTATAAGACCCATTATGCTATCCAACACTATCTTTTTTGAAGGAGACGATATTTAGCCGGAGAACTCTAAATGTTTCCCTTAATGAGTTGCTATGCAAATTCGTTTTAGACGTACAAGTCATTTATTTAGTTAGATTTAGTTTAAAGTGTTCAAGTATTTTATACAAATCACATAATTTTCAATTAAAAACATTAAACTAGAATCATATAATAAAATCCAAAAACACGTACACACTGGTATGCCCATAGTCAACCATCTAACAAGTACAATCACGTCTAATCCCAAGCCTCTGAATACTATAAAACAGTATTCCAAACTATAACAATGTATTGATCTCAACTTATTTAGACTTCTCGCTTACTCACTTAAGGTACGACTAGCACAAATTGTCGCTGATAATTCATAAAATACAAATGTTGTTTTAGTTCCTACATATAGATTTGATTATGTAATTTAGATTACTATCTTTACTTTAGTGTCTTTCTTCGTTTAGTTAATTAAGTCTATGTCTCTTATAATAATTGTTATTTTAAGCTGGGTATTGTTTTTTGTTTTTTTTTTTAACTTCTGATTCACTATCTAATTCAACTTTTAATTATAGTTTTATTCATAAGTCTTAAATCGACTGTTAATCCTACGTTATAGGAATAAGGATTTCTGAATTATACACTATTATATTCCTATTCACTATATATACCCAACCTAGGATTAATCTTCTAATTTGGCTCTTGGTTTCATTTTGCACTTAAGTCTCAAGAAGTTCTTCTAGCCTATTTTATAGGGTTTAACTATCTTTAATTCAAAAGATTATGGTGTTTAATTAATTTTTATTTAACTTCCCAGTTTGTTAGTTCTCCCTTTGGTTCTGACTTAGTTTCTAAATAAGTTTTTTATTATGGTTTTTATATGTAACCTTAAGAATTCCTTCTAAATCAATATGGAAAATTCATCCAATTATATTCGAGGATCCTAAATCTCCTATTTAGCTCTTAATCTATGTTTTGGTTGATATGATATATTATATTCTTAGTTTAACTATCAGATTAACTTTCGATGTAAGAGAAATTTATATTTTTTATATAATTATCTAAATTCACATTCCAAATCAAATTTATATAATATTTCTAATATTATAATATTATCAATTTTAACCTAATTTATTCTACTTATCTAATTTCCCTTATTTACATATTACTCATTATTACATAATATGCACATCTAACATTCCCAACATGTCAAATATTATTACTTATCACCAACAAACATCTCAAATTCCTAAATACATCCCAAATCAGAATTTGTACCAATTTAATCCTAAATCAAAAGATTAATTTAAATATGCCATTTTTACTTATTACTTATTTATTTACACATATTTACTATATAATACACTTAATACTTACATCAAACTCCCAAAATATCATTCTACATCAGCAACTATTATTTCAATATATCTAATTACATACTAAATCATAATTTTTTACTAAATTAATATTAAATTACTAAATTAAGCCAAAAAATTGCCTTTTATGCAAGATTTTAGGGGCTAAAAATTATGTAAAGATTTAGAAAATTAAATTTAAGAAAAACTCTTTGTAACATTGTTATGTATATTATAAATAGTCTACACAAAAATTTTGAGCTCAAAACTACGCTATTAATGTCATTTATTTATAATTCGAAATAAGCGTGAGTTTTTGGAATTTATTAAGTACTATCTATTTCCAAATATAAATTCGTCAAACTAATATTTTTTCCAAAACATACATAAATAAAAACCTTTGAATATCAAATTTCGTAATTTTCTAAATAAATTTAATAATTTAAGTAAATTAAATAATAATATGGTTGAAATCGAACTCACCTGTTCGATTGGCTTTCGGTAACCAAGGGTTGCTCTAAGTGTGTCGACTTGATGGGGCGGTGATGGTAGGGTTTGGTGGTAATAGCGGTTCGTTTCCAAGTGGTCATGGGTCGTGAGTTTGCTTTATAAGCCTTAATTGTACATAATTTTTTTTAAATTCTTTGTAAAATTAACTAACTCACTCTTTTTAGTCTCTCTCTATTTTTTGTGAATGTTTAATTGAGTAAAATGAATTGGAGGGAGTGATTTCTAAATTTATAGAGGGGTTTAAGGCTTGGTTTTGATTTTAGAGGGCCAAATGTCCCTTATCCTCTTTCATTTAGGTTTCTATTTGGGTAATTTCTATTGGTTGATTTTGTTTCTTCACTCCACAACATGCCACACCCCATTTCTAGACCAGTCTATATTTTTCCAACATTTTTCATAATTTTTTATGAATTTTCTTTAATGGTTTAGTGTTATTTTAGCTTTGTTTAGATATTTTAAGTAATTTTGCATATTTTTATTTATACGTACATATATATATATAGTACAAGTAAATACTTTTAAATATTATTTATATTATTTTATGATTTTTAATATACATATAATTTACTTTTATTGATTTGTTAATTATTAGAGTTTAATTTACATGTTTCCAATAAATAATGGTAATATGCTTATAATTTAATATTACAATATTTTATTATTTATTTTCCTAAATCCAAACTTATAAAATTATTTTTACTAATATTTCTAACTTTATTGTAAAATTTAGAGTTGATTGGATAATTTACTTGATTGTTCTAAATTTTACATATCAAACACTTAGTTGCAGGGCTTACATATTAAAAATGGAAGGCAAATCCCTATAGGGTGTCTATAAGGTTGTGAGAAGCATCGAATCTTATAGAAACATGTTTGAGTTTTATAATACCCATCTTAATCCCACCTTGATTGCATCTCCATGCTTATTGCCAAGATCATTAGAGTTAATGTGTAAGAGAAATGAAGGATTAGTTCAATGATTGTCATTTCAAATGCTATAGGTCAAATTTATAGAATATTTTAACCATTGCTAACTTTCTATATAATGACTTATAGATTGAAAGACATATACAACACTATATTATATTGTCACATTTAGTATATAGTAAAAATTTGGAATTGAATGATTCATAGCTGAATAGAGCAAAATAGAATGGATTTAAGAATGAAATGTTAAATCTATTTCTATATTTGAAAATGCCGATTGAATTGTTGATTTCATTCATATAACAATGGTATTTATCGATTATATTCTTAAAGATAAAATTAAATTTTCCTTTAAAGTTTGAACTGCCCATTTTGAAAAATCATGATTTTTCCTTATAAGACACTTTTAAATATGGGAAAAAAAAAAATGGAACTTGACCATAAAGTGGTTCCAACTTCATTATCATATACCATATGTCATTTCTTAGAATGACTATTATCTTATCGGGTTTGAAAAAAAACTATACTATAACTAATACTATTTAATATAATGTAGAATAAATAAGGAACCTTTACTCATTTTCCTCATTTTGCTATTCTCTGCAGAATGTAATTTTTTTTCCAAAAATATCTCAGGTTATGAAATAAAGCAACATAAAAAAATTACGATAAAATGGCTATTTGTTGATGTGGTTTGCAAAAAACCATATCATAAATAATACATATTTGATGTAATCTTGAATAAATTGTAAATTTTTATCCATTCTCATCGCCAGACAAATTTACTATTCTTGATGGAATGTAATTTTTTATTTTAAAGTTATCCCTAATTATATAACAATATAACATAAAAAAGCTACGATTTCTTTCCAACTTTATTTTATTACCGTATAAGTCTTGGGGACCATTACATAGTTGTCAAAAAGTACACGAATTCATGGGTTATATCTGTGTCAGATGAAAAAAAAAAATCGACTCGGATATCATGACTCGTGGAGAAAATATAGACGATCAGAACGAATCAACTTTCCACGACTAAGAAAAGATAAACCTTTTATGAATCACATCCTGTACTCTTTATTTTCCCGCGAAACTTCCTTAGAGAAAAGAAATAATTTATTGGAGCTTATGAAATTTCACTAGAAGATTCAATTTTCCTTATAAATAGATTCGTTTGTGTCATGTGAATCACTTACGACCATATAAAAATGCATAATTCACGGAGCCAAAGTCCATGAAGGGTTTCGAGGATTTTGCGATCTTTTTTAAGAAGAAATCAAGGTTTGGTTGGTCAACTTTCCGTTCTAATTACTATTTAACCGCTCATAGATCTTTTCACGAAATGGAATGGAAGTCTTCATCCGATCCTGGTATAGCACTTAGGTTGGCGTTTATGTGTCATGTAGACTATTTAATTTATACATCAGGTCATATTAATTTAATCTGTAAATGGTAAAAACATAAATTAAATTATATTTATATGCAGTGAATTTAATAAAAATCCATAGTAAACGACATTGATATTGACTGCTCCTGCGGTATTTCATCGGAGGTGTCATTTTAATATTGTTTTTGGATTGCTGAAAAATCAAACTCTTCCGACAGATTTTGTAATACGTGTATCTTGTCGTACACGGGGCTGAAAGCACGCCTGCACCATTTCATGATCCATGAACAGTGCGTATCGGTGACTTCTAGTTCCTTCTGTTATTTGACTTGTCATGGTTGTCAAGAAGATGCACTTCTCATTCAACTTTAGTTGTATTTTTTCTCAGAAAACAAGTGGGTGAAAATGAGTGGACGGAAAAAGAAAAAATGGAAAAGATTATATTTTTATTTGAAAATTTATTAGAGTTTTCTATTGTATGATGACAAATTCTTTAATTACGTAAATTACTTTTGATTTACAACAAATTTTACCTGTTAATAGTGAAAATAAAACTATTGATTGTAAATATAAGATTATTAATAGATTTATCGACTGTTTTTTTTTAATATTAATGGATATTATTGTATTGTAATCGGAGTGATTATTGAACTCAAAAGTAATTATAATAAAACTAATATTTGATAAAATTACATTGCTATAAAGAGTAATTTTATAACTGTTGTCTCATTTAATTTCATTTCTAGGCCTATTTGTTTAATTTTATAACGAAAAAATGGATTATAAAGTTGAAATGTTTGTATTTGTTTCTTCATTTTCCCATCTACTTTCACAATTCACTTAACTCATCAAATATAATATTTCATTCTATTTCTACCATGTTGCACCGATTCAAAAACAAATTTGTTAGATTTAGTAATTATTGGTGTGTTTCGTGAAAAACCATTTTCAATAATTTGTTTAATCAAAACCTCATAATTATTAAATGTTATTACAATAGTTTTGATAGTAATAAGCAATTGTTAGTTATTAGGCTTTGCTCTTTCATTTGGGTTATCTCAATTATAGGTTCAATATGGATGCTCGGTAACTGTGATTAATCATTATAAAAAAGAAAAATGTAGATGGAAGATAAGAAGAATAATTTCCATTTTCAAAATAAGAAATCTTTTTTTTTTTTCTTATTTTCTATCTGTACTTTTCAAATTTGCTAAGTGCTTACACAAGTGGCCAACCTCTATAGTTGCACAATTACCTCTAGAAGTTATTAGTATTTGCAATCAAAATTATTAAACTTGTACTTATACCTATGATTGAAATATGTTGAATAAGTAGAATCGTCACCTAAACTTATATTCTATCAATAATTCTTAAATAATTTTATATTCACTTTAATTAAAAAAAATTTATAAAATTATATAAGTAAACTTGTGATTTAATAACCATGCTCACAATTTTTCTGAGATTAATACCACAATATTTGATAAAATTTTGATTATTACAAATATCTAAAATTAGTGAGGAAAAAAGTTCTCAATGAAACAAACCTACCTATATTTCGGTTCACCCCAAAATTTATAACTTCATTTTATATCTTCCGTGAGTAGGGACCACAGAAAACTCCCACTGGGAAAGAGAAAATCTATGTAGAATCCCATTTCGTTACTCTTGCACCATTCTATTTTATTGCTGTGTTAGACTTTCTGGGCATTCTTTAAGGTATGTGGGCGAATCTTGATACGACAAAACCCTCCTCGAGACAATCATGTGAATGAATCTGCTGCGTAGCGTACTATGAGGAAGAAAATTTCAAGTGAGAATGCAGAAGTAACGTGACTTGCAACCTCAGGTATGCATCCATATTTTTGGCGTTTAATGATGATAATAATTAGAGCAATTTTCTTAACGGATGTCGCGTCCACACAATAGGGCATGCTTAATCTATAAGCTTTGACTATAAATTCTGATGAATATATTTGTGTTAACCAAATAAACTAGTTTTCGGTGCATACCCATCATAGTATGTTTTCTCAATTTAAAGAAAAGAAGTCGTATTGAATGATAGAAAAATGTTTTCTGATGCCTAGAAGAAAAAATTCTGTTGTAAAAGAAGTTAATTTTTCCGAATACCAAAATTTTTTCTCTTGCTGATCCACCACCTTCTTTACATTAATCAACAAGCACACTAGCAACGATCAGCCTGGCTACCGACAACTGCTTCTTCTTCAGCAATGGTCGTATACAAAAGTATCATCTGAATGATGCTATTATGCGAGTGTCATGTGAATCTCACACGTGACGTGACTTCAAAAGAGTCGTATAACTTAAAAGTAACGGTTTTAAGAGAGATGAATTTGAGAGGGTACTGGAAGAAGAAACAAATTATCTTAATAACTTGAAACATTTGTAATAGGCCAAGGAGTTGGATTCAAGCAAGAAAAACTTGGTGTTTTTATGAAATTTTTTGATGAAAAATCAGCAGCATTTATGGATTTTAAAGCTTAGCTAACTAGTCAAATTATGGTATATATACATAATCACTTCCTAGTTCTTTACTCTCAATAAATATTTTTAAAATCAAGTATACTAAATATATATATATATATGGTATAATAATGGTGAGTTCAGGTCCATACATAGAGACTAATGCATTAAGTATTAGTACTTCCCCTTCTCTTAGTTGTTTAACTGATCAATTCAAGCTCATAAATCAAAAACCGATGATTTTAAATTAAACTGCATGAAAACTTAAATTAAAATTAAACAAAAAAAGCAAAATGTAAATACAAAACAAACAATTAAAATTATTCAAGATTGCATTGACTTAGTATTAAGATATTAATTCCCCTTAAATATCTAGGTAATCTATTGATCTCACCTCAATTTGCTAGGCTATGAGAACCCCTCAAACATACTAATAACTTTCTCAAGAACATTAATATATGACCCTAAGATGATTAACCGAAATGTCTTTCTAATCAAACCCTCTAAGATTGCATTATAATTATTTTAATTCTACTATTTGGTTTGACCCTAATTTGAAAGGATTTACACCATTTTTTCTATAGGATTGCTTGCCACTTCTTCCAATTTTTAAATTTAATTCTACATACGATTTCTCAATATATATGTATAATATAATTTATATAGTTTAATATATTGGAATTACTAATTTATAAAAAAAAATACAAAAGCATAAAATTGGATAAAATAAATTGAAAATCCCATATTGAATAAAAAAAAGAAAAGAACCTCAATATCTAAATATTAACACAATCAATCTAACTCATTAGAATACAAAGAGCAAATAGAAAAGAAAGGTCCATCATGACAACCCTTTTGAAAACCTCTGACCCTTTTCTTCTCTAATCTCCTAATCTAATCCCATAATAATAATAATATCTAACAATGGCCTACATGTCTATATAGGTACAGCTTTGTAAGTCTTTAATTGGGATACCGCCTCAACATTGTGTGCAACTCAACCTGCGCATCTCTCATTCTAAATTCTTCAACAACTAGTGAAATTAAGTACTATGCAAACCCATCATGGGGGCATATACGGCCGTAAACCGTCCATGGTCACTTTATGCTTGTGAACTTTGATCATTTTAATTCTACAACGTGTACATGGCCTCTTCAAATAGGCTACATGGCGTGTATCTTTCATTGATTTCCAGTTTCAATTCATTTTCCAATCAACTTTCAATCAATAATCATTTTTTCATGAAACCCCTGTCATCATACCTGAAAATTAAAATATGAATAAATTAAATACCAAATTAAAATAAACAGACTCTCTAGTTTATAAAGAAATTACAAAATTACCTAATAAAATAAGTATAATTAAACCCTATCATATGGTTTTGGTGATGGATAGATGAGATGAGCCAACTCTTTCGTGGTTTTTTTTTTTGTTTTTTTTTTTATGAGTTTAAGTCCATGGATGGTCTTACTAAGTATACAAGTTTGTTGAGAAAGGTTGGTCTAATTAACCAAACTAGATGATCCTTACTTAAAGCCTAACAGCGCAAATCTCTCGAAATCGTCTCACATTGTGGGCATCATTTAGGGATGTTATCAGGTAGGTCATTATAGGATTTCCAACCCGTTAAAAACTCTATAGAATTCTGGATAAGGTTTTGGGATTTAGAGAAAACACAACAAAAAACTCGAGCCTGATTAAAAATAATAACATATACATATATAATATTAGTAATTTGATATTAGCTGTAAATAATAAAACATAATAATTAATAAAAGATATTTTATCTTTTTCATACTTTATCTTTCAAAAGAAAAGAAAAAAAAAAACCTAATCTTATCTCTTTCTCCCTGTTACAGTTTTACACTCTCTCTGATTCTCTTCTCTCGCCTTTACTCTCTCTCTTTTAGCTAGTAAACCACATTCCTCAATCCTCACCCAGCTCCTTTTTATTAATTGTATATTAATTTAAAGTAAGAAGAAGTTGGTTTGATCTTAAATAACCACATGCCATTTACTTTATTTGTAGTGTACATTCGCAAATCAATTTTTTTTTTTTAAATAAGCGAATCTAGTCGGTTTTTTAATAGGTTCTACAAAATCTTATAGCAGTGAGTTTTGGAAATATGATAAAGACCCTATAAGGTACTATATAGGGTTTTGGAAGCCTTGTAGAATACCAAGTTAAGTTTGGGTTTTGCAAAACCACTTCTAGACCTACCTTAATAGCATCCTTAGCATCATTATATGGGCTTGTCACTTAATCAAATTATTAATCTAGTTGACTATTTTTCCTAGCATAATTTAGTCTTAATATAGTTCAGATTTCTATATTTTGTCCCTTAAATGAAATTTTTTGAACAATGCCTAAGGATTTTAGGTACTTCTAGTCATTACTTGTTATATTATAGCTGTTGCACTAACTAATATGCTTACGATATACTTAAATCTACACTATAATTTGGTTCGTGTATAATCTTATGGCACCATCAAAATGCACCCATTGATTTGATCTTATAAATTTTGATTTTGCATGTCGAGATAATTTGTTGAGTTTCACTTCATTTGTGATTTTGCACTTGCTTATGCATAGTGGAAATCAAGCCAATAAGAGTAGATATGTTGAGATAGAGGAAAAGAATCCAAGACAAAGCTTCAACTTAGTGAGATCCAGATCGAGCTTAAGGATTATAATTGTCCTTGAACATGATTAGGAGCATGTTTTATATGTGTGTGGGTCTAATTTTTGTTTTGCTTTTCTTTTCTCTATTTAGTTACTGGTTCTATTGCAAATATTATTGCTAATATTAATTTAATTCTTATGCTAGATAGCTTTAATTTTCGAGCATGGCATTATAACATGATGATTTTTGAAGTCATAGACCTAGACTTAGCATTGAGGGGAGTTGCCCTCCTGCTATCACTAATAAGTGTATCTTTGATGAAAAGGGGGAGATGGAGAAATGTGAATGACCAAATCTCATCAATCTAATGGTCATGAAATGTGCCATTCTAGAAGCATTTAGGGGCATTATGTTTGATAAATTACAATGGCTAAGGAGTTCTTTAAGGATCTCGAGAAAAGATTTGCTAAGAATGAAGAGGCTGAAACTAGTATACTCTCGAAAGAACTTATCTTAATGAGGTATAAAGGTAAAGGAAATATAAGAGATTACATCAAGGAGATGTCTCATATTGCTTCTAAGCTCATGGTACTGAATTTGGATATGTTTGAGGACTTATTAGTGCACATAGCTCTGGTATCTCTCCTAAACTAGTCCAACCAGTTGAAGGTGAGGTATAATTGCTAAAAGGAGTCTTAGATAAGCTCATCTTATACTATGTTCAAGAAAAGGAGAGAATAAACCATGAGAAGGTTGAAAGTGCTCACTTAGTTAGTGCATGAAAGGATAAGAAGGTCAAGGAAAGAAAGAAGGTTAAAGAGGCTATGATGTTAGCACCATGAAAGAACAAAAGGAAGCATTAAGAACACTTTTTTCTTTTATGGTGCTAAGGAACATAAGTAGAAGCAATGTACCAACTATCATATATGGTAGGTAAAGAAAGGTCCTGTTCTTAATTTTATTTGTTCTAAGGTTAATTTGACTTCAGAATCTACACACTCATGGTAGATAGATTCATGTACAACAACTCACATCCTTATGTCTATATAGGGGATTGTTAAATTTAGAGAAAGCTTAGTGATGGTGAGAGATACTTCTATGTTGAAGATGGCAAGGCGATTGAAGTAGAAGCAGTAGGGAATTTTAGATTATTACTTAAGATTGATCATTATTTAGATTTAGATGATACTTTTATTGTATCATCTTTCAAATGGAATTTGATTTTTATTATCGCTTTGGATGAATTAGGTTATACTTGTTCAATTGGAAATAGTCGGTTGAGTTTTTTTTTTTTTTTTTTAATGATTCAAATTTAGTTAATGTTAGTTCGTTATCTTATAATGATAATCTATATTTGCTTGATATGGATGCCTCTTATAATGAATCATTACGTATTGATAGAAAAAAAATCTAAAGTGCAAATCAATTGATGAGAATTTAGCTTCATCGTGGTATAAAGATTAGGCCACATCTCCAAAAGAAGAATGGACAGACTTATGTTTGATGGAATTTTTGATTCCTTAGATTTTAAAGATTTAGACATGTAAGATAATCGTATGTAGGGGAAATGAAAATATGTTAAAAGATTGGGTGTTGCCAAGATTGTAGACGTCTTAAAACAAATTCATACAGATATCTATGGACCATTCCATACAATTTCTTGGAGCGATCAATAGTAGTTTACAACATTCATAAATAATTTTTCTCGATAGGGTTACCCATATCTTACTCATAGAACGTCTTAGTCACTAGGTGTGTTTAAGAGTTATAAGGTTGAAGCTAAAAATCAACTTGGTAAAAGAATTAAAAGTATCAAGTGTAACAGTAGTAGTGAATACCATGATAGAGAGGATGGATCAAGTGAGCAACATCTTGGACTATCCACTAAATTCTTAGAGGAATGTGATATCATCTCATACTATGTCATGCCAGGATCACTTGCTATGAATGATGTTGTTGATAGACGAAATAAAATGCTTAAGGATGTGGTAAGGAGTGTGATTAGTCATTCCACTTTACAAGAATCATTATAGGTAGAAGCATTAAAAACTGTAGCTTACCTGCTCAACATGATACTGACTAAGGCAACTAATAAAAACGTTATAAGCTTTAGATAGGCAAGAAATCTAATCTAAAACACTTACATATTTGAAGATGTCCAATTGAGGCTAGGCTTTACAGGGTAAATGAAAAGAAACTGGATTTAAGGACTATTAGTTGCTATTTTATTGAGTACTTTGAAAGGTCTAAGGATTATACCTTTTATGGTCCCATAGAGGCAATTTTTGAGATAAAAAATGCTTGGTTCTTTGAGGATTTTTTTTTTTTTTTGGGGCTAAGGTAGGGGTATGGTGTAGAGTTGAGAATTATGTCTTTGAAGAGGAATACGTTTTCTAGTGGCTATTGATCGTGTTGATGATCAGGTTGTAATATCTAACACTACTGAAGAAGCAACTCCAAATTATTGAAATATCATTGAATCTCATATTCCTATTCAAGAAATTCGCGAATAATAAACTCCATAACCTTAAGAATCATTACCATTAAGGAGATCTACTAGAGAAAGGAGAAATGCAATTCTAAATGATTATCTTGTATTTCTTTAAGAACATGAGGATGGTATAGGAACGGTGGAAGATGATTCAATCAACTTCCACTAAGCTATGGAAAGTTTCGATTCTCAAAAGTGGATAGATTCCATTAATGAAGTGATGAAGCCTGTAAAGAATAATAATTTATTGGACCATGTTTCATTGCTTAATGGTGTGAAACCCACTAGTTTCAAATACATATTTAAAACCAAAGGAGACTCGAAAAGCCAATATAGAAACGTACAAGGCACATCTTGTTAGTAAGGGCTTCATACAGAAGGAAGGTATCAATTATAAAGAGAGTTCCTCTTTGGTTTCATCAGAAGACTCTTTAAGAGTTATAATAATACTTATAGCTCATTTTAATCTTAAGTTACATTAGATGGATGTAAAGATCGCATTTTTCAATGGCGAGATTAATGAGGCAATTTACATGGTGCAACTAGAGAATTTTATTTTGGGAGATCTAAAGCTAAATGGTAAGTAAATTAAAGTTCCATCTATGGGCTCAAGTAGGCATCTTACTAATGGTATTACAAACTTCATCAAGTCATTGTTTCATTAGGTTTGAGATGAACGCCGTTGATGATTGTGTATACCATAAGTTTAGTAGGAGTAAGTTTATTTTCTTAGTTTTGTATGTTGATAACATACTACTTACCACAAATAATAGGTGCTTCTGCATGAGACCAAGTGATCTCTTTTAAAGAATTTTGAAATAATAGATCTTGTTGAAGCATCTTTTAAACTAAGAATCTAGATATATCGGGATCATTCTTGAGATATTCTTATATTATCACAAGAGAGTTACATAGAAAAGGTAATCAAAAGGTTTGGAATGAAAAATGGTACACTAGGAGAAGCCCTTGTTTGCTAAATGAGATGAATTTACACTTGACCAATACCTTAAGAATAACCTTCAAAGTAAGGAAATGGAAAAGGTCCCTTATGCTTTAGCTGTTGGAAATTTCACGTATGCTTAAGTGTGTACGCTTTGAGATATTGCGTACATTATTTGCTCATTACAAAAATATTTGAGCAATCTATAGATGGATCATTGGAAAGCAATTAAGCAAGTCATACGATATTTACAGATAACAAAAGGTTACATGCCTACATATAAGAAATCATATCAATTAGAGTTCATAAGTTGTTGTGATTCTAATTTCATTGGATGCTAAGATAGTTGAAGATCCACTTCAGATTATATTTATTGTTTGTTGGAGGAGCACTATCTTGGAAGAGTGCTAAGTTGACACTTATAACTTCTTTTATTGTAGTAGTAGGGTTTATAGCATGTTATGAGGCATCTAATTATAGAATTTGGTTATGGAATTTCATTACTAGGCTACATGTTGTAAATAGTATTGAAAGAACATTAAGGATATATAGTGATAATAAGTTAGTGGTACTATATTTCAACAACAACTAGAGCTTAAAGAAGTTAAAGCACATATACATTAAGTTCCTTATTATGAAATAAGAGTTTAGAATGGAAAGTGTCTATAGAGCATATTGGGACAAACTTCATGATTGTAGATCTACTTACTAAGGGACTATACCCAAGATCTTACACGAACATGTTGTTCATATGGGTGTTGAGTACATTTAGAATATATAGTTTTAGTGAAGTTTGTATAATATATCTAGTACTTATTGAATTAGATACATTATGAGGTATTGCCATAGAAATTTATTTCTCAGCTCTTAATGTGGATTAGTGACCAGTTGGATATAGGTACATTGGATCACATTACATGTAATTTTTATGCTACACATCCATGCTTGATCTATGTTATTCATTTATGTTATGTATGTGATCATTGATATGTTCTGTTACTACATATGTAGCAAAACCCAATTGATCCTATATTTATATGATTAACGGATAGGATTCTTTGGGGATATATTCGGTAATGATAGCAAGATTTTGAGTACTTCTAATATAAGGTTTATACACAATTATAAGATCACTTATATAGCTCAAGTAGGTGATTGTTGCACTTATTTTAACAATAAACTATATGAATTTATATGTATTAATAATAATAATAAGGTTATCATATAAAATAAGGTCCAAATTCAGTGATTTAATATAATTGTAGACTTTAATACATTGAATAAAGTGTAATATATATATATATATATGTAAATACTAAAATGTTATTTTTAGTTTTATAATAGGCTATAAATATATATAAGATTACGGTCCTTAAGTCATATGTAGCTGTTTTATTCTCTTAAGTTTCCATCATTAGTGAGAATAGAGACAAAAACACTCTATAGATTTACGTGGTTGAGTTGAAAAGGCTAACAATCAAGCTATGACGAAATTCTATTATGGGTTTAGTTATACTTCTTCATTTGTTGTTTAAACTCATGTCTTAATATTGTATGTAAGCTTTTTTTATTGTATATAGACCCGAGCAAAGGGCCTAATTGGCCCTAAACCATCGGTTTATGGGCTGGGGATATGGTGAACCGTGACTGGCTTGCGAGCTGACAGTTCATAAGCTCGATGTTCAAGGGCTAGTTTAAAGTACTTGAATCATTTTTTTATTTTGTTCTCAATTTTTTTCTTATTTTTTTATCCTTCCTTTTCATAATTTTTTCCCCTTTTTCCTTGTTGATTCTTCAACCCTTTTTTTTTCCTTTCATCTTTCCATAAAGCATGCATTAAAAACAATATATATATATATATATAAAAGTCTTTTATAGTATGAATAACTAATCTGATTGAGTAGAGTGAAGCGGTTGAAGGGACAATATTTTTTACTGTATTTTACGGTTGCTCGGAAGGTGCTTACATATCCGCTAATCAGAATCAAACCACTGTAGTTCAGTTTGGATTTTTAGAAAATCTTAGTTTGTTGGTCAATTTTAAGTTTTATGAAAAGAATCCAAATGTACGTGACTATTCAATTTAAATTTTTTGAAGGAAAATAATTTTACTTGGTCATAATTTTGAAAAACTTAATGCTAGATCATTACTTTTGGGAAAACCATGCCTTTTAATTCTTCTTCTTCTTCTTCTTCTTTTTTTTTTTTTTTTTTTTTTTGAATAATTGGGAAAACAGATTTTTCTACATGATAAAACATTTTCAGAAAGGATGATAAGAAAACTTGCTATGTCTCTTGTTGAGGTAGTTGTTCATGTTTGTGACCAAGAGTGGAACCCGTGACTGAACTTAGGCTTCCATTAGATTTGTTTCAATCATTAAAGTACATCATTCTTGCTTGATGTCTTATATGGTTCTTGTCGTTTGCAGGCTGCCTTGTATCAATCTTCTATGCAAGCATTTGCCTCAACGTTGACAACAGATAGGGAAGCTTGGCGTTTGTCGACAATTAGGCCTGTTGTATTAGATGCTTGCTTAACGACGATCATTGAAGCTGGAGTAGTGAGTACTTTATAAGTGATGCGAGATAGGAGTGGGTAGTCCCTTATGTACTTTTGCCATCACTCTAAAATATTGAAGTCCTTAATGGAGATATTTTTAGAAAACTCGAAATTCATATAGGTATAGTGTTGCATCTCAGACATTGGATCACCAGACTATTGCCTCTTTAATTTTTGCGCTAGTAACTACTTACCCATAAACGAGTAAGGTGGTGAAGGAGAGATTGATAATTGGCCACCATACTAACTTTAGAAGTGGTTAAGCATCTCCTTCATGTTGGCTGTTACTACCGATACTTCTTGTTTTGCTTCTAAGCTATACATGTCTTGGGAATCTATTAGATCTTGAAAGTAACTGTAACAAGTTTTCAAATACATTAGTAATAATTTCGCTTTACAATAAGGATCTAAAATAGTTACTATAGGATAAATATAAGGAATTTATTTATAATATGTTAAACACTTCAATGTCATATCTTATATGCATGCGTGCAGGTTTGGGTTTCAAGGGTCTGAAGTAGTATGCTAAGTATGCTAATGGCTGACATAACAAACAAGTTAACACTAGGCATGTAAACTTGTGAGAAAATCTTAGTAGCATTATGAAAAACTTTCAAAACTTTTAGTAACTGGATATATTTATCCTAGTTACTGGGGAAAATGTTAACTTCTTGCATGTTGTACATTATAAAGTCACATAGCAGTTCGCTGTAGGGAACTGTGCTATGCAACAACTCGTAAGTCTAGTTTTAATGGTGTTGCACATCCATCTTAAACTTCCAGAGACTCTTCCCGCGCTCTATACAGAAGTTCCTCTACTTTTTATGAAGGGACTACCTCTTTGTTATTGTCTTGACAATGTTTTTGATTGGAGCTATACTGTCGTGCAAAGTTGCAATACCATTCTTGATACACAAGTTAAAAAATTTGGCATATCCAAAGTATGTGGAAATCCTACCCCCCCCCCACTCCAACGTTGGTTAATAGTAATTTTATAAATCAGATATTGATGTAGTATGGGCACTTCATTATCAAAACCAATAGAAAAATTATTTTTCACTAAGCCATACTCATTTAGGATTTCTTTAATAATTTTATATGTATATTGCATTGTGTGTTGCTCGTTACATACCCTTAAAGCTAATAGTTGTTTATTAAGTTGCTAATTATTGTCTATCCAGTGAATAATAACACCCATATAAGAATTATTATGAAAAGGATCTATATACATATAAATACATGTGTATTGAGGGAAACGAACTTACCTGCGAGCTCCTTTTTGCCTTTGTGGTAAAGCTCTTACGTGGCTCGGGTTAATGTTCTACAGCTAAGCTATTGTAAGCTGGGGCAGAACGTTTCCCATTCGTGTCGACTCTACCACTCTGATGTACCCTTATTGAACGATAGGTATATGTTCGCCAGGTACTTTGCCAAGTTATACTTATGCCTCTCTTCATTATACCTCATTAGCAGTTGATCAGATGAACCATCGCCTCGGATAATCTGTTGCTGTATACTATTTATTTCCACCTCTTTGGGATGCTTTGACTTCAAGTGCCTATTAAGGGTACTATATCCTTCTCCCATTTTCCATGAGTAACTCACGTTGCAGTAGTTACAAAATGCTCTCGAGTTCCCCCTTTTAGTTTGTACCTTTATGGAAATATGTAGTAAAAATATTAGACTTACTAGGTTTAGGGGGTTTACCTAGGTAGGAAGGTCTCGAATTGTCGGGCCTATATTATTCCATATGTTACTCTTCTGATTTAGGAATAATTTCTATCTCATCTTCCTCATCTTTGAACATGCTTATAGGGCAACTCATTCGTGAGGGTTTAAATCCTGCGGGTCATGTAGGCATACTCATATGAAGAGGTTTGAATCTAGTAAGACGTTTAGGGACATTTATGTGTGGAGTTTTGAAACTGAGAGGTGGCGTGCCTTGGTAACTCATGCGTTGATGTTCAATTCAAAGTCAAGAGGTAGTGTGTTTCAATTATTCGTGTGATGAGATTCTACATCAAAGCTTGGAGGTAGTGTAACTTGTTTTCTACGTTCTCAACCACATCGTATGCCTTCTACTTATTCAGGTCGTACTTGTTATCTGGGTACACCTAAACATTCTCAAATCGTTGTGGCTCAAATCACGTATTAGAACTTCCAGTGCCCTTACCCTTACTTTTCCCACTAGATGAGGAGCCGTGTTTCTTACTGGAAAAAGTACTACGTAAAAATCTCTTTATGGATGCTAATATTTTTTTTCTCTTATTTATTACAACAATGATTTATGAAAGACAGAAATGATATATAAGATAAAATAAAGTGGAAATTATATTGCAGGTATGTATATGCTAGTGTTATTTGCTAATGCAAATGGTTTAGTACAGTAGAATGGGGAATTATGTAGAGATATTGGTAGTTAATAAAAGGAAATATTTTTATGATAATGTTTCACAATTGAAAAAATTCAAAGGTAGAATAGTTAGAGTTGAAGTGATTTAATTAGTTTGTGGAGTAATAGTTGCTATATTTTGGCACCATTTAATTTATAAGGATTGAGAAATGTATGAATGCGTCGTTTAAATTGCATGCGCCGCAAGGGAAAAAGGGGTTGGGGGGCCTAAAGAAAAAACAGAAAAGGAAAGGGAAAAGAGAAGGGGAAGGGGTGGTAGGGATTAGTAAAAAAGAATCCCCCCCCCCCCCCCCCCCCCCCCCTTTTTTATTGGTAGCGGTCCTTGAATTGTTGGGTTGGATAGTTCCGACTAGGGCCCAAGTGGTTCACTAGGACAGTTTGTCCAACTACTACTGAGCCGAGTCTGGCTAATTCGAAACCCGTTCAGATCGATTCACGATTTGAAATTGGTCCTTACTCAAATTTAGTTGTATATGATTTAATAGAATTATGATTCCTTAAACCCAGCACATGAAAGTATCTCAGAACTAAGCCATTTTTTCATTACAAATGCTGCATATGGACAGCCAATGATAGAAATTGAGTAGAAGCAATTCACTCTGGTATGA
This sequence comes from Lumnitzera racemosa, assembly GCA_024138005.1. Taxonomy (NCBI): domain Eukaryota; kingdom Viridiplantae; phylum Streptophyta; class Magnoliopsida; order Myrtales; family Combretaceae; genus Lumnitzera; species Lumnitzera racemosa. Next base: position 29,660,173 of record JAMXBC010000010.1, read on the forward strand.
ATAACAAGTCTTATATAAGATTAAGATTCATAACCCTTATAGTTACTTCTTAATTATATTGTTAGTTGGATCTTCAAACTTGCTTTCTCGCAATTTGATGAGACACACCGAAAATCCATTTAAAATAAACCAGGAGCTATTCTATAACCTTTTTCAAATTATGGGATAACATTTGTTATAATTAGTTTTTTTTTTCTTTATAACATTATCATATTAGCACAATAAATGTGTAGTCATAATATAGGAAAAAAGATTCAATAAGTACTACATAGGTCATGCGCTATAGTAATATTAATAAAATATTAATGGTAAAAATGGATTTTAAATCCATTACTATGTGTTACACATGGTACATATATAATATTTTATTAATATTTATATATTATATATACACACTATATTACATATATTACTGAATCGTTTTTTCTAATATAGTATTATTTTTATAGATTTCAATGGACACACGTCCTCTAACAATCATGAAGCATGGAAAACGGGGGAGTTATGAGGCACAAGAAAATTATTTAATAAGAACATTCATGATATATTTAGAATTGGATTTAGATCTTCTAAAGTTATTTTTTAAAATTTTTTAAAAATTATTCTCTTAAGATGTAAACACTTATAATCAATGATTGATATTATAAAAAAAAATATAATAATATGATAGTATCATTTTATATTTTAAAATTTGAAATAATATCAATTATTGAATGTGTAACTTTACCAAAAACATTTTAGAGAATCCATTTCCATCCCATATCATATTTGTTTTGCCGATATGTGGAACGTATTTAGAGTTGACAATTATAATAGAAGAAAGACGACTCCAGCAAATGAGTGAACGTCTTGTTCACGGGCCCATTTGACTTCTATAATGCAAGGGAATATGTAATACAAGCAAATGCATCCACACCCACGTAAAATAATGCATAGAATACGATATAATTGTGAACTAGCATTGAAGACAGTTTGAGGTTGGGAAGCTAGCCGAAGATACAGGTAGTTTAAGATCATTGAGCCAGAATTTACTAATGGCAAATCAAGTTAAGGGCGTTATATGTATATATTGTATATATTCATCCTATATATATTTATATGTATATGTATCATTTACATAAATATATATTTGGATTTGGCTAATGATGCCTCTCCATCATCGCACTTAAAATATCTCTGCCTTAGATTGCTACCTAAATGGTTGCAGTTTGGTTGAAGTTGATGTCTCAGACGATATTAAAAATGATAATTGCCTTGACGGACATGCTACCTTCGCTACTTTTGGATGTGACGGCCAGTGATTTACAGCCACCACCTTGTGGGTAGTATTGCCACCCTCTTCTAGAGTTTGTAAAAGTGGTCCACTTTGTAGAGAGAGGACGGCGGCCCCCTTAGTTGGGGATCAATTGCCTCTATAAGTATTGGACGATGATGCCGCCATTTCTTTTGATGGTTGCTCGTCCTCTTTGATGTGAGGTCAAAGTTTTTGTTTGTAGATTTTCCTGAGTTTTCTAAAATAAATTATTCTATAGAAACGGTATGTCACGTAATAATAAAATAAAAAGGGAAAATCTAACGGCACGTTCATTTGGGAAAAATGTTTATTTCACTCCCCTTATTTCTCATAAAATTTTATTATGGTGTTTAGTTTATTTGTTAGTAACAAATGTGAATTCCATAAAAAAGCTTATTATATGATTTTGCCAAATCCCTATTCTAGCTCTCAAACTCTAAATTCCAATTTAGTGGTTTTTTCTTTTATCATTCCAACACTGTCTCCAATATCTTTTTAAAATAACATAAAATATTCTCAACCTAAGTCGATGAAACGTACTACCTCTCTCTCTCATACACCACCACCATGCAACACTTACTACTATTGTCACCCACCACTACCTCCTCTAGCTACCCACCATGTTAGGCGACATACAACTAGATCAGCCGACTACTATAACTCACCACCACTATCTCTCTCACATCTGCTGTCTCCCTTTCTCTCTCGTTTACTATAACTCACCACCACTATCTCTCTCACATCTGCTGTCTCCCTTTCTCTCTCGTTTGGATATGTAGTGTTAAATGAAAAAGTCTCTTCTTTTTTTTTATTAAGACAAAATCAAAATTTTCTTCTTAACAAGCAGAAGGACAAAACCCATAAATCATGTTGAAAGTTTAGTTAATCCAAAGTCGTGACATATCTTTTAACTTTTCTATTGATTTTCCACCTTTTCTTGTACCAAGAAAAAGAAATACGAGAATCTAATATTTGATAAGTATAATACGATTTTGGGTTTGAGAATGATGATGATGGAGAAAAGTTAGAGGGCTTGGAGTTTTATGAGGAAAAGTTAAGGAAGAAGATGATGGTATTTTTGTTTCTTTTCTTATGCGTTATTTTTTTAGGAAAAAATTTAGTTTTCTAAGGAAAATGTTGGGAAATGATTGAGAGAGAAGATGATGGTATTTCTCTATTTTGTGTTGTGTACTGTTTTTTTTTTTTTTTGGGAATACTTGAGTTTTTTGAAAAATGTTTTTTTTTTTTTTTTGGGGGGATAGTGGGAGGAGGAAACTTGAGTTTTTTTGAAAAATGTTTTTCTTTCTTTTCTAGAGAAGATGATGCTAAAGAAATTTGGAGGGCCTAATATTTTTTTTTTCTCATACCGAAAAATAGGGGATATTTTAGTCATTTTAAATCTATTATATGTCTATTCCTAATATGTCTTTCTCTCTCTCTTTTTTCTTCCTTTTTCTTTTTTCATGTAAACAACTTATGATAATTACAAGCCTATTCCATTCTAAGGAGTGGTAATTTCATTACACGTCAATTCTATACTATGAAGTCAATGGGCAGTAAATCTATTATATTATTGTGATTTGGCCTTTTGATACTCCATTGTTCAATATATCAAAGTTTTCGGATTTGATTGTGAAAGTTGAAAGGTTTAAAACTTAATTGTAAGAACTCAAAGCATCTTAATAGGTTCTATTTATTTATCCCCTCCCTCTTTGACTTGAAACCCCTTCCCTCACATGAAAAAGGCAACGGCTAGGATTGTCCTAGTCTTATTCATTGGAGATTTGACTATAAAAGATATTGCCGTTCTATGTAAGAAAAAATTGGCATATCAAATAATCAAAATTAATAATGTTATCTTATAGACCAACATTGAGAATCTGTGGAAACAAGACTTCTGGTCCATCAAAGCATGTATTATTATTATTATTATCATCCCGGATAAGTAGTATGCAATGACATTATTTCACCAAATTTACGTATATTATTTTAATCAAAATTTCAATGCCCTATGGGGCCTATAAGCTTACCAATATGGAAAAGTCACGGGGGAATGGTGTTGGAAACGTGAAAGTTTCGCTCAACTCCTCATTATTCAAACATGATATGGACGGATTTTGTTTTCAACTTATTCTTTCTTTTTTCGAAGTGTTGATATCCACAATTCTATTAATTTTTCTTTTGGTAAAAGATTTTGTACAAGTGTTTTTTGCTTTTTTATGAGGTTTGATTTCATTAGTCTCACCATTCTAAGAGTTCCCTTTCTATTCGCTCTTTCAAATGATTAATAAGTATTAAGACTTTAGTTATTTAATGACACGAATACTAATTTTTTAGTGATATAAATCAATTTCAAAATTCCCCTCCAGTAATTTATAATATAGGTAGTGAAGAACATAAAAAAAAATAATAATAATTAACAAGTTCCATATCATCCTTAATCATTGGACTTTCTTAACCCAGTGATAATTCTTTTATAATAGCATCTGCATCTCCATCCTTTTTCCATAGTGTTACACCGAAATTGATGAAAATGATATATATGCGACCTAATTTTTTCGGCCTTCTAGAAACAGGCCTTCCTGCTGACCTGTTCTTCAAGCTCAATGAATGCCTTTCTAAGCCCATATCGATTTTCACGTCGAGACATGTCCAACTTTGGGAGATTAGGAGGAACTTCGTGGCCCATGCAAAAAGGACATTTCATAGGAACTACATACAATGGTTTTTTTTTTTTTTAATTGGCAAAGCCCCGCCCATATTTTTTTCCTTCATCAATTAAGCAAAGAGACTTTTCACCCGTTGACTTGGTTGACTAGAATTAGCATAATAGCTATCACTAATTAGAGAAATAGAGTTATCATAAATGAATGTTTTGTTATTATTATTATTTTATTGAAGGTATTTAAAGAGGAAAAAAATAATTTCAGTATTGAGCAGTTATTCATTGGTTTGAGTAATGAATTGTTATCCAATATTTTCTATAATAGGGATTTCTTATATATTATTATTATAGGCCTAAAATATAATTAAATGCTATAATAATTCTTTTATAAAGAATAAGGATGAATAGAATTGCAATTATAACGAAGTTAATAGAGATATAAATAGAAGGAAAACTTAAACCCTTTATCGAGCTTGATTTTTTTCTCTCAATTTTAATTTTATTTTCTTCATTTTGATTAATATTAAATCTTAATCCATTTGATATTAACCCTCAACTAGGGAAAGAGAAAAATTTAGATTTTTTTTTTAAATTGAAAATCTTTTGGAGTCATCATTTAATCGGAGCTGGAAAAGGAGATAAGTTGTATCCAATTAATTACAACTTAGTTATCGGTCTTTGATTTTAATAGAAATTAGAGATTTTTGAATTTGAGAGCTACCTATTAAACCCTAATGGGTACCATTATTAATTTTTCGAGATTTTTGAATTTTAACTTGTTGGTTTATTTAATTTTGAAAACTTACTGGATTTATGTTTTTAATTAATTTATTGAAAAGGAAACAAAAAAACTAGAAAAGGATCTTAAGTTAGGGTTTTTATTTTTACTTTTTTTTTTGAAAATTCTAGAAAAAGTTCCTAATTTTAGAAAAGGGTTGATTAATTTTTTTTTATTTCGAAAATAATTTTTCTAAGTGATCAAATTTATAGAACTCCATCCATAAAGATATTAAGGTCTACTCTTTTAATTAAATAACTTCTTCCTTTTCATTCATTTGAGCAATTCAAAATAACAAATAAAAAGATAGACAAGATAAACAAAGAAAAAGGAGCAACCTAGGATGTCTGCAAATAGAGAATGGGTTAAAGATAGAGCTTGGATGGGCCAAACATAACTTCGGGTTGCAACTGGAAGTGTCTGGGCGGTTTACCTTCGATTAATTTGGCTAACAAAATGAGCGGGAAATGAGCTTTTCGTGTATTTTAGACTAGACTTAAGGGGTTTAGGACTAATGCCATACCCAGGGAATGCCGTTTAGTGGTGGTGCACAAGATTGGGCATTATTTGGTTTGGTTTGAGTGTGATGGGGGTTGTGTATGGGCAGTAGTGGTTGGTTTTGGGATGATGTTTGGTTGGTGTAGGCGTGATGGTAAGTTAGGGATTGGTGTGTCAGTTGGGCTTAGGCAATGGGTGTGTTTAGAGAGGGTGTATGTGGAGTTGCTGTAGTGGGTTTGGGTTGTGCATGTGGGTGGCTTTTGCAAGCTGTAAGGGTTGCAAACAATGGAGCCATCGTCGTTGGTTAAGGAGTTGTTGAGTATTAGGTCAAAGCAGAAGGTGCTATTGCAAGTTATAACAATGGTGTCTACGTGGTGAAGGAGAAGAAGGTTGGTGGTGATGCTATCGATGGTTGATGTTTAAGGATGCAAGATAGTAGATTCATGTTTATTGTAAAGTAGGTGAGGATTTAGAATGATAGTGGCTATTTGAAGGAGAAATGTCGAGTAAGGGAACTGTGTTGGTTTGGTATGTTAGGCATATGGCGATGGGGCTTATTAGTGTTTGGTGTAAGTGTTGTTTATCGTTCAATTGCTGTAGTGCAGTGGTGAGTTCGATTATGGGAGGATGGTATTGAGAGAGTGATTTGGTGATGGAGGTTTGTTGGTTGAGTGTGGATAAGGATTGGAGCCGAAGTGGTGTTGTGATTATGAAAGCAAAGGTATAGTATTTACTGATGAAGAATTGATTGCCAAAATTCTATTGCTGCTTGATCCGTATATATATAACTCAAGATCAAATCTCCTGGATCAATTCAAATCAATATTGATAAAAACCAATCTAGATTTGAATATTTACAAATCTTTATTTTATCATGTTTAACATTATCAATTTTAGATTTGTGTTTTTTAACAATTATTTAGTCACGATTTTGTTAAATCCATATAATAACAATGTAAACAGATTTGCTTTTGGATTAGGATTCTAGAACATCAGATTTTTGTTCTTCTTTCAGTTCGTTTCTCTCGCCAAAAAATTGAGGACGGAGATAAAATGGGGTTACGTATGGAGTACATGACCTACACTTAGTACTTACTAGTTTGGTGACAAAATTTCCTAAGCTCTCATGTATGCCTGGGCTTGGAATTGTTAAGGCCATTTTAGCCTCAAAAGTGACGAGGGCTTTTAGCCTTGTCGTGAGGCATTTGAACCTTTGGTTTTTTTAAATAAAATATGAATAAATAAATCAATTAATAAATGAACCAATAAACCTTATACCTAAACTTATCTTAAAATTGAAATCTAAATGGATTGAAGCTCATAAATTAATTTGAGCTTGAATGAGATCCAAAAATATTCCATGACCCTAAATTAAGTACTGTAAAAAAAATGAACTATATAAAAAAAAATTATTATTTTAATTTTTATAAAAGACCCTTTCTTTAGAAAAAACAAATGCTAAATTATAAAGGGCAGACCTGGGATGTCTATGATTGTCTTTCTTTGTGGTGAAGTTTGAGTAAAACTTTATTGTAAAGATAAAAGAGACATCATTTTTGCTTTAAGGATGACCCTATCCTAAGAAGCATTACAACTAATTAGCTATCCTAAGCTCGATTCGTTGAGGATTTGGTGATCAAAGGCTTGAAAAGAAAGGTAGTAAGGGTAACGCCTATGTGAGTTATCATGAACCTTAAAAGTATTAAAAAGAGGGTAAGGCCCTTGTAGGTTGGCAAGAACCTTAAAAGATAGTAAAAGGAAGGTAATGCCCTTATGAGCCGGTAAGAACCCTAAATGGCAAATTGAGACCTTGTCATGCTCCTCTAAGTTAACTAAACTAGGCAAACGGGTAAAATGCTTCTCGATCTAGCTAAGACCCTAAATGAGACCATGATTGTACTTCTTTGAATTGATTAACCTAGGTAGAAGCATCTTTAGGGGATTAGTAACCCTAATTGAAAAATTGTCATGAAATATAGTTGTACTTTGTTGAGTTGATTGAGATAGGCGGGAACGTCTATAAGGGACTAGCAACCTTAATTGAAAAGTTAAGATGAAGTTTAGTTGTGCTTCTTTGAGCTGACTGATATAGGAGGGAGCATTTCTAAGGGACTAAGAACCCTAACTGAAAAGTTAACATAAAACTTAGTTGTGCTTTTTTGAGCTAACTGACATAGGTGGGTGCGTCTCTAAGGGATTAGCATCCCTAACTAAAAAGTCGACATAAAACCTAATTGTGTTCCTTTGAGTTAATTGATATAGGTAAGAACATTTCTAAAGGACTAGCAACCTTAATTGAAAAGTCGACGTGAAACCTAGTTATACTCTTTTAAGCTGATAAACTTAAATGAATGGGTAAAGCGCTCTTTGAGCTAGCTAAAACCCTAAATGAGAAATGATTTTAAACTTAGTCGTACCCTTTTAAGTTAACAAACCCAGGTAAATAGGTAAGCGCTCCTTGAGCTAGCTAAAACCTTAAATGAGAAATGTGACTTTAGACAGTGTTCTATGAGTTGGCTAGATCCTAAGAGAAAAAGAGAAAGGGTAAGTGTCCTATGGGCTCGCTTAAACCCTAAAGGAGATGTGAATCAGGACAGTGCTCTGTGAGTTGACTAAGACCCAAGAGTATAAGGGTTAAACACCTTATAGATTGACTACCACCTTAAGGAGACGCTTAATGTAAGTGCAATGTCTTAAAAGAAGCCAACTCATTTTTATACTAAAAGTATAGAAGCACTTACCTAGCTTTATCAATAGCTCCTAAACAGTCATATCTTTTCTTGAGAAGTCTAATCAGAACTAATGGTTCAGCCTTTTGAAATTCAATTTGATCTTGAAATGGAGCATAAGAAGTCTTGCTCAGTGGTAAATTCAAGGAAGGTGACCTAGCATGTGAAATGTTGTCGTTAATTGAGCAAAAAGGTTATATCTCAAATATCTGCAAATCCTCAAAATCTTAGTTGGTTTCCCTTATAAGCTTTCATCCTTAAATGAGTAATACTCATTTGCTATGAGATATTTACTCTTTTGAATATGGCCTTACCTTGAAAAGAAAAAAAAAACAAAACTCCCTTACTAAGGAGGGTGAATTGTAATAGAGTATATAAAAATTTTTTATCAATTGTCCCCATTCCAAATTATGTGTTCATTTTCTCTCATGTTTATGGCATGTAAGGTTTACTTGGATAGAGTAAAAAGTAAAACCTTTTGGTGGAATGGGAAAAGGGTTGGGGGTGTTATCCAATATCAACAACCACTAGGGATACCAACTTTGTCAGTAGAAAATGAAAATAAGAGCATAGTAATGTTAAGATTGCTTGCATTTCATGATTTGAGTGAAAATTCTATTGATTTTTCAAGGGTAGTACAACTTTACTACATTAGCATTTACAAGGTCCTTTAAGTTTGGACCATTCATTTGAGATAACATCAAAGCCCCTCTAGGCAACACTTTCATTACAATGTAAGGACCTCTATAATTTAGAGTAAATTTCCCTTTAGAGTCTTGTACGTTAGGTAAAGTCTTCCTCAATACCATGTTTCCCTCTTTCAAACTTTAAGGTTGCACTTTCTTGTTAGAAGTTCTGGCCATTTGTTGCTAACATCACATGTTGTAGCATAGGGCTATCAACCTTTTCTCATCAATTGGATTCAATAGCTTGATGCGCTTTTTTATCTAATCATCCTCATTCAATTAGGTTTTTGATAGCACTTTAAGTGATGGAATCTCGACTTCTATTGGTAATACAACTTCCGTTTTATATACCAATGAGTAAGAGTTGCCCTTATTAACATTTTGATAGAAGTTTAATAGGCTATGATTGTGAATGGCAACATTTCATGCCAATCTCAATACGTAACTACCATCTTTTTAATGATTCTTTTGATATTCTTGTTAGTCGCTTCTATAGCCTCATTCATTTAAGGCCAATAGGGAGTGGAATTTTTATGGACGATCTTGAATTGTTAGCACAACTTTGACATCAATTTGTTGTTAATATTTGTATTTTTATCGATAATAATTGTCTTTAGAGTCCCATATTGAGCTAAAATTTCTTTCTTGATGAACTTAACCATTACCCTTTTTATAACATTTAAGTAAGATGAGGCTTCAACTACCTTACTAAATTTATTGATGGCTACCAGTATGAAACGATGACCATTAGATGCCTTTGGACTAATGAGCCAATAATGTCTATACCTTACATTGAAAATGGCCATGACGCAAACAATGTATGTAATTCTTGAGGCGGAGCATTTACTTTGTTTGCATAAACCTGGCATAACCCTTCTATAGTTGACTAATAATATCCTAATCTCTTGATTTACTTAGCGAGCATGTAACCATTCATGTGGGGGCCGCATATTCCCTCATGCACTTCCTTCATCAACATCTTTGCTTCCCTTTCATCTACAAATCATAGGAGTGTACCATTAAACAATCATTGGTATAAGGTAAATTCACTTATCAAGTACTAGGCAGCTAATCTTCTAATTGTCTTCCTATCCTATTTCTCAGCCTCATTAGGGTATGTACCTTGTTGTAAGAATGTTTTGATATTGTAGAACTAAGGCTTTTCATCTTATGTAATCTCAATTGCTCGACAAAAAGAGGGTTTTCTTCAACTTCAATCTTAAGTGGCTGAAGCTTTATTCCACCAAATATCTAAATCATGGATGCCAAGGTGGCTAAAGCATTAGCAAACTGATTCTAAGCTTTTGGTACGTATGTAAATGTAACCTCTTCAAACTTGTCTGCCAAATTGGCCAAGTATTGGTGTTAAGGTACCAATTTTGGGTCCTTTATCTTATATTCACCCTAGGCTTGGCCAATGATCAATGAAGAATCCTCATATACCTCTAATTCCCCTATCTCCTCATCTAGTGCCATTTTGAGTCTCATAATACATGCCTAGTATTCTGTGATATTATTAGTATATGGGAAAATGAGTCTTACAACCATTGGGAATTGTATACCTTCAGGGGATATTAGCATTGCCCCAATCCTATACCCAAACACATTGGCTGCTCCATCAAAGAACATTTTCTAATTTGAGGGTTTCTCAAGTACTTCAATATCATAATCATTTTCAACCACTAAGATATTTTCATCGGGAAATCTGATTTGCACTTCTTAAGGAGTGTCCTCAAGGGTATTATTCACCAGTTGATTTGCCACAGCCTACCCCTTAACTGAACTTTGGTTCACATACGTGATGTCAAATTATGATAATAACATCTGCCACTTCTAAATTCTACTAATGAAGGTTGGTCTTTTTGCTAAATACTTCAAGGGATCATGTTGTGTAATCAACTTGATTTAGTAGTAGGGTGTGTATTGTTTGAGCTGGTGCATGACCCAAATTAATGCACAATAGGTTCTTTCAATTTCTATGTATTTCTGCTCCCCTTTTGTAACGCATACATCCTATAAATTCAGGCAGTATGGTAAGGTATAAGAATACTAGCCTCCCGGGTTTAGGGGCTACTAACACTGGAGGATTCATGAGGTATTCCTTAATTTTCATGAAAGCTTCATTGCATTCCTTATCCTAGTTGACACTAGCTTTCTTTTTTAGTAGCTTGAATAGAGGATGACATTTGTCTGTTAGCTGAGATATAAATTGTGCTATATAATTCAAATGGCGTAACAAACCTCTCACTTCCTTAAGTGTATGTTGAGGGGGCATGCCAATTATGGATTTAACTTTATCGAGATCTATCTTGATGCCCATTTGACTAATTATGAAGCCTAGTAGTTTTCCTGATGTTACTTCGAAGGTACACTTCTTTGGGTTTAATTTTAGTTGAAACTTCCTTAATCTATTGAACGACTTCCTTAAATTATCTATGTAATCCTCTTCCTGTTTGGACTTCGTAATCATATCATCGACATATATCTTTATTTCTTTATGCATCATGCCATGAAATATTATGACCATTGATCTCTGATATGTTGCCCCAGCGTTCTTGGGTTTAAAGGGAATCACTTTGTAGCAAAATGTGCCCTAAGTTGTAATGAAGGTTATCTTAGTCTTATCTTTTTTGGACATTCAAATATGATTGTATTTAAAAAAGCCATCTATGAATGGGAAGAGATGGTTCCCAGTTGTATTATCTACGAAGATATTGATGTTAGGTAAGGGAAAGTTATCCTTAGGCATTGCCTGATTAAGATCTATGAAGTTTACGCATACTCTGACCTTCCCATTCTTTTTCATTATTGGAAGAATGTTGGCTACCCATTCTAGATAACCAGATACCTCGATGAATCTAACTTCAAGTAGCTTCTTAACCTCTTCTTTGATTTTCAAAAGGATATCAGGTTGGAATCTTCTTAACTTTTGCTTTTTAGGCTTAATGTCTTCTTGTGTGGGTAGGCGATGAATTAAGATTGACGGATCTAACCTAGGCATATTTTCATAAGACTAGGTAAACACATCTTGATATTTAGCTAACAATGTAATCATTTCTACTTTTTGTTGCTCTTCTTTCAAATTCCTTCCAATCTTCAGATTTTTTAGATTATCTTTGACCCCTACGTTAATTGTTTCAATTAGTTTATTAATGGAAATTCTACTTAGTTCATGTTTTTGCCATTTCTCTTACATATCATTATGGTCATCAACATCACTCTCGACGACTAACCCAGTAGGGCTGAAAGTGATATTGGTATTCTCATTGTCTACCTGTACGAGATATCTCTAGTTTTCATTCGAATCATTGGATCTGGTCAAATTATATTAAGAAAAGTGTATGAAGTAAAAGAGAATTGAAACACAACAGAGGAAAAGAAACTAATATTTTATTCATTGAATGAAAAGGTTCATTGATGCTTTTGGAATGATAACAATTAGAACGAAAAATTCAAGAAATACTTAGACTACGGTTCACCCTTTACCCTAGGAAAGACTTATTGCCTTTCACAAGGACAGAGAACCAATTATTTAAGTGGTGCTGGAGCTTATGAGATGAGTTTGTTGATCTTTCTTTGGCAGATTCTGGGGCTTAAGTCTTTACTTAGAAAAATGCTTCGGTTAGTGGCAAGAAGGTCATTGGGGCATACTATAAGTTGTCACTTCTCTTGCCTTTTGCTTATTTCTTCTAAAATTCTTTTGTTAAAGTTGGGTTGTAGCCAAGGCTATAAGTACCTATCTTGCCTTCCTTAAATCTACTTTCTCATTATTTTCTTTGTTGGGACTAGTAATCATGCATACTTCTTCGAACGTTTGTAGACCAAACTCCTCGTGTTCTTCGCTTCCTATATAGGTATGGTCATTTCCTTATAAATTTCGTAGTCTTGATCTCCCAAAATAATAATCACCAGGCTATTTGAGATAAACTTTACTTTTTGGTACAACCTTAAAGGTATAGCCCCTATTGAATAAATCTAAGGTCTTCCCAAGAGTAAGTTGAAAGATCTTGGGATGTTTAGGACCTGTAATCGAATATTGAAGTTCCGAGGGTCGATATTTACGGGTAAGTCTATCTCCCCTATAATCTCTCTTCTAGACTCGTCGAAGGCCTTAACTGTTGTAGAATTGGTTTGATTGCAGTTATGTCAACACCCAATAGATGCAGGTTGGTGAGTGGGTGGGCGTTTAGCGATGATCCATTGTTGATGAGTATTCTAGTAATCATTATATCATAGCTCCTTACCATTAGAAAAAGTGGTTTCGTGTGTTGATTACCTTCTTCTCCCAATTCTTTTACTGAAAATGAAATTTGATCCATCTTCTTAGTTAGCATTTCACAAAGGACCTTAACCTCCCTTGAGGTGTGGAACGGAGTCTCTTTATGTAGTTAGGATGCCATCAACAGATCCATTAACGATTTTTATGCTAGAGTTTTAACAAGTTGTTTCATTATCTTGTGCTCACTCGATTTGATCATTTTAGTAAAGACAGATAGCCTTTCTACATGTTCAATTGTTTTGTCATTTTCCTCTTCTAGCATACGTTTCTTCTTGGCTCTTCCCTTAAGTGATAAATCCTTCTAGATTGAGTAATTCCCTCCACTAAAGAACTTGACTTCTCCTAATTTACCACTTGATAATTAAACAGGGCGGCCTTGTAATTTTCTAGAGTATCGGTACATGGAAAGTATACCTCTTAGCTCTTGGGGCCTACTTGCTCATATAGAACTCATAAACCTTGGGCTTCTTGTTTGAATTGATCATGTTGATGGTGAAATCATCATAAATCATACCGATAACTAGGCCATGGTTAGGTAGGAGGTTACTGTTAATGTTTGAAGTTGGGGTTCCACAAAGTCTAACTGTAGTGACCCTTTATTTATTAAGTCTTGAATCCTGTTCTTCAATCTCCAACATACATTAGTTGAGTGCCTTACCTGATCATAATGATACTCAGATTTCTGATTAAGATCGTAAATTCATGGCTTGTGTCGATTAATAGGGAGCTCATATTAAATTAAGTTATCTTTTTGCAACTTCTCAAAGACCTGACTTAAAGGGATTGGTATCTTGGTAAACTATTTGGGGGCCCTGTTAGCCTACAGTTGGTTTCTGAATTGATGTTAAACTGGAGGTAGATTTATCTTGAAAGAAACTTAAGCAATCGGTTTGACATTTGAATTTACTATATTGACCATGTATTCTTTGGGCTTATTGATTGCTGGTCTAGAAATAAAAGACGAGGCAGGTGGTCTTCTATTTGATGGTTCTTGAAGCTTACTGAAGGAGATAGCGCTTTCAATCTTGCATCCTACCACCACCATTGCGACAAAGTTAGACAAGGCTTGCTCGATCAAATGGGAGAAATAAGGCCTTACTAAAGTATTAATGAAAGTTAATGTAAGCTCTTTCTCGGTCATGGGAGTAGATACCCTTGTAGCTAAGGATCTTCATCTTTGAGCGTATTCTTTGAATGACTTGTTGTTCTTCTTTCGTAGGGCGACTGAATTCATTATGGTTGGAGCTACTTTAACATTGAACTTATATTGTTCACAAAATGCCTATGCAAGTTTCTCCCATGCATTTATCTAGCTTAGGTCGAGGTGAGCATACCACTTAGGGTTAGACCCATTAGAAAATCCTAGAATGTATGCACCAAGAATGGGTTATATTGAGCATATTTACCCATCTTCCTTGCATATATTTTGGTATGAAGCTTAGGGCATCTCGTCAAACTCTAGCACTTTAAACTTCTTGGGGTATGCTCTAACGTCGTATGTAGAGAACTCAATGATCCTAGCTTGTTCAAATCCATCAAAGCCCCTAAATGCCCTAATCTTTTTGGCTATCTACTAAGTCAGCTTCCTTTCTAGCTCTTTCAAATTGTCTACATTAGGCCCTGAATTAGCTAGCTTTGTGTTAGCTAGGGGTATATATGTATCAGGATCAAAGGTTGGGTTAACCTTTGGATAAACTCCCTTTGACTCAAACAGGTCCTTTGGATAATTATTCTTTACTTTAGGAGCCTCAATATTCTTCTCATAATGGGCCTTCAAGTTCTCTTTGTTAACTAGTGTTGTGGCTTAGAGTAAGGCGGTGCTGTTTACTAGGAAACTCATCTGTTCTGCCATCCTTTCTACGACCTTTTCCAAAGAATGGAACTCAGCTCAGCGGGATCATTGATCTTAGGGTTATTGTTGTTGTCGTCTCCTTGGGTAGCCATTCTAGTCTAGGAATGAGTTTTGATTAGACTCCTTTGAAAGATTTGACATTTGGGAGCTATCTTGAAATCTATTTGGGAGCACTCATGAAGAGTTAGCACATATATACATTTTTCTAAAAAAAGAGTATAAATGTGCAAAAGCAAAAATGTATGGCATACGGATGTAAGGAAATTTAAATTGGCAAGAGACCCTTAATGTGGTAGAACATAATTAACTTTTATTAATATTTGTAATTGTAAAGCTTTACATTGCTTATTACATTAAAAAAAGAATTCCTAAAAGAAAGAAAGAAATAAAAAAAACTATGTTCTATTCTTCTTGTGGCTATTGGATTTAGCTCGTGCCTTCTTCCTCTTTTGAATCTTAGGAGCTCCTATCTCCTTGTCCTTGCTTGTAATCTTCTTGAGCTATGCCTCCAATGCCTTTATCCTTTGGCAGTATTCCTTACAATGGGCATTCAACTCCTGCTCTCTTTTACCTAATTTCTCAGATTTGGCTTCAACTTGGACTTCTTCTTTCTCCTTTGTCTCTTCCATATCTTTTAGTTTCTATAGTTGGTGATAGAGAAATCCTTTGGTTATTTGACTTCTACCAAGTATCCCTTTGGTATTAGGGTTGGTCTTCCTTTTATACCAAAGACCTTGAACGCTTAGAAGTTTAGTTACCTTATTAGCCACCAACATGTTAGGTTTATGAAAGTTAAGTGAGACTGGCTCTAACAACGGCTTGGGAATCATGTTCTAAGTAAGTCCGTTGGCTAGAATGTACCTAATATAAAGGTTGAAGATGATCAGAGGTACTACTTTGAAACCTTTACATCTTTTTACCATTTCCATACTTAAAAACCATCTAGGGGTCTAAAGCAGTTCTTCGACTTGCATACCCTAAAAGTATTAAACCCAGTAATGCGTGGCTATGTTGTTAGGCGGCTCGATTTGCTCTTCAAAAGACTTAATGAGGTTATATTACTGTGTGAACTTGACTTGGTCGAAATTGAGTTGGTGAATCTTTATGCGGCTGATGAACCAGACCAAAATTAAAGCCATATTGGTCTTCAGATCTTCGTATTTCTTTTTAAGATGATTTAGTAAGCGGATTTGTTTAGTTAGGAGAGTAAGTATGTATGACCTCCCTTTAAGAAACTGGGCTAACATTTTAGCAACTCTAAAGTGGACCTAACATCTTTTTTTAAGGAATAAGATGGCGCTGAAGAATACCAAGATATAAGTGTTGACTTGGTGCTAGTGCTAAGTTTCTAAGTCTATGTAGAAAATATCCTATTTATCTTTATGTTTCAGCTCGGTTGAATACCAATTGATGATGTCCTCCATTTGAATAGTCTTCCCTTGAACCAAAACTCGATTTATCTCGCTTTTTGTGATTCCTAGTACCTTACTAAGGATTTTCAGTGTGGCAGCTTCTAGGTTTAGGATATAGATATCATTAGTAATAGTAGGGGGCCATAACAATTGGGAGTACTCTTCGATGGTTGGACTTAGTTGGTGTGGGCTAAGGAAAAATGCAACAACTCCGA
This sequence comes from Lumnitzera racemosa, assembly GCA_024138005.1. NCBI lineage: Eukaryota > Viridiplantae > Streptophyta > Magnoliopsida > Myrtales > Combretaceae > Lumnitzera > Lumnitzera racemosa. The sequence goes on from JAMXBC010000010.1 coordinate 29,676,581, forward strand.
GCTCCCATAAATGTAATAAGGCTTGCATCGGGGTACTGTTTATAGTAATCTTCTATAGAGACAATATAGGCCCAATCTTGCTTTTAATGAATTCCTATCTATCTACACTGAAAAACTATAACTAAGTCTAAAGTGATTTTTGAGGGCTATAAGGTGGATGAACATCGATTTCTTTGAAAGTAGCTTGATTTGATCTAGCCATATCTATAAAAATAAAATTACAATTAAATCCTATTCTAAACTTTACATGGAATTATTACAGAATATTTACATGGAAAATTACTAAATGATTATATAAGAAGAATATAAGGGAAAAAAATACGAGGAAAAATACAACTTTACAACTACACTTTTTCGTTTGGGTTTGCCGCATTATGGATTCTTACCAATTATTCAAAAAAGGTTTTCATGTATGGAAAAGGATTGGTTCTAAAGGTTCTCAAGTTCTATGACTTCACACGTTTCTAAAGAAATGGTTTTCTGGTTACATTGAAACATAAGTCAGGTAGCTTGATCAGTCTCAAAAGATGGTTACCTTATAACATCTGAAGCTTACATAATAGGTTCCCTCCTAAGATCCTAGGATGACCTAATCGTATGTATCACATGTACGATTCATAAAATAAACCACCCCCTCTATCCCCAATACCCTACCCTACCCCTCTAAAAGAAAATTCCATAAGTGAGCTACAACAAAAGGGGTTAATATAAGTATTTACATTTCACAACAAAATGTAAAAGAAAATTTACATGGACAATTTATAACTTAGGTATTTTTTTTTTTGAAAAATAATCTTAATTTCAGAAAACTTAAGTGACTAGCCCTCTTGACGTCTCTACTAGAGTTGCTAAATTATCAAGCCTAATTTTTTGGTCTCTTAATTTTAATTTTATTTTTCTTATCCTGATTAATACTAAACCTTAACCCATTTAATGTTAACTCTCGACCAAGAAAAGAGGAAAATTTCGATTTTATTTTTAAATTAAAAGTCTTTTGGAGTCACCACCTGATTGGAATTGGGTGGATTGATTACAACTTAGCTACTAGTTTTTGATTTTAATAAAAACAAGAGATTTCTGAATTCAGGAGCTATCTATTAAACCTTAATGGGTATTACTATTAATTTTCCGAGATCAGGTTTGGGTTTTAAAATTGCCCCCTTTTTTTTTAAAAACAAAACTCACTCATTGGTAAACATATAAAATTGTGTTTATTTTACAAAAAATAGGAGATTTTAGTTATAATTTATAAAAGAATGGAAAAATAATTTTTTTTTACAAATTTTGTATTGCCCCAAAAATACTTTTGTGCCCACTAGTTAGGATCAGATATTCGTAGTTTATTATTCGAAAACTTTAATGTGTTAGTTTATTTTAATTTTGAAAACCTACCGGATTTATGTTTTAAATTAATTTATTGAAAAGAAAACAAAAGAATTAGAAAAGGATCATAAGTTAGGGTTTTTATTTATTTATTATTATTATTATTATTTGAAAATTCTAGAAAAAAAGGTTTATTTAATTTTTTTTATTTTGAAAATAATTCTTTTAGGTGATCAAATTTATAGAACTCCATGCATAAAGATCTTAAGCCCTACTCTTTTAATTAAATAACTTCTTCCTTTTCTTTCATTCAACTAATTAAAAATAAAAAATAAAAAAGCATGCAAAATAAATAAAGAAAAAGAAGCAACCAAAGATGTCTACAAATAGAGCATAGGTCAAAGACGGAGCTTAGATGGGTTAAACACAAAACTTTAGGTTACAACTAGGAGTGTTAGGAAGGTTCACCTTTGATCAATCCGGTTACCGAAACAAGCTTTTCATGTATTTCATACTGGACTTAGGGGGATTAGGACCAATGCCACGGCTAGGGATTGCCGTTTGGTGGTGGCGTATGAGATTGGGTATTGTTGGGTTTGGTTTGAGTGTGAAGGGGGTTGTGTATGGGTAGTGGTGGTCAATTTTAGGTTGATGTCTGGTCAGTATAGGTATGATGGTAGGATGGGGACTGGCGTATCAGTTGGGCTTGGGCAATGGGTGTGTTAAGAGATGGTGTGCATATGTTTGTGGAGTTGCTGCAGTGGGTTTGGGTTACTCATGTGGGTGGCTTTGATAGGCCATAGGGATTACGTATGATGGAGTGGCGTCGTTGGTTCGGAAGTAGTTAAGTATTGGGTTGAAGCGGAGAGTGTTGCTACAAGTTGCAGTAAGGGTATCTGTATGGTGAAGGAGAAGAAGGTTAGCAATGATGCTGTCGGTGGTTGATGTATGAGGGCATGCGATAATGGGTTTATGTTTGTTGTAAAGTGGGTGAGGACGGAGCATGATAGTGGCTGGTCGAAGGAGAAATGTCGAGTGAGGGAGTCGTATTGGTTTGGTGTGTTAGGCGAATGGCAATAGGGTTGATCGGTATTTGGTGCAGGTGCTGTTCGTGGTTTAGTTGCTATAATACAGTCAGTGGTAAGTTCAGTTATGGGAGGATGGTATTGAGAGAGTGGTCTGGTGATGGAGATGTGTAGGTCAAGTGTGGATAAGGATTGGGGCGAAGTATTGATGTGATTATGAAAGCGAAGGTGTAGTGTTTACTGATGAAGAATTGACTGCTAAAATTCCTTCACTGCTTGATTCCAATGTGTAGAACTTAAGATCAAGTCTCCTAGATCAATTCAAATCCATATTGATAAAACCTAATCAAGATTTGAATCTTTGCAAATCTTTATTTTATCGGATTTAACATTATCATTTTTAGATTTGTATTTTTCAGCAATTATTTAGTTGCGATTCTATTAAATCCATATAATAATAATGCAAATAGTTTCGCTTTTGGATTAGGATTCTAGAACATTAGAGTTTTCTTCTTCTTTAAGTTCGTTTCTCTTGACAGAAAATCGAGGATGGAGATGAACCAGGGTCACATGTAGAGCACATGACCTATACTTTACACATGCCAGTCTAGCTACAAAATTTCTTAGGCACTCATGTACGCTTGGGCTTAGAATTGTAAAGGCCTTTTTAGTTTAAAACGTGATAGGGCTTTTAGCTATGTTGTGAAGCACCTAAACCTTTTCTTTTAAATATGAATAAAGATATTTAATTAAATAAATAAACAAATAAATTAATGAACAAGTAAACCTTAAACCTAAATTTATCCTAAAATTGAAATCTAAATGGACTGAAGCTCATAAATTAATTTGAGCATGAATGAGATCCATAAATATTCTATGACCCTAAATTAAGTACCCTAAAAAAATGACTCATAACTAAATAAATAAATAAAATTTATTATTTTAATTTTTATAGAGGACCCTTTCTCTAGAAAAAAGAAACACTAAATTATAGGGGGTGAAAATGGGGTGTCTATACCTTAACCTCTAACATTTAAAACCATACATAAGAGTTATATTGCTAGATTCCAACTACTAGATGATGATAGGGATGATCAAATACATCCTTACATGCTACTTTAACCAATGTAGAAGGTCTATATCCTTTCTTCCTTACTCTCGTTTATCTCAATTGTCTAAGATCTTTAAGACCTAGGGGTAAATAGGCATAGTAGGATTGATAATTCTTATTAACCTACTATATCATGTGTCCATATCCAAGCGGATTCATCTCTTTCAAACCTTGACTTGTAACTTAACTCATTTATTAATCATATGTAAAACCCAAATCTGTAACTCAACTCTTTTAATAAACAAGTTTCATATTTATGTTGGACCCATTTATTGATTAAAATATTATAATTGAATGTACAAAATAGTTATAAATTCATAAGAAAAATGACAATCATGATTTTAACATCTTGCAATTAAAAATGACATCATTTTAACACTTATACGATAAATTATAGCCTAATAAAAGTTTACTAATGTAAAATCAAATTAAATATAACGCAACCAAACTTTAATTGACTATATATCATCTTCATATTAAGTTAAATGATGTCTTAATGGAATATTTGTATTAGTGATAATTTCCCCATAAAGACAATAAAAGAACATTGATAAGAAAATTATATTAATAAAAAATAAATGATGTTGAAATATTGTAATAATAATTTTGTTTATTACATTTTTCAAAAAATCAATCCTTTGTACATAAAAAGCTTCTATAGTTCCTAGCTTCAATGAGCTGTTATGTTAATTAAGAACTTGATTGCTTACTAAATGCAAATTCTAAAACTATAGTAGATATCGGCAAGCTTAAGATATTATATGCAATTTTTGTAACTTAAAAACAATAAGATTGATTTTTTTTTTTGATAACTTACAATACCTAATTCAACCATCGCTCTTCATACAAACATATCTCTGATTCAAATTTATTAACATCTCTAAGTGTTTGCAAGCCTTTTAAAGGATTGAAATTCCTAAATGAATTAGAGATTATAAGTACCATAACAAATTAAATAAGTTTAAGTATATGTATTTGTAAAAGGTAAAATTACTTATTGGTCATACGTCCATTCATCCTTATTAGAACCATGAGCTCTTAACTTAGTGCTACCAATATTTGGACTTATACTTCTTCTAACTTCCTTTACATATTCATGAGAAAAAAAGAGAAAATAATGCTCTTGTAACTTTCTAAATATTGGTTATTTCAAAATTAGATGAATTTATGGGTCGAACTTGGGACTTATTTACGAGACTTATTTAATAAACGGGGTTCATAAACATGTTTGTGGGGTAAACCTGAATGTGGACAAGAATTTTCTTGTGTTCATATAAGTTTTTTTCCATACGCAAAACCATTTATAATTAGATTGTGTCTTGTTAGGTTTATGGGTCGTGTTCCAAATTATTAGCCTTAGGTATAGGATGGATAAGACATGATGCCTTCTTTTTATCTTATACTATAGTTATTATTTTGCATATTTTGGCATTGAAACTTATCTAGCAAGGAGTACTTGTGAAAATGTAATTTTTTTTTTCTATTATAACTTTGTAATTAAAATTCTGAGGTAAATTTTTTATAACAAGTAACTAAAATTGTTTCCTTATTACATCTGTTTATTTAAATAGCATAAAGGCACACCCTCTATAAATTAAAATTCATGATGTTAAAGGGTAATTTGAACGATGCGACATGTAATAATTTGAGCAAAACTAGAATAATTAGAAAGTTTGAAGTAGTGAAATTAGAGGATGAGTTAAATTCTATGATGTTAAAGAGCGATTTGAGTAATGTAAAATGCAATAACTCGATATTGAAAATATACACTTCTAACGGATGCGATGCTTAGGTTGATTCCAAGCGAGAGAAGACATGAAAATGTAAAACTGCTTATAGGTTGCCCTAGTCGAATCTTTTTTTCAATCTTTTTAGGATGCTAGATTAAATCAATTTAAAAAATAATTTAGTACGTGAATTTGCCTTAGTACGTTAATTATATTCAATATATGGTTGTAGTAGCTTAGGCAATCAACGCTTGTTTAGTGGTTGATGCAATTACTATGTGGAATGCATGGTGCTTTGTGCGTAAGTGAATTAGATATCCATATATGTCTGTGTAGGCAACGTAGTATTCCAATCTGAACGCCGAATAAAGCCGAAGGAGAAGCTAACTATTTGACACTCGATATCACTGCCAGCGTCATCACACGTGCATACCAAGAAGCGTCCGAAGCATGCCCCATATTATTGCCTAATATCTCACTATCACTATATCGGAATCTGTTGCTTGTGAAACACATTCTAATAACCCACGATTTTTTTTTTAATTTGTCATTAGAAAGGACCAAATCGATGTAATAATCCCTACATTAAGTCGGTTGTAAAACTAAGTCAATAACAAAAATTGACATTGTTGATTGCATGGGAATCAACTTCAGGTAGAAATTAGTGTGCTGGATAGGCCTCGAAAGAGGCTGGGCTTGATAGACTCCTTACTCTTGAGGACTCGCAAGAAAGCCCCTTGTGGCTATATCCACAAGGGCCCTCTAATGCTCAAGTTTGCAAGGAAGGTAAGGAAAATGGGAAGGGAAGGGATCTAGGTGAATGAGCACTAGATCTTAGATGCGGGGTGCTAGTAGAAAATGTGTATTGAGGTGTTCTCAATCCTAGAGGAGGTTCCCTTTTACTTGGTGGCTTCCCTACACTATTTATAGTGTGGCAAAGGTACGATTATGTGGACACATAAAGGTTTAGGGTTCACTTGTATTGTTAAATGGTAGGAGATATGCGACGCGTGGTTGATAAGGTGGCTTTAGAGGACAATCGGCCACAACCACGCTAGCGACCATATTTATGATCCATGGATTTGATATCCTCAGGGATTGTTAGGTATGCTAGCCGTTCTATGGATGTTAGAGGGTAATTAATGAACTTTAGGAAAGTGCTGGTGTTGGGGATAAGGAAGGGGTAAGGTCACTCAAGTAGCAAGCAAGTGCTTTTTTGGGGGCAAGCTAAGCTTTAGGGGGCGCTCATTGGAAACCTCGCAACTGTTGTGCTTAGGTTTAAGTAAGGATGGCTTTGTGCTCAACTTTGAGCATGTTGACTTGCATAGATCATGGTGCTGAAGGGAGCAGAGTACTTACTTTAGGCCATTATGGCCCTCCTTGCAAGCTGGGGCTTGGGCTAACTACAAATGGGTGTCAACACTTGCCCTCTCACTCTCCTTAGCATAGGAGTGCGAGGAAAGTAGCTTGGATAAAATGGTTGGTTTGAAGCAAGGTCATTTCGACTGCAAATAGGGAGGCTTAGCTCATTGCTTGGTGGTGCAATGTTTGACATGCCAAGTCAAATCACTTAGGTCATGTAGTGTCATTTGGCATGACTGATGAGATGGTTAGATTGCTCGAGGCGCCATGATGGTTTCTTTGGAAAGTGTGTTATGTGTTGGTGACTTCTTTGGGAAGGTTATACAGGTGGGATGGCTTTGTGTCTTTCCATGTCAATAATTTGTGTAGGTGAGCTTGATTGAGGCCCTTGGTTAGCAGAGTGGGACACATATAAGGCCCTGATGTATCGCATGTCTCTATAGTGGGTAGGTGCTCTAAGAGTGGGAGGAACCATTTGGTTACCCTTATAGTTGTCTATATAAGGGGAGTCATGGGCTTTTATTTTCACTTTCCCCAATCTGCTAGGTATGATGTGGCAAAGGAGGTTAAGAAGCAGGTTCACGAGTAGCTTCCTGAAGTGGATTTGTCTTTCCTCAATTTGCTTAACGATCATGAGTTCATTGGTGGGAATTAAGGAGGAAGCAGCTCATCGAATGGCTCTATTAGGGGTTCTACTAGTGATGCTATTGATGGCTAGGGGGAAAGTCAGGGAAGGTGAGCAGGTGGAGGGTTTAGAGTATGATCTAGTCACTAGGTAAGCTAAGGTGGACTTAGTTGATTTGTGGTTAATGTACTTACTAAGTGATGGTTGCTCGTTTTTTGTTTTTCATACTTTCATCAAGGGGGTCGGATGTTGATTCCCCTTTCTGCAATGTAAAGACTGTTAGTGAATGAAATTTTTAACTTAATCCATCAATGCTTCGTTTGTTTTTGCTGCTTTATTTTTCCCTTATTTTGTATTTTTTCTTATCTCTAAGCTTAATAAGTTGTTCGTTCTTTGGCTAAAATACTTGATTTCACTTTCATGAAGTCCTTTATCGAATTTGCTTCGAGCAAAAGGTCGGAGTGCTATGCAGATATGGTTTTGTTCAGAAGTTATGCTTCATGCTTGGTATTCAACATGCTGCCTGTAGCTTACTAGTTAACCAAGGTATATCTCCTATGATGTCATGTGATCTTCTAGGTACGGCCTACTTAGTTAGGCAGATCATCTTGACGTTAGGCAATCTCCATGTTAGGCTATTCCTTAGGTAAAGTACAAGACTGGTAGGCATACTGTCTTAGACATTACACATTTTAGAAGACATTTAATGTAGTATGGCACAGTGATGATTTTCGAGGGGTTGATTGAGCTTCCCATAGTCTTGAATCGTTGGAATAATGACATGTGTATAGCTAGGGGTGCTTTGGGAACCCGATATAAAGGGTGCGTAAGTCCTTTGTTTTCCACATCAAACATACCTAAGCATTCTTGTGGGGTAGCATAGAGAGCTAATACACACTTTATGTTAGTTATGAGCAAGTTGAGATCAATTAGGGTAAAGGAGAGAGACTATGAGCTCGAGAGGTGCTTTCCCTTAGAGTGTTCTTCGAGTTGTGATCATGAGGTGTAGAGAGTTCCCTAGTAGTGGGGAGTGGCTCCTAAGTCATGACCAAGAGGTGTACATTGGCCTTTAGGTCCTTTCTTTTTATTGCCCAATGAAGTTCGAACGATGGGTAGACCTTGAGTGTAGATCCACCACTTGTTGAGGCAACTTCACTATGGGGGTGCTCATTTGCACGAAGCCATGGGTAGAGCCTTTAGGTGATGCTTTGCAAGTTCTTGCGTGGAAGGGGGTATCCATGTTGACTACGGTGATGGAGGATGCCTTTTTTTTTTTTGGCTAAGGCTTCTTAACTAAAGTGACCTTGGGGGGCTCGATTGGATAGATGCAAGTCTTCTATTTAGCAAGTCCTCTTGTTTATTTTAAGGGTAGCCTAAGTGAAGTTGGTAGATCATACCTCGTCTTCCCCTTATGTTGCTTTGGCAGTGGGTCAGAAGGTTTAGGTGAAGTAGAGACCTTCCTCCTTTCGGAGATTGGGTAGAGTAACTGGATCAACTATCCCCATCTCTTTGAGTTGCGTTTATGGGGGGTCGACTCTCCTAAGTAGAGTAGGGACCTTCCTTTTGAGGTTAAGGCCATCATTGTTGTCAAGGCATGGCCTTTATCTTAGTGAATCCTAGGGATGTAGTTACATTGCATCAAGATGAGTATGAGTCAAAGTTCAGAGCAATTCCTCTTGGAGCATGGCTTTGTCTGAGCAGTTGAGTTGAAGTTGAGAGTAGTTGACAAGACATGGTGTTGAGCAGTAGAGTAGGAGGTGTCCTTGGGCCCTTTGTGATTTCTTCTTTCTTTTTATATGTACTCGGGGTTGGTATGCTAACCCTTAAGGCCTTATAACAATCATATTCTGAATAAAAATTCACTTTCTGTTCATTCCTATTTGCTCATATTTTTCTTGCTCCCATTTTGTTGTGATGGCTTATTTTACCCCTGATATGACCTACTTAGGTTGCCATATAATTTGTTAAGCCAAGATTGCTAACTATCTCATGGCATTTACCTAGTGATGAGGATTGATCCTTGAAGGAAGCAGTACGATGTAGAATGGTTGATAAGTATAAATTACTATACACTTTTTAGGCATATTTAGGTAAAAATTGATTATAATTGTGTATATTTCTCATGTTCTTGGTACTTAATTATATAATATATCAATTTCAGATGATTCAAGAGAAAAGGAGACAAAAATAAGGAGATTTAGAGAAATTACGGCCATGATAAAGGAATAATGTTGAAGGAAGATCAACTGATACCCATCACTGGCGTGATAAAAGAGGATTTGAGTGATCAGTGCTCATCACTTCCTCTATCACAGGCATGACTAAAGGAGTGACTAAGGCTGAAGCCATTTTTCTACTTGTTCATCATGGTCGTGTCCTACCTCAGAAGGATGATTATGCTCTCAATTATTGTCATGATGAGGTGGAATGTTTGCGACAAGGATATCACTCCCTAAGTCATGGGCGTGATGGGAGTGGACATGATGATTCTTTTTAAATTGTTTTGTACAAATTAGTATGTGGAATGGGTCTAAACATTAGGAGGTGTCTTGATGTAGGGCATTTTGAGCCTTTTAAAGAGAAGAACATAAATATTCCAAAATCTTTAGATACGAGATCTATCAAGAGATATCATATCACATCATCAAACATCATCAAACCACATCATATCCATTTATCCATCTTTGTACCCATTGTGTTTTCCATTTTCAATATAGTTTCTAAGTATTATACCGTACTTTTCTCGGAATTACTTAAGAGAGACGATGAGAATTCATCGTTTGTGTGTTGTAAAGATTTCTACAATGGAATTCAAAACGGGGTTGTATTCTTTTACTTGTCTTATGTTAATTTTCTTGTTATTTCTGCATTTTGTTGATACGTTTTGTTTCTTCGTCATGTGTGAGTAGTAGTTTAGGACTTATTACATCTACTTAGTATAATCAAGTGCATATATTAGTAGGTTCCTGATATTGTTAATTTTGATGAATTGAACTTAATGAATCTAAGTACAGTATAGTGCACGACATTGACTTAGGCCAGATTTTAGTAGAATATGTTGGGAGACAATTCCATTGAATAGATCTAATTCGTTGAAACAATTTACTCTTAATAATGGAGATATTATTAGGAAAGTTGTTGTATCTTTAGGGAAATTGATAAATTAACATGATATTAACGCGATCTGAGTTGGTTGTTAATTCATAAGAGATTCCAATAGACACAATTAGGATTAGAAGTAAGTAATTTTGAGAAGAATGCTTACATACCTGTAATTTCCTGCAGATAACAAGTATTAGGACAAAAAGTATATTAATAGTATCATGCTAAGTGGTGAAGTAAGTTTGATTGTTAAGTGTATTTTAATTGTTCTTGTAACCATTGTGTTACTTGGCATTAGTTTGTAGATTAGTATAGTTTAGTCAGTAATTTAGAGTTTTAACAATTAATTACTTGCTAAATTGGTTTACTAGATAATAGGAAGAGTAATTACTATTAGTGTTTATAGCTGTTCTTAGTGGAGATGACCCTATACTTATCTATATTATAAAATGATAGGTACACTAACCTATTGAACCAAGATAAGGATAGAATATAGGTTTATAAATTATAAAACTAGGAAGCTCTATTTAGAGGTAATAAGTGTAAATTACTTTACACTTTCAAGGCATGTTTAGGCATAGAATTGATCATAATTGTGGTTTAATTCTTAAGTTTTGATACTTAATTGTATAATGTATTGATTTAAGGTATATCATGAGTAAGAGGATGAAATTTACACAAGAACAATAATTTTTAAGGCAATCATGGCCGTGAGGAGAAGAAAACATTGAATTAGTATTAGGATTCACTTAATCACATGTGTGATAATGAAGGAATGAAAAAGCTAGCCTTCATCATGGGTATGATTGAGGAACTATTGATGATCCCTTATCAATCATGACTGTGATTGAATTATAGGAGGATGATCATGCCCTCAATTACGGGCGTGATGAGATGTAATAAAGTGACAAGGAGTTCAAAATATTCATCACGATTGTGATTGGTATAGAATATTGTTTTCTAAGACTATCACTCCCTAAGTCACAGGTGTAATGGAAGGGGCACAACTTTTCTTTTTCAACCTTTTCACGTGAACCGGTACGTTGGAAATGTCAGGTGGTACCTTGAAGAGGTAGATTTAAGTCTTTTGACAGAAAGTGTATAAATATACCACAACTTTTGGAGAGAGAGATCATCATTCAGAACATCAATTTAAAGAGGAACACCTAATCATCCATATTTGTACCATTGTATTCCCATTTACAGTAGATTTTTTCTAAGTGTTGTATCATACATTTCCCAAAACTACTCGAGAGAGAGACGACAAGATTCATTGTTCATTCGTTGTAAAGATTTCTATAGTGAAATTTAGACGGGATCGTATTTCTTACTTGTCTTATGTTGATTTTCTTATTATTTCTATATTGCATTAGTACACTTTGTTATTTCATCATGTATGAGTAGTAATTAGGACTTGCTATATCAATTAGGTATGAATAAGTGCAAGAGTTATTGAATTCCTGATAATTGTTAGTTCTGGTGAATTGAACTTAATCAATCTAAAAACAATGCAGTGCTGATTGACTCAAAATAGATATATAAAACTATAGCGAATACTATAGCAAGTATAATGGATTGGAATCAAGTAATAAAGAGTTAGTAAGGTTGTTGACTCTTTGAGGACTATAACAGTACTAAACCTATGATAGCTCTTATCAATATTTAGGCAATTGAAATTTGAGTTATGAATTAATTAATCTAATAATTACCTTAAAATTGTCAAAAAGAAAATCACAAGAATATATCTAAAACGAAGCAATCAATTGAGAATATAGGAAAAAAAGATTCTACCTTAGTTGTGCAAATCAAATTGTCATCATGTTTTATAAATTAATAGTTATACAGTCATTCAAATAAAATTATCATGCCTTAAAATTAAGGATTTAAACCTCTAATTAATTAGTTAGCTCCCGCATCTCCAATTAACAGTAGACTCTAAATTAGAATCATACATCTCTTGATGTTATGATTGACTAATACTCTAAATTAGTTATCCCTAATGTCTTAGCGAATAATTAACTTAAGACATTACATCAATCCTTAGATAATTTCTAACTAATCTAATTAACATTGCTTTTGTATTAGCTAACTAGTTTAATCAAGAATTTCTAACATACCCTATATCAACTCTTGTATCAATAGTGTTTCTAACAATTATAACCAATAGAGAATTATAATTGAAATCATAAAAATTGCAATTATGAATTATTTGTACATCTAGTAACCTTATAATATGATTACAATTATCATCTCAATTATCTAGGGTTTCAACAGTTTCTTATAATTAAAACCTAGCTAGTGATGGAAATTAAAATAAAAGCACATATAACAATCAAATTTGCAAAGAAGTTCATGATTAGAAATAAGAACAAATAATGGAATTGCATAAATAGAAATAGGGTAGAAATCACCAATTTCATAATTATGATGAATTAAAACTTCAATTGTAAACTCTAAGGATAATCTCCATAGCAATATCAAAGTCTTCTCAATGATCCATGAAATATCAAAAGAAAAAGTCTTCAAAACTATCTCTTAACTGTGTCTAAAACTCTCTAGGTCAAAAGAAGATGTATAATGCCCCCTAAAATACCTATACATGCCTATTTATAGAGCAAACAAAGGCTGGCTCATGACTAGATGTTTTTTCACTGAAGGCTAATGGTGCTGACTTGTAAGCCAGTAGTGTTGAATTGTAAACCATCGGTGTTGAATGTAGGCCGGCTACCTTCAAACCTAAGTGCTGTAGATTGATTTGGGTTTCCTTCGATTGTGTAAAACTCTTCTAAATTGCTCCTATTTCCACTCTGAATCTTGTAAGACCTGAAATATCCAAATGAAAATACTTAAGTACTTTTTTTAATGATTTCTATAAAATGAATAATAAGTCCACATAATTGATACATTGAAATATGAGTAAAATATGCCTTTATCAAGTGCATGACATTGTCTTAGGCTAGATTTAAATAGAATATGTTAAGAGACAATTTTATTGAGTAGATCTGATTCGTTGGAACAATTTACTCCAGATAATAGAGATATTATTAGGAAAGTTGTTGTATTCTTAAGGAAATGGATAAATTAACATGATATTAATGAGATTCGTGCTGGCTGTTAATTCAAAAGAAATTCTAATAGACATAATTAGGATTAAATGTAAGTAATTTTGAGAAGAATACTTACATACCTGTAATTTCTTGCAGATAACAATTATTAGGACAAAAAGTGTATTGGTAATATCATACCAAGTGGGTGAGCAAGTTTGTATATTAATAATTGTAGTGATAATAGTGTTTATAACAGTTATAGTGAATAAGTATAGTTTAGCAACTAAATTAGATATTTTAATCCTTTCATCACTTGATAAAATTAGTTGCTAGTTAATAGGAAGAATAATAAATACTAGTGTTTGAATCCTTTTCCCAATGGAGACCACCTTATACTTATCCGTACTAACAAATGATAGGTGTACTTGCCTATTTCATTAAGTAAAGGATAAAATATAAGAATCTAATTTGTAAAACTCGAAAGCTCTATTTAGAGGTGATCAAGTTTTTGGCGCCGTTGTTGGAGATGTAGCAAGTCCTAGAGTACAAGGTCGACCTTATGATACTAGTGTAAGGATTGATTAGGGTTGCTTCCTTGAGGATGGAGATTGACCTGAAGGTAGGGAAGCAAGGTATGAAGTCATGCTTGGTACTCTCATGACATCAATGTAAGTATTGACTTAAGGTATGTCCTTAGGGGATGAAAATCAATCTGAGGGTAGAGAGGCTCAACATGGAGCCTTGCTTGGTACCTTCATGATGTCAATATAAGTATTGACTTGAGTTACATCTTCGGGGATGAGAATTGACCTAAGGGTAAAGGTCTTCAGCGTGTCATTGTACTTTGTACTCCTATGATGTTGGTGTAAGTATTGACTCGTGGTGCATTCTTAGGGATGAAAATCAACCCGAGGTTGTGGCATAGCACGAGTACAAGACATGGAAAAGGGAGTATATCTAGGTATAAGGAACCCGTTGGTTCGTTGATTATTGCTGTGATTACAAATGTTTCTAAGCATGTTACAATTTAATATGGTTACAATTTGTTTGCATTCTATACCTTAGGGATGGGCTATCCCTTTGAGGTCTCTAGTTTATATGCACCTTTTCCCACGTCTTTAACCACTTGGATTAGGTTCTCGCCATTAGGAGCAAGTTTGCCTCGTCCCTTAGCTTAACTAGTGGCCTCTAGTCCTTATTACACTAGGTCCCTTGATTGAAAAACCTTGATTTCTTCGATGGTATTGAGGCTTGCTTGGAGGGCCATATGGTTAGTGTTGACGTCAAAGTGCCAAACCTTGCTAGAGGGTAGCTCTATTTCCATTGAGAGTATAGCTTCAGTTTTGAACATAAGATGAAAGGGAGTTTCTCTACTAGAAGCCTTATGCGTAGTGCAGTACCCCCAAAGTATATTAGGGAGTTTTTTGACCTACCTACCTACCTCTTATTTACTCTACCTTCTTCTTAAGGCTGTTGAGGACAATCTTGTTGATTGCCTCCACTTAACCATTGGTTTAAGGGTGGGCTATTAAGGTATAGTGAAGTTTGAGTGCTTGTCATAGAATTCCCTTAATCTATTATTATTGATTTTTTTTCCATTGTCGATACTTAGATGGTATGGGACGTTAAAGTGGGAGAATATGTGTAAGAGGACAAATCCCTTCATGGCTCAAATAGTGATGGCCACCATAGCTAATGCCTCCACTTATTTGGTGAAGTAATCTCTTACCATGAAAATAAATTATCATCCTAACGATGCCTTTGGGAAGGGTCCAAGGACGTTTAGCCCCTACTGGACAAATAGCCATGGGCTCATTTAGGGATGTAGTTCTAAGCTAGGGGTACTAGTGATCGAGGCGTACTTCTTGTATTGATGACATTTTTTATTAGGGCCTTAACGTCTTCCTATATTATTGGCAAATAGTAGCCTAATCTTAGGGATTAAATGTATACGGCCCGAGACTAGATGTGGTTGCTGCATATTCCTGCATATAGCTCCTCAAGGACATGAGTGCCATCTCCTTTCCTGAGGCAACTTAGTAGGGGAGCACTTTGCCCTATATAATACATTATTAATGATGGTATAGTTAGTCGAGGCGTAAGCCAGCTTCTTAGCCTTTGATTAGTTTTCGGGCAATAATCCTGCCTTTAAGCATTTTATGATGAGATCCATCTAGCAGGGTTTGGGGTTTGCAGCTTGTACTTTGAAGACTTCATGCCCTTACATTTCTATGCTTTGCTTAAGGATGTATTTTATGAAGAGTAGTTTTCCATCATTGTGCATTATAGGGACAACGAATGAGGCCAATCTAGATAGTTTATCTACTTCCATATTTTTCGCTTGGAGGTGCTACATTGAATTACTTGACATATGATAAGGAGTTTTATACCCTTATCTAAGCACTTTACAATTGGCAACATTAGTTGTTACCGAGAGAGTTCATTGTCTGTATGGACCATGAGTCTCTTAAACATCTAAGAGGATAACAAAATCTTTCTCGACACTATGCCAAGTGGGTTGAATACCTAGAAACTTTTTGCTATGTCATCAAATACAAGAATGGAAGTACCAATACCATAGTTGACACACTTTCTTATAGGCATGTTCTTGTTATAGCATTGTTACAGACACCTTATTTTTGCCTCTTTTTATTTTAAAGTTTTTAGAATAAGGTACGGGGTCCTAATTTAAGAAAAAAATCACCAAAAAAATAGAAAATTTAGAAAAAACAAATTCTAGAAAGATTTAAAAAATAATAGAAAATAGAAAAATTGGAAAAATCACAAAAAGTAGAAGATTTAAGAAAGGTTAGAAAATTTAAATAAATAAATAAATTTATAAATAATAAAATTTTTAGGTAATTTAAATAGAATAAGTTTTTTTTTTATTTAGTTTAAGTGTTTTAGGGTCTTAAATAAGGGAGAGATGTTGGGCCTAGGTTTAGATTTAAATCTAGGCTAAGTTGACCTTATCTAAATTGTGATTGCACATATGAACAAGACACAGGCCAACGACTTGACGGTTTTACACTTTGACTTGCACTTAGGTTTGACTTGGAGATCTTGGGTTCGAATTTCACTAATGGCATAAAGTACCTTTTATTGTTTTCTTCACTAAACACATCGCTGTATGTCAAAATATCACTAGGTTGCCTGTCTAGTTGTAACACGTGGCACTTCATGATTGGACCACATCAGCTATGCCACAGATACGGTCACCATGTGGCATGATATGTGTCATATACGTGTCAGCTACGTGGCATGACATGCTAGTACCTACATCATTGGCCATGTGTCTCATTAAGACATGTGGCATGATGTTATTAGATTGCATAGTTGACGTAGTGCCACATCATCATCCTATACATTTGAAATGGGATCGAAAAATCGAAAAAAAATTTCATAGTCTTTTAGAGCTTAATTCATGTTGGTACAGTGTAAAAAAAAGGCGCAGCATCAAAAGACTCTAGAGCTTCAAAATTCTCTCTCTCCATCACTCTTTCTCTCTCTCTCTCTCTCTCTCTCTCTACCATTGTGTTTCTCTCTTTATAACTCTTTCTCTCTCTCCAACCACATTTAGAAAATCCATAACCACCACAACACTTATTACCTTGAGCTTTCTCAAACTCAACCATCCTTGTATGATGTAAATAGCATATGATCACCACCTCTCCTACTCCAACATACAACAAACACTAACTTGATGCCCTTATCTCTTGAACTCCACTTTGATCGACTATAGTGCCAATGCCCCAAACACATAGCAGGAATCGACCCTTCAGATTTGACACTTTTTCACTCATTCCCCGTTTTCGACACATCAATGAAAACAACACCTAATCTACAACCTTATCTCTGATAGTACACAACCCACTCTCAATTCCTTACACCCCAATAGCAGCAACAACACAACCACAGTAATGCGACCACTGTTATACAAGCTACTATAGCACCCATCACTCTCTCAACCAATATACATATAAGCCTACACCGAACAACATCAACTGTAAATCATAACCCCAATCGACTACCCTAGCACTACTGTTTGTGCGGTGTACGACCCTTCACCACCCAATACACTATACACACTTCCAACCACTGTTGTGACCCAACACAACAAAACTCAAGCCTAATTGCACACCTTCTCTATTAGTGGACACCACTATTGTATACGACAATATACACCCATGCATGAACCTACATATAGCAAGCCATTGCTCCATCTTAGCATGGCCACTACATCCTTGTCTAACCCTAACTACGATGCACTGTATACGTACAACCACCGTTGCGTATGATCACCATTGTAGTAGGCTACTTACACCATCGATACGCTAGGCGATCTAACTCCATCCAACACCAATGGCGTTCTCCATCAACCCTAATTTCAACCAACACCCAATTGAATCCAAAACCTATACAACAACCTGACATAGTAACCCCAGCCATCCCCGGAGAACACTACAAAATCCCAAGGTGTTGTGTTAGTCATTAAAATTTGATTTCCTATTCATTATGGTGATTGGATCATTTGGAGTGAGTGATTCTTGTTGTTGTTGTTGGAGTGCAACCTGAATTGGCTGGAGCATCTGAACCAAACCCTTTGCACCTCGACCCAAGTTCGACTCAACTGCTCCAGTGCCTAGCATCGATCCTCGCTCAAAGCTTCAAAGTATGGCCCTTTGTGTTTCTTTTTTTTTTTGTTTTTGTGTTTTGTATTTACTTTTTTTTTATTTAGTGTAATTTATGTTTATTTATTTATTTTTCTCTTGGTTAATATATGAAACAAGATGAAGTAAAATAAAAATAACAAAAAAATAATATATAAAATTTTTTTTTAGAGACAATGTGTTGTCACTTAGAAATAACCATTTTTTCAATAAATAAAAATGAATCAATCCCTTAGGATATTTTAGAACTTTCCAAAAATAAACAAACCAATTAGAACCCCTTTACAAAATTTTCAAAATAAATAAAAAAGGATAAGAAACTTAAACCCGACTCTTTTCGAAAATGAAAGAGATCAACCCGCTAACATTTTCTAAAAGAACTATGTATGTTTGATCTTAATTAGCGAGTATGCAGATACCTTTAGGGCAAAGTAAAATTTGTAAAAACTTAGTTTTACTTTTTTTAAAATTATAGCTTGAATTATCTAATTTTGTATAATAAGTCTAATTTAATTCATTCACCAATGATTAAATTTCATTTTAAAAAGGGTAGTTTTGAAAGGTGAATCTAAATTTAGAAAGTTAGTAGTGGTATCCGTTAAGGGTTTAAAAAGTTTGCCTTCGAACTTAAAAATTTGGTTTTCAAAACTATTTTAAAAAATTGGTTTTATCGAAAGACCGGTAGTTAAGTTGCATCTAATCTACTCAATTGTTTATAACTTAACTCTTTTTCCCGATTTTGGTCGGGTGGTGACTCCAAATAATTTTCAAAATAAAAATCAAGTTTTTTTTTTAACTCTTAGTTAAGGGTTAGTATTAAATGGGTTAGAGTTTAATACTAATCGGGTTAAGGAAAATATAATAAAAATCAGGAAAAAATTAGGTTCGATAATTGTAAGCTAAGATACTTAGATTTGGCACAGTATGAGCATGATACATATCTTTGACCCTTAGTAGTCAAATGCAACATAAGAGTAGTGGACAAGTTTTATTTAAGCCAAGGGTTTCTGATGAAGGTCTAGCAAATTTGTGTGTTAAGTGGGTCTACTAGGGAATTACTTGTCCAAGAAGCCCATGTTAGAGGCTTAGTTGGCCACTTAGGTAAGAAGAGAATGATTGAGTTACTGAAAGAATATTTTTATTGGCTAGGGATGATGAAGGATGTGTGTAGAGTACTTAAGCACTGTGAGGTGTGCAAACTAGCCAAGGAAAGGAAGGATCCATATGGACAGTATACACCTCTGCCTGTACTTGAACGACCATGGATTAATTTGAGCATAGATCTCATGCTTAGCTTACTTAGAATGCTATAAAGGCATGATTCTATTATGGTGGTAGTCGATTAGTTCAGTAAGATGAGCCACTTTATCCCTTACCACAAAACCAATGATGCTTTTTTTTTGTTGGTAACCTCTTATTACTGGAGATTGTACGGTTGCATGGAGTACCAAGGAGTATTATGTTTTATTGAGATTTGAAGTTCATGAGCTTTTTGTGGAGAACCTTATGGAAGGAGTTTGACACTAAGGTCATGTTTAGTACTTCTTGTCATATACAGATAGATAGCCAAATAGAAGTTGTGAACATAACAGTTGGTAACCTCCTTCGAGCTATTGTTAGGAAGAATCTATATGATTAGGATCTATGCTTGCCCACCATCGAGTTTTCTTATAATTGCTTTACTTATAGCTCGATAGGAAGGTCACCTTTTGAGGTCATCTATAAACTTAACTCGAACTTACTCTTAGATATGGTTACCTGCCCAACCTTCTAAGGAGAAAGACAATTGGGCCTATAGTACACCAGGGAGTTCTAGAAGTTGCATCAAATGGTTATCAAACAATTAGCTAAGATTGTAGCTTGATATAAGGAGTGGAGAAGTCGAGCTAGGAGGCGAGTCATTTACAACCCAAGAGACCTTGTTTAGATCCACTTTAGTAAGGAACGTTTTCCAGGGAAGAGGATGAATAAGTTATCCCCTAGGATGGATGGACCTATTAAGATCCTTCGGCGTGCCATTGACAACGCTTATGAGTTAGAGATTTTCGAAGGATGTGAAGTATCTCCTACTTTTAACGCGCCGATCTAATGCCCTATGTGTGAGAAGAAGAAGAAGACTAAGATTTGAGGATAAATCTTCAACAATCTCGGGGAACTAATGGATTCCTAACCTTTGAACCCCTCAATCGTATCGGTCTCCGAAGCCTACAATCTTTAAGGAGGAGCTCTTACGTCTGCTTGCTAAGGATGAGCTCTTGGATAAGGAAGAGTTATGCGTGAACTCCTTAAGGTCTTAACTTGAATGCACTTTGCTCTGCCTTAACCCTACCTAATCAACCACTTACCAATTGTTCATGTTGATATGTGGAATACTGAGGCTAAGGAGACTGTACATCGAGCTTTACTCTTCCTATCCATAGATATAACAAGTGCGGAGGCCTACTTATTGAGTGTTAAGGAAAAGTCCCTTACATGCGAAGCTGTACTAACTTGGCCTACTAAACAACGACATACTTTATACGGCAACTCCAAGTACCATTCATTAACAACATCCCCTACATCATTATAACTCAACTAAAGTGTCTCGAGACTCTAGAACATGGATGTAATCATAGCATACCACCTGTAATTCCTTTTTTTTGACATTGTACTATATTCCTTTATTCTATTTGTCCCTTTTATCCTTTTGGTAATGTACTATGGTAGTATTTTTGTATTACCCTTTATTGTAATTACTTAGGTTTCCTTATTGACTTAGAGACTTATTATAAATAGACCCTATCCCCTGTAGCCAAAATATCAAATACCTTATACTTAATGAATAGTCTTGTTCTTGTGAGATATCTCTCTTTGAGTATATCATCTTCTATACTTTTATCTAGTTTTACTAAATAGCTTGAGATTAGTAGTGAGTGAACCTTATCATCAACCTGTGAGTCATATCAAGCGAAGTATTAAGTCGTTTCATGTTCATTAGTGCGTCATATCCTTTGAGAAACTTTATAGAATCTACCGTGTTCGTCAACCTTTCCATTCTTTTTCTTTGACATCTCAAAGGACCCGTTTGGTTACTATTTCTTACGGTAAACCCTAGTGATTACTGAGCTCTTAGGCATATCATATAATCTTGGTATTAAAGCTTGAGGTTGCAACCGAGAGCCAAGTTTTGAAGTAGTTGTTCTTGTTATAGTGTGTGTTTTTGTGTTCCGTTTTACTCTATTTTCTTGTAGAAAAACAAAGCAAGTTCTAAGTCACTATGAGAAGTTGTATTATCGAACTTATGTGAGGATTTCCTATTAGAGTAGTTAATTTTCTACTGTCTTATATTGAGAATGTCGAATCTTCGTGTTTAAAGAGAGATTAATGATGCTGAGAATGATGCTTGTGGTTATGGCCGTGTTACTTAACAAACTCTATGAAATACTGACGAGTTGATACAAGACCTTGCTACCATTTTGGCCAATCTGGCTATTTTTTTACAAAGGGCCATAGAGACTCAGTTGCAAGAGAGAGTTGTTGAATAAGGTCGAGAAGTGCAAGATAGGCCGGGAAGATAGATGGGTGAGAATCGAGCACCTGAAGCTATTAACATAAACCTAGCTCTACACCGACATTCTAACAAAGTTACAAGAAGGAGACTTGAGTTGGATGAAGTTAAGGAGTATGAGGAGGAAGAAGAGTAGTATGATGGAGCTGAAGAGCATGAACTTAGAGCTCTTAGAGGAGCTGGGCATCTTAAAGTGTAGATCTCGAGTTTTAATGGATCTGGTAGTGTTGATGACTACCTAGACTAGGATGAGAAGATTGAAAAGATATTTAACTTTTATGATTACGAAGATGCTGTTTGTATTCAAGTAGCTACGTTTGAATTTTCTAAGTAAATAGCAATGTAGTGGAAGAAGTTACAAAATGTACATTAATGAGCCCGGTATGAGATTCGAACTTGGAATGAGATGAAGAGAGTTCTGAGGAGTAGATTTATTCCAGAACATTATGAGTAAGACACATTTTGATGCCTCTAAGAACTTAAGCAAGGTAACCGATCAATTGATGAGCATGTCCAAGAGTTCTAGTTATTAATGATCCGATGTGATGTTGACGAGCCTAACGTACAAATAATAGTAAGTTTCATTTCTAGGCTAAAGATTGAGATAACTAATGAAATGGAGATGCAAGGGTTAGGAAGTCTAGATGAAACCATTTGAGTAACCTAAAGAATAAAGTAGTAGAAGAGAAGTTAGCTTAGTCTAGTGCCAAGCAGCCAACTTAGCTTGCCTAGCAGGATTGGTATGTCGAGTCAAATTGGATATGACCAAGTTTAATATAATTTTGAGGTGGACCATTGAGGTCAGATGGAGAGCAAACTTGATGATAACTAAGTTAAGAGCAAGGCGAAGGAGTTTGAGGTCAAAAGGGACCAAGGTTAGAGCTCAACGAGAAAGACCTAAGAAATTAAGTGTTTCAAGTGTCTTGGTTTTAGACAACTAGCTAGTCAGTTCCCGAATTGACATGTCATGACCATTAAGGGAGACAGACCCTAATTTGAGATGGAAAGGGATAGTAAAGGTAAATAGAAGGTAGATGTTAATCACCTTCTCAATGAATTTCAAGAAGACCCAAAAGCCATCACCCTACCTGAAAAAGGGAGCTAACTATTGTCTATTCATATGACAATCTCTTAGTACCTTTGTCTCTAAAGAGAATGAGCAGAGGGAGAACTTCTTCACATAAACTGCTGAGTAAATGACAAACTATGTGCTTTGATCATTGATGGAGGGAGTTGTACTAATATCATAGCACATAGAGTAATTAAAGCTTTGAAGTTGCTGACTTAACTTGATATGAATTCTGTGGATGAACACATGGGCCCAGCATAATGCGTAACCAGAAGGGGTAGATCCAGACCACAAGATGGCTTAAAAAGTAAATTGTAGTCAAGGATTAGTAGGGGTTCCTGTATATCGACTATGTATATGACGTACTAACACCTCATAGGAGCTCCGGTTACACTTGAGATGACGTATAAGTATGGCCGGTGGTCACTTGCTATTAGTTCATGCTCAATGGGCTAGATAAGAGTAGCTCAAGAGTAAGTAGAAGGACAGATGGGAATTGGCCTTTGACAATATCCAAGCTAAGTCCTGTCAATGCTTATCGAGGCCGAGCTGTAGCCAGAAGTATGAGGGGAAGGAAAATAAACACTCAGCATTAACTTTGTTGTTAGTCGAGGTACCGAGAAAACACAAGGTTGAGTACTTGAGACCAAAGAATGACTTGGCATGACCTCGAGAGACTAATGCTAATTAATTCTAGCACTTGGCAATTATGGGCCGACTTGTCTGGTGTCTTAGTGAAGCTACGCGAGATGTCAGAGACCCCTTCTCGAACCCATACATCTAATTGTCAACCTTGTCTAGTTTGGATACTACTCCTCCCAAGACATGCCATTCTATTAATCATTATTCTGTAGTGTAGTATGTTGTTTGTAGTAGTCATAAGTAGCTACAGAAGCTAAGTAGTGGTTGTTTTTGAGTTACTGTAATTTTGTTTTATTGTTTCTTCAATTTTTTGGTAAATTACTATATGAACAAGAATGTCGAAGGATAGTGTTAACAACACTGATGATAGCCCTTGTAGAAGCTTGAGACAATGCATTGATAAATTAGAATATCGGATTTAGAATTTCACTGACTCTATCCATGAATTCACTAGATTAGTTAGAGGCCATAGACTTGATGACCGAGAAGGAAGAAGATAGCGAACACCTACAAGTGGAAGTGGTTCTAATGAACTTGATTATGATGAGCGACGGCCGAGAAGAGTTGCCGAGCTAAGAAGTAGATAACACCATCTAGTATCGAGAAGAGGAAATGAAAGGAGTATTGACTCCGAAGCAAATCAAGAAGCTTGGAGAAGAGAGCTAAGGCCGAGAAGAGGTGTAGCCGAGCAGAGCTTTAATAAAAGTGGCCGAATTGAGGAGAATCAACCAGCTCAGAATGCAAGGGATGAACCCCGAGCACCTGTTCGAGGACTTGACAATATAAAGGTTAAATTGTTGACCTTCTATAGAAGTAGTCGACTTGAAGAGTACCTTGATTGGGTCCCTCGAGTCGAGAAATTTTTCGAATGCTACGAGTGTGATAA
Source organism: Lumnitzera racemosa (assembly GCA_024138005.1). Classification (NCBI taxonomy): domain Eukaryota; kingdom Viridiplantae; phylum Streptophyta; class Magnoliopsida; order Myrtales; family Combretaceae; genus Lumnitzera; species Lumnitzera racemosa. The sequence continues at coordinate 29,700,717 of JAMXBC010000010.1, forward strand.
TCGAACAAAGGTTAAGCTGGCTTCACTATCCCTTATTGAATATGCGAGTCTTTGGTGGCATAAGTTAGTTACCAAGTGAGACGCTAAAGGAGAAGAGCTGATCAGAACATGGAGACTTATGAAGCGATTGATGAATCGACACTTTGTGTCGACTTACTTTAAGCAAGAGATTCTCCATGCCTTCTAGCACTTGATACAAGGTTGAAATATTATTGAAGATTATTTACAATAGTTTAAGACCTTGATGATGAGATGTGAGGTTGTTGAGCCACAGGACCGCACCATTGCCGGATTCCTGAGTGGACTCCGAGACGACACTGCGGACATAGTTGAATTGTAGTCGTTTAACTCTCTGGACAAGCTAATTAATTTGGCATTAAGAGTAGAGAGGTAGAGGAGAAGAAGGCATCAAAGGTCGAGTAGCCGACCTCAACAAGGTAGCCCTGAGCTTGAGAGGTATGCTGAGAGAAGGTAAGAAAAGAAGATGGAGAAAGGAGAGCCTAGTCAATTGGCCTATGTTGAGAAAAAGATTGTCGAGAAAGAGAAGGCACCCGGCAACAAGGCCCGAGAAGTGAAATGCTTTAAATACTTAGGCTGTGGATATATTGCATCCCAATGGCCGAATAAAAGGGTCATGGTCTTGAAGGGCGAAGGGCTCAAGGCTGAAATCGAGAGTCAGAGTGACAAGAGCTTGGACAACCAGTTGATAGAAGAAGATGCTTATCCCGGGGACCTCGATAAACTCTTAGTTATGGCGACAAGAGCTGACCTGAAGGTAGATCCTAGATAAAGGGAAAATTTGTTTCATATGCAGTGCCTGGTGTATGGGAAGACCTATTCCTTGGTTATCGATGGAGGTAGCTACACCAACATCGTCTTTACTAAGCTAGTGGAAAAGGTGAAGTTGCTGACCTACCTGTACCTCCGACGCTATGGATTGAAGTGGTTTAATGACAAGGTTATGGGCCATGTGCATAAGTATGCTCAGATTACATTCAAGGCAAGATAGTATGAAGGTGAGATTGAATTTGATGTGGTCCTTATGAATGCCACAAATCTACTTCTTGGCCAACCATGGGAGTTTGATCAGAAAGTGATCCATGATAGATTCCTTAACACTTACACTATTCGGAAGGATGGGAAGAGATATCTCTTAACTTCGATGAGCATTTAGGAAATCCAAAGACACTTGGCACCCATAGTAAAACGAAAAGGGAGAAGGAGCTTATTCGACATCCTAGCCCGAACTCAATACTTAACATTGAGGACGACTTCCTTTCAAACCTACAGTAATAATGGGAATTAGCCTCCAACATTATCCAAGCTAAGTCCTATCAATGCTTGCTGAGGTCGAGTTTCAACCAGAAGGATAAGGGGAAGGAAAATAAACACTTGGCATTAACTCTGTCATTAGCCGAGGTGCTGAGAAATTGCAACGTTGAGTACTCGAGACTAAAAAACGACTTAACACAACCTTAAGAGACTAATGCTGACTAATTCTAGCACTCGGCAATTATGGGCCGACATGTCTAGTATCTTAGCCAAGCTATGCGAGACGTCAAAGACCTCTTCTCGAACCCGTACATTCAATTGCTGACCCCATCCAGTTTGGATGGTACTCCTCCCAAGACATGCCGAATGACAGTATGCTGAGTCTTGTAAAACGTACAGTTTTATATTCTTGTATATGTTATCCTTTATTTTATTTATGGGCCCGATTCTTTAAGGTTTAAGGCCTTATACGTTATTTACAGTTTTGTCACTATGGTTTAGGACTTGCTCTAAATAGCAACATTTATACAACTAGAGGAGATGTACAGACATATATATATATATATATATATATAGAAGAATATACAAAGAGTAAAACTTTCCACTTTCAAGCAAGGCTATACTTGAGTTAGCATTTGCTAGATTATCAAGTGTTGATTAGACTCTTTAATTGTCCCCATATTCTTATCAGTCTTGTTATCTGATTATGGTGAACCCCTTCATTTGAACTGGTTAGTGAGCTGCATCTAACCTTCATTTGATACCCCAAGCAACATTTAGTGTTCGTGAGTTGTATGGAACTCTATTTGAAGCTCAACCCCCTGATTGTGTTTATGTCTTGGTAAGTTATATCCATTTACCTTCTTGCTCTTCGTATCTATCTTCCTTTTGAATACTCATTCCTATTCTTTTGTTCCAAATTTGCTACCATTCTTCTTCGATTCCTTATCAAGGATACTTAGCTTAAGATGAAGTAAAAGTTCAGTGTATTCTCTATATGACGATGTGGTTATTACATTATGTGAGTATTTCTAATACCTAGTTAGGATAAGTTCTAAATTATAGAAAATTACAGAAATGGATCCCTACTTGCTAAACAAAAAGGAGAATAATTTACAGGGAAAGTATGTAATCATGCAAAAAGAATATCTTCTATCAGAAAGGACAATATGGTTGCTAGAAAGGATAGTATGTATTCATTTTACTTAATCCATGGTCCCAATAACACTACGAGCCAAGCAAGAGTGGGCTTTGATTAGGTTTGGTTAGTGTCGTTAGTTCGATAGATTTGATTGCTAGCGTTAGACAAGGGTTGGATTAGGGAAGGTTCACATTCGGATCGACCTCGAGTGGTTGGCTCCTGATGATTGTTAGCTTCGCCTTAATACTATAGAGATAGTAGTTTTCCTGATTTGGTGCTTGGACTGGGGTGCTGCAGATGGGTCAGCTCTGCATGTCAGCTGATCACCTCAGTAGCTTCTTAGATGGTGTGGAGAGCAAAGTAACATAGTAGATTGGAATGGGGTAAACACTGTTCCTTGGCATTTAACTTTCAGCGAACCATCTGAGAAAGCCTTTGGGCTTGGGAGCATGTGATCGGTCCTTGATCCCTATCATTTCCTCTAGGTTGTTTGAGATTTAGGATCAAATCTGGTTTAGTTCCAGGTTACTCATCCTCAGGAGTATAAGATTAGAGATTGGCAATGTTGAAGGAGTTTGAGACTCTATATCCTTTAGTTAGTTCAATCTTATAGGCATTAGGATTGATCTTTTCAAGTAATTTGAAAGGTCCGTCAACTCTAGGAGATAACTTACTCTTTCTCAAGTTTGGGAATCATTCCTTGCTGAGGTGTATATAGACCAAATCACCTGGTTGAAAGTCTCTCTTCTTCTATCCTTAGCTTCGCTTCGCTTCTTGAGCTTAGTATTAGCTTGGCTCAATTGCTCTACAACCTTCTAGTGTATGGCTTTGATGGCCTTAACTTTTTCAATAGATGGTCGGTCATCATTAAGCTTCGGTTGAGGTGCTTAGTCTATCGAGACCTTAAGGTTAAACCCATCAGTGACCTTGAATGGAGACATGCTTGTTATGCTTTGGGCAATCGTATTGTAGTTGAACTCAATGATTGGCAGATGTATATCCCAATTGGCCTTGTTTCATCTGACAGCAACTTGCAGCAAAGTTCCTATGGTTCTATTGACAACCTCAGTCTGTCTATCGTTTTGTGGATGATAGGACGTACTGTACAATAGCTTGGTTCTCATTTGCCTCCATAGCATTCTCTAGAAGTGGCTCATAAACTTTGGGTCTTGATTTGAAACGATAGTTTTGGGAACTTCATGAAGTTTTATTACTTCCTTTAAGAAAAGAAAAGAGATAACCGAAGTGTTGTTAGTTTTGGAACAGGATACAAAATGTACCATCTTGCTAAATCGATCCATAACCACCATGATGGATTCTTTCCCTTAGGACATCCTCGGTAATCTTAACATGAATTCCACACCTAGCTCTAACCACAGTTTGATTGGGATGGGTAAGGGTAGATAATGTCCTTGCTTAACTTGGTTCTTTTCCTTTTGGCGAGTTGCACACTTCTTTAATACAGATTGCATGTCTCTCATCATTCTTAGCCAAAAGAATCTCATAGATAGTATTTCATGGGTTTGGTGCTGGCCAAAGTATTTTGTCAATCCTCTTCCATGCGCCTTGTGTACTAATAGTTCTTTTGTGGAACAAGTCGGGATACATAGCCTCCTCTTTTTGAATAAGTATCCGTCTTCCCTGGGATAGTCATTCAATGTCCGTCCTTCCTTACATAGGGCATACATAGGACCAAAGTATGGATCTTCAGCATACAAATTCTTTATGGTTGAAAAACTAATTAGTCTTGTCTACAACTCAGTCAGAAAGGTATGTTGTCTCGATAAGGCATTGGCCACTACATTATTACTTCCATTCTTGTATTTTATGACATAAGAAAAACCTTCCATGAGCTTAACCCATTTGGCTTGCCTCCGAGATAACTTGGGTTAGCTCTTCAAATACCTCAAGGATTCATGATTAGTGTAGATCACAAATTCTTAGGCAGTGGATAGTATTATGTACTGTTAGGGCCCGGATTAAGGAGTAGAACTCCTTATCATAGACAGAGTAGTTGAGTGTAGCTCCTTGAAATTTCTCACTAAAGTAAGTAATAGGTCGGCCTTCTTGCATTAGCATATTACCTATGCCTAGTCTGGATGCATCACACTCTACTTTGAACACTTTATCAAAGCTTGGTAGAGCCAAGACGAGGGTTGTATTTATACTCTCTTTCACCTCCTCAAAACTCCTCTTCTCTTTCTCTCCCCATCTAAATTCAATGCTCTTCTTTGACAGTTTGGTAAGTAAGGCGCCAATCATACTAAAATTCTTTATAAATCTATGATAGAACGATGCTAGGCCATGGAAACTTCTCACGTCTGTAGAGCAGGTCTGTTCAGGCCATTCTTTGATCACTCTTATTTTCTCATTTCGACTTGGATGCCACCTCCACTCACAACAAGCCCCAAGAAGATCACCTCAAATTGGCAAAAGTCGTACTTCTTTAGATTAGCATAGAGTTGTTCAACTCAGAGTTTTGCAAAGACTCTTTAGAGATGCTCTTAGTGAATCTCTAGTTTAGGGTTGTATACCAGAATGTCATCAAAATAAACTATGATAAACTTTCTTATTAGTTCTTAGTGTACATGATTCATTAGGCGCATAAATGTGCTTAGCACATTGGACAATCTAAATGGCATTATAAGCCATTCTTATAAACCATGTCGTGTCTTGAATGCAGTCTTCCACTCATCACCCTCATGCATTCAAATTTGATGGTATCTAGATTTAAGGTCGATCTTAGAGAACACTTTTGCTCTGCTTAATTCATCTAGCATGTCATCAAGCTTAGGTATAGGATACTTGTATTTGATGGTGATTCGATTGATCGCTCGGCTATCTATATACATCCTCCAAGAACCATGCTTCTTTGGCATTAACAAGGCTGGAAAGGCACGTGGGCTAAGGGACTTGCGTACATACTGTAAGCCTCACAACCAGTCACTTAAGGCTTCGATCGGCTGAAAGATCCGATCGAGCCTAAATTATAAGTAAAGTTAGAAATATTAGTAAAACGATCCCATAAGTTTAAATTTAAGAAAATAAGCAATAAAATAAAAGAATATAAAAATTCCAAATTTTAAGTATATAACTCGTTATTTATCAAAAATGCGTAAAATGCATTTCGATAATTAACGAATCGCTAGAGATAAATTATATGTATATTAAAAATCATAAAATGACCTAAATAATATTTAGGAATATTTATTTATAATATATATGAATTTACATGTATGTAGAAATATGTGTAATTACTTAAAATACGTGAAATGTGCTAAAATAATACAAAATAATTAAAGAAAATTCATAATTAGTTAAGAAAAAATAAAGAAAAATCATAAAAAATAGGGAATGATCCAGAATTGGGTTGTGGAAGTTAGGGAAAATAAGAAAAAAATCAGCCAATTAAATTAGAGCAACACAAAAGCAAAAAATTAAGGGATTTGGACAATGTCTTGTCCAATTTAATGCACATTAATTACTACAAAGCTCTATAAATACCCCAAATTTTTCAAAAGCTCATTTGGGAAGTTTAGACAGTGAGAAAAATAGGGAGAGGCGAAATTGAGAGAAAAATTAGGGTTAGGAAAAGAATAAGAAAAAACGATGCAGTTGGGGCTTGTAAGGAGAACTCAGACCCGACGAGCAGCTGGGAGTGGGCGACCACCACCACCACATGGTGGTGGTAATGCCTAAGTGGGCCGACACACCCATGGCCATCGACGGTGGCTAGAGCCACCCAAATCGGTGAATTCGATTTCCAGCCCGATTTTATGTAATTTTGTAAAAATAGTAAATATTCTTAGAAAATTATGAAAGTTGTTATTCTAGAATATTTTTTCATTTAGTTTTTAAGAAAATTATTATTTTGATAAAAATATGTCTTGTGATATATGGTCCTTAAGAAATTATACAAAACCGAGCATGTTTCAGTTTAGAAATAAATGACTTTAGGAATGTAGTTTTGAACCCAAAATTTTTTTGTAGACTAATTAGATAATATAGAGTAGTGCTATGAAGCCTGTTTTTAAAAATTAATTTTCAAAAATTTTAGATAATTTTTAGGCCTTAAAATGAGGTATCAAATAGGTAATTTAGGGTAATTAAGTAATTAAATGGTTAATTAATGGTTTAGTGAATCATTATATGTTTTAAGGTGCCGAAATCTGATGAAGTATGATACTTGTAGAATTTAGGATGTTAGATGTAATTATTAGGTTAATTATGTAGTAAATGAGTAATAGGGAAAAATAGTAAATTTTAAGTTAATTTTGTAAATTAGGGTAATTAGGTGTCAAATATGATTTAGGATGAATTTAGACATTTTGAAATAATAATTGATGTTAGGAGATGATAATTAGAGTAATAGAAATATTAGATGTGTATTGTGTACATAATAAGTAATAGTACATAATACATAATTATTAGAAATATAATAAATAGAAAATATTATAATAACAATTGATATTATGATAATAATAAAAATGTACAATAAATCTGATAGGAAACTTGAATTTATGTAATTAGAGGAAAAATGTAAAAATTTCTCATATCAAGAGTAAATTCGGTACACTAATAAGAATTTAAGTGTACTAGGTGAAATAAAATACTAATTAGAGGTAATGATGGTATTTAGGAGATCGGGAAGTAATGTGATTAATTTCACATTAGGAGTTGAAACGAATTTCTAGGGTTTGAGTATAAAACAATATTTAGAAATCGAACTAGAACCTAATTTAGAAATCGAACTAGAACCTAATTTAGAAATCGATGCGGAAACCGAACCCGAACCTAATCCCAAACCTTGAATAATTGTAAAAGACTTAAGACCTAGATAATTGGATATATTAAACTCTATACAAAAGATCACAATAAGCGTTATAGGATACCAAGATGATATAGATTTCGTAGATGAACACATGAGGCCAAGATTACATGTAACCAAAAAGGGTAGGTTCGGGTTGTGAGATGGCTCAAAAAGTAAATGGTAATCAAGGATGAGTAGGGGTTCTCATACACCGACGATAGATATGATGCACCAACACTTCATATGAGATCGAGTCATACTTGATATGATATACAAGTATGGCCAAGGTCACTCGCTACTAGTCTATGCTCAATGGGCTAGATAAGAGTTACTCAAGAGTAAGTAAAAGCACACTTAGCTTAAGGGAGAGTAAAAGTTCAATGTATTCTCTGTATGATGATGTGACTATTACATTATGCGAGTATTTATAGTACCTAGTTAGGATAAGTCTTAAATTACAAAAATGAATCCTTACTTTCTGAACAAAAAGGAGAATAATTTATAGGGAAAGCATGTAATCGTGCAAAAAGAGTATCTTCTATTAAGAAGGATAGTCGGTTGCTAGAAAGGATATCATGTATGCATTTTAGTTAATCTGTGGTCCCAATAACACTACGAGTTGAGTAAGAGTGGGCCTTGATAAGGTTTGGTTAGTGTCGTTAGTTTGGCAGCTTTGATTGTTGGGGCTGGACAAGGGTTAGCTCAGGGATGGCTCACATTCGGATTGGCCTTAGGTGGTCGGCTCTTAACAATTGTTAGCTCTACCATGGCACTGTAGAGATGACTATTTTCCTGATTTGATGCTTGGACTAGGGTGTTGCGGAAGGGTCAGCTTTACATGTCAGTTGATCACCTAAGTAACTTCCTAGATTGTATGGAGAGCAAAGTAGCTTAGTAGATTGGACTGGGGTAAACATTTCTCCTTGGTGCTTAACTTACCTCGGACAGTTTGGTAAACCATCTAAGAAAGCTCTCGGGCTCGGGAGTGTGTGATTGGTCGTTTATCCTTATCATCCCTACACTCTAGGTCTTATAAGATTCATTGGTTAAATAAGAAGGGAGGTTTACCTATTGCTGAGCAAGTTAAAGTATTATTTACTGTTGGTGATAAATACAAGGATGAGGTGCTATGCGACGTACTACTTATGTACGCTTCACACATATTTCTTGATCGACCTTAGCTATTTGATTTGAAGGTGTTACATGATGGATATAGGAATACCGACATGTTTCAAAAGGATGGGAAGAAGGTTATAGTAACCCTAATGAGTCCTAAAGAAGTTTAAAAATTGTAAGAGAAGATCACTTGATCACTATAACAGAAGTCCTTAGTGATTTCCTAAGCCTAATTTTCTAAGGGTACTAAGATGGAAGAATGTGTGCTCTTATTAGTAAGGAAACTTCTAAAGTTGAGAGAGGTCAAAGCTTTACCTACCAAAGTGCAAACTTTACTAAATATTATATCGACTTGTTTCCTACCAAGATACTAAGAGGATTACCACCTTTTAGAGGTATAGAGCATTGTATTAACCTTCATCTTGGAGTTGCTCTATTTAACTGACTTGCCTATAAGCTCAACCTTAAGTAAGTTGTTGAGTTGAAGAAATAAGTTGATGAGTTGATTGATTACGGGTATGTCCAAGAAAGTATGAGCCCATGTACCGTATTGGCTATTTTGGTGTTGAAGAAGGATGGCTCATGGAGAATGTATATTGATAGTTGAGCAATAAAAAAAATCACTATTAAGTACCGATATTCGATCCTATGATTTAATAATATGCTTGATGAGTTGCATGGTGCCCAAGTCTTTTCGAAAATTAATATGAAGAGTGGCTATTTCTAAGTAAGCAACATTATCGCCACCGTGACCAAAGGTGAATCACTATCACTACTAGGCCTACTTCAGTTGACAACTTAACTCCCCATATCTCCTCAAGTCAAAATAGCCACCAAACACATCAACTCATGGCTATTGCCACACACAACTCTGACCACCATAAAAACCAACCCTAATCATTGAAGCACTACCACAAACTACCTACTTTCCAATGAAAATCACATAAAAATGAGTTTTCCTACTCATTTTAGTATCGAAATTGACCCAAACCATGCCCTCCGCAACTACTCCCTTCTTTATTACATAACCTGACCTGACTATGAGGTAGATCCGATTTGAATTCGATCCAAAAGTGTGCACCATACCTAATATTCAACCTATACTTGAATTAATATTAGTTTTAACATTTTATTATTTATTTTATTAACATTTTGGGCTCTTGTTTCCTTTATTTATTTTATTTTATTTTTTTTATTTTTCATCTTTATTATTATTACTATTAATATTAGTTTTATTTTATATGTATATATATCTGTATTTGTTCTTTTTTCTAGAATAATTTCCTTTAAAAAAAAATCCTTTTAGGGTAATTTAACATTTTCCTCCTTTAGGAAATTTAATAATTTACTATACTATTTTTTCTATTCTGTAAATTTTTTCTTGAGAAATTTCTAAAAAATGAAAACTTTCATCACTTAGAAAATTCTATTTTCTTAAATAATAGTAAAAAAAAAAAAGAAGAATCCCTTTTCAAAGTTAGAAACTTTTTAGTTTTCCCAAAAAAAAAAATAAAAAATTAAGACCCTTTTAGAAACTTTTCTATATATAAAAAAGGGCTAAGAGATGTGAATTTGATTGATTTTCAAAATAAAATAAACCAAACATACTAAAGTTTTTTGAAATGAACTACGAAAGTTTGATTTCAAATAGTGGGTATGTAGGTACCTATAGGAAACTATGGGGTTACTTAAAATATGTAATTTTTTTTTCTTCTTTTGTAAATGATTTTCAAATTGATTTATTTTTTTAAATAGATATTGTTTTATTTATTAAATTACTTGTAAATATGAGTTAGAAGGGTGTTTTGAAAAATAAATGCAAATTCAAAAGGTTAAGATAGTACTCGAGTAGGGTTTAATAAAGTAGCCCCTGGACTCGAATATTTGGTTTCTTCAACCCTTTTCAAAACAAAAAAGGTCTTCAAAATTGTAGATCGGTGGTTAAATTAGAACTAATTTGCTTAATTGATTCTACTTTAATTACCTTTCTCGATTTTACAGAGTGATGGCTCTAAACATTTTCAAAGATAAAAGAAATTGAGTTTTCCTTAACTGTTGTTGAGGATTTAAACTAAATAGGCATCGGGTTTGGTTTAAATCGGATTAAAGAAAATAATAAAAACCAAAAGATTTTAGGCTCGATAGCTTGGGTGACTCTATTAGGGACCATTAAGAGGGCTATTCACTTAAAACCTTTCGAAATTAAAATTACTTTTCAAAATACCCTTCCTACGTTATATTTTCTTTTATAAATATATATATTATTTTATTAACCCATGTAAGTTAATTAGAGGCATATTCAGAGCGGGTTCAACACTTGAATCATGAAAGGTATGGTAGATACGGTCAGAACCAAGCTATCTAAAGATCCTGAAAGGGGGATCATTGCGTAAACTTTGGATGTTGTAGGATAACCACCTTTTGGGGTTGGTCAGACTACCTCACTCACGTTTCAATATAACTAAGAAACCGTTTTTTAAAAAATGTGTGAGGTCATAGAACTGGAGAACCTTTAGAACTTATCCTTATGGTATACATGACTTTTAGATTAGCAAATAAATACTAATGGGGCATATTTCCAATGAAAGGTTGGGACTCTATTGGAATTCCACTATATCATAAAAATGTTGTAGTATATTTTCCTTGTACCACAAAATGTAGTTTTATTCTTTATAAATGATGTTTCCATTGTAAAATTGCAGTTTCTTTATAACTATAGAAATTTCATATAAATAACATTCTTATGTAACAATTGAATTTCCCAGTACCATAATAGTGGAATTCTGGTAAAGTCTTAACCTTAAACCCTTTTATTATCACATTATTATTTAGTTGTCGGCTCTTTGCATATGCATTTGCATCTGCGTGCCTTCATCTTTTCTTGTCTTTATTTGTATGTAAATATTAGTACTTATTTATTCATGTTTGTAAATAATCTTATCTGGTACCTTTATTATCTTTATAAAAATTGCTTTTGTTTTTCAAATCAAAAGGTTTCCTTATATATTGTAAAATAATTTTCTTTGCTACTAATTAAGTCACCATTTTAGAATATAATAAGGCCATTAACCTTTTAAGTCATATTTGTAGATTATTTCAACTAGCCTTTATAAAATCTCATAACTTGTAAATAGTCTTCCTTGCTTTAAAAGATAATTAGAATTGGTCCATGAACTCTTTGTAAGATTTTAAATTATAATAAAAAAATTCATCATTCTATAGATTGCCATTGGCTTTCATAAACTCCACAAAACGTATATTTTCTTCTTTTCCCTTAGCCTTTAAATTTGTAAATCCTTAGAAATTTGTCTATGTCTCATCCCCTTCTAAAATTCATTAATCTCAATAGATTTACTTACTAGTCTTTCCCTTTCCATCATATTTTTTCTATTGCTCCTGTCATTAGTTGCCATGTAACCATTTTTCTCAATAGGGAAGGCTGAGCATGAAATCTACGCTTAGATTGATTTATGGCTGCTCTAGAATTGGTAGTGGTGTTTATTCTCCATAGGGCTCTCTCCTCTCTTTTGCATACGTACACACCTTGTACCTCTCAAGTATTCGGTGCACATCCTTCATCATTCTAAGATAGTAAGAGTGTTCCTTCAATATCTCAATCATCCTTTTTTTCTCCAAAATGGTCGGCTTGAACCTGTAGCTCCCTTACAGAACTACTTGGCACACAAATCTGCTTGCCCTTTATCAAGAGCCCCTCACTCAAGTAGAACCCTTCCGCAGATCCTTTAGTGCTGCATCTAGTTACTAAGGGTCTAAAAAGTAGGTTATGCTCATACTGATCAGGTAAAGTGTCGAATCCAAGAATCTTAGCTTATAATGTTGTAATGAGGGTATCACAGCAAAAAAGTGCATTAGCTACTGTATTGGTGCTTCCCTTCTTATATTTGATGACATTACAAAAGGTTTCCAAGAATTCAACCCAATTGGCGTGACGCCGAGAAAGCTTCTGTTGCTCGTGAAGATGCTTAAGAGATTCATGATCCAAATAGATGATGAATTCTCTTGGCAAGAGATAATGTTGCTAGTTATGGAGTGTACGGACAAGGGCATAGAATTCCTTATCATAAGCTAAGTAATTCAAGGTAGTACCTTGGAGTTTTTTGCTGAAGTAGGCAATGAATCGATACTCTTGCATAAGGAAAACACCAATACCGACACCAGATACATCACATTCAACCTCAAAAACCATCTCGAAATCTGGTAGGGTGAGTATTGGAGTAGATGTCAACTTAGACTTCACATTTTCAAAACTCCTTTGAGCCTCTTCTGTTCATTTAAACTCAATGTTTTTCTTGGTAAATTCAGTCAATAGTGTAGTTATGGAGCTAAAGTTTCAATTAATCTCTGATAGAACGAAGCTAGGTTATGGAAGCTCCTAACTTCGGCAGCAGGAGTCGGCATAGGCCATTCATTAATAGCTCTAACTTTTTCCTCATCAACTCAAACTCTATTCTTTGAAATGACATATTCGAGGAATACAACCTCGCTTTGATAGAACATGCATTTCTTTAGGTTGCTGAATTATTTCTCAGCACGGAGTATGTTAAACACCAATCTCAAATGTTCAACATGTATGAAGAGGTCGGCATTGTAGACTAGAATATCATCAAAATAAATCACAATGCATTTGCTGATTAATTATCTTAGTACATGATTCATCAGCCGCATAAATGTACTTGGTGCATTAGTTAGTTTGAATGGCATCACTAACCATTCAAACAGACCTTCCCTTGTCTAGAAGGCCGTCTTCCATCCATCCCCAGCTCTTATTCATATCTAGTGGAAGCCGCTCTTTAGGTCAATCTTAGAAAAGAGGCAAGCGCCATGTAACTCATTAAGCATATCATTAAGCCATGGGATTGGGTATCGGTATTTGATAGTGATCTTATTGATAGCTCGGTTGTCAATACACATTCGCCATGTTCCATCCTTTTTCGGCACGAGTACAGTGGGTATAACATAAGGACTCATGCTCTCATGGACATTTTGGCGATCTATAAACTCATCTACCTACTTCTTTAGTTTAGTTGCCTGCTCTAGATTGAGCCTGTAAGAGAGTTGGTTTGGTAAGGCAGCCACTGGTTGGAGGTTGATGCAATGCACAATTCCTCTCGAGGGAGTTAGACCTTTTGGCATCTCATTAGGGAAGAGGTCGGCAAATTCTTGAAGTAGTTACTGCACTTCGGTAGGTAAGTTCACGACCTCTCTAACCTCTAAGAATCTCCTAACTAAAAGGAGCACATAGTCCTCGGCCTTGACCTCTCATGCAAATTGAGCTCAAGAAATCACCAAGGATTTCTCTTGCAGAGATCTAGCAACCTTTTCTTGGGCTTCTTGCACTTCTATAGTACACATAGGTGTCAATATAATTTTCTTCTCATCCTTTTGAAACATGTAGGCATTTCTATACCCATCATTTAACACGCTCAAGTTAAATAGCTACAGTCGGTCGAGTAATATGTGAGATGTACACATGGGAAGGGCATCACATAACACTTCATCCCTGTATCTATGAGCAATAGTAATCAACACTCTGAATTACTTAGAAACATGTAGTCCTCTTTTCTCATTCAACCCGTGAATCTTATATGGCTTGGGGTGTGGAAGAGTTAGCAATTTCATGGCCTTAACTACCCCTTACGCAATGACGTTGGTATAGTTCCCTCCATTAATGATCACGGTGCATAACTTGCCATTCACCTAGCAATTTGTATGAATTGAGATATCGTCGAAGTACAAAGCAATACTCGGCTCCACTCTTAGGAGGTATCTTGACATCGGGATCTTCCTCAAATTCTTCCAGCATTTGATCGGTTGCCACTTCTTCCTCTCCTTCACTTGCACTTTCTCCTTCAAACTCGGGCTTGTCTTCCTTTATGGTCATGATTCGAGGGTTTGGACACTGACTAGCTATGTGTCCATAGCCAAGGCATTTAAAATATTTGATTTCTTAGTTTTTCCTCTCTAAACTCTAACCCTAATCTCTTCGGATCTCAAGCTCCTTGGTTTTGCTCTTACCTTAGCCTCATCTAGTCGGCTTGGCATGTGACCTTAGCATTCTACCTCAAAATTGTTTGAAACTCTATCATTCATTGGTTAGCTCAGTTGGCCGCTCTTGTTCGGTATTAGTGTTCAGTTACTTGGCATTTGGCTAACTTAGTTTCGCCATTGCCTTTCAACTCTCTAAGCCATACGGATGGTTTCATCGAGAGTTATGAGGTTCTGCAACTCCACGATGTTACCAATCTCAGCCTATAGTCCAGAGATGAACCATGTTATAGTTTGGATCTCAAGCTTATCGACATCGCATCGTATCATGAGCAATTGAAACTCTTGGACATAGTCGTTTATGGATCTGTTACCTTGCCTCAAGTTTTGGAATTGTCGGAAAGTGTCTTGATCGTAGTGTTTAGGAATGAACCTACTTCTTAGAACTTTCTTCATCTAGTTCTATGTTCGGACCTCATGTTGGGTCTTTAGGCAAACATTTTATAGCTTCTTTCTCTACATTGCCACATATCCAAGAAATTCTAATGCGACCACTCAAATGCGAACAACATCTTCATAATCATAGAAGTTGAATATCTTTTCGATCTTCTCTTCCTAGTCCAGGTAGTCATCAGCACTACTAGACTTGTTGAAGCTTGGAATCTGTACCTTAAGATGTTTAGCACCTCTTGGCGCTCTAAACTCACTCATTAATCCCAACATATTGGTCTTTTTCTTCTTAGTACTTTTCCACTTTGTCCAACTTTAACCTTCCCCTCCCAACTATGTTAGTACGTCGCGGTGGTGCTTGGTTCACTAGAAAGGCTTCTGGAGCTCACTCGTTCATCTGCCTTTTCGACTTATCTCTCATTTCTCAGCCCTATACAACTACTCTCTCACATGGTCTAGCCTCTAAGACCATATTTTCTAAGATAGCCAAGTTGGCCATAATAGCAACAAGATCTTGTATCTGCTCATCAATAGTACGCAGTGTTTGTTAGGTAACTTGATCACAACCATGAGCTTCACTTTCAATATTGTCAGTCTCTCCTTATACATTAGGGTTCGACATTCTCAACATAAAACTTTAGTAAAGACACTTTACTCAGATGCTTTCAACATACACACAAATATATCCAACAGCAGATTGACTATCACTACATAACTCTCAATCTCAACCTCAAGCTCTGATACCAGGAAATTACATGGTGTACCTAGGAGCTTAGTTATCACTAGGGCTTATCATAGCAAATTTGACTAAAATGGATCCTTCGAAATATCGAAGAAAGTGAGAGGGAAATAGTCCACAGGTGAACAAAAGTAGCTGACGTGAAGCTACTCGAAGGATATGACTTACCGACAAATACAACACGACTTGACACATTACTTGATATGATGCATAAGTTGATGTCAAGGTCCACCTGCTACTAATCTTGAGCTATTCAACAAGATTAGATAGTATATGAAAGATAGACTTGAAGAGTATTGTCTCATAAGAACCGAATATTCAATCTTAATTGTAAGTTCTCTACAGCTTACAAGGGAAATGGACTATTTATAGTAAGTCCTTACAGTAACATTACAAATAAAGAAATTACAAGGAACTATATATAAAAAGGGGATTCCTAGTACATAATAAGAAGGGTAAAAATGACAAAAAACAAAACTAGAAAAGTGGTACAATGTCGGATGAGGTAGATAAGTAGCAGTTTAACATTGGTTCTGTACGAATATTCTCTAAGCATAACAGGCAAGAGGGATCAAGATGTTATGGCAATAAAGGGGCTAGGATGTGAGAGATGGTAGCATGCGGAGAGAAAACTACTCAGTCGACAAGTGAGTCTTTTGTTACTCAAAAAGAACATCTCGGCAGCAGCTGGTCGGATTACTCGGCATAGAGTCCTTGACTAGGGAATAGTCAGCATCATCACTATCGAGAGCATAGATCATTATATGACAATGTGGGAAACTTAAGGAATTCAACCACCTTCCTTCAGTGTAAACTTTCTCGTCATCAACAGGTTGTTGAGAGAGAATTCTTCCGGTGAGGGATTGCATTTCTTAGAGTCGTGTACGAGTAATGGGGCTGCTGGTCGGAAATTCATCACCTCTCCCCTCTAAATTTTTTCCTTCAGCCGAAATTGTTAACCCATTGTCGTCTGAATTCCTTTTCTTTTGAAATCAAAGACTCAGCTCCATTATTGTCCTTGATGATTCATATTTGACATCAATCATTACCCAATTTCAGAAGCTATTAGCAAACTCAAATTCCTAATTCTTACATTTCAATATTAGCTCATCTAAAATTCCTTCGAGTTACACGTACGGTTGGGATTGGTTGTCTCCATTTCTACGTATCTTAAATCAATTTAGTAAATAATGTTCATTAATTTCTTAGGTATTCTTTACGAATTATTTATTTTGTATAATTATTTATGTTAAGTTCTCGTTTGTGCCTATTTAGTGATTCTCTTCTCAATTTAAATTCGTGAGCCGTTTCTAATTTCATATTCAGTATCATACTCATAGTATATATCTTACTATTATTTTATTTATTAATTCTGTTGTTAGTATTGAATTAAGTATTGTTAATATTCGATTACTGCTTTTAAATTATTTGTTTATCATACTAAATAGTGATATTTATATAAGAATTATTATTAAATATATTTTATTATATTTCAGATTGTTAGTTATATATATATATTAGGGACAATTTCTCTTTCTATCGTATTCATGTTAAGTCACTATTTTTTGTTTATTTATAGATTATGTTAATGATCATATTTTAGATAAAAGTCCTAAGTATCAATTTAGCGTACTATAATACTTTATTATTATTAGTATGTCTTATTTTTTATATCAATGGTATTATGATATAAGTATTTTTATTACTTTAGTATAATTTATTATTGTTATCGATGTTTTCATGATCTAATTATTTTATTACGTTATTATTATGTATATATATGTATAACATATCATATTAGGCATAGTATGTTCATTTTATTTATCTATTATTATTTGTCATTCTGTACAAGTTTTTATGAATCATACTTTTTTCCAATTAAGTACGTATTATTTATTTATCATATTGATGCAATAATCTATATTATTTGATACTCTAATAATGTGTCCATTTTATACTTTCTTTTCTATATATAGATGTGTTATATATATATATATTATTTACTTTATGAGTTTCTAAAAAAGTGATTTTATATATATAGTTATGTTACTTTTAAGTTTAATTGTATTATGTTTAATTCGACGATTTATTTTAGGACCTTAATTGAATAGATCATAGATTCATAGATAACTCCTAAGTAGGACTTACTTTTAGAATGCTTAAGGGATAACATACTAATTGTTTTCTTTTAGATTTGTAGTGTTCGGTTTCTCTTATCAAGATCTTAGTTTTGTCCGAGTTTTGAGATTAGAGTCTTGTATTTGATTTTGGAGTAATTCCAAGTACGTGGTGTTTGATTGTTGCTTGTATTTGATAGGAATTAGGTATTAAACCAGACTAAATCTATATTCAGTTTAATTACTTTAGGTTATTAATTTAGCTTGACCCGCTTGCTTTAGGGGCTCGCATTGGCATATCCTTAGAGGGGTAATTATTGATCATGTGTGAGGATTCCTTAGTGGACTTGTACATGAGATGACATAGTTAGACTATTAGGTTTTGGACTTTGATTTTTTGGAGTAAATAACTTAAAGGAAAATGTATAATTATATCCATGTGTGTATATGGGTAAATACTAGGTATGGCGTGGTTATAAATACCCCTTTGTTGTTTTGTTGGCCTAATATAAGATAATTAAACTACTGTTTGTATTATTGTACTATATTTGCATTTTTGTATGTGAACAATCTGGCTTGACATGTATATGTGTTTGTATACTTGTACTGGGCGTCTATTCATTCTTTTCTTTTTTAGGTACTAGATTTGAGGACTTCCTTATTTATGAGGAGATGAATGTCGATGACATCTAGGAGGAGGATGGAGTGAGTATCTATATTTCTATGATGATTAGGATAGGATTGATTTCTACTTACTAGAGTTCATGTTATGTTGAGGGATTTGTATTTCAGGAGATGGACTCCTACCTTGATACTTGAGAATCTAGATACTAGACTTATCATTTGTTTCTTTTGTTTTTTGAGACATCACACTTCTAAACTTTGTTGAGTATTCTAGTTTAATGAGTGGATGCATGTAATACCCATACTGTAATACCCTATAGTTGGAACTAGCAATGTTTAGATTATGACAAAAGTAGGAGAAAGTAGCCCCATAAATTGTAATATTTTAAGTATGTTAAACTACATATGCGTGTAGTGATCTAAGTAAAATTTAAGGCTAAGGAAAAATAACAATAAAAAAAAGAAGGAGCAAGAGAAGAAGGAAAAAAAAAAAAGAGTTACATATATGTGTACTATAACTTTAAAATACTTAATGTAACATGTTATCAATCGGAATCCCTAAATTCGAGTCTCAAGATTCAACGAGATGCTAAAGATGAATTATTTAAGTTATAAAATTAGTAATACGACATAAAAATTAATAATATGTATGTTCCTAAATATACCTAGTATATAAAAGATGCACTAGTTAATTTTGATATTTCAGGAATGTCGTATTGATATGCTTTCTTGAGTAAATAATAATAATAATAATAATACATACCCATATAAAATTGGATTTCAAGAACAAGCCAAAAGATAACTAATGTTGTCTACAAACCAAAGTTTATTTGAGTTAGCCTTTAATTGTTGTGAAGATAAAGAATTGAAATAAAATGTATAATATAATATTCTACTACTTTCAAAGTATATAATAAAATGTGTACTTATGTTAAATTGAGATAGAAGTTAAATCCAAAGAGTCATAAAATTAAAACGAATATAGGAATAAATAAATCCTCATCTATTGTGGAAATTTCAAGTTTTCATGAAAAGAATTGCCATTTGCGTTTACGTGTAATATTAATAAGCGTTAAAGGTGGCAAGTAATGGAGACAAAAGTAATATATATTTTAATAATATTATTCCTTATAAGTACTAAATCCAGCCACAATTCAAATCTTTACACAAGAAGAAATCTCTAACCACCATTAAATTCTTATGCATGAAGCATTTCTCAACCGCCATTAACTCCTATATTTAAGCAGCACATCAAACAAAATTATAAAAGCTTAGCTCTAGCAAGTATCACTATATATTTTTATTTAGCCTAAAATGAAGGAAAAGAAAAAAATAGATGAAAAAGAAGAAATGGGGATTTGCTCATAGCCATCATTTACTGTTATCAAAGCACACACACATAAAGCAGAAGATGATCAAATGTGAGAAGAAGAAGGGAAAGGTAAGCTGAACTAAACAAATTTATTTCATTATTCGAGATTTTCGTTATTCAACATTGCCTAGTAAATTCATGTAATATGTGTCTTGTATTATAATTTATACAATCTTGTTTTTACATATTTATATAGCCTCTAATTGCTTTAGGAAAATATATCTATAACCCGCATAAGTATTCATCCTTTTGCATTTATAAATTTAATCCCCCTATTATTACATATTGTTACTAGCATGTATTGTTCGCTAATCCTAAACAATACAAAAGAAACTAAATAGAGCCTATATATGTCATTGTATAACTATAAAAATTATCATGTATATGCTTTTATACATATAGTATGTGACAAGTATACTGTAATGGTGTGTTCTCTCTCCCCTTCCATATCTATTTTGACTTAAGCTATAGTTTTAGTAGTATACAATTAGTACATTATAAGTATACATATAATCATTTTTATTAACTTAACTATATAATGTAACTAAACGCATTTTCTTAGGCACTAGTTGGATATGTATATTCAGTTCACATGTAGATTATAATAAGTGAACACTTGTGAATAATATATAAATACATTTAACTGTGAGTCTATGCTATATATGATAACTAGGATATTTGTAAATATAAAATAACAAATATAGGATGCATTCCATTGCAATACATATACTTTACAATAACAAATATATAGCTATAACCCTGGATCGGTAATATAATTTTAATTTCAAACAAAGCACATGATTAATTTTTTTATAAATAAAAGCTAGTAGCTATTTATTTAAAATATTTTTTTCTTTTCTTTCTCCACTCCACCCCCCACCCGCTATACACACATACACTTATATATATATATATATATATATGAACATTTTTCTTTCTTATACTTATAAGGAGTAATAATATATACATAGTTTTGATAACCTTAATATATAGATTGTACCTTATATTATTATATAATGTATCTTTATATATAGCATTAGCTCATTCAATAACTATGACATCGATCCACAAGATTAAGCAAAATATAAGTAAATGTTAGCAAGAGCTAATGTTTTCATAATCTTAAGAAAACTAAAGTAAAGTTTTCATTGTAAACAATATATGGAATTCGAGCTCTAGAAACAATGTTGCAGTAGAGTGATGAGAGTAAGATCAATACCATGTAAGTGGGATCAATGCTTTACAGCATTTTGGGATTTCATTTCAAAATATCTGGAGACTTTGGTATGTATTAGCTTGTAGTTATAGTTAGCTATTTGTGCATATGCGGCGCTTGTGGTTGGGGTTCGATTTGCTGTGATGGGAGCTGAGCTCTATGATATGGTTATTCTATGAATATTATTATGCTTGAATTGTTTGAGCTTAGTTCATCACTCTAAAAATAAACTAATTCAAACTTAACTTAACATCTAACCTGATATGCATCGTAACCTACTAGGGTTAATGAGTAGGATTCTCGGGCCAAATACGGACTCCTTTCAATGAGGATAGCTGAAATGGACCTTTCCTTACCCTTAATTGAACTAAGTGACAGGAGAGGAGGTCGTGGCAAGGTTGGGGGCCATGGTTCAAAGGTGGTCAGGAGGGTGTTCTTTATTGCATAAGCCCTAGTTTGGTCTCAATTCATGAAGTGCACAATGTCAATTAGATTAGGGCGGGTATAATTTCTTTGATCTTACAATGGACTGGATAACAACATGCGATAGTATTTACTTGTACATGCATTGTATCTAACTAACTTGGTTGAAAACCCTACTTGTGATATGTTAAGTGCATACTTTTGTCTCTATCCTACTTACACTTACTGAGCAAATTGTCGCTTATTCCTGTATAGTTTGTTTTACAGGTTCCAAATGGCTTACAAATGCTTACCTAACACCAGAACTTAGTAAATTGGGATAAGAAGTGAGTACAACAAGAAATAGGCGGTTATTGCCCTTAATATTAACTTCTTATGTTTTAAGGAAAACTACACAAGACTCTTCAAAGGGCTTAGTAGTTTTCAATATTTTTGTCTGTATGTAAAATGATAAGTACCCATAGGATTTACTACTACTCTTTTATAAGGTAAAATTATAAGTTTATTATTAAAAATTATTTCAAAGGATTACTCAACAGGTTTATATAAAATAGGTATCGAATTAGATACTTTAAAGGGGTAGAGTCAAGTATACCTAGTGTGAACTGGGTTTAAGATAGCAGCTGTATAGATAGTTTCTATCTTAGGATGGCTCACACGGTGGGACTGTTATGACTCCACCTTTTTGGGGTATGACAATGCAACCCCCACTCTCTTGTGGATTTTTATATACTATGTGATGAACTATTGACCATCGGTACCATTACTCGTGCATAGCTCTGAGGACTTTAATCCTTCACCCAAAGAATCTTCTCTCAGCAACCTGTTGATGATGAGAAACCTTACACCAAACAAATGTGGTTGTACTCCTTTAGCTCCCCGTATTGTTGTACATTGATCTATACTTTCGGTAGTGATGTTGCTAACCATTCTCTTACCAAAGACCTTATGCCGAGTAATTAAACTAGTTGTTGTTGAGAGGTTCTTGTCGAGTGATGAGAGACTCGTTTACTGGCTAAGTAGTTTTCTCTTCGCATGCTATCATTTCTCTTGTCTCGGACCCGTTATTGCCATAACATTTTAATTCCTCTCGCTTGTTATGTTCATAAATTCTTCTTATGACACTAATGTTGAATTACCACCTATTTACCTTATTTGACATTGTACTACCTTTCCATTTTTGTCTTTTGTCCCTTTTACCCTTTTTTGTATATTCTTGGAATCTCCTTTTTGTATATACTTTCTTTATTTGTAATATTTCCTTAGGGACTTACTATAAATAGTCCCTTTCCCTTGTAAGCTATAGAGAACTTACAATTACGAATGAATATTCTGTTCTTGTGAGATAACCCTCTTTAAGTCCATCTTTCATGTGCTTTTGTCTAATTTTGTCAAGTAGCTCAGGATTAGTGATAGGTGGACCTTGACATCACTTGTATGTCATATCAAGTGAGGTCTCAAGTCGTGTTGTGTTCGTTGGTGAGTCATATTCTCTAAGCAACTTCACGTCAGCTACTCTTGTTCGCCTGTGGACCATTTCCCTCAAATTTCTTTGATATTTTGGAGGGCTTATTTTAATTCAGATTTGTCATGGTAAGTCTTAGTGATAATTAAGCTCCTAGGTACACCACTACGTGGTATGATTCTTTATGTTTTGATTGTGGACTTAGAAAGCCTTATATATTCCTACCTAACCGGGATTCTTGATTAACTGGGATATATTGCGAATTGTAGCTTCGATTTAGGTTCTTGGGGCGTTACAGCCCATCAATCCAAGACGGAGCTCATGTTAGTGTTAAATTCAATAAAATTGAAAAACCATCCATCTAAGATGGCCATTTAAGATTGACTTCATTTTCTCTAAAACAACCATATTGTACCATCCATCCAAGATAGTATCTTTAGGATTTTTGCTTGCTTATGGAGTGCTATCCCATCTCATATCTTTTTTAGGGTTATAGTCATCTTATAAGGAACTCTACACTTAAAAAAGCCTACTCTTACATCTTAACTAATTCTTAGAGCATCTTGTTTCTCTTTAAACATATCTTTCGTTGTTCACCCAAATCTCTAGTGGATTAGGCCTAGTGGAATTGGCTATTTATAGCGCTACTTAGGGTAAGCACATCCCTACGGTAAAAATGTTGTATCTTTTGTTTTTATGGCAAAGTTTTACTTAAATTTTACCACAAAGAGGAGTAGTTGTAAATACCTACACCACCCCCCCCAAAAAAAAAAATAAATAAATAAAATTTAAGAAAAGGTCTTGATTACAAAAAAAGGGTATCTACAACTACTCTTCTTTATGGTAAAAGTAGCAACTAGGAGAAGCTACCCTAAATAATAGTTAGGAAATATTAAGGAAGATTAGATAAGAGAGAATAGAAACAGGAGGATGTAATATTAATATAGTAAAATTAGTTAATTTCTTCTAAAATATATATCATATAAATAAAAAGATTCTCCAAGTAAACTGTATACTCAGACAATATAAAATAAAAATTCTAAAGCGTTTTCTAAATAAGGATAATATTCAATTAAATCATTACTATTATTATCTTTAGTTTTTTAAGACATTCAACATTATATTAGTTCTAGGTAAGTGGTGTTGTTTTACCAAAAGCTTAAGGTAAATTTAAGCCTCCTTAGGGCTAATAGCCTGGCAATCGTCGAGTTTTCAATCGATATACCTTAGAACTTATATTAATTATAGAAAGTAAACCACCATAGGTCGATATTAATATTAGTACCTAAAGGTTTTTTTCTTTTACAAAATAAGATCAATACCAATCACTAGTATATAATATAGTATAATACCATTCTAGAAATTCTAAACCATTATCTAAATAATAAAAAACATAAATATAAATAGTAAATTGTGACATATAAATAAAAATGACAAATAAATAAAACAAACTATTAATAAAAAACCATAATAGGCAGTAGAACCAAGGCTAGTGAGGCTTATGCTAGAATATTAAAGAACATAAATATTAATATAAAACTACTATAGGCGATAATACCAGCCAATTATTAGGTCTTATAAATACTAATACTTAAAACATTAAATAACATTCAAAGCAATAAATCTTGTAGAGTTATACCTAACTTAGTTAAAGATTCCCTACACAAGATATATATTGTAAGAAGAAAGATAATAAAACAAAAATTTTATTTCTTCAAAGAGTTTATACAAAACATAAGAGCATTACATTCATATCATTGTGAGAAAATTGGAAACATCAAAAGGTATAGATGTTATACCTTAAGACAGAAGCGTAGGGATGCTTTAAGGAAGAAAGAAAGAAAAAAGAAGAAAGAGATGGAAGATGGATTGGATGAAGAAAGGAAAGATTTAGAAGAAGAGATGAGAGAAAGTGTATGTAAAGAGATCTAAGAGAGCGAAAGAGTGTGTTTGGGAGAGAAAGGGTAAAGGAGAATGTGTATGTTTTTCCCGATCTGTCTTCTGAATGAAAGAAGGCCTCCATTTATAATTAAGAAAGTCGACTAGGTAGTGTGGTGAATAGTATCCTTGTGGCTGACAGGGTACTATTTAAACAGTGAAAGTGGGAGACATTTTATTGTAGTAAATAGTAATATGTCAGACAGTGGAATCCGACGTTATGGTGCACTATGATACATGTATAAGTTTAATCCTACGAGTATTTTACAGTGCCAAATTACATTGAGAAATACATTAAAAATGCATAATACATACATTATGGATCTCTTAAATCTATTCCATAACAGTTGTCTTCATTTGTATCACCATTATAATGGGATCCAGATGTTGAATCTGAAGCAACAAGTTGTACCATTACAGCATTAATATATCCATAATTGTTGAACACTTCCTTAATCTTCTCTTCTTACTTTAAATATTCATCGGCATCTCTACTTCTACTGAAGGGTAGGATTTGGACCTTAATATCATCTAGTCCTCAAGAAGCTCGACATCTTCACTTTTACGTTTGATAACACCCAACCTTTTCTTCTTCCTCTCCATTAGTCTCTACATCTACTTCCATATCATCCTCTTCTATCCCTTCTAACTCTAATCGTCATTTAGCAACTTGGTCTGCTACCCCTTTAGCTTGATGGGGTTAAACTGGACGATTGGCGAGGCCACCTTAATCATATTTGGAACATTTTCAAGTAGGTTATAGTATAGCATACCTTGAGGCACCACAATGAAGCGAATCGAAATAAACAAATGGAAAACTAGCAAAAGTCCAGGTAGCTACTAAATGAATATGACATATCACTTAATCCTACTTAACTTATAGTTTGCCAGACGTGACTCACTAGTTTGCATTGAAGGGTTATTCATCACTATTATCACTAAAGAGAATAGATAAGATTTATAGGAAAATGAGAACACTAAGGTTTGTCAAAGGATACTTGAATAATTTGATATTGATGAGTTATTTCTGCATGCAAATAAGTAGGGTTTTATATACTCATCCACTACGGTTACTTCACATGTATGAAAAGACAAAAAGGGCATCCTTAGAATAAAGTTACACAATATATACTAAAAGGGATAAAAGAGACAAAGAATATTTAGTATGGAAGAGAAAATATCGTACTAGAAGACATGAGTCATGGAGTAGCTAGATGTCAGAAATATGGTATAAGTGGGTGAAAACAGTAGAAGAATTTGCAGTTAGGAGTTGACTTGATCTAGATTAGGTCAGGGGTCAATCAGTCCTTTCGAAGAGGAGTTAGCTTGAGTTGTAGTTGGATGTCTATAGTTCACTTGGGAGCTCGGCTCGGCTAGTCTTGAGCTATTTTCTAGGATAAAGCATAGTTGCTGTTTAAGAGTGGGTCTATGGTCAACCTTAGTTCTTTTCCTTGTTGAATACTTTAGTGATAGGAATTAGGTTACTATGCCTTTGACTTGTAGCCGAGGCCGAGGTCTAGAAGGCCTGGTAAGGCGGAATCTTCTACTCCAATCGACTCTTGCCGAAGTTAAGTGCTTCTTTGCCAAGTCACTGTTTATGCTAAGCCGAATGACTTTCTATCTCTTTGAAGTATGCCAAGTTGTAGATTACTCACTTATGCTTGAGCCAACCAATGACCCAGCATCTGCCTTGCTGGGAAGCCAAGAGAGAGAGAGACCGGATTGATCCTTAGCTACCCTTGCTTGGATAAGCAACCAGACTATACACTTTTGTTCGCATCGTCTAATGGCTTTGTTGATTTATCATTGCCATGTGTATAGGACTACGTATGGAATCTACCATACTAATCATTAATTTTCTTGAATATTTATTTTTAGTCTTGTACATTACTTCTTTAGGGTAATACTGTTTTTGTTTTTTCCTTTTTAGGCATGTTGCACTAAATTTTTAGGTATAAATACTGTTGTACTTATAGCTAAAATCATTAGATTGAACATTAATACATTGGATATTTCGTCTCTTGTAAACATTACTTGTTTACATTCATTTTCACTCTTATCCTAACCCTTAAGTAAGACTAGGTGGCGAGTAATCTCATCGTACCATTTTGTGCATCATATTGAGTTGTGTTATGAGTCCTCAAAAGTTCCATTGGTACGTCATATTCATTGGAACTGTTTGTAGGTTTTTGCTTACTTTTCATTCTTATTTGTTCTATTTGTACATTCCCCATCATTTTCCTTTTCAAGCTTTTGGCAAGCTTGAACCCATTCAGCGACTGGCCTAATCTGTTCTTGGTTATGATTTACATCATCTTGGTATCAGAGCAGAGGTTTTTGTTTGAGTTGTGGTTTGTGTTTGAAGTTTTGTTTATACTTTTTTTTTTTTTGCATGTGTGAAACAGAACAAGTTACTGTGTTCGTTTGATTACTGTACTTATTAGTTGTTACTTTTTTTTTTTGTTTGTGGAAGTGTTTGCTATATCACCTATTTGAAGAGTTTAGGCTTTGAATTTGTAGAGAAAATGACTAACCCAAGTGTAAATATTGGTGCTGGAGATGACAATAGTGCAGTTATCCACCATGGATGATAGTGTCAGGGAACTCCTAAGAACACTGACGAGAGGCTTGATGAGGTAGCTAAACTCTTGGTAGATTTGACCTGAGCTATTTATGCATTGGCTTGCCAATTAACTGAGGTCGCATAAAATACCCTATAAGTCGCTAAACTTGTTAGAGGTTAGAACCCAGCTCGACCATTTCGAGGTGGAAGAGTAAGACAAAGGATAGACTTAAGGGAACTAAATGAAGAGGACGAGGAAGAGTTTTTTGAAGAAGAGTAAACTCGAGTCCTCAAAGCATCTAACTATGTGAAGCTTTGGATTCCAAGCTTCAATGGATTTGGGAATGCTGATGAATATTTGGAATGAGAGGAGAAAGTAGAACGTGTTTTTTACTATTATTAGTATGAGGAGGTGAGAATTGCTACTATTGAGTTCTATGGATATGCTACCATGTTAGGAAGAAATTCTAAGCCATGAGGAGGCAAGAAAGCTATTGAGAGATTAACACGTAGCTTGAAATGAAAAGAATATTGAGATATAGATTTGTGCTGGAAACTTACCTAGAAGAAACTTTCACTTGGCTTCAAGAGCTAAGGTAAGGAGGCTAAACGATTGACGAATATGTTTAGGAATTCCAAATGCTCATGATTCGATGTGAAGTGAAGGAGCCCCCAACGTGACCAATCTCTAGGTTCATCATAGGATTGAGAAGTGATATTTGGGACATTGTAGAACTCTAATGATTCACAATAATGGATGAAGCCATTTAAATAGCATAATGAGTAGAGAGGTAGAGAAGAAGTCGAGTATCGGCTAAAATGCTGACTATTTGACTAGGATAGGAAGGTCACCAAACTTAATCGGTATTAAGCCGATCCGAAAGGTGGATGTCCGAGTTAAGCAAAAAAGCTAACTTGACGGTGATGTGCTGACTCGAACTTATGAGAAGGGGCAAGGATTAGGCATGAAGACAAGCTAAATCAAGTTCTTAAAATGCTAAGGGTTTGGACATGTGGCTGCTCAATCCTCAAATCGAAGGACAATGGTCATCAAGGGAGACGTCCTAAAACTAGAGGTAAAAAGAATTGATGAGGAACCCGAGGAGGAGGAGATCACTACCGAGAAAGAATTGATTGAAGAAGATGTGTTTGATAAGGACTTGGACTAGTTGATCATTGTAGTTTGATGCATAATGAACATGAAACCTTTACGTGAGGAGGAGTAGAGAGAGAATTTGTTTCATACCACCTATAAGGTAAATAATTAGGTGTGAACCCTCATTGTGGATAGTAGAAATTGCACCAATATGGCCTCAACTAATCTCATTACAAAGTTGAAGTTGCCAACTATTGCACATCTAAAGATATACAAGTTACATTGGTTGAGTGAGAAAAGAGTACTACATGTCACTTGATAAGTACTACTGCTAATCACTATCAGAAATTACTTTGATTAGATTCTTTGTGACATACTACTCATGTATGCTTCCTATGTATTACTTGGGAGACTGTGGTTGTTTGATCGGAGAATTATCCATGATGGATATCAAAAGAAGTATACGTTCGAGAAGGATAGTAGGAAGATTACGTTGAACCCGATGCCGTTAAGTGAAGTTAATAAATTGTAGGCTAAACTTGCTTACAGATCAAAGAAGGCTCTAGTGATGAGTAGAGCTAAGCTTCGAAGGACCCTTAAAGCTGATACGTTGACCTTTATGTTGGTTAAGTGCCTATTGGAGATGGAGGAGTAGGGTAAATTACCTTAGAAAATAAAAGAGTTACTGGACGAATATGTTGACCTATTCCTAGAACAATTACTTGAAGGGTTACCCCCAATTAGAGTTATAGAATACTATATTGACTTAATTCCAAGGGCCGCACTGCTAAATAAACTTTCCTATTGAATGAGTCTCGAACAAGCTTCTGAGCTTTAACGTTAAGTTAGTGAGCTATCAAAGAGAGTGCATGTTAAGGAAAAACTTAACCCTTGTACTGTGCCAACGCTTCTAGTGCCGAAAAAGGATGGAACCTAGCGGATGTATGTAGACAGCTGAGCTATGAACAAGATTATGATCAAGTACAAGTATCCTATCCCGAGGTTAGAAGATATATTGGATGAATTGAGTGGAGCTAAGATTTTCAACAAGATTAATCTTAAGTCTAGCTACCATCAAATTTGCATGAGGTTAAGAGACAAGTGGAAAATGGTGTTCAAGACTCAACATGGATTATATAAATGGATAGTCATGTCCTTTGGCTTGTTGAAAGCCCTGAGCACTTTCATGAAACTAATGAATTATGTGTTGAGACATCTGATCAAGAAGTGTGTTGTGGTGTACTTTGACGACATCTTAGTCTATAGTGCCGACATGCGAAGTCATTGTGAACATTTCTAAGCCGTTTTGGATATCCTCTGTATTGAGAGATTATTTGGCAATCTCAAGAAGTGTTACTTTTGCCAGGAGAATGTGGTATTTGTAGCGACCCTAGGAGGGGCCTAGTAGTATTGCTTAAAATTTCCATATCACGTGTGCAACCATGATAAGAAAACCGCCTTGCAAAATAGAGATTGCAAGACTTTAAATAGTTATTTGCTAGAGTCTTCAATTTTAGTTCATTAGCTCATTACATAATATAAATAATTATGGATATCCATTTTTCCACAGTTCCTCAGAACCGTAGAGAATCGGTATCCCCTACCAAAATAGTGAAATAAGATAGACAATTCTAGAAAATGCTAAACTTACTAAAGATACTAAACTTAATTGAGACATTAGTCATTTTTCGGAGCATTTCGAATTAAATACATACGCTTTTCATCATACTGATTCAATGGTAGCACTCTGCACTTGATTCTTATCCCATTCCCAACTATTAATCAACCTGCAAGGAAAAGGTGTAAGCTTACGCTTAGTAAGATAATTACCTTCATCAATATCGCATGACAAAAATTTATTAAATGCACAATCATATGAATGCATGAACAATTAGTATGCCAAATAACACATGCAGTGGCCTAGGAACTGCATACGACTCAGAATTACGCCCCCTGAAGTCAGGGTTTGGAGATAATTAACCGACCCAAACCAAAATTCGGGTTCTAGACCTTGGGTTTTATTTCATTTGCACTATCGTGCTCATATCAAAACAAAATTCTATATATATATATATTTATACTTCCTTTACCAAAATCAAATCATATCTTTTAAAATCCTATGTCTAGCGGTGTGGTGGCCTCCGCAATCCACAAACACACGCCCTAAGCAGAAGCTACAAGACTCAGCCCCTTACCGACGGTGCCCATCAGCTTAGGTCAAAGACTCAATATATATAATGGTATAGCTAGTGCCCAATCCTGCAGGAAATTAGTACTCCTGTGAGTCCCTTCTTATCTTCTGTGTAAAACGGCAGTCGATGTTATCCGTATGCAATATGGGGAATGCACGATTCATTTTGAGTTCTTAATCGTACAAGTGATTAACTTGATTTTTAGAGTGACCAAACAATTTCATTCCATACAATTCACATATATATATGTATTACAAACAATTCCCATTATTATATATAATTAAAAAAGTCATTGTATTCATCCATAAATTCAAACACATGCATCTCCCATATCCCACAAGCATCTAAATTTATATATATAGTTTAGGTGCATCTATTCTACAAGCACAATTAAGTAAACGGTCATTGGGAATTTACTTACTCTTCCATGTGGGTCAATCAAAGTAATCCGGAGGCAAGTCGTCTCTGTAAATAGTGTCCCCTGGTCATTGAAATAATTTTTATAAGGAATTGAAACAAACTTAAGAAACTAAGTAAATTTTCCTTAAGTTATATTCTTAACTAGTTTTCTTAATTTTTCCTTGGTTTTTACCTAAAGTTCAATTGCGTATAACTTTTTCGTTTTAAATCCAATTTTTATGATCTTATAGTCAATCTTCATCGTTTTCGAGTGTAATTTAATGTGGTAAGGTTAGATTTTCGAAATGAGGTATACAATTCTGTCCATGGGTCAAAACAGTAGCGTTCTTTATGTGTTGGAGTACTTTTGGGCCTTATTTGGTAAATGGGCTTTTTAATAACTTAAGAAATTCTTTGGGCTTGGTCTTAAGATTTTATCCTAAGCTTAAAATACTCCTTGAGATTAGATTTACAACTTTGATTTATATTCCTAACACTAACAACTACTTCTTGGGCCCTTTAGTGGGCTTAAGTTGTCAAATGGGCTTGTTTTTGGTCCAAGCTAAAGTTAGTGACTTTGGTAGGCTTATGGGGCCTTAGGTGGATTTCTTATTGGTTCAAAACAACCTCTCTTGGTACTTTAAGATGCTGGTCAGAATTTCCTTGAAGGACCAACTTAGAGTTCTAGGCTCGTTTTGAGAGTTTTAAGCTCGGTTTTGAGTTTTAGGCTTTGTATGCTTACCATACTTGCTTTGGTTAATCTTTTCACTTTGTTTATTCACTTTTATCATATTTTTAGGCGTCTTTCCCCCTACGTTCCAGATCTGTTCATGATGGTTTCAAGGGGTCCTTACTTGGTTTTTCAATTTGTTTCGTCATTTCCTTAAATTTAGGTAGTAGATTATGCACTTAGACTACTTGTGTCCAAATCTTAACTTAAGTTTTCTTCCATCAAATGATCCTTTAACTCATGCTCCACATAAAGAAATAAAAGATCTTATACTTAATAAAACCTCCATATCATAGCTTATGTTATACAAAGTTGGTTTCTTCATAAAACCTCATATGATGGATTTTTCCTTAACTTAAGTTTAGATTTGAGCATGTTTAACTTAATGGAAACAAAATCGACATCCAAATGACTATGGAACCCTCACGTCCAGCATGATCATTCTCCATTAAGTTCTTATTGCAAGATTTTCTTTGCTTAAATCTTCCATTCAAAGCATTAAATAAATATCTTTACAAAACACCAACTTTACATGCTCATATTTCAACTTTATGTAAGGGTTTCATGGTTTGTTTTTTAAAATGATTTTTTGTGTTATAACAACTTAAACCTTACTCATATCTTCAAGAAATCCAAGTCTCCTAACATAAATACTAATCCACACATCACAAGAAACACTTACTCGTTCTTAAAGCAAAGTTTGGTGGTTGTACACTAAGATTCCACTTAAGCTCTTAACTTTGCCTCCTCCTTTTTGCTACCTTTTGGAATCCGAACCTTTTGGTCTTTTGGTATGGGGTTTATGGAAGATTCTAAGGGTCTTAAAAGGTCTTGGATGGTAAAAGAAAATGACACAAGAACAAAAGAAAAAAAATGCTGTGAGTGAAGCTTCAAAAATGGGAGAAAAGTTGATTTTGTGGGATAAGGTTGTTTCTCCTTTTTATGTTCGTTTCAAAGGAGAGAAAGAAGATGTGAAAGTGAAATTGAAAGTGAGAGAAATGATGGAGAGAGTGGCCAGTTGGAATGGAGAGAGAATGAGTGTTTAAATGTCTTGAAAGTGTTATCTTGTAGCTTACACAAAAGTCAACAATTGCAACTATTGATGATGTAAGCATTAAGGGGTGAATAGTGATGTGTAAGAGAAAGTGATTGATGGTTGAAAGACAAGAGCATGACCCCCCTTTCCACTTGTCAAAATCTGCCATTTAAAGTCTTTTTGGGCCATGGAGTGGTTTTGTCTCATTTATTAAAGTTAAGTTTATGAAATCTTATAAAAAATTGTCCATATGTAGTATAAGTGAAGGGTTGATAAGGAAATTGTCTTATCACTAGATTTTGATAAGTTATCAATTGATAAATGATTCCAACTCTCAATTGATAAGTTATCTAAGGTGATTGGTTGGTCTACTTATTTATGTGTAAAGCTTATACATGAAGATAAGGGCATGGACTTATAGGAAATTGTTTTAGGGTTTTCATTTTGCATTGTTTCGTAATTTATGATTCGATTCCTACAAAATTGTAAATTTTTCTAAAGTTGAATGAAATTATTCAAATTAAATTATTGATGAATTACTTAGGGTTAAAATTCCTTAATTATTTCATGGTTAGGGTTTTAAGTGACTTTAAAGCTCGTAATTCTTTAAGCTTAGGTTTTATCGATAATTAGTTTCTGAATTGGAAAAATTTGATTTGTTTCTAAATGTAAGCTTAAATTCTTAGTTTTGTTGATTCTTAGGAACGTTCGGACGGTACTTTTAATTGAATCATGGGCCCACTAAAGGTAGGGTTTATATTTATCAATTGATAAGTTATTTAGGATGATTGGTTGGTTTACTTATTCGTGTGCACAAATCTTATGCATGAAGATAAGGAGATTGTCTTATATTAAATTTTTTTGGAGTTTGTCTCTTAAATTGATTTGTAAGTTATGGTTTAATTCTTATAAAATTATGGAAATTTCTAAAGTTGAATAAAATTGTTCAAATTAAATTCTTAATTGGCCGCTTAGGGTTATAAGTCCTTAATTGTTTTAGGGTTTTTCACCAGCTCAGGAATAATTGACTTATACTTAGGAGCTTAAGGTTCAATTGGCTAAATTATTTAGGAATATCGCTTTATTATGCAACACACACACACACACATATATATATATCATATACATATATCATACGATAGATTAGGAAAAGAGAAGGAAATTGCTTATTAATATATTTATATGTATATACATATTATAGGGCTACTTATGTATACAAGTAAAATAATTTTTTGTAAATTTATTAATTTATTCCTTTAACTAGCTTAGTTTTGTTGTTTATTATTGCTTGAAATAATCCCTGATTCGTTCATTATCGGTTTTATATGATTTTACAAAACTATTGATAATTTTATTGATTTATGACTTTTCAAGCATTAAGATAATTTTATTCATTTAATTTTTTTTGATTTAGTATTTACAGTTCGTATTAAGTTTAAGTTTATATATATATATTTTTTTAAATATGCATATGTAAGGATTGGGGTTTTCTTACATGATTAGGGTTTCCAAATCGTATAATAGTATCTTTCAAGCTCGTTTTAAATTCCGAGTTTAAAATTTTAGTTGGTTTTCATTTTATGTAGTCTTATCGACTTAGGGAAATATTTAAAATACTTGAGTCCGATACTATGTTTAGAAGGTTAAATTTACAGAGTCTATAGCATTCTTGGGTTATGTAGTATGTGGAGGAAGCTTATGAGTGGACGATAAGAAAATCTAAGCAATTGTCGAAGGGTTGACTCTTACTACTTATGTTAACTTGAGAAGTTTCCATGAATTGGCTTCACTCTGTAGAAGATTCATTAGGAATTTTAGTACCCTCACCGCACTACTTACTGAGCCAACAAAGAAGAATACCAACTTCTGATAGGGAGAAAGGGAGGAGAGGAGTTTTGCTAAGATAAAGGAAAGATTAACCTCCGCCCTGGTGTTAATTCTACTTGACTTCGAGAAAATATTTGAGCTAGAATGTGATGCGTTAAGCATTAGAATAGGCGTTGTCCTAATGTAGGAAGGTTGATAAATTGCCTTCTACAATGAGAAGTTTAGAGGACCTTAGTTAAATTACTCTATGTATGACAAAGAGCTCTTGGCGCTGATCCGAGCACTACAAGTATGGCATCATTATTTATTATCGAGAGAAGTTGTTGAAGCGGCAAGCGAGATGGGTTGAATTGCTTGAGGGATTCAATTTTGTAATAAAATAAAAGCAAGAAAAGAGTAATGTAGTTGTAGATGCTCTTTTGAGAAGACATACACTCCTGAGTGAACTACAGATCAGATTATTACGTTTTGTAAGCATCAAGGAGCAGTATTCTAGGGATCTATACTTTGGACCCGTATTTGCATAATGTGTCGATGGAAGAACAGTGGATAAGTACTATGTGGAAGATGGCTACCTGTTTTTAGGGGTGACATTATGTGTGCCAACTTTTTTACTGTAGGAGCTGCTGATTAGGGAAACCTATAATGGAGGACCATCTAGAAATTTTGGGGAGAAAAGGATATATGAATTATTGAATGGTCAATTTTTTTGGCTTAGGATGAGGCGAGATGTCCATTAAGTTGTTGAAAGTTGTACCATGTGCAAAAGAGCTAAGTACCTAGTTAAATAAGGGAAAGTAATGCCTTTGCCTATATTGATGAAACAATGGACTTTGTCCTCGGATTATCATGAACTGCTTGAGGCAACGATTCTATAATGGTTACCATGGATCGGTTTAGCAAGATGGCACACTTTGTGCCTTACACCAAAACTAATGATGTTTCAGCTATTGCTTTTCTTTTCTTGTAGGAGATTGTACGGTTATACGGCATATTAAGAAGTGTAGTCTCCAACAAAGATTTAAAGTTCTTGAGCTATTTTTGGAGGACCTTGTAGCAATGGATGGAAACCAAACTACTGTTTGGTATTTCTTGTCACCCCCAAACTGATAACTAAACAGAGGTGGTTAAACGTACTTTGAGATCATTGCTTCAAGTTACAGTAGGTAAGAACTTAGCCGATTGGGACATTTGCTTGCCAGTAGCTGAATTAGTTTACAATCGAATAGTACATGACACCACCAAGTAAACCCCCTTTGAGGTATTCTATGGTTTCAATATCGAGTTATTCCTCGATCACACCCCTATACTTGTGCCTACTCAAGAAGACCCAGGCGCAATAACCATAGCACAATCCCTTTAGCACATCTATGATAAAGTCACTCGACACATCGATCAAATTGTTAAAAGAATGTGAGAGAAGGCTAAGGGTAAGACGGCTAAACAATTCCAATAAGGAGACTTGGCATGGCTATACCTTAGTAAGGAACGGTTTCTAAGCAAGAAGAGGAACAAATTATTTGTAAGAGCTGAAGAACCTTTCAGAATGATAATGCTTGTAGATTGGAGTTGCTCGAGGACTATAGGGTTTTTGACACCTTCAACATTGTCAACTTCAGTCCATATCACCTTAATAAAGAGTTGATCAAAGACCATTCGGATTTGGTCCAAAATACAAATCAACCCATAGGTTATGATAGGAATTAGGCTACTAGGCCTTTGACTAGCAGTCGAGCCCGAGGACTGGAAGGCCTAGTAAGGCGGATCTTCTACTCCAGCTGACTCCTATCGAAGCTAAGTACTTCTTTGCCAAGTTACTCTTTATGCTGAGCCAAATGACTGCCCGTCTCTCTGAATTATGCCTAGTTGTAGATTATTCACTCGT
This sequence comes from Lumnitzera racemosa, assembly GCA_024138005.1. Lineage (NCBI taxonomy): Eukaryota > Viridiplantae > Streptophyta > Magnoliopsida > Myrtales > Combretaceae > Lumnitzera > Lumnitzera racemosa. The sequence continues at coordinate 29,737,134 of JAMXBC010000010.1, forward strand.
GCTCGAGTCGACCAATGACTCACATCTCCCTTACCTAAAAGCTGAGAGAGAGAGAGAGAGAGAGAGAGAGAGAGAGAGAGAGAGAGAGAGAGAGAGAGAGAGAGAGAGAGAGATTGAACTAATCCTTAGCCATCCGTACTTGAATAAGCAACTGGACCATACATTTTTTGTTGCATCTTCCAACGGCTTCGCTAATGTATTGTTGCCACGTGTATAGGACCACGTGTGGAATCTACCACATTAATAATTACTTTTATTGAATATTCATTTTTACTCTTGTACATTATTTCTTTACGATAATACCCTTTTTTTCTTTTCCTTTTTAAGCATGTTATCCTAAATTTTAGGGTATAAATACTCCTATACTTATAGTTGTAATCATTAGATTGAACATTAATACATTGGATATTTTGTCCCTCGTAAACATTATTTGTTTACACTCATTTTCACTCTTATCCTAACTCTTAAGTATGGCTAGATGGCGAGTAACCTCATCGGACTATCTCGTGTATCATATCGAGTTGTGCCATTAGTCTTTGAAAGTTCTATTGGTGCGTCATATCCATTGGAATTATTCGTGGGTTTTTGTTTACCTTTTATTCACATTTGTTCTTTTTGTACATTTCCCATCATTTTCCTTTTCAAGCTTTTGGCAAGCTTGGAGACCCATTTAATGATCGACTTTGTCTATTTTTGGTTACGGTTCACATTACTTTGCCATGCTTAGGAGATTATATATTTCCATAAGGATATTAACATGGACATAAGGTGATAAAATAGTTAGCTACTTTAAGTAATAAGCTTATGAATCTTTTACAAGAAGTTAGAAAATGAGCATGTTACGTTTAATATTATGTAGGATACATGTCTAACACTTAGACTGGAAAACTGTAAGTTGAGAAAATCATGGAATATATATGTAGATGAGAGAACAACAAGCTTGATGTGAAGTGTATGTAGATATTATTTTTAATTCAATTTAGTTACATATGCTTAAATCTAGCTTTAGGTGAAGGAAAATCCATTACATGAGTTGTTATGAAGAAATTAACTTTTTGAGATGTAAACTAAGGCATAAAACTTATGATAAGTATGTAATTCATAATTTTTACTTAGTACTTAAGCTAAATAATCACCTCATAGAATAGAAATTAGGTTAAAGTTGGAATATAAGTAGTGTAGGTTCTTAATCTATTACCTAAACTTAAGGAAATGATGAAACAAGTTGAAAAATTAAGTTGGAAGCCACAACTCCAAATCATCCAAATCTAGAACCCCAAGAAAACTCACTTAAAATATTATTAAACAAAGTAAAAAAAGTGAAAAGACCAGCTAAAGTAAGTACAATAAGTGTATAAAACCTAAAACTCAACCGAACCTAAAAACATTCAAAAAAAGCTTTGAACTTCTATTTTAGCACTTACCAAATTTCTAACCAGTACTTTAATTAATCAAAAAAGGTTATTTTAAAGCCTATAAGAAGTCCACATAAAACTCTCTAAGCTTAACAAAGTCATTAACTTTAGTTTAGATAAAAAAAAAAACCTTTTAACCACATAAGTTTATAGAAGAATTCAAGAAAATGTTGATAGCACCAACTTCATAAGAGAATGATGGAAATTTTATCTTAAGGAGTGTTTTTAGTTTAGAATAAAATCTAAAGCCTAAGCCTAAGCCCAAAAGATTTCTTAAAATAATAAAAACCCCAATAACCAAACTAAGCTTAAAAGAACATTAAAACATGAGGACCACTACTGTTCTGTCCAGTGGATAGATTTGCATGCCTTATCTCTAAAATCTAACCATACTATGTTTAAGTATACTAAAAAATGATGAAAATCGACTATAAAATCATAAAAATTAGATTTAAACAAGAAATTTATACACGATTGAATTTTTAAGTAAAACTAGAAAAATATGGAACCTAAGTTAAAAGTGTAACTTGAAAGGTTTTAGGTTAGCCTTTCAATTTTATCTCAAACTCTTAACATTATCATATTTGCAATGTTCAGGGGACCTAATCATTGGAGATGGCCTATTCCCGGACTATTACGATTTATCTGTTATGGTTGAGTGAGTGATTCTTGATGACTTCATACTTAGTTTTGCCTGTAGTATACGATATTATAAATGAATGCTATAACTTATTAATCAAATAATAATGGGAATCGATTGTGATGATATCTATGCACAATTGTATGGAATGAAATTGTTTAATTACTATGAAAATTGAATTAATTGAGTATTTGATTAAGAAAATTCAATGAGTCATGCATTTCTCATATTTGCATTATAATTATATCGACTGTCACCTCACATGAAAAATGAGAAGGAGCTCACAAGAGAAGGGCCTCCTATAAGGATTAGGTAACGGTATGCTGTTTATTTATAACTGAGTCTCTATCCTGAGTTTTTGGGCTTACTAAACGCTAGGGAACACTAACTGTTAGCGAAGGGTTGCGTCTTGTAACTTTCGCTTAGGGCGTATGATCATGGATTACGGAGGCCATCGCATCGCTAAACTTAGGAATTTTAACTTAGAATATGATATCTGAAAAGGAAAGTATATTTTCCATATGAAAACAAAGTTTGTATATGTTATATATGATTTTGTGTTGATTTGAGCACGATGGTGTAATTGCTATAAAAAAACTAGGTGCTAAAACTTAGTTAATGGTTTGTATCAATAAATTATCTCCAACCCTAATCACAGGGAGTATAATTTTGAGTTGCATATAGTTACTAAGTCGTTACACATATTGTTTGACATTCTAAGTGTTTATATATTCATATGTTGTGCATTTAAATTATTTTGTTTATATGGCATGATAAAGGGATTAACTCACTAAGCGTAAACTTACGCTTCAATAGATTTCTCTTGATGCAAGACCACCTCTTCATCCATAGGGTAGAGGAATGCCCAATATGAGTGTTGTGTTGAGATGAGATTGTTTGTTTTAGGAAACGAAGAGAGAATTTTATAATAATGAATTGTAGATATTTGTTTACTTTATTTAGCTTAATTATATAGTTAGAATTTCTTAATGCAGACTCTTGTAGGATTTTAAATGTATTGTAATATTTTATTATGAAATTCTACGAATCTATACTTCAACTTCAGTACTTTTGTATTTAAATAGTAAATCTTAGTTTATATGGTAAATCTTAGTTTATATGCTTGATATTGCATATCTATGGGCCTGATGGTAATATAGAGTAGAATGAGTTTTGTATGTCATTTGGAAGACTTATGATTAACGAGAAAGTTGATTATAGATTTTTACACGATACATAACAATCTATCATAATAATGATATTATTCGAGTGGTGATAGTAGCTTTTAGAGATGTCTCGATGAATAACTATAAACATAAGAAAACAAACGATGGTGGATTGGTTTTGCCATTTTCATGATTAATTATGTGGCAAAACTATACAGACAATGAGGAATATGCAAGACACGGACAAGAACTGCAAAGGCTACGAACAATTAATAAGGTTGATCTCTACTACAAAACGAAAGAAGAAGGAACTAAGAACATTAGATTACTTGAGCTATACGTACAGTTATGATGACGAATTTTACTTTTTCCCCCTTAAAGAAGCATTTATCCGATTAAACTTTCTCTTTGATTGGATTCATATAGATATATAATTATGATGGCCATAAATGCTTTTATTAGTATTTTGTTATAAATATCAATGAAGCATATATTGTAAATTATGAAAGAGAATATGTGGGAAAGAGAAAATAACAAACACAAAAAAGGAAAAAAAAAAAAGGAGTGCTCTTGAACGGAGTGGTTTTTCTTTCTCTGTAATTAAAAAAGAAAAAAACATGATTGGGTAGAATTGCCTATCTCCTTTCTTAAGCGTTTTACTTGAAGATCTTTTGCTATAAACAAAATGGTTAACAAGAGTGATATTTTCAGAAATCATCATAACATAGGTGCCACTTAAATTTTATAAAATAAGAAGTTATGCTTATGTAAAATTTTGATAATAAAATTATCACTTAATGAGTGTAAACGTAAACTTTTTGTTTGTAATTAAGAATTATATTTATATTTATGCTTCCAAATAGAAATCCATTATTCAAAATGGCATGTTGATAATTGAAGTACCACTTCAGTTAATAAAACTCCAAATTATTTTTCTTTTGGAGAAAGTAAATCCCCAAATCAGGTGAGAATTAATATATATATATATATATATATATATGAGCATTGTATCATAATGATAGGAAAAGTTGGTTTGATACTAGAAAATAAATTTTACAGCATCGATATCTTGTAGGGATATAAGCAGTTGTTGCTCTTTTAATTTAAATAAACACGATTTTGTGATTGAAAAAGGATTACCTAGTCAAATAGTATAATTAAAAAATAGAGACCGGATTACTTGTTTGTTGTTATCTGAGATATGCATTCTTAAATTACTCTTGATCTTATATATGTTTTATCGGCTGTTTTGTGATTTGTATTATTTTGGGAATTGATGTTTTCGCGAAATCAATCATCACGCTTTTGTGGTTTCTCAATAATTGTTTCGCTCACATTCTCAACAATATCTGGCATTGTTTTCAAATGGGGCAGACGGTTTATTCCACAATAAGATATTTTGCGTGTCGTCCCAAAAAAGTAAAATAAAATAAAGGAGGTAAGGTTTGGATGGCTGTTATTTACTCGGTTGCTTCATCATTCATTGTTCTTGGGCATAGAAAAAAACTTTATCCTGTTCTCAATCAATTAAAAAAGATTTTTTTTTGTCTTTTTTAAACTCTATTGGCAGTGGTTTGTTTTGTAGCTTGGAAGGGATGTCGGCGTCTAAAAGGAGATTCCTCACCAATAGTGGACCGTGTTTATTGAGCCATTGAATTTTGAAATATAATTAAAAACTTAATATAATTTAGGGTTAAGTTTCGACATTATAAAAAAATTTAATAGAAGACTCAATCATATAAGAAATGATAGATTATTTCATTAATTTTATCTTATATATATAATTTTTAAGAAGATTAATAAGTATATTAGATATTTATTTATAAGAATCCTTTAAGAATATACAAACACTAACTATATAAATCAAAAGCAAAATCAAACATTTTATATAATCAGCAATAGTTGGTTTGGGTATAGGATCCATAATTTTAAGGATAAATTTTAGTAATAGAAGAAAATACCTTATAGGACTCTTAAATACCCCAAACCTTATAAAAGCGCATTTTGGTAATCCGAGTAAAAACCTATAAAGCTCTTATAGAGTTTTGAGAAATATTAAATTTTATAAGAGTAGGGTTAGTATTACAAAACCTATATTGAAAACGTCCTGATTATATCCCAAATCATGTTTTCAGCTGTGGACATAAGGTCGATAACCTAAGGATCCTTATCTTAAGGCTAATCCTTATAAATATGGGTCTTTTGATGGTTTAGTAACACAAAATTGACCATATCCTTGTTTTACAGTGGATTATCCCTATCAAAGGTATAAATAAAACTATTGATAGTTTCTTTTACCATTGATTGATACTTGTTATAAATTGAGAGTAATTTAACAAACTTAAAGTAACTATACTGTATGGTCGCTTTTGAATGATTGAATTGCAAAATTATCCTATATATTTATTGAGAAAATTGGGATGTATTTGTATTACTCTCAAAATCCTCTTTGAAATTTGTAGGATATAAAATCTATATACTCTGAATAGAGTACTCTATGTAACTTTTTTTTTCTTTTTTCTTTTTATTAGTCATATATGTTTAAAATCATTCTAGATAAATTGTAGGACAATATCATTTTTAAATGTAGATTATAAGAGATACGAATTATAGCACAAACAATAAAAAAGTTTAACACATATAAAACCATTACCAATCTAGATTAGAGATTTAAAATAAATTTACTACCTGGCCAACTTCTGGCTTATAACAATGGCCGTAAGTTATCACTAAACATGATTGAATTTCAATTATATGTGTCGAATTAAAATGCATGTACTAACATATTATACAATTAAGTTCATGGTATACTATATATGTTGAAGAATCACAAAATATCCTCGAAATTGGATCCTATTATATATAGAGTATAAGTTTTGACTTTTGGATATGTTCTGGGAGAAGGAGAAGGTACCCTTCTTATGTTATGACTATATGCTTGAAAGATTTAGAAATAAAATCTATCTTATGATGAATAATAACCACCCTAATAGCAATCATGTAAGGAGCTATGATGCCATCTTCAAAGTAATTAGTGGCACTCTCATCATGAGGCTAATCCAAATATAATTGTCGTTCTTAAAAAAGAATTACATACTTGAAGGTGATTTACACTTTCTAAAAGTACATGTGTATTGACTTTAGAGAAAATATTATATAATTATAAATTATATTAAAAAATTTCCACAATACTGTTGTCATGTTGTATCGTCATGTCACATCTTGAAGATGAGATATTATTATCTATATGTGATTATGTCGCATCTTTTTTATCCTAGTTTTTGAAATATTAGAAAGATTTGGATCATAATTTGTATCAATTAAACAGATTGTTGGAATTCTCAAAGTGTACCAATGAATCAAAAAATGCTATGGCTCTAAAATATAATTTTTAATTTATTCATAAGTAATTCATGAGATCAATTAACGCTAAGACTTAATTAGATTGAGCCTTATATGGAATGCTTTTGGTACACCCTTTCATGTCGTTAAATTAATCATTTTTTAAAAAGGATTACTAATACTTAACTTTTCAAGGAATCCTTCATTAGTGGTCATGAATCCAGGCAATGCTCTGAGTAATTAAACAACAATCCTAGGGGAATTAAAATTCTACAGAATTACATTAGAATAAATTTTACTTTTATTCTTAAATCCCTTTATGCTCATGTAGCATTGAGGTTCTTTAGATAGCCATAATTTGGATCAATAATTGTAATAAATAACAATTATTCATTTGAAATAATAATTTCATACGATCATGATGAAACCTAAAAATCGATCATTAATCCAATTTGAGTAACTACTAGATAGAACTCAACAGGAAAAGACAACTAATGGATGGAATTATAAATGGATTTAGCCTTTCCATTTATCTATTCAGCAAATAAATAAAAGCTCTATTTATCAATATGTCCGAGCTTGGAGCATTAATAATATTGTATTGAATTAATATTGACAAAAACCGAATCAACTTTTTTTAAGGGAGAGCTAATGCTTAATTATTACTATATTTATTCCTTTTTCTACTTCTTCTTCTAAATGCAGGATAATCCCAAGGAGTTGTGAACCCTTGTTTCAAAGAAAGGAGGATGGTTTATTCACGTTTCATTTGATGGTTAGAGGTGAATTAAAAATTAAGCAGTGTACGATAATTCAAATCTGCAAAATAAGGATAAAGAATTCGATCAATAGTCTTTCTTATCTATTAATATTTATATATTGTTTATAATTTATAATAGGGTTACATGAACTTGAATGGTAAAAAATAAAAATGATATTTGATTTTAAATTGTAATTTAATTTTTCTTTTGCAAATAAAAATTTTGAAATTATTATTTCAAATAAATAATTGTTATTTATTATCGATATGGGAATTTATCTTCATAGAACAAAGATATTTCAACTTGGATGTTTTAGGGATGCCCCTAATAACTAATGAATGGCAAGTCATAAGAACAAATGTACAAATATAGTATTTTCAAGATGCCATATAGGTATTACACTAGTATCTTATTTTGGAGATGCAATGTTAGTTTAGATAATCATGTTTTATTTTCAAAATGTGATGTAATAATGGTATTTTGGTAATATATTTTTTTTATCCAATTTGTATTTACATAATATTTATTAATTTGATGGTAAACATATAAATTTCTCTCCTTTTAATATTAGTTATGTGATTTATAAGAAATCGACTGTATAATTTTTTTTTTAAATCAGAACCTTTAGTCAATAAGTATTCCAAAAGTAACTGGTAATCTTTTCTTTTCTTTTTTTTTTTTTTTTCCCTAAATTGATCTTTACCTCGAAACATCAGCGGCGTTTGCAGGTATAAGAGTGGCGTACGTGCAAACGGAGTTAGGAGAGAGAAGCAAAATACGTTGAGAAAGGCAAAACACTCCAGCGGTGCTATATTGGAATTACATGATGTATCTCGCTTTCTCTGTCTAAAGGCCAATCAAAACCTCATCCTCATCACAGGCATGTTTATTGTACTCTTCCATCGTCCCCTCCCCTCTCAGTAGTCAGTTCACTTTCAGACTGGAACCCTTCCAATTTCACTACTACTTGCCTTCATTTCCTTCCAATTTTTAAAAAAAATTTTATGTCTTTCCAGCGTTGCAATTGAAAATATTATTCTCTCACTTCGCATAATATTATTTTCATATTTGGTATAACAACATTCGAAACTCTCTGTATTTATAATTTCTTATGTTCTCATCGAATCATTCAACTCCTCTAAATTTAACCCCATATTCAATTTAGTTCTTTACATTTTAAATAAGTCATTTATGTACTATATAAGTCTCCTATGCATCATAGGAAGTACTAAATGAGGGACTTAAATGATGTAATATCACAAACATAACTTACTTAAATAGTCACTTAAAACGTGAAGTACTCCACTAAATTTTAGCATAAACTTAAAAGGATTTAAATGAAATATAAAAGAATTAATTAACTTTTATTATATAACATGACCAACCACTATCACACTTTTTACTGTATTATTTACTATAACATACTAACATTTGGTTTCTAGTATAGTATAAGATAAAAGAGAACAATATAACACAGCAAAAGAATAGTAATGGTAATAGTGATCATAATTAGGAGTGAGCATATATTAGATGGATAGAATATAATGGCTTGCTTGTGCACTACCTAAAAGAGTGGGTATTTAAATTTTTGAAATCGAAACTTATTTTATAATATCTTAAAATCACCGTGAAACTTATATCTTGTTGAACTCACGAGGCACATAGTATCCTATGGAATTTATAAATTTTTTTTCTCCCATAAATTTCAACCCTACGCGTCTCTTTATAGCAAATTTTCATAATATATTTTCTTTTCCATATCAAAAGGATTGTTTTCCAAATGTTATATGGAACTTCAGTGTCAGATGACATCCTTTAATGGGAAAACAATTAAATGATAAACACATAAAAGTCCATGCACAAAAGAAAAGAAAATCAATTTTTTTTTTTTAAGAAATAACAAGTATTACTTGTTGAAATTTAAAATTACTCTATTTTAAGTTTTAATAATTAATTATAGGTTTAAGGTTTGTATTGGATTGAAGTGGTTTCTTTCAACACAATATAATATTGTTCTTTTTTTTTTGTTTTCTTCTTCAAAGTATAAAAAGAAAATAAAAGTTCTTCAAGACTAACAAAAGTATTGCCTATTGAAACTTAAAATTGCTATTTTTTAAGGTTTCAACTATTAGTTTTTGGGTTTAAGGTTCATATTGGATTGAAGCATTTTCTTTTTAACCTCAATATAATATTGTTCTTTTTTTTTAGTATTTTTTTTCTTTTAAAAAAAAATATAAGGTTTCTTCCATTTATAAAGATAGATTGTATTATAATAAATTTTATAGGATGAGTATAAGGTAATCAAGAACTTATATCCTATATATCTTAAAGTTGAAGTTTTAAGGTAGGTACATGGTATAAAAACATCATATTTGTATCCTACTCTATAAGAGTAGGTTCAAAATAAAAAACTACACGGAATTTATTATATAATTCTTAATACTCATTCAAAACCTATTGATCAAATAGGGTATTGGTGTATATTATATATACTAGGATTAACAATTTATCTCTAATCTAAACAATAGTGGCGGTAATAATGATAAAAAGATATATTTGGATTTTGGTTAATATATTTCATTTGTATTGTCCCAAGGTTATTGTAATGTGAAGTGAAATCGGCAAAAATCTCAGGATTTTTGCCCCGGCACAAGCAAAGTTTTGTTTTGTACCTTACTTATTTTATAATGTAAACATGGGACAATTAACTTTCGTTAGTTCTCACAACACTCGTGAAGCAAATGCTAACTATATCAGCACCCTTCCCGCTCTTTTCCATTTATATAAACCCCATCGTAGACTCCTATCCGAGACAACAACGGAACTACCCATCGCTCTTTCTCTCACTTCCTTTCCTTCAAACACAGAACTTAACGTGGGTATTTCTGCATTTTCATCAAAGCCCGTCATGTCCATGCTGGTGTTATTTCTCACGCTTCTAACGTTGTCATCCGCGCTGGACATATCCATCGTCGGTTATGACAAATCCAGCTGGAGAACCGATGACGAGGTCATGGCCATGCATGAGTCATGGCGTGTCAAACATGGCAAGGCATACGATGCCTTGGGAGAGAAATAGAAACGCTTTCAAATTTTTAAGGAAAACCTCAGGTTTATCGATGAGCATTATTCTAAGAGCCTGGGTTATAAGCTGGGCTTGAACCGGTTCACTGACTTGACCAATGAAGAATATCGGTCCAAGTACTTGCGAGCTAGGGCCGGTCCTAGGAAGAGGCATGTTAAGAACCTGAGTGACAGGTACAAGCCAAGTGTCGGTGAGGAATTGCCAGAGTCCGTTGACTGGAGGGAGTGTGGTGCTGTTGGCGATGTTAAGGACCAAGGAAGTTGCGGTTAGTATCAACTATCAAGATCCTAGACATTCCGGGGTCACATTCAACTCTTCTTTACTAAAAATGTCGCGACAATTGTTATAATTTGCTCTGTCTATCTGTTTCCACCAATCAACACTCTACAGTACGTACGTTTTTCATTTGTTTGGCAAGTATTTCAAACCCAGGCGCAACGCCCCACACTCCGCGCGCCACCCCCCTACAACTCCACCACCCAAAATTTAATTTTTGATAAATGTCAATTTTTTATAAGTTCATAAAAACTGATTTGATAAAATATTATTATCAAATATATTTAATTAAATAACAAAAAATTATAAAAGCAGTAAAAATTAAAAAAAAATAGAGAAAAAAGAATCCTTATATTCCACCCCCCCTCTAAATTTTGGTTGGCTATCCTCTAATCCAAGGGTGATTAGCAATGTTACTAGACTTAACTTGGGTAGTTGATCCTACCATGTGTTGGGATCAAGGATTAAAAATCGATAGTTAGACTAGACCAGTTTTATAAAAAAATTAAATTAAATTAATTCAACTGTATAGATTAACCTAGGTTTAACAATACTAATAATTAAACTAATACCACAAAATCATGATACATGATGAACCATCACTATAAATTGTTATATGACTCACACAATGGGTGGCTACCTCCTTTCATTAGACAAAAAGGTAGAAAGACAAGGCAATAACCTCCATCAAGGGTATGCCACTTAGGAAACTGGACTAGTATTCAGTCCTATGTACTGTTTCACTTTTTTATATGACGTGCCCTCAATAGAGGTTCTTACCAAGATAGATGGACTATTTGTCTATATATCTATTATTCCTTTCTAACGAGTGATATAGCCCACCTGCCTAAAAAATAGCAAAAAGGGAAGAGTTAAAAAAAGATTGTTAGATCATAGTCAAGTTGCATGACCCATGGCAAGTTCATGATCTTGGCCAACCTCTCGAGAGTGCTATTAATTGTTTTTTATATTTTAAATTATTTATTATTTTTTTCATATCATTTAGTTTGATATGTTTAGTAATCTTTTGTGGAGGTAGTTATCAAGGTTCTATCAAAAGCTGTTACATGTTAAGAGTGAACAGAATTTTTAACGCTTTTTAGAAAACTTGAAAAATATTGAGGACTTAGATAGGAAAAAGAAAAATTAAAGACTCATAGAAAGGAGTACTTAAAAACTATATGGAAAAGTATGCATTTAATTTTCAATTTTTACCTTTTTTTTTGTTTGATTCCTCAATAATTTTTTATTCGACTTAAGTTTTCATTGTTGTCAAACTTCATTAATTTTAATTTTCTATCTATTGCCGATATATATTGGCTTTCAATCGGTCTTGACGTGCCGACTAAGATGGCTAAGATTTGCGTGAAAATTTACAATATCTTTTCTCACATATTTTTATTTTTGTATTCAATTTTCTATCTATTGTTGATTTTTTTTTTTGGTATTTTGTTGATTATTTAATGGAAATTTGGACACGTAGACCACTACATATGTCAGGCATGGTGCCCTTAGTAAAGAGAGCATAAGTGATGAAACGTTATTTCATTAGGTTCCTTATTTAAGAGCTAATCAAGGTTGGTCTAGTTCATCTTAAGCCGTGGAAAAAAAGACCAATTAGTGGACGCCCATGGAGGAGTTATTAAGGTCTATTCTGATTTGGCCGATGCTTGCAAAGGAAAGAAAGACGCAACATTTTGTTGGCAAGTTATGTTTCTAGTTTGGGTAGGGGTTATTCCTAGATTAAGTCCAAATTTACGCCTACCATTACAACAATTTTTAAACTCGAGCCACCTGAAAACCAAAATGATTTTCATTAAACGGGTTCAGATGTCTTACAGGACTTAGATTGAAAAAAATTCACCTATATGATGTTTCAATTGCAAAATCATGTATTTCTTACAATCTGCTTATGAAGTATGCTAGTGCATGTAATTTATAACATGAGATATTAATTTCAATCATGTAAAGTACATATAACTATATAGCGCTACGATAATGTCATGTGTTTACTATTTGAAATATCATAGAATTTTATATTTTCTGCAGGTTGTCTCAATATAGAACGTTGAATTATTAACAAAAAAGTTGATTATATTATTATACCGTAATTTTTTAATCAATTATTTGTGACGATGATGATGATATGCTGATAAAACTTTGATTCGCAGTATGTCCTAATTAGCTAAATATATCAACGCAATATAAGCACGCTACAAGAGCAGATTCAGATACTACAATGCATGCGATTGTATTAAATGTCATTGGATATTTTATTTATTAATAATATAACAAAATATATCAAGGAATACCGTCAAAAATAACCCCATCTAGATCCGTTGATATCTCTATGGAGCCGTCATCCCCACGACAATCTGCTTCAAGAGATAGAAATATAGAATTTTTGTCGTATTCAATTAAAGAACTCTATACCAGAGCTCAATGCATTAGATTGTGCTGCCGAAAATTGATGTCTGGTTTCAATCTGAACAGAAGGGGTTGGTGGGCTTTCGCCGCAGTTGCTAACGTGGAAAGCATCAACATGATCGTGACGGGCGAATTCATAACATTGTCAGAGCAGAATCTATTGGATTGTGATACTACCTACAACCGAGGATGCAGTGGGGGTAGTATAGACTATGCCTACGAGTTCATGATTAAAAATGGCGTTAAAAGTCTAGAAGACTACCCATTCAAGGGTGTTGATGGCACATGCGATGAACATAGGGTCAGTTTTTAGCAATTTCGTTGAAAATCACTGGTAACATTATATTTTATGAGCGTATATGCTAAATCTCTTCTCCGTTAATCTTTTTACTTGTGGCAAAATACTAAGGTTGTAAGCGTCGACGACTATGAAGATGTCCCTGCGAATAGCAGGACTGCTCTGCAGAAGGCTGTTGCTAATCAACCAGTGAGTGTTACCATTTCAAGCAAGTGGAAGTGCTTTCCAGTTCTATGAATCGGTAACGTTCAAACCCTAGTCCCTTTCTAAAAGAACCCCAAAGGATTTACTTTACCGACGCTAATCAGCTAGTGAATGTATGCTTTGTAACTTGTTTAGGGCATTTTCACTGGAGATTGTGGGACAGAGGCTGATCACTTACGGCCAAATATTCATATACTGGATTGTTGCTCTGTTAGTTTAATTTACTTAGATGTTGTCGGTTGCACTTCTCACTAACAGCTGTTCCGACAACAGAGCGATGGCATCCCACTCGGAGTGAAGGCATTGAAGACAACCCTGCCAACTTCCATGGGAGCAACGACCATAAGAGTAGTGCATAAGAAGACATTGTGTATTTGAAGCAGCGTATGAAGGTGACTGGAGGATAAAAGAAGCCATGGTATGAGTTATGATTGGCTTCTTAAGCCCCAGCACGCAACGTACCTGATTTTGAATGCGGCGTTTGTTTTATATATCTTAGACGCTTGTGGTGTACGCATGCCCTAGTATAATTCTCGTTTCCCTTATCTATATTGTCAAATAAAATCTAATTTAAACCAAGAGCTTATGTTACATTTAGTACCAATAAATGGTTTAGAATAAAGTGAACTGAAATTGAACTAAATAGAATGGAATCATAACTAAAATGATATATCCATTAGTAACTATTAAATTGTTAATTCTATTCAATGTTATCTTTGGTTGTAATACATTGGAATACATATATAGTGGTATTTGCTAAAGTGCTCTTAATTATTGAATGTTATAATTAACTTAAGGTTAAATAAGTAACTTTTCAGTAGTAATAATTAATTAGAGTTGAATGAAACACGATTCTACTTAGAGTTGTAAACAAATCAAGCCGAGCTAGGCCGAGCTGAGTCGAGCTTTTAAAGGCTTATACTTAGCTTGTTTAAAAATTATCAAGCATAAACTTAAACTTAAGTTGAGTTAAGCTTTTTCTTGGCTTGAAAATTAGATGCCCAAGCTCGACCTCATTAAGAATTTCGAAGCTTGAATTGGACTTGTTTAGGTAAACGAGATCAAGCTTGTCCATCTAAACGAGCCTATATATAAGCTCGAGCTCATAGATTGAAATGAGCTTATTTTTCTAAACAAGCTTGAACTCAATCTCGCTTAGATTAATATGCTTAAATGAGCTTAAGCTTAAGCTCAAATTCAAGCTTATTTAAATAAATGAGCCTAAATGAGCCATAGATTAAATTTACACAAATTTTATAGTTACATTCTCACATTTTCCATAGTAGAGACTATACTTGATATTCCTATGAGTTAATGTATCATGTAGAAGTATGCTACAATTGACTCAATAAGATAGCATCATGATTATAGATAAGCCAATTGTGGTCATTTCTCTCATATGAAATCGTGAAACAAAATATACTAATAAAAATATACATTTTGCATTTTATAATTAATCATTGTCGGTGCCTATTGTTTACCCATTTGTAATATGCATATGTTATATGAAACTTCAATTTATGTACTATCAAACAAATTATTAACATAAATTTAAAGTGTAAAACTATTATGTAAAGATATATAAGTATAAAATTAGTATAATTAGAAGATTATTAAAACATATAAGATTAAAAATATATGAATTAGAAAAACCTATACTACATAATAAAACAAAAACCATTAAAATATAACTAATATAAGTAAAAATAAAAATCCATTACATTAATATAATGTAGGTTCATGAGTCTATTGACGAACCGTTCATGAGTCTATTGACGAACCTTTCATGAGCTTATTAACGAGTTTACTTGCGAGCTACTTGTTAACAATATAAATGAGCTTACTTGTGAGCTAACTTGTTAACAATATAAACGAGCATTTTTCCTACGTTGGCTTATAAGCCTAAATTTAGAGTTCGAATTTGGCATGTTTAATTAAACGTGTTTTATTTTGAATTTAAGCTTGGTTTGTTTACTAATTGATTTCGAGGTAAGCCAAATATAAAGCGAGTTGAGCTCGAGTAACTTACGAGCATTTGCACTCATTTGTAGCTCTAATTCTACTCCTTTAAAGGTGGAATTGAATTGGAATATATTTTTGTTCCACCTTGTATAAATACTTCTAAATATGGAAAAATGAATAGATCTTATATACCAAATGTGACATTAGTAACTGTACTTTACTCATGGTTGTTACTTTCACCAATTTCATTCTCCATTCAATTTAGGTTTAAACTGACACTATGTTTAGTAAACTTAACAAAAGTGGAAATCAACGAAAATAAGCTAAAAAGAAGGGGAAAAAAAAGAAATTAAAGGAAAGGAAATGATAAGAAATATAGCTATCATCTCTTATTTGGTCAATTTATAAGATGGAAATGAAAAAAAAAAAATTTCCTTTCCATGTTATTGATGGATGAAAATATCCCTAACTTTATATATTTAATTTTACTTATAAGGTTACTCTTTTAATTTTATTTGATTTCCATCTATTTCCACCATTTTCTCTCTAAAAGTAAGAAATTGATTGACCTTAAAAATGGGAATCACTGATTTCTTTCTAATTCTACCCACTTCCACCCATAATTTTAGTGTCAAAGCACAATAATTCTACTAGTTTCCTTAAATTTCCGTAGTTTTCCACTACACCAAACATAGTTTGAGGCTTCAACCTTTATGTTGCATTAAGAATAGATTACATAACCATTAATAAAAAGAGGAACAAAATGGTGATGGATTCTTAATATGAACTAGGTAATACCTCGCATTGTATGTAATTATCAATTTAAAATATACCTACTAACAAGAACTAAAAATTATTTATGAATGAGGCTAAGAAATATGTGGAGAAAATTTGTACAATACGATTAACAATAGGAGAGAGAAAGTAGTTGAAAAAATATATAAATGAAGTAAATGACAAATATATCCTCATTAAATTAATTGGTAATTGATGTAAGAGTTGACTTTTGAGAAAGGGAAGTTGTGGTATAAGTAAGAAAGTGGGTCTTAAAAAATATGTAGAGAAGATTTATACAATACAATTAACAATATAAATATATCATGAAGTAATTGACCTCCTTATTAAAATAATTGATAATTAATAAAAAAGTTGATTTTACTTTTATATATTATGAGATTAAAGACTAAATAGTAATTTTTGGAAATGGTAGTTACTTGGGGGTCTTCTAACTTTAATAATATAAATATCTAAAAATTATTATAAACATAGGAGGAAAGCTATTTTTGGAAATGGTAGTTACTTGGGGGTCTTTTAACTTTAATAATATAAATATCTAAAAATTATTATAATCACAGTATTCTAAGAATTTTTTTTTCAAGTTATAGGAGTAAAACATCATTAATACAAGAATAACACTATTTTGCATTATGTAGAAGTTGCAACTATTTTAAAGTTACATTTACATAAAAAAAATATGTCTTTTAAAATAAGAATAATATTTTAATAAAAATTGTAAATTACTTCATAGTTTATCTCAATTAACATGTTAAAAATATCTATTTGTAATTATTATAAATAGAGAATAAATACTATTATATATATCTAATAGTCTAATGTGATAAATTTTTTCATGAAATGGGGTATATCATGTAGAGAAGAATTATCATACTTCAAAATATAGGAGTAGAACATCATAAGTGCAAAGGGTTGCATCATTTTGCATCAATTACACAAAAATTACAACTATTTCGAAAATTATATAAGTAATCACTAGAAGTTAATAGAAAATAGGTATTACTAAAGGAAAAAAAGGGAACACCAAAGATGTATAATAAGGAAAAAGAAAAGTAATATATAAAATGTATAATAACAAAAAAGATGATATCAAAGAGGTACTATTGACAGTAAACTGTAATCTTAAGGGCCCTTAGAGCCTAAGTCCATTAAAATGCCTAGATTAGGTCTCGTGAATTGCTAAGAAACTTAACCTAAATCACCAAAGCCCATCAAGATGTACGTACATGCTTTAGAAGTATCCAAATCCTACCTCTTATTTGGAAAACCTCTAGACACTCTTAAGATGCCCAACCACTATCTATAGTGCTTGCAATAGGCTTGTTTTCACTCTCTTTGGAAATTGCACTATAGGTATCGTCCAAACAAGTACTTACCCCATCCATTGCTCTCTTTCTCTCTTTATTTAATGATGATTGACCTTGTTATGTGGCCCACTATCTAACCACCAGACTAAGGTAGCTACTCTCCACTGATGGGATAGGCCCATTATGCTAATCTCTACCAATGGGTAAAGAGAAGGATATCTTGTCAAGTGTAGGTGACGTTGCCTCCTCGGATCTTACGCCGACCAACTAAAACTCACCATACGTCAACAACAATAACTACCTCCAATCTATAAATAAGAGTAAGTTCTTTAAGTAAAGGGATCGATACTATTCATTTCTTAACCTTCTCATAAGAGCTTAGTTTAACCACTTGCATTACTTTTCCCTTCTTACTAACTTGAGTATCAAAGGGTCTTAATTGGCATAGCCATAAGGTGTTTTGTACAAATCCCTTATTTTCTGTGGCCAAAGGACCATTTGAAGTTGGATTAGGAGACCTAACAATGATTACCTACCATCATTGTGTAGCATATGTCATTGAGTGGAAACCATAATAGAATCTCGAACCTATTTTGCCTTGCGTGGTCGGATGGATTCTAAAAGGTATTAAAGGTCAAAGGGTAGATTTCAATTTTAATATTTTGAAACTTATGCCTACATCTTGGTATAGAGTAGTAAGGGTGGGGTGCTGTTTGGTTTGATACAGTTCACCTTTTCTTACCGAACCGAACTTAATATAACGGTTTAGTTTTTTTTTTTTTTTTAAAGCCAAACCTAATTATATGGTTTAGTTTGTAATTTTTTTTAATCTAATTAAAACCGGTTCAATTCGATTCTATTCGATTAGATTCGCGGTTCAAATCATTTGTGTTAAATTTTCACTAAATATTTTTATCTCCAATATATATGAAATTTTAAATGAAATTTACTCAACTTAATCTTAATAATTAACACAAAATTATAATAAAGAATAATAAGATATGAAAAATTTGATGAAATTTATAAAGATTGATTCAAAATAATATAAAAAAAGTATAAAATAATTGCATAATTTTTTTATTTAATTAAATGGCTCGGTTCGTTTTTTTAAATTGAATTGTGAACTGTTTATATATGATCGAACCGAACCGTAAACTAAACAGTTCTCAAAAAACCGATTTTTCAATTCAATTTGGTTCATGATTCGACTAGTGGTTCATGGTTTTTTTACCCAACCTTATAGAGTACAACATTTCTATATCTTATATCCATCTTAAAACCTACATTCAAATATAAGATATACGAGTTGTTGGTTCTAGAGTTCCTTACCTACTATGTAAAGGTTTTTGATTAGTAATATTGGTTATAACAAAATAAAATACTTAATATTTATATTATTTAAGTCAGAGCTGACCACCTTCTTCGAAGTTACTTATTTAGTTACAATATAATATTATTTAATAAAAATACCAATAATAATTAGATTATGAAGGATTTATAACACTAGTAAATGTGATGATTCCTTAATTTTTCTCTCCCATGAATCTTTCTCTCCCTTTCTAAGGCAAGTTTTGTATCAAAAGAGTAATTGCTTCGATAATACATATTTACTTGCATGATTTTTTTTTAATTGCTTTTTTCATCAATGCAATAAATTTCACACCATTATTAATATTTTGTTTTCATTATATAATTTTTTTTATCAACATCTCAAAATTAATCCATAATCTTTAGTTTGAGTAAATTTTATATAAGCAATTTTTATATTTTAACAAAGCACAATGCAAGTGCGCTGTTTGCTAATATACTTAAACCTAAATCCATTTTCCTATTATAGAAAGCAAGACCATAAAGTATGTTAAAGAGGTGCTAAAAAAAAACTCTAAAACATATTAAACAAAATTCATTTTAGATAATTAGACCTACATCTCATGATTGATTGCAATTTTTGTGACAGTTCATAATAAATTATGTAAATTTATATTACCAGACTCATAATATATGTTTTCATAAGAAATATAGGATTACATATTAGATAATACCAGATTGATAAATGTAGTCGTTACAACTATGTGGAAAAATTGATAGGTCATTAGGTAAGTTACGAAAAGGTTTATATAGTAAGAATGAAATAAAAATTTTTACTGATATTATAATATGTTTTGTATTTTATAGGTACTTTATAGGTTTTACAATGCAGAGGTTTTACGATAGCTTCTATATTTTTTAAGGTCAATTGGATTTTTAGAATTTAAAAACTAATACCTATTCAATATAGTACAAATGTGGCCCCATATACCCCCCTTTCTCTACCCACTTATTTCTGATAGCACGACATTGATTTTAAAAATACACACAAAATATGCATCTCAGAAGCACTGGGTAAGGGAAAAAAAAAAGATTTAATAAACAGTATATGCTATGTGTATTTACACGTGAGATATAATTACTAATCACACTTAGAGATTTATGATAATATTAATAGTAAATTTTTAGGTAATTACTCAATATTACAGCCACATATTTGAATTCTATTTGTAGGTACACACCACATGATATGTATTCACCCATGAATCATTTCTCAAGGGCAATGAGTGGTATTTAATTTTTGAAGCAAAACTACAATTTCAACTGTTGTTATATACCAATTGTCATTACAAAATTAGTTCAACTAAGATTATATAATAAAGCAAATAATTAAACATTTAATGTGTGACACTTCTATATTTTACGTTAATTTCCGTAACATTATCCCAGATATCACTGCAGAATTAACATTTTTCCTATTATTACTTTAAAATCATGTCTCATAAGCTATTAGGATATTTCCAAGACTTTATTATTTCAGAGGAAATTCTCAATCTCTTATTCGTATGGAAAATAACGTTTTGATATCTTCAAACATGCTAATCTCTATTATAAATCAGTGGAAAATAAATAATTCTTGAGCCCATAGGAGATTGCTTAAAGCTCAATCCTCATCGTGACATCGGCTAGTTATGAAGGTTTTAGTCACAATATGTCTTTTTTTTCTTCCTCTTATTTTTTTTTTTTTTAATTTTAATTTTAATTTTTTCATTTTTCCATATAGTTATAATATCTTCCTGACTATTCAAAATTACTAATTTTCAAGTATCTCATGAAATAGTCTTCTTAAATCAGGGACTCCAATAACCATTTACATGTGCTATTCTCAGTGGATTGCCGCATCTTTAATAAATTAACTGCATTATTATCATGCTGTATGCTAATGGTAGCTTGCAAGAAACACCAAGACATAGATACATACATAAGACATTTTCTGCATCAAATTTATTAGGAAGCTGATGGTGACCTCAAACATGTTGTGTATATAGTGTGTGTTATGGACATGGTAGAAGCTTACTCTTAAATTTTGAGTGAATCTTCAGAGGAAAAGTTTCTTTCTACACATTGTTTGAGAGCAACTATGTCATTGTCTAAATTACAAGGTGCAACTCTTGAGGTTACCGGTATGTTCCCCGTACATTTTATTAAAAAGTTGCATCATTTTAAGTAACAATTTTGCACTCTCTGTAAATCCGTTTGTCCTCTTAAATTTGACCCATTTTTGTTTTGTGGTGGCATTTCAAGTAGTCATTTCGTGTATTAATTTGAAGAACACGGAGATCTTCACTAAGGAAGATCGCTTGAATACGGAAATGCGAAATACCGGACAAGAACGTGCTAAAAATCCCATTTTCCAGGAGAAATTCACAATCGGCCTCGTCGATGGCGTTCAGGGAATCGCCTTGCAAGTTTGGAATAGTAACAAAGTATTGCAAGATTACTTCATTGGCAGTGGAAAGTACTTACATACCCTTAGATGAGATTTTTCGGGAAACTTGTTTTTATCTTTCCAAGTATTATTAATTCCCGATTTTGAAATGTTCGCACCTTCACTTGATAGGGTGCTTTCGCGCGGATTTGACGATAATAGCTGGACAATTGTGGACAAACGCAACAAGTAAGTAAATGGTTTTGATGGTTGTTTCACGTCAAATTGACATTTATTAAAACTTTTTCTCAAATGTGTGCATTTAACCGAGTTGGGGTCTGTTGGTGCAGGTTCGCTGGACAAGTGAGGATTCTGTTAATGCTGCGAAAAGGCTGAAGTAAGTTCAAGACACCATAGGTTCATGCCATCTCAAAGTTTTCAAAGATGCTAAACGAGTGTATTTGGTTTTCGATTTTGTAGAAAGAATATGGAAATGAAGCACCACAACCACGTCATCTACCCACGACTCCGGTCCATCATCTGTGCCCTCCTCATGATCTATATGCTTCTAATCCAACACCAACTCCCTATGCAGGACCCTCATATTTCCATTATCAATGATCAATGACTCCGGCACATCATCGCCACCCGTATGCTTTTTGATGGCCCATCTTACTGTCCAACAGGTAATCCTTTATTATCTATATTCTTAATTAACTAGACTAGGTTGCAGGATAAACCTTTGCTTTTCCTCAGTTTTTGAATATGCGTGCTTCCAATTTCCATATAGAACATCCTTCTAGGGAATTGATTCAGTATTAGTTTATATAGTTGTAGTTTTTACTGCAGCAAATTTACGTTATCATCGATTCAAAGCACTGATACAGGTGTGTCACCAGGGTATCACCCGCCTCCGCCTCCACCGCCACCATATTAATCTCCCGCAGGAGTTGTTGACGATAATATATGCAGAGGACCAGCAAAAGTTCTTTCGATCAATGTTGACAATAAATTTTGTTGTTATCTGTCTTTAACCCATCGTTGTTCTTTCACGGCATATGAAGGAAAATGTACAAATGTTTGCCAAAGTCACATTTATTATGATTGCATGAATTGTGTATCGGGAAAAGTATAATTTTAACTCTTTAAGATTTAGTAGTTTTTTATTTGAGTTTTCAATGTTTTCTTCCTTTTTTTTTTTTTTATCTCCCATTTTCTTCGAAATCTTACAAAAATATGATTTCTAAATCAAATTTATTGAGTTTTCTATCCATCAATCATACGTATCAATTTTAAAATGATCCAAAATAATTAATTATACAAAAATATAATATTAAAAAATATTTTTTTTACAAAATATAATAGAAAATAAATTTAAGTAAAATTAATGATATGATATAGATAAAATTAATAAAAAAAATAGCAAAAAAAAAAATGAAAGTAGGATAAGCGACAAAAAATATTGTGTCTACTCTAGCTATCTAGGCAGATTGGATGAGGACCAAATGGAACCTAATATAGGTTTATGACTAGAAAAATTTTTCATATATTTAATGAAAATCTTTTTATTTTTTTGTAAGATTTTAAAAATTTTAAGGTTTTAGATAGGAGAAAAAAAAACGTTTATAATTTAATTAAAAAAATTAATAGCACTAAAAATATACTTTTGCTTTATCTATTTAGAAAGAAGTTTCTCCACCAACAAGTAGACATGCATCTAGGGGTATTTAGGGTTTAGTTTGATTTGAAGATTGAGCTACATTTAAAATAGTTTAGTTTAAACTCTCATCGAATGGAGCCTCTTTTTGAAAACACTATTTTTTTTTTATAATAATAATAGTTATTGGAGTTTTCAACCAACATTGATGTCCAAATTGAGAAATATTATATAAAAATTATGTATCGCAATGACATTTCATCTTAATGATAGTGAAGATATATAGGTTTATTAGAGATGAAAGACAACTATGAAGAAAAATAAGTAGATTGTAAATGTTAAGAGTAAAATGAGAAATGAAAAAAAGAAAAGAAAAGAAAAAAAAAAAGGCAAATTAAGTTGGACAGAAGGATTTTCCTATGGTCCCATCTTGGTATTTTAAGAGATTAGTTCTTTAAATCTGAACCATTAAATAAACTGTGAATTCAACCGTTTAAATTTAAAAAAATGGAAATAAATAATAGGATAAAAGGTAGAACCGATCTTATTAAAATAGAGGATAAAATTGTAAAATCTCCTTAAATTGAAATATCAATAAAGTTTAACATTAAGAAATATTGCTTTTTCTTTTATTTTTTAATAAGAAGTGGTTTGGTTTGAGTTTAAGCAATTTGGTTTAGTTCTAGCCGTGAACTATTTGGACCATCCTCGAATCAAGTTGAAAATTGAATTGAAACATAAAAGAACCACATTTTGCAATCCGGTACCATTTGATTCAATTTTCATTTTAGTTTATTTTGGTTTGATGAATAGTTTTACATGCATTTATAAAAGCTGTAATTCCATCTATCTTTCAGATTGTATCCTTCCTTATCCTTAAATAGAAAAATTACCATCTGAAGATAAATCTTTCCATCAAGAGAATATCTTTGCTTATAACAAGTTCATTTGGATTGTGTCTAAGGCTGATAATTTGGGACATGAATACAATGGACTTAGACACAACACAAAATGATTTAAACTAGTTAGTATATGAAAAAATTTAACACGAGATACAAATAACTCAAATTTGTTTAAACACAATTAAATTCATGTTCATGTTTGGTTTGGGTTGAGCTTCTAAACTTGGAAATGGGACGTTAGACACACCATATATTTTTTCATCTTTATATTTTATTGCACAAATCATTTCTTTCTAAATCACAAATCTAAATTAAAGATATGGGATATTTTTAGTTATATACTCTTCTTACTATACTGTAACTTAAATAGGTAAAAAATTATGAATCTACGCATAAATTATTTAACTATCTCCCTTAAAAATTTCATAAATAATGTGATAAATTTCAAAATCAACACTAATAATAATATTAATATCCATCTAATTCATTATTCTACTGAGTCTTATCATGTAACTTAAATTTAGTATTGCTACATACTCTTCTTGCTAAATCATAATTTAAATGGGCAAAATTTACAAATTTATATGTGAATTTTTTAACTATCTCCATTGAAAATCTCATAAATGATACAATAAATTTGGAAATTAACACTAATAGTAATATTAATATCTATTTAATCTATTTTTCTAATAAGTTTAATGATGTTATATAATTTAAATTTTTTGATTTTCTATATTTAGTAAAATTTTGCTTTATTAAAAACTTTTGTTTTGGTTGTAATTTTTTATTAAGTATGAAGGTACTATATCTTTCATCCTTAGAAATTATAAATATTATTATCATTCCTTTCTTTTTATATTTATAAATATTTTATAGATTTAATTATAACTTTCTAAATGATAAATAGTATTAAATTTAAGATAAACAAAATACGATATGGTAGTATAAATCGTCAGATTTAATATAAACAAGTTTAATCCAAACACTAGATATACTAGGTTACGAGTTTAAGTTCTTACACACAATTAATAAACAGATCATATCATTAGTTTAGATTTTTCGAAGATGAACCTATTTAGACATGATTTGATATGATAAGTTGAATTATTAATCATAATTGTATCCTTCCTCATCCCTAAATAAAAAAAAAAAAAAATCACCATCTAAAGATAAATCTTTCTGCCTTGAGAATATCCTTGCTTATATCAAGTTTATAGATTTCTTCACATCATATCCTAAAACCTTGGATTTTCGCAATAAATTCAATACCTTTATGGGGCCAACCAAAAAAAAAAAAAAGGGGGGGTATCCTCAGTCTAAAATGCTAAGTAGTGGAAACTTGGCATATTATGCTGGCTTCCCTTTCTTTGCCATCTATATTGCTGCTAGTGGTGTAAGAAGTTAAGAAAGAATATATATATATATATATATATATATATATATATTTTTTGCTTCTCTTGAGATCGAAACATATAAAAAAATAAAAAAAAAATTAAAATTAATTGAGAGAATAAGCAGATCGAGTCGCATGACTCAACCATGCAACTTTTTTTTTTCTTTTTTATAATTTATTTTCTCGGAACAATATCAATATTGTTGTAGGAACTCTAATGTCTTTTCTAATTTTTACTTAAAGTTTAAAATTATTATGTCATATTTAATTGAAGTTTTCTTAATCAAATTTACTAACCTATCTACATTTTATCATGCCATCCCCTTAAAGATGGTAGCCATAATAAATTTGATAAGCAACATCAGTGTAAAATTTAACAGGTAATGGTTTGATTATATACTATCTTCAGGGAGTTAAAACTTAATGATTAAATTTTTTTTAAAAACATGTAAACTTCAAATAGTGATTTTAGCATTATCTCTTTTCTCCTTGGCATGATTATAGGTGGTAGCCTACCACCTGAGGTTAATCATTTATACTTTAATAAATTATTAAACTGCATTAGTGCAACATAAACAAAAAGCCACCAGCAGGCAACTCATTTGCGATGTATGTAGGAAAATAAATCTACAAAATCTAAGTAAACATAAGGGACAACAAATATTTCTGGAAACCGTGTTTAGCCTAAGAAGATAGACAGTTTTTGGAAGTAATAATTTCAAGTCTAAGTTAGGATGTCCGCTTAATAAAAAAAATCATTGGAATGGTTTAAGTATAGTTGAAACAATAAGGCAAGAGTGAAGTTTTAATTTTAAAGAAACGGGTGGCGGCTTTGGTTGTTCTCATAATATATGAGATTGTGGAGTTTATATAGCTATCAATGTGAAAGTAGTTTAGAAGTAGTTTTAATGAAATGGGAAGGATTTAATAATAATTTAACAATTAATAATAATTTTAGGTGATATGGAATCTAATGTCATATATTCTATTAATAATATAGATAGAAATATATATATATATATATAAAAGATAAGATGTTTGGCATATGCCAATTCCAGTCTTGAAAACATTTTTTTAGAGATTCTTGAGACTTAGTTGCGAAAATTAGAAATTCCTCGACTTGATTATAGAAGTACCAGAAATGTGCATTTCGTATCTACTTTTCCGATGCATTATTTTTCCATTTACTGAATCATGTCAATCATATCCTACAAATAACGCAAACCTGCTATCAAGCTTCAAAACAACAGTAAGACTATAATATCTTCGTACCATCATATTTTCTTTTTATTTCATCGTATGTTCAAATTGCTATACTTTTGTACACAATTCAATCCTGATATAATATTATATATATCTTTTTTTTTTTAACTTTTTCAAATACCAATATCTAATCACTAATCAATTTTTATATGTCCCTCTATCGAATAATTAACTAGCAACCACATCATGAGCAAATAAGAAATTTAATTAAATCAAAACAAGGTTTCATATTTCTAATTCAACAAATTTTAGTTTAATTTCATTATTAAGAAACTTAATTCCTTTTCCAAGTCTTTATGAGTACAAAGTTTGAATCTTCCATTTGATCTTCTTGAAAAAGTCTAAATTTCCAACTCTAGATACTCAAATATCACAAACAATAACTCAAATCATAAAACAACATCTAGACATATCACATATATGCTAAGCTATATCAAATTCCAAGAATAAAATTTAGCTTATGATATTGATGTAATAACCCATGATAAAGTAATCGGGAAACAACAACACACATGGGAATAAGACAATAGAATAATAAAGAATCTTATGGATAGGTAAAATCTTGATAAAATTTCAAGGAGAAATCTAATCCTATGGTGTTTTTCTTGTTAAGAGTGTATCTCCTTACCTCTAAACTTTTAAGGTTTGTTTAAAGAGTAAATCATGTTAATAATAAGCCATTTTGGAAATGGGTCTTCAAGCCCATATCAATCTATTTAAGGAGTGAGTCGAGTTTTAAAGGCTATGTTTGACATCTCTTTCCAATTTTAGCTATTGGTAGTTCAAATGTTTTCCATAGAAGTAAGGTTAAGTCACGAGGAAGCCTTTTTTACCTCCCTTAAGTCTCCAGTACAAGCTCCAACCCAACCAGAAGAGGTTCTTTGAGCCTTCAATGAGTTAGGCCTCTAAACCTAAGTCGTTTAGGCCTAACCTATGAAATTGCAATCATGGTATATGTAAATGGCTGAAATGAATGGCAAGAAGACAACTTTCTCCAATCTACTTTCGCCAAATCTGGAATATGCCCTTAAATGTCAAGATTTACCTTCCTCAATTAGCTTAACCTTATCCCTTATAAATAGTAGATGAGGCCTTCAATAAAGTATCCATACATTCTCATAAACACTTTAGCCTAAATACACTCTCCTCCTCTCTCACATTTATTCTTACAATTAGTATGACTGTAATGCATGTGTCTATTGAAGATTTTAATAGGAATAGGAGTTGGTTTAATGATAATATGAAGCTCATTAGAAATTATTTCATGTGAACCAAGTTTCTCTTAAGCCGAGAGATGTATAATTGTGAATGATTAATGCACTTAGTTAGCAAATCAATTTAAGATGCAACTTTCCCTATATAAGTTATGAAAGGACTACGAAAAATAGAACTAAGCTTCAAATATAGCACCTTTCTAGCACTTATTTACTTGTACTTCTTTGGCTTAATATATACCTATTCCCTTATTGAAAACTCTTTGTTTAGACATGCTTGATAGCATAATACTTCATTATATCTTGGGCATGCTTGATATGATATTGGAGGAGTTGAATAATAATTTCATAATCGTAAGACTTTTAATCTACTAATAAATACAATTAATTTACCATCAATGTATAGAATGTACAAAGTTAGAGTATACTTCAATGGAACTTCAAAAGAGGTAATGCTCAAAGTACGATGAGAACAAGTGTTGTATAGGTGCTCCACTAGTGAAACTACTCTACACATATCATAAGTTAGTCATTAATCATGCATCTTAGGAATGTGACCAAGCATTTGTCTACAGCCTAGGTTAACTCATCACTTTAGGGTGATAAGTAATAGAGTTATTTAACTTCATTCCTAATCTTTTGAATAATCTCTAGGAAAATGACTAAGGAAAATAGTATCTCAATTACTTACTATGCCATTTGGAGAGACAAATGTTATAAAAAATGGTTGAGCTACAAGGATGGTAGTGCAAGGCTATGGTTGGTAAATGAAGTGAGCATATTTATTCAGCCTGTCCACTTCAACATACATAGAAGTCCTCCCCTTTGAGTTATGTAAATCCTCAATGAAATCCATGAAGATATATGTCAAAAGTTCATCAAGAATTAGAAAAAAATATAATAAACTAAGTAACAACTTAGTGTCGTATCATTTTTGTGTATATACATCACAACTTTGCACATATATTATACATCCTTAAATAGTATGGGCTAATGAAAGTAAGCTGAAAGTCATCTTAGGGTTGCTTTAAACACTACTATTAACTCTTATAAGAGAGTTATGATGTAAAAAGATGAACTATATTTAAAACTCTTTATGTGCCCCCACCACCAAACTCCCCTTCCAACACTAACTTTTCCTTATATGAACAAATAAGATATAAAGCGCATGAAATTCTATGTGTATGCTAAACAATCTAAGAAAATGTATGAGATAGAAAAGATAGCTTTGAATTGGCCACCACCAAGAGATGGGTAGGTGAAATTAAATATAGACAGCTCTACTAATCCAATCTTTGTGTTATGCTACTATAAGGGTGCCATCAGAGATAAGCGAGGACATTAGACTAAGGGGGTTTATAGGCAATTAGGGAAACTAGATATCTTAACAAGGAACTATGGGCCTTTTATTGAAGCCTTTGTTACTACTAAAAGTCGGATTCAAAAAAGTCAAAGTTGATGTGTACTCTATTGCTATAATTGCTTTGTTGACAAATGACATTAATTATAAAAGCAAGTTCAATAACATTTATATTAGCTTATAGGGGAAAGATGGGGGTATTAGAGGACCTCGAATCTAGATCCTTTAGATTTACATTCCTTAATTTTTTCTAAATTTATCCTCTTAAGATACTGTTATACGTAATTAATAGTTGAGATTATGAAGAAGTATATGACATCATAATGATATCATAAAGTTATTCGAATTTTTATGCATTCTTCACTATTGATTTGTAAAGTGAAGAATATTAAGAAGACATAAATTGAAAAGATCCATTTTGGAGGACCTTGGGATTAAAGTAGTGCTAAGGGAGCTAAATGTAGTTGCACATAACGTAGCTATATTAATTCAATAGGAAGACATGAAGAACTTTTAATATTTTGTACTGTGGTGATAGATTTTGCATCTTTTGTTCAAGAATAGTTACAATTACGTTTACTATTATGCTCAATGGACTCTTGTGAAACTAAATGTTCATAGAATTGGTACAAGCAAGTTATAAACAAGTTTAATCGCTTGTAAGTTACTTAAGTTTGGCTCACTTTAAACTTAGCTTAGTTCAAGCTTGATTTGTCAACCAGGGAAGCCCAGCATAAAATGAAGCTTATTTATCTAAATAAGCTAAGCTTAAGTTCCTATTTAGGCTTATAAGTTAGCTCATTTATATTGTTAACAAGCTTATGAGTAAGCTCATAAGTAGGTTTGTTAATTTTGTATGGATTATAAATACTATATAGAAGCTAAACATACAAAATGAATATATATATATATGTTTAGGGGTTTTAATTACATATAAACACAATTAGTGATGCAAGCAAACTGAGTCACTTGTGAGCTACTTCAACTTCACTTACTTTAAGATTGAATCAACTCAATTTGTAAGTGATCTAAGTTGGAGCTTACAATAAGGCTTATTTATTTACATGAACTAAGCTTGAGCCTATAACTTTGAGCCTATAAGTGATCTACATAAACTGCTATTTTGAAATATAATTTAATCAAATAACCTTTACATGACTGTAGAAAAGAAAAATGGCACGTGATATATGATTTCTCATTGTAAGTTTTTGCGTGAATGTCTTTATGTAGCAATTGTATTTGATGTAGCGATGTCATCCTTATAACATCAAAATAGGTTAAATTATAGGAAATGGGATAAACGTTTGGGAATACGTTTAAATAAGGAATCAATGTTATATTAAGCAGTTAAAATAGAGGATGTCATTATAATACTATTAAGTGAAGTTGATGTAGTAGTTATTCGCTATGTGTCATTGGCATGTAATTGATTTGGTGATGACATGGACATAAAATTATAAATAAAAAAGTAAAAATAGAAACAAATATGCAAAATTTTAAAAAAATTATAAAACATCCGAAAAAATAAAAATATATAAAATGTAAAAGAAAATTTGGGAAAAACAAAAGGTTAACATACTTAATTAGATAGAATTATATATAAATTAAAGTATGATTATATGTGTAAAAAAAAAAAAAATCACTCCTAAAGTTAGAGAGAGAAGCTCTCCGTTCTCTCTAACTCTTTTAGCCCTACATACCACTCCTCCTAGAAGGGGTTGCCACCTCCTGTAAGCTTTGGCAACCCATTTCTAGTTGAAAAACAAGCTCTTAATCACAATAAATATCTTTTTTTTTTCATTAAAATAGTAAGATCAAGCCTTCTTTTACCAAGATCAAAATATTTTTCAAAATTTGGAAAACTACCGTTTTTCGAATTAGGGTTCTTAGTAGTTTTAGGGGTCCATTCTAAATCCTTTATGATCATTTCGAAGTGTAGATTCAATTATTAACAACCTTTTTGTTCAATTTATTCATTTTAGTTGCGATTTCACAAATTTTGAAAATTTTCAAATTTAGGAATACTGATAACTCTTATTTTAAATACATTTCACATGGTGATTTTATAGTATTTCCCTTACATCTTTTGTTTTCTTTAAAGAAATTGATACTTAATTGAGTAAAATTTTGATTTCAAGGTTTAAACGCGTTCTTGGATTGAAAATGAAAAAAAAAAGGAATCAAGTTTCACTCAATTCGGAGTTCAAATGAAGGAGTTATAAAGTTTTGAAGTTACATAATCTGGGACACAACTGTGTCCCCAGGCTGTGTCCATTCAGGAAAATATGCTGAGGTCAGAAAGTTACACGACCTGGAGATACGACTGTGTCCCAGGCCATGTCTGGTGACGAAAATGGAAACCTTTCAATAAATTATAAAAGGACATACTAAGGTTTCGCATACAAGATTGGACATTCAAAAGAGAAAAGACTTGAGGAAAAGGACAGAAAAAAGGTGAAAGCAACATTCAACTTCAAGATTGAAGAGATTTATCATCAACAAAAGGGATTTTTCATGTTTAATTTATTAATTTTATTGGAACTCATTTTTAGTTTCATTATGATAGCTTAGAATTCGTGTATTTAGGATTATGGAACCTAGGGTTTCATGTGACTCTTGGGTGGATTTATAATTTTTAATAAAGTTTTTATCTTTTCTTAATTCAATTATGTTATTTAATTGTTAATTGATATTTTTAGAGTATCAACATATGATATTATGCATGATGATTGAGAAATCACATGTATAATAAGATCTTGACATAATAGGAGAGAATTACACATATACTTAGAGATAAGATATATGTTTCTTCTAGAAAGTCATTCTTTTATGTAGGAATTCATCATACATTAATGCAATTCTAACTTATATTACTAAGTGAAGAGATTCCGGTAAATAATTTAGGATTAGGGTTAATAGGCTTGAGAAAGGTGTTAACTTTAATTGTGATCCCTCCGGTCAAGAATAATAGAAACTGAATTAGATATATTTTAAACGGTTACATGTTAAACACTAGGGGAAATAATTCCTAAATATATTATTGCATTCTTGAAGTCATTCTTAGTTTTATCGCTTTCTAAATTGTTTAATCAAGTCTCATAATTAGTTTAGTTCATCAATTTTAGTATTTTTAATTCACTTAACCCACCACAATTTTCCAGTTAGATAATAAAGCTAAGGTTAATATTAGTACTCGAAGTCTCTAAGGGATCGACTTAGACTCACATCCGCTATATCAAAACTGATAAGTGCACTTGTCTAATATCAAATACTGAATCCTAATATGATCAAATTAACTTAATTAAACCTCCTCCTAGGGTGTTTTGTATGTCCTTAACATTGATTTAGTGTTCTTTCATAGATTCAATTTAAGCATTTCACTTTAACTTTGATCTACATTTCTAGGTTTGTTTGCTCTTGCTTTCATGTATTAACATTTCACCCAATAGTTTTAATCACATGCTATGTAGGCATCAATTAAATCTCAATTTGCTTTAGTGCCTTTGGTCCAAACTTGTAGATCTTTCAAATCCTTCAAGCAACTGTCTTAATTTATTTTTGGGAATTTCTAATATCTACTTACTAATTCTTATTGACTTTGTAGACATCCTTTTTTTTTCCCTTTGTAATTTCAAAGCATATTATTATTATTATTTTTAAGAATAGGGAAAAAGGGTCCAAATTCAAAAAGTAGAAAATTTAGAAAAATGCAAAAAAAAAAAAAGAGAGAGAGAGAGAGAAAGAAATAGATAATTTCATTAAAAAATACAAAAAAGAAGAGGAAAAAACTTTTGAAAAATATAATTTTTTAGGAAAATAGAGTTTTTAGGGGAAAAATTAGACTTTTTATTCTTAGACAAGTAGTTTATAAGAAAAATAAGAATTTAAAGTCATGTTGGGATTATTAGGTTTAGTTTGGTTAATTTTCTAATTTGATTCTAGGATGTTACATAGTTTTAATGTAATTTGTTTGCGAAAGAATTCAAGGTATGGGCTAAATGGTCTAATGGGTTAGAGTTAGGTCTTACATCTTAAAGTATGTAAGAGGTTTGGTGTTCGAGTCTTCAAGTAGGCACTATGTGCCTTTTTCCATTTCTGCCCAAAGAGAAGATTAGATGTGGCATAAGCTTATTAGTCTACATGTCAAGTTGAATACATATGGTACCATGTCAGCATCTTTCTTACCTTTCCCCTCATTTTCCTACACAAAAATAGCTCGTACCCCTCACTTTAGCTTCATTTTCACGCGATTTCCACATGCAAATGCACAAATTAATGGTTTTTTCTTGTTCCTTGCAAGGCCTTCTTTCAATCCACCAAGAATATGACTAGATTCACTCATTTGACTTTTCAAACTGATAATGGGAAATTAGAAAAAAAAGTGAAAAATCTAGGATTTAGCATTAATGGTAAGTCGACCATTAATGGTAGTTTCCTTGCATAGTCAAACACAATTCTAGAGACTCATCATCAACAATCATCAAACATACTCAATTCGAAGCTCTCTCTCTTTAAGTTCATCGGTTTCTCTCTTTCTAGCTCAAAGCTTAGCCGTGGTGATTCTTAAACCAAACCAATACTATAACTAAGTTCCTTCGATCTCCTGCATCTGATCCCAACTTACCCTGAGCTCTACTGCAGCCCGTAGTATGGGCTTCACCACCTTAGTGTCCAAACCCTAACCACCACCATCCCCCAATTGAAACCACCAACTTTGCGCTTCATTAACCAAAACTAGCTACACCAAAGTGACCACCAACCTAAAAAACCCCTAGCTCAACTACCTAATTACGCCCACTAACGATCATGCACGTCAACCACCACCACTATCATTGGCTACCTAACTTTACTACCTAAATGGCCACCAAACTTGGTGGCACTTATCCTACAGCCCCATTCATCAATAAGAAACATGTAAAACACCCCAAATTAGGACTCTCTTTTTGGAAATTTTCTTAAAACAAAATTAAAAAAGTTAAGAAACTTAATTCTGAAGATTTACTTGAATTAAAATCAATCAACACATCGATATTTTCCAAATGAATTATGAAAGTCTGATTCCGAATAGCGGTTACATAAGCACTCGTAAAAAACTATAAGGCGACTTAAAATATAGAAAAAATTATTTTCCCCCTTTTCTAGATAGTTCTTTAAATTCTCATTTTTTATAAATAGATGCAATTTCATTATTTGTGAATAAATATTATTATTAAAAGGGTATTTGAAAAATTAAATTAAATTTGGAAGGTAAAAGTAGTACATATTAAGGATTTAATAAGTTAGACCTTGGACTCAAATCTATAAATTTAAAAACCCATTTTTTTTTCTTTTAAAATTAGTTTTCACATAGCTTAGTGTCTAAATTAAAATCAATCTACCAAATTAGTTTTGATCTAAATCTTACCCTAACCTTGGTCGGGTGATAACTCCAAGTATTGATCAAACTAAGAAAAAAATAATAGATAAAAAAACTAAGAAAAATTTAGGCTCAACAGCTTATTGACTCAATTGAGGAAGTCAAGAGGGCTAGCCACTTAAACCTTTCAAAATTAGAATTGTTTTTCAAAACATCCTTCATGTATTTTTTTTCCTGTAAATATATTTTATTTATTTGTGTATATTTGTATTAAGTTTAATGCATGTATACTAAGGGCATATTAGGGGAAGTTATTTATTACAGCATGGATGTAGGGTTGATACGATCAGACTTAAGCTGTCTTAAGACCTTAGGATAGGAGGCCATTGTATAGGCTTCGAGTATAGTGACATAGCTATCGCTTAGTGTTGAGTAGGACCTTTAGAATCTACCATTTTTCATACATGAATCCTTAGACTAGTGGATGAGTAGTGATATAGCATGCCACTAACCAAAGGTCTTGACTTTATTGGAATTTCTTTATATTATAAAAATGTTGAAGTATATTTTCCTTATACTATCCATGTAAATTCCTTGTGCTTTAATTGTAAACTTGTGATTTCCCCATATATTTCTTTTTGTAAATATATAATTTCCTTGTAAATTATTTTTCTATGTAACAATTTGAAATAGTTGTTGTAATAGTAGAATTTTGATAAAGTCATAACCTTAAATTTTTCAAACTTCCACATTACTAGTTTATTACTAGGTCTTTACATTTGCATTTGTATGCCACGTTTTCCATTATTTGTCAATCCTTACATCTTTTAGGACCATATTATTTTCCTTGGTTGTCACTTGTGTAAATAAATCCCGTATCAATCCTACTTTCAAATTGAAAAGAAAAAACCATAGAATTACAAATTACTTCCTTTCTCTAAACACTTTGTAAAATAATTGTTTTTATTTTTTCAAATAAGTATTCAAGTAAATAAAAAAAATTCCCTTGAAACACCTATTATCTTCCTATAAAATACTCCTCCTTTTTGTAAAGAAAAAAAAAATATTTTTCTTTTAATATAAACAATTTCTTTCACTTATCTATATTCTTTGGTTTATACAAGAAAGCCATATTATAGTCTTGTCTTTGTCGTCCTTAGATTTTTTTTGTATCCCCATAGCTCCATCTTAGATTTGCTTCCCCTTCTTGACATAGTGGCTTCTTATAGAATATTTCATAGATCTTAGAATTTGTTTTTCCTTAATAAAATAATTATCTGTTTTCTCTTAATTCTGTAAAAAGTATTTCTCTATAAGTTGTAAATATTTATCACTCCACTTATCAATCATCGAATGTGAAATAGTCTCCTTCTTTTTCCTCCTTTTGGGTGGTTATTTGTACCATCTTAGAAATTTTCACAAGTTTGCAAATAGTTTTTGTCTCCATTTCAAAATAGTTATTAGAAATTCTTAATAAATTCTCTTACCCTCTTGTAAAATAATCACATTAAATTTGAAATAGTCTCCTGTTTCCTTCTTTTGGGTGGTTATTTGTATCATCTTAGAAACTTTCACAAGTTTGCAAATAGTTTTTGTCTCCATTTCAAAATAGAGTAAATTCTCCTACCCTCTTGTAAAATAATCACATTGATAGTTATTTCCTTTTGTAAATTAACTTCTTCTCTCTTAATGGAACATGTATCCTAAATTATACTTATTGTAGGCAACTGTTTAAATACCTACAAGTTGAAGTATTCTTCTTTAGTTGTTGTACCTAGTCTTCTTTAGGCTCCCTTCCATTTCAAAATATTTTCCGCACTAAAGGTCATCTTCTTATCCTTCATGTAAATAAACCTCATCCTTATATTTGCACTACTTCATTTCTATGTAAAATAATTTATAAATTATTGAGTACCTCATCAAAGTTTTTTTTTATTTTTTGGTCAAAGTCATCCGATTCATTTCAAATTGAAAATTTTCAAAATTTAAAAAGTAATTTTTTTTTTTAGAAAATTGCTGATAAGGACGAATTCTTATAAGGAATTCTTAAAAGTAATAGTTGACAATGACAACATCAACAACCATAGCAACAACAATACCAATGCTTCCTTTAATTAAAAAGTAGTTGACTTAGAGTAAAAGGTACAAACCTTGGTTAACCAAGTTAAATTCCTCATTGATGATATCACTTTTTTGCGGGCTAAAGCAATTGAAATATCACCCTCTAAACATGAAGAGATTCATTCCAAGCCTAATCTTACTATTAAGCCCAACTTGGGCCTTAAGTTTGAGAACCTTAAGGAAGAATTATAAAAAGCAATTAAGAGAGAGCTGTCTACAAAAATTGCTAATAAAATGAAGGCTTTAGATGGTCTTGATGGATTTAATTCTATAAGAATCACTAATTTGGCCACATATAATGCAAGAACCTTCCTAGAAAAGATTAAGGTACCAAATTTTGAAAAATACAATAGAACCGGATGCCCTAAGTTGCATGCCAAGCTTTATGTATGAAAAATGTGCAAATATGTCCAAAATGACCAGCTAATGGTTGACACTTTTAGGACAGTTTAACTGGTTTAGCACTATCTTGGTATGCCCAACTTGATCTTAGTCAAGTAAACACTTGGGAAAAACTAGCCAAAGCCTTCTACGAGCAATATAAATTCAATGAGGAAATAGCCCCTTCGATTTGGGATCCACGAAGAATGAGAAAAAGTAGCAATAAGACCTTTAAGGAGTATGCTCAAAGATGGAGGGGTATGGCAGTTAGAATCATTCCTCTTCTCATTGAGAAATAATTAATATCCATCTTCATTCACTCATTGGACGAATTGTATTATAGGCACTTGTTGGGTAATACAATGGCCAGTTTTGTGGATATTATACTTGCTGAAAGCCAAATTGAAGAAGCCATAAAAACAAGGAAGTTGACAAGAAAAAAGACTAGCCCACCAGATTCTAGGGCATACATAAATACTATAATGTTAGAACCTACACCAAGCAAGAAAGGCCTAAAAATACCTAGAGTAAATTTACTCAATTCCCTGTCTCATTATCATAAGTTTTTAACCAACTAAGAAAGGATGGCTCATTGCAATAGAAAGTCTCAATGCCAAGATACAGGCTAAGAAAATACAACCCAAACACACTATGTGAATACCACATCGGTTAGTTAGGAAATTCTATTGACAATTGTAGGGAGTTGAAGAACAGAGTTCAAGATTTGATAGATGTAAGGGCAATATGCTTAAACTCAATTTAGGGGTAGATTTTGCAATGTTTGACAAGTGATTCAAATAAAGTGCTTTGTTGTAATTTCTCCTATTTTAGAGATATTTGATTATTTAAAAGGTTTAGAATGAAGAGAAGCAAGATGAATCCCAAACACTAACCCTTAGACACTTTCAAAGTTGAGTAATATCATTATGACGTTATT
Organism: Lumnitzera racemosa; assembly: GCA_024138005.1. Taxonomy (NCBI): domain Eukaryota; kingdom Viridiplantae; phylum Streptophyta; class Magnoliopsida; order Myrtales; family Combretaceae; genus Lumnitzera; species Lumnitzera racemosa. The sequence continues at coordinate 29,775,132 of JAMXBC010000010.1, forward strand.
GGACTCATTCCTTAAAGGAGGTCCATCTTGAATTTGATATGTGAATAAAAATGAAGTTAGGCATTCATTTTCAATATCTTAAACACAAAATCCCTCATCAACCCATTGAGCCTTTTAAATGGAGTATTTTCAAAAATCAAACCCTATCAAATTGGGAAAATAAGAGGTTAAGGGTATTAATTAGGAGAAAAGGATTAAAACTACTCTATGTTTACTCTAGTCACATCAATTCGATTGTAATTATTACCATTAATAACTTATTTTCTTTGAAATGAAGAAGTTCTTATATCCTGAACATTATACACAAACCATACATACTATGAGCTGAAAGGAAAAATGAAAAGTTTGCCCGAGAAATATGATCTATGCAAACAAGGTAATTAAGTCCAAAGCTCTAAAGCCTAAAAGGATCAAGGGCACAAAAACCTAATCCTAAATTAAGACACATACTTCAAATAAAGACCCCAAAAAGAAAAAAAAACACACATGATCAAAGTGGTTATCCAATCTTTCAACCCACTCGCAATTCTACCTTTCCAAAGGCCCTTTTAATTGAAGGAAATAACTTATCTTTGGTCAAAATTACTTTTGAAACTGGGGCAAGCATAATTTTAGTTTCGCTTAAAAGGTTCTTAATTTGTAAATGCAGGTAGAAAAGTGATTCTTTTAGAAAGTTAATAATTCATTAGTATCCCTTTTGAAACCAAAAACCAAAAGCCTATATTACATTTCAGTCTAAAAAAGACCTAACAAATTGATTTAAAGGGTACCACTTATAAGATGGACCATAGTTTTTGGAGTTGAAGTAAAAAGAGAGGAATTTAAGCCGAAACTGCAAGGAAGTCCTTTTAGACTAAACCTATCTTTAATGAGATATCTTCTTTCGAGTAAGAAGAAATTTGAAGAAGTTATGCCCTAAAAAGTCATTTGCCCTTAAAAAAATGCAATAACTCTCAAGATAGAAAAGACTCTCTCAGACAAATGTTGCTTAGAAGATCAAGTTATTATATTATTGAAAAAAGCCTATTGCTTATGTGCGACTTTCTTAGAACCTATAAGAAATCCAAGCTTATTAGCAAATCTCACAAAAAAAAAAGGAGAAAAAAAGGATTTTTCAAAAGTTTTTTTTTATCCTATCTTTTCCAATGCTCATGACACGTTAAATGGCTAAGTGTCAAGAATCACCATTTCACTTTCTCTTAAGTCAACCCTAACTTTAATGTGTTCACCTAGTGGTTAATTTTTCTTCCATATGTCAATTGGCCTTAGTAACCAGAATCATCCTCTTTAACATGATCATCCTCATGCTTGATGTCATCCAATTCCTTTTCTATCAAGGTACTTTGTTGTAAACATCTGCTCTATCTTAGTTGTCTCCCAATTAACAAACTTGTCATTTCAAATCTTCGAGTTGCAAGGTTTTCCAAGAATGTTTACATGAGCTCTTTTGCTATGGTACCAATGGATCATCTTCTCTTTGAAGCATTATCCAGGTGATTTAAAACCTTTAAGTTGCTTACTTGTTTGAGCACTACCCTTTCTTTGGATTGTACGCTCTAAAAGCACTATCTTGATTTAAAATCTTCAAGTCACTTGCTCTATGGAATGTTACCCCACCATAGAATCACTTACTTACTTGAGCACTACCCTCTTTTCAGATCACATGCTCTAAGAGCGCTATCCTAGGTTAAAACCTTCAGGTTGCTTGCTCGTTTGAGCACTACCTCTTTTCAAATCGCATGCTCTAAGAGCACTATCTTGATTTAAAACCTTCAAGTTGCTTACTCATTAGAGCGTTTTTAAGATCTTTAAGTCACTTGCACGATGAACCGTTACCATACCTTTAGATCACTTGCTCATTTAAGCACTATCCTCTTTTCAAATTACATGCTCTAAGAGCACTATCCTAAGTTAAAACCTTCAAGTTGCTTACTCGTTTAAGCCTTACCTCTTTTCGGGTCGCATGATTTTGGAGTGTTATCTTGATTTAAAATCTTCGAGTTGCTTGCTCATTAGAGTACTAACTTACCTTTGGATCACATGCTCTAAGAGCACTGTCCTAATTTAAGATCTTTAAGTCACTTTCTTTATGGAGCATTGCCCTACCTTTGTCGCTTGCTCTTTTGAGCACTACCCTCTTTTCAAATAGCATGCTCTAAGAGTGCAATCTTAAGTTAAAACCTTTAAGTTGCTTGCTCGTTTGAGTGCTATCTCTTTTTGAATTACATGCTCTAGAAGCACTATCTTGGTTTAAAACCTTCAAGTTACTTGCTTGTTAGAGCACCACCTTACTTTTGAATTGTATGTTCTAAGAGCGTTATCCTAATCTAAGATCTTTAAGTCACTTGTTCTAGAAGTGTTATCCTAAAACCCTCGAATTGTTTGCTTTATAAGTGCTATCCTGAGTTAAAACCTTTGGGTTGCATGTTTGTTAGAGTGCTACCCTACCATCGGATTGCATGCTCTATAAGCGCTATCCTGAGTCAAAACCTTCGATTGCTTGTTTGTTAGAGTGCTATCCTGATTAAAACCCTAAGATTGCATTATCTTAGAGTGTTACCCTAACTTGAAGCCTTACGATCACATGCTTTAAGAGTGTTATCCTAATTTAAGACTTAAGGATAGCATGCTCTAGGAGCGCTATTCTAATTTAAGACCTTTAAATCACATGCTTTAGGAGCGCTATTCTATTTTAAGACCTTCGAATCATATGCCCTAGGAGTGTTATCCTGATTTAAAAACCTTCAGATCACATGCTCTAGGAACGATATCCTAATTTTAAAATCTTTAGATCACATGCTCTTGGAGTGCTATCCCAACTTGAAACCTTTGGATCATATGCTCTTAGAGCGGTATCCTGATTCTTTTCCTCTTTAAATTCCCATCGCACTTGAAGTATGCCTACTTAGTATAAGCCTACTCATAGAGCGCACTAGGTCTTCTTATCATAACTAAGCCTTTAAGTTTTAGGGTATAAATCCAATATTTAAGGTATAGCCATTCTTTGTTAAAAAGTAGTAGTCATACTCCCTTTTCAAAGATAGCTTGCTCGTAGAGCGCTATCTTTTTTCAAATCACCAGTAGATGGGTCCTAGGCTAGCTAGCTAGTTATCATACTGCTTAGGGCAAATTCATCATCAAAGCAAAAATGATGTCTTATTTTATCTTTGTGGTAAAGTTTTATTCAAACTTATTAAATATCTCTCATATATTTTGTTGATAACAAAAAGTGATGAATGCTATTGAATGATTAAGAATTCAGGTGTTTAGAAGGGTTCTCAAAAAGTTAAAAATTGCAAATTGAGTTGTTTTCAGAAATTGATTCAAAAGGTCTGAATCGTTTGAAAAGAGACAAGTCTAAAAATCTTTTGAAAGTGTTTTGGAAGCTTTTATAAGAAGAATTGGTACAACACTTTAGAAACTTGTTTAGAGACTTTAGAGAAAAGAAAATTAATACTCTTTAGAAGGTTATTCTGATTATTAGTCTGGAAGAATAAAGTGGAAAATTAAATCATATCAAATTCGAAATAATTAGTGCTAGCTCTACTAGATTGGGTGTATTAAAAAAATACACTTAATCTCATTTCACTTAAGATATAATCAAGATCCATGGGGATTATTTTCGATCGAAGGTATCTTTGGATAAATCATAAGAAAATATCTAGCATTGGATCAGGATAAGGTTGATTTCGAATTTTGTGGGATTTCATTTTCATATATTGAAGCTGATCTAGAAACTATGGATAAGCGTATCTTATCATAAATTTTCAAATATGAAGTCTATCTAGAAGTTGCTAATCAAGCATAGAGAATCAGATTTAAAATTCAAATTACCAATATCGCCTTCAAGATATCCTTGAATGATCTAGTCTTTGAAAAAGGATAAATATGAGTTGAATTATCTTTTAGCCGTTGGAAAACTCAAGTATAAAAGAAAAAAAAATTATTCAAAACAACAAAACATGAATCTTGAAGAAAAGAGATTACATATACTTAATAACAAGAGCTATCTTTAACTATTTGAAAGAGTACCGAACGGAGTTCAGATGCTTCTCTAGAAAGTTGAATTGAGGCGGATTTTTCATCAATCATATTTGTGTTTCTATTCGAAATTCCTTAAAATTCGTATTGTTATTCTCACTTGTTTTCCCTATAACAATTTGATTATTGTTTAAGGAAGAGTATAGATAGATTGTACTATGTAATATCTGTATTAGCCTAGATCGTAGAAAGCCTAGATAGGCAGAGCAAAGTATTATGTAAGCCTATGTGTAGCAAGTGCTTGTAAACTTCTTGTGATTTTTATTTAGTGGATCTAGTGGAATAGCATTGATGAAGTAGATTGAGTCCCCAATAGTGGAGCTAAAAGAGAGCAGTAGGTAGAAGGCCGAAGCTCTATAAAATTTCAACTTGATATTCTCCTCCTTATCTCTATTTATTTACATTATTTAATTGTGTTGATTATTTGTACGTTGAATTATTAAAGTACCACTATTTACCAATATAAGTTGTTAAGAGGGGTATTTTCTTATATCGAAAAAGTTTTTCAAAATGTAAAGATATCAATTTGCCTCCCCTCTTGATACCTTATACAGGACCAATAATTGGTATCAAAGGCTCGCTCAAATATCTTCTAGAGTTTAAGATCATTGGTGAACCAAGTGGTAGTTTAAGAGGGCAAGGCACCATTTTTTGATGGAACTAACTTTCCCTATTAGAAATTCAGGATGGAGACTTATGTGAAGACATCAGACTATCAGGCTTAGCAAATAATCTCAACAGGAGATCTCAAAGCTTTAACCATGATTATGTCAAATGATGACATCACTAAAGTCGAACTCAATTCAAAGGCTAAGAATTTACTAGTGAGTGTTATTGCACATTTAGAGTTTTATCTAATTGCTTTATTTGCAATAGCTAAAGATATTTGGGATACTTTGATGCAAACCTATGAAGGTATAAAAACCATTAAGGATACAAAAATCAAATTGTTGGTTCAACAATATGAAACTTTTCGAATTTTCCTTGGTAAAGAAATCAAGGAATCCTTTAGTAGATTTATTGCTGTAATTAATGAATTGTTTTCTCTTGGAAGAATATTTAATGATGTAGATATGGTATGTAAGATGTTAAGGATTCTTCCCAAAATTTGGAATGCAAAGAAAACTGCCATAAAAGAAGCTTGTGATCTAAAAACATTAACTCTAAGTCAAGTATACAGCAAGTTCATGGCATATGAAACTAATTTTCTCAAATTAGAAAATACTTTAGAAGATACAAAGAAAAGGGTTGTGGCCTTCAAAGCTAAAGAAACAAATGCTGACTTTAAAGGAGAAGACTCATTTGAAGAAGAAAATGAGGATGTGACACTTCTAACTAAAAAGCTACACAAATGACTTAAGAAAAAAGGTAAGAAAACATTCACTAAAAGATTTACTACTAATAAGAACCAATTCATTGATGCATGAAAGGTAATCAAAGAAAACGAGGAGAAAAAGTTAAAGAAGGAAATTATCTGCTGCAAATGCAAAAAGCCTAGGCATATCAAGTACGAATGTCCTGTGTTAATTAAGAAAATAGAGAAATTTAAGAAGAAATGCAAATCTCTTATGGCTACATGGAGTGACTTGGAAGATTCAGAAACCGAGTCAGAAAGTTCAAAAGAATGCGAGGAAGCAAAGCTATGTCTTATTGCACTCTCTGAGGTAGATTTTGAAGCAGATTCTAATTCTAACTTACAAATGCTTGATGATATATGTGCTAAAATTAACAAACTCCTCAAAGCTCTTTCTAAGTCGAGTAACAAGATAATTAACCTTGAATTAGAAGTAAAGACATTAAAAAGTAAAAAGCATGTTCTTAGTCAAACTAGTCAATTTCTAATAGATGAAAATGATTTTCTTAAAAATGATTTTGAAGGATTGCATATTGCTTGTCAAGCCTTAGAAAATGAAAATCTTATTCTAAAAGAAGTCAATTAAAAATATGTTTCGTAAGTTTGATGAAAGTGATAAGAAGTTACAAATGTTGATTTCTTGCTAAAGGATGGATAATTCAAAATCTGGACTTGGTTTTGAATTTAGAGAAACATCTAAAACAAGGAAAGAAATAGTATTTTTTAAATCAAAAGATGAAAAACAAGAAACTATCAAAGGAGGTGAAAACAACAAAGCATTTGAATCGATAAAAAAGTACAACCAAAAGTTCTCTCAAAACAACAAGTATCCTTTTAAAGGGTACAACAAAAAGTTAAATTGAGGGTATTTTAGAAAGAATCCAATTCAAAGGAAAGTGGTAAGTAATAGGTATACTGAGCAATAACCTTATTCTTATTTCCTATGTAATAAACTAGGACATATAGAGAAACATTGTTTTTATAAAAAAAAAATAAAATAAAATAAGCTCAACAATAATCAAGGTCCAAATCAAAAGATAAGCTTGAATTTTCATGAGCCCAAGCTTCGCTGGGTTCGTAAACAAACTTGATTACACTGTATTGTGTGCAAGATTGTGAAGCTAAGACAAAAGGAACATGGTATCTTGACAACGAATATTTAAGACACATGACAAGTGATGCTTTGTTGTTCATAAATTTGGAATGGACGGAAGCTGGTTGTGTGAAATTTGGTGACAATAGTAGAGGTAAAATAATTGCGATTGGTAGAATTGGTTTAACACCTCATTCAATTGAGAACGTGTTTTAAAATATAACTTATTAAGCATAAGTCAATTGTATGATAAAGGATAAAGAATAATTTTTTAATATGATAAATGTATTGGCTTTAATAAGGATGGACTTAAGTTGTTTGAAGGATTTAAAAAGAAGAATGTTTATTTAATTAAACCATCGGAAGTATCATTTGAAAGCTGTTTGATCTCAATAAATGATAGCGCTATACTTTGACATAAAAGACTAAGACATGTAAACTTTCAACAACTGGAAAACTTCTCTAAAAAGGGCTTAATTCAAGGCTTACCAAAACTGTATGCTCATGCGAATATTCGTTGTGTTACTAGTCCTAAGAATAAGATGAGTTCATTTTCATATAAGAGAAAAAAAGTTATTTTTACTGAAAGACCCTTAGAGTTATTGCACTTAGATCTATTCGGTCCAACTTGCACTCTAAGTCTTGGAAGAAATAAGTACGAACTTATTATAGTAGATCATTTCTTTAGATTTACTTAGATCTTGTTCTTGTATCATTGATGTAACAAGTAAGTACACTTGTCAGTTTATAATATAATAGATATGAGTTCAAGTATTGATTCTATAGGGACTAGTACGGTTACCAATACTCACTAGATCTTTATTATCTAACCTACAAATTAAATTTCAAGAAACTTAAAGAAGTAAATTTAAATTACTGCTAAAAGTAATTTAAATATTAATTAAGATACAATTCAAGAATTAACAAGAAAGCAATTCAATTAATTTAAGATTTAACGTTGTACCTAGATTTTGTTTCCCTTAGATCTTGTTTTCTCTAGATTTAACATATGATTTTCCTAAAGATAATCTAATTTATTCTTTAATTTTTCCTGATTGGAAGAATTCTCTACTAAAATTAATCACTTTCTTAAGCTAATTAACCCTAACTCTATAATCATATATTAGAATCTCTTCTTAATAACATGACCTAAAGTTGCATTATTGAACAATGAATTCTTTATGCTTTAAATTGAAATCCAAAAGAATCTTGTAAATTATCTCTAATCTTATAATAATTCTCATCAACTATACCTAGATATAATCTTATAAGAAATCTCTCGATTCTCTTATTAAATATTAAACTCTAGATTACTACTCATGAAAATAATAACCAAAACATGATGTAAACATAGTTGAATCAAGAAAATAATAAAGAACTAAATTAATTAAATACTAATCATGTCACATAAATAAATCTAGGTTTCACAAAACCTACATAACAAATATCTGGTCACTACACATCATAAAATAAAAATCTAAAGACAAGGAGTAGAAAATTGTAGGAAAAAGCATCATGAAATTCGAATAAAATTAAATCTTGAAATCTTCTCTTCTTCTCGTTTTCTTAATTGTTCTTAGCTTTAAAAACTCCTTTAAAGTTGTGCCAAAGAGTTTTTCCCCCATAAACCCTAATAAGGCTTTATATAGAAAGAATTAAAGAAAAAACATAGGTCGACTGGAAAAGACACGATTGGAGACATAATCGTATCTTTTCGTCGTATCCTAGACTGTACTTCATGTTTGTCTTCTTTTTTTTTTTTAAATTGGAAATAACATGACTGACGACATAATACTGTCTTTTAGTCGTGTCCTAGGCTATAATAGTTGAAAAATAGCTCCAATTTTACTTAGAAATGACACGATCGCGTCATTTAGTTGTATTGATTTTCAAACTTGCATAACTTACTCATTTTAACTGTAATTTGAGTGAAATTTGTTTCTATCTTCTTATTTTCTCACATAGATCATTTCAAAACCTAGAAAATAAAATTTTACTCAATTAAGTATTATTATCTAAAAATAAACTCAACTATTAAGGAAAATCAACAAAAATTACAAAATAAAATATATGCAATTAGGAACACATCAATCGTAAAAGTGATACTTTTAAATGCTTTGAAATCTTTTCAAAAAAAGTTGAAAATGAAAAATTCCTCTTTATCATTAGTCTACAAATTGATCAAGGAAAGGAATTTGAAAACTCAAATTTTATTTCATTTTGTAAAGAAAAAGGCATCACTCATAACTTTTCCGTGCCCTATATTACGCAACAAAATGGAGTAGTTAAACACATAAACAGGACTATCTAAGGAATGATGAGAACTATTCTTAATGAAAGTAATATAGTATATTATTTCTAGGGAAAAGCAGCTTCAACAGCTTATTATATCATAAATTGTGTGTATGTAAGACCTTTGACAAATAAAATTGCTTATGAGATTTACAAATGAAGAAAACCTATTGTTTCATATTTTCATACCTTTGGTTGTAAGTGTTTTGTAAAGAAAATAAGAAAAGTTTTAGGAAAATTTGAAGAGAGCGCTGATAAAGCCATCTTTCTAGGCTACTCTCTGAACTTAAAGGCATACTAAGTATACAATAAAGAAACAAAAGTGGTGGAAGAATCAATAAATATCAAATTTATTAAAGAAACAGGCCATGAAGAATCGAATGATGAAACTGCAATAGTCTCAAATAAAAAAAAAATTCATTACACCTTGATTCAAAAGAAGGAAAGACAGAACATCCTTCAAACAAAACAATAGAAGCTTCAAGGATGCTTAATGTATCCAAAACAAAACTTGAATCAGAAAGTTCTTTAAAAACTAATACCAGGTTTGTTAAGACATGTCTAGAAGCTAAGTCAAAAGGTTCTGAACATTTTCATACTCCATTATTATCTCTTAAATTTAAAACCGATCATCTTCCTGAATTTATAATTGTTAACATTAGATTTGGAATGAGAACAAGATTAAGCTTACAAAACTTTAAAAATCATTTTCTCCTCATATCTAAAGCAGAACCTCATTTGGTTAATGAAGTTTTATAAGATAAAAACTAGATCTTTGCTATGCAAGAAGAATTCAGTCAATTTTAGAAAAATCAGGTTTAGAGCTTAGTTTAAAGACCTAAAAATAAGTCAATCATTGGAACTAAATGGGTTTTTAAGAACATGCTAGATGAATATGGAAAAATAATAAGAAACAAAGCATGTTTAGTGGCTAAAGGTTACTTTCAGGAAGAAGGAATAGACTATGACGAAACTTATGCTCTTGCTGCTAGATTAGAAGTTATAAGATTATTACTTGCATTTGCATGTTTGAAAAATTTTAAGTTGTATCAAATGGATGTGGAAAGTGCTTTTCTAAATGGTTTTATAAAAAAAAAAAAAAGAAGTATATGTTGATTATCCTGTTGGATTTAAATATCCCTTGAAATCAGATTATGTGTATAAGTTAAAAAAAAAAGGCTATGTATGGACTTAAACATGCTCCTTGTGCTTGGTACAAAAGACTAAATCAATTCTTAATTAAAAATGACTTTCAAAGAGGAAAGTAGATGCTATACTTTTAATGAAACATCATGGAGAAGGTATGTTAGTTGTTCAAATTTATGTTGATGACATTATTTTTTGTCCAACCAATGAAAAATATTGCCAAGAGTTTTTAAGATTGATGCAAACAAAATTTGAGATGTCACTCATGAGAGAATAAAACTTCTTCTTAAGATTATAGTTCAAACAATGAGAACGAAATATTTATTTACCAAGAGAAGTACTCTAAACAAATAATAAAGAAATCTAGTTTTAAGAATACCAAGGATTCTTCAGCTCTTATGAGAACTTTAACAAAGCTTAACATCACAAGTAATGACCAAAAGGTAAATGAAAAACTATGTGGAAGTTTAGTTATATCTTTACTATATTTAACCACTTCACACCCTGATATTTTGTTTAGTACTTATGTGTGTACTAGATTTCAAAGTTCACCAATAGAAATACACTTAACTACAGTTAAAAAGATCTTTAAATATATAAAAAGCAGCGTAAAATTAGGAATTTAGTATCCTAAGAGTCAAAATTTTGATCTCATAGGATATTCATGTGCTGGTTATGCAGGTCGCAAAGTGGATAGGAAGAGTATTTTAAGAACTTATTAGTTCTTAGGAGATAAGTTAGAACTTCATGATGAACCAACCAAAGAAACTGGTCAGGAAGTGAATTAAAAGAATGGTTTTGAGGTACATTCTAAACTATTTTAGAAAGTTAATCCAAAGAATGCTTAGGAAGGAACTTAGTATGAATGAGTAAGGAAAATGTGGTCACAAGGTTGAATGATGGAGTAGAGTTAGGTATAGGTAGAGATATTGTCAGCACTGAATTTGAGTTGTTAATTAGAATTTTTCATAAATTTATCAACACTTTTATGTTACCTAGAAGGGGCAGTTAACCTTTGTAACAAGAGAAGATGTACTGGTTATTCTAGCAATGCAAGGGAAGAGATAAGCGGATGTTGTTAAACTTATGATGAGACACATATGGCAGCATTTGCATGTTCGACCATATGGAAATTTATTGATGACTCTCTTCAAATTCAAGAAATTGAAAATACTAGGTGAAACAACTTGCCCTTTCTATCCTATTAAACTAGGATGAAGAATTTTTAAATAGATGGGGATTTATGCAAGTAACAAACTTTGGCATTCACATAACGAAGGCATTTTTGTTCAACCTTCAAATCTTGGAAGAAGCGTAATCATAATTGAAGAGAAGGACAATGAAAAGAAAAGGAAGCAAGGAAAGGAACCTATTAAGAAGGAACCAAAAAGGAAAGGAAAGGAATATTGGTAAGAAGATCAAGTAGGATAGAATTCAGGGAAGCAATTGGGTTACCTTCAAATAGTGATTCAAAAAGTACAGAGTTATAACTTGTTTACTCCAAACAAGTAGAAAGCTTAACTTTTGTTAAATAACTTTCTAAGGGAATTAAGGAAGTTGTAGGCAAGTTAGTTAGGGATCAAATTACAGGAATGAAGGATTTGCTCAAAGTTAAGGTAAAACAAACTATTATAGAATCTAATCTTAGTGACCAAGCTCATCTTACTAATCTTCCTTCTAAACACCCTAAATAAACCTAACCAACCAAACCATTTGTTCTTATCTCAAATCTTCACCTCACACCAACTAAACTTAATTCCCCTATGGTTTCTAGTCATCCAACCGATCCAATACCTATGCCAGTTTCCGACAAAACTCCTGTCATCTCCTTACAATCTTCAAATCCTAAATTTCCAACACCTCAAATTGCCGCTCCTATTTTGAATCCTAAAGAACAAACACCTCTAGAAGGAAATACAGAAACTCTTTCTATTACTTCCGCCAGAAAAGACTCTATAGAAGTTCTTGCTCAAACTATACCTACGTTTGATAAAGAACTAACTTCCTCTTTAGCAACATCATTTGAATCAAATCCTTCTCCTAGCAAAGCGCTTACAACATATTTTAAAAGATTTAAGCTTTATGCTAAGAAGAAACAAAAAGATCTAAGAAATGATTTTCTCTATTTAGTATTTTAGTCTGAACTTTGTGTTAGAATCTTTTGTCTTATTCAAACTTTGTTATGGTTTCCTTTGTTTTCTAATGAACAGTCCTTATGTAGACTTGGTTATGTTCTTTCTGTTCTTCAATGAAATCTTTTCATTCTGCACATTCTATTTGTTTATAAAAAACAAGAGGAGTTAATCAATGATGTCTAATGATAACCAAAAAAGGGGGAGAGCAAAACCAAAAACATGTTTATTGTATGAATGTGAGAAGTTTTCTTTAAATACTGTTTGTTGGATATCAATTTAGTTTGATTTATGTTTTTGGTTCTATAAATGCTTTTGTTATCATCAAAAAGGGGAAAAAGTTAGATATCTCTCATATTTTTTTATGATAACAAAAAGAGATGAATGCTAGTGAATCATCAAGAATTCAAATATTTAGAAGGGTTCTAAAAAATTTAGAAATTGGAAATTGAGTTATTTTTAGAAATTGATTCAAAAGGTCTGAATCATTTGAAAAAGAGATAAGTTTGAAAATCTTCAGAAAGCGTTTCAAAAACTTTTAGAAAAAGAATTAGTACAGCACTTCAGAAACTTGTTTAGAGACTTTAGAGAAAAGAAAACTGATGCTCTCCATAAGATTATTCAGATTATTAGTCCGGAAGATTAATGTGGAAAATTAAATTATATCATATTCGAATTAAACAAAGCCCAACTCCAAAAGATTAGGTGTATTAAGGAAATACACTTAATCTCGTTTCACTTAAAATAGAATCAAGATCTATGGAGGTTATTTTTAACTATAGGTATCTTTAGATAAATCATAAGCAAATATCTAGCATCGGATAAGGGTAAGGTTGATTTCGAATTTTATGGGATTTCATTTTCCTAGATTTAAGCTAATTTGGAAATTGTGGATACGCATATCTTATTGTAAATTTTCAAATCCGAAGTCCATCTAGAAATTACTGATCGAGCATAGAGAATTAGATTTAAAATTCAAATTACTAATATCATCTTCAAGATATCATTAAATGATCTAGTTGTCAAAAAAAGATAAACATGAGTTAAAGATAATTCTCATCATCTTTTAGTCATTGGAAGACTTAAGTATAAAAGAAAAAATTGATTTATAATAACGGAACACAAATTTGGAAGAAAAGAGATTAGATATACTTAATGATAGGATTCCAAGTACTAACCAAATGTTACGTTAGGTTTTGAACCACATGGGAGGCTGGCTTGCAAGCTCCGCACGAGTGGGTGACTTATTTATAAGCTATGTCAGTGTTGGACGTCATGCCCTGCTCTATTAGGCTTGCCCAATTATGCTAAGTACGCCTTGCTCTACCCTGACCGAGCCCTCTCGTAAACCTATTTGTAAACATCTCATTTTTGCCTCCCTTTATTTTTCGAATAGGTTATAGGGTCCTAAATTAAGAAAAAATACAAAAAATTAAAGAAAACCCCAAAAACAAGAGATTTAGGAAAAAAATACAAAAAAATAGAAAAATAAGAAAACCCAAAAACATGAAGTTTAGTTAAATACAAAAAAAAAAAGGAAAGGAAAATAGGAAAAAACACAGAAAATATAAAAAAAATGGAAAAATTAAAAAAATACAAGAAATTTGAAAAGAAAAAAAAAAGGAAATTTAGAAAATAAAAGTTTTTAGATAATTTAAATAGAGTAGATTTTTAATTTAAATAACTAAGCATTAGACCTAGGCTTAAATTTAAATCTGGCTTAAGCTGACCTAGTCTATATGTACAATTTAATTGCATATATGGACAAGGCATAGGTCAATGGTCTAGCGAATAAATATATGGACTTTGCATATGGGTTAAGCTAAAGATCAGGAGTTCGAGACTTAATGGAGCCATGAAATTGTTTTTTTTTTTTATCTTTTTCTTTTCTAAAAACATCACTAAGCTACGTGTCTAATTGTGACACGTAGCATGTTGGGATTTACCATAACAACACACTTTGTTTCCCAATTTTCCTTTTCCCCTTTTCTTTTTTTCCCCCCTCACTTTCTCATTTTAAGAAAAATCACACTGTAAAAATAGGGAGGGGGTGACTCTAACTAAAAAAGAAAGCAGACACAACACCGAGTAGGGGGTGGAATTTGATTTAAAAAAAAAACACACACACATATACACAACAAAAGGAAACATACACACACATAGAACCAACACTCTCTCTCATTCGAAACCTTTCCCCCTTCACTAGCTGTGTAACCTATAGTCCAATTCCACTATGGCCCTCACTATGCATGAACACTCCCCATTACACAACATTGTTAAATAAGCAACCAATGCCATAACTTCAACCACATCACAATTGCACTTCATATACACCGCAGCACACAACGTTACTGTATAGTCTATGCATGCTATCTTCACTTGCTGTTACACATACAATCACCATAACCAAATAGTAGCAACAGTCATGGTGCATACACTAAACACCCATTCGATTGAAACTAATCCTCGAACACAGCATCCCCAACCCTTATCTCTCTCATCGAACTTTACTATACACAAACACACGTAGAGACCCACCAACCTCTCTCCCTTTGATCAATGCACACCTACATACGACGAGAGTCACCATTCTCATCCAACAGCTCTCTCTCTCTCTCGACCACTCACTGCATGCATTGCACCACCGTCGCTGCCATTCTAACTCAAATACCTCAAAACCACCACCAATCATCGAGGCATTTTCCTTATACCCTCTAACCCCAATCGAAAACACATAAAAATCCTTCCTCTTGATTGTTTTGCTCGCTGAAACCGCCTTTGAAGCACCACTCTAGCTGCTGTATGCAACCCAATGACTCGACCTAATCCGCAACCGCTTTGATTCAAAGATCTAACCTAACCCAAACTGATAATCGACCCATTCTTGCTCTAAAACTAACCCGCGTTCGAAGCTTGGTCCATCCTTGTTTTCTTTTTTTTTTAAGTTTTTGATTCATCTTTTTTAGTTTATTATTTATTTATTTATTTATTTCAATATGTAAATGTAATTAAAAATAAAAGAAAATTCCAAAAAAGGAAAAAATCGAAAAAAAAGGAAAAAGAAAAAAGAGAAAAGAAAGAAAAAGGTAGTTTATTTATTTAGTTTAATAGATAAAATAAAATGAAAAGAAAATAAATAAATAAAAAGTAAATAATAAATAAAATAAGTGAGCAAATAAAATTCATTTCATCATTAGGAAAAATAACTTTTCAAAAATAAAAATAAATGGATTCTTTTTTCTTGTAAAATTAGGATGCTTTCGAATTTTCAAAAATAAAATCCCATTTAAGACCCTTTAGGAAATTTCTTCAAATAAATCAAAATGAGTAAAAATGTAAGCTTGGTTGTTTTTCAAAAATTAAAATCAATTCAACCCGCTATATTTTTGGTAAATGAACTATGGAAGTTTAATCCTGAATTGCAAGTATGTAGGCACTCGTACGTTAGTATAAGGCGACTTAAAATATGGAAATTTTTTATTTTTTCCATCTTTGTAAAAATTTGTGTAAGTTAACTAATTTAGTCACATGTTATATGATTAGTTGCTTAGAAATTAAAAAAGGGTATATTTGAAAGGTGAAGTTAAAATCGGAAAATTAAAAAGTAATATCCGTTTAAGGTTTAATAAATTAGACCCCCAATCTGGATCTATGATAAAAAACCATCTTATAAAATGGTTTAATCAATAGATCGATAGACCAATAGCTAAGCTATAACATATCTACCAAATTAGTTATAACTTAACTCTTTTTCCCGATTTTGGTCAGGTAGCGACTTCAAAGTAGTTTCAAAATGTAAAAAAGAACTGGTTTTCTTTAAACCTTAGTCAAGTGTTAGCACTAAACGGGTAAGTGTTAAGGGTTTAGTATTGATTAGTTTAGAAAACACCTAATTTAAAAAGAACCGGGAAGATGAAAAACTATACTCGACAGATTAGCAACTCCAACTGGGGAATTTCAAGAAGGCTAACCACTTAAAACCATTCCAAAATTAAAATCACTTTTTAAATTACCCATGCTATTTAGTTATTTGTTTATTTATTTATTTATTTTTGTATATTCATTTGTTTATTTTTTATTGACTTCATGTACGTATTTGTTTTAATTAGCTTAATTATTTTACAAATAGCATACACCTGGGCATGGGCGGTTCATTTGTTACATAAAAAATGTAAGGTAGATGTCGTCAAAAACAAGCTATCTCAGGACCCCTAGGAGGGAGGCCATTGTATAAGTTCTAGGTGTAGTGGTGTAGCCACCGTTCATGGTCGATTAAGGCACCCTACTTAAGCTTATTGTAGCCAATGAACGTGTTTTCTAAAAACAAGTAAGATTACAGAGCTTAAGGACCTTTTATAACCTACCCTAATTGTATATACCCCCTTTCGAGCTTGAGTTAATATGCTACCCTTAAGAAATTGCAACTCTACTAAATGTTCAAGAGTTTTGATTCAATCAAGTTTTTGAAAATTATAATAAGGTTGCAACTTAAGAAGTAATGTATTAATCCAATACATTTTTTATTGCATTGATGACTGATCATTGTCTATAAAATATATAGACTTAGGATGGCAAACAACCAAGCAAATGATCAAGCGAACAATACAATAGGTCACTAGACACCTCTAAGATTCACAAGTAAATGTTGAGAGATGAAATTGCCTATTTGAAGGAAAAGCTCAAGTGTTCTAAGGCTCATAATTAGGCCTTAAGGTCCCTTCTAGCACAAGTCATTGGGGATACTTATGAGATGATAGAGGACCTTAAGGCCCATATACAGGAATTAATATAGGGTTTTTTTTTCCAAATTTAAAGCCTAGAATAAGCATCAAATTCTTGAAAAAATGTTAGGTTCTCTACCTTTATTTTTGTATTTTGATCTTTTTTCGAAATAATAAAGCTCTCTTTAGTTCATTATTCTTCATCCTTTAACATTCTCATCTTTGTAAATAGTCTTTCAATAAACGTTTATCTAACCACTATTTGATCTCATTTAGGGAAATGTATATAAAATCCATAGACTTATAAATAGAAATCCAAAAATCATTGTCTTTATTTGTAAATTATTTTCTGAAAATAAAACTTTACCTTTCTCTCTCTTAAAAAAAATTTTGAAAAATAAAATCGGCTACTATCATGTCAACTTGAACATTGCCATATCAAGTTGGTCTAGCCATGTGAGGTCAACCCTAGTCATGTCAGGTTAACCTAGACAAGACAAGTTGTCCTAAATCAGGTTTGCCTAGATCATAGCTCCACGTCTCCAATAGCTCTTTAGAATCAAATGTTAACCCCTTATCCAAAAATCTTGTGTAGCTACCCATTTACTTATGTTATTTGGATTTCCCTTTTTTTTTTTTGTATTTTCCCTTAGTTATCATTCGTGTTTCATTTATAATTACTACAATGCCACTAGGGCATCCTTTTATTCATTTATTTACAACTTTACCCCCTTTTTATAAATAGAACACTTATATAGGGTTTTAGACATATTTTTTTAACATTAATGAAAAACCCTTAACCTTTTCTCTTAGAAAGCTTTCCTCTACCTGCTCTTATTAATCCCTTTAGCAAGGATTATGGTGAGCAACCCTAAACCTAGTGTTTATGCATCATATCGGGTACTAGCTTAGGTCCATATATGGTTCTATGATGCATCATATTCGTAGAGTTAGTGCATAAGATTGCTAAACCATTGACTTTCATTTACTTTTTGAGCCATGTTGTGGTTTGGACCTACCTCCATTGGTTACGCATGATATTGGGTCTGTGTGTTCATCCAAGGGATCTATATCATCTTGGTATCAAAGCCAGGTTCTGAAAGGAACATGTATACTTACTGCAAAGATTGGTTCATGTCTATGAATTAGCGTTTGTGTTCCTTTCATAGATGTTGGAGTTGGTTTAATTGAAGTAGATTTAGGGATCTTGAGCTACGAAGTGGAGATTTGTAGGTTGATAAGAGTGTTTCCTATTGTACTCTGTTGTACTCTATTCTCCATTGCAAAAATAGAGGAGGTTCATTTCTATGTATGTTTAAGTATAGTGGTTATTAGAGTTAAGTTGGAAGTGGGCTTGTGAGGTTAGGTCATATTGACTATGGGTTGGAGTGATGTTGTACTGTTGTAGTGGTAGTAGCTGGAAACTAAGTCGTGTGAGTTTGTTAATGTATTGGTGAAGTGAATGATTGGGTTACATATGTTAGTCGAGACTATGTAGGGTTTTGAGTCACGTAACCATAGCTACAGTAATTACAAGGGATTTGAATTGGGTACCTTAAATTCAAAAGTAGGTATCCGATTTTCTGGTAAAGAAGCTCAAAGTTTGTAGTTTAAGTCCTTGAATTTGGATGGAGGGTCGTTCAATGGGATTCTTTCATGTTATCACCACAACAATTAGTAGAACGTATTGTGGCTACTCATGTTGAAATTAGAGTTTTGACATTAATTTGTAGTGTTTGGTGGTTTTTAGCTGTAGAAGCATTGTTGCTACACTTTAAAGAAATTACTTGAGTTGTTGTATTGACTAAGACTGTCAAATTGAAGGAGTGCTGACATGTCCTTCTAGTGAAGTGTTGCTCAAACAAAGACTAACAAGAGGCATGCACATCTAAGTTGTTATTTCCAAATAACTTGCTCAGCTGAATTGTTATACTCCTAAGGTTACTAAGCTAAGTTGTTTGGCTATTCAACTTGTCAAGCTGGTTTGTAATGTCTAAGCTCAGGCGACGAACTGTTACAAACTAATAGTCGAGTTGATTTTAGTATTTAGGCTGAGTCGAAGTGCCAAAGTGAAGTGGAAGATCCAAGCTATGCAAGCATCCAAGTTGTTGTGTTCTTGAATCACCAAGTGTTAGATAGTTCTAATAATTGTTGATGAGACTTTTTGTGAGCTCAGCTAGTCTACTAAAGTGATACCTCCATTTAACATGTCTTATGACAATCGAGGAAGATATGGTTATCACTATGACTATGAAGATATAAGTTTGAGAATACCTACGTTTGATGGTGATGGAACCATAAAAGAAGACTTGGATTGGGAATTTCAAATTAATAGAGTTTTTGAAAGGTATCTGTGCCTTGAATGTGATAAGGAATATATCATAGAGGATAAACTTCAAGACCTTGCTAAGACTTAGTAGAAGAATGTATTAAGGCAAAGGATCTTAAGAGGGGTAAGTACTAAATAGAACTCAACAAGACTTACATTGAGAGAAAAATTTGTATCCCCATCATATCAAGACTAGTTATATGAAGAGCTATCTACTTTGAGGTAAGGACAATTGAGTGTCCAAGAATTTGCTAGGGAATATAAGGCACTCCTAAACCGATGTGAGTTGGGTAAATCTCTTTCATGTACTATCTTAAGATTTATGAGAGGATTAAGGCTGAAGATTGCCCGACATGTTAACCCCTTAGGAGTAAGAAGCTTAAATGAGGCTATTCAACTAGCCTTGAGAGAAGAATCCACCATTGGCACTAACCATTATGATGCATAGGAATAGCTATAGGTTATACTTAATTAGCTTAAGGAGCCCAAAGCAGAAATGAGGTTACAAATGGATACTCAAGTAGAGAAAGTCGACTAAGAAGAAGCCTGCATAGAGGAACTAGGAGAAGAAGGGGTAAAGGTTATTGGAGAGATGAACAAGTAAAGCGAGAAAGATTGAGTTGAATTGTGGTTAAAACCCCATGTTTTGGAAATAGTACCATTACTTACTATAAATGCCATAGATTATGGCTCCAGGAATCATTATGTTTGCTATGACAAGTTTACATGACATTGATATGAGCAATTACAGCAATACACTTGTGAGCTATTATCAACTATGCATTGGAGTTTATTAGGGAATGTTGATTATAATTGATGAGGAGATCATGATGTTTGAACTAGCAAAGCTTAAAGATGTAGAAACACTTGCAACTGAGGATTGATCATACAACTTATCGACATAAGATATACGAGCCCCTAATCTTTTGTATGATCTTAAGATTGTGTTACTTCCAATATTAGATAGCTGTTAGGACTACTAAGGTGTAGTTGATCAGATCCATGATGAGTGGAAGGAAATATCTAAGATAAAGGATTTGATCGATAGAGCCCATGACAAGCAGAGGGAGCATCGGCCGGTGATGCCTTTGTTGCAAGAACTATAGTGTATTCCTATGTTTAAATTTCAATTTTGCCGATTGCTGTTTGACCCCAGAGGGATCTATAGCTACCAATTACCAAGTTTCAGGTTGAAACTCTTCCAAGAGGGAAGGGATGATATGATCTAGGTATCGACCTGATGCTATGTTAGGTTTTGGACCATATGGGAAGGTTGCTCACAAGCTTCGCACGAGTGGGTGATCTATTTATAAGCTATTTTAGCATTGGATGCCATGCCCTACTTTGTTAGGTCTGCCTAATTATGTTAAGTACACCCTACTTTACCCTGATCGAACCCTCCCACAGACCTATCTATGGACTATGGCAATATTGGAAGACCCAACATGCTCTGCAAGTTCTGTCTTAACCTACTATTTATGCCCTACTTTGCCAGGTCTTCCTTGCTATACTTAGTCCATTCTACCCTACTGTAGTCGACTCTATTCTATTCTACTAGGTCTACTCTGATCAGCTACAAAGGACTATCCTATCCTGCCCATCCGCTTTACTTTTCCAAGATTGATTTGCTCGACTGAGTTTGTTTGACCAAGATTTGGTTGGTCAAGACGAGGCTACCTAATTTTTTTGTATCAGCTCGGCCGCACTGGGTCATATTAAACAAGTTGGCTAAGTCTACGCCAAATTAGCCCGCCCATATGAAGTCAACTATTATCATGTCAGCTCGGCCATTGCCATATCAAGTCGGTCTTGCCATGCAAGGTTGACCCTAGTCATGTCATGTTAACTACAAACATATCAAATTGAGCTCGGATAAGACAAGTTGTCCAGAATCAGGTTTACCCAAATCATAGCCCTAAGTTTCCAACAGTTCTTTGGAATTAAACATCAGCCCCTCACTCGAAAATCTTATGTAGCTACTTATTTTACTTATGTTATTTAGATTTCCCTTTTTTTGTATTTTCCCTTAGTTGTTGTTCATGTTTCATTTGTAATTACCGGAATACCACTAAGGCATCCTTTTATTCATTTATTTACAACTTTACCCCCTTTGTATAAATAGAACACTTGTATGGGGTTTTAGATAGATTTTTGAACATTAATGAAAAACCTTTGAGTCTTTTCTCTTGGAAAGCTCTCCTCTACTCACTCTTATCAATCCCTTTAGCAAGGATTGTGGTGAATAACCTTAGGCCTTGTGTTCGTATGTCATATCGAGTACTGGCTTAGGTTTGTATGTGGTTCTACAGTACGTTAGATCCGAGAGTTAGTGCGCGAGATTGCTAAACCATCAACTTTTATTTACTTTTCAGGCCATCTTGTGGCTAAGACCTACCTTGTTTGGTTACACGTAATATTGGGTCCATATGTTCATTTACGGGATCCGTATCACTTAATAACAAGAGCTATCTTGTACTATCTGAAAGAGTACAGAACATAGTTTAGATGCTTCTCCAAAAAGTTGAACTGAGGCAAATTTTTCATCAATCATATTTGTGTTTCTATCCAAAATTCCTTAAGATTCATATTGTTATTCTCACTTGTTTTCCTTATAACAATTTACTTATTGTTTGAAGAAGAGTAAAGATAGAGTATACTATATAAGATCTATATTAGCCTAGATTGTGAAAAAACTATATAAGTATAGCAAAGTATGGTGTAAACCTATGTATAGCAAGTGCGTATAAACTTCTCATGATTTTGATTTTGTAGATCAAGTAGAATGGCACCAGTGAAGTAGGTCGGGTCTCTAGCAGTGAAGCTAGAAGAAAGTAGTAAATAAAAGGCTAAAGCTTTATAAATTCTCAACCTGATATTCTCCTCCTTATCTCTATTTATTTGCATTATTTAATTGTGTTGATTATTTGTGCATTGAATTATTAAAGTACCACTGTTAACCAATATAAGTTGTTAAGAGGGGTATTTTCTTATATTGAAAAAGATTTTAGAAACTTACCACCACTACCCTCTTGATATTTTATATGGGACTAATAAACTTCACTACAAAGGAGGCAGCTATAAATGCTCCATCTTTGCCCCCTATAATTTTAAAGCTTATTATTATTATTATTATTATTATTATTATTATTATTATTATTATTATTATTATTATTATTATTATTATTATTATTATTATTATTATTATTATTATTATTATTATTATTATTATTATTATTATTATTATTATTATTATTATTTAAGAACAAGGAAAAAGGGTCTTAATTCAGAGAAATACAAAAAAAAAAAAGAAAAAAAGAAGAAGAAGAAAATTTTGAAAAGATAGAATTTTTTAGGAAAATAGAGGTTTTATTAAAAAGTAGACTTTTTATTCTTAGACAAGTAGCTTTTAAGAAAATAAGGATTTAAAGTTATGTTGGGGTCGTTAGGTTTAGTTTGGTTAATTTTCTGATTTAATTATAGGTTATTACATAATTTTAATGTAATTTGTTTGCAAAAGAAGTCTAGGTACAGGCTAAATGGCCCAGTAGTTAAGAGGTTGGTCTTGCATTTAAAAATAAGTAAGAGGTCTTGAGTTTGTGCATTCAAGTAGGCACTTTATGCCTTTTTTCTTTTTTTTCTTTTTTTTTTTTTGCCCAAAGAGAATATCACATGTGGCATAAGCTTATAAGTCCGTGTATTAGGTTGAACATGTGGTTTTTTTTTTTTAAATTCGTATACGTAGCTGACGTAGCATCTGTGTGGTGCTACATCAGCATCTTTCTTACCTTTTCCATTCTTTTCCCATATACAAACAGCTCGTACCCCTTACTTTGGCTTCATTTTTCACACAATTTCCACATGCAAATACACAAATTAATGGCGGTTTCTTATTCCCCATACACCCTTTTTTCAATTTATACTAAGAATACGAGTAGATTCTCTCATTTGACTATTCAAATTGATAGTAGAAAATTGGAAATAGGTAAAAAATGTAAGGTTTAGCATTGATAGTGAATTGATCATTAATGGCCATTTCCTTCCATACTTAAGCTCTAAACAATATAAAAAGGCCTCCCCAAACACAAATCTGGAGACTCATCATCAACAATCATCAAACACACTCAATCCAAAGCTCTCTCTCTCTCTAGATTCGACAGTCTCTCTCTCTTTCTAGCTTAAAGCTCAACTGTGTTTGAAGAGGTGTGCATGATCATTGATCAGGAGAGAGACGAGAGGTTAAAGTTAAAAGAAGGCCAATTTAGAACCTATGGGCTAGGATACATCTTAACCTCATTAGAAGAGTTGCAAAGAATACAAGCTAGGGGGCAGAAAAGGTGACAGGTTGTATCTCACCCCAATGACCTTCCCACCACTATAAAAAACTTTCATCTGGGTTAAAGTCTAGAATTCAAAGTCTACTAAAGAGGACACCTCCAGCAGACATAAAGTAGCTAGGGTAAAGGATGAATCACAATCCAGTATTTTATAAAGTTTTGTAATAAACTACCTTTGTTCTCAAATAATTGTACTCAAAAGAAGATTCCTCTAAATAAGAATCAGTTTCCTTTCTCTTCACTTCTTCCTTACTTACACTCTTTCTTTTACATACTTTTCTTTTTTTTCGGATCTAATGCTCCAAATAAAGGCCATGGATACCTCGTGTAGATAGGTGATGAAAATATTAATATCGCCTCTAACCCTATTGGGTTAGTCGTTGGGAGTGATGTCAATGACCATAATGACATACAAGAAAGCTAGCAAAAATGTGAAATGAGTAGAATTTCCATTAATGAACCAACTGAGATAATTAATGTTGACTGATGACAACCCTAAGGAGTTGAAGATTGGAGGAAATTTGAAAGAAGACCAAAAGGCAGAAATGACCACATTACTATTTGAATACCAAGATGTATTCACACGATCTTATGAAGATATGCTTGGATTAGATCCGTTAATCATGGTCCATTGTTTACCCATATAAGAAGATATCAAACCTAAGAAACAAAAGTTAAGAAGGTTTTGACCAGATGTCTTGTTGAAGATCAAGGAAGAAGTTAGAAAATTAGTAGAGGTCAATTTTATCAAGGTATTTGGTTATCCCAAGTAGGTAGCTAATATTGTGCCCGTAATGAAGAAGAATGGAAAAGTCAAAGTATGCGTGGACTTTTGAGACCTTAATTAAGCAACCCTTAAAGATAACTTTCCCCTACCCTATATTGATGTCTTGATTAATAACATAACTAGAAACCATCTTTTCTCTTTCATGGATGGATTCTTCAAATATAATCAAATTCGAATGTCTGAAGAAGATAAAGCTAAGACAACATTTATCAACTTAGAGCACATTTTGCTACAAAGTAATGTCTTTCGGATGCAAAAATGCTAGGGCAACTTATCAAAATGTCATGGTAGCAATCTTTCATGACATGATACACAAAGAAGTTTAAATATATGTTGATGATATGATTGTATAGTCCAAGGAAGGAGAAAATCATGTGGATAATCTAAGGACATTGTTTGATGGGTTAAGAAAATTCTAGTTGAAGCTTAACCTAGAGAAGTGTACCTTCAGAGCGATTATAGGGAAATTGTTAGGCTTTATAATTAGCCAAAAGGGGCATCGAAGTGGACCCTAATAAAATCAAAGCGAGAGTTGACTTACCCCCTCAACGTACACTTAAAGAAATCATAGGCTTGTTGGGCCGTTTAAGTTACATAGCTTGGTTTATATCCCAACTCACGAATAAGTGCCATCCCTTGTTTAATTTGTTAAAAAAGAACGGCAAGATCAATTGGGACAAAGAGTGTGAGCAAGCCTTTACAATGATTAAAGAATACCTCATGAACCCTCCAATTTTGATAGCACCAAAATCTAGGAAGCCTTTATTCCTATACCTAAAAATATCACCAAAGTCCATAGGGTACATGCTCGGCTAGAAAGACAAGGAAGGAAAAGAACGGGCTGTATACTACTTGAGCAAGAAATTTACTGAAGGGGAATAGAAATATTCAGAAATTGAAAGAACCTACTATGCTTTGGTTTAGGCAATGCATCGACTCAGACAATACACGCTCTACTACGAAGTTGAATTACTAACTCAACATGATCACTTGAAGTACTTAGCGAACAAACCGGCCTTAATTGTTCCCTTGAAGTACTTGGCAGATAAACCAGCCCTAATTGGCAAAATCTCAAAGTGGCAAATGTTACTATCAGAGTTCAACATTGCATATGTGAATCGGAATTTAGTTAAGGGGCAATCTTTAATAGATCAGTTAGTAGAAAATCCCCCCGATAGTATCCCCCAAGAGGTACAAGTCAATTTCCCTTATGAGAATATCTTAGCAGTCGAGGGGAGCTCTGATGAAGGAGAAGATGATAAGCCATCGAAATGGAAGATGTTCTTCAATAGGGCAACTAATGTGTCTAGGTGTGGAATTGAGGCAATACTAATATCCTCTGAAGGTACTCAATACTTTGTAGCTATAAGGCTCATTTTCCTATACATTAATAATATCGCCAAGTACGAAGCAGGCATCGTGGGACTCAGAATGGCCTTAGATAAAGATATTCAAGAATTAAAAGTATATGGGGACTCTTCACTCATTATTAGCTAAGCTTGGGGAGAGTACAAGACTAAAGATTCTAAACCAGTACCTTATCACTAGCATTTGACTGAATTGATAAGGAAATTCAAAGAAATCACTTTCAATCACATACCAAGAACTCAAAATCAGTTCGTTGATGCCTTAGCCACTCTAGCATTTATGATTCAAATATCCGGCAGAGTCGAGATTCAAACCCTCACTATTGAAATTGAAGATAAGCCTGTCTTTGTTTAACAATTGAAGGTACGAATGACCAAAAGTCATGGTACCATGATGTTAAGGTATTCTTCCAATAAAGTGCATACCCTAAAGAGCTAGAGAAAAAGGAAAGAAGGATGATTAGGAGATTGGCTACTCAATACTTAATAAGTGAGTCCACTTTATACTGGCGCTCTTTTGACAGTACACTTTTAAGGTATGTAGACAACAAAGAGGCTAAGATGTTAATGAAAGAAGTACATGAAGGAGTATGTAGCCCTCATATGAATGGTTACATGCTGGCTAAGAAAATTATGAAGCTAGGGTATTATTGGTCAACAATGGAAAGTAATTGCATCAAACATGTCAAGCATTGTCACTTATGCAAGTTTATGCAAATAAGATAAACGTCTCACCCTAAAAACTACATATACTTTCAATACCATGGCCTTTTTCAACGTGGGGGCATAGATGTCATCGGCCCGATTACTCTAAAAGCATGTAATGGGCATTGCTTAAAACTAATTGCCATCGACCACTTCAGCAAATGGGTTGAGGCCTCATTTTACTCGAACGTTACTAAAGGGGTCGTAGTTAAGTTCATTAAGAGAGATATCTTAGCTCGATATGGGACTCCAGAAATGATCATCACTGATGATGGCACCAATCTCAACAACAATCTTATATCAGAATTGTGCCAACAGTTTGAGATCATTCACAGGAACTCTACTCCTTATTGATCTCAAACAAATGCAGCTACTAAAGCAGCCAACAAAAACCTCAAAAGAATTATTGAAAAAATAGCTGTTACATATAAGGACTGGCATGAGATGTTACCATTCGCACTCAAGGACTGGCATGAGATGGCCTATTAAACCTCCATCAGAATGTCGATTGGGGCAACACCTTACTCTTTGGTATATGGCATTGAAGCAGTGTTACCAATAGAGGTTGACATCTCGTCACTCAGGGTATTATCAAAAACTCAATTAGACGAAGCCAATTGGGTGAAGAAACGCATCAAGAAGTTGAATCTAATTGATGAGAAAAGATTGATAGCCCTGTGTCATAATTAGTATTATCAACAAAGAATGGCTCAAGCTTAACAAGGTATGACCTTGGAACTTGAATGAGGTGATCTGGTGTTAAGAAAGGCTCTCCCTAATGCACAAGACTCTAAAGGGAAATTTGCTCCCAATTACGAAGGCCCTTCCATCGTAAAGCGAGTATTACTAGGAAAGGCTTTGATTTTGTCCCAAACGGATGGTCTAGATTCGAGAGACCTTGTAAATGTCGACGTTGTAAAATTATACTACCCATAAGAAGTCAATAGAAATTTTTGCTTCAAACATTAAAATGCCAGTCATTTTGAATGTCATTATGGTCTAATTTTCATTATCTGCAAGCAAAGTCGGTATCCCTGGCCATTGTTAATGTTGGAATAATCACCCTCTCCATTGAAAAGTCCAACTCCCTTTACTCCATTTAATTGAACCCATACATTGAAAATACAAGAGAAGTTGAGAAGTAAGATCTAAGACATTGGTAATTGACAAAACTCTTTAAAATAATTTATTACAGATTAATCCCCCTCAACGGGGAGTTTTATTGTCTATATTTCTGGGAAATGCAAAATCAAAGAAAGCGATCACCCCACAATAGATATTTATTAGTCGGGAATGAGTACTTCGGTTTGTAAAAGTTTCAAAAAGACAAAAACAATAGGTGGCATTTTGCATTTAATTAATTTCCATGATTTCTCAAAAAGAGCCAACGGAATCTCAAACGTTCTATATCAAGAACATTCAGGGTTGATAACAAAAAATCAAAACATAAGCCAATCAATTTTGATGCGGCTTTTCAAAAAAGGTTTAACAATTTAGATGTTATCAACAAAGACTAAGTAAGCACTTCCACACAATGCTACCATACCAATTTTTGAGCATTTGTACTTACATTTAGACTATGACCATTTTTTACTCCCAACAGTCTTTTTGAGCCAACCCATAAGGCACTCACATTCTATATATAGTGTTTACCCAGCCTTTAATGATATGATCTTAACTCAGTCTTTTTTCTAAGTTCTTTTAACAAGCCTATAGGGAGCTTCTTTTTTCAAAGTTCTTTTAGAGAGCCCATAGGATGCTTGATTTTTTTTAGCAAGCCTATAGGACCCTTCTGTTCATTAAGTTTCTCTTAGCAAGACCGCAGGGCACTTCCTTTCATCAGTTCCTTTTGGCAAACCCGTAAGGTACAACATTAAGTCCCAAATTAAGGTTGTTAATCCCCAAGAGACGCTCTCACCTACATTAGTCAACTTAAAGAGGCACAACTAGGTTTTTTAGATTGATCCCAGCTTAAGGTTGCTAGTCTTTAAGAGACTCTCCCACCTAGGTTAGTAAGCCTAGAGAGGCACGGCCACTTTCTTTAGATCAACCCCAACTTAGGGTTGCTAGTCCCCGAAAGATGCTCTTGCCTAAGTTCGTAAGCCTAGAGAGGCACGGCCAAGTTCTTTAGATTGATCCTAACTTAGGGTTGCTAGTCTTTGAGAGATGCTCCTACCTAAGTTAATGAGCCAAGAGAGGCACGACCAGTTTCTTTCGATTAATTCTAGCATAGGGTTACTTATCCCCTAGAGACATACCTACCTAGGTTAACAAACCCAGGAAGGCACAACTAGGCTTCAACCCTTAAAGCACTTCCTCTCTCTTGCACATTTTCACCAAATCCCTAGTAGATCGACTCTAGAATAGCTAGTTAGTTGTTTTAAAGTCATCCTTGGGCAAAAAATAGTGTCTCTTTTTCTTTGTAGAAAAGTTTTGTTTAAACTTCACCATAAAAATGGGTAGTTAGAGACACCCAATTTTCACCTCATTTATTTTATTTTATTTCACTAGGATAATAGGTTTGAAATTAAGAAAAACACAAAAAAAAATAAAATAAAATAAAATAATAAATAATAAGAAATTTTAAAAAAGACAAAATAGGAAAAAGCATAAAATAATAACAAATCTAGGAAAAATAGAAAAATAAGAAAAAACACAAAATAAAATAACAAAAATATAGAAAATACAAAAAAAATTGAAAAAAAATGAAAAATGTTTGGAAAAATTTAGAACACTGAAAATTCACAAAATATAGAAAAAAAATGAAAATAGAAGAGTTATAGAATTTAGAAAATAATAATTTAATAGAATAAATCTTAATTTTGATAAATTGAGGAAGGGGATCGTTAGGCATAGGCTTAGATTTGAACCTAGCCTAACTTAACCTGATCTAATTGCATATATGAACAAGGCATAAGGTAACAATTTAATGAATAAGCATTTATACATTGCATTTGGGTTAACTTGAAGGTCAGGCATTGAAATCTTGGTGAAAGCATGTAAAAGCCTTTTCTTTTTTATCACATTAGGAACTGCTATGTATCAGGATCTCATTACGCTATATATCCTAACACGTAGCAGCATGGGGTTAGACAACAAGTTAACGTAGCGCCATGTGACATGCCACATCAACTACTACATGTCACTATTGGATACGTAGTACACTATGGTTGGTCAGGTTGGCTTATGTAGCGCCACGTGATGCGCCACGTCAGCATTTTGCTTTTCTTTCTCTCCATTTCCTTTCATTTTCCCTGATTTTCCTCCACTTTCCTCAACCAAAATAGCATACCCCCTTCACTTTGGATCCAATTTCGGTACGAATTCTACATATAGGTACATAATTTCTTACTTCAATCTTTTACTCTACATGGCCTACTTTGAATAGAATCAAAGAACGTATCCAGATTCAATAAAAAAAAAACATATTCAAATCGAGCTCTAAAAATTGGAAAAAAAAAAAACTAAAAATCTAAGCATCCTCATTTAAATCCGATTTTAAGTTTCCATATTTTCTAGGTTGATTCGTTGTATAAATAGGCTTATTCACAAGACATATAAGGACACAACAAGGATAAACAACTCACAAGCTCTGTCTCTCTCTCCCCTAACCACTTCCTATCTATATCAAACTCTCTCTCTCTCTCTCTCTCTTTCATCGACTTTCTCTCTCCACTCAATTCTGAGCTGTACCACCACCCTATGAATACTTCCCATAACTCAAGCTTTCTAACCTAACCCTTATGACCCTTGGCCATGCCTCCTAGCTATGATTGCCAAACACCCACTATCAAAACCTAGCCACTATAGTTGCTTACCTACAAAACACCGTGAACCACTACCCTGAGCCTAAACTAACCATATGGTTGAGCTCCTTGCTACCTAAAACCTTTACCCATACACCTCCTTCACCCCCAGTTGCCACCGTGCAGATCAATACCCAAGACTACTGACCATTGCTGCCTTGAAAACCTACCAAACGACCACCTTAAGTCACGAAATTAGTCTTTCCCTGATTGTTTCGCTACTAAGACCACTCAAAATCAAGCTCCACCAACTATAGAAGCCAAAACCCATCAACTCGACCTGAATTCAACACCTAACTGGACTGACCCGCTCTATGACTTAACCCATGCATACAAGTTGATCCCTAGTCTGACCCTTTTTTACTACATGGTTCGATCACTTTGTTTGCTTCCTTTTTGTCAATTTTATATTTATTTATTCATTTATTTCATAATGTAAATTATAATGTACAGGAAAAAAAAAAAAGGGAATAAAAGAAAAAGAAAAAGCAAGAAAGAGAAAAAGTAGTTCATTTAGTTATTTTTTTTTTTTTAATAAAAATAAAAATAAAAAGAATAAAAATAAAAAATAAGATAATATAAATAAAAAGTAAATAAGTTAATTGTTTTTTAACATAGAAAAATTAAGTTTTTAAAAATAAAAAAATAATTGGATTTTTTTTTTTTTAAAGTTAGGACCTTTTAGAACTTTCCAAGAAAAACAAACTTTCTAATTCATAATCTATTTTTCGAAATTTCCTTAAATAAATCAAATTAAACTAAAAACATAAAATTGGCACATTTTCAAATTAAAACCAACTTAACCCACTAAAGTTTTACAAAAAAAGTATGTACGTCTAATTCCAATTAGTGGGTATGTAAATACACCTATAGGGCAATAGTAAAAAAAAAAGAAAAAAACTAATTTCCCTTTTTCTTTAGATTATTTAAATTATCCCATTTAGGTAAATAATTGAGTTTTGTCTTGTAAAATTAAAAGGTGATTTTTAATGGTAAGGTTAAAATTGGAAAGTTAATGGTATTCGTAAGGGTTTAAAGATCATAACCCCTGAATCCATATCTCTTGTTTTAAAAAGTAGTTTACAAAATCGATTTTATTATAAATTAGTAGCTAAGTTATAACAAGTACACCCAATTGGTTATAACTTAACTTTTTTTCCTAACTCCGGTCAGATGATGACTCCAAAGTAATTTCAAGATATAAAAAAACCAGTTTTCTCTAAACTTTAATCGAGGGTCAATATTAAATGGATAAGGGTTTAATGCTGATGAGTTAACTATTGAAACTAAATGGCAACATCTTCGATTGATGTGTCTATGTTAACAATGTAAGATAAGGACAACATTCAAGTTGTTTCCCCCAAGAACTTTTAAGAAATCATTAACGGCTATTCCAAAGGAAAATTCTACATCAAATGAGCCAATTTTAAGCATAAAAAAAAGCAACAGTTTTTAAAGGAGAATTTGCTATGATTTTATCCTAGGGAGAAATTAACAAACTTTGCTATCCTTTGAAATTTTCTCTTGTAGGTTCCTCGTCCTATTCAAGGCCTTCAATGCAACAAATTCAAGAATTCTTTATTGCTAAGGAACTAAAAGGCTTAGTGGAATTTGGTCTTCTTAACCAACAGCAAGTTTTCATTTAGCCTGCATTGCAAGAACATTATATGTGAATCTAGGAGAGAAAAACTTAGCACATCAAATCTTCAATTATGAGAGTTATAAAGTAGGCTTCTTCCTCTAATAACAACATTAAATCCCCAATAACTTTGGTACAAATTGCATTTTATAATTTACCGATGTACTCTTTTGATAAATCCATGCTTTTTGCAATAGCTTCAGCATTTGGATCCCCCCTTAAAGGTGGATGAACCAATGTTGATCTATATAGACCTTTAGTTGCTTGGGTCTTGGTTGAAGTTGATGTATCTAAGAGGCATAAGGATAGGGTGTGAAACCCTACAAAAACTGGCAATTAACTCACAATTGGTCGATATAGAGACAATTCATAAGATTTAGGATAATCGCATTAATTATCTAATTAAGCCTGAATTTTACGATGAAATAAAAAATATTAGTACAAATGATCTAGTAAGTTTAAAATTGAGAAAACAAAATAATAAAATATTTAAATATTAAACTACTAAATTATATGTATATTACCCGTTATTTATCGAAAACGCATAAAATAAATTCTGATAATTAACGAATTATTAAAGATAAATTATATGCAATTATATAAATTAACAAGAAATAAAATGAAAAGTTTAGTGCTTAAGACACACTTTAGAAATTATGAATAATATCAATGTTTTTAAAATTAAGTTGAACCCTTATAACAAAGATAATAAAAATAAAAAAAAATAACTGTGTAGCTTTAATATCTCAAATTAAACTTATGTATGTACGATTTTGTTAGAATTATTAACTTTATCAAGTCTAATAGCTATAACATAAAGTTTCATAATTTTATATATGACTTATGATAATTTTTGTTGAAATCAACTACCTCATCTTAATAATTAATATTAGTAAGTAAAATTATATATAAGATATATATTAATAAATCCAAATAATTAACGAAACCTATCAATATATATCATATATAAAAAAAAAGTATATTTAGAGCTTTATCTTGGAATGTAACACCAATAAAAAATTAGTTTCAAATAAAACCAAATGATAATATAAGTCCCCTAAAAGTTATAAGGAACAATTTTGTAAAGTTAGATTACAAAAATAAATTAAAATACAATCAATACAGATTATAATGTAAAGTTTAACATATTAAATTTTAATTATTCTCGAAATAAAAATTTTAGATTAAGTGTATATATGTTCTGCTATTTTTGAAATATATTATAAAACTTTATCAATAATAAATCAAGATAAAATTGCAGTTGAAAAATCATATAAAAATTGGACTGACAAATATATATATATTTATATATAACATAATTACCACTACCTTAATCAAGGCAGTGATGTTGCTATACATATATGGCTTAAAGCCACATTTTGGGCATTCAAACAAGAATCAAAGATAGATGTGTAGGAGAGAAAGAGATAAAGAGGGGGAGAGAGGGAAGAAAGAAAGAGAGAAATGGAGGAAAAATAAGAAGAAAAGAAGAAGAAGAAAAGAATAGAGGATTCAATTTTTTTTTTTTTTTGGTGTTTGATATTTCCAAGTAACTTCGTTTCCATAACCATAAGTATTGTTTTTTTTTTAATTGATATTTAATAGCCATAGAAAATATATAATCATAATCACGCTATTTTCATAAATGGAATTTTTTTTCTATACAATTTAATAAATTTCTTCTTTTTCAAATTTTAAACTTAGAATATTGATAGTTATATTTTTATTGTTTTCATTTAATAGCTCGTAAAGGAGTTAGTTAAATATATATACATATATATATTTGTATGAATCATTTTTCATATATATATGTATAAGCCATGCATTCAAAATGGTGTATAATTAATCCCATCGTTGGTACATGTGGCATATTATGATGATTTCACGTATAAGATAAATTAGCTATTGTATAATATTTTAAATGTAATTAGTTTTATTTAAAAATACATACACATGTTATAGACATATATTACTTATCGAATTATACTTTTGCTAATAACACTATGTTATACTATTATGTTATATTACTTATCATGTACTCTTTGTTTTATATATATATATATATATATAGCATAGATTCTTCTTATTGCTTAGAGGGAGCAAAGCTAGAAGAAGATATAGTTCTTCTAAGTAAATTCATATTTTGAAAAGAGACTAATCTATCTAATCTTATAAATCTAAATCCTAGGACTAAATTAAATTTAAATATTGTGATTTCCAATTTATAACCTTTTACAATCCTTAACTCAAAACGAGATTTACGCTAGGCCTTAGCAAGCTTACCATAATACTAAGATACTCCACTAAGGATTCGTCCTAAGTGATTAGTAATATAAGATATAGATTTTCATAAAGAAAATCATCTCACTAAGAAAATACAAGGAACTTCATATGATCAAATATATTAAATTGGTAAATGGAAAATTTTTGGAAAAAATAATTATGTTATAGACACAGAGGAAAAGGACATCCCAATCTCTAATGGTTTAGCCATAATAAAACTTCTAAATATTGATTCAATAAAAAAATATGTAAAAGAATGGAATTACATGCATATAGGTTTAGTCTAAGAAGGAGTAAAACCTCTTACTAAATTAGGGTTAAATACTTATATCTTTATGGTCTTTAGAGATGCTAAAGAATTGGTTTATGAGAGATCAATACATACGACAATAGAAACTAGTCTCAGCGGTAGACCAATCCAATTTGAATGTCACTCCAATATCACTCTTACTCTTAGAGACAAGACAATAATGAGTTCTTTAATACTTCAAATAAAAACCCATAATTACTAAATGATAAAATGGTCAATACGAATAGTTGTAATATATCAGATTTATTTCAAATTAATGAAAACTGCTTTTAGTTCTAAAGCTTATAAAATAGATAAAAGAGGACAAACTCTTCTTATCTAAACTGATCTAACCAAAGCCAATGTATCTGTCCCTAGGATGATTCAATGGCCCCAGGTTAATTTACCTAAGCATTGGGAAGTAGAAAATCTACTTCCAAAACAACCAATATACAATACTAAATCATCAAACATGGTATAACACCTAGATGGTAAAGTCACCATCCAATTCAATAGAAGATCTTTTGATTAACCTAAAAAACTCTTAGAAATAAGGTCAATGTCACCTTCCTTTAGGAGATCAGTAGACCTTTCAAATCCTCCACCAATAATTTATACACCCTTTCATACTCAATCTAATATTCAACCAAATGACCAGTCAAATAGGCAACCAAATATTCAAGATAATCCATCCATTTCTAGAATTGTTCATAATATGTCCAGTATAACCCAACCAGTTTACCAGCCAACCAATGAACCAGAACATAGAGAACCTTTACTTTTAGAAATAGGTGATCCAGAACTTAATGTTTTAGAAAAACCTTCTGAAGCCGATAGGTGAATTAAACAAAGAGTTTAATTCACCTAAAAATGCAAAAATAAAGAAATGGTATTTTGAAACATTCAATAATATTAAGCAACAAATAAAAGATGAATATTATAATTTCATGAATGAAATTGGTGCTTAGATATATTTTTTTGAATAGTTTAAAGAGTATTATCTGAAACTTAAAGAAATTAATGTAATTAATGAGTGTTTTAAATGAAACTAAGTGATGGACAAATAATAGAATTAAATAATCCACCACTTAGTAATATAAAACTTACTCATAAAAATACTGAAATAATCCTTATACCTTTTAAAAATATCACAGATGAAGAAGGCTCGGGAATAAAAAAAATAATAAATCAAAGTAATTTCACTAACCAACATTTACATACAATATGAAAACAATTAAATAGAATGGAAGATATAATTAATAATGAGATAAGTAAAGTAACAAAAAGACCTTTGAATAATAAAAATAAAAATATACCTTTGTTTAAACCATTTGAAATGCTGAAAAATCCAAGTAATGAATTCTTGAAAACATTAGATGATAGGAAAAGAATGTTGAAATATAAAATAATAAAAGAAGAAACTTCATCTTCAAAACCAATCAATTTTTTGAATATGGATACACTAACTTTTATCAAGAAAGGTATTATCAATGATGATACAACTTAAAAAAAATTAATGTCTTAGATGAGATTGATAACGAATCAATATATGACACAATATCCAAAATTTCTCTAAAAGATTTAAATATTAATGAATCAAATGATGAAATTAATAAGATTAATTGGAAAGAACCACAAAAATTGTATTATCAGAAAGCAACACCTCCTGATATATGAATTGAAGAAAAGTCTTATAATTATCAAAATAAGTATTTAGTAGGATCCATATATGAATGGAATATTGATGGGTACTTTGAACATAAAATTCTTAATACTCTTAACCAAATGATAATGTTTTACAATACTAATAAAATTGTTCTGAATGTTACTGATTATTAAGTTGTACTTCTTTTAATATCTGGTTTCACTGGACAATTAAAAGGTTGGCTAGATAATTATCTCACTGAGGAACAACGAATTAATATTTTAACCTCATTCAAAATTGATGAAAATGGAAGAAGAATTTTAAATGATAATGATGAACTAATTCAAGACATGGTCAATATTTTAATATTCTCAATAAATCAACATTTCATATCAGATTATTTACATATTAAGGATAAAACCTTAGATCTATTGTCCAATATGAAGTGCAAATCCTTAGGAGAATTTACACAATATAGAGATATTTTCTTTCAAAGAGTTTTCCTAATTGTAATAAACCCTTTTAGAAAGAAAAATTCTTAGTTAGTTTACCAAAATTAATAGGTGAACAAGTTAGGAAAAAACTCAAAAAAGAAAATAATGGAGAGATTCCATATGATAATATGTCATATGGAGAATTAACATCATATGTTAATAAAATTAGAACTAATTTATGTACCACAATAATATTACAAAGACAATTGAAGAATGAATAATGATTAAAATACCAAAGTTTTGATAATTTCTGTACTCAATATGATCCCTCTTTTGTCATGAAGAATTAAAAACATTCTCATTCATCATCAAAATGTCCTCAATGTTCACATAAAAATCTCAAAGGAACTTTAAGAAAAAAATCCTTTGAAATTTTAAATGTAAAAAGAAACTAGAAAATAAAAAATACAAGAGAAAATCTTATAAACAACTAAGATGTTATAAGTGTAAAAAAATTGGTTACACAACGAATTTTTGTAAAATTAATAATAAACTTAACAAATTGAATCTTGATGAACAAACAATGAATAATATCTTGTAAATCTTCAATGATAATGAATCCTCTTTATTAGAAAATGATTGTGATAATGGAATTCAAGCTAATGACATAGATTCCACATCATCTTCATCATCTGAAGAAAAAAAAATGAAATTAATGGTTTAAAAAACGAAGAAGAAGAAATTCTTCATAATATTGACCAATTGTCAAATTATAATGAAAAACTTGATTTCATAAAAAACGTCAATAAACGCAAATTAATTCTTACGCCAAATTTGCTTTTCAACCTTAATGAAATCCTCAAAAGAGGTAAAAGAAAACAGGAAAAATTAATAAATATTGACAATCTAAATAATGAAATCAATACCTAAAAACAAGAAATAAAAGACCTAAAATTAATGCGAATAAAGCTTCAAAAGGATTTTCTTGAACTAAAACAAAAAATTATTTAAAAAGAAATTCTGAAATAACAAATGGAGAAACTTCAAATAGCAAAGATCTAAATATGTTGCCAATATTTGATGACAAGGATTATCTAATGCATCTTGTTCAAATAATAACAAGAAAATGGATAATTAATATTATAATCAGATTAACAATGAATTTGTTGTAGAAACAACTGCATTATTTGATACTGGTACAGATTTAAATTACATTAGAAAAGGGTTGATTCCTATAAAATATTCTAAGAAAACTACCTAATCTCTAAGTTCTGCATCTGGTAGCAAATTACACATTAATTATAACTTTTCCAAGGCTAAAGTATTAAAAGATAATGCTTCATATAAGACTTTTTTCATACTTGTGAAAAAATTGAATAAAAATGTCATTTTAAGAACTCCTTTCATAAACCAAATCTAACCATTTTCTGTAAATAAAGATGAAATTGAAGCACAATATTTCAGGAACAAAATTGTATTCAATTTTATCACAAAACCACAAACCAAATATATAAATGAATTGAGACATAATTCAATTTCTAAACTAAATTGTCTAATTCAATGCAAAGAAAACCACTTGATGTATTTAAAAAATGACCTTGAGTTTAAAAGACTTGAAACTCAACTCAATAATAAAAATTTGGAAATAAAAATTTCTAATTTAGAATCAGAAATAAAACATTCAATTTGTTCAGCTCTTCCAAATGCATTCTGGAATCATAAATCACATATTATTGATTTACCTTATGAGAATAATTTTAATGAGAAAAATATCCTGACTAAAGCAAGACCTTCTCAAATGAATAATAAAGTTATGAATCATTATAAAAATGAAATAAATGATTTGCTCAATAAAAAATTAATTCGAAAAAGTAACTCTCCATGGAGTTGTTCTGATTTTTATGTTAATAAGAATGCAGAAATAGAAAGAGGCATTCTAAGGATAGTAATTAACTATAAGCCTCTTAATAGTGCTATAAAGTGGATTAGGTATCCAATACCTAATAAGAAAAATGTACTCAAGAGGTTACACAATGCTAAGATATTTTCAAAAATTGATACGAAATCTGGATTATGGCAAATTCAGATTAAAGATAGTAACAAGTACAAAACTGCCTTTATAGTTCCTTTTCATTAATATGAATGGAATGTAATGCCATTTAGTTTAAAAAATGCACCCTCTAAATTTCAGAGAATAATGAATAAAATTTTTAATGACTTTTCCAATTTCATAATAATATATATTAATGATGTTTTAATCTTTTCCTCTAATATAGGCCAACATTTCAAGCATATAAAAATGATATAGTTAAGATTAGTCTTTTCTAGATGAAAATCAAGTTTCTAAGCTTTAATATTTGCAATGGTACAATAATTCCCATCCAAAGATCAATTGAATTTGCACATAAATTTCCTAATGAAATTAAGGATAAAAATCAACTCCAAAGATTTTTAGGAAGTTTAAATTATGTTATAGATTTCTTTCTCAATCTTAATATAATTTGTAAACCTTTATACCAAAGATTGAAAAAAAATCCACCTCCTTGGTCAAATGTGCATACAAATGCTGTCAAGATGATCAAACAAAAAACTAATGAAATTCCATGTCTACATATTGTTGATCCCCTTCTGCCAAAAGTGGTAGAAACTAATGTTTTTTATTTAGGATTCGAAGGAATACTAAAATAGAGATAAAATAATAAAGAATATGTTGTTTAATTTGTGTCGAAAAATTAGAATAATTGTCAACACAATTACTCTATAATAAAGAAAGAAAATTTAGCAATTGTTTTAATAATTTCTAAATTTCAAGGAGATTTGTTAAATCAAAAGTTTCTTTTACGAATAGATTGCAAAGCTGCTAAAAATGTTTTAGTAAAAAATGTTCAAAACATTATATCCAATTAAATTTTTGCCCAGTAGCAATCAATTCTTTCTGTATTTGATTTCAAAATAAAGCATATTGATGGATCTTCTAATTCTCTTCTTGATTTCCTTACTCAAGAATTCTTGTAAGGAGATGCCTCCCAAGAAAGAGAAGGATAAATGAAAAGAAAAGGTTTCTTAAACCTCTAGCAAGGCGTTAACCAATATTAATCCTAGTTAGATGTTTGTAAGTCATCTAACAACCCATTGACAATCAATGAGGAATCCTCTTCTAGGTCCTCTAAACCAATTTCTTCAAATATTCAATCATCTTCCAATAACCAAACACAATCCAATGAAAATTTGTCCTAATTAGCTGACATAACTCTTACTCTAGAGTTGCTAAAAGCAATTTCAATAGCATTATAACCAAAAAATGAGCTTCCAATGTTACCTGAAATTCCTCAACAAATAGAAACTCAAAGAAAAAAATCAAAATATTCAAATTACTAAAGTACCATCTTCAGTGCCCTTTATAATATCACTTGCAATTCAAAGGTCCAAATTCTTTTCAAAACCTATTTCCAGATATGTTTTCTCCATCGAAGAAAATTTATTTGAAAAGGACCCTTTTGAATTTGCAAGGAAAATTTTTAGAAAAGATTTCTTTTATATCCCATATGATATTTACAAATCAATCCTATTTTATGAGAAAATTTTAATTGAAATTAGATCAATAACTTTCAAACATTTTGAAAAAGAAGGAATGATAAATTATTCTACAGTTAGAATCTGAGAGGTTTTTAGCTTAAAAGAATGGCGAAATCATCATACAACTCCTATAAAAATCAACATAGAACCTTTTTCACCTCAACCAAGTTATCGAGCCAATTATAATTACTAAAATTATAAACAAGCTTAGTGGAATGTTTTCTATCAAAAGAATGTAAAAAGATCACAAACTTAGCTAATATATTTTGATAAATGTTCTACTAAAAATCTTCCTAATTGGTTTGTTCACTAGTGGGAACAATTTGGTGTAGGCCTAGAAATTTTTCATGAAAACGCCAGAAATAGTATCAATGTTTTCATGAAAAAAATATAATCTAATACCCCATGAGAAAAATTTCTAGAAAGGTATGCTATATTTTATACATATTAGAGTATCATGGGTTATGGGATAGTGGTTTGACTGTAAAGCTAATTAAACCTCAAATATAACTAATTTAATCAGAATGTACAAGGTCAAATAGCGGGACAATTTTAAAATATGAGATAGACTTGGAGAAGATTCAATCCTAAAATGGATTGCAAATAAAACTTCTCCATCTCCAATTCCAACTAATAATCTAAGTCCACTAGTCTAGAATAAAAGTTTTATGATGTCTTCTTTGGCAAGTGCTAGTTCTCTAGATCAAATGAAATAAATCTTGGAAGAAGCATTAGCTATTATCAATGAGTCAACTCAAGGATCTAGTTCAAATTTAGCATTAGAATCAAGATTTCATTACAATGGGAATTCAAATGGAGATGACTACTATGGAATAGACATGGGTGATCCTTAAACAATAAGTGTAATTTTGTTTTCATTCAGATGTTATTTTGCACTGTAAAATAAAATAGGCATACAGTATTTATATACATGTATTATAGTGTACAATATAGTCATCAATGATATCAAATATCATTGCCTAACATAAAATTGTTTATGTCTCCTCCTTTGTGCTATTTATAATAATACATTATCGGCCATTATACAACTGTTCACAATAGTAACTGGTCAATTTTCCAATTATTAAATCATGCCCCCTCTGCCATTTGAAACAAGGTTAAATATCCACTCTCTCTTATTTCTCTCTAAAATCTTCCCACTTCCATCTTCTCCCATCTCTTATCTCTTCCACACTTACACTATTCTCTTCTTTCTTCCATCCTTCTTTTCCTAATATACGATCTTACTTCCACCAATCAGATCTCTTTCAATAATCAAATACTTTCTTTTCCGAAGTATATTGTTTGCTTCAATCCTAAGGTAGAATACAATTACCTCTCAATATTCTCAAATCTCTTTCAAATATTTTCAAGATTCCAAATTGTTCTTTGAACATCTGTATATGCTCTTGTATTTTGTACAAACTATTTTAAGTCAATAAAATTTCAATTTGTTTATTTATTTATTCCTTTTATATTATATCTTGAGTGGGGAATCTCTAATTAATTTAGGTGTAATTTCATGAGATTTGTCAAATTAGTATTGCAAAACCCCATAATCGGCTAGTATTACCGCCTTTGGAGGTTTCATATTTATATTCTGCATAAAGCCCTACTAGTCTTAGCACTACCGCTTGTGAAGGTTTTATTAATAGTTGCTCAGATATTTGTTTATGTCACAATCTATTATTGATATTTATATTTATGATTATTTAAATAGTACAATATAATTTTTAGAATGGTATTATACTATAATAATCAATAGTAATTGGTATTAATAATATGTTTTGTTCTAAAGATGTCTATTTATTATAATCCTTTTTGTGAAAACAAACAAGATATAGAATTGTTTTATACTTATTTAGAAAATTGTATCACTTTTCTTGAGCATTTTCATAGATTATATTTCTGGTTATTTAGGCAAGTTGAAAATATTTTAGACCACACTAATTAGTATTTTAATAAAATCACAAAAGTTCTTTAATATATTGGCTGGAAATTGGGACTAACTAGAAGAAAAAGCAAGGATTTCACAAGCCTCCAGTTGATCTAGCAATACAATGCCATATACTAAGAACAACAAACAACAAATATAATGTTTAATGTCTCAAAAAACCAAAGACAATAACGAAGAAGATTTAATTGAGTATAACCAATATTTGGAAGACGCAATAGAATTTCTGTTTTATATAATTTGGGCCTATTCTCTACTTAGAGAAAGGTTTTACTTAGCTGATATATATTTCAGAAGAAATTAATATAATATATTCTGCAGTTCTTCAATATTCTATATTTTCATATCATCCTAATTAAGGGTAGTTCATCCTAGGTGCTAGTTGTATATATATATATATATAACAAAGGTTACATGATAAGTTATATAGAATGGATGGTATGTAGTCAACATATATATATATATATATGTAACACAATGATATATATATTCAATAAAGTTTTGATTATAAGTAATACAGAACATGAACAATTGAGTAAAATAATAAATTTAAATTGAAGATAATGATTTGAAGGTTATATATAATAAAGATATAAATAATAAAATGATATTTATATTATACGAGCAAATGGTGATAATATGACTCACATCAAACTTAAGTGAGTAGATTGAAGACTATAGGTAAGTTGAGATCCATGCTTCGTGACATGTTGGAGTATTGTGTTATGATACCTAGAGACTTGAGAGTGC
The DNA here is from genome assembly GCA_024138005.1 of Lumnitzera racemosa. NCBI lineage: Eukaryota > Viridiplantae > Streptophyta > Magnoliopsida > Myrtales > Combretaceae > Lumnitzera > Lumnitzera racemosa. The sequence goes on from JAMXBC010000010.1 coordinate 29,817,809, forward strand.
TTTTGATTGTGCTTATAACTTAGTTAAATGTACATATACTTTGTATGTGATTATCACATGAACTATGGACTTGGAGTACTGCTTTATATGTTCATATTTGATTTGCTTTGCTTTGTGAAATGGTTGATCACTATCTAGCTGGATGTAACTAAAGACCAATCTTTTACTAATTAGACATGCATAGCAACTAATAGGGGAAAACGACTAGATTTCTCGAGCTAAACACAAAACCCCTTCGATGAGGATAGCTAAAAGGCTCTTTCCTCACCTTAGTCGAACTAAGTGATAGGAGGGGAAGTCGTGGCAAGGCTAGTGGCCATGGTTCGAAGGATGTCACGAGCGGAGGGAGGGTGTACTCCATTATACAAGCCCTAGTATGGTTTCGATTTGCAAGTGCACATTATCAAACTCCTCAACCCAAATTAAAGTAGACGTAATTTCTCTAATCTCACAATAGATTAGATATTGTCGTATGATGGCATTTGCTTATTTGCATAAAATAAGTTGATAAAAAATCATGTTTATGCTTGATGTGCTCTCTAGTCTCCATCCCGTTTACTAAGCTAGTTGTGCATACATTCCTATAGGTTAACTAATGATTAAGGAGGTTATGCCATAACTACCCTTAAGATAGTGTACTTTGATTGGAGGGTGAAGACACTTAAAGACCTATAAGAGCCAGACATTTGCTTAGTCATCTTTAGCCTTTTATGGAAACTAACAGACATATGATACTCTAGAAATGCTATTGGTTTCCAATGTATTGTATGTAAACTTAAAAACCTGTAGTTTTCGTAAACATTTCAAGAATGTTAGAAACATTAGATGTATGGAAATATAACTATTTTAGTAATTTGTAAACTATTAGTATTCTTAAGTAGATATCTTGAAAAGCTCTAACATAGGTTTCACCGATAACAGATACAGAATTGGATGCTTCAAAATGATTGATTCGAGTATGCCTGATGTGAACTAAGTTTACGATAGTGGTTGTAAGTTCAACTTTTACCCTAAGGTAGTTCACATGGTGGGATTGTTACAACTCCATCTCTTCAGGACATGACAATTCTGAGTTGGTATTAGAGTACTCTGCCAGTTGGAAAGGTGAGTCCCTACTTGGTGGTAGTCTTGGACCTATATAACAAAACTAACAAGGTGTTAGATCTACAAAGGGGTGGATTGCAATACCCCTTGTACGTTAAGTGATTGAACTTTAAATCATCAAGGCACCTTTTGATGTAACAACTCGAAGTACGTCAAAACTCTAAAGTTAGTCAAAACTCCAAAGTTAAGCATGCTCCAGCTTGGTCAATCTTAAGATAGTTGACCTCTTGGGAAGCTGTTGCACTAGGGAGACAAAACCGTACGGCGTTTCAGACTGAAGTAGATAATACCTTAGTGAGAGGAGTTTCTATTGAATCATTACAATTGATATTAGAGCAAAATTCTAATGACCTCGCTTGAAGTATTATAATTAAAAAAGTAGACATTATAGATGCACATTAAGAGTAGGCGGTAAAGGATTCTACTATAAAGTAAGAAGTGACTATGACACTGAACTATGATAAACGTTAATTAATCTTAAATCTAGTTATGGGATCGCATGGTAAAATGATAGTTAGTTGAAGTGATTTAAGTAAAATTAAGGAGAGTCTCTTGTCTAATACAGAACTAAGATGTAAGGATTATTATTAGAAATGGTTAGTTAGGATATGGTTAATATTATGAATGGGACCATTGAAAAGTCTATTGATGGGATGTATTGTAGTTGATAAGACTCATGGATAATAATGGAGATTCATTTGAGTCTTTAGAATAATAGATATATTATAATAGTGCTATTGATTAAAGAAGAATGGAGATAAGAGATTACAACTTAAAGAATATTAGTAACATACTTTAGTAAGGGAAGAAGACAGAGACCTTACCTTGTTAGTACGACTTATATTCTAACTAGCATATAATGTATCTTTAGACGTTACCCTTAAAGGATTATTGACTAGTTTCTCATATTTTCTTGGATCAACAGGAATAGGTAAAGAAAAACCCTTAAAGCTAAAAGGATCTTACCTTAAACCAATAGTCCAACAAACTACTGGTGACTTAGGAACCTAAAAAATTCCAAGATGATAGCAACTTGGTGTTTAGTATAAATATAAGATATTGTAGTAGAAGATGAAATAAAGCATGGTATGTAAGAGAATCTAGAAAAAGATGAAACAATGAGGGGAAAAGTCAAAAGCTGATTTACAAAATGAATCGGAACCTATATTAGGGATGCAATCAGAGCCCAACTTAGAAACAAATATTATATAGATTGAGAATACGGCATATGAGATAATAGTTAATAATGGCATTGAGGAGTTTCATAATGATAAGGTATATGAAACAATTACTATTTTTAATTTTCTATGGAGATATAGAATACTAAATAAACAAGTGAAAATAATAATAATTTAACTAACGGATAAATGTGGTGGAATTCTTTTGAATGAAGGGTTGGTATTAGTAGATATATTATGATTAATGGTTATTTTTTATTGTGATGTTAAAGTTAATCTTATGTTAGTTGTTCATATATGTAGACATCTTGCTAAATTCCTTGATGGATATTATTGTACTTCTTAACAAATGTGTATTCTTTTAGATATGCGCATATGTTATAACGTTTAATATACTTATAGTTAAGGGTGTAAAAGGATCATATGTGTTTTGGGTGACCAATATTGAAAGTCCTTTACATATGTAAGAATGGTTATATAAACTGTAATATGAGGCTATGATTAAGTTATGAAACCAGTAACCCTTAATGAATAATAAATCAAGGACTTATATCTTTAGAGTCGTAGGTAAGTATAAGTGAAGCAAAATAAGTTAATAAGACCTTTAAGTTGTGTTAAGACAAACAAAATGATATCATTATGTAGTACTTATGTCCGGTTGTAAGATATGGAAATGTGAATTATAGCAAAAAGTTTGAAGAGGATCAAGACTTTCAATTAAACGTTTCTTAGCTATTCCAAGATCAATTTAGATAGAACGTAACCCACTAGGAAGTGAATTTTATAGGATGGTTACCCACAGGAATACTCATTATGATATGATGATAACGAATAATGATCTTGTATCATGTTATAGAAAGAACTAAAGGAGATAGAAGGACTCAAAAGGTAAAAATAAGTGTGGACAAAATCTCAAGGAAAGGGTAGGTTATCTAAAATAATCAAGTAATATGATACCATAAAACAAGATGGATAAGCCTCTTAGATTGATTACTTGTTAATTAAAGAAAGAGAAGTTTTGATTCCTTAGGATTTCAAAATATCAAAGATTAGCTTATGGTCTAATCATATTGAAGCCTGCAGTTTAAGTAGAAGAAAATTTAACAGCAACGCGATTAAAGGAAGGGATTGGATTACTTAAAAAAATTTTGGTAGTAAGTTGGAACGGGATATATTTTCATAATGGTGTCTAAAGGAAGATGGTATGGAAATTTTTCCTTATTAGTCCAATTAGGTGTTGTAAGTTAGAAAGTTGTTTTTTTACTCCTAATAATGAGATGATGAATAAGGAATGTTAAACAAAGATAGCCATTTAAGGACCTACATTTCAAGGAGTCAAAAGATAAATAGTGAATTTCAATTAAGGACTCTCATTTGATCTTTGCTAAGTAATAATAATAAATCTAAACAAAAGAAGAAAAAGCTTGTAACTATAGTAAACAAATTTACTCAATTTGTGCTTAGTTCGAATTTTGTAATGCTAATAAAAGTATCAAGATTGGAATAAGAAGTATTTTAGTTTCCTTAGATGTTGTGTTTGACTTAAAGAGAAATATTTAGTTGTGGAGGTACAAATCACAAAATTTATGAAGGTATGATGCAATTCTTAAGAGTTTTCAACATTGAAAGAGTAGATGTACTTCTAAAGCATTATCCACATATAGAGGAGGAACTAGAGATATGAAAGAATTTAGTAATACCATTCTAATTGTTCAACTACTTGTCATAGAAGACATGTTAGAAGATGAAAGAAATTATGCTAAGAGATAGAAGAATATTATCATAATGACTATACAATAGTATTGGGAGTCGAAAGTAAAATCATGCTAGGATTTATGACATACAAGTACTTAGATCCCTAATTTTAAGGAGTTGACATGTAAGTTGAACTCAACTAGTTAGAATTGGTTCATAAGAATAATGTACAATTATTATAGAATATATGTATATACAAATGGATGAAATGCAATTACAATATTGATACTAAGGTGTTTATTTCTTGTAAGTTAGAAGTTAGTGAGTAGAAAAGAATTTAAGGTGATTAGGATTATCATTACCTATCAATTTAGAACTTACATTGGAGGAATGATACTAAAGTGGAATTTAGGAGAAAAGCTACCAAAGGTAAGTGATGAGAAGTTTGCTTATAGTTCAAATGTATTTAAGAAGATTTGTTAATGTAACTTGATCCTAAAAAATTAAACTTTATAGTTAAGTTAGCCAAGAATCAAACATATAGCTGAAGTCTTGTATTAGGAATTGCAAATAGGACCTTAGAAGTCAAAGTAATAGCTTCAAAGAACTATTGGGTAAGACATTTACATGTGCAAGTAATTCTTTGCAAATGAGATCTATATTATTTGAATAGGAAAAGATATAAGGTATATGATAACGGGATGAAGGATAAAGCAAACTAATTAAAACAAGTATCTTTAACTCTAAATTTAGGAATTATTTAATTAATTATAAGGTGTGACTTTGTTTTTTTGAAGTAACTTCAGGTTAGAATGTTATCAATTTCCAATTAAGTTGGAGAAAGTCTCTATGTGCATAATATGATATAAACATTATGAATTCCTAATAGTGTCTCTTAAATTAGCAATGCATTGATTGTATTCATAGAATTAGAGAATCGTACACATACCAACTATATATGAAGAAACTTGTTGTGATAACCATTGATAATACTTTGATTTATTTAACAACTAAAGAAGAATATACAAAGTAATTTTAGGTGAAATTACTAAAGTTAGGCAACCTTAAGTAGTATGCTAAATTGAAAAACTGCGACTTTTGGATAGGAGAATTTTTTTTTTCCTGAAATAAGTTATATCTAAAGGAGGAACCTCCATGGATATTGAAAATATTAAAGCAATAACTGAGGGGAGATAAACAATAAACACTACTAAGAAAGAAGATCCATTAAGGTAATCGGATGTACAAGAAAGGTACCCTTCATATGAGCAGTTACACTAGGTAATCCAATAGAAGAATGGCAAATGTAAGATAATCAAATTTCTCATATGTTGATTTGCTTGTCATATTAACCTTATAAGTGTTTTCTATCATGTACAGTTTCATCAATACCACCCCTCTTAATTGAATCTATTAATCAAGAGTCATATTTGTTCTTATCAAGTTAGGTTGAATTAGATTGAGTTAATCCAAATTGTCAACTATCTCATTTGAATCCGAGATGGAGGAAAGTCAAGATTTGTTAAATTTACCTTTGTTGACCCTATGCTAAGTCATATGAAGAAACAAATAGAAAACTACGGCAACATCATAGTCATTACCAAGGAGAGGAAAGGTTAGTGGCTTGAGGTAGACCAAAAAACCATTAATAATCATAAGTAAAACCTATGAATCAGTAAAACAAAGAGCAAAATGGAAGATAAACTAATAAGATAATTTGTAACAGTATGGAGCTAAGTTGTAAGATAATATAATACAACTAGAGGACAGTAGTGATGGAATAAGGAATGATTGATATTAAAGTATGGAATGCAAAGGAAGAAAATGGGATTCAGAATTTAAGAGATAAAAAAAAAAAAATCAAAGTAGATGCTTAGATAGAGGAGGATTTGGAATCTCAATCAAAAGAGGGATTTAAAAGCTTAATCAAAAGATAGTTCCAAAGATACGAAATAAATTGTAATATTAAGAATATATATATATATATATATATATATATATACCTCCTTTTAGGATAGATTTGAAATACTGTAGTTTTGAAGAGAAAACTGTTTGTAAGGGGGTGGAATGTGAGACCTCATAAAAACTAGTACTTAACTCACAATTGGTCGATTTGGAGATGATTTGTAAAATTTAGAATGATCGCGTAAATTATTTGATTGAGCCCGAATTTTATGAAAAAATTAAAAATATTGGTAGAAATAGCCTTGTAAATTTAGAATTAAGAAAATAAAATAATGAAATATTTAAATATTAAATTATTAAGTTATACATATATTATTCATTATTTATCAAAACATATAAACAGATTATGATAATTAACAAATCACTAGAGATAAATTATATGTAATTATATAAATTAATAAGAAATAAACCGAAAAGTTTAATACTTGAGATACACTTTAGAAATTATAAATTATATCAATGTTTTTAGAATTAAGTTGAACCCTTATGACAAAGGTAATAAAAATTAAAACAAATAACATTAGAGCTTTAATATCTCAAATTATGCACATATATGTATGATTTTGTTAGAATTATTAAGTTTATTAGGTCTAATTGCTATATCGTACAGTTTCATAATTTTAGATATAGTTTATGATGATTTTTTTTTAAATCAACTAAGTAATCTTAATAATTAATATTAGTGAATAAAATTATATATAAGATATATATGAATAAGTTTCAAATAATTAACAGAATATATCTATATATATTAAATATTAAAGAAAAGTGTATTTAGGGCCTTATCTCAGAATGTAAGACAAATGAAAAATTAGTTCTGAATAAAACCAAATGGTAATATGAAACCCTAAAAAATTATAAAAAACAGTCTTGTAAAGTTAGATTACAAAAACAAGCTGAAATATAACCAATGTAGAATATAAGGTAATATTTATCATGTTAAATTTTAATTAGTCTAAAAATATAAATTTTAGATTAAGTACATAATAATATAATGTTCTACTATTTTTTAAATATATTATGAAACTTTATAAATAATAAATTAAGATAAAATTACAGTCGAAAGATCATGTAAAAATTGGACCAACAAATATATATATTTATGTATATATAATATACAACATAATTACCATTGCCTTAATCAGGCGGTGATGTTGCTATATATATATAACTTAAAACCATATTTTGAACATTCAAACGAGAATCAGAGAGTGAGACAATGGAGAGAAAAAGAGAGAGGGGGGGGGAGAGAAAGAAGAGTCAAATAAGAGGAAAAAAGAGAGGGAAAAAAAGAATAAGAAGAAAATAACAATTAAAGAATTCAATTTTTTTTTTTTTTTTTGTGTTTGATATTTCCAAGTAACTTCATTTCGATAATTATAAGTATTGCTTTTCTAAATTGATATTTAATAGCTATAGAAAAGATATAATTGTAATCCCATTATTTTCCTAAATGAATTATTTTATCAGTATAATTTGATGAATTTCTTCTTTTTCGAACTTTATGCTTAGATTAGAATAGTGATAGTTATATTTTTATTATTTCGATTTAATAACTCGTAAAAATGCTAGTTAAATATATATATTTGTATAAATCATCTTTCCCATATATATATATATATATATATATATATATAAGTCATGTATTCAAAACAGTGTCTAATTAACCTTATCTTTGGCACTTGTAAGATAATATGATGATTTCATGTATAAGATAAATTAGATAGTGTACAATATTGTAAACATAATTGCAGATACCCAATTTTTTCCTTCCATTTGTTTAATTTAGTTCTAATTTTTAAAGGGTCCTAATTCAAAAATAGAAAAAAAATTAGAAAATTCATAAAAATAGCCAAAAAATATAAAGAATAATGAAAAACTAAAAAAATTCTTGGTCATTTCTAAGGTCATTAAGTCATTTTGGAGAGGGTCATTTATTTTTAGGGTCAAAAGAAGTCTAATGTGAACATCCGATTTAATAGGTTCCAAGTTATATTCGAAAATGTTAGGTTTTTCATTGAACCTAATGTTCTAACCCAAAGTCCAAGTTAATTATAATTTTTATCATGAAAATATGGTCAATTTAAGCTAATTATGGCTTCTTATGAGGTATCAATTGGATTTAAATTGATTATTCTATGAAGGAATTAATTTTGAATTAACCGGACAAAATACAAACCGAGACTCGAAAATCTACTAAATCATACTCCCTTTGAAAATATTCTTCAATATATGCACAATAGGCTTTTTTGGTCTTATTATCCATGTTTTCATTCTGTTAAGAACTAGTAAATAGGGGGTTTTATTTAGCTTGAACCAGATTTGTAGTTTTGAATCTAGTCTAAGTATATTTGATATAATTATATTGCGTGTAATACTTATGAAGAATCAGACTTAGCCTAGTTAGCAAAGACGCATCCATATGCAATAAAAGACCTAAGTTCAAATCCCACAAGCGTAGTGACACGTGATCCTTTTTTTTTTCGCTAGACATGCCATGTGTTAACCCTTTATTAGTCAACACCAATAAAGACACCATTGCTATCCTTGTTTCAAGGTTGAACAAGAGGAAAAGACCAACGTACACACTTTTAGGTAAGAATTTAATTAAATTAAATGTTGGAATAAATAGAAGAAATGGCCTAATTTGAATCTAAACTCAAATTTTGTCTAAAAACATAAATTTTGGGAATCAAATAGAGCATAAAAAGATGAAAAAAAATAAAAGAAAAGAAAAGAAAAACACATCAGAACCCATTAATATTAAATATTCAAATTCAATGCGTTTTTTGAATTTCCAAGCTTAAACAAGGGTCAAACACTATAAATTGGTGATTGGGGATTCATTTCTATCATCAAGCATCACTCAACATCTTCCATACAAACTCAAATTTGAGCTTTCTCTCTCTAGGTTTAGCACTTACAACCACTACTCTCTCTTTAAAGTATCATCTTCTTCGACTACTTCCCATCAAATCTAAAGCTTCTAAGAGACTCCTCACACTTAAAGGTTTCAGTCCTAATCCTTCGCATCCACCACCGTAACCTCAAATAACATCAACCACCTAAACCTTAGCCAAACTATAGCCATCCTATTCAAAACCCCACTTTCACCACTACCCAAGCGAAACCACCATCACCATTAACTTCTCTACCTCCATGAATACCTGACTTAAGCATCCTATCACTCCAACTCAACTCTCGAGTGCAGCAACACCACCACTACTGGTTGCACAAGTACTAACCATTACCAAATGACTATCAAACTTAGTAGAACTTGTCCCAAACCTATATTTTCCATTAAAAAAAAAAAACTCATGAAACTGGTGTTACCCCCTTGAAATTCCCATAGAATCAAACTATGCGAAGTCATCTCAATCATTGCCCTTCATCCACCCAAGATCCAACCCAAAACTGCATTAGACTCGATTGCTCCGAACCTAACTAGTAAGTCTAACTACGTGTTCCCTCTTTGATCTAATCTGATCATTCTCCAGTTCTTTCTTTTGTTGTTTGCCTTTTTTTCTACCTAATTTGTTATCTTTTTATGTTACTAAATTAAATGCATATGTATAAAACTATTACCCTAAAAAAACAAAGTGAAAAAATATATACTAATAAGTAATAGTTAAATATTTTATCACTTAGGAAAAAAATATTATTATTTTCCATAAATGAAAATTTTAATAAACCTTTTTTAAAAAAATTAAGGCATTTTTAGAATTTTCAAAAATAAAATCCTAAAATTAGGACCCCATTGTAGGATTTTCTTGAATAACCATTTTCTTAACTTCTTTATTTTTGTAAATAAATTAATTTTCTTTAGTTGTAAATTTAGACTTAGTTAAAGGACGTTTTGAAAATAAATCTAGATTCGAAAGGCTAAAGTGGTACCTGTTCAAAGTTTAATAGGTTTGCCCTTAAACTCGTAATATCTGGTTTCTTGAAATTTTTCAAAAGGTTTTCTAAATGCAAGCTAATGGCTAAATTAGAATTAATCTGCCTAATTGATTTAATTTAATCACTTTTTCCATGTATTCAAAGTTTTTTTTTTCAAAAATGATAAACCTAGTTTTCCTTAATTCCTAGTCAATGGTCTAAATTAAATGGGCATAGAGTTTAATATAGATCGAGTTAAGAGAAATAAGAAACTAAAAATTTCAAGCTAAATAGTGATCGGTGCTATTTGAAAAATATACACACACACACTATAGAGATGTAATACTTACTGAATGATACTTTTACTAATAGCATTATATTACATTATTATGTTATAATTATATATATATATATATATATAATAAGGGTTATACAATAAGTAACATAAAAAGGATGGTGCACATTCAACATATATATGTAACAGAATGACATATGTATTTAATAAAGTTTTTATAAGTAATATAGAACTTGAACAATTGAATAAAATTATAAATTTAAATTAAAAATAATGATTTAAAGCTTATATGTAATAAGGGTATAAATAATAAATGATATTTGTATTATAGGAGCAAGTGGCGACAATATGACTCACATGAAACTTGAGTAAGCAAATAAAAAACTTCAAGTAAGTTGGGATCCATGCTTCGTGGTATGTTAGAGCACTGTGTTATTGCACTTGAAGACTTGGGAGTGCTTCTAATTACGCTTGTAACTTCGTTGAATGTACGTATGTTTCGTATGTAATCATTAAAATAAGTTGATCAAAAACCATGTTTGACCTTGATGTGTTCTTTTGTCTCCATCCCTCTTACTGAACTATTTATGTTCACATTCTTATAAACCTTACTAGAGGTTGACTAATGATTAGTGAGACTAAATCATAACTACCCTCAAGATAGTGTACTTTGATTGGGCAGTGGCGACAGTTAAAGACTTACAAGAACTAAACTTTTGCTTAGCCATCTTTAGCCTTTTATGAAAACTAACTGGCATATAATAATGTAGAGATAACACTAGTTTCCAACATGTTGTACATGAATGTCAAAACTCATGGTTTTTGTAAACATTTCAAGAACGCTAGAAACTTTAAATGTTTAAAAATACAGCTATTTTATTAATTTATAAACTACTAGCAGTCTTAAGCGGGTATCATGAAAAGCTCTAACATAAGTTTCACTAATAACAAGTACAGAATTAGATGCTTCAAAGCGATTGAATTGAGTGTACCAGGTGTAAACTAGGTTTACGGTAATAGCTATAAGACCAGCTTATACCTTAAGATAGTTCACACGGCAAGACTATTATGATTCTATCTTTTTAGGGTGTGTGATAGGAATTGAAAAGGATGGTTTCTTTTAGCATGTGACCTTTGAGAATATGCCATCTTAATGTAAGAACTGTTTTAAAATGGGTCATCATGTTGAGAAATGCCATTACTCAAACCCTATTAAAAAAGAATCAAAACACTAGACTGACCAAATCGAACAGCATGTCAAAAAAGTAAATGTGATGGCGAATGTTAAAAAGAATCAGATTCCTAAGAAAATATATATGCCCCAAAAAAGAAAAAAAAATAGACAAGTTAAATGAAAAGCTCTTCAGGACTTTAGACAATGCTTTAACCCTCCTAATCAAAATGTTTCTACAACTAATGTAGATGGGAGTAATGTCATAAATACAGGTACACAAGATAAAATGAAAGAAGATGTTAAACTTGATCGTATTTTTTATAACAATGAGGATAAGATGGATATCAAAGAAAATGAGGAGTATGTCCTTGTTTTCTCTGAAACTATACAGAAGGAGAGCATCAATGCAACAACAAAAGATGCTACTAAAGTTTTAAAGAAACGGGTAACTGATGTGGTTGATGATGGGAATAAGACTTATGAAGAGACAATGGATGAGAGTGAACTCAACATAAAAGATGAAGCAAGTGAGGAATCTAATGATGATGGATCCTTAGAGGATGATCCTATTAGTGATTCAAACTATGAGGCTAATGTTGGTTACTTAATCTATCTCAACACATTCAATTGACCCTTGTGCTTAGACATATGGCTCTTCTACCCCTTCCCCCATAAGTTCTTTCCCTAAAGATATGGGTTTAAAAGATATTAACTCTCTTTTAGACCCTCAAGCGAAAATCTCTCCTAAATCAATTAGGGCTGAACAAGAAGATATGAGGAAGAGGACCAAATCCTTGATGAATAAAGTATGTCTTTTGAACTATAATCAAATGATGCCATCAGGACACATGGCAATAAAAGTGTCCACGAAAAATGTTCCTCATGAAAGGCCTTTTTTGGAAGATTTGAGAAGTAGCCAATGGTAGTTCAATTAAGAGATTACATAAGTTGGAAAACTACAATTAATAATGATTGTTGAACCTATGACTTCTATTGATAAGTTGGAAAAGAGTGCTAAACACGTAAAATTTAAAAATTTCTATTCAAAGATTTGGATTTATTGGGAAGATAATATTAAATGTACAATTGAATTTGATAATGAATAACTTACTCATATGATGTGAATAGTTAACAATTTAGCTTTTCCTCTCCAAATTACTATAGTATATGCTAAATGTTCCAAGAACTTGAGAAAAAGCCTTTGGGAAGATTTAGCTAACATTCATCAAGTCATTAACGGACCATGGATAATTATTAGTGACTTTAAGTTTGTATTATTTGATGCGAGCTTTTATGGTAATCCTTTCACTTGGAATAATTAAAAAGAAAAAAAAACTTATATTAGGTTAGATAGAGCTCTATTAAAATCAGATTAGACTTTGAGGTTCAATTCAACTAATATCTCTCACCTTAATAAAGCATGCTTTGATCATTGTCCCCCTTTGGTGGAGGTTATTAAGAAGGTTGATGCTCGTTGCTCGAAATTTTGTTTCTAAAATATGTAGATTCAGCAGCAATCTTTCCTTAAAGTAGTTGAATCTTCCTAGAATGAAGTGTGCAATACACATGGATTACATAAATTTCAAACAAATTGAAGAGACCTAGGAATTACGCACACTTAGATTAAAATAGTGTATGAAAACATCCATTAAAATGTTAAAAATGCTAAAGAAAAGGTTAATGAATTGGAAATGGTTTGTGAAAGTGACAATAATAAAGACAACTACCTTAACCTCCAAAAGGCAAAAGAAGAGCTTTTATAATTCATTGAAAAAAAAAGAAATTTTTTGAAAAGAAAAATAAAAAATCAAATGGTTAAAAATGGGGATCGACACTTAAAATACTTTCATGCTATGGTAAAAGAAAGAAGAGTTAAGAATGCCACATAAAAAATTAGGGAGGATAATGGTAATTCGGTTGGGGATGAGGCCTTAGGTACATTAACTACTAACTTTTTTCATGGTCTATTATCAAAGGATTTTAATGTCGAACCATTCCAATATCCTAACTAGATCAACAAGATTGTCACTACTTCAAATAATGAAAGACTCATTGCTATGCCCTCCTTGAAGAAGTATTACAGGTGATATATGAACTCAAATCTAACTCTGAACCTAGCTTTGGTAGCTTTAGTAGTCTATTTTATAAACATTGTTGGAACATTATTAGAAAAAACTTTTATGAAGCTATTCTTGAGTTTTTTAAGGGACTTTATTTGCTAAGATTTTATACTACAACCACTATTGTTCTCATTCCTAAGAATACTCACCCCTAATCTTGGAGGGACTTCAGGCCTATTAGTCTTTGCAACATAACATCTAAAATTCTTTCAAAAATTCTTACTAATAAGCTTAGTGAAGTTCTTCTTAAGATTATTTTTCTAAATCAAATAAGTTTTGTAATGGGGAAAAACATCATAGATAACATTCTCCTTATCGAAGAAGTTTTATTTGATATGGACCATAAGACTAAGAGGTAATATGATATATATTCCATAGATGAATACAAGAACCCAACATCATGCTAACTAAAGGGGGTGATAGTTAAGGGACGAGTAGGGGTTCTCATACATCGACAATGATATTATACACCAACACCTTACAAGAGCTTAGGACACACATGATATGATGTATAAGTATGACCGGAAGTCACTTGCCATTAGTCTATGCTCAATAGGCTAAATAAGAGTAGCTCAAGAGTAAACAAAAAGGGACACTTAACTCAAGAGGGAATAAAAATTCAGTGTATTCTTTTGTATATTATTTTGTTACGGCTATTATATTATGCGAGTATTCATAGTACCCAATTAGGATAAGTCCCAAATAATAGGAAATGACATAAATGGATCCCTTTTTTTTTCAAATAAAAAGAGAATAATTTACAGAGGGAGCATGAAATCATGCAAAAGGAACATCCTCTATCAAAAAGGATAGTACGGATGTCAGAAAGGATAGCGTGTGCTCGTTTCACCCAATCTACGGTCCTAATAACACTGTAGGCTGAGTAAAGGTAGGTCTCTAATTAGGTTTGGTCAGCGTTGACAATTTAGCACTCAGATTGTTAGGCTAAACAAAGGTTCACTTAGGGGACGACTCATATTGGGATCAGTCTTGGATGGTCGGGTCCTAACAATTCTTAGCTTAGCCTCAACATTCTAGAGATGGTTGTATTTAGATGTGGCGCTTGGATTAGTGTATAGCGGAGGGTTCGATTCGGTACATCAGCTGGTCACCTCAATAGCATCTTGGATGGTGTGAAGAGAAAAGTAGCTTAGCAGATCGGACTAAGGTAAGCATTGCTTCGCATGCCAACAAATCACCTTAGTAACTTCCTAGATGGTCCAGAAAGTGAAGTATCCCAGTAGATCGGATTAGGGAAACATTGCTCCCCGGTGCTTAACTCACTCAAACAGCTTGGCGAACCATCTGAGAAAGCCTCTAGGCTTAGGAGCATGTGATCGTTCTTTGATCCCTATTATACCCTCTAGGTTATTTGAGATTTGGGATCAAATCTAGTTTAGCTCCAGATTACTCGTCCTCAGGAGTGTAAGGTTAAAGATCAACAATGTTGAAGGAGTCTGAGACTCCATATCCTTTAGGTAATTCAATCCTATAGGCATTAAGATTGATCCTTTCAAGGACTTTAAAAGGTTTATTGGCTCTAGGAGACAACTTGCTCTTCCTTAAGTTTGGGAATTGTTTCTTACTAAGATGTATATAAACCAAATCACCTAGTTGAAACCCTATCTTCCTCCTTCCTCTACTTCGCTTCTCAAGCTTAGCACAATTGTTCTACAACCTTCTGGTGCATGGCTCAATGGCCTCAACTCTTTCAACGGCTTGCCAGTCATCATTAGGCATCAGCTAGGGTGCTTGGCTTATCGGGAGCTCCAAGTTAAACCCATAGGTGACCTCGAATGGAGACATGCTAGTTACACTGTGGGCAATCCTGTTGTAGGCGAACTTAATGGTTGGTAGGCACAGATCCTAGTCGACCATGTTTTGTCTGACAATAACCCGTAACAAAGTTTCCATAATTCTATTGATAACTCTGGTCTATAGATGGCAAGACATACTGTACAATAGCTTAGTTTCCATCCACCTCCATATCATCCTCTAAAAGTAGCTCATGAACATAAGATCTTAGTCCGAAACAATGGTTTTAGGCACGCTTTGAAGCTTGATTACCTCCTATAAGAAAAGAAAAGAGATAATTGAAGCATCATTAATTTTGGAATAGGGTACAAAATGTACCATCTTGCTAAATCGATCCATAACTACTATGATGAAGTCCTTCCCTTAGGACATCCTTGGCATTCCTAACATAAAGTCCATACTCAGCTCAGACCATGGTTTGGTCAGGGTCAACAAGAGTTGGAAATGTCCTTGCTTGGCTCGGCTTGTCGCCTTTTGGTAGGTCACACACTTTTCTAGCATAGATTGGACATCTCTCTTCATCATTAGCCGAAAGAATCTAAAAGATAGCACCTCTTAGGTTCAGTGTTGGCCAAAGTGTCCTATCAATCCCCCAATATATGTGCCTCGCGCACTAGTAATTCTTTAGTGGAACTGGTCAGGATATATAGCATCTTCTTCCTAAATAAGTATTCATCTTCCCTATGATTGTCATCCAGTGTCCATCCTTCCTCACATTGGGCATAGATTAGACCAAAATGTGAATCCTTAGCATATAAATTCTTTATGGTTGAAAAACCAAGTAGCTTTATTTGAAGCTCGGTCAGGAGGGCATGTCATCTTGATAGGGCATTGGCCACTACGTTGTTTCTTCCATTCTTGTATTTTACGACATAAGAAAAACCCTCCATAAACTTAATACATTTGGCTTATCTCGAAAATAACTTGGGTTAGCTCTTCAAATACCTCAAGGACTCATGATTGGTGTAGATCACAAGCTCCTTGGGCAACAGATAGTGTTGCCATACTATTAAGGCTTAGATTTAGGAGTAGAACTCCTTGTCATAAACAGAATAGTTGAGTGTAGCTCTCCGAAGTTTCTCACTAAAGTAGACAATAGGTCAGCTTTCTTGCATTAGTACAACACCTATGTCTAGTTCGAATGCATCACACTGTACTTCAAACATCTTGTCAAAACTTGACAAAACTAAGATGGGGGTTGTAGTTAGCCTCTTTTTCACTTCCCTAAAACTCCACCCCTTTCTCTATTCCAATCTGAATTCAATATTCTTCTTCGACAGTTCAATAAGCAGGGCTACAATTGTACTAAAATCCTTTATGAATCGATGATAGAATGACGCTAGGCTATAGAAACTTCTCACATTTACAAAACAGGTCAGCTCAAGCCACTTTACAATCACTCGTATTTTCTCATCATCGACTTGGATGCCACCTTTCCTCACAATAAACCCTAAGAAGATCACCTTGGATTAGAAAAAGTCGCACTTCTTCAAATTGGCATAGAGTTGTTTAGCTCGAAGTTTTGCGAGGACTCTTCAGAGATGCTCCTAGTAAGTCTCTAAGTCGGGGTTATGCACTAAAATGTCATCAAAATAAACTATTACAAACCTTCTTAATAATTCTTGGAGCATAGGATTCATCAAGCACATAAATGTACTCAACGCATTGGATAGTCCAAATGGCATTACAAACCATTCATATAAACCATGTCATGTCTTGAATGCAGTTTTCCACTCATCACCTTCACATTTAGATATCATGGTATCTAGATTTGAGGTTGATCTTAGTGAATACTCTTGCTCCACTTAACTTATCTAGCATGTCATTAAGCTTGGCTATGGGATACCTATACTTGATGGTGATTTGATTGATTACTCAGCTATCCATACACATCCTCCAAGAACCATCCTTCTTCAGCACTGATCAGGTCAAAACGGTACAAGAGTTAAGGGACTTATGTACTTACCCCTTCTCCATTGGCTCATCTACATGCTTTTGCAATTCGACTGCCTGTTCGGGGTTCAGCCTATAAGCAGGCTTATTTGAAAGTATGGCTCCTATTTCTAGGTCTATTGCATGCTCGATACCTTAGATTGGGGGTAAACCTTTTGGTAGCTCCTTTGGAAACAGGTCAATAAATTCCTCTAATAAGGTTTTCATCTCAACAAGCAACTCTTTCTCTTTAGGTCTCAACTTTAGAATTCTTTAGATAAGCAAATAAGTGAATCCTTCTAGCTCTATCTCCCTTTTCAGTTCGACTTACATCATCACCAAAGCCTCTTTCTTTAGGGTTCAGCTAAGTTGAGATTGCATGACCTTTACTTGCTCGGTAGTCATCGATCTCAATTTCATCCTCTTACCCTCATTCTCTACAGAACATGTATTCCTCTTTCTGTCATATATAACAACTTGATCAAACATCCATGGTCGTCTAAGTAGAATGTAGGATGCACTCATGGGCAGCACATCAAATAACACTTCATCTCGATACTTACCAATGCAGTTTGACATAAACACTTGCTTATTCACTTGTAAGGCTCCCTTATCACTAAGCCAATGAAGCTTATAAGGTTTTAGGTAGGGTTTAGTCAGTAATTTCAACTACTAGACCAAAAATGCTAAGGCTGCATTGATGCAACTCCCATTATCAATGATCAATGCACACAGTGATTCATTCACTTTGCATTCGATATGGAAAAGATTTTCCCTTTGTTCATTGTCTTTCTTAACACTAGAGTAGTTGGCATAAAGTTGCGTTCCTTGTCATAGATAACTTCCTCCTTAGAGAGTTTAATCTATCAGTCCTCTTTCAACTCCTCTACTTCTTCATCAATACTTTTGATTTCAACAATTGGCACCTCGCCTCGAATTACCATGGTTCACCTGTTCGGAAACTAGGCAACCACGTGTCTAAATCCTTGGCATTTGAAATACTATATCTCACTCGTCTTCCTCCCTGAACTCTAGCCCTTCTTAAACTTCCTCGAAGGTTCCTTCTCCTTGACTCAAGTAGCTGGAATGGGTCAGATCTTAAAAACCTTACTTAGTTTCATTTGCACGGTTCTACTTGGAACAATTCGACTACTACCTTGTCGGTCGATTAGCAGTTGGAACTTTCTTATTCAGCGCCTTTCTATGCTCTAGGTGGCTCAAATAGCATCATTAAGCACTCTAATATCTAAGGTTTCTTAGACATCCCCAACCTCATACATCAATCCATTGATGAATCGACATACAGTTTGGTCCTTCAGCTCTACGACTTCACATCAGATCATTAACATTTGGAATTCCTTAACATAAGTGTCTACACTTGATCTTCCTTGTCTGAGCTCTTACAATCTTTTGAAGGCATCCTTCAAATAATCTCAACACAAACCTTCTCTACAAACTCTCTTAATTTCATCCTAACTCCTAATCTCTCGTTCACCTTCTCTTCTTCAGGTGTCTTGCAAGTTCTTCCACCATCCTACATAACCAATGAACTCCAGCACAACAAGTCTAACCTTTGTATTATTGGGTACATCGTGACATTGAAACTACTTTTCAATCCCATTTACCTAATCTAGGCAATCCTCAGCATCACCATTGCTAGAAAAACTCAAAATACGTATCCTCAATCCTTTAACTCTAGGGGCTCATACACTTCTTTCTTCAAGCCTATAATACTCCCCTACTTCGTCATTTCCTTCAGCTTCTTCCTCAATCTCTTCAAGCACTAGCCTTTATCTTACACCTCTACCAATTCCGTTAGCTTAGGGTAGTTGAGCTAAGGCATTAACTGGACCAAACTAACCATCACCTCACCCTTGCTACTCATGTTCTCTAATGAGGCTATTTCTAGTTCATTGTTTGTCTTCTTGGATAATAGTCACCAAATTAGCTACCAAGTTGGTAAGCCTATCTAAGCAGTCACCTACTGATTGAAGTATGAAGCTTCCTTCTTACCCTTGGCCATGTTGAGTACCACTTTCTTGGTTTTCCAAAGTTTCTCGAACACTTGAGTCTGACAATGTTGGTTACTTCACAAAATTTATGTCTAATAATACCACTTGGAGATCAATAACTAATACTCCAATCACCATGAAAATTACACAACAAATAAACAATCAATAACACTCTATTTTGCATATCGAAAATAGGGGAAAACAGAGCACATAACACTTTTCAACTACTAAACTCCAAAGTTAATAATAACATCATTATCTCATAGTAATAAACTACTCAAAGAACACAATAGCAAAATCCAGCTTTGAACATAACCAAGCTCTAATACTAAGATGATATAGATTCCGTGAATGAACACATAAACCCAATATCATACGTAACCAAAGGGGGTAGGTCCAAGCTACAAGATGGCTTAAAGAGTAAATGATAGTTGAGGGATGAGTAGGGGTTCTTGTGTACAAACGATGGATATTACGCACCAACGCCTCATATGAGCTCGGGATACACTTGATATGATAAATAAGTATGATCGGAGGTCATTCACCACTAGTATATGCTTAATGGGCTAGATAAGAGTAGCTCAAGAGTAAGTAAAAAGGGATACCTAGCTCAAGAGAGAATAAAAGTTCAATGTGTTCTTTTATATATCATTCTATTGTGGTTATTACATTATACAAGTATTTATAGTACCTAATTAGGGTAAGTCCTAAATTATAAGAAATTACAGAAATGGATCCCTTCTTTCTAAATAAAAGGAGAATAATTTATGAGGGAAGCATGAAATTGTGTAAAAACATCCTCTGTCAAAAAAGATATTATGGATGTCAGAAATGATAGTGTGTACGTGTTTCACTTAATCTACGGTCCTAATATCACTGTAAGCCAAGCAAAAGTGGGTCTTTGATTAGGTTTGGTCAGCGTCGATCCTTAATACCTATCATAATCTCTTCATGAAAGTTAATATGGAAAAAGCCTATGATAGACAGGATTGGGTGTTTCTATTTTTTCATGCTTAACAGTTTAGGCTTTCACTAGAAATTTTCATTCATGCTTAAAAGGGTTATGTATAATAGTTAGTTCTTTATGCTTGTAAATGGGAGTACAATTGGACTCTTTCCTTCCACTAGGCGTTTGCATCAAGGTGATCCTCTTTCCCCATCACTGTTTAGTCTTGCATCCAAATTCCTTTCATAAAGTCTAAATTACCTTTTTTATATGATACACATCACTTAAGTATAGAACTTTTGTACCTATTTGTATCTCTCACCTTAGCTTCTTTTATGACTGTATCATTTTTTTTAATGGTTCTAAACCTTTAGTATCAAAGGAACTAGAATGTCAATTAGGTATAGTCCTTCTATACCTATTTGTATCTCTCACCTTTGCTTTGCTAATGATTATATCATTTTTTGAATGGTTCTAAACCTTTAGTATCAAAAGTGCTAGATTTTCTTAGCCAATATAAAAGGATCTCCAATTAAAGAATCAATAAACATATAAACTTTCTATTCTTCCCCCCAAAAGTGTAAAGCAATGAATAAAAGAGCTACATGGACTATAATAAGGATGAATGCCTAATATCTACCACTCACATACCTTGGTTGCCCTCTCACCACTGGGTGAAGGGATTGATAGAGCTCTAATAATGTATTTGAAAAAGTATGGGGTAGGCTAAATACTGTGGTGACTTTTAGTTATCGACGCGCTTGGGAGGGGGTGGTTCTAGGTATGGTGTTCACATTACTCTCATTAATAGCGTTCTATTTTTAGTTCAATATCCCACCACCTTTGTACGGGGTTTGCCACCTTTGCAATTACGCACCCCTCTCCTTTGTACTATTTTTATCTATTAATAAAATTTGGGGCTAGCAACCCCACTACTCCTACCCTCGCCCTGCTTCGATGTATGGGGGTTTCCAAAAAAATTAAAAAAGAAAATAGGAAAATAAATTTAAAAAGGGAATATTAAATAAATAATTTAAATAAAAAGAGAACATAAAAATTTAAAATATAAAATACCTTCTGACAACCTTCAAGCAAAGAGCTAGCTGGTAACTATTTATGGGGTATAGAAGGGGTAGTCATTGTAGATCATGACTTATTATTGAAATAAGGACATGCAACCCACATTTAAGTCAATTTCCAATGAAAAGGAAATAGTTTTGCTTAGGGGGTAGGGTATGGAACTAGTGAAGCTCAATAGGTTTTAATGTGACCCAATTGAAATTTAATTAAGATTTACTTATTTTTCTTAGTTTTTTAATTATCAAAAGTGAGTCACTACCCCATGGCTTAATGGCCAAAAGACTTTTTTTTTCTCTCTTTTTTTCTTTTTAATTACTTATTTAATGTTCTTTTTTAATTTGTTTTACTATTTTATGTTTTTAATTGTTTTTCTTAATTATTTAATATATAGTTTTCTTTTCTTTTCTATTTTTTTTTATATGTAGGGGTGGGGATGGGGAAGTGGTGGTTGGGTTGGTACAAGTAAAGCTTGATGGGCTTCAATGTGACTCCATTGAAACCCAATTAATCTCCACTTGTTTTTCCTTTTTATCTTTTTAAATTATCAATGGTGGATCGCAACCTACGGCTTAATAGCCAAAAAGCTTTTTTTTTCTTTTTCTCTTCCCTTTTAATTATTTATTTAATGTTATTTTTTAATTTATTTTACTATTTTCTATTTTTAATTGTTAATATGTTTTTTTCTTAATGATTTAACATATATTTTTTTAATTTATTTTCCATATATATATGTATATACATTATATTTTATGTAATTAATAAACTAACTTACATATATAATCATACTTTCATTTATATGTAACTCTATCTAATTAAGTATGTAAAATTTTTGTTTTCTCCAATTTTCTTTTACATTTTATACTTTTTATTATTTTTCTGATTTTTATAATTTCTTATAATTTTATATATTATTTATTTATAATTTTATGTCTACGTCATCACCAAATCAATTATACATCAACAACACATGGTGATAGCATACCCTATTTAAACTACTTAATGTAACATTGATCATGTAGACATCCCATTTTTTCCCTCCATAATTTTAGAATTTTCTTTTTAAATAAGGAAAAATGGTCTTAATTTACAAAAATATATATATAATTAAAAATTACAAAAAATTATAAATGCAAAAAAGGGAAATTTTGGGGGAAATAAAACTTTAAAGTTAGAATGTTAAGAGTAATAAATAATTCAGAATAGTTTTTTATAAATATTAAAGTCTTGGGTTAGTATGCTATTTTAAGCTTAGTAAAATTCTAGTATATCCATTTTTGGTTGTTAAATGCATTTTTTGTACAACCTATAATATAACCCAACTAGTTAGGCACTTGGACTTTATAGCTTTACAAACTCAAAGGTCTTGCCTTCAATCTTGGCTAGATGTGCCCAGCTCATTTAATTTTTTTTTCTTATGACTACCATACCACATGTTGAGCTGCCGTTAGGACATATGTCATATCATTATACATGATCGACTTTTAGCTATCCACATAACTGACATAGCGCCACGTCAGCATCCTCTTCCCTCTCTTTCCTTCCCTTTCCTCTTCTTTCTTCCATTTTCCCACAAGTCCCTTGCTAAGGTGCTTAGTTTAAGGTTATTTTTTACCACTTTTTCTACAAGATTTCACCAAATTAATAGTGAAATCGTGCAAATTACTTAAGACACTATGAATGGTAACCAAATATTAGACTTAATTCATCCATTTGGCTAGTTGAATTGGCCATAAAATATGGGAAAAACTTTAAATCACGAGATTTTAGTTCCTTACAATTGGTCAAATCCCAACATGAATGGAAGGTTTTGAAGCTTCCATTGTATAATCTGAGCAACGAGGCCACCCAAATTGTGCAAAAATCACATGAGTCATGCCATTTCCTTCAATTCGATAAATTGACCCAAGCTTCTTGGTCGTGATCTGATCTGGCCATTATTTCACTTTCCAAGATTATACGAGCTTGGAAGTGTATAAATATGGCTTTACCATCCTTGACTAATCATTAAGTAATCATCCCAACACCCCTTACAAGCCCATTCAACATACACTCTCTCTTTAGCCTCCCCATCGTAGTCCCTTTCTCTCTATAAGTTTATAGTTTTTATAATGCTTTTTAAGCCACAAAACCACTTCTTCTAACTTCTCTAGCTTGATAGCAACGTAACCTAACTGCCTTCATAACCCGTCATAACTCTTAGCTTCATCTCTAGAGCCACCGCCACTAAACCTTAGGCATCACCTTGACCTCCCTCAAAACACTATCCTTAACTTATCCCCCACAAAGTAATGCTACCACAATGCTTTCTGTACTCCAAAACCCCAAAACATACCTTTTGTTCATCCGTAGTAAGCATTACTGCGCACATTCTCCATCACTGTTGTCAACTACCTAGCTCTACCACCAAATGGGGTGGCGCTTCTCCTATACTCCTATTCATTAATAAGAAACACATGAAACATCCCTTCCTCACTCGTCTTGGCCATTAAAACAGGCTAAATGAAGCTCTTATTGCCATCTGCTTCTTTCTCCTTAGCAACTTGGTTTTCTACTCCATCCGACTCGAATCTGACCCAAAGACCTAGCTTTAACCTACGTACCCAACTGCTATTCATTAGTTCAACTCTATCTTTTAATATATTTAATGTATTTTTTTTTCTTTTTCCTTTTCTTTCTTTTCTTATTTGTGTTATTGTAAACAATATATGGAAAACAAAAGAAATCCAAAAAAAGGAAAAGAAAAAAAAAACAAAGAAAGACAAAGGAAAGTTTTATTTTATTAACATGTTTCAGTTAAAATAGTGAAATAATAAAATATTAAAAAATAATAATAAAAAGAAGAAATAAAAAAAGGTGTTTATTCACTTAGAAAAACTTATTTTAAAAAAAATAATAAATAATTATTATTATTATAATAGTAAAAACTAATAAACCCTTTCCAAAATTAGAATTTTTTTCAAGAAAATAATCAAGGTCCCTTCCTCTTAGATGTTCTTCTTAGATAAAATCAAATGGCTAAAGAACTTAAACCCGATTATTTTTCACAATTAAAACAAACCAACTTGCTAATGTTTTTGAAAAATGAATTATAGAAAGTTTGATCTTTATCAAAGGGTACATAAGTACCCACGAGACAACTTAAAATGGGAAATTCTTTTTATTTTCCTTTTTGTAAGTAAACTTAATTTCTTAGTTTATTGTTCTTTTTTAAAATAAATTAATTTTCTATAATTGTAAATGTAGAATTAGCTAAAAGGGTATTTTAAAAAGATAAACTTAATTTTGGAAAAATGAAAGTGATACTTGATTAAGATTTAATAGGGTAGCCCCTGAATCCAAAACCTTTGGTCTTTAAAAATTGGTTTTTCCAGTAGACCAGTAGCTAAGTTAAAATCGATCCACCCAATTGATTTGACCTAACTCATGTTTTTCTGACCTCGGTCTGGTGGGGACTCTAAATTTTTTTCAAAATTAAAAAGAACCAATTTTTTTTTTTTAATCCTTAGTCAAGGATCTATATTGAATGGGTATAGGGTTTAATATAGGTTAAGTTAAGAAAAATATTAAAAATCAAGAAAAATTTAAGCTCGACTACTTAGCAACTCTACTGGAGACGTCAAAAGGGCTAGCCACTTAAAAACTTTTTGAAATTAAATTATTTCTTTATTGTTAAGATTCGTTTCATGTAAATATACTTTGTTTTAATTTTCACTTTTTGCATGCATCATACTTAGGATATTGAGGGAATAATTGGATCAAGAATGCAAGGTAGATATAGTAAGACCTATACCGTCTTAAGACCCTAAGAGGAGGGCCCTTGTGTAAGCTTCAAATGCTATGGGGTAATTACCTTTCAGTGTTGATTAGGCTATCCTACTTAAGTTTCGATGTGACCAATGAACCGTTTTCTTGAAAACGTATAAGGTCATAGACCTTAAGGACCTTTTGAATCCATCCTAATTGTATATACTTCTCTTAAACTTTAAGTCGATACACTACTCCTAAAAGTTGCAATCTACTAATATTAGAGTTTTTTAGCAATGCAATCATTTTTTTCGATAATAGCATCACAACTTAAGGAATGATGTATTAACCTAATGTAACTAGCATATGCATGTTTCCACATACATTCTTTCATTTCATTGATAAATGATTATTGTTCATGAAATGTTTAAGCTTAAACATAATGGCAAGTGACCAACTAAACAATCAGAAAACTAATGATAGGCTACGGGATCTCCCTATCATCCGCGAACAGCTACTAGAAGTTGAAATTGCTTATCTGAAAGAGAAGCTCAAATGTTTTGAAGCTCATAACCGGACCTTAAAAGCACTTCTTGGACAAGTCCTTATGGAAACTTATCAAATGTTGAAAGATCTTAGAACTCATTTGCGAGACTTAGTTTAGGGTCTTTTAGATTATGGCTAAGGGGTCTAGAATAAATGTCAAGTTTCGCTAAATAATAATTAGGTTCTTTATCTATGTTTTTCTGTATTCCAAATTTTCAAGGTAATAAAAGTTTCCTTTAGCATATCATTCTTCATTCTTTAAAATTACCCTTCTGTAGATGGTCCTTCATCTAACCATTATTCCCTTTTACTTAGGGAAATGTAAATAAATTCCACAAACTTGTAAATAGAAACCCAAAATCACCATCCTTATTTGTAATTAGATTTCTTGGTTTCTATAAAATAAAGCCCTATCTTTCTCTCTCACAAAAAAAAAAAGATAATAAAAGATGAAAAAGAAAATAAGAAAAGTTGCTAATGGTTACAAATCTTGATGAGATACTGACAAAGCAACCACCCTGCCTATTAAGGCAGCTAACCCCAAACACAACCACTCAGCCCGTTTGAGTAGCCAACCCCTAACACAACTACTTAACTTATCCAGGTAGCCAACCCTAAACATAACCACTCAACCTGTTTAGGCAGCTAAACTAAATACAAACCTTTGACCCATTGAGGCAACCAAACCAAAACCTTTTAGCCCATTAAGGTAGTCAATCCAAACCTAACCACTTGATTCACTAAGGTAGCTAACCTAAAGACACAAACCTTTGACTCGTTAAGATAGCTAACCGTAAGCCTCGACCCATTAAGGTAGTCAAAGCAACTTAAAACCCCTAGTCCATTGAGAAAACCAAACCCAACCATATACCAAGTCAAAACACAAAGTCAAATACAATGTCTAACCTTGAACTTAGATCGAATGAAAAGTATCATTTCACTCTAAGGCATATTTTAAGAAATTGGGAGGCAAAGTTAATCTCCACCTCAGGGCAAATAAATATAGATTCCTCTCTAAGGAATTGATGACTTACTTTTAAAAGGTTTAACATGAAAAGAGACAAACTAAATCCCATACACTAACTCTTAAAAACTTTAAGAGTTGATAACATCACGATGAGGGTACTTTGGACTTATTCCTTAAAGGAAGTCCATTTTGAATTTAATACGTAAATTAAAATGAAGTTAATTAGTTGTTTTCAAATCCTAAAGACAATTATCCTTTGTTAACTCCGTTGGATCAATTTAGAGTATTTTTAAATTTAAACCTCATTAAGAACCACCCCACATAAGGTAGTTCGAAGGTTAGGGTCATTGATTAAGAGAGAAGGAGAAGACTAGTTTGTGCTTGTTGTAATAACATTAATTTAAAGACAATCTCTATTTTTGATAATTTTTTTTTTAATGAAGAGACAACTCCTTTTTAAACACCCAAAGCTTACATATACCTTGCCTAAGGCCACACACTAAGAATCTATGGCTTTAGGACCTTGGATCTCTTAAAAAGAACAAACTCAGCAATGGAGATGATCACTTTTGGGCTAAAGAAAAGAAAGAAGAGCAAGAAATAATGAGGCAAAGTAATAAGTAAAAAAAAAAGAAAGAAAGAGAGAGAGAGAGAGAGTGAGAGAAGAAGAAGAAGAAGACAAAAAGAAGAAAGGAAAAAAGAGAGAGAGAGAAAGAGAGAGAAAGGCTTGAAAATTAGGCTTATATGTAAGAGAAAAGCTCATACCAAAGAAGGCCCAAAAGATGCAAGGCCCCAAATCACATTCCTAGCCTAAAAACACAAACCCTACATATTCATCCTAAATCACAAACACAAAACCCCCTTAATCATCACAAACACAAGGCCTTCTTACCTTCAATACCAACTACACTTAATAAAAGTTCTTCTAACTACAAGGAATAATTTATCCTAAATAAAAATTGCTTTTTGAAACTAAGGTAAGCACAATTCTAATTTTTTCTAAAAAGTTCTTGACTTCTATACTCAAGTTAGATAAAAGTATTTCTTTCAAATAGGCCCTTTCATTAGTCCTTTTTGAAACTATTTGACCAAAAGCCTAATTCATAATATTAGATCGAAAAAAGACCTAACAAATTAATCAAAGAGTACCATAATTTTTGGAATAGTAGTCAAAGAGCAAAATTTAAACTAAGAATGTGTAAGGAAATCTTTTTAGACTAAACTAATCATGAGTTACCTCTTCTTTAAGAAAGAAGTGTTTAAAATCACAATGCTCCACTAAGCTCAACATCAAGGTCAAGAGACATTTTCAAAGACTAAAAAGAATATGAGATGCCCCACATGGTGATCAAGGAAGGGGATAGTTATAACATTTGCTTCTTTAATAAGAATTTATACTCGTTAGCAAATTTTCAAAAAAAAAAAAGGAAAAAAGAAAAAGATAAAAGAAGAAAGAAAGAAAAGAAAGAGAAAAGCTAAAGGCTCATTACAAGTTTTTTCCATTTTTTTTTTTCAAATCTCAGTCATTTTGAATGGCCAATCCTTTAAATGGGGTCGTTTTATTTCTTCCAACATGATCATTCCATTTAAGTTGACTACTAATAGTCTAAAACATCCTATCTAATGTAGTGTTTCCTTTTAGCCAATGCCCACCAATTTTTTTTTTTAAAGAAACCAACAAATCTTCTCCTTAATGCTTTTCTCTATTATAAATGGTTTTTACCAAATTCTTTACTAGTAAATTTTACAATTCAAGACATTTTTCAAATAGGTTACATCCCCAAATCTTTTTCTTAGGGTTTTAGGGAGCCTTTTGGGTGCTTATGCTTTGTCATGTCCCTTTAGGCCTCTAGCTAACTCAAGGAGTGTTATCCCATCTCATATTCTCTCTAAGGTTGTAGTTAACTTAAGGAGCACTATCACATCTCATTCTTTTTAGGGTTACAACTAGTTCAAGGAGCACTATACCGTCTTACATTCTCTTTAGGGTTCTAACTAGCTCAAAGAGTGCTTTATCCGTTTGCCTAAGTTAGTCAACTCAAAGGAGTATGATCAGGTTTCAATTTGTCATTTAGGGTCTATTGAGCTTGGTTTTTCACCCTCCCGATTCTTGTATAAAATTAAGTCTTCTCTAAATCGATTAATACTAAACCCTACCCATTTAATATTGACCTTCGACTAGGGTTTAAAAAAGACCATTTTTTTCCTTTTAAAAAGGGATTGGGGTCACCACCCGACCGGAATCAAGAAAAAGTGTTAAGTTGTAACCAATTAGGTGGATTGGCTATAACTTAGCTACCGGTCTATCAATTAAAAAAATAATAATAAACCAATTTGTAAAATGACTTATCTTTTAAAACCAGAGATTTAGGTCCGGGGGCTAGTTTATTAAACCTTAAACAGCTACCATTTTTAACTTTTCGAATTTAACTTCGCTTTTCAAATATACCCTTTTAATTCCTAAAAACATCTAATTATGATACATGCAACTAAATTGATTAATTTACATAAATATCAAAAAATTAAAAAATTAAAACTTTCTATATTTTAAGTCACCATGTACTTGCATACAGGTGCTTACGTACCCGCTATTCGGGATCAGATTTCTGTAGTTTGTTTAATGAAAATATAACGGGTTGATTAATTTTAACTTTGGAAAAATCGCCGGGTTTACGTTTTTACCTATTTTGAGTTGATTTGAGAAAAAATTATAAAGGATTCTACGTTGGATTTTATTTTTGAAAATTCTAAATGATTCTAATTTGAAAATTAATTTATTTATTTTCATTTATTTTTAGAAAACTCAATTTTTCTAAGTGTCAAAACAATATTTTTTTACTAACCTATTTATTTATTTTTATTATTTTTTTATACTTATTCTATTTATTTCTATAAATAAATAGACTACTTCTTTTCTCTCTTTTTTTTCTTTTTCTTTTTTCTTCTCTTTCTTTTTTTTCGTTCTTTTTTTTTCCTTTTCTCATTTATAACATTTATAATAAACAAATGAATAAATAAATAAAAGCTCGGTCGACTCACTTCGACTTGGATCCACTCAGTCAGCTCACTTTAGCTTGGATCGGCTCGATTAGCTCGGATCGGCTTCGATTAGCTTAGTCGACTCACTTCGACTTGGATCAGCTCGGTCGGCTTGAGTCATCTTACTTTGGCTTGGATCGGTTCACTTTGGCTTGGATCGGTTCACTTCGGCTTGGATCAACTTAGAGTTGGCTTGGTCGGCTCGAGAAATCTAATGGTGGTGGTTTTCATAAAAACACCATAGGGAATGCTATCCTAAAGAGAGAAGAACCGTGCTAGAGAGAGAAAACCTCGATTTTTGTTTTTTTAAAGTGTTTAGAAGTTTTTGTTGTGTTTTAAAAATGAATAGTAGACCCATATTTATAGGTGTTATGGTCATGTTAAGGATGGAAAAAATTAAATGCAATATGATTTTTTTCCAATTTTGGATTGGATGAACTTGGACAATATGTGATCTCAAATACATAGCTGCGTGTGTATGAATCTACTAGAGTGTGTCGGAATGTGTCTACCATACTTAGAAATAAGTTGGCAAATGATGTGGCGATGACGTGGCCTGTGACGTGGTAATAACAAGACAATAAAGTGAGAAAAGAAAATAAAAGATACATTTTGCACCTTCCATGGATTGAACCTAGGATCTCCAAGTCATATACAATATCAAGTCCAGATGCTTATTCAACTGAGCTATTGGTTTTTCCTTATTCATATATGTAATTAATTACACATATAGACCAAATCAGCTTGAGCTAGATTCAAATCTAAGCTTAAACCCAACAGCTTTTTTTTTCAAAACTATTAAAATTGAAATTAAAATTATATTATATTTAAACAACCTAAAAATTTATTATTTTCTAAATACCCTATTTTATTTTGTATCTTTTCAAATTTCTTTTTTTTTGTATTTTTTCTAAATTTATTATTTTTTGTACTTTTTCCTATTTTCCTTTTTTTTTATATTTTTCTAGAATTCCTATTTTTTCTAAATTTCTTCATTTTTTGGGCTTTCTTTAATTTTCTATTTTTTTGAACTTTTTTTATTTAGGATCCTATAACCTAATTTGAAAAATAAAAGAGGGGCAAAAATTAGGTGTCTATAAGGTCTTAGCCAATTCAAGGAGTACTTTACCTGTTTACCTAGGTTAGTTAGCTCAAAGAGGTAAAACTAGGTTTCGATTTGTCATTCAAGGTCTCAGCCAACTCAAGGAGTGCTTTACCCATTTGCTTTAGTCAACTTAAAGGAACACAATTAGGTTTTAATTTGTCATTTAGGTTCTTAGCCAATTAAGGAACTTTTTAGCCATTCACCTAGGTTAGTTAGCTTAGAGGGGCATGACTAGGTTTCACTTTGTCATTTAGAGTCCTAGCCAGCTCAAGAAGCACTTTACCTATTCACCTAGGTTAGTCAGCTCAAAGGAGCATGACCAAGTTTCAATTAGTCATTTAGGATCTTAACTAGCTTAAGGAGT
This sequence comes from Lumnitzera racemosa, assembly GCA_024138005.1. NCBI lineage: Eukaryota > Viridiplantae > Streptophyta > Magnoliopsida > Myrtales > Combretaceae > Lumnitzera > Lumnitzera racemosa. Next base: position 29,848,769 of record JAMXBC010000010.1, read on the forward strand.
ATTTTACCCATTCACCTAGATTAGTTTACTTAAAGGGGCATGATTATGTTTCAATTCATCAATTAAGGTTTTATCCCGCTCAAAGAAGGCTTTACCCATTCGCCTAGTTTAGTCAGCTCAAAGGAGCACAACTAAGTTTCAATTTATCATTTAGAGTTTTAGTTAGTTTAAGGAGCGCTTTACTCATTTTCCTAGGTTAGTTAACTCAAATAAGCACGACCAAAATTCAATTTGTCATTTAGGGTCTTAACCAGCTCAAAGAGCGCTTTACCTATTCGCTTCTCTTTTAGGGTCTTGGCTAGCTCGAGGAACGTTATGCCCATTCACTTAAGTTAGTCAACTCAGAGGAGCATGACCAGGTTCTCTTTTACAATCTTAGCTAACTCAAGAAATACTTTACCCATTTACCTAGGTTAATCAGCTTAGATGAGCACAACTAAGTTCTCTTTTAAGGTTCTTGCTAACCTACAGGGGCAATACCCTCTTTCAATATTGTTTAGGGTTCTTGCTAGCCCATATAAATGCGACCCTCCTTTCAATATCGTATAGGGTTCTTGCTAAACCTATAGGGGCACTACCTTCTGTTCAGTATCTCCTAAGGTTTTAGCCAGCTCCTCGAATGCTAGACCCTTCTAAAACTCACTGTAATGTCTCAATCAACTCCTAAAGCATCATCTTACTTCTTTCAACAAATCCTAAGTGGATCAAACCTAACCTAGCTAGCTAGTTGTAGCACTGTTTAGGGAAAATTCATCCTTAAAGCAAAAATGGTATCTCCTTTAGTTTGCATGGTAAAGTTTTACTCAAACTTCACCATTAAAAGGAGTAGCTGTAGACATTTCGTTTTTGCTCTCTATAATTTTAGATTTTTTTTTTTCAAATAAGAAAAAATGGTCTTAATTTAGAAAAATATATATAATTAAAAATTACAAAAATTATAAAATATAGGAAAATATAAAACTTTTAAAAAATTAGAAAAAGTATAAAAAAATAAGAAATTAAAAAAATATACAAAAAAGGGGAAATTTTAAAAAAGTTAAAAAAAAAACTTTAGAGTTAGAATGTTAATAGTAATAAATAATTTAGAATAAGTTTTTAGAAATATTAAGGTCTTTGATGAATATACCATTTTAGGCTTAGTAAAATTCTAATCTAGCAAGTTGTTAAATGCATTTTGTGTGCAACTTATAATAGGGTATGAGCTAACAACCCAACTGGTTAGGCATTTAGACTTTGTAGCTTTACAAACTCAAAGTTCTTAGCTTTAATCTTAGCCGAATGCGCCTAACGCATTTTCTTTTTTTTTTCTTTTCTTTTGACCACTATGCCATGTGTTAAGTTACCATTGGGCTACATGTCATATCATGACACATGACCATCTTCTAGCTATTCGCATGGCTAACATGGTGCTATGTCAGCTTCCTCTTCCCTCTCTTACCTTCCTTTTCCTCTTCTTTCTTCCATTTTTCCCATAAGTCCTTTGCTAAGGTGCTCAATTCAAGGTCATTTTTTACCACCTTTTCTAAAAAGTTTCACCAAATTAATAGTGAAATCGTATAGATTACTTACTATGAATGGCGACCAAAAATTCAACTTAATTCATCCGTTTGGCTAGTCAAATCAACCATTAAATATGGGAAAAACTCTAAATTGTAAGATTTTAGTTCCTTACAATCCATCAAATCCTAACATAAATGGAAGGTTTTGAAGCTTCCATTGTATAATCTAAGCAACAGGGCCACCTAAATTGTGCAAAAGTCACATGAGTCGTGCCATTTCCTTCAATTTGATAAATTGACCCGAGCTTCTTGGTCGTGATCCAATTTGGCCATTATTTCACTTTCTAAGCTTATACAAGCTTGCAAGTGTATAAATATGGCCTTCCCATCCTTGAACAATCATTAAGTAATCTTCTAAACACCCCTTACAAGCCTTTTCGACACACTCTCTCTCTTTAGCCTCCCCATCACAGCCCCTTTCTCTCTATAAGTTTGTAGCTCCTACAATGCTTTTCGAGCCATAAAACCACATCCTCTAACTTCTCTAGCTTAATAGCAACCTAACTTAACTACCCTCATAACCCGTTGTAGCTCCTAGCTTCATCTCTAGAGCTACTGCCACTAAACCCTAGGTGTTACCTCAACCTCCTTCGAAACATTATCTTCAGCAAATCCCCACATGAAAATAACGCCACTACGTTGCTTTTTGTACTCCAAAACCCCAAGACATACCTTTTGTTCATCCCTAGCAAGCACCATCACGTACATTCACCACCACTGTCATCAACCTCCACAACCTAAATGGCTACTAAATGGGGTTGCACTTCTCCTACACCCTCTTTCATCAATAAAAAAACACATAAAACACCCTTTCTCCACTTGTTTTGGCCACTAAAACCGCCTAAACTAAGCTCCTACAGTCATCTGCTTTCTTCCCTTCAGCGACTTGGTTTTTGCTCCATCCAACCCAGCTTTGACCCATGCAACCAACTATTGTCCATTAATTTGGCCCTTTCTTTTAATGTATTTCATGTATTTTTTTTTCTTTTTTCCTTTTTTTTTCTTATTTGTATTATTGTAAGAAAAATATAAAAAATTCATAAAATATAGAAAAAAAAGGAAAAAAAGAAGAAAAAAAAAGGGAAAGAGAAAGGAAAGTTTTATTTTATTAGCATGTTTTAGTTAAAAGAGTAAAAAAATAAAATATTAAAAAATAATAATGAAAAAGAAGAAATAATAAAAAGTGTTTATTCACTTAGAAAAACTTATTTTTCAAAAAAAAAATTAAATAATAAAAACTAATAAACCCTTTCCAAAATTGGGGTTTCTTTAGATTTTTTTTTTCAAGAAAATAATCAAGGGCCCTTCCTCTTAAATGTTTTTCTTAAATAAAATCAAATGGTTAAAGAATTTAAAACCGATTCTTTACAAAATTAAAACAAACTAGTCTACTAATGTTTTTGGAAAATGAACTACAAAAAGTTTTATCTATATTAGAGAGTATGTATGCACCTATGAGGCGACTTAAAATGGAAAAATTCTTTTTATTGTCCCTTTAGCAAAAAAGCTTAATTTCTTAGTTTCCTCTTCTTCTTCTTTTTGTTAAAGAAATTAATTTTCTTTAATTATAAATGTGGAATTAGCTAAAACGGCATTTTAAAAAGATAAACTAAATTTCGAAAAAATAAAAGTGGTACCTACTTAAAGTTTAATAGGACAGCCTTTAAATCCAAAACCTTAGTTTTCAAAAACCATTTTAAAAAATAGTTTTTTTTTAATAGACCAATTACTAGGTTAAAATTAATCGACTCAATCAACTTAACTTAACCCATTTTTCCCAACTCTAATTGGTTGGCAACACCAAATTTTTTTCAAAATTGTTTTTTTTTTTTTAATTTTTAGTCAAGGATCTATATTAAATGATATAGGGTTCAATATAAGTTGATTTAAAAAACATGTTAAAAATTAAAAAAAAAAAAGCAATCTTAATAGATCTCTTATTTAAACCTTTGCAAATATTAATATATTATTTAAATTTATCCCTAAATGATAGTTGCTTTACTAGATATCCCCCTTTACTGCATATCCCATCAAAATATAACAGTAAAACGCCAAAGCATCAACGAGGTACTTTTATTTATATCAGAGTTCTTCCTTCTTTCAAAGTGATCATGCGTTCATGAGTTGGAGTAAATAAGGGCACTTTCTTTCGAATTTATTTCATGCACAGTGACATTTTTAGGCCCATTCCATTTTCATCCCACAAACGTATCAAAGCCTATGGATGCCTCTCACTTTTAAAATCCGTCAAAGCATTTCCACGCGATTTTAATTAAAAGAAATGCTTGGACCTTGTTGTGCCCGTGGACATTGTTGTACTTCGGGTAAGAATTTTTTGTTCTTTTTTTCCCCATTTCCTTCATTAGTTCACATGCAAACCGGCCAGCCGGTGGAACCAAATATGGCTAGCAAAGTAAACAAGGACCTCTATTTTGATTTGCACCTCATGAAAAATACAATCACTCTATTTGTCTTGTTTTTATAATAATAATAAAGTAAAATATTACACGGTTTGATCGAATATCTGAAATTGAACTTGATTCTTGGAAGCTTATAACTTCGGCCATATCTCGATATATTCTTGATAACTCACATGAATATTCTTATACATATATGTATGTATGTATAGTTACAGTTAACAAGAATATATATATATATATATATGTAAGAGTAGTATATTTATTTAGGGTTAATGAAAAAAGTAAATATTATCATATTGGGGCTTCGATCCTCGAATATATATTCAAGTTTAAGTGCATGATAAAATATCACTTGGCAAAAAGTAAATAAACTCATGTCTAAACATACACTTCTTTTCAAAATTAATGATTATTTACACTCGTGCTCTTGAAAATTACCAAAATCACAGTTACATCATAAATTTCATACTAACACAATTAAATCCCCGGACAAATTTTTTAATACCAGAAAATTATTCTTTAAATATAATAGTGAATCGGTCTTTTATACTAATATATATTTGTAACTCTAAAAATGCCGATCTACAATATTGTAGATTATTCTTAAAATTTGATATTAGATAATGCAAATAGTTGAAATTGTATATTAGTATAAAAGACACAGCAGATATTGTGCTAGAGAAGAATATTTAATTTATAATGTCAACATTTTTCAAAGAGTGTAAACATACCATTTTAGAAATCCGGAATGCGGTTGCCATTTTGGCAATATTCAAATATTATCGGAGTAATTTACTCATTACATGATAGCATAAAAAGTACATGTTTTTGTTGTAGCATGCAATTTCCTTTTTCTTTCTTTTAGCCAATGCTCTGAGGATCACTTTTTTCTTAATAACATAAATACACGCTTGCATCACGCAATAATAAACAGCTAACATCCTTATGATTTTGCTTCTTTCTCTCTTATAATTAGCTTGTTAAAAATGAGATTCATGAGATTGATTAGAGTTAGAAAATTGTTTGTAATGTGTCGTCATCAATTCGTAAGAGTCATCAAATCATGTGTTGTATGACAGAAAAATTGGCCTTGGGACATAATTTAAATCAGTGATCGAGACTGATTTCAAACTTAGACATTTTGGGCTGGTCGACTTAATTTTTCTTCCTAAAATACTCTGCACTGTCAAAGTCGCGTTCTTGGCGTCACTTTCATCAATCCATTTTCTTATCCTCCATTTTCCAAGTCGATATGATTGAATGTCCAAGACAAATATCGAGAGATGCATATCTCATCAGCTTTTGTTGTTCTTTTCTTTGCCTCCACATATGCCTTTTAAATTTGGGTTATTCAATGTTTTTCTGGCCCGCAAGAATTGGCTTCAAGTTGTTCACCTGCAGGGAGTACTTTTCGAAAGGTTGACCAACAAGATTAATATTACGGGAAAAGATTTGTTAGATATTAATTACGATGCAAAAATGGGTACAAATATTAATAAAATTTTTATGTGTATGGTATATGTCAACATTTTATTTATACATCATGTGTATATATCACATGTATAAGTATTAGTTTCTTACACACTATATATGCTAACATTGTATTTGTACACTTCTGGTATATAGCATATAGTTTATGATACCCAATGAACTGCCAAAGCAAGTGTAACTTAGTTATGTGGACATTAATCTCCTGTAAAATTGGACCAAGCTAAATTCTCTCCATTTTCAAAGTTGTAAAATTTATGGTAAAAAAAAAAAAAATGAAGTAACACCCAACGAATCATTTTCCTGAGATAAAATACAAAACTAACACATCACATAATATTAAAAGATACGACTATAGTGTATATGTGTAAGTACGATTATGACGTAAATTGAATTATTATATGATATTTATTTAATTTTATATACTTTTGGTAGATAAAAAATAAGACAGAGCTAATCCGTGAACATCAACTGCGACCCAACTTTCCGGCATAAACTTACCGAATACTTTAAAGCTGTCTGCACGCTCTTTGTTATCTTATTCTTTATGCTTCTTTCTCACTTTTAATTTTTTATTGCTAAGTTGGTTGGTGAAATCGACAAAACTGAATACCTCTTTAATCGAGAAAATTTTATTCACTCTCCAGTTGTGCTGTAATTTCAAACCCCAACGAAGGAAGTTTTTCATAACTTGCTTTTTGACTTATTTCTCTCCCTTTCATTTCCTGGAAAAGACACATATCCTCAAACTATACACATATATTTATATTACTGACAAATTAAACTAATGTGAAGCCTGGTCAATGCATGGTGACTCTTGATTTATATATGCATATACTGAAATACAAGTGATGAAATTATGGGGAAAGGCTAATCTTTTATTGATCTAAAATATAGATGAGGATTATTGATAGTCAACAGAACAAAAACCCCACAAAAAAAAATTCATGTCGAGTTTGCTAAGAGATAAAGACAAGAGAATTGTTAAAGCAGGACGTTGCTTTATTGACTTGGTTGTTTTTCTTTTTGTTGGTTTATATTCTTATTTGGAGTATGATTCACGACTGGTGTTGTCTTCAACGGGTTGTCGTTTGTATCGATCGATGAAACCATAGTCCCATTTGGATTCTGGACTAATTTACGTTTACTTTATTACAATTTTCCAGTAGCTACTTGCTGAATATTCCTTATTTGGACTATGATCAGCGATCACGCACTTTAGGGTAAGGGGGATAAAAAAAAATAGCAGAAAACGTAAAGAACGATTCAAAGTTGTTCTCGTGGCTGTAATTTTAGGGCACTCCTAGTTAAAAAAAACATGGAAACTGACCGGTTTTACATGAGCAAGAGGCTTTAAAGCTACTAATACTTTACCAATTTTAATAAGTATTAATAAAATTTTAATACATAATAAATATAAGGATTTAATAGCATTGGTATATATTTATTTTTCTTAATCTTTTTTAATTTATCATATTGACATTTAAAAAATTTAAATAATTTTAATTATTAATTTATAAATTTAAAAAAATTAAGGGAATAATTATTATTCATCCAATTCTCATGAAAACATCAATCTTTTTTCTGACTTGAGGATCCATGCAATCTCTAGTTTTGGAGATCCCCATGAAGAGAATGATTGTTCTTGAATAATTATGTCCCAGGATTTTTTGGCGATGATGGTGACGGATCTGCACGACGTTTATACATGTCTACGGTTGAGAAAATCCTATTCTCGCATGGTGTCGAGAAGACCATCATCAGATGTGTTCTTGCATGATTTTGCAACTCTTTGGTTTTGGTCAATGTGAAAGGAAAGTGGTTTTTCTTAATGGCATAGCATAGCAAAATAATCAAATGATACCGACCAATTTGTGATAATAGATCAAGAGGACGATTTTTCTCCTCTTGTGATCAAGACAAAGATTGAGGCAGCATCTTACAAAGTCAAAAGCCTCGCGCTCCTACAGCTATATGCATGTTGTCAGGTTGAATTGTGCGCTCATGAAAAATTTTGTTTTTATTCGGTCCTTTTCAAGGATTCGTTAGAGGGATAGTCTAAAAGAAGCATTTGAAGCTGGTTAGTTTAATCTTAGATTGGGAATGGAATTGGGACGGATAGTAGTAGGTTTGTATTTTTCAATTTCGTTTTATTCACGGCTGGATTGCAACTTCTGCCCATTCTTTCAACATACTTGTATTTTTTCAATAGTTTTTGTCCGTTGCTTTACAAAGGATTTTTTTTTTTAAAAAAAAAAAAGAGCAAATTCTTATTTTTTTTATAAATTTATTTCACAGTTTATTTATTTGTTTCTTCATTTCTTAAAGTTAATTCACTATGAATTCTACATCATTCCCATATTTATTTAATTATAAGTGTTTTTTATTTTTATTGTACCCAATAATACTAAAATTTAGATTACATTTATAAACCAATTTATCTCTAAGTGATTAATTATTATTACCGATATGGTCATGTAAAACTGATGGAATACATGGACTCCCTTCAAGAACCTATAGCCACTCATATGCAATTTATTCATATATCTCGTAAATTATTATTCTCATGTAAAGCTCAAATAGTAAGTTTATATAGTTTATTTGACGATGGTAAAAATTTCAATCTTCCTAATGTTTACACTAATTGATCAGATTATTATAAAGGTGGTAATTAGGCCCTTTGAATGGAGATTGTGGGTTATTTTACATACAAAATACATTTATATAAACATACAACCTCGATTTTAGTTCATTATTTTTCATCCAATGTGTGATAAAATATTAGAGCATAGTTATACAAAATGAAAATAAATACTTCATATAATTACAAAATTATAATCTTCATTGTCATTCCTACTCATTAAGCTCATGTATTTCAAAATTTCGTATTCCTCTAATAAAGCCTTTTATATCCACAGAATACCGAGATCCAATAGATCATATTATCTATATTAAAAAAATTTCAATTTTTGGGTTCTTGTAATCGAGAAGCAAAAAGCAAACACTTCCTCCCTTATATAATTTGTTAATTTTTTTTCTTAATTCTGGACTTCATTTTCTACGAGGGCAAACACTTCCCCCTTCGCTCGGCCATTTGGTTCAAAGCAGTAGGTAGGTATACAATAACCCGGATCTTGAGGTCCAAAAGGAAAGGACACTGATCCTGATGACTTGGGCCTTCGAGAAGTTCCGATATGGTTTACTCTTTAACATAAGGGACAGTGAAAGGAAGTCATCCACTCCTTTCCAAGAGGAAAAGGGGCAATGCATCCTCTCAAATTTAATGACAACTCACAACGAAATGTAAAAGTGAAAGCAACTGAAGAAAAAAGCTAAAATATATTTAGTTCTGTGGACATAAGAGGCCACAAGTTTCAATACAGTGAGAGAACAATCATCGAATATACTGGAATATAATTATATCAAACTTCTCGAGCCATCACAACAAATTTAAAAAAAAAAAAAAAAGGGCATTGGATGTAATTACATACATTTATGCTAAAATTCAATCAAGTTTCATTTACCATTATATTCATCTATGAAGTTTTCGACCATAAAAAATTCAAAAGTATGGCTAATGGAGCTGTTAATTGATGTTAAATTTAAAAAGCGAGGAGGAAAAAGAGGAGAAGGAAGAGATTTTCAAACTGGAATTCCTTAATTGTTTTTAGAACTTAGATCCTAATTTGGAGTTCAAATACTAATGCAATTCGGGAATTGTTGCAAATGCCAAATTCAATGTCCAATTTGAATAGATATAAAGTATATAGGCACCATCAAATATTAGGAGTAAGAAAGTAATCTTGTTATAAAAAGTATTCATTTATATCCTATTTGACCAAATAAGTTCTAAGTAAATATAAAAAATTATATAATAGATTCTCTGCATAACTTACTTTGTATGGAACATAATACGAAAATGATGTATTAATAGTACTCTAAGACGTATATTCAGATATTATGCGAGAACATGAAATCTTTGTTTTTCCTTTTTTTAATTTTATTTTGGATGCGCGAGCCATGTTGTTATATCTCCAAATGATTTTATCGTTCATATTGCCACTACTTACGCGCTATCATATAGGAAGAATCTTTGATGTGCCGTTCATTTTTACTGGGTCACTTATAGATGGTAGCATCTAATAGGAATAGATATAATAGCAGAACTTTAATTATTCATCAAAGGTTATGAGGATTCCATTTTGAATACTGTTCCATCCTTTTTAATTCTTTTAACCTCTTATATTTACAAATATGAAGATCTATAATTCACTTATATATTAATCGTCGAAAAGACAAGTGGTTTGAAATTGATGGAGAGTACAGGGTATCTTTCTTTAGTCGTGCACGCAGAGGAGAAAAAGTATATCAATAAGCATCACGGGATTAACACCTGCTAATAATAGAAACAGGGATGGAATTAGATCTTATGAAAGCTATGATTTAACATTTTTCACAACTTATAAAAATCCATAGGGTTTTTCTCTTCTATTAGAACCCGTCCTTATAGAGTTTAGTATTTTTAGAATCCTATAAGATACCTTATACATTTATTTTTCTTATATTTATGTGGACCCAATACTAATCATCTTGCTTCAATTATAAAATATTTTATTTTTAATCTTTTAAATTGTTATAAGCATATTCCTAAATGATTAATTATATTTTACAGAATCAAGTTTCCTATCATATCTTTTTGTAGTCTTGAAAGAGAAAAGGAAAAAAAAAATACAAAAGAAAATTACAAAATTACCACTCCTAGGAAAATTTTCCTAAGAATACGACTAATGAAATAAGAGGTGTAAGAAAATTTTCCTAAGAATACGACTAATGAAATAAGAGGTGTAAGAAAATTTTCCTAAGAATACGACTAATGAAATAAGAGGTGATTTCTATGGAGCATTATGCATTTCACAATTCTCTTTCATCGTTCTCTCTTTCTAAAACCTCTCAAGACTTACTTAACCGAATCCATCAATTTGATCCTTTTTTTTTTTTGGCAAATCAATTGTAGATTTGGAATAATAGTGCGGTGTAAATCTAAGCTATGAGAACATTTTTAAGAAATAGGGAGATAATTCACACAATATTATCACTTTCTCTTTCTAGACATCTATATAGAAAAGGTATTATTTTTTCTCATTTTAATTTCTTTTAGGCACATGTTATTCAAATAAATAGTGTTTTTACTTGATACATTATTGACTACTAGCATTTTTTAGATGGGTCAAAGCATTCGTTTTTTCTCTAATGTATATGTGCATTGAATATTTTTCTATACTCCTTTTTCTGTAAGCTTTGCAATTTTTTGTATAAATTTATGTTCGTTAGTGTATTATATATATATATATATATATGTGTGTGTGTGTGTATGTGTGTGTTTTATAACATTGTGTTCATTAGTTAGTATATTTTATATGTATGTGTATATACTTTTTTTTTGTAAATTTATTTTCGTTATTATATTTTATGTATACATATATATTAGGTAATGTAAGCCCCAAAACTAGCAATTCGAGATTTCGATCGGTTGAAAAACCCGATCGAACCTAAATTATAAAGTAAAGTTAGAAATATTAGTAAACCGATCATGTCAGTTTGAATTTAAGAAAATAAGTAATAAAATAGGAGACTAAAAAATTTTCAAATTTTAAGTATATAACTTGTTATTTATCGAAAATGCGTAAAACGCATTCTGGTACTTAACGAATCGCTAAAGATAAATTATATGTATACTAAAAATTATAAAATAACCTAAATAATATTTAGGAATATTATTTGTACTATATATGCATTTACATGTAGGTATAAATACACGTAATTACATAAAATACGCGAAATGTGTTAAAATAATACTAAATACTTAAAGAAAATTCATGATTAATTAAAAAAATCAAGAAAAATCAGGAATGATCCAAATCAGGTCGTGGTAGGTCAGGATTTGTAAAATAAAAATTAACCAATTAAAATTAGACAACACAAAAGCCAAAAATCAAGAAAATTGGACAAAGTCATGCCTAATTAATGCATAAAAATTACAAAAATCGTCTATAAATAGGGAAAAAATTTCCAGAACTCATTTGGATAGTTTAGCATTAGAGAAAAATAGAGAGACTCGAAAATTTGAGAGAAAATTCATAAAAAAAAAAAAAAGGAAAACTTTACAGTTAGGGCCACAAAGAAAAACCTAGACCCGACGAGCAGCTAGAAGTAGACGGTCACCACTACCACATGATGGTAGCAACGCCCAGGTGGGCCAACACACCCATGGCCACCGACGGTGGCTGAAGCCACCCAAATCGGTAAGTTCGATTTCCAGCTCGATTTTGTGTAATTTTGAAAAAAATAATAAATATTCTTGGAAAATTATGATTGTTATTCTGGAATATTTTTTAATGTAGTTTTTAAGAAAAATATTATTTTGATGAAAATATGTCTCGTGATATAGGGTCCTTAAGAAATCGTGTAAAACTGAGCATGTTTCGGTTTAGAAATAACTGACCTTAGGAGTGTAGTTTCGAGCCTAAAATTTTTGTATGGACCATCTCGATGATATAGAACAGTGCTATGAAGCCCTTTTTCAAAAATTAATTTTCTAAATTTTTAGATAATTTTTAGGCCTTAAAATAAGGCATAAAATAGGTAATTTAGGGTTAATAAAGTAATTAGATGGTTAATTACTGATTTAGTGAATAAGTACATGTTTTAGGATGTTGAAATCTGATGGAGTATGATACTTGTAACATTTAGGGTGTTAGATGTAATTATTAGGTTAATTATGTAGTAAATGAGTAATAGAGAAAAATAGTAAATTTTAAGTTAATTTTGGAAATTAGGGTAATTAGAAGTAAAATCTGATTTAGGATAAATTGAGACATTTTGAAATGATAATTGGTGTTTAGAGACGATAATTAGAGTGATAGAAATATTAGAAGTGTATTATATACATAAAAGGTAATAAATACATAATATGTAATTATTAGAATATAATAAATAAAAAATATTATAATAAAAATTGATATTTTGATAATAATAAAAATGTACAATAAATCTGATACGAAACTTGAATTTATGTAATTATATGAAAAATGTAAAAATTTCTCACATTAGGAATGAATTTGGTACACTAATACGGATTTAAGTGTACCGAGTAAAATAAATACTGACTAGGGGTAATGATGGTATTTAGAAGATCAGGAAGTAATGTGATTAATTTCATATTATGGGTTGAAACAAATTTCTAAGGTTAGAATATAAAATACTACTTAGAAATAGAACTAAAACCTAATTTAAAAATCAATGCGAAAACCGAACCTGAACCTAACTCCAAAGCTATAATAATTATAAAAGACTTAAGGCCTAAATAATTAGGCATATTAAACCCTAAACAAAACATAACAATAAGCGTTATAGGATAAAATGAACCTATAATAGTTATATGAAAAACTGAAAACACGTTTGTGTTATAGGGATGATCGGCAATGGCCTGAGTAAATCGGACCTCGAGTGAGCGAGCGAGAAGTCGAGATAAGTTGGGATTAATACGATACTGTATTTTAGAGGCTTAAAATTATGCTTGGTTGTGCTTGTTAAATAGTTGGATGTGTGCATGTGCTTGATTATGAGTAGTGCTATGATTCTGTTTGTTGCTTGGCATGTATTATATGATTTGTATGAAATGATTAATCACCCTAAACTGGACTTAATCAAATATATAACCAGTAATCATAATTGGACATGCATGGCAACCCGTTAGAGGAACTTAGGACTCTCCAACCAAATACCGACCCCTTCGAAAGGGATAGCCAGGATTACAATTGGTCCCTCCTTCATCCTTAGCCGAACTAAGTGACAGGAGAAAAGGTCGTGGCGAGGGTGAAGTCAAAAGTTCGAAGGTAGTCGCAGGAAGAGCGAGGTCTCCATTGCACAAGCTTGGGTTTGGTCATGAGCTGTTGCATTAATGGCAACTCCTCAACTCAGATTAGAGTGGGCGCAATTTCTCTAATCTCACGATGGGCCGGACAACGTCGTGCGATGGTATTTGCTTGCACATGCATTGCACCTAATAAGTTGATTGAAAACCTTATTGTGTTTGTAGTATAGTTTTAAGTCCTCAATCCTAACTTACTGAGCTGTAGTTGCTCACATTCCTATAGACGTCGTGCAGGTGCTAGCTAAGAAGCGGCAAATAACTACTCTGAAGCTAGCAACTGCTGGATCCTGAGGAGTGTGGAAAAACATTGAAGAATCAACACATATGTTATTACTTTTCATTTTTGAATAATGTAATAACTGAATTATAGTGAATATATATAAATTTCCTCACTTTCTTAGGTGATTTATTTAAATTACAAACTATTTACTTCAAAGTGGGTTAGTCGTGGACGCCTTGTATAGATCAGGTCTAAGATAGCAGTTGTAAGACAAACTTCTATCTTAGGATGGTTTACACGACGGGGCTATTACAACTCTACCGCTTCGAGGCGTGACAGGTAATACATGTACAAATAATTATTGTTGAGGGATGTAGAGAATGAACTAGCTTGCGAGGTGGTGTTACTTTTTTATTTGTTTTAGTTAGAGTAATTATTGATTGTAGTACTGTTAAGGGATTATGATAGTAAAATCAAATTAAGTGATGTATTCATAAACTCCAGTAAAGTGTATCTATTAGTATAAGGTAATATTTTTATATTCGAATCCTGAAGTTTATAAAGTTTATGTGGCAAATAATTATAAAATGGATAATATGAGGTTAGTATGTTATGTCGGTAGAAATATTATGGAAGGAAAGGATAGGATGTAGTATGATAGGTGGCCAAGAACAGTAATTGGAGTTTCATTTGGGCCTATGTGTGACCAGATCATTGGATTAATATATAATCAGCTTCGAATTGACATGATGACAGGTTGAGTTGATTCATAGATACTCCATCATAGCTAGGATTAGGGACATGTTTTGTGCCATCCCCATTAGCGATGATTATGATGTCCAATAACTAATAGCTTTCTCAATAGGATGTGGTGGAGTCAGTGATTCAGTAGAATTATATATTGAAATTCATGAAGTGAACCCACTGTTGATAACCCTTCCCCCCCTTCTCTCTAACAACCGAGTATGATGTCGGAGGGCACAACGAAGATATTGGACTATAAGTTAAAATTGGAGTATTCAAATCCCGACCGATCCCACCAAGTCATGTACTGAGCAACAATCGCATGTCCTTTGAACTTAATGTAATGATCACCAACAAATCTAACCGAGATACTAATGTAGAGAATGAATTGGCCTGTAGAGACATTGATGAAGACTCTAATGATATAGATTGTAATGTTAACATTGGTTAGACTAAATATTGATTACAGGAAGTAGAAGAAGCGTAAAGGTCGCATTGACAAAACAATTGAAGGTATAGGTTAATTACAGATGTAGATACGATTGAGATGTCGGAACTTATGCCTTTTCTACGTAGTAAGTATTAGGGATGGAGTGGTGCTATCTAAGGATAGTATAAATGATGGTGAATAAAGCTTTAGCGATGAATTGAACGTGGGCATATGGTTCGAAAATTAAAAAAAAAAAAAAAACATCTATAAACAACTATCAGGGTGAATCATGTTATGAACCACCACGACTTTATCGTGAAAGAATTTGAACCTACATTTTGGTCTATCAGATGCGTTGATTGGGAAAAGGGATGTAGGTGGAGACTCAGAGCTTATAAGAAGCAGCATGCCGAATGCTTTGTGATAACTAGGTTTGTAGGTTCATACATATGCCGTAATCTTACTATAAGCTAAGATTACTCGAAATTGGATTCAAACATCCTATCCTACTTTCTGATAAAGGATATACAAGATTCACCAAGTGTTAAAGTAAAACACTTGCAAGTGACCATTTACAAACAATATAATTATATTGTACACATAAAGAGAATTAGGGAAGTAAAGCATAAAGTGATTGAACAATTTTATGAAAGGTAGAGGAATCATATGTGGTGTTCCCACATCTACTAAATGCCATTCGAGAGGCTAATCCCGGTATTATATGTAAGCTCCTAAAATTGTGTTCAGGACAACCAAGCCTAGATTTAGAGTCTTTAAGGAAAGTTATTCAATTAAGCCCAAACTTTACAACTAAGATAGAAAAGTTAAACAAAGTGACATGGTGAAGTTAGATTTTGGAAATAATAACCCAAAATCCTAATTTTACCCTTAGAAGTGGAATTATTTAATATGACACTAAAATGTTCGGAACCCCTAAAAATCGACTTTAAATTGCGATGAGAACTTAGAAATAAGTTAATTAAGCTATAAAATGAGATAATATAGTATAATTTACTATATGAATATACACGTATTTTTATGAGTATACCCGGTATAAATAATAATTATACTAGTAAATTAACCCTAAATTACTTAATTATATATATTATGTTGAATTCATGAAATTAATTAAGAGAACATATCCTAAAAATAAATTATATGTTAGAAACTTAATTATATGAGTATAATTATATATTATGCACGATATATACATAGGATATATACCCGTATATTAATAAATAATTAAACATTAATAAAATACACCTAAAATACTAAAATAATTGCAAATCTCATCCAAAGGACTCAATATCGGTTGGGAATTGCTATAGAATTGTTGTGGCAAGCTGGGGAGAATTAAAGAAGGATGAATTAAGAGCAATTCCACCTAAAAAAGACACCTCCTACTTGAATCAATGAGGGATAAAATGGAGAAAAAAATTTCCACCGCCAATTGCACCCTACAAATACTACATAACATCATTTAGACTAAGTTTAGACATTTTAGGACCTATACTATAGAAAGAAAAATTTAGAAAAAATCGTAGGAAATAAAATAAAAAAAATAGAAAAACAAAGCATACACCAAGCTAAGCTAATTCCTAAGGCACCCGTTGATCTACTACAGAACACAACCATCACCAAGCAACCCACCCACTGCACAGGCCTTCCAACAACTACTCAACCGCTGTCGGCCATCATAACATCTAAGAACAGCTAGATCAAAATTCTATCCCGTTTTTCAATAATTTTTAAAAAATACCTAAACTATTTAGAAAATTATGAAAAAATTCTTAATTAGGTTTTTGTGAATATATTTTTATGTGATATTTTTATTTTTGAAAAATTCGTAATTTTTAATATGCTTCCTTAAGAAATCTACTATTCATTCGAAATTGGAATTGTAAAATTAATGTATCAAAGGATGTTATTTTTAACTAAAAATTTTTGTGTAGGATGTGTATGATATATGGATAATTTCTATGTAGCCTAAATTTTGATTTGAATATTTTTAATATTTATTTCATTTTTAGGCCTAAAAATGGCTCGAAAATAGGCTGAAATTGTGAAATAAATAAAAAATTATTAAATTAAATGATTAAATGGACACTTACTAATCTCTGGTGAATAACAACAATGTTGGATCATATTGAAATTAATTTGGTACAAAAATGATCATAATTGAGTAATTTAGGATAATTCAATGATAAATTGTAAATATGAATATATAGGTAATAGGTTAAAAACTTGAAACCAAGTGATAAATGAATTCCCTATATATTTAGGAATCTATAAAAATTTTTGGGGAATTTTTTAGTAAACCAAACTATTTATTACGAATTTATTTAGTAAAATAGCTTAATTTACAAGTTGGGACGTATTTTTGGTAATAATAAAATTAAAATAAATTAAATAATTAAATAAAAACTATGTATGAGATTGCTAGTCATATTGGATTAAAAGTATATATTTAATATATTTACTGATATTTTCTTATTGAGATATCCTATAGGTATATTAGAATTAGATAATACTTATATTATAATATTACGTGGACAAATTAGGTAAAATACAATTTAATAACATAAATTATATATAATACGATAATATTTATATAGATATGTATAACTATATTAAAAACTTAAATTATCGGTTAAAAGTCGTTCTAAAAACAGGACTCGTAAAAAGTGTCATTAGGTCTGTACAAACCTGATGATACTGACTTTTTTAAAATCGGACAATCTTAGACAATATAACCTAAAACTCTATCATATTCTAGAATGTACGTATTTCGATAACACTACCAGAATTAAAACGTAATTTAATAAATTGAAAGTACGTTTCGATGTAATATGTAATAGTATAGATGACATATAGTATCAACAATTAATAACTTAACTCGATATGTAATAATAATACGACTATAATATATATATATATAATCATTTTAGATTAAACCTTAATGTTTTCGTAATTATTACGAAAATTGAATTTAGGTCTTTTGTGTAAATAAGATCTTCTAGTAAAAAGACGGCCGACGACTCAAGTTTGTCGTAGTGAACGTCTAAACAAGTAAGTTGGGATTATAGCTTCATCATTTGTTGGGATACTATATTAAAGTATCCGGAGACTCAAGAGTACTTCTGGTTATGTTTGTAGTTAATTGATTATGTGCATGCTCTGTGTGTGTGCGATACTCTGTTTAAATAAGAGTCGAACTCCTTAGTAAGTTGTTCTGCATGTTCGCATTGTTTCTGTATTGTATGAACTTGTTTGGCCACCCCTGATTAAAACTAACATCTATTCAACTAAAACAAAAACTGGACATGCATAATACCTATTAAGGAAAATGATTAAGAGTATTAGGTTAAATACCGACTTAACCGACTTTTTTCGATAGGGAAAGCTGAAATGGTTCTTTCCCTAATCCTTAGCTGAACTAAGTAACAGGCGAGGAGGTCACAGTAAGAGTAGGGACCGTAGTTCGAAAGTGGTCATGAGAGGAGGGTATTATCCATTGCATAAGCTCGGGTTTAGTCTGACTTGAGTCGTAATGAAACTCCTCAATCCAAGTTAGAGCCAATGTAATTTCTTTAACCTCACAGTGGACCGGATAACATTATGCGATATTTTATTTGATTGATTACATTTCATTTCATCATTAATAACCTTGCTTGTGATTGTATGATACTTTTCTAACTCCATCCCACTTACTGAGCTAGTTGTACTCATATTCCCATAGACTCTTTTGCATGTGCTAAGTGAGGTTAAGATGTTCTGATACCACTGTTCGTAGGTTAATGTACTGCTGTTTGGGAAAGTGAGGGATGAAGAATCAATTGAACCTGAGCTTTTACTTTTTTGAGTTTTTAGGGAAACTAATTGGGAATTCCCTAGGATGCTCACTACTTTCCTAACTTATTATGTATATACTGTAAAACCTATTGTTTTTAATAAACTTTTATTATAAACTTTAACTTTAGATATGAAATGTTTATATAAATACTGTTGTAACACAAGACAACAGGTTGTATAGAATAGGTATTTTTTAAGGCTTAACCACAGGTTTGGTTATTAACAGGTATTAGAACGGACGTTTCAAGCTATTTCAGTTGTACACGCCTTGTGTAAATTGTATCTACGATAGCAGCTGTAAGGTTGGCTTCTATTTTAGAATAGTTTACACAGTAAGGCTGTTATAACTTCTCCTATTCGGGATGTAACACTATAGTAGAGTGAAAATGGCAAGACAGTGATGTTGTTGGGCATGTGTTCTTCGACAGGGTCTTCTAGGCATTGAGACCCTATATTAAGGCATTCATACATTGGAGGCTTATCATTACAATCGATGGAACATTCCTTTATGAGAAGTACAAATATAAACTACTGATTACAATCGAAGTTAATGGTCATCATCACATAGTCCTACTGGGTTTTGCCCTAGTTGATGAGGAATGTCAGTATAGCTGGAGTTGGTTCCTAATGTGTGTGCTCATGTACTTTACAAGAGATCGTACTATTATATGTTTGATTTCGGACCATCATGCTATGATCTAATCCGTAGTTGGGAACGAGAATGTAGTGTGGCCAAGTGGTTGGCCATAGCTATGGTGTATTCTATATATCAGCAGTAACTTCAATACTCAAGGCTAAGAACAAAGATTGCAAAGAGCTAATAAGAAATGTCGTTTACTGATTGCAAACTAGAAAGTTTTGTGCTTACTATGATGAGGCAAAGATAATGAGCCCCTATACTAAAGTTTACCTTAGAGACCTGCATCCTAAAATGTGGAAACTAGCATGCAATGACAAAGCTCAGTTTGGTTATGGGACGATCAACATTACCAAGAGTTACAACAGTACTTTGCGAAATGCTATGAACTCACCCATTGTAACACTATTAAAGAAAACTTTCTATAAATACAACAACTATTTCAACAAATAGAGGATCGAGTTAGCAGAACTAATGTGCAATAGCAAAGTACTTACTAGATTTGCAGGAAAAAAGTTTGATAGGTAATGGAAAGTGCCCAACGGTTATCGTATCGTGATTTTTTACTATAGAGAGAAAATATTTGAGGTCATCATTATGTTACAATCTACATCAAAGCCGATAAGGCTAATTGCTCTTATCTTGACATTCCTATAGGGCATCTAGTTCAAACTTCAAATAAGGCTAAGAATCCAAGCAACCCAAAAGAGAAACGATTCTAAAATGAGATGGACATCCGGGAGGGACTATTAACTTACATGTGTAGACTATGTAGTAAGGATGGATATAATAAAAAAAGATGTCAGCAGCAAGAAAGACAATCAACTTTGAGTAGGGCCATTGAGGATGTGGTCATTGTCGAGTAGGAGGTCGATGACGTAAACAAGTCGACATGCAAATTTGAGATGATGCTTCTCCCCATACTGCTTGCTGCCAGTATCTCCTAAACCGTCATGATTTGAGTATTGTAAACCATTCATCAAAGAGAGCTCCGGCAATCATATGTGCTATACCCTTATCATGCAAAAGACCTCTGGTAGTTAGGTCCACACTTCTCTTGCATTATTGAGGAGCTCAGTTAGAGATCCTCACAACAATATGAGTAAGGGAGTCATATAGATGCACCATACTCCAGTTCCCATGCATGTGTCATTTTCGGGTGCTTATAGTTAGGATATGGTACATATCACCTAGTTGGATTCAAACCAAATGGTTTAGCTTAAGCTAATGCGGATCTCCAAGATGTTCATCCACTTGTATGATGATGACACTAATGTTATTAGCTTTATATATTTCACTTTTGAGTTTTTTTTCTCTCCTTATTTTCAAAATACTATATAGCTATTTGAAAATGTAATTACAATTTCCTTAATGCTTTCATACATTCATAATTTTAAAGTCTTAACATGCTTAAAAGTGCATCTCAAGGATGCGAATTTGGATTACAATTGATGACTTTGGATCGATACAAATTTATAACACTAATCGATATCGCAATATCGATTCATATAGATATAAAACAAAAAGGTTCTCTAATGATTCAAAATACGTATCTATGCGATAGAGAAAGAGGATAAAATCAAATATCTTACTAACATATAAATAGATAGAATTTGATTTATGCTATATTAATTGATTTAAAAATGATTTTACGTTAAGCTAAGAATAGGGAGTTGTATGTAACATAATGGTTAGTAATAGGGATAGTTTGGAGTATAAAATTGCCTTATTATGAAATAAAATCGCTTCATAGAGAGATAAAAATAAATAATCCAAATTATTTCAAAACATTTACTTTAAACTAAAATTATCTTTTGAAAAGGCTATTCCGTATTTCATTTAATATCATCTTTTCAAGAAATAATTTTATATGTTGTATTTCTTTTTCAAGAATGGTAATTTTGTAAAATTTTTTTATTATATTTCCTTTCCCTTTCCTAGTCTTGAAAGTCGAAACTAAATCCTAAGGGGATGTTCCAAAATATTACAAAAAATTATGTAAGATATTATGTCCAATATCATTTTTAATGGATGGTACAGGTCGAGTACACTGTGACTCGATCCGTCCAGTTACGTTCCAAATCGGAAGGCTGCGGAGAGTTTAGGTGCTAAACTTGTTACATCAAGTGAGTTAAAAAAGAAAAGAAAAGAAAAGAAAAGAAAAACCTCGACGGAAACAGAAGATGAAGAGGTCAACTCCTCTTAAACATCATATTACAATCAATAATAGTAGTAAAAAGCTGTTTTCTGTAACCTATGCCATTATTATTAGTCGTACAAACAAGATTTAAATCCTTAAAAACAGATCGAGGGAAGTGAGACATGGACCGCACCTAGGAATTCCTCCTTCCCTCCCGCACTGCTCCAGCTGGAAAACAGGATCCTAATTGACCCCTCTCCCTCACCTCAATCTACGAGGATACCAAACCAAACCCCATTATGTGGTTTCTGAACCTCGCCCCCGTATTATTGTTTCAATAGTTGTAAAATAATTGCCTTTGCACCTTCGTCTTCCTCTATCTGTTGGAGCAAGTGCAATTATTAACACACTGTACGTGTAGCTTCATAATCTAACTACATCAGTTGATAGTTGTGTTAAAAAAGTTGGGTGGCCCAAACAAATTCCTTTTAATGAAATAAAATAAAATAAAAATTTGTGTAATCTACAGAATTTTCCCGCAAAACTATTAAAATTATAAAATCATTCCGAATTTCAAAATGTTGTACTCACACCCTTATTAACATCGAAAATTTTTCCCAACAAAATTATATCAAGTAAATCTATTTCGTATTATTAGCATGTAATTTTAATAGTTTTTCTTTTCAAATCAATTCATTACTCAATATAAGATTAGATGATTTTCGTACTTAAAAGATAATTACATATATATATATATATTCATGCAAAAATTTTGGTTCAGTATTACATTTCAGCAAAAAGTTTTCTTGTGTCGATGTTTTTCAAATGGTGTAAATATATATTTTAGCAATTCATAGTTTTTATATAATTTTGATAGTTTTGAATGATTTCGTTATAATTACTCTTAAAAGTTCAATTCAAGAAATTTAAATGACGAATTGTATTGTGTTCAACCAATTTTTCGTGTGTAATGCAACTTCGGAAACTTTCTATTACAAAGTTATACTAGAGAAAATCTTTGGAAATGGGGTTTATGTGTATATTGAATTTCTCTTTATATTGACACATGCATACATTCACGCACATATATATGAACCAATTGGGTAAATGGTGTCGATTAGTGTAAACTATGTTTTAACTATATAAGATTTCTTTTTCCACCGAAAAAAAAAACTATATAAGATTTTTAGTTGATGAAGGGGATCTCATTCTTCAACACTATAATCGTGTGTTCATCACTTTATTTATGCGGAAATTTCGTTTTATCTATTTTAGTGGCCTTATCATTATGTCCAACTAATCATAAGCAAAACAACCTTAATTTTAAGAGGACAATATCCAAGAGCACTATAAAATCCTTTTGTGTTTTTTTAATTTTATACCTCAAGCTTTAAATTGCTATATAACCTTTACTTATTAAATTTACTATCTTATCACTTATCATTTATACTTGTAATTTTTTGTTGGTGAGTATTTATCACAGCCTTTTTTTGAAG
Source organism: Lumnitzera racemosa (assembly GCA_024138005.1). Taxonomy (NCBI): domain Eukaryota; kingdom Viridiplantae; phylum Streptophyta; class Magnoliopsida; order Myrtales; family Combretaceae; genus Lumnitzera; species Lumnitzera racemosa. The sequence goes on from JAMXBC010000010.1 coordinate 29,871,688, forward strand.
ATGATGAAGGTAATATATATGATGCGCAAAAGTCCAAATAGGTATGATGATTAGGAATTTAAGTTTCAACTATAGAATTCAACAAGCATAAGTTTGACTCATGATATTTAGCAAATTCAAAATGTCATATGAAAATATATATATATATAAAATAGATAATAATTTTAATATTATTCCAATAATTATATATATATATATGTATGAACTTAGCTTCCATAAGCTTTGAGCGTTTATTGATGTTCTCATCAGCCCATTTCTATATAAATTTTCTTTTATTTGGTTTTTATCTTATGTCCTCAACTACCATGACTCCTTTACCTACCTTAAGTTAATTTCCAACTAGTAAAGTTGACTTAAGCACGTTAAATCCACACAAGATCATTACTTTCTTACATTTGAATTGGGAAGTGACCTCCACAGTAAACCCCATGTCCCATGAGGCCACGGAGAAACACCTATATTGATTCGAATCTTGTCAATTGGAAATATAACAAAACCTATAGCAAGCTTTTTATGTTTGACATATAGAAAAATGGATCTGCTATATTTATAATTACGTGTGAGTAAAAGGAAAAAAATTATGTTAGAAGTGAGATACTATGTATCATGTTTAATGATAGATGGGATTTAATAAAAATTTAACATTTCACCATCCATATTAATTACGATACCATTACAAGGAATTAATTTTTTTTATTTATTTTTACTTATTACGTAATAATCTTAACGGCATATCATTCATACTGAACTTTTACTAGATCATTGAATACGGTGATTGACGTTAACGACAACTTTTGATCTTGCTCCATTAGGTGATTTATAGAAGGAATGGTCCCAAGGCAATAGCTGACCAACATCAAGTACGGCCTCCGCAATTGTGTAAGAGGGAAAGTTGAGCAAACAGGAGTGAATCGATGAGTTCCAATAAAAGGATTTTCCTTTTTCCATTTGTTGTGATTTTGGAGCCACACCACGCTTTCTGATTCTTTGAGGTTAATAGTGCTCTCATGCATCTCTCATCTACCTTTGACCGCAATGATGAAACATCTGCTGATTTGATTTTTTTTATCCCTTGAGGAAAATCATATAGTAACTTAAAACAGAACCAAAGAGAGATGCAAAAAGAAAAAGTACAGCTTTTTTTTTTTTTTCGGTGGAAAAGAAAAAGGGTAAAACAATGGAATTTCAATATGCAGTTCTTTATCAAGTGTTGCAAGATACTTTTTTTTTTTTGTAGTTTCTAATATATTTCATTAAAAAGTGATGTATCTTATCTTTAACAATACTTACTACACATAAAAACAATGACATCATGCTATTCTCCATGCGGTCTCTCTTCTCATATATGTCTTATTGTCAATCGAAAGTGTTACCATCTAATGCATTTGACAAATTTTATTGGACATCTGCTACAAGCTTTGCAATTAGAAAAATGTTAATGTTGTGATAGGGCAAAAAGAATTTATTTTTACCATTTGTGCAATTATATTTTCTATTGTAAATTGCCTGATTAATATTATAAATCCTGAAATTTTTCTTTTCGAAACTCGTAAAAAAAATAAGAAACCGATTATATAAAAACACTTAATGTAATTTTTAAGTATAACTATTAGTGTTATAAGCTGATTAAAAGGTGTTGATAAATATAAATGAACCCAAATTTATCTATTTATTTCTCTTCAACAAATATCTGAAGTGACCCTTCAATAAGGACATTAGTAATTATTATCGACCATCTATCCTAATATTTTTATAAACACGATACAGAGTAGCTCGAGCCCGTTAGCGTTATGGGAATTTTAGTTATTTAATAAAAAATGATCAAGTTTTACTAAAAAATGAAAAATTATCAAGAGATGGGCATGCATTCATGAAATTTGTCGTGATAGTAAAACATTTGTGAAACTAGGAAGAAGTGCAGTAACGGATTTCAAACATTAGAGCAAGCAATGGATATATTCTAAATTAACTTTCGAAGTTATATATTATTCATCATTTTTTAAAATCTCGCAACTTATGAAGTTTTAGTAACATTCTAGTAGTTATTATTGTAAAATTTGTCCAAGTAATGGAACGGAGATTCATGTTTTAAAAGTTTAGGAGTTCTATAATCTATAGATTTATCCACGTCCGACTAATAATTTAGGAGATATATATTTACGATCGTCCTTAAAATATATTAAGATTATCAATCGTATTAAAGAAAAATGTTCGGCACCGATTACGGTTAAAACGAAAGACTTTTACTTTTTTTTTTTTCATAAAATAGTGTTCAATCAGCTTTTGAAAGAATAAAAACCCCTCTAACAAATAATACTTTGGTGTCTCTCTTTTATAAAGGAAAAATCCTTAACAAATTCTAACTTTGGGGGGCAATCAATTCCTCTTTTATTTTTCTCCATTACTTTATATTCATAAAGAAGAAATTCAATAAATAATACATACTTCATATTATATATATATGATATATAAATATCAATAAATATTAATATATATAAGTCACGAATAGTAATTGATTTAATAATTATTTTTTTATCATAATTTATATCAATATTTGAACCAACGCTCTAGATCCCATTATTCAAATGTTTCCACTTCCAAGCTGATTACAGTCCGTAAATCTGCTAGTTATTTACTATTTCTGCTTTTATAGATTCACAATTATTGTATATCCACCACCACAAGATTGATACCATAAATCTCTTCCCTTCGGGAATCATGGTGATAGAATTAAAAATCGTTTATCCGTAGTATTTAAAACAAGTTGTCTCTGTCGAACCCTATCATTATTTCTATTTCTTTGTTTTTCCTTTTTCTTTTTTAATGGCATTCCCAATCCATCAATCACAAGGAAAAAGCCTATGAAGGAACGGGTTCAAAGGCTTAACAGTATGATAAACTCAAAATCTTAAGGTATTAAATTAATATGCTTTCTCCATTTATATATTATTCGTTTTACTTTTATATTTTTAATGTGAGATTTTCTTGCAATATAGGATTTCCTTTTTCTACGTGTCTACACTTGTATCCCAATAAAAATATACGTTATTTGGAGAAATTATAGTATCTGACTACGAGACATAAACAAATATATGGAATTGGATAAATTTTTCAAGTAACAACTCTTCTTTCATGAGTCCTTTTTATCCCATTGGTTTACTTGATATAACTTATTTTAATTAAATGAAATTGACGTCTACTAGAAAAAATAAAAACCTGGTTATATGGGCACTCATAATGGATCCAATGTAAAAAATTGGTAATCTGTTTGGTTACTAGTTTACTAGTACTGGAAGTGGGAATGTGGGCTGGAAAGTGGAAATGATCATACACAACATTTTGACAAATCACAACAACCACCACATCTCCTACCACCATTGATTCCACCTCAACTGCCTCCTCCATTAAACCCTTCTCCCTCTCCCCCGCTTTTTTGCTTCCTTTCTGTCTTCTCATTACTATTCTCTCTCTCTCTCTCTCTCTCGTAGCGTCTTTCCTTGGAGACCGAGCCTCTTGTGGGAGAAAGAAAAGCAAAGAGGAAAAAAAAAAAAAAGGAAAGGAACCAAAGAAAGCAACATATCAATGCAGTCTGCAATATCACTGCATGCGCCTCTGTGGATAGATATACGTACAGTACTACTAGCATTTTGCATGACATAACAGCATTGCCCTTTTCTTGTGTGGCAAAAGGGAAGAAACCAGTGCAGACTGGTTAGTGAACTAGGACTTGAATAGGGTTTACTTTGTTACTTTTTTCGTCGGTAAAAAACGAGTGGTATTAATAAGATTCGTGCAGTATTCATTTAGAAGTATGGTATCGCTTAATGATGTGATCCATCCGAGGTCAATCTTTCACGAATTATGTTGAACATTCTGATCTTGTATAAGTGTATAGTATTTTTTTTTTCTTTTTTAGGCCAAACAGTACAACAGCATGCTTATCGGGAATACTTAATACATGTTATTATTATTTGTTGAAATAATAATAAAATAATCGTCCACGTTAATCATTAAAAAATATTTCATATATTAGCTTAAAAGGTGATAACAACATGAGACCCACAAAAGTTTAAAAAATTATCAACTAACGTTGGTTAAATCTCCATTGATAAAGTAAAAATTATTTACAACACTAATGTGACATTTAAAATACGAAATCCACTAATAAACATGCCCTAATTATTATATTAAGAAAGACATATCATTGGAAAAATCAGAATTTATTAAATGGACTTGTATATGAAAATAAATATCTCTATATTGATATTATTCTCTTTTTCTTTCCCCAAAATAGGATACGATGTTTTAATTGATACCTTTTAAATGATTGTTCTCGGAAGACGATTTAGAAATAATATTAGAAAATACCCGACATATATTGGATCCAACAATTAAACTACCCATGACATAAAAACTATATAAGAGCTGCCATAATCAACTTAACCATGAAAATGGAATGGGAATGGATACGGAATCATGCGATTGAGGGAGGACACTTTATTAAAGTCGACGTTAGGAATGTACATAGAAAAATGGGAAAATACAAATTTAGTCCTTAATGTATATCATGTATTTTATTTGCATCGTAAACATTTAATTTTCTCTATTTCAACTCTTAATAAGCAAGTTATCTATTGATTTGTTACTATTTTTTCTGTTAAGGCTAACATGTAGAGCGATCTAATTGGTTTAGGTGTTGATAGTCAATTTTTATCCACTCGATTTAACAAGCATTAATAATTAAAGCTTCACTCATTTGTCCATTCGATTGTCGACATGCCAAATGATCAATATTCTTGGCGATATGTCAAGTAGCACAAATTTATTCTTGATTTGAATTCAAACTCATAGTGCGAACAGTTATCACAAATATAGTTATATTACATAACTATCTGCTTTCCCTACATTTCAAGGAATGTGTTTAATAAAAAAACTTTCACTTCTTGATAGTTACCACATTAATTGTGAGTTCCGATATAACATTTGCCTAGAAATATGGGAAGGAAACATTGTAAAAGACATTTAATAACTTTAGACTACTCACTTTATTTTCCTTATTCCTGTTTCTTAACTTAAGCATCAAACTGGCCGTACCGAACTGGCTTCGATATTAAGTGACTTTCTTTTCTTTACAGGACATTCTTAATCACCAAAATCCATCGAAAACACTAGGTATTTTTATTAAATAAATATAAAATATTGTAAAATAAATAAAGTAATTTAGAAATATTAAAAATATATATAGAAAATTAAGGGAAATGTCTAAAACAAAGAGATAAATTAAAGAGTGAAAAAAAAATCTATGAAATAAATGATGATGATGATAAGATTTTATTACTAAAGTAGAATTATAAATAAAATAATTGAAAAAAAAAAGTTGACCCAAAAGGATAGGAAAGGTAGTTGGTAGCCACTTAGGAGAGTTGTGCGACTCCCCTTAGGTGGCCAGAACAACTTGATTTGGACAAGTGAGTTATGTGACCTATTGGTAACTATAAGTGGCTGCCTAACATGTAGGAGGTTTTCGCAACCCCTTATAAGTGGTGGGTAACCTGATTAGATGGAAATTGCCGCCCAAACCAAAGAGAAGGGAAAAGGCCAAAAACCTGATCAGATGGAAATTGGTCATTATGACTACCCATAGTTAAGAGAGGGTCACAAGACCACCTCCACATGCTGAACTATCATCTATAATAACTAGTAAGTCGCATGACTCACTTCTTAAAGTGGATTATAACACACTTGTCCAAATCAAGTTGTTCCTTTAACTACCACCTATCCTTAGTGGTTAGATTTCTTTTTTTTTTTAATTTTTTGATAATATTATTTTTTATTTTTTTCTAATTTTTACTTTTATTTATTATTATACTATTATGATGATGATGATGATAAATAATAATAATCATCAGCATTATCTCATTTTAATTTCATTTTGCATATTTTTTTAACCTTTTTTTTCTATTTTACATTTGCAAAAATTGCATAACTCTTCATTTTTATATGTTTAATGAATTCATTCATTTTTTAATGATCTATTATATTATTTATTTGATGAAAAATATGAATCAATTAGATCATGCTACATGTCAATCTTAATAAAAAAAAAAAACTAACAACAAACTAATAGAGAACTTATTTACAAATGTTTTCAAACATCAATGAATGAAATAAAATTAAATGTTTATAATTCAGAAAGAAAAAGTGATAAATATTGAGAACTAAATTTTTACCTTTTCTCCTAAAAAAAAAAATCCATTAGTTATTGCATTTACATTGTATACTTTATGTGTGTGTGTGTGTGTGTGTGTGTGTTTAAGGATTTTGCTAACAAATACACCAAAATATTCGTTAGTTATTGCAATTACATTTTATATTTTATATGCGTGTGTGTGTGTGTTTCTTTAAGGATTTTATTAATGAATGATACACCTATGATACTTTCTAATATCTAATAGTTTAAAAACTTTTAAATTTTTCTATGAAATGACTAATGGTGTTAGATGCACTTTAGAAGAGATTATAAAATAAATTTTTTCACTTTTCATTATGGCATGTATTTTTATTGAAATTCAACTAATAATTTATAAGGAAAAATTACATTAATACATAAAAGTGAAACTCGTGTAAGTTCTTTTTATTATAAAATAATTGGTTTTATTTGGCAATACTTCACGAAACAAGACCTAAATTTTCCTAGTATTAATAAAGTAATTATTTCTTATAATATATTAATAAAAAATAAATAAGGCTTAGAAGAATTCGTTTAGTTAAATATAATTTTCTAATGAATAAGTTTGATGTCATTAGTTATCGAGGATAAAGAATTAAAAGAGGATAAAAAAGAGGATACTATTCAATCAATAAATATATAATTTAGAAAGAAAAAAAATTAAGCTCAATTTTAACATAAGTAATCAAAATTTCACCAAAATCAAACCAAACAATTCTTAACAACATTCACATTAATAAATGTATGCATGGGATCGACCAACTCAAAACATAAGACCATAATATCAACAATTTTTCAATTGTTTATAAACATCACACTCATCATAACATAAACTAAATATCAACACATAAAGCAATATTACCATATTCACAATAACTCTCTAACTACAGCTTCATCAAATATAGTAACACCTCAGAACCTAAGAAATTACAGCCTACCACGTGTTTCTATAATCTATTAACATATCATGTATCTAGAATTTACCTATACATATCTTCACATACTTAAATCATCACTTGTCACTTATAATAACTTCCATTCAATAATTATGGGATGTCTTAAATAAATCCATAATTCACCAATATTTACAAAAGGATCGGATTTTGACGTTCTATTATTCAAATAAAGGAGATTTAATGTAGTTTAATAATACTTGAAAGTTGAAAACTTACATACCTTATTCTTGAAACAATTCTACATACTTCCGTCTCATTTCTCTTTCTAACTCCTAAGTTACTTCCCTTTCTAAGCGTCTTATATAAGGTATCTTCCTTCTCCTTCATTCTTAAACCTTAGTGTTTACGATCTTTATGGGTCATTCTACTGCCGAAAAATCTGACTGCAACTCTAATATTGCTAGATCCATTACTTATGCTTGATACTGTTTTCTCTCTTGCTCTAGGTTGGGTTTAAATTTTCTCAACATGGATACATGAAACATGTTACAGATACCTTCTAAGCTAGGAGGAAGTTCCAATCTATATGCCACACTTATCATTTCTATCACTTTGAAGGGTCTAATATACCTTGGGGACAACTTTCTTCTTAGCTCGAATTTGAAAATTCCTTTAATCAGAGATACGTTCAACTAAACCTCATCTCTTAAAATTCTAATGTGCGTCTTTACTTGTCAATGTAACTCTTTTGATGACTTTGAGGAATTTGCATTATCTGCCTGATTAACCTCACCTTATCCACCACTTCTTGTACTAATTATAGACCTAGAACTTGTCTTTCTCCAGTCTTATCCTTGTGTATGAGCAATCTATACTTCTTACCACGAAAGGGCTTCATAAGGAGCCATTTAAATAGTCGCTTGGTAGTTGTTGTTATAGCCAAACTCAATTGAGGGTAAATGCACATCCTAATGATCACCAAAATCAAGTACACAAACCCGCAACAAATCCTCAAGCATCCGTATGGTTCTTTCTAATTGCCCGTCTGTCTGAAAATGAAATACAATACTTAATTGCAACTTTGTACCTAAGGCCTTGTGTAAACTCTCCAAAATCTACCAACAAACACGAGTCCCTATTTAATGTAATCTCTATCGGTACTCCATACAACCTCGCTACTTTCTTAATATACAACTTAGCCAACTCATCTAACATATAACTAACGTAAATGGGAATGAAGAGTGCTAGCTTCATTAGTTGGTCTACAATCACCCAGACTATATCATGCTTACTTAAAGTCTTTTCGTAGCACTGATACAATGTCCAGGTGACTTGATTCTATTTCCACTTCAATACTAGCAACGATTGCAACTCACTTACTTGCTTCTAATGCTTGATTTTGATATGTTGACAAGTTTGGCACCTCGACACATATTCTGCAATCTCCCTCTTCATATTATTTCACCAATAATGTACCTTTAGGTCTCAGTACATTTTTGTACTACCTGGGTGTATGGTATATCCCAAGTAGTGTACTTTCTTTAGCAATTCACTTCTCAATTCTAATCTTGCTAGCACATACAATCGACCTTTGTACTTAAGTACTCCGTTAGCAGTCATAGTGAACTCTACTATCTATCCTATTTCCATCTTCCTCTTTATCTCTTGAATACTCTCATCTTCAACTTTTGCCATCTTAATCTTGTCTACTATTAAGGGATAGATCCAAATATTTACTAGTCTAACACCTACTTCTCTAGTCAAAATTTCCAAATCTAACCTTGTCAAATCCTCTAGCAATGGCCTTTACATCATTAATAAGCTAACTAAGTTCCCATGTTGCTTCATACTTAAAGTGTTTGCCATTATATTAACTTCCCCTAGTGGTACTATATGTTTAAGTCGTAGCCTTTTGTTAGCTTCGATCACCTTTATTACCTCATTCTTAAATCTCGTTGGGTGAAAAAGTAACTTAGACTCTTGTAATCAGTAAACACTATGCATTTATCCCCTACTAAGTAATGTCTCCATAACTTTAAGGTATAAACTACTACTATCATCACTAAGTTGTAGATTAGGTAGTTTTTCTCATACAATTTAAGCTAAAGCGATGTGTTTGCTATCATTCGATCATTTTACTTCAACATACACCCAATTCCTTGAATTGAGGTATTACTATAGATCACAAACTCTTCCCAACTATGAAGTAAAGATAATAACGGAGCAGTCACAAGTCTCCCCTTCAACTGTTGAAAACTCTACTCATATATGTCATTCTAGTCAAACTTTACCCCTTTCTTCATCAACCAAGTTAAGGGAGCTATTAATCTTGAAAACCCTTCTAAAAACATCTTGTGATACCCTATAAGCCCTAAAAAGCTTCTGATCTTGATTACCATTTTCGATCTCAACCACTTGACAACTACCTTTATCTTTTCCAGATCTACTGATATACCTTCATTATTTACAATATGACCCAGGAAGGCTACTTAATCGAACCAAAACTCATACTTGCTAAACTTAGCATGCAGCCTCTCTACTCTATGTTTACTTAGTACAATCCTCAAATGTTACCCATGCTCTTCTCTATTCTTAGAGCATATGAGAATATCATCAATGAAGATCACTATAGGTTTGTCTAGATACTCCCAAAATACTTAGTTCGTAAGATCCATGAGTGTCACAAGTACGTTAATGAGGTAAAACGACATGACTAAGAACTCGTATAACCCATATTTAGTTTTAAATGCTATCTTCTCAACATCCTCTTCCTTTACCTTCAGCTAATGGTAGCCTAACCTCATATCTATCTTTGAGAAAACCCATATCCCTTCTAACCGATCAAACAGGTCGTCAATTTGGCAAAGCAAATACTTGTTCTTGACTGTTAGCTAATTAAATCTTGGTAGTCCACACTGTAGACACCTAATTTTTATCCCTTGTAATTTCAGAATTTTTATTTTTAGAATAAGAAAAAAGGGTCCTAATTGAGAAAAGGTACAAAAAAAAAATAGAAAATTTAGCAAAAGATAAAAAAGATATAAAATTTAGAAAAAAAGAAAATAAATAATAGAAAATTTATAAAATTCGGGACACAAAAAAAATTGGAAATTTTGGAAAATGTCCCCTAAAAAAAGAAAAATAGGTAGGTATAATTTTTAAGTAAAATGAACATTTTAGGTAAATAAATAATTTTTAGGAAAATAATATTTAAAGTTGTAAATAATTTAATTGAGTAGCACTTTATTTTATAAGATTTTTACAATGTTTTATAGGTTAAGTACTATTAAGTTGCAAAATAAAACAAGGTATAGGCCAATGGCTTATTGGTAATACTCTTTGACTAGCACTTAAAATGACATAAAAATCCTAGGTTTTAATCTCCCTATAGGCACTTTTTTTACAAACTACACTTACCATGCGTCGGAATACCATTTAGCCAATGTTGGTTGGGGACACGTAGCATTACATGATTTAAACCACAAGCTGACGTGGCATTATGTTAGCATCCTGATCCCTATGTCAAGTCACATGTCATGACACATAGCACGATACCACATCAGCTGTACGGCTATTTGTTTTGGCACATGCCTTATCAAGATACATAACACAACACCATTAGAGCCATGTCAAGGCCACCTTAGTAGCATATTCCCTCCTTTTTCTCCTCTTTCTTATTCTTTCCCTAGATTTCCTGCATTTTCCTCTAGGTCAACTGCTTTCGACCTTGATTTTGAGCCTCTTTATTTTGCAATTTCACCAAACTAATCGTGAAATTGCAAACTAAGATTAAAATACTTCGACCCCAACACAAGAACCAGTCTAAATTCAATCAATTATCGGGTCAAATCGAGGCTTAAAGTTTTGAAAAAAATCATTTTCTATCCAAAGCATCTCCATAATTTAAGCTTGAGCAGTAACTTTCAAAGCTTCTAAATGCCAACTTAAGCAAGAATGAAGCTCCAGGAACACATTTTAGTAAATGATTTCATTCTAATTGTGATTTCTTTTGACTTTGAAATTGAAATCAATTAAAACCCGTTTATTGGATTCAATGTGTTTCAAGAGCTTTCCATGTTTGTTAGATCTCTAGCTAGTATAAATAAGACTGGAAGATCTATTGACAAACATTACCTTTTGATTTGGAAGCTCTTAAACACACTATACGCAAACTCTCTCTCTAACTATGCTTACCCTCTATCTTTAGAGCCTCACAACTACTTGAAGCTTTTCAAGCTTAGTTCAGCTACCCTTGAGCTTCCCTTAGCCTAAGCGTCGGATCCCAACCTCTCTCTCACCCTGTCGTACCTTCTAGTTGTGTCAAACATCACCAGACGTCCAAACCCTAGCCTACGGTAGCCACCACTCCTAAATACCCACCAATACGCAACCTCATCCAAAACTACGCACACAATCGAATTCGCTATACCTCAAGACACTAAACCCAACTACCTTTCAATTATTAGCAACCACCATCTAGTTTATCCCGCAACTACCGCTTCTTCCAACTTGCTCCACCACCCAAACATTCACTAAATGTCAAAACATTACCACCACTCACCTTATCATCAATAACTTTGACATGAAAATCAACTTCCCCCTTTGAAAAGCTATCAGAAATGCCCTAAAGCATGCCATTCCACCACTACTATTAGCCTCCATCTATGACCCAAATCGCGTTCGACTCGACTTGAAAGTCCGCTCTTAATCCCTACTCCAGCCTATTTGTAGTCTAAGCCTATGATCCAATCCCATCATTCATTCTCTAAGGCTTATTAGTTTTTTATTTTATTTTCATCAATTGTATTGTATCTCTCTCTCTTTGTGTATGTGTGTGTTATAATAGAAAAAAGCTTGTAAATAAACCAAAAAAAAAAAAGAAAGAAAGAAAGAAAGAAGGAAAAATGAAAAAATGAAAAAGAAAGAAGAAAGGATTGTTTTCTTTATTTATTTTTATGCTTCAAGCCAAAAAAATAAATAATTAAAATAATAAAAAAAATAAAATAAAAGAAAAAATATTCATTTTATAACTTAGAAAATTAACCATTTTTCAAAATTAAAACCCTTGCTTAGAATTTTTAAAAAATAAATCAAGTTTAGAATCCTTCTAGAAAATTTCCTTAAATAACTTGAATTAGGTTAAAAATGTAAACTTAACTCTCTTTTTTTTTTTAAATTTAAAATGAACCAACCCGCTAACGTTTTTAAAAAATGAACTATAGAAAGTCTGATCCCTATTAAGAGTTATATAGACATCTACAAAGCGACTTAAATTAGGAAAATCTTTTTATTTTTCCTTTTGTAAATAGTTTCAATTTATCATTTATGTACATAGAATTAGTTTAATTGTAAATTTAGAAATAGTTAAAACAGGTATTTTAAAAGATAAAATTAATTTTGCAAAAATAAAAGTGGTACTCTTTAGGGGATTAAAAGGTTAGCCCTTAGACTCGAAGTTTTGGTTTTCAAAACATTTTCTTAAAATTGATTTTCCAGTAGACCAGTGGCTAGGTTAAATTGATCCATCTAATCAATTTAACTTAAACCATTCTTTTTCCCGATCTCGATTGGGTGGCAACTCCAAGTTTTAAAAAAATAGAAAAGCAAATTTTTCTTACCTCTTAGTACAGGATTAATATTAAACAAGTTATGGTTTAATGTTGATTGAATTAAGATGCATAAATAAAAAACTAGAAAAAATTCAAGCTCGATAACTTGGCGAATCTACTGTAGACGTCAAGAGGGTTAACCACTTAAAAACTTTTCAAAATTAAATTTACCTTTCAAAATGCCCATGTTATTTATTTATTTTTACAATTCGTTTCATGTAAGCACATTTTGTTTTAACATGTTATATTCACTTGTTCCATGCATCATACTTACGCATTGGGGGGAATGATTACATTAAGGATATAAAATAGATACAATCAAACCCAAGCTGTCTTAAGACCTTAGGATTGGGGGCCCTTATGTAGGCTCCAAGTGTAGTGGTATAGCCATTGCTTGAGGTTAATTAGACTACCCCACTTAAACTTCGATGTGACCAATGAACCGTTTTTTTGGAAATACGTAAGGTTACAGAGCTTAAAGGCTTTTAGAGCCTACCCTAATCACATACACGACTTTTAGACCGATGAATAAATAATAATAGGGCATATCACCAACAAAAGGTTACAACTTTACCTGAATTCCATCATACCATAAAAATATTGTAATATATTTTCCCTGTATTGTAATAATGGAGTTCCAGTAAAATTCCCAACCTTAAACCCTTTTATTGCTACATTACTATTTAATCGCCAACCCTTTTGCATTTGCATCCATGTGCCTTTACCTTTTCTTGTATTTTTTTATGTATAAATATCAATGCTTGTTTATTCATGTTTGTAAATAAACTTATAAGTACATTTATTATATTCATAAAAATTGCATTATTTTTCAAATCAAAGAGTTTCCCTATATATTGTAAAATAATTTTCCTTTACCACTAGTTAAGTCACTAATTTTGAATAAGACCATTAGGCTTTAAGGCATACTTATAGATTATTTTGACTAGCCTTTATAATGATTAAACTTATAAATAGCCTTTGAAAAGAATTGGACTTAAATTTTTCCCTCTTTGTAAAATTTTCCACTCTATAGATTATCATAGGTTTTCATAGACTCTCTTAGACTTTAAAGTTGTAAATCCTTAACCCCCTTATCAAATTCATAAATCTCTAATAATAAAAAATAAAAAGCATTCATTTATGTGGAGTCTTACAACTATAAGTTTTCATTCTAGAATAGATCCCCTTACTAACCTTTCCCTTCCCACTAGATTTTTCTTATTGCACTTATCATTAGTTCTCATTTACTTACTCTTCTCAGTAACTAGATTTCCTAATTAGAAATTATTTGTAAATATCAAATGCCTCATAATTCTTTTCTTTTAATTATACCTCTTATAAGTATTGTGAGTAATCTTTTAAATACTTATAAATTGTAAATACTTTTATTTATTAACCATAAATTGTTAAAATTTTTCTTACTCTAAGAGCCTATCAATTAAGTCTATAAACTTAGGTTTATCTCATGTAAATATATCTCACTTGTATATTTTTGGTGTAAATCTTATTTGCTTTCTTGTTATCCCGTGTGAAATATTTTATAAACTTTACTTTTATTTACTTTTATAAAAATTCTCCTTGTAAGAAGTTAAGTTGATCCTTTTTCTCTTAAAAAAAAAAGAGAGAAAGGTTGCTAACAAGTAAGGATTCTTCCAATCAAGTACAAATGGCTGATGATAAGATCACCTCCTTAAAAAAAACAATAAGTTAAATGGCCCAACAGGTGCAGATCTTGTTTCCATAATCACCGGTCTTTAAGTGTCTCAAGATTCAAGCCTAGAAAAAAGACTTTCAAATATAGAAGAAAAAGTATTAGAAATAGCAATGAGCCCGACGCTTAGAAGACTTCAACACTTGACGTCTAATGTTGATCAAATATCGGTAAGCCCAAATAATGAAAGTTTACTATGGAGAAAAGAGCCAAGGATAAGTGAGAAAAAACAAGCCCAAGGGGCTTGGAAGAGACAATTCACTCAACTGAAGATCTTAATGACCAAAATCTTTGATCATTTAAAGGAGGCAAAGATCTTAGCCTCTGAAGCCCATAATTCAAATTATAGACCATACAAGTTTGACCTTAGAAGCTCAATGCAACTATCATATGGGTCAAAAGGGCACTCTACTAAAAAGTATTGAAGGTTGAGGAACAAGATTGAAGATCTGATTGATGCTAAGGTTATTCAACTACAGCTTTAAGAAGTTAGTCCTTCTTCAAGTCACGAAGGGACTTTAACTTAATCACCTAAAGTCCTAATTCTTTTGAGTCTATCAATACCTTTTGACAAACTCACATGTCATCTTAAGTAGTTTGGTGCTTAAATGGAGTAAGTTAAAGCAAAGGCAAAGAACAATCAACTTCTTTTCAATAAAGCATATAATAAACTCATAAGAGTGTGTTTTAAATGGCTTTGTAATAACTAGAATAAAATTATCTTATTGGTTGTTTGTAGTTTAATTAATATTGGGGTGAATAAATATAGGTTTCTCCCTAAGGAATTGGTAACTTATTTTTAAAAGGATTAGGATGAAAAAAGATGAACTAAATCCCAAACACTAACCCTACAATACATACACTTTAAGAGTTGAGTGACATCATAGAGAGAATACTTTAGACTCATTCCTTAAAGGAGATTAATTTTACATTTGATATGTAGATTAAAATGAAGTCAAGTATTCATTTTTAAATCCCAAAATACAATTATCTTTTGTTAACCCCATTAGACTAACTTAGAGTATTTTCAAAATTAAACCATATCAAGAACTACCCCATACTAAGGCAATTCGAAGGTTAGGGTCATTGATTGGAAAAAAGACGGTTTTTATTTTTGATAAATTATTTTTCCTTGAAATGAAGTAGAGTTGACACATTTCAAACACCTTAAGCTTATACTTACCTCACCCAAGACCATATACTTAGAATCCATGGATTTAGGGCCTTCAAGCTCTCAAAGTCAAAGACTCGACAATATAGGCCCAAGGAAAAGGGGTAAAAAGAAAAATGGAAGATTAGGGCAACAAAAAAATATATATATAAAAAGAAGGAAAATAAATAAAAGAGTTTTGAAAATTGGGCCCAAGTGTAAGGCGAAAGCCTCAAAAGATATATCACATACTAACAAGGGTAGCAAAACTAAATCATAAGGCCTAAAATCAAAGCCTAAACAGCCCCAAAAACATAAGGCCCTAAACACATTCTAAACCTCTATATTCATTATGAATCACACTTTAAAATCACAAACAAAAAAATTTTCTTACCCATGGTAAATCATACTAAGCCTCCCTACCCATAATACCCCTCACACTTAATAAAAGCTCTTCTAATCTTAAAAGAAAATATATCTTTAATAAAATTATTTTTGAAACTGAGACAACACACTTCTAGTTTTTTCCTAAAGGTTTTTAACTTGTATACTCGGGTTAAATAAATAAATTTTGAAAATGGGCCTTCTCATCATCTCTCTTGAAACCATTTGACCAAAAGCCTGAATTCACAATATTGAACTGAAAAAGACCTAATAGATTAATGAAAGTGTATAACCTATAAAATGAATCACAATTTTTGGAACAGTAGTCAAGAGAAAAATCTAGACTGAGAGTTCGTAAGGAAGTCTTCTTCGACTAAACTAATCATGAGTTATCTTTTCTTTAGGAAAGGAATATTTAAAATCATAAGACCCTACGAAGAAGCCCAACATCAAGGTTAAAAGACATTTTCAAAGACTAAGAAAAATACGAGATGACCTATACGATTATCAAGGAAGGAGATGGTTATAGTACTTTCACCTTAAATATGAATTTATACCAAATAGAAAAATTTAAAAAAAGAGAGAGAGAGAGAGAGAGAGAGAGAGAGAGAGAGAGAGAGAGAGAGAGAGAGAGAGAAAGTAAAGGCTTATTACAAGTTTTTCATCATTTTCAAAAGTCCATGTTAGCTCGATTGGCTAAACTTTCAAATCATTTCATCTATCTTTTTTTTAATGTAGTCACACCTTTTAAGTTGACCACATCAGCCTAATCCCTCATGTATTTTTTGTCATAAGTGGTAGAGGTGTGCAAACGAGTTAAAAGGGCCAAACTGGTCTAGCCCACTTTGACCCACAGGTTAAATGGGTCGGGCTTATTTGGCTCGATTTTAAATGGGTAAAAAAACATTAGCCCTAATCTACTTAAAAAGCAGGTTAAATGGGTTAACCCGCAGCTAAACACATAAATATATTAAACGGGCTAACTTAAACATGCCTATTTTGACCTATGGGTTAAACAAGTTGGGCTAATTTAACCTGTTTTTAAATAGGCCAAAAAACCTTGGCCCAAAACCATTGTAAAAGCAAATTAAAGTGGTTGGCCTACGGGCCAAAACTTACTTGCACATTTCTAATAAGTGGTTTTCTCCAAATTCTTTGTTAGTAAGAATTTTCAACCCAAGAAGTTTTTCTAATTGGTTACATTCCTTGCTTTGATTCTTCAATCCTTCATCAATTATCCTTCTCTTAGGGTCTTAGCCAGCTCATAGGGCGCTTCTCTTTACTAATTTCTCCTAGGTTCTTAGTGAGCCCATAGGTTACTTCCCATTACTAATCTCTCTATAGGGTTTTAGCGAGTTCGTAGAGTTCTTCCCTTCATCAATTTCTTAGCAACCTCATAGGGTGCTTCCCTTTACTAATTTGTCTTAGGGTCTTAACGAGCCCATAAAGCATTTCCCTTTATTAATTTCTTTTAAGGTTCTAGCAAGCCTATAAGGTGCTTCCCTTTCATCAATTTCTTTAAAGGTTTTATTAAGCCTATAGGACACTTCCCTTCATCAGTTTCTTCTAGGGTCTTAGTAGGTCTGTAGGGTGTCACGCCTTAAATATGAGAAGTCGTAACGGTCCTACTATGTAGACTAACCTAAGGTAGAAGTGGATCTCATGGCTATTATTGTAGATATAGTCCACACAAGGCATACATAACTCAACCAGCTTAAAGCATCCATTTTGATACCTATAAATGATTAAACATGTCGTATAACTTTACAATACCTATTCAGTGCAACCTATTATCTCATAACACAACAATATTTACATAAACGTTTCACACTTACAGTTATAATTTACAATTAGAGTTTACCAAAAACTATAAGTTTATAGTCTATTTACAACAAGATAAAAAACTAGAAAGCATCCTAGGGAATTCTTAGTTAGTTTCCTCAAAACTTAAAAGAAAAGTTAAAAGCCCAAATTTAGTAGATTATTCCTTTCCTCACTTTTCCAGCCAACAGAACATTAACTTGGGGATGATGGTATTTGAATATCTTGACTTTCACTCGTCACTTGCAGAAGAGTTTGTAGGGATGTGAGCATAACTATTTCAGTAAGTGGGACAGAGTTAGAAAAGTACCGTACAATCACAAATATGGTTATTAATTATGATAAAATGCAATACAATCAATCACTTGAAATGTTGTACAATGTTATCCAAACCATTATGAGGTTAAACAAATTACATCTACTCCAATCTGGATTGAAGAGTTTTATCGCAAATTAAATCAAACTAAACTCGGGCTTGTGCAATAGAGAACACCCTCCTCTGTGACCACCTTTGAACCACAACTCCTACCCTTGCTACAATCTCTTCACCTGCTATTTAATTTGACTAAAGATAAAGAAATGACCATTTCAACTTTCCTTATCGAAAGAAGTGGGTATTTAGTCTGATACTCTTAATTGTTCTCCTAATGGGTGCTATGTATGTCTAGTTTTGTTAATAGTCGGATCACTATTAATTTTATTTAGGGTGACCAAACAGGTTCATACAATACAAAAACGATGCAATCGTATAGAATAGCACATTAAGGAGTTTAACTCTTGTGACAATTAGAATATCAACCATACACATGATATGTGCATAAAGAACTAATTTACAACTATAACCAAAGTACTCTTAAGCTTTCAGTTACTTTAATACAATAGCACTATGCTAATCAAATAAATCATCAATCCTGTGTAATAAATATTTATTCTTAATAGTCACTTTATTTATCTCTGAATAATCAATATATAACCTCATAGTTTCATCTTTTTTCTTTTTCACGAATAACACTAGTACTCCTTAAAGAGGAACACTGGGTTGTATAAATCCTTTGTTCAATGGTTCCTGAAGTTGCTTCTTTAACTCTTGAAGTTCTATCAATGACATTCAGTATGGAGCTTTTGACATTGGTTCAATTCTTAGCACCAATTCTATAGAAAAATATAATTCTCGCTATGATACTAAGGTAAAATCTTTTGGAAAGATATCAATGAATTCACTTACTATTAGTATTTCCGTTAATTTTGAGGTTTCCTCCTTTCCTTCTACAGTAGATATCCAATAGAATTGTCATTCTTTAGTAATTTCATTCATTTATTCGCTTACTTCCATTACTAATAATCTTAGGCTTCACTCACCTGTCTTTCCTTGAAATATTACCTTACCCTTATCTAAAATCACATTCTTATTTTGATAATCCACTTTAGTTCTTTGTTTAGACAACTAATCTATTCTTACAATAACATTATATTCCTTAATTGGTAATACTATAAGTTTTATCGGGAATTCTTATCCTTGGGTGCAATTTTCCATTATTTACTATTTCTCATATTAACACTTACTCTCCTATAGGTGTTCTTATTTTATAGGTAGATTTAATTTCACTTGTCTTAATCCCATTTCCTGAGATAAACTCTTGACTACTAAATGAATGTGATGCTCCAATGTTAAACAATGCATAAGCAATTCATCCATTTACAAGCATATTTCCTGAAATAATTATTATTACTGTAGTTATCTATCACTTAAATTACATATTTTCATAGTTCTTAACACTATCAATGCATACAAGATTTACAATCAACTTATAGGTAAGTAGAGTTACAAGTTAGTTTATGTAACTGTTACTAAGCCTTAGTTAGTTCTATTGATATCCATTTTGTCATTCGAGCCATTATGAAAATATTCTTCCATCTATTCATCAAAATCCTTAGTATCCTTTTCTGTACCTTTAATGGCAAACACTTGAGTTGGTACAATAGTTGTCTTTACTCCTCCGGTTCTCTTAGCCCTTAGACTAGCTAATATCTTGAGAAGTGTCCTATCATTCCATACCTATAGTAATTCATTACTTTCATTTTTAGATACTCTTTCAATGTATGATTCAGATCATTATACAAAAAACATTTGCCTTATAACTAAGGACATTTCCAGGGAAAATGCTGTGCTCCACACTTTAAGAATCTCGCATTTCCTGCCTCATCATAGAAACTAAATCTTATCCTATTTGAAGTAGGTCCACTAGTCACAACAGCTAACTTGTTTCCTTTCCGACCTAAGTTATTATTTAAACCTGGAAATGTCTTCTTGAAAACAGGCCTATATAGATTAGCTCTCCTCAATTTCTTACTCTACTCATTTTGCATAGCCAGTCGATTATTCTCCAGTTAACATACCTTGTCCACAATTTGATGATAAGTTGTAAATCCATAGTCCATCAACTTACATCGCGTTGTTGGGTCAAACTCGTTTAAGAAAAGATGCTTCTTTAGCTCCTAATTATCCCTGTATAACTCAGGCATATATTGCAACAATCTATTAAATTCATTATCGTATTGCACCACACTCATAGTGCCCTTCTTTATTTCCATTACCTGTTGGGTCATCTAATTTTGTACATTGATAGAGAAATATTCTCTCTTAAATACCTCCCGAAGTACTTGCCATGTAATGGGGCCAATAATTGTCCATGCTATTGAGTCCCATCAGATTCGTGCTCCTATCTTTAGTAAGGAAGTACTATAAGAGACATCTTGATTTTCAAGAATCTTAAACACCTCAAAACTGCACTTAATCTGAGCTAACCAATCATTTAACAAGCAAGCTTACCCATTTCACCTTCGAAATAACAGTTTGATTTCATAAACTCGAGAAGTCGACTTGCATCTTGGGGTTAAATTCCTCTAGGTTCAACCTCTGGTGGCCTTTAGTTTACCATATTTTCACATGTGATCAGATCTTGAATTAAAGCTCCTTGTTGTTGGATCATGGTATTCATATTAGCCAACACTTGTCCAAACTGAGTTGGGTTCATCATGTTCATAGCAGGTGGTGGTACATCATTCCTAAGTGGTCCTAGTAGATTAAGAGGGTTAAGACTGGTACTTCTCCTTCAAGTCGGTCGTTTCCATTTCCATTTCTATTTTTGTTTCTATTTTCTTCTCCTACCATATTTAGATTCATAACTCACTAAGTATTAACCCTGCATTTGAATATGCATACTAGGAGTTAGTATTTGATCTAAGCGACTCATATTCACATATAGATTAATTATTCTCTGCATTGGCAATATACAATTACAAATTTCATCAACTTTTAGTTGCTTACACTATTTGAAGTTATTACATGTTCTAGGAGAAACCAGTCTTCCATCCGAGTCTCTTAAGAACCTGAACTAATCTCCACTATTACGAGAGTATCTAGTATAACAACCACTTCATGCACCTCACTTCTACTATCCTATGCTCCATCTTCTACTTTATCCTCTACTTCCTCTTCTTTTGAATCCTCCTCAAGATCATCCTCATCATCAAACCCTACATTTGGCTATGCGTCTTGAGATGGATGCTCAGGTGGTATCATAGAGGGTTTAGGCTTTTGAGGTTACAATGATACTTCTATACTTGCAGTCTTATCTATAGGATACTTGGGAAACCTATCAACCATACTAAGAAGATAGTTTTTAGGGATATGTGAAACGCCGAGGGTACATGATCAAAGCCTAAAAGGTAATTCCTATTTGCTTCTATAATGGCAGGAAAGTATAGTATAGGAATCATTATAGATAAAACCTCATTTTCCTGAGAGTATTTCTTCTCATAGGTAGCTATGGCAATATATTCATTATATACAGGTCCTAATTCATCTCTTATTATCCTCCAATCATCTTGCATACTAAAAGACATCACATAATTATAGTTTTTGATAATCTCATCGATAGTATAAAACATCCTTTAATTAGCCATATTTAGTAATAACTTCTACATTCGAATCTTATACTCGATAGTTGTCTTATCCACTTCCCATTCAAAATGCCACCATGCATGTAATAAACCATTCATACGAATCTAAAATAAATAAGTTAAAGTCAGTTTATAACCCGTTTAACATAGATATATATATATATATATATAAATCTAACTCTTTTATATTCATTATCAACCTCATTCTTAATGATCTTATTGTCTACTCATTTTAATTAAACGCTTCGAAGCTTAGTTTTTTTATAACCATGCTCTAATACCAACTCAGAACTATCACATCCCAACTAAGCAAAGTCGTAATAGTCCTACCGTACAAATTAACTTAAAATAGAATCTGACCTCATAGCTGCTATCATAAATATAATTCATACAAGGTGTACATAACTTAACTAACTTAAAGGATTCATTTTGATACTTGTAAATAATCAAACTTGCGGTGTAACTTTACAAAATACCTATTATGTATAACCTATTGTCTCATAACACAATAATATTTACATAAACATTTCACATTTAAGGTAATAATTTACAATCAAAGTTTACCAAAAGCCACAAGTTTATAGTCTATTTACAATAAGATTAAACAAAAAAAAAAAATAGAAGGCATCTTAGGGAATTCCTAATTAGTTTCCTCAAAACTCAAAAGAAAAGTCAAGAGCCTAAATTTAGTGAATTATTCCTTTCCTCACTTTCCCAACCAACAAAACACTAACCAAGGTGTAATGGTATCTAAATATCTCAAGTTTCACTCGTCACTTACAAAAGAGTCTTTAGGGATGTGAGCACAACTAGCTTGAGACAAAGTTAGAAGAGTAACAAAGTTGGGAGAGTACCATATAATCACAAATAAGGTTATTAATTATGATAAAATGCAATGAAATCAATCACTTAAAATATTATACAATGTTATCTAGACCATTATGAGACCAGAGAAATTGCATCCACTCCAACCTAGATTGAAGAGTTTTATTGCAACTCAAATAAGACAAAATCCAAGCTTATGCAATAAAGAACACCTTCCTCTCATAACCTGCTTCAAACTATGACTCCACCCTTATTGTGACCTCTTCGCTTGTCACTTAATTTGACTAAAAATGGGGAAAGGATCAATTCATCTATCCTCATCGAAGGGAGTTAGTATTTGGTCTGACACTCCTAATCGTTTCCCTAACAAGTACTATACATGTCCAGTTTCGTTAGTGGTTAAATCATTATTAATTTCATTTAAAGGTAACCAAATGAGTTAATATAGTACACAAACAATACAATTATGTGGAACAACATGCTAAGGAGTTTAACTCCAATCATAGTCAGAATATCAACTACACATACAACATGCGTACAAGCAACTAATTTATAATCACAATCAAAGTATTCTTAAACTTTTAGATACTTTAATATAGTTACTCAACAGTCGGTAAAGCCACTGTCGTAACTTACTTATCCAAACACTTGCTGTAGAAGACTTGTTTCTTCAATACTTTGATCATTAGGAGACCTTATGCATATATATTTATATATATATAAACCAAATTTAGTTTTCGTAAGACAAAAACATTAGGGTTCTGTTTAGAACTATTTTGTTAAACGGTTATATATATAAATATATAAACATATCTAAAGTATATTATTATTTTCCTTATATAATAAAATATAGTTTTATTATATAAGTTAAGTTAAGTTATTAAATATTAACAATATACATGGTTATACTATTATGTATAATATATCATTTTGATTATATAAAAACACACTTTTTAATCAGTTAAATCATGTTTCAATTACAATAAGATTGTTATAGTACATAAATTCTCGTAATATTATAGAAATATAAGTTATATTAGTTAGGATTGTCTAATTTTAATAAAAGTAATATCATTGGGTTTATACATACCTAACGATACATATTACTAGTTTTATTTCAAAATATGACTTCTAAAAGGTAATTCGAATTTCTAATATATTTATACATGCCCATAATAAATATCATCATATTATACTTATTTTATGTAATTAAACTATATTTTATACAATTTGTCAATATAACTCAATAATATAGATATTGTCTAACTCTAATATGTATATAACATACCTAACTGTAAAACTATCAACAAATATATTAAAAAATTCATTTTTACTAAGTTTGACTAGCATATATCTCTATAGTTTTTATTTCAACATTTATCACATTTTAACCTATTATTACTAAAAATGAGCTACAATTCATAATTTAAGCTATTTTACTACGTAAATTCATAATAAATAGCTTAAATCAATGAATAATTTCCCGAAAATTTTTATAGGCTCCTAAAAATATAGGAAATTTGGTCATCACTTAGTTTCATGCTATTGGTTTATCACATATATACTTAAAATTACAAATTTACTCCTAAATTACATTTAATTACCCAAATATTATTCTTTTTATACAAAATTATTTCCAATATATCCTAATATCATTATAAATCATCAAAAGTTAGTATATGTCATTTCCATTAATTAATTTCATAAAAAACTCATTTATTTTACATTTTTACCTTAATCTTAACTATTTTTAAGGCTAAAAACTACATTAAATGCTAAAAATGCTTAAATAAAAAAAATGGATATAAAGAAATCGAATATAATCATGTGTATTCTATAAAAAAATTTTGAGCTAGAAACTATATCATTTGATATATTTATTTTAAAAGTTAAAATTCAAATGAATAATGACTTTCTTAAGTAAGTACCTAAAATATTCTAAATTTCACAAAAATAAAAATATCACATGAAAGTATATCTAAAATAACCTAAATATAAATTTGTATATAATTTATGGGGTGGATTTAATAATTTTTAAAGGTAAATGACAAATGGGGCTAAAGTTTGACTTACTTGTTCATCAGAGCTGTGGTGGTCGATGGTATAAGGAGAGTTATCGGCAAGGCCAGATGGTAGGTGGGCTACTTAGTGGTAAAGCGGTGCAATAGCAAATTCAAGTATGGTTTAGGAACAAATAAAGCTCAGCCCTTGCTCTATTTTGTATAATTCTTTTCTAAATTTTTTTATTAATTTTAGAAAATTTTCCTAGGAGTTCTGATGTTGTCTAAAGTTGAATTGTGATGTCCCCTTGTATTTTTATAGCTGTTCAAGTAGATTTCTATATTAAGTAGGTTTTTTTCTTATTTTTTTTGCCTTTTTTCCTTCTCAAAATCCTAATAATGAAGTGTCCAAATTATGTCCATTGCCTTTTGATTCATCATACAAATTCAACATAAGGAAGCCATGCTTGATTCTTGATTTTTCTAGCCATTTTTCTTGAATTTTAGATAGACTTTGCTATTATTTTAGGTATATTATGTTAGTATTTAGTTATTTTATTAATATACGAGTATATATCCTATGTATATATTACATGTAATGCGTATTTATATACATATAATTACATTTCTAACATATATTTTATTTGAAGATATATTTTCTACTTACTTTTATGAGTTTTAACGTACATTATATGCAATTATGTAATTTTGGGTTAATTGACAAATATAATTTTATATATACCAAGAATACTCATAAAAATACATGTATACTCGCATAGTATATTGCACTATGTTATTTCATTTTATAACTTAATTAACTTATTTCTAAGTCCTCATCACATTCCGAGCTCGGTTTTAGGAGTTTTGATCATTTTTACTCTATATTAAATAACCACATTTCTAAAGGTAAAATTGGAATTTTGGGTCATTAGTTTTTGAATCTAACTTCACTAAGTCACTTTAACTAACTTTTCTATTTTAGTCGTAAAGTTTAAGCTCAATCAGATACTTTTCTTGAAAGCCTTAAATCTAAGTTCGATTGCCCTAAATGAGTTTCTAGAGCTCATGTAAGGCGCTTCCCTTCATCAGTTTCTCTTATGGTCTTCGCAAGCCCATAAGGTGCTTCCCTTCATAAAAAATCACTGTTTAGTATTTTAAGAAGTTTGTAGGATACTTCTCTTTACCAATTTCTTCCAGGTTTTCTCAAATCGATTTCAATTTAGAGTTGATAATCCTCAAGAGACGCTCTCACCTATGTTAGTGAGCTTAAAGGAGCATAACCAGGTTTTTCAAATTAATTCTAATTTAGAGTTGCTAATCCCTTCGAGACACTCTTGCTTAAGTTAGTTAGCTTAGAGGAGCACTTTCAGATTTTCTAAATTGATTCTAGTTTTAGGTTTACTAATCCCCTAAAGATGCTCCTGCTTAGGTTAGTTAGTTCAGAGAAACACTTCTAAGTTTTCTAAATCGATTCTAGTTTTAGGGTTACTAATCCCCTAGAGACACTCTCGCCTAGGTTAGTGAGCTTAAAGAAGCATGACTAGATTTTTCAAATCGATTCCAATTTAGAGTTACTAGTCCCATAAAGACGCTTTCGCTTAGGCTAGTAAGCTCAAAGGAGCACGATCAGGTTTCTCTCAAATCGATTGCAATTTAGGGTTGTTAGTCCCCTAGAGATACTCTCATCTAGATTACTAAGCTCAAAGGAGTACAATCAAGTTTTTCAAATCGATTTCAATTTAGGGTTGCTAGTCTCCTAAAGACGTTCTCGCTTAGGTTAGTAAGCTCAAAGGAGTACGGTCAGGTTTCTCTCAAATCAATTGCAATTTAGGGTTGCTAATACCCTAAGGATACTCTCACTTAGGTTTGTGAACTTAAAGGAGCACAACCAGGTTTTCTAAATAGATTATCATTTAGGGTTGCTAATCCCCTAAAATCATTCCTGCCTCGGTTAGTAAGCTCAAAGGAGCACGACCAAGGTTTCTCAAATTGATTCTTATTTAGGGTTGCTAATCCTTTAGAGACGCTCCTATTTAGGTTAGTCAGCTCAAAAAAGCACAACTGGGTTTCAAATCGATTTTTCTAATAAACTCCTAAAGTACTAGACCTTTCTAAAACTCACTTTAATCAACTCTTAGAGCGCCTTATCTCTCTTTTATCCTTTTAACTTTCACTAAATCTTTACAAATCAAGCCCAAGATGGCTAACTAATTGCAACACTTCTTAAGGCAATTCGACCTCGAGGTAAAAATGGTGTCTCCTTTTATCTTTATAACAAAGATTTACTTAAAAACACTCCTTTTTTGCCTCCTATGATTTTAGAATATTTATTTTTAGAATAAGAAAAAAGGTCCTAACTGAGAAAAAGTACAAAAAATAGAAAATTTAGAAAAAAGAAAAGAAAAAGTAAATAATAGAAAATTTATAAAATTCAGAAGTGCTGATAACAGTTTTAGTAAATGGGTTGAAAGCTTAAATTGATCATATCGAGACTTGAGCTTGACTCTTAAGGCTCATCCGTTTATTCGTATCCAATCACGTATTATAAATACCAAACAAAACTCCTAAGTAAAAGGACCATCTTCTTTATTTTTCTAACTCTTATAATCACTCTATATCCCTTTGATACCATAAGAGGACTGATTTAAGCATCAAAGTGGCTATGTCAGAGCAATCTTCGACGTCCCTTGTAGCCGTATTTTTGTCTTACAAGTGTTTGCACACCAAAATAAAAATCACTAGTCAAACAATTGGCATCTCTATTGCAATTGAAAAAAATTGAACGATTCCCCGAAAGATGCAAAAGGATATTTCTTTTATGAATTTTTCAAAATCTGGTTTACCTAATCCGAGTTTCCCCACTTCTTCATGAAATCTGGACAAACATATTCATAGTTTGTTGTTATATTTTGGAGACTTGAATTCCTCCATTCTTCTTGTTTTTAATTCATGGCATTGATGTTCCATTTTCATATTTTTATGGCATTCGATAGTGATTTAAATTGTTGGTTTCTCTAAACGTACACTTACGTTTTTCCTGACACTTGTTTGCACGACAAAAGTTGAGACAACTTCCCTCGTTAACCATTATGCCATCATACATTAGAGGATTTGAAATCTAAAAGGTGATAACTACCTCGATTAACCACCATTGAATTATCTGTTGAAAGGATTTGCTATCAGGAAATTGAAATGACTTCATTAACTGTTATTTGTTTGGTATTTGATGTATCGCAATCAACCATCCAAGCACTTGGTAACACGATGATGATGTGGTTTTTAAGAATAATGGATAAGGTTTGTCCTTCAAATTGTAACCTCATGATTTGCTCTCGAATCACGTACTGCCATTTCCTTTAGACTATATCTATCCTCAAATGCCTCGCTGGATGATGGAAGAAAGATAATAGTCCATGCTCAAGAGATCAGATGAAGAAAGATGTTATAGAGCTAAGAAACTCTAGCAACCAAATTTTATCCTACTGTTGCAGATATGGACAGCTCGGTATGTGTATTCTCAGCGCATATGGATGCTCTTCTATCCATGTGGATATTCTTTGAAATTGCTCATGGATTTAAAAATGAAGTTTTTGGAAGTTCCAGTCTGTGAATTTCAACTGAGCTCTGATTCGTTGAACTTCAATCTATGCCAAACTCCCAATCTATGGCGCATACAAGCCAAGTTTTCTATTAACATTATAGCAAGTGGTCAAGTTCAAGCACGAACTGTATGAACACGGTTCACGATGAACATAGTTGCCCGCTGTAGTGTAGATCAACTTGGATTAATTCGTTACTTTGTAGCGGCCATCTTTCCGAAGCACCAAGTTCATGAGTGACATGGCCGAGTCCTTCCTCAAATGTCGCACTATCCTCAACCGCTACAAAAGCTTCGACAAGGCAATGTCGAGCTCCTAACTGCAGTTAAACAAGGTCCGTACCAATCGCTGAATGGCTTCATAGATTTCCAAACAAGTTAATTGTTGCCGACGCTTTTGTCTTATTAGCACCGAACAACTCAATTCCAAAGATTTGTCAAGCTGCTGAGATCTTAAATGCTGCAAAACATTGATGCCAAGATATATCTATCGGCATGCGATAATGGCCGAGACGCCTAACTTATTCCTTCGAGACATGATTGAGCTCCATGTTCCGATCAGCATTACATCCATGTCGAGTGCAAAGCAGCCGTGAATATATGACAAGAAGTTTTGGCCGAGTAGTTCGCCAAACGAGAACATCAAGCCTATGCTAAGCCTAGTTGTTCACTTCGCCAAACGGATGCTCCAATTCCGAGTTCCACATGGCAAATTTAGATGCTATGTGATATGTGCTCTACACTCCACGAGCTCCATTTTGGCCAGAGACTAGTCTATGCCAAGCTCTCCACTGTAGCAATGAAGTCAAGAAAATACTAGCAGCAAATTTCGAGTAAATTCTAAGCTACACCAAAGCAATTCCAAGTGCCGAGTATTCTTTCCAAGTAAGTACAATAACTGAGCCTATTGTTGACTAAGTTCCATGGCTGAATTTGTGCACCAAGTAATTCTCGTTAACTGAATTGAACACCTCGAGATAAGTGCATGCCGTTTTGAGCAACATACGCAAGCAAATGAGACCCCCTCGTTGAGTTGCTTAGTATATTTGCTTAAATTAGATTTCTATAGCTCGGAGAAGCTTAGAAAATGAGTCAAGCTCAGCTTTAATCGAAATTGAGGCATGGACTTTTGAAGGAACTTGTGAGATGTAGCTCGAATCTACAATTGTAACTGATAGCTCAGCTCGACTACGGTATACTATATTACTCGGCTTTATCCAAGTGCAGTACGACTTTGTCTGAACACTATGGTTATAGCTTCCTTGGCCAAGCCTTATGACTAAAGCTTTCTTGGTTAATGTCCAAATGAAGCTCCGTGAAAAAGAGCTCAATCTAGACTTACACGGTCAACATCACCCAATTGCTCAACTCTTTGCTATTTAAAGACTTTGCTACTGTTAGTATATTCGCTTTTTGAGGGGGATGGAAGGAGTGGAAGCTACCCACAATCAATTTTTGGATGCCCCCGAACTTCAACAATTTATGCATGGACGAGCATATATTCTTGAATTTATAGGTTCGGTTGAATGATGACAAAAATATCCAAGCTTTTGGATGGCAACTAGCTGAGATCCACAAGCATCGAACCGAGGTCGCCCAAGTAGCTCATGGCTAGACCGAGCTGCTATATCCATCATCCAACTTTTTTTTGACCAAGCTCCTTGTGACTTAGCTGTTCACAATTGCAAGCAGGAAGTAGCATTCAAGCTTCAGATTTGAATAGCTGGAGCAGGCCGAACAAGATAACGAATTAATTACCGAGTTTACCCACACTGCTACATATTGTAGAGAAGTGACAAGTGTTGAGAATTAAACCAAGTTCCAAGTTAAGTAGCAATTGGCCTTAGAAGCCGAGCTGTTAAGTATTCAAGCATTATAATGCCAAGATCTAGTCTTTATAGAGATTCAAATGCTCAAAATGCTAAACTCTTTGAAGCCAAAGCTGAACAACTATATTAAGCTTGAGTGATTCCTTGAATTTGTACAAAGTCAGCAATATTTCAAGCTTTATAAAATCGTGTTTGAATTACACGTACCAACCCCATCGATAAAAGATGAGTAAGACTTTACTCTTACCATTTGTAATTTATTATTTATTTTTCAAGCAAATACGTATTAAATGTATGTGTATGTTAAGTTTCATGTTAACCCGTTATTAACATACTCATTCGATTATGTATCAAGCTACATCTATCCATAAGTCGTTTCATGATTTAAACTTTAATGAGTCAAATAATATAAATTGTTGCCTATTCAGCACTTGTAGCGACTTTTCTAGTCATTTGCCAACTTATTTTTACTTCCTTTGGAGACTGATGTTAAAACTTCAAAACAAACTAAGGCTAAATAAATACCCCCACTTTAAGCCCACGCAAGTGTAATTTACTAATGGGGAACTTCTTGGTAGCTCAGCCCTATCTATTACAAGTGACAAGCAAATCAAATAAAGAGTTAATCCTTAAGTCCCATATCCAATAGATGACAAGAGATGGAAATTTTTGAATCTCTAAGTCTAAAGAGATATTTGGACGACAAAATATGGAGACTTAAACTCTCTCACGAGTGACAAGGATAATGCTATAAGTTTAATGAAAGGACGACTAGCTATATGAATACCTTGAGCCATAAAGCGGCGATAGGTAAAATATTATAAGTCCTACAATTGGTATGTACAATGAGTAAGTAAGTCCAAAGTCCTATATATTAACAAATAAGAGGCTAACTAGTCTATTTTATGGTTCTACTTAGCATAGGTTATGCCCAGCTTGGACAACCTACATGCTTCCCCCAGCCTCTTTAGGCACTTCAACCTTTTTAAGCTTCACTTTTTAAGGCATACCAATATTTATAGATGCTCTAGCTACACCCTACTTTCGCCTCTTTAAGCCTTTGCTCATTTAAGGGTTCTAGCTTTTTTAGGCCTTGGATTGTAAGTGTTTCTAGAGATCTTGCAAAATCAATCTCATTAGATACTCTCTTTATTAACTTTGTCATTAAAGAGAGTGGGGGCAAATGTTGATAGTAGTTTTCGGCCTAAATTGATCATATCGAGACTTAAGCCTAACTCCTAGAGCCTATCCGTATATGCGTATCCAATCACCTACTATAAATACCAAACAAAACTCTCAGGTAAGGAGACTCTCTCCTTTATTTTTCTAACTCTCATAATTACTCTACAATCCCTTTTACACTATAAGAGGGTTGACATAGCCATTAAAGTGGCTACGTTGAAGTATCCTCTAACATTCCCTATAGTAGTGTTCTTGTTTTTCCGATATTCGCACACTATAATGAAAATCACTAGTCAACAAGAAGGACACAAAAAAGAAAGGAAAATTTAGAAAAAGTTAAAAAAAAAATAGAAAAATCGAAAGGTAGAATTTTTAAGTAAAATAGACTTTTAGGTAAATAAATTATTTTTAGGAAAATAATATTTAGAGTTGTAAATAATTTAATTGAGTAGCACTTTATTTTATAGGATTTTTATGATGTCTTATAAGTTAAGTACTATTTAGTTCTAAGATAAAACAAGATACAAGCTAACGATCTATTGGTAATACTCTTTAACTTGTACTTGAAATGACATAGAAATCTTAGATTCAAATCTCACTATAGGCACGAAGTACCTTTTAGTTTTCACAAAACACACCTGCCATGCATCAAATTATGACTAAGCCATGTGTTTAGGCCACATGTCTATTAGGGATAAGTAGCGCTACATGATTTGGGACACGAGTTAACGTAGTGCCATGTCAGCATCTTGATCCTCATGTCAAGCCATATGTCATGACACTTGGTACATTGACATGTTAGCTGCTTTGCTACATATTTGGCTACGTATCTTGTTAAGATACCTAATACAGCACCATTGGATTACGTAGCTGACGTGGTGCTTCGTCAATCCCACCTCAATAGCATCTTCCCTCCTTTTTCTACTCTTTCCTATTCTTTCCTAAGATTTCTCACATTTTCCTCCTTGGTTAGCTGCTTTCAACCTTGATTTCAAGCCTCTTTATTTTGCAATTTCACCAAATAAATGGTGAAATTGTAAACTAGGATTAGAATACTTCAAACCTAACACAATAACTAATCCAGATTCAATTAGTTATTGAGTCAAATTGGGGCTTAATGTTTTGAAAAAAACTCATCTTCTATCTAAAGCCATCTCCATAATTTAAGCTTGAGCAATAACCTTTGAAGCTTCTAAATGCTGGATTAACCAAGAACAAGGTTCAAGGAACACATTTTGGTCAATGATTTTGATCCAATGGTGATTTTTTTTTTTTTACTTCAAAATTCAAATCAATCAAAACCCGCTTACTAGATTCAACGTGTTTCAAGAGCTTTCCATGTTTGTTGGACCTCTAGCTAGTATAAATAAGACCTAAACATCCATCAACAGGCATGACTTTTTTATTTGGAAGCTCTTAAACACACTATCCACAAACTCTTTCTCTAACCACGCTTACCTTCTCTCTCTAGAGCCTCATCGCTGCTCAAAGCTTTTTTAGCTTAGTTTAGCCACCCTCGAGCTTCCCTTCGGCCTAAGCATCTAATTATAGCCTCTCTCTCACCCCTTTTTGCCTTCTAGTTGTATCACCTACTACTACATGTCTAAACTGTAACCTACGACAACCACCAGTCCTGTACACCCATCAACGTGTGACTTTATCTGAAACTAAGCGCACAACTGAATTCACTACGCTTCAAGACACCAAACCCAACAACCCTTCGATCATTAGCAACTACTACCTAGTTTATCCCCTAACCACCATCACCTCCAACTTGCTCTACCTCCTAAAGCTTCACCAAATGTCAAAACACCACCATCACTCATGTTATAGTCAATAACTTTGACATGAAAATCAACTTCCCCCTTTTAAAACTATTAGAAATGCCTCGAAGCATGTCATTCCACTGTTGCTATTGTCATCCATCCATGACCCGAATCGTGTCCTATCCAACCCAGAAGTCGACTCTAGATCCTTGCTCCAACTCATGTGTAGTCCAAGCCTACGATTTAGTTCAACCATCCATTCTTTTAGGTTTATTATTTTTTCTATTTTATTTTCGTCATTTATGTTGTATTTTTTTTTCCTTTCTTTCTCTCTCTCTATTGTAATAAGGAAAGCTTGTAAATAAACACAAAAAAAAAAAGAAAGAAAGAAGAAAAAATCCAAAAAAAAAAAAGAGAGAGGATAGTTTTATTTATTTATTTTTATACTTTAGGGGAAAAAAGCTAAATAATAGAATACAAAAATAAAAGAAATGAAAAAAAGTCATTTAATAACTTAGAAAAAAAAATCTACTTTTCAAATAAATAACATAAATTAACCCTTTCTTAAAAAATTATGACTTTTTCTTAGAATTTTCTAAAAAACAAACTAAGTTTAGGACCCTTTTAAAAAATTTCCTAAAATAATCTGAATCTAGTTAAAAATGTAAACCCGACTCTTCTATTCAAAATTTAAAACAAACCAACCTACTAATGTTTTCCGAAAATGAACTACGGAAAGTCTTATCTCTATTAGAAGGTATGTAAACACCTATAAGATGACTTTAAAAAATAAAGGAAATCTTTTTATTTTCCTTTTTGTAAAAAATTTTGATTTTTTATTTATGTAAATAGAATTAGTTTTAATTGTAAATTTAGAAATAGTTAAAACAGGTATTTTAAAAGATAAAATTAATTTCAGAAATATAAAAGTAGTACCCTTTAAGGGTTTAAAAGGTTAGGCTCTGAACTCAAATCTTCAGCTTTCAAAAATCTTTTCTTAAAATTGATTTTTCAATAAACTAGTGGCTAGATTAAACCGATTTACCCAATCAATTTAACTTAACCCATTCTTTTTCCCAACCTCGATTGGTGGCAACTTTAAGTTTTAAAAAAATAGAAAACCAATTTTTTCTTAACTCTTAGTCGAAGATTAGTATTAAATGAACTAGGGTTTAATATTGATTGGGTTAGGAAAAATAAATAAAAAGTTAGGCTCGACATATACATATTCTCATGTTCCCATCCTCTTTCTTCATAAAAAGAACTAAGGCTCCCTAAGAAGACAAACTTAGTCTTATGAAGCCTTTATCTTGTAGCTTTTGTAATTGTTTCTTCAACTTAACGAGTTCAGTAAGCACCACTCTGTATGCCAGTTTTAAAATGGGCTTAGTGTTTGGTACTAAGTTTATCTTGAACTCTACTTCTGTATCAGGTAGTAGACCAAGTAAATCGCCAAGGAAGACATCTAAGAAGTCCTGCAGTGCTAGTTCCCGTTCTAGCTTTATCTCTTTACCATTACCACTTCTTAAGGTTGCTAAGGTAGGCCTTTCCCATAACCCGCAACCAAGACATTTCATTAGTCTCTGACCTTCTTCTTGATAATGGATAGGTACTTCTCCTGAAGGCTCAAACATGATCACCATGTTATGATAATCAATATTTTCATGGTGTCTTGCTAACCAATCTATTCCTAAGATTACATCAATGTTAGACATATCTAGCACTGATAAGTCAGTTGGTAATATCCTTCTTTCTACAACAATCTCTAAGTCTTGGTACATTCCATTTAGCACAATTTCACTCCCCAATGGGGTATTCATAATCAAAGGTGAGTCCATAAACATAATACATAGCATATAAGCATTCACCAAAGATTCAATCATTTATGAGCAAGAAGCTCTAGTATTAAATAAAACATGTATGCTCTTGTTAAAGATAATGAATGTACCTATAAGAGTATCTGCCTCCGAAGTCTCTTGACTTTGAGTCTATTGCTAGAGTGCAAAGACTTAGGCTGGTATGGTGCTCTTTGGTAGGGCCTTAGCTGAGGGTAAGTCGCTCTGGTTATGTTCTAAGTAGCAGTTGGCTAGGTGGTCCACATAGGTTGTTTCCCTGCCTTTCTACAATCTACTACCTAGTAACCTCTCTAACTGCAATGGAAATAGAAACCTTGATGTAGAAGAGTTGTATCTTTGCAATACCTACTAACATATATGATCTTACCATAAAGGAAATAGGCACTTGAAGTCCACTTATACCTTGCAACATCATGCAACCCATATCAACGGATGTGCTTAGCCGATAAAGGTAAGAGTAGTCGAGCTAGCACTAGGGCTAGCCTCTCATTGGCTTAGGCGATATAATAGGTGTTCTACTAGCCTCTATAATCATGATGCTTGGTGTAGGTCTCTTACACTGCTTTGGTGATTAATAACTTAGCATAAGCCTCTTACCTAATGCCTAGTAGCCTTTCCTTCCTTCTCATCCTTTGCTCAATACTTCTGGCCTGCTCTGTTATCTCCACATAAGTGCCTCTGAACCCTATTATCCTCTCATGTAACTTAAGCTCTAAACCAAAAATAAACTTTTTGGTATATAACCTGTCATCTCTTCTGATAGGCTTTAGTAAGAAACGAGCTAAGCAGTTCAACTCCACCTCATAATCTAATACTATTTTATTTCCCTACTACGAGGTCTAATAAGCCAACTCCATTTGTTCTCGAGTATCATCAAGAAAGAACTTGTCAAAGAATAACTATTTAAACTCTTCCCAGGCGATAGGACTAGTTGCATTTTTATTTCTCCTAGGAACACTCTTCCCATTAGTAAGCTACAAAACCCTTTAAGAAGAAAGTAGCATGAGTCATCTTCTTATGATTTGGTACTTTTGCCACAGCAAAGGACTTTTCCAACTCAATGATCTATTCATTAGCACTTACTAGATCATTTCAATTAGGGTGGAATGCATGAGTGACGTTCACAAACTGGTCAAAAGTACTCTTGTCAATACAACCACTTGTACTAACATCCATGGCAAATTGCCTCTCTTGTCTCCAAATCTCAGCATTTACCTAAATGACCTGCTTTTCCCTTTGTATCTATTGATGTTGTTCTACTAGTACCCTTATCATAACATTCATTAACTGCATAACTTGAACAACAATCACTATATCTGATCCCTATCCTGGTTCGTACTAAGGCTAGGTCAAGGTTTAGGGTAAGCATGACCTAAGGGAGGTAAGCATGCCCCAACAAGGGTAAGTCTAGTCATGGCCTTAAGTCTACTAGGCCTTAGGTTAGCTAAGGATAGGTTGGCCCTAGGTTATTGGTGGGGGTTACTGCCCTAGAGGTGGTAGCATTATTTCAGCCTAATTCTGGTTTAGTAAAGGGATGTAGTTTGGTTTGGTATCCCTATTGCTCTAAGAACAAGAAGAAGAATTGGAAGTAACATCACGTCTAGGCATGCTACAAGAAAAAAACACATGAATAAAGTCATGTAAGTTGATTTCAAAGAAGGGAATTAGATAACTAAATGAACTATAAGGATGAAAAAGGAAAGGATCATTAAGAACTTAACAAGATAAAGTACTTCAAGCACGAATCAATACAACCTTACACGCTTCTCAACCAACAATATAATTAAATTATAACACATTAATTTACACTTACTTCCACTACGATTCAAACCTAAGTTGTCTTTGATTTAAAACTTTAAATCTAAGGCTTTGATACCACCAAAACTATAATACCCAAGAACTTAGGAAACTATAGCCTACTATGTATGTCTATAATTTATTGATACGTCAGGCATTTAGAATCCACCTATACATATCTCCACATACTTAAATCATCACTTGTCACCTGTATTGACTTTCATGCAATAATTCTGGGATGTCTTAAATACATCCACAATTCACCAACACTTATAAAAGGATCAAATTCTAACTTTCTATAATTTAAATGAAGGAGATTTAAAATGGTTCAATAATATTTGTCTTAAATTATCAAAGACCAAAACTCAGCATCATAACAATTTAAACTTATAAACTCAAACTGACTACTAAAATAAACTTGAGAAGCCCCAGATGACTAATCTAAACCTAAGAAACAACATGAAAATAAAGACCTTCCATCAGATAATAAGTATCAATAGGAATCGCAATCCTAAAATGACTATTCTAAACCATCAGTAAAGTCATAATAATAGTCAAAGTAGTTAACATCCTCACTATAGTAACCAAAACTCACTATAGTCCTCACAATCATTAAGGCCTATTCTACATCTAAAAACATAAAAATTTAGGTTTGAGTAAAGCTTAGTACGGGGTATTAAGCATAACTCATGATCACACATAAATGCACAAGCATACACACACTAACTAAACATTAAAACTAATGCAATAACCACTAGTTATTATCTTCTTTAGGTCTAACAAACATCATAGTTCCAGCATCGCAGGACTTCGAGTAACTTTGACTCCAGCACATAAGATATATATAACATACATATAAGTATTGGTACTAGGTCTTCCTCAATACCTTAGTAACTACGAAAGCTCTTATATCTACCCAAATCATTTTTAAGAAACACTCTAATCAGGACACCATCGTGCAATGATCATCATAGTGCCACCTTAAGGTTTGGTCCTCTTAGTTCCTTGGGCCCAGCCAAGCATAAATAGCATACTTATTTAAGCCAAGTTTTTATTAATTCTATTTAGCAATACTAATCATGTACACATAAACAACCCCATAGTTGCTTGTAACATCTACTCAAAAACTAAATCAAAAGTCTCACGACTTGTTCAGATGAGAAACACCACATTCACTCAGATTTAGAACTAAACTAACAATATTCTCTAATATAACTTAACGGACTCAAGTCTACTGAAGAAACACATAAGTAATCTAGGATCACTAGGTAGTTAGATTGTTTTGTAAACTATTTGGGTGATAATTCTTGATTAGAAATGTTTAGAAAATGGTTTAAGATTGATAAACATCTACGAAAAAGGCCAGAAAGGCTCAAAGGAAAGTTGTTGCAAGAAATAGGGCTCAAGCGTCGAGATATTAGTTTGTCTAGCATGTAGGCGCCATGCTCAAAATAGCATGGTCAAGACCCTAGCATCCAAACAATGAAGGGGATGGGATTCTAATGCTTACAGTTTGTAATAACATGATCACCCCCTACATACTACCCCAACCTTTGCCATCTCAAAAACCAATTCCCCAACAATAAAAATCACCACACTAATCTAAAACCTAAGACAAATCACCCTTACAATCAACTTCTCATCCCAACCTTATAATAAAAACAAAACCTGTTGAAACATAATAAACAAGGAATGTGAACAAAAACATACCTGTTGCAACTTGATTCTAGCGCATCCATTACCGCAAACATGACATAAGATATGAGTAGGAATGTCTTAAGGTCATTTTACCTGCTACTGTATGTAAAAAAATGAGATTCCTTAAAGAAATCTTAACAAAGCTCATAAAAAATAAATAAATAAATACTACGTGACTTACCTTAAAGATTCTCACCCTTATAATTGCTTTCACTACACAAAATTCACTGTGGGAAACCTAAGGAGGCTTCTTTAATTTAGTATGGGGTTATCCTATGTAAATAAGTGGGTTTCCTAATAAGAATTCATAGAAATTACATAATCAAAAGGCATTGTATTAGCCTTACCTTAGATTTCTCAACCTAGGAATGCTAAACTTCGATGTTTCTTGCTTCATGGCTTCAAGAACCCACGTAAACACTAAGAGGTGTAGTTTATGAGCCAAAATGCAGGAAAAAGGGTTTCTAAAACCCTAAGCAACCCTTTATATAGTAAGGGTTCACTAACAATTTCCTATTCCAATAATGCCCTCTATTATAAATGTTAATACTAGACTTGCCCTTTAATAATAAAACTACTTATTTTTATTTTTCCCATCTTTATTTTCTCTTTGACTTTCAAGTTTTATGAACATAACTCCAACTAATCGAATAAGCATGAGAGTTCAACTATAACTCAATTCATCACGCACAACTCAATTAAGTACAAAAGCTACTCCAAAACCATCAACTTATCATGAAATCAAATCAAGTTACTTTGTTCAAACTCATCGCATTCGACGAATCATAAGTTGACAATGCATGATGAAATTTCAACATAACATAAAAGCATAACATTAAAGTAAGACAAATTCACAAGCCAAAGACACCTCAACATTATTCACTAAGAGCTAAAACATCATCAAAGAAAAATAAATGAAAAGGAAACAAAATTCTATGCAAACTTCAAAGGTTCCTAACGTACGTTAGAATATGTCTAGACTAACCATTGCTAATAGAGAGTAACTTTGGCTAGAGTAGCTATTAAACTCAAGAGTGTATCCTTACTATAAGTACATCTATAGCTAAAAATTTAACATAGGTAACACATGGTGTGACAAGTTTTCTTTCATCCTAAAATTAGACAAGATTTAAAATCACACTAAAGTTAACTAAAGATGGTACTAAATATTGTCAATATTAATTTAGGAAAGATACACTTCTAATCTTTAGAAGTTATCTTCTTTTTCTATTTGGATAACTTTTTCTCTATTTGAGTACTCAATATTTTTAAAATCTTACAATAGGGAAAATTAAATCTATAAAATTTTTCACCTGTTCTAAGCATGTGTTGACTTTTGATTGGCTTTAAGATAGTTAGCCAATGTAGATGTAGCTTATACAAATTGTTTAGCACTATTTTTTGGTTTTTGATTATTTTTGGTATTTTATATTATTTCTATTATATTACATAGTTAAATTATTAAATATTACTTTTTTATCATAATACGTAATTAATATTATTAAATATTTTCACTTTATTTACTTAATTATTATTAATCAATTGAAACTACCATGTATAATGGATAAAATAGATAATCTAATGAATTTCATTAAGGTCCTACTCTTATAAATTTTTGAAAACATCAAGAATTCAAATAGAAGGAAAAAGTAAAAATGGGTAGGGGTAGGAGGAATATAAATAACCCCCTTGAACTTTAACCTAAACGCATATTTTGTTTGTAAACATTCAAATGTTACAAGTCATCACTATAAACTTTGATGAATTAACAAATAACCCTCGTTGATTATAAATAATTTTTGTAAACATCGACCTTAATACGGAAATACCCTCTAAACTTATGAAAGCGAACATTAAGTTCTCTAAACTTAGACCATAATGTAATTTTTTTAATGAAAATGGAGATACTCTTTATATTGCCATATCAAAGTTCAAGAAGAGCAATTTACAATATTTAAAAGTTTTGAGGATAAATTTATACCTATGTCAATGTTTAAGGAGGTTATTTGTAATTATTAGAAAAAAAAAATTAAGAAATCAAATAGAAAAAATAGATAAATTTTAAAGAATAAAAATGTACTTTCCCCTTTAATTTACAAAATCACATGTAGGAAATAAAAGACAATAAAGAAAAATAATTACGAATTAAGTAAGAATAAGAA
Organism: Lumnitzera racemosa; assembly: GCA_024138005.1. NCBI lineage: Eukaryota > Viridiplantae > Streptophyta > Magnoliopsida > Myrtales > Combretaceae > Lumnitzera > Lumnitzera racemosa. Next base: position 29,912,164 of record JAMXBC010000010.1, read on the forward strand.
AAAGAGTTAAACAACTCCTAAGACGAAACAAGCAATGCAAGCAATTCTTAAATACATATTTTAAGTCTATCAAAATAAGTCTTACATTATAAAAAAGAAGAAATCATAAAATCACATATTTCGTTCATAAGCAAATATAAATCAAGTAAAAAAAGTTTATAAATCAAGCAAAAACACTAAAGTGAACTTTCATATTCTGCAAGATCATTATAACCATTAAAGAAAGGTTAAACAAGTAAAAAACTAAGCAATAGGAAAAAAACAAAGTAGAATAACAAGGTAAACTCAAAATAGCTTTTTTAATTCTTAAGTAAATAAATGCTAATAGAGCATCAATATAACAAATTACTTCAATTCTAATGCAAAACTTTAAAAAAAAAAAAGAAAGAAAAATAAAAATTCACAAGTTTAAGTGATAAAAATACATCTAATCAAGTCTGGCAAAATAAAATGACCTATAACTTCCTTAAAACCATTCACTTCTTGATTGATTCTCAAAGTTTTAAACACAAGGTATATTTTTCTCTTTTAAATAACCACACTAGCTTTGTTTTATTAGAGTTACAACCGTTTCTTCATAGCATACAATTATGTGAAATGTATCCAAATTTTCCAAAATAATTATAACTTCGGTTAAAGTTAGCTCTAACAAAAATATATTATCTATTTTTACAACTATTACTAAATCACATATCACTTTCTTTTGAATATGATGATGGTGGTTTTCTATAAATTGTTAATTAAGGGCTTATGGAATTTGACAATAGAATAAACTACTATTTTAGCATTAGTTTGATTCAATTGTTTGATGCTTCTTTTTTATGATGATAAATATTTTCATAAAGCATTACATAACGTTTGGGGTATGGTGGAATTAGTTAATCTTATAACACTTGTTCCACATTTAAATTGAAAGTAATTTTAGTTTTGACAATACTACTAATAATAAAGGATTTCTATTGTAATCTATGACTTACTAGATTGTGATTTAGTAAGTCATTAGAAGAACGTTATTAAGGATTTAGTTAACTATTGTGATTCATCATACTTTCTCTAGCCTTGCATTTTTGTACTTTTATAGGATCTCTTTATATTGGTTTCCTCTCATGATAAAGTTGATCAAGAGTGGCTTACCTAAGAAAAGAAGCTAACTAGCATTGTTTCTATATCCTTAACATTAAGGGAAAAAATTGATCTTTTAAGATAAAGATGAATCACAATTGATGTTTGTGACATAAATGTTATACTTCGAAGTTATAGAGTCGTAACAATCCCGCCATGTAAACTAACATATGACAGTAACTAGCCTCATAGTTCCTATCGTAGATATAATTTACACAAGGCGTCGACAACTCCTTACTTTAAAGTAAATAGCTCAATTAAGAATTTAGCTAAAAATTACATTAAAACTAGAACTTTAAGTCATATATATATGTATGTATATGTATATATATCTACATTCACATTATCGTAGAATTTATAGAAAATTCTACATACTACATCAATCTGTTAGCTTATATATAATGTATCAGTTCATAAACTAGAAATACTAACAAGACCTTAAAGAACTTGATCGTTCAACCGGTTGATCCTCACTCTCCATAGCTTCAAAAGAGAACTAACCTCGGGATAATCGTAACGTGGCATATTAGTCAAAAAGTTAGAATCTACAAGAGAATCTATATAGGTATGAGCAACTACAGCTCGATAAGTTGAATTGGAGACTTACAAATATATAATAAACACAAACAGGATTATCAAACAATTAATTATATGTAATGCAACAAGCAAGTATCATCATACAACGTTGTCTAATCTATTATAAAATCAAAGTAATTCCACCTGCTCTAATCCGAATTAAGAAGTTTTTATTAATGCAACAGCTCATAACCAAACCTAGGTTTAGACAATGGAGACATAGCTCCCCCCAAGACTATCTTTCAAATCAATTCCCCCATCCTCATTGCGACCCCCTCTTCTATCACCTAGTTTGGTTAACTAAACCTAAGTTTATACTATCAGCGTTATCTTTTTCAAATATGTTGGTGTTTGGTTAGAGAACCCTAATGATCCCTTAAAGGGTTGCAATGTATGTCAAATTAGGGTATTTAGGTCGATTATGATTAAATACAGTTTAGGGTGATCAAACAACTTCATACAATTCCATTCACATCAATTACCAAACACAACACAAATTACAATACGAAATCAAATACTCAAGCACACGCGTATATAAATACTTACAAATACAGTCAAATATAATCCTAAGTATTAGAGTACTTTAAAATAGTACTTCAAAATATAATGAAGTATTAAATCCAACTTACTTAGTATCCTTAGTTTCCTCAATCACTTGTCGGAAGTCGACTCATTTCTGTTTCCTATAATATATAATATAAATATATTTTTAGTATTTATATCTTGATGATATATATATATATATATATATATATATACTCTAGGTTATGATTTAGCTCAATTCTTCATATATACATATTATTTATTAGCAATTCATTCTAGGTTAGTTTTAGATTCAGTTTTTGAATCCGATTCCGATTCAAATTTAAATCAATTCTAATTATAAGTATTATACATAAATCTTAAAAATGTGATCCGAACACTAATGTAAAATTAATCACATTAGGTTTGAGTATCCTAATTATCACTTTTGGTCCTAAGTTAGTATTATGTTACACCCGGTACACTTAAATACTTATTAGTGTACCGAATTTACTCTCGATGTGTAAAAATTTTATATTTTTCATATAGTTACTTAAATTGATGTTTCCTACCAAATTTATTATGCATTAATATTATTATTATATTATCCATTTTAACCTAATATTTTATATTTATCATAATTCCAATTCCTCATATTATTAAAATTACATATATTTACTACATAATACCTTAATTATCAAATCCAACACCTTAAATACCATAATTATTATACCGCTTTAGATATGAACGTCTTAAAACACCTAATAGTCCACTAAATGACTAATTATTCAATTACTATTAATTAAACCCTAAAATCCCTAATTATATACATATTTTAAAGGCCTAAAAATCACTTAAAAAGTTCAAAAATTAATTTCTAAAAAATGGCTTCATAGCATTGTTTTATATTACCTTAGTCTATAAAAAAAAAAAAATTTGGGCTCAAAACTATACTCTCAAGGTTATTTAATTCTAATTTGAAACATTTTTGGTTTTGTACAGTTTCTTAAATACTATATATTTACAGGTATAATTGAATCTAACCAACATTTTTTCTTAAATCTGAATACAATAAAACATCATAATAATAAAATTCATAGTTTTCTGGATAAAATTAATAATTTTAATAAATTACACAAAATCAGGATGAATTTGGACTCACTTGACTATTAGACTTATGGCTACTAGTGGTGGTCCAAGGGGTATCAGTCGGTCTAAGTGGTGGGTGTGGGGTGTAGTGGTGGTGGTAGTTCAATTCCAGTTAGTAGCGGGTCGTAGGTTTAGTCCAATTGCCCTAACTGTATAGATTTTTTACAATTTTTTGAAAATGCCTTAATTCACTCTTGTTTCAATTCTCTTTACTTTCCTATTCTACAAACTACCCAAATGAGCTTTTGAAAAAAATTAGCTATTTAGATAGCTCTTAAGGAATTTTGGTACATTAATTTGTATTGACAAATGCCTTATCCACTTCCAATTTGACTTTCTAAATAGGTTAATTTAATCATTTAAATTCTTTTCTTTCCTCCCTGACCTACTATAACCTAAATTTGGATCATTCCTCACTTCTCTGACTTTTCTTTGATTTTTTTTTATAATTTTCTTTAATTATTTAGCATTTTTCAAGCATTTTAAGTAATTTCTTATATTTTTATCTACACGTAAATACATATAAAGTACAAGTAAATACTCATAAATATTATTGATATTATTCTATGATTTTTAGTGTATATATAATTTATCTCTAGCAACTCGTTAGTTATCGGAATTTATTTTATATATTTTTGATAAATAATAAGTAATATACTTAAAATTTGATATTATAATATTTTATTATTTATTTTCCAAAATTCAAACTTACAGGATTATTTTTACTAATATTTCTAACTTTATTTTAAAATTTAGGCTTGATCAGATCCTTTAACAAATTACTCTAAACTTTACATACTAAATACGATTCTACAGTTACAAGGCTTACAATAAAGGAAATCACGATTACATTTTATTTGAACTTCATGAAATGGTAACCAAAAGTAAAGAGTTATTTACAAGGAAATGGTCAGTGTATATGCATAGATCATTAAAGATGCTTATATATGTCTTTGTTTAGGAAATATTTTCGCTTTTACTAATTGATAAGCAACTTTGTTATGCTACTATGAGTCATTGGCTGTATCAATTTTTTCTTACTTTGACTCAATGATGAAAAACATAACAAAATTGGAAGATTGTTTTGTCATTCATAATAAGAATTGAAAGCTTAGGGAGATGTTGTTTAAACTAATTCTAAGAGCTTGGTTTGTTCTCTAAAGGTTTCTATAGTAAAATTTTATAATATACATACAAAGTGTTTATTGGATAAAGATGCATGTACTAATACTAGGTGCTAGAGGACTATTATCATCATAGAATCTTTTATTGTTTTGAAATAAGGTACCTTACGAATATTTTCGATACGCATATAAGCAAACACCAAACAAACATGGCCTATATGATGTGCTTCTTGAATTCTATGGACTAAAGGTCATCTATCATACTTCGTATACTTAATATGCTTTGATGTTCTCTAAATGCCACATGACCCTACAAATCCACAATTTTTTGGAAAATTTTATCTTAAAACTGTAATATTCTATACAGTTATGATATGTTACACTCTTATAATTGTTTACCGTTTCTTTAGTTTCTATATTGTTTTTCTAGTCTTTTTTCACATTTGGATGCATGAGTCTTCAAAGTCTTGTTTATGATCCCTTACTATCGTTGAATTTTTTTCAAATTTTTAAGAGAAAAGGAAATTTGAAGAAAATGCAAGGTTGGTACTTCTTTATCGAAATCATTCTATTCTCATTTCTTTGCTTTTTTGTGTATATATGTAGAAGGTAATGCTAGGATTACTTTAGTAATTATTCACTTCTAACAATATTTTCTCTTTGTTTAATCATAAGAATTTATGACCTTTCATTTTTTTTAAAAAAATTTTGAAATCATATATCTTAAATTTATTAAGTTAGATTTCAAAGTAACACTTTTAAATTCACAAGCTTCTTACTTAATGATAAGATTATTTACATTTTCATCATTTTATATACTCTTTTCTTGTTTCTTTGATTTTACCACTAGAGATTCTTTTCATTATTCAATTTTTCATTTATGATTTTCAAAACATCAAACTAATTTTGAAAGTTGATAGCTCATTTCCAACTTATTTAAGAACACTTTGTGGAAATTTATTTTTCTTAAGGCAATTATAAAATTCATTATAAAATTTCTCTTACGTATTTTAAAATTCATTGTGAGAATTCAAAGAATATGAGGAAGAAGTTAGTACTTCATCATCGTCATCTAAGGTTACTAAGCAAGATAAATCCTCCAACTTGCTCTTATCATTATCACTCCAAGTTGTTATCATGGTTCTTTCCTTACTCTTTTTGTAGATTTTGAGAAAGACTTTAAAAACTTTAATTTTTGAGCGAGCTTATCCTCCTTATCACTTTGAACACCAATAAGCTATCATAAGAGGATCATATTCCTCATATTAGTGATTTTATATTATCCAGCAACTTATACGGAATCCATTATTGTTTTACATAGTTTAACACAAGTATACAAAAGACTTTATCAATTTTGTGCGAAGATTTACCAATTTACATAGAATGGAAATAGTAAAAGTAGCACCATGTAGAGATCATTATGATTTGAACCTTGCTATACAAATTTTCTTTTTTATGTTATTTTGGCATTTCACATTATTATTAATTAGTTAAAGATTTACTTCATAATTAGCTTTTTCTCTTATTAACCTTTTTGCTACTAATTAGATTATATATTTGCTCTTATGATTTATGGGGCTAATATGTTGTCTTTCTTTTAGTATTGACTAACGTTTTTTATATTATTATTGAATTGAAACCCTAGAGAGATTTTCTCTAAATTTTTTTTTGTATAACTCATCAATTCTTTAGAATTGCAACTTTCATCTTTCTCATTTGATTTGATTGTAACGGAAATTGTCTTATTAATCAAATTAAACATAAATTAATCCTTCATGGTGAGGCATATCGATAAAGAATTAGTTATATCACTTCATTTTTTAGTTTTTTTTTAACATACTAAAACACAAAAATATGAATAATTAATCCTAAAACCAAGCATAATCCATACAAATCATACATGTTAGATTCTTTCCTAAAAAATCAACCATATCAAGCTATCAAAGCTTGATAAAGTATCAACATCACGATTATCACAACTCTTCAACCATCACTATTACAATTTCATCAAACATAACTCTAACCTTAGGTTGTAAATGAGCTGAGTCACTTGTGAACTATTCGAACTCAACTCAACTTAAATTCTACTTGTAAACAAGCTAAGCTTAAACTTAAAATAAAGCTTATTAATATAAAAGAATTGATCTTGAGCTCATGTTTAGACTCGTGAGCTAACTTATAAGTAGGCTTGTTTAAATTATTAACAAACGGACTCATGAATAAGCTTGTAGGTAGCTTATAAATAAGCTTGTGGGTTGATATGTTATATTAAAGATCATATTACATGAAAATATATATTATAAGAATATAAGAATAAGAATAACATAATTAAATAATTATAAAAAAAGTGTCTTAAAAAATTTGAATTACTAATTCAATATTGAGCTTAAACTTAAGCTCATTTAAGCTTGTTTATTTAAATGACCTCTAGCTCAAGCTCAATTAGGTAAACAAGCTCAGTTTTATTTATTTAAACAAGTCAAGCTCAAGTTTCATATTTCTTAATAAGCTCGAGTTCAAGTCTACCATTTTTAGACGTGGTAAAAGCTCAATTGAGCTTAAGCTCGGGCTTGATAATTTTTAATGAGCCGAGACTAAGCATTCAAAAGCTCGATATAGCTCATTTTAAGCCCTCCTCTAACCAATTAAGTATAAGAGTTCAACCACCACTCAATTCATCAAGTATAACTCCAATAATTACAAAAACCATTTGAAAACCATCAACTCATTATCATATGGTCATTACATAAAAGATCATTCACTAAACATAATCAATAAGCTTGATTGTGTGGAATCATGTAAAACTATAATGCTTAAGCTCATCAAACTTAACAAATCATAATCCAACAACATATGATAAACCATCAACAGAGTATAAATTTATATCATTAAAGCAAGAAAAATTCACAAGCCAAATATGCATTAACATTATTCACAAGGAGCAAAAACATTGCAAAAATTATCAAAGGAAAATGGATGAAGATAAAAAAGAAAAAAAATTAAGTAAACTTAAGAATTTGGTTGTGTACACCAAAGAAAGTTATATTGAGACTAACCTTTACTATTAAAACGTGACTTCAACTAGAGTTTATTAACAAATTGCAAAATTCTTTCTTAGCATAAGCATATTTTAGCTAAAATTTTGATAGAAAGGAAAATGTAGGTCAACAATTTCTTTCATTCTAAGACAATTAAACAAGATTTGAAATGCAATGCTCTAGATCTTAAGGGGTCTATAACCTACCGCGTGTCTCTACTATTTAGGAACATATTAAGGCTCTAAATCAACTACAATGTCTAATATCATTTATAATAAGCACTTATCAAGTATAAAACAACAATTCTCTAAATATATTAATTCGAGTGACTTACAAGTGAGTCACTCTAACCATAAACACGCTCATCTACCAAATCGAGTGACTTACAAGTGAGTCACTCTAACCATAAGCACGCTCATCTACCAAATCGAGTGACTTACAAGTGAGTCACTCTAACCATAAGCACACTCATCTACCAAATCTTAATCTTCTACAACATATAGAATTGATTATCTCTCTTTGCCAATCTAAATATCCACTCTTATATTCATCAAAGACAGTAATTTATCATAATAACCTGCATTTGTTAAAAAAAAAGAAAAGAGAATGAGCCGAAGCCCAATACATGATGCACAAGTACACACGGATGTTAGACCAAGTCACACATATGCATATGATACAAGTTACACTAAGTATAAAGCAAACTGTAAATTAATTATATTTAAATTAGGCCAATAACCAACAAAGGGGTATTCAAAACCCAACCACACCATGATTTTTGTCTACATATATAAGTGGATATAAATATATATATTCCTTTAAGTCCTTTACGCCTGAGTCTAAAGACTACAAATTCTAAAATTCTAACTGTTCACCCCATATGAAAGTTCATTAGAAAAACCTGGCATAGGGTCAGCAATTGCTCCTTTAAAAATTTGCCATTGTAGGCTTCTAGAGTGAGCGGGTTAAGCATAACTAACAACTAAGTTTAATTAGGTCAAATATAAGTTAGTCCGATTTAATTACTAAGTCTTAATAAGTACAAGCAAACAACTAAGCACCGCATACTTGGAAAGCCAAAGCTAAACCAATAATAAGGCTCAAGTCCAACTCAAAGTCCAAACTAAGTTCATAAGTCCAAATTCAATCTCAAGGACTAAGTTGTACTCCATAAGGAACTCAAATAAAAAACCTAGCAATTAGAACAATAAGCCTTACTTAACCCATCATAAATCCAATTCAACATAAAGCTTATAGTTTAAAACTCTCAATTTAACTTTGCTTACAGCCCTTCTAAACTCAATCCTAACTCCTAAGGATACTACAACTAAGATTGAGGGTAAAGTTCAAGAATATAGAATAAGTTGGAGAAAATATTTAGGAGAAGAATTGGTAGCTTGGAGTAATAATGAGACTTAGATGGAGTATAGTTTGAAAAATACTAATTATTGTATTAGAGTAGTAAAATAAGATAAAGTTTGCTAAGATTGGTTAAAATGACATTCCAGAGCAAAAAATGTTTAAAATTAGACAAAAGACTAAATTAAGCTTAGAGAACATAAAAATTCTAAGTAAAGGTTGGAACTTTTACGAAAGAAGACTAAATGAAACTTAATATTAATGTTAGGAAAAGGTTTGATTGAGTTTAGTTAAAAGGAACATCAAGAAAAGGTTTCACATAAAGTTCCTAGCTCGACATAGTTAGCGGCATGACCATGTTACTTTGTTGTGTCAAAATTTATTTGTTTTACAAAAATAAAGTTAGTTGAAACCAAATATTAAGTTTAGTTAAGAAGGATAATAAGGAAAAGTTTCAAATAAAGTTGTAGCTCGACATGATTATTAACATAACCATGTGCTTAGGTATGTCAAAACCCAACCTTTTTGCAGCAGTTGGAATTTTTTGTAATAGAAACTTAGTTGAAAGTATATTTTAATAGTAGTATATTGTTAGGAAAGGTTAAGGTTTTAAGAGGTTAGTAACTGCTTAAGGGGATAGCATTTTAGTATATGACGAGGAGACCAAAATGCCCTTCATTTTTGAAAATATTTTTCTGTAGTATTACATGAAAATACACTTAAAGCAAGATGAAAAAGCATCTTACATAAACCCCAAGCTAAATCAAGCAGTGCAAGCAATTTTCAAATACATAACTAGGTGTAATAAAATAAACCTTACATTACAACAAAGCAAAAAATGATATTAAAAGAGTTATAAGCCAAGCAGAAGCACACAAGTCAACTTTCATACACTTTAAGGTTAATTCAAACAATCTAAACAAATTTAAACAGGTAAAAAAGATAATTAAGTAATGGAGAAAGAAAATAAAGCACAATAACTAAAGAAGCTTAAGGTAACTTTTTTAATTATTCAGTAAATGCTAGCCAAGAATCAATGAAACAAGTTACTTTAATCTCTACTTCAAAGCTTAAAAACGAGAAATCACAAGTAACAAAAATGATTATTACATATCCATTTAATTGAGTTTACCAAGAAATGATCATCTCATCTAACAAAATTTCTAAATTATTCAATTTTATTTAGCTTTTGAAATTATCAACCCAAAGTATGTATATTTCTTCTCTAAGAAGTCAAACCAATTTTCTTTTATTAGAGTTACATCCATTTCTTGTTAGTTCATAAGTATATGAAGTATTTCTATAATGCTCCAAAACTTGGAGAGATACAAGTTGCCATGTGTCCCCATCTTTTAATGATATGTTAGATGTAAATTTTTGTTAAAAACTCCGAAATATCTAATATAATCTTCAAATAGTCTAAATAAAGTTTAATCTTTAAATAAATCAAAATAATCACTAAATGAATTTCATGAAATTCTAAACAAGAATTCACTAATCATAAAATCAAATTCTAACTATCCCTACTCAAAGAACATTTTTACAGAAAAAATTCTAATCACTTCTCCTCATGTTGGTAATCTTAATGATAGTATCTAAAATTGAGAAATTCTGAAATTTATACTCAAGTACCTATATATGAAAAATATTACAAGGTAAGTCAAAACTTAGTATAAAATATACAATTACATTACATGATTAAGCAATAATAGATTCACACATCTATAAACAGATTAAGTATCCATAATAATTGCAAAAATCACCAGTTCATTATCTATATTTTAATTTGACAAGCAACGTGGTGGGTACTCACATCCTGTTACACATAATTATAAAGTACCATATAGTATCAGTGATGTGTGATTCCCAATATACCTTAGGATTCAAGTAATCAAGTATCACTTAAATCTACCTAGATTAATTCTCTACAGAAGGTCACTTGGGATAACATCACATATAAATCATCAAGATACCACCCTAAGACTACAAGTCCTCCTAATCCTTTAGGTCAAACCAAGCATACACAACACATAGAATTTAATGTCAAATAATCAATAATGTTTGGTAAAATTCTCTAGCTAAACAATTATAAATAGCAAACAAGTATCCTATACTTAGATCAGATGGCTTGTTAAGAGCTAATTTGATAACATCTTTGGAACCTACCATCAACACAAAAACCAAATCTCAATTCCAATCTTATATTTCGTAACCCTATTCTTTACCTACTTACACCAACTTCACTTTTAGTTCATATTCCTTAGGAAGATTAAGAATAAATCTTAGAGGAAAGGATTTTGGAAATGGTTTTAATAATTGAAAATTAGTTTCAAAAGTATATAATAAAAAGGAATAGAAAGCGAATAAGATGTTCTTAGGAAATCATGGTCATAATTCATGATTGTGCTTCTTATTTTTAAGAATAAGGAAGGATCATACCAAGGATCATGAGAGTTATCTTTGCTCGTGCTTCATCTGTACCTGTGCTTTTCTATTATTTCTCAATTAGAGGATCATGGTTAGGTTTACAATCATGATCTTGGACCATGATCCTTTTAGCTTTCATTTTTCTTACTCATGTTGCAAATCAACCTCCTGATTACGAGCATAAATCTTACTCATAAACTTGTTACATACTACTCTCCTTCAAAAAACCCTACCAATCCTTAATAATTTGATTTGTTCCTAATCTCACGCATCAAGGACTCATTTGTCTTCTTTCAACAACAACAATTTAGATTTTTAAACACTCAAGTGACATGAATCTCCTATTTTAGCAGTTATTTCAAATCATTCTTTATTTATTTATTTGATAACTCTCAAAACCAAAACATTGAGAATAGATTAAGGTTGATTTGAGAAGAAACTTTAAGAAACAACTTTCTTAAGGGGAAATATAGTATTTTGATGAAATTCTAACCTATGGAAAAGATTCTTTCGAGATGATTTATAGGTAAGTCATAAGATCGTTATAATCTAAGAAATATAAAAAAAACACAACTCTAACTTGTTTTCACTAAGCCCTAACAAGAGAATGAGTTTTAAGCCATGAATAAAAAGAGCTTACCAGGATATCTCTCTCACCCTTTCTCACCTTTAATTTCTTTGCTTCAATTTTATGAATTAGATTGCAATTTTTGATTTGATTGAGAGCTTGAGGGTTTTCTTTCTAAACATGCAATTACACTCTTTCAATAGAGATGAAAATAATATAGGATATGGTTTTTATCTCAAACCTTTATATAATCCCCTTAGTCCTTTACTAAAATGCCCATTTATTCAGTTCCCTCATTATTTTTAATTTCTTGGCCACCAATTGCCTTTCTATTTATTTTATTTTATTTTTTTTTTAGGTCTTACAGTTTCTAAATCTAAAACCATAACTCAAATTTTTGTTAATTTACTTTAACAAAATGATGTATTCTATATTTTTATACTCGTAATTAAACTATATTTCACTTCTATCAATATTTTAACTTTATTTAGTCATAAATATTTACGAATTATTTTTGCTAACAAGAAATTTTACAATTTTATCTCTTCAATCAATTAAGTTGGATTTCAAAATAACGTTTTACATTCAAAAGCTTCTTGCTTAATAGTTAGATTTTTATATTTTCATTATCTTCCTTACTTTCCCCCTTTAATTGATGTTAATTATTTTCTTCTATTTTTCATTTTTGACTTTTAAAAGCATCAAACTCATTTTCAAAAATATGTAACTCATTTCCAATTTACTTTATAGCACTTTCTAATGATTTATTTTTCCTAAGGTATTCATAAAATTCATTATACTATTTTTCATACATATCTTGAAGTTCATCACAAGAAATTGAAGATGGGGAAGAAGTAAGTGCCCCATCGTCATTGTCTAAGGTCATTAAGCAAGATACACTCTCTGCCTCGCTTTCATCATTATCTTCCCAAGCTACTACCATGGCTTTTTCATTTTGCTCTTTCTTAAATTTCGTCAAAATATTTAAGAACTTTAATTTTTTGGCCAACTTCTCCTCTTCATCACTTTTATCTCTTACGCATTCAATTGCGGCTTTTAAGGCTATTAATTTCTTCCTTGACTTGGCTTCTTAATTCTCGATTAGTTCATGGGACTTTAGACTGAGAAGATTCATTATCTTCATAATTGAAGCGAATGTACGCTTCTTTTATTGTCTTTCTTTTGGCCTCCCAATCTCTAGGTGTTGTCCTCGAGATTTTAGCATTAATATAAACATTATTAAATGCTTGCCAAGAGCTTTTAAGAGATTAATGATTTCAACGATCTTACATATATTTGATCCATAGGTGTAGTATCTTGTAATTTTAGGTTCTTCAATGCACCACATAGTATGCTAATCTTAGTGTCTTTTACTCTATTTCCTCTTTCATGTACCATTTGTAAATTTTCTTAAACCTCTTTAAAACTTGTATATTTACAAATTTTATTCATCATATCACTCTTCCATGAGATATAATGCAAGAATTCATGGAAACTTTATTTTATTCTAAAGCCTCAATTACTTTTTTCGGTATATTCATTTTCGTGCTAGAAAAGACGATTCTTTTTTGATGATTTTCCATAATTTTCATTTTTTACTCTAATGAAAACTCTTATTCTACATTTTTGAAGAGGATAATTTAAGTCAATTAACAAGGGGTTTCTTTATTTTGTGTCCCATTTTAAATCTTATTCCATATTAATCCATGATCTCTTTGTTTTATTATGATTAAACAAGCAAGAAAGTAGAGCACTAACTCTAATGCCAGCTGATCATATACTTATTGGGATATGTTTAATTAACAAGCTTAATGGAAATTAACGACAATATGCAACACACATATAAATTGTAATGATCGAAAAATAAAAGGATAAGAGATAGAAACATCAAGCTCGAATTTAACTTGGGTTCCATTTACGCTTTACTCTCCATGATAGTATATTGCCTCCTCAAGAAAACTTCTCATGCAATTTTACTAATCTTGGTCCTTGATGGCTAGTTTTACAAAGATAAGCTCTCAAGAATTATAAGTATAATTATTCTCATAAATTGGAAAACAATTGAATGCATTTTTTTTTTTTTTTGGGCTAAAGAGTAAGTAATTTTATAATAAGGAGAATAATCAAAGCAAGAGTGTATAATATAAATGCTTTTTCTCTTCTCTTCTTCAATAACATGCGTTTATGATGTATTTATGGTCTAAGGAAGAATTAGATGCTTTCTTCTTTCTCTCTCTCAATTGCTGCTTGTGTATGTTACGTACTAGTTATTATTCTACTACGACCTTTGAAGCTAGCCGATAAGTTATGCAATTCATCAAGCCTTGAAATACAGTTTCTTGTCCACATTAGTTTCGTTGAAGCTCACATGCATTAACTCTTGAGCAAGCCTTGATTCCGAAAAACAAATTGGTTTGATGATACATATTCTAGAGCTCGTTAACTTGCTTTAGCGCCTCACTAAATTTGCAGAAATTCTTCAATTTAGTATGTAATGACATGAAAGTCTTAAGGAACTTTCTAAGTTTTGCTTTAATGATAAGAGATACATCACGAGAGTTTGTATCGAGCAATTCCAGCAAAGTTAGATTGTTTCCTCGCATTAAAGTTATAATTAAACATTTAAATTCAACGCAAGTTTCCTTGTTGAAACACCACCTTTTACTCCCTATTGTATTGCACTTTATGGCTGGGTGCTTTCTTAGCTATTTCACAATTAAAATCATATTTTGTTCGTAAATCGTATAATGGCGAACGATCGACACTTTCAAAGTGAAATTTAGTTACAAGCACTTGGCTTAAGCCTTGGGCATGTGTTGTAGAAGTGACTAAATAACAAAGAGTATGTCGAGGTTTTAAGTGTCATCCACATGTAGATGAGTTCAACTAAACAGTTATTTGAATTTAAATTTATTATTATTACCCTTTGTATGGTGAAATAAAAAGAAAGTAAAGTTAAGGGGAAGTAAAGGAAAACGAATAAAAGTGAATTAAAAAGAGAGAAGGACGGAAATGAAGGTGAAAATTTCATTTTCATGTTTGGTTACGCAAGTGGAGGAGAAGAAATGAATTAAAATAGTCATTTATCTAATTTTCCATCAACTTTCATAATGACGTGTTTTTTTTTTTAATTATAATGGCGGATTTGATTATTATTTAGAGCACCTATTATCATTTCCCTTCATATCATTTTAACTTTAATAGGAAAACTTCTATGATCAAAATGATAAAATTTTTGTTCATTTTTCTCAATTTATTTTCACTTTTATTTTCCCATTTGTTTAATCTAAACAAAAAGAAAATCCCCCTGCTTCTCTCTTCTGCTACCTCATCAAATAGGCAAAACAGTAAGGTGACTTCGGTGCTTCAACATATATATTGTTTGTGGTATTAGGGTTTTCTCAGTAATAGTTATCACGTTGATTTGGATATGGAAGGGAATTTTGTTAGATGTTGAATAAGTGATAAAATGAAATATCCTATATTATGTGAAGAAAAGAAAAAAAAATCTCGAAGTCTTATCTCGCTAAATGAGGTTATTTATAGGAATCAAATCCATTATCGCACTTCTTTATATTTTTACTAGCATGTTAGAAAATGGAAAATATATTAGAAAACCCGCATTGTGATTAGTTGGTGGAAAATAAGAAGACGGTGATGAATTTATGCTTTTAAAATTTTTATAGTTTTATTTTAAAAAATATTTTTATAATTAAAGGCTAAATTACTTTGACAATTCCTATAAACTTTGTAAATGCGTCAAACACCCACTTTTTCAAAATACAGTATTTACATCCCCTCTTTTCCCAATTTTGATGATGATGTGGTACAAAATTTGATGTGTCATCATCATGTGATTGTCATATAAGCATCATATACTATTTTATTTAAATAGTATAATTATATACATATTTAATTAATTTAAAATAACAAATAGAAAATAAGTTCAAAAAAAAATGTTGTACTTATTCACATATATATACATACATACATACATATGCATTACATATATAAATTAGATGATTAAACATATAAAAAAGAAAAAGAAAGAAACATTATAGGTTGTTTTCAACCATCCTAACCATGCAAAGATAGAGAGTAGTTGAAAATGGCTTAGAATCTTTGATGTGCTGCAACTTACTATTGAAAGTAGCTTGTATGACTTATTTATCAGTAATTTTTTACAAAAATAAAAAGAAAAAGAAAAAAAAAATAACTTCAAAACCCACTTAGGCTTCGATTAGGTTGTACAACTTTACGAGATTTGGAAGCATTTCTTTTAATTTTTTTTTTCTTTTCAAAAATAGTGGTGATGGATAATCTTCCAATAGTAGATTATGATTCATTGAAGAATTTAACGTAACTTCATTTCTCTGTCTCTTCTCCTTTTCTTTTTTCCTTTTCATTCAATTTTTCTTCTTTTTAAATAGATTTAATAATTTAATACACCTTTTTTTCTTTTTGTAATTTTTTTCGATATTTTATAGTTTAAGTTGATTAATAGTATACTATTTAAATAAAATAACTAGTAATACTCACCTAGTGATCGACGTGGTGACGACACATCTAACTTTTATGCCATCTCAATGTCTTGGTGGGTAAAAATAGAGATGTAAGTTTATATTTTAAAAGTGATGTGTTTGTCCTATTTACAAAGTTCACCGTGGTAATTAACTTATATTATCCCAATTAAATAGTAAAAATTCTTAAAACTAAAAGATTTTAAAACTCAAGTGACAGCTCTACACTTCTCCCAAAATGCAAATCTCAATGCTTGAACTCACCACATTAATGAGCCATCGAAAATTAAATTTTAATTATTGCAACACACAATATTTTTTACCTCAATAGTATCTCCTTCAACTTAGAAAATAAATAATCGTCCAATACCATATGGGGAAAACTAGTAGGGCCCGCACGGGATAGGGGGTCCAATGATTCGTTCGAAGGGTGTGTCTGTGTCACGTGTCCACTTAATGCTGCGCATGGCCCATGATTGGGGTCATGGTCACTCCATCACCCGATCAAAATTTATAGCAAAAAAAACCCACAAAATAAAAACGCACACACATACACATTTATCTTTTGGGCTCACTCCTGCTCCCAAGTCAGAGAAAGAAAAGAACACGAGAGATAGAAAGTAAGACACAGAGACACCAACGAAAAAGCAAAGCTAACGTACCAAAGAAAATCAGCCTAAGCCTCCTCCTTGTATTGAAGCTGTCAAGCTAAGATACAGGAATAGAAGCAGTAGTAAGTACTAGCAGCAGCCAGCAAGCTACTAGTGTTGCGATTACTGTCATTATTGTTTCTCTAGGCTTCCTTTTCTCCATCCTATTCTGGGTCTTCATTAGCTCTTCTTTTACCCACTTCCTCAATGGAGAAGAAGTAATGAAATCAAACCCAACACTCTTCTTCTCAGAAGAAGATGTCTCGTCAACAAGAACAAGAATGGCAGCATCAGAACCCAGCTTTTACGTTTCCTTTGGATTTCCTTTACTGTTCAGAAGAGCACTGGGAAGAAGAAAAGGAAGGAGAAGAAGATGGGTTTAGTTTCTTGTGCTACGATGAGTACACTAATAATGGGGCAGCACTGAAACCTCCACTTACATTGTTAGAACAGGACATGTCCTGGGACCAAGAAGAGCTGATCTCTCTTTCCTCAAAACAAGAGTTGAACCCTTTGCGTAATAAGATGGAAGACGAGCACCTGTTGTTTAGTGCTAGAAGAGAAGCTGTTGAATGGATGCTGAAAGTGCATGCCCATTATGGATTTTGCGCTCTTACTGGTGTTCTTGCGGTTAACTACTTGGATAGGTTCCTTTCATGCTTTGATTTGAGGAGTGATGATAAGCCATGGATGTCCCAACTCACTGCTGTGACTTGTCTCTCTTTAGCTGCTAAAGTTGAGGAAACTGAAGTCCCGCTTTTGTTAGACCTTCAAGTATGTGTCCTTTTTTAAAGGACATTGTTGTTTTGTCCTAGCACGTATATTTTTATTTTTGTTGTCGTCTAATTTTGGGTTTGATTGTTTTCTTCTCCTTTTTGAACTAGGTGGAGGAAACCAGATACTTGTTTGAGGCGAAGACCATTCAAAGGATGGAACTTGTTGTGTTGTCCTCACTTCAATGGAAGATGAATCCCGTTACCCCACTTTCTTTCATTGACCATTTTGCAAGGAGATTTGGGTTAAAGGACAACTTGTGCTGGGATTTTCTTAGGAATTGTGAAAACATACTTCTACATGTCGTTTCAGGTAATTAGTCTGACCCATTGTTTTATTTCGAGGAAACAAAGAGATTTTTTCTTCTGTACCTTAAAGTGATTTCCATGTTTGATTCGTTAATTTTTTTTCTGTTATGTATTGCTCTGTGAGACAGATTCAAGATCCACAAGTTATCTTCCATCTGTTCTGGCCACTGCTGTAGTGTTGCACGTTGTGAGCACCATAGATCCTTCCCTAGAATCTGAATACCAAACCCAGCTATTCAACATTTTGCCAATCTCAAAGGTCAGTTCTTTACTCATCATCACATTTAGCATCAATGTGTCTAGATTTGTATGGTGTCTAATAATGAAGATTAATTTCAACAGGACATCTTAGATGCCTGCTTGGAAGTGGTATCGGATGCGGTGTCAAGAAGCTACAGATACCAATCCAATAACAAGCGCAAATTCGGTTCCTATTCCATTCCAGGAAGTCCCGATGGAGTAATCGATGTGTGCTTTAGCTCCGATGATAGCTCAAATGACTCTTGGGCAGTGGCGGGGTCGTCAGTTTCTTCGTCGCCGCAGCAGCCTCTGTCTAAGAAGATCAAGGGGTCTGAGACTCAGCTAGAGCTAATGCAGGGTCTAAACCATCCAGCTGCAGATTTTCTCTAGCTTTCCATCTTTTCTTTTCCCACATTCACTTCTGGACCATAATATCTTATATACTCCTAAATAATTTTACAGTTCTTCCTTTTATGTTGCCAAAGTCTAAATTGCCTACCATCTCTTATTTCCATCCTGTCCTGGACCAATTTAGTGAATGTTGCATTAAATTCAGATTTGGGACGGTGGGTTTGGAAATAAAGATGATTGGCATTTTCATTTTTATTTTTATTTTTTTTTCCCGGAGGAAAAAACTCATTTATGAAGAGTACTTATATCAATCCAAACCCCCTTGTTAAATTCATGTATGAATATAGTTTATTTTATATATGCTTTAACTTAATGTAGAATTAATAATCCTTTATCAAAAAGAGTTCCCACTTAAGTTCTTTTGTTGGATTATAAAATTGTACCATTAACAAGTACTTCGCTTGAAGACATAGCTTAGTATTTTTCACTATAAAAAAATCCTAACGTAACATGTAATTTTACAGAGGATGGTGTTGGTGTCACAGTGAGAGATTACATAAGAATTGATTTGGCAGGCCTTTACAAATTTAAACTTTTAAGACGTATAGCTTATATTATCTGATTGAAACTTCAATACTGACATTCAGTCTAATATAGAAGGAAGGGTTTCGGATGTTCATTTTTTATTGGCATGTTCTCCAATCAGTTCATCTTGCTTTTCGCACCCTCTTTTGCTTTACATTCACGCGATACAGAGCTCGATAAAATTTGTCTGTCATCCAATGAACCTTATCTACTAAAATTAACAGCACGAAATATGCTCGACCATGGGAGGGAGTTTGTTATATTATTGTCGTCTGGATTCATCAAGGCCATGTAGATTTACATATTCTACATTAGCCTGAACGAATCCGAACTGTGGAAACTGTATAGTATTATAAGGGATATATTTAACTCAGTGAATTGTATAAACAGTCTCGGCACATTGTGTTTTTTTTTTTTTTTTTTCTTTAACGAGTGTTCTTATATCACTTCTTATGATATTCAGATGTTTGAAACCATAGTATGGTATCGTATGTGTGCATATCGAATTGGTCAATTCAGTTTTGCTCAGGGAAATTGTTGTTGATAGTACAAGGAGGACATCCACAAGGAGGCATGCATGTGCCCGTCCCACTTTTTATAAGTAAAGGGGTTGTAGGGAGGCAAATAGTGGCTTGGCTTTATTGTCCAGCTTTTTTTTTTTTTTCCATACTGAAAACACAAAATCCGGGTTTCACATTAAAGCAGCTTATGCTATCAGGCGCCGTGAATCCCGGACTTTCTCTGTATTAAATATGATATGTGAAAAAGCTACTTCCAGTTCTATTTCCATCATGTTTTTTGACCATTTGATATATGCTCATTGTCGATCATGAAGATTTGATAATCATTACCCGATATTATTGCCACTTTGCCATTTGACACGATCTACACTTCCACGGTCTAACTTGAACTTGCATGGATTTTGTTAATCATTAGTTTACAACCCATGGATTTTATGATTTTAATACATCTAATACAAGAATTATATCTTATGTTGGACTCATATAAATAATAATTGATATTATAGTTGCATCGATACGTGAAAGTTCATTCATTTAAGCGATTTATATTAGATTCTTCTTGTATAAGTAGGATAAGATATATATATATATATATATTATTTTCCCTTATGACTCCACTGGATGAGAAATAACCAAAAACAAAATCAAACTATCATATATCTACTTAATTTCATTTTTATTGTGTAGTTTCCAATCTACAGTAACTCAAAAACAATTACGATTAATATTGATTAACGTGATATAAATTTGGTTTTTGGTGTATAAAATTGTTTTAAATCGAGTGAAGCTCCTACCAAGACAAATCGTCGGCTGATCTTCACGATAAATGTTGAAGTAAAACCGTGGTCCACAATTTGATCAAATGAACTTGCTCACGATTATTTTTAAGTAGTTAAATAACCGCTTACATATTTGTTTTCTTGTTTTTAACTCTAGATGGAGCTCATAAATACATGAGTAGCTAATTCTAATAGCAAATCGCAAATAAAGCTATATTTTTTCATTTTGTCCTATTTATATGGGAGAGGTGGTACTTATATTTTATTGGTAAAGAAACGTGCAAATTCCAAACATTCATCACACATTTTACTCAAAAAGCACATGTATTTTGAAAATAAAATTTTCTGGGACCTTGAGTACGTGCTCGAAAATACTTGTTAACATTTTTCATATAGGATTTAATTATTGTTAATACGTTGGCAATTCAATACAAATAGGCCCAATTTTATTTTATATATATCTATATATATATATATAAAAGATATGCAGGACAAAAAGAATGGTGAAAGAAGTAAGAAAAAGGACGAGGCATAAAGAAAGTACAAGATCAATCATATTAACCACCATAAAGAATGGCACTAAGAAGAATAAAATAGATCTTGGATACAATTATACATCCAAAAAAATGAGAAAAAAAAAAAGAAAAGGAAAAAGGTAGAAAGGAACGTTGAAATCGGGGGACAATATCTCTTGATTGTGTTTGATATGTCTTTAATGCTTTTTTGTTCTGATCTTTTGGTAGCTAGGACAAGACCATAGCGTATTTCATTCGGCAGGGAAAAGACCGTAGCTTATTTCAACACAAAGAGAATAAAAATTATGTAAAGACGATGATGATATGACGTGGATAGAGCTAAGAAAGAGGCTCCTATAATGTAATAGACATGAAAGCATATATAATTGGGCGCGAATAAGTACGAGGTGTGTAGACTACGAGACTTCATCTTAATCTATCCGATCGTACCCCATAGATTCTTAAATTTTAGAATCACTCCCTATTTTATAACATGTTAAAATCACCTTAATATCTTATAAAATATAATATAAGATACTCGATAAAACTTATAAAATTTACATTTCTTTTTACATGTTTTAAATTTATGTGACAATAAAAAAGTTACTTACATATGATTTTCTTGGTTTTTTATATGCAAAATTTATAAAATCTTAACAATGTCGGTGAAAATTATAGCAAAATCAGTGATATCCAAATAGTAAAATATTCTACTTTTATTATTTTAAGTTTGTATGCTATCACACAAAACTTATGGATCCTATAGCAAACTAAAACTAAAAGTATCGTTTACAAAAGTTAAAATACTATATTTAAGTTGAAGATTAATTTGTGTATAACAATATCACTTTTGAGGTAATTTTGCATTTATTAGCCACGGAAGATAACAATTGCTTATATAGAACTTAAAAGATAAAGATAAGATTAGTTCTAATTTATTAATTATTATATTATTAAATAAACTTTACTGGATGGGTACATATTACTTTAGAATCTGTAATTCGTGTACTTTATAATATAGATTATAAGATAGATTTAGAATATAAAGACACTATAGAATATGTATTATGAGATTACTTATCCCTATATATAATCCTTATGAAAATTTTCAATTCATTCTAAAATGATTGAAAACCAATTAATAAACTTCTCTTCTCTTTTATGTACTTACGTTTTTTTTCATAAAGTATATAGTTAATACATATTAAAAGGTGTGGAAGTTTTTTCTTTAATACCAGACGCGAGTACGATCATTCATTGATGGAATTTTGCTTATATATACTATTTTCTAACCATTTCAAATAGAAGTACATAAAAGAATAGACAACTTTGTCTATCAATAGGCGCATTTAGAGATTCAATTGAAAATTGAGAGAAGCCTTCAAAGGTCTCAATAATGGTGGTACATGAGAGTGTGCTTTATCAGTTAAAGTACTTATTATAGCTCAGTCACGCAATTCATGTTAGATTAACTTTTAGGGTAAAGGAATAAGAAAACTCTGGTGTTCCTTGCATTTCGTAAATCAACATAACATCATTGATTTTTAAATAATCTAAGCATATGCTGGATAAAAAAGAAAAGAAAAACGAAAAGAAAACTCGTCAGTGAATACCAAATTATCCTATAATCTATAATCCATCGGTTGGATCATTTAATTTATCGTTGGACTATTAAAATTTTCATTAGCTATACTACTAGTCATCAGGCAATCGATCCAACGATTCCGTGAAACGAATAACCATGCCCAAACTTAAATTCATTTAGGGAAAAAAAGAGAAAAATTTAAAAAAAAAAAAAAAAAAGAGAGAGGAGAGAGAGACACCGGTGCGATATGTACCGTGTCCTCTCTAACATATTTTCTATCATAGTGGACAGTCCATTACCACCTGTAAATTCACCTTTTCTTTTACTTTGGGTTTTTTCCTTTTTTTTTTTAATATTACTTGTTTATCTGGCACCCTTTTGTTGGCAACCTAAATTCTTCAAAGCATTTAACTTTTGACCTCCGAGCGGAGCCAATTGCTTGACGTTTCGTGGAAAGAACAGCTAACATAATCATTACAAAAGTTGACACTGTTAATAGCGTTTTTTCTTGGTACGATGAGGTGAGGAGTAAATAATAATAAAACAATGAAAAACCGTATTGTATGAGTTGAAACTGGTTTCCTGAAAAATGGATACCGTGAAATCACAAAGGAGTAAAAATTGCGCTGCTTTTGTGCACGTACAACCTTTGACAAATCATGTCCGACCCACACCTTAGCTGGGGAGTTTTGTTTTGGTCTGCTCTTACTACTGATTACTGAATTGGGGTAGGCCCAACCGTGACACCCAAAGATTTTAGGAAATTTTCAAAATTAATCTTAAATATGTAGTTAATTTTTTTAAAAAAACAGGAGAGCAACTATTCATGCTTTTTCTTTTTTAATCCTAAAAGTATCAAAATTTCTATTTAAATCCTCAATATTTATAAAAAATTTTAAGTAAGACATCAATTAATTTACCGTTAATTTTTTCATTAACATAACTTACGATACTTTCTGATTGGTTTTATGACTCAAAATTTTATATATTTTTTATTTAAATCCTAAACGTTTTAAAATTTTTATATGAATCATCAATTTTGCAAAAATTTTCAAATAAGTTCTCTATTAGTTTGCTATTAACTTATTTGTTAACTATTTACATAGCACTTTCTAATTAGTCTACTTATTTTTATTGAATAATTACTATAATAAAATAATTAAAAATAAAAGATACAATAAAAGAATATAAAAAAAAAAATAAAATATAAAGATATATATATATAGATATATAATGTAATAAACATATATACATGGATATTTTTTATAATTTCAATAAAAGGAAAAAGTTAAATTAATAAAAAAAACTAGAAATATATATAAAAAATTTGTTTTGGTTACTCTCAAATCTCAAGGGGATTGGAGTGGCCAAAAGGAAATAAAAGCTCATGATTCACATATTAAATTAATCCAAATTGACCCTTCACTAAATGTGTATTTAGTATGTAGATTACAATTCACTACTTTTTTTCCGATCATTTTAATCACCCCTTGGTTTTGAGATGGCTAAAACGAATGTTATTTATTTTTTCAGCTTTTTTTTCTAAATTTTGTAATTTTTAAAAATTTTTATTTTATTGAAATTATAATAAGTATACATATATATAGATTTATTATATTATATATGTACATATCTTTGTTTTTTTTATTTTTATTTCTTTATTTTTTTGAATTATCCTTTTTTGAATTATTTTTGTTATTATTTTCTAAATATTTTAATTATTTTATTATAATAATTATTTAATTAAAGTATGTAGACCAATTAGAAAGTGTCATGTATCCTAGTTAAAAAAAGAGTTAACGACTGACGGAGGATTTATTTAAAAAATTTTGCAAATATTAATAAGTAAATAGAAATTTTGAAATATTTAGATTTTGAACAAAAAATATATAAAAGGTTGAGTCCTAAATTTGTTTTTTTTTTTCTATAAACCAATTAGAAAGTACCATGTGTCATGTTAACGAAAAATTTAATGGCAAGCTAATAGAAAATTTATTTCAAAACTTTTGCAAGCTTGAGGATTCAAATAAAAATTTTGAAACATTTACAACTCAAATAGAAAATGTACAAAAAGTTAATTATTAAATTTGTTCTTCTAAAAAAAAAAAAAAAGCAATTGAATATATCTGTCAATGTATTTCCTTGTTTCTGGCTTACCATCTCCCTTTGTTTGTTTCCTTTATAAATTACAAAGTGAGACTCGTATATTGACACATGTGCAGTGGTTTTTTTCCCCCTACAACACTCGTGGGATTTACTAATTAGTGGTTTGTCATTTTCTTTTAAATTCTATCATTTTCCGTAAACAACCTCGTGATAAAAATCAGTATATAAGTAACATAGATGTATCTCTTCAATAGAATCTTAACTCACGTATTTGTTACTTACAAAACTTAACTTATGCAGAACAATATATTTTCTTCACTCTCGAATTCTAAATTAAAAAGTTCTTGAGTGTGCTGTTTTATTTGATTTTGTGTGCTTAAGTAAGGTACACTGTGTTCTATTGAGAAATATGTAAGTGTCATGTGCCATTTTATTCCGAAAATTGATGATAGTTGAACATCAAACAACAATAGTCGTACATTTTTGGAAAAACCCAAAAATAAATAAAACACAGATTGATAAATTATTGTAAAATCGTGAATACATGGGTCACGCTTTTTTAATTTTTATAAATTTTTTTTAACCAACAATCACTTGTGACAAAATCTTGTCCATTGTATTATGCAGATGAAGGAACTAGTCGTATTGCAGCCACCAGCGGATTTGCTCCAACTTTTGAAAGAGGACATGAGTCCTCGTGTATATACTGGGGAGCATATAGACCCTGGTTGACATGGAGTTGATGGCAGCAGTGTTCTGTGTAGTCGTGTTGTGTATGAACTTCTGTATATGAACTCTTTAATTAGTAATGCAGCGTATCTTTCCACCGAAAAAAGGTCTTGTTCCATTTGCATTATGATGCTTTCATGGTATGATCACACTTCTAAACATTTAGTACTTGGTTATAGAAATAAAACAACAATAGTATATATCATCGAATTCGTAACCGACGGGCTCTTACTCCAATGCTATTGATACCATGACCTTAAGCATGTGCGAGATCATCAAGTTTCCTAATGAAAGAGTACAAAATGATTATCTAAATAACGAAATCAATGACAGGTGCTTTAATCAATAAAAAGTACAGATTATGTAGGTCTTGAGGTCTTGTTCACTGAATGATTTTATTGCATCAATAGTTTTTATCTCAAAAAAAAAAAAAAAAAACATAATTAATTGCTCGTGGCGTTTCCAAATACATAATTGCGATGTTGTACTACACGAATGATGATTAGGCCTCCCTTGTGCTTGACATAAACATTAACAGCGGGGAATGATGGTACTTATTTATGCAAATCAACGATTTGATTCATTAAATAAGTAATATATTTCATTTCCTTAATACTGTAACGGTAAGAAAATTTAAAACCTATGTCGTCTTTATAAGAGGTTTAGATTCATACAATTAAGTTATAAGATATTCTCAAACATGTGATAAATTCTGACTAGCTAAAAATAATTACAGATATACATAATAATTCCAGTCCCTATATGCTATAATGCAAGTGAGCAATGATACACAAGCAAGTTATCGTAACTTCTCTAAATGTAGAATGTTTGTAAGTTCCATAAATAATGTGACAATTTAACTTTCAATTGAGAAAATTTGTGCTCCTACATAAGAGTTAATAAGAACATATAGCTTGTCCAGAAGAAACACATTTTTATTTTTTTTGATTTTTTTTCCCTTGCTTTTGGCCGATGAAAGCTTATTGCATTGGAAAATAGTCGTACATACCTATTTGTCAGCCAAGAAATACATAGGGTCGAGCATGGAGGGCTGAGAGCTAAGTCATTGACTCTTGAATTTATATTCTCAAAAAGCCAAGGAAAGTCCGTATGGGTACTATATGTGGTTACTGATTTGAATATATCAATTCATAAAAGTAATAAATTTTCTTTAAAGTTTACCATAATCCATACTAATAATATATATTTATGAATTGTTAGCCGTATGGAATAAATTTCAAAGTACGTGTAGTATATTTCAGTGCTTTGTTAATGTCGGATGATACTCTATGAAATATTTAGAAAGAGTTGTAACATTTCAAAATGAAGGAGTGAAACATCAAGAATCCAAGATTGTGTTGTGAATTAAATTACGTAAAGATTGTAACTATTCTACTCTACCAGTTTCATCTTTTTTATTATAGGAAATGTTTCTTCAAAAATGTTCTCATAATATGTTGGATCCCTTAATGATATTTTTTGATAATAACAAACATCAAAGGCACTAATGAAAGTGTCAAGTGTTGCTAGTAAAATTAGGATTTTAAAAGTAAAGATAAAAGCAAAGTTAAAAGAAATATTATATGAATAAAGCTTGAAGTTCAGAACAATTAAAAGTATAGTTAGAAATTCTATTTATTAAAAGATGAGTTAATAGATTTTCTACAAAACAAAAAATTAGAAGCATACTTAGAAGTTTCATTGGTTATTGTTGAAGTAAAAAGAAGAGAAGGATCGGTCAAAACTTAGAAGTAAACTTAGAAGAAGTTTCAATAAGTACAAAGATTGCTTAAAAGAGTCTTAATAGACTTAGAATTAAACTTAGAAGATATTTTGATAGGTGTAGAGGTAATTTCGACAAATATAGAAGCTATCCAGAGAACTAAAAAGCAAATTTAGAAACAGTTTGGAAGAATATATTTTATTTAACCTTATGTTGCAAGTCACAGCTCAACTCCACTAGTAAAGTGTATTTAGGTAATATATTTGACACGTTTCACTATTTAAGGAGAATTGTTTTACAAATTTTTATTAGAAACGTTAGTATGTAGAGAAGTGGATAAAGTTGAAGTGATTGATAGATATGAAGTCTATTTATTTGAAGCCATGAATGTTTTATTCAATCAAACTTATCCAAGCCTAAGAATAAAAGTCTATCATATTTAAGTAATTTGAACTATGGATTTTGTAGAAGCATCTTTGCAACCAATATGATATTTTGAAGATAAAGATCTTGTAATGTATAGATTATTGAAGATTAAAAAAGATATAAGGATTATCTAATGATTAAGAGATTTGTTAGCCATTTGCATCCAAAATTTAAAAAAGAAGAAGATTTTGTACAAATCAATAGTGACGTGAACATAATTATAAGCTTTTAAAATTATGTTTAGGACAATCGAGTTTAGATTTAGGACCTTTAGGAGAAATTATCCGATTGAGTCTAAACTTTGCGACTAAGATATAAAGTTAGTCGAAGTGACTTAGTGAAGTTATATTTTGGAAATAATAACCCAAAATCCTAATTTTGCTCTTAGAAGTAGGATTATTTACTATAACACTAAAATGTTCAGAATCTCTAATATTAATCTCGGATTACGATGAGAATTTAAAGATAAGTTTATTAAGTTATAAAATGAGATAATATAGTATAATTTGCTATATGAATATACACGTATTTTTATGAGTGTACTCAATATAAATAATAATTATACCCATAAATTAATCTTAAATTACATAAATATATCTATATTGTGTTGAATACATGAAAATAATTAAGGAATATATCTTAAAAATAAAAGATATGTTAGAAACTTAATTACATGGGTATAGTTATATATTACGCATAATACGTACCGGAATATATACTTATATATTAATAGAATAACTAAGTATCAATACAATATATATATATATAATACTAGTAATTATATATATATATATATATATACTGAACTCTATCCTTTGGTAGTTGAAATATTAAGGAAAAGCCTATATGTTACTGTGGCACTTTTTCATTAGCAATTGTTGGTGAATCAAAAGTAGATTGAATATGACAAAGGCACCTCCTAGTAAAATTAATGTGGGGATAAACATAGAATTTATGAAGAAGGAATTTGGGAAAATTTTTGCAACAATATAAAAATAGATCGAAGACCCAAATTAAACACTTTAGGACACGAGACATTTAAAGAAAACCAAAGGAAAAATTTAAGGAAATAAAAACACCTTAGAAATAAATATGCAAAAACAAAGGGAATTCTGTGTTAGGATAGAACCCGAACCTACCCTAAATCTGCTGTGGAACTCAACTAGTCACCACCAATCCCCACCGCACCTTAGTCGTCTAACATACCTCGAACTGTCGCTGACTACCATAGCATCCAAGAATAGTAAGGTTAATTCTCTGCACTGTTTTTCAATAATTTTTAAAAAATATCTAAACCACCCAAAATATTATGAAAAAAAATTATAGTTAAATTATTTTGAACATACTTTCGTGTGATATTTTTATTTTTGAAAAATTTGTACTATTTAGTATATTTGCTTAACAAAACTAGTATTCATCTGAAATTGGAATTGTAAAATGAATATATTAAATGATGTTATTTTTAGCTGAAATTTTTTTTATAAGATATGTATGATATATAGATAATTGCTATGTATCCTGAATTTTGATTTGAATATTTTTAATATTTATTGCATTTTTTGCCTAAAAATAGCTTGAAATTGTGAAATAAATAAGAAATTATGAAATTAATTGATGAAATAGACATATGTTGATCTCTAGTGAATAATAATAATGTTGAGTTAGATTGAAATTAATTTGGTGTAAAAAGAATCATAATTGAGTAATTTAAGAGTAAAATTATAAATACAAATATATAAGCGATAAGTCTAAAACTTAAAATCATGTAATAACCGAGTTCTCCATATTTTTAGGAGTCTATAGAAAATTTCAAGGAATTATTTGGTAACCCGAACTATTTTTTTACGAATTGACCTAATAAAATGGCTTAAATCACAAGTTAAGATTTATTTTTAGTAAAGATAACTTAAAATGAATTAATTGGTTAAATAAAAAACTATGTATGAGGTTGGTAATCAGATTGGATAAAAAGATTATTTTTGATATATTTACTGATTTTTTTTTTACTGAGACATGTTATAGGGATATTAGAGTTAGATAATACTCATATTATAGCATTATATCAGATAAAATACAATTTAATAACTTAAATTACGTATAATATGATAATATCTATATAGATATGTATAACTATATTAAAAACTCGAACTACTTAAAAAGTCATTTATAGGAACAAAGCCCATGACATGCGTTATTAAGTCTATACAAATCCAATAACACTAATTTTATTAAAATTGAACAATTTAGGCAATATAACCTAGAACTTTATCATATTCTAAAATGTGCATATCTTGGTAATCCTACCAGAATTAAAATGTAATTTAATAAATTAAAAGTATATTTCGATATGATCAAAACAATAAATAATATGTAATAGTATAGATTAAGTATATTATCGATAATTAACAACTTAACTCGATATATAATAATAATACAACTATATATTATGGAAATAATATATATTTATATGTATATGACCGTTTTAGATCAAACTTTAATGTTTTTGTAGTTATTATGAAAGCTAAATTTAGATCTTTTGTATATATAAGATCTTCTAGTAAACAGACTGTTGATGGCTTAAGTATGCCGTAGTGAACGTCCGAACAAGTAAGTTGAAATTGTGCCTTCACCGCTTGTTAGGATACTGTATTAAAGTATTTGGAGACTTAGGAATACTTTTGGTTATGCTTGTAATTAGTTATTTATGAGCATGCCGTTTTTGTGAATTATACTCAATTATGATAAGAGTTAAACTTCTTGGTGTGTTGTTATGCATGTTTGCATTGTCTTTGAATCTATGAACTTATTTGGTCACTCCTAGTTAACACTAATGTTTATTCGATTAAAACGAAACCAAATATGCATAAGACTCATTAGGAGATACGAATAGGGTGTTAGGCTAAATATCGACTTCCTTTGATGAGGATAGCTGAAATGGTCATTTCCCCATCCTTAGTCAAACTAAGTGATAGGCGAGAAGGTTACGATAAAAGTGGGGGCCGTGGTTCGAAGGCGGTCATTGGAGGAGGGTGTTCCTCATTACATAAGCCCGAGTTTGGTCTGATTTGAATTACGATAAAACTCCTCAATTCAGGTTGGAGCGAATGTAATTTCTTTAACCGCACAGTGTACCACATAATATTGTGCAATGTTCTATTTAATTGATTGCGTTGTATTTCATCATAGTTAATAACCTTGCTTATGACTGTTTAGTACTTTTCTGACTGTTTAGTACTTTTCTGACTTTGTACCACTTACTGAGCTAGTTGTACTCACATTCTCATAGACTCTTTTGCAGGTACTGAGTGAGGATCAAAATGTTTTAATACTGCCAACCCCAAGTTAGTGTATTGATGACTAGGAAAGTGAGGGATGAAGAATCAACTGAACCTAGGTTTTTGTCTTTTTTATTGAAGTTTGAGGAAATTAATTGAGAATTCGCCTACTATTTTCCTAACTTTTGTAAATAGTTTGTAAAACTTGTATCTTTTTTATAAACTCTAATTGTACACTTTACTCTGGAAGTAAAACATTTATATAAATATTATTGTGTTATGAGAAAACATATTATATAGAATAGGTATTTTGTAAAGCTACTACAGGCTTGGTTATTAACAAGTATTAGAATGAGCATTTCAAGTTAGTTGAGTTATGTACGCTTTGTGTAAACTGTATCTATTATAGCAGCTGTGATGCTATTTTCTATCTTAGATTAGTTTACATGGCAGGACTGTTATAACTCATCCTATTCGGGGGTAATAATAATTGTGAAATATAATAAAATTATTCATCACAATAAACACTCGAGAGATCATTCCTAAGCTAACTTAATATTTTGTGAATTATTTCTAAATTCTTTATGCAAAAACTTAAAATGTTGTAGTTGTTTTTCATTAAGAACTTTTTTGAATTGCTTTATGTGTTGTAATCAAGAGATTGTAGACAACAATAGTTCTATTTAGTTAGAGACAAGCTTTAATGCAGAATTGTGTTGATTATAGCCATATGACTGTGTTTATACTATTTCTTTAATTATTAAAAATAGTAGAACGATTGATGTGGAATACCAAAACCCCAAAAAGTGAAATTGGAAGAAAGGATTGAATCAAAAGGAGGAACCTAAAATTCTTTAATTGATCTTCTTGAAATCTCTCTCCTTTATTTGCTTGTTTGTTTATCTATTTTCATATTTGTTGTTTAAACTTTAAGCCATTATATAAGAGATCAAAAGGGATCATTTTTATCTCAAAAAAGTTTTAAATTTTGTTAAGTAATTAATTCATCCTCCTCTTAATTGTTTGCAAGGGATTATAGAAGGTCAATTTGGTAATTGGGCCTTTAACCCAATTTAATGTCAAGGACCGATATCTTAAGCTAGTAATATAGCTTGAGAAATCGACCCATTTAGAGATGTTTTAGAGAGATCTGACTTGGTAGGTTAAGAATGAGGATCATTGGACTAGATATTCTATTATAAACTTTGCTCGGTTATCTTATGCACAAAAAGTAGACTTAAAAACGGTTTTTTAGGCCTATTTAGGCTTTATTTGGGCTTCATTTGGTCTTAGTGGGCTTTAAAGAGGCTCAATTAGTCTTTAAGCTAAATAATAATTGTAAGCCCTATAATTAGAAGTTCGAATCTAATATATAAAATTTAAGGCGATTGAATAAGGTGTACGATCGAGCCTAAATTATACAACAAAGTTGGGAATAATAGTGAAAGTGACACTATGAGTTTAAAATTAGGAAAATAAGTAATAAAATAATATAATATTATAATATTAAACCATAAGCATATTATCTATTATTTATCGAAAATGCGTAAAATAAGTTTTGATAACTAACAAGTCGATAGAAATATATTATATGTACATTAAAAATAATAAAATAACATAAATAATATTTGGGAGTATTTACTTGTACTAAATATGTATTTACGTATTAGTAAAATACTCGAAATTACTTAAAATGTTTGAAATATACTAAATTAATACTAAATAATTAAAGAAAATTACAAAAAAAATTAAAGATAAATTAGAAAAATTAAGAAAATATCTGGATTTAGGTCCTAGCATGTTGGGATTAAGAAAAAAAAAATTAACCAATCAAATTAAGTCAAATAGAAAGAGAAATGGAAGAGAATAATGGACAAATGTCAAGCAAAAATTGAAAGAAAAGAAATCAAAGAAGCTCTATAAATATCTCAAACTTCAACTAGAATTCATTTGGTTAGTTAGGAATCAAAGAAAATTTGAGAGAAATCAGGAAGAGAGAATTAGGGTTTTTTACAAAAATTAGTATGCAAATAGAGTTTAGTGAGAAAACCCATGACCAACGGCTACTTAGAAATGAATGGCCACCACCACCACCACCACCACCACGACACCCTATCCCCATCATCCTTAGTTGTCGATGCACTTTAAGTGATCACTAATGGCCGAAAGTCGATTGGATATGTGAGTCCGATTTCATTCTGAATATTGTTTGTTTTATTTAAATTATTAAATTTATTTAGAAAATGATGAAATTTCATATTATGAGGTTTTTATGTACGTAGATTTAGGGAAAATAATAATTTGATGAATTTACATTTAGAAATATACAATGCTTAAGAAATCCTACAAATCCAAGCTTAGTTCAATTTAGAAATAAATACTTTAATAGTGTAGTTTTAAGCTCAATTTTTTTTAGACCATTTAAAGTATGTAGAACAATGCTATAAAGAGATTTTTCAAAAATGAATTTTTGAAATTTTTAGATAAATTTTAGGCCTTTAAAGTATATATTTAATAAGTGATTTTAGGCTGAATTAGTGATTAAATGAGTAATTACTAATTAACATAAAATTAGGTGTTTTAGGATGTTAGCTTTTGATGTAGTATGATATTTATAGCATTTAGAGTGTTATATGTAATTATTAGGTGTAATATATAGTGAACATGTGTAAATTGATAATATGTGAAATTGGATTAATAATAAATAAAAGATATTAGGTTTAAAATTAATAATATAATAATAACAGAAATATATAATAAATCTGAAATGAAACTTAAATTTCGATAATTATATGAAAAATGTAAATTTTTTTTTTACATGAGGAGTAAATTCAATAGTTAAATGAGGACTAAAATATACCGTACATATTAGAATATTAGTTAAGAGCTAGAAGTGATATTTAGCATATTTAAGTATAATGTGATTAATTTCACATTATAGGTCGAAGCACATTTTTAAGATTTACATATAACACTCGTAGTAAAAAACTAATCAAAACCGGATTCAAAAACCAATCTCAAAACTAGCCTAGAATAAGATTGGTAATAAGTAATATATATATATATATATACATATATTTATAAAATTAGGTCAAATCATAATTTAAAGTCTATATAT
Source organism: Lumnitzera racemosa (assembly GCA_024138005.1). Lineage (NCBI taxonomy): Eukaryota > Viridiplantae > Streptophyta > Magnoliopsida > Myrtales > Combretaceae > Lumnitzera > Lumnitzera racemosa. Next base: position 29,946,254 of record JAMXBC010000010.1, read on the forward strand.
CATAAGGATATAAATATTAACAAAGTATTTATATTATAGGACACTCAGAGATAAGTTGACCTGTGACAAGTTGAGTGAGCGATCAAGGATTTTATGTAAGTTAGGTTTAATACATTGCTGTATTTTGGAGTACTATACTAAAGTACTTAGAGGCTTACAATTATATGTAATTGTACTTGTAAATAGTTATATGTGTATATGCTTATGTATACTTGATTATTTGCTGAAAATTTATTTTGTGTTTTGATGATAGTTGTAAATTGAATAGTGTGAGATTGTTTGATCACCCTAAACCGAACTTAATTATAAGCGACTCAAATACCTCAATTAGACATGCATCGCAATCTTTTAGAAGATGGTTAGGATTTTCCAACCAAATACCATCACCTTAAAAAAAGATAGCATTGGATAGTATAATGGTCTTTTCTTTATTCTTAACCGAATTAGGTGATAGGAGAGGAGGTCATGATAAGAATAAGAGCAAAGGTTTAAAGGATAGTCATGAGGAGAGCAATGTCTCTATTGCACAAACATGGGTTCTGTTGTGAGCTATTGCATAAACATAAAAACTTCTCAACTTGGATTAGAGTAAGTAAAATTACTCTAATTTCACAATGGACTGAACTATGTTGTATGATGGCATTTGTGTATTGCATTGCATATAATTAATTATTCGAAAACCCTGTTTGTATTTGTTATGCATTTATAAGTTTCCATCATAATTTATTAAGTTGTTGGTTACTCATACCCTTATATATTTTCTTATAGGTTTTGATTGAGATACCACGTTATAACTATCCCGAGGTCATTTTCTTTCTGAAGTGATAAAGGGGAGTAAGAATTAACTAGTTGAACAAATGAGCCCTTTAATGTTTCACTAGTAATCTTAGGTTTGTGTATTGGTTTTTTAATACCCTACTTATCAAACTATTATGTCATATAAATCTAGAATTGTAAGATAATATAAGTATTTTTATGTAAATACAACTTAAAGTTGTTAGTTATATCTATAAATTTTGTTTATAATTATGAATGAGCTATTTACTTCGAATCGAAGAGTCGTGAACACATTATATAAATTATATTTATGATGGGGATTATAAGGTCAGTTATTGTTATAAGTTGGTTTACATAACAAGACTGTTATGACTTCGCCACTTTTAGGCCGTAACAATAATGATAATGGGCTTTTTTTAGTTGACAAAAGGGTTAAGGATACTTGGACCCATATCTAAGCCCATGAAGGCTAAAGGAAAGAATAAGCTTCAATAAAGAAACTTTATCTCAGCCATCCATCTTAAAGCCATTTGATAAATAAGATTAACCGCCAAACTCTATAAATAGGAGGCTTCTCTTCTTATTTGATTCATTCAAAATAGTGACAAGCTAGATACAAACACTAAAGCTTTGTTAAAATCGCTCTAAAGAAGATCAAACGAGTAATCTGATTAAGAATACCTAGTTTGATCTATTGTTACACTCAAGTATTTAAGATATTGAATTTGCTTGTTTTTCCTTCCATGTCTCTTTCTAACAACATCCCTATACATGTCATCAACTTAAGATGTTTCTTAAGGCGACTAATAAACCTGTTATATGTGATTAGCTAACTATAGCAACTCCACTACACATGGACTAATATAATATATATGTAAAAAGAACATTGTCTAAAGGTAACGAGACTTTAATTTGATGTAGCTAATTAGACTTAATCATTTTATACTTTCATCTAGTATATTTATCCTAATAAGACTTTGAAGAGTTCTCTTTTCAAGAAACAAACATAAAAGAATGTGTTATATGATTCACCTTATCTATATCAACTATTCATAAACCATTTTTTATTGTCATATAAGCTAAATTTGTGTTAGCAAAGGAGGAAGTGGATGTAACATTGGAAGTCACACTTCTTTCTGTAGTTACATATTTTCCTTTTAGAATTCTTACTACTTCATTATGCACCACATTAAACACATTCTTGATCAATTAATCTACTCTTTACTTTATTATCAATTACGATACTTTTTAATAGTTATCAGATAATATTTTATCTCATCAAAACCAACTTGTGCAATTAATTGTGAATTTTTCTTTCCCTTTTTATAATTTAGATATCCAATTATTTTAGATTATCGCTTTCAAAATTATAATATCTCGAAATATTCTAATTTTAAAGAAAATTATGCATACAAGATTACTTGTAATCACAATAAACACTTTATTTTGCTTTCTTATGTGTTTGGTCAAGTAAAATTCACGATTTATTTTGAATAAACCACTATTTTAGGAATTTGGTTTTAAAAAGTTCTAAAACTTGATTTAAAATTATATTAATTGTTTTGTGAATCTAATTCAAGAAACTTATTATACATAAGTAAGATTTTGCAAAGCCCCATAAAAATAATTTACACCTTTTCTCATTTTGTCCTTAGGCTTTTTTTTAGGGGGGGGGGGGGGGGGGAGAGAGGGGATGGTCTTGCCAAGCTAAAAAAAAAAATTAATACTTAAAAAATGTATATTAAATATATATTTTAAAAAGCAAAAAATAATATGAAGTTAGATATAATTTAATGGTGAAGATTTTAGTAATACAAACATGAGGTCTTCAATTTAATTTTCATCATTTTAATTTTTTTATATGTGTTTATTGCTTAAAAGACATTTGTCCTTTTATATTTATTAAATTATTTTTTAATTATTATTAGTAACATACCATAGATGATAATTAAATTGTCCATATTATAAATATTCTAGCCTTATCACATAAACTATTGATAAGTAATACCAATTGTGTGATTTGATTTGATTTAATTACTATTTTCCACAATTAATGTTATGAAAATGATAGTGGATTATTGAATAATTGATTAGTTAATAACTTATATTCAAAATGATATTCCTTTTTTTATTTTTTATTTAGTATTACTAATGAAATAGTTAAACAAAGTTAGTATGAAAAAAGATAGTATAATACCTATATTTATATCAATTTGCTTTTTTCATTGTACTTTTAATTTTCTACTCAAATATTTTTTTAGATCTATTTTTCTAAAAAAAAAAAGCTTACAAAAGTTGCTATATATTAATGTATTTTCTTATAAATTAATAATTAAATTTTATTTAATATATATGCATAATAAAAAGGTTAAAAGTTTATTCTTTTAACTTCATATAAAGTGTACCAATTACTCTTAATCATTTTTAAAAGAATTTTTCCATCTCATTAAGTTTTAGAAATTATTGCAAATTAAATTATTAATAAGATCCTTTAACATATACAAGAGAAATATAATTATGACTACAATAGTATATTTTCCTGTCGATGATCTCAACATTAACTTAATTAAATGATTTTGCCTCCTAGTTTTATCATTATGAATTTGTCCCTTAGTGAGAAGCAACAAAAATATTTTTAGAAACTTTTCACAAATCAAAGTTTTCCATTTGAATTAGGTTTTCAAAATGAAATCAAAAGAAGTTGAAGTCATGGAAAAAACAAACATTATATGCATATAAACTAATTGTCTCAATTAATTAATTGGGGGGCATTACACAATAGATGATAATCCTTTAGGTCTAAATTCAAATAAAGGTTAAAATCTTTTAGTGGTTCAAGTAAATAATTAATGTTATTAGAGTAGAACATGTAGAGAATGAATGTTGCTAAAATGGTGAAAAAAATAATGACAATTATTTTAAGATAGAAGGGGAATGTTTTTCTATATTTAATGTGAAACATCACTAATATCTAATGGATTATATTGGAGTTGTAATGTCATCTTATATTTGCACCATTTTAGATCTCTTCTTTTTCTAAATCACTAAAATGTTTCATTCTCTATTTAACCTACTTTAGTGTTTCGTCTTCTACATGAATTTAACTATAAATATTTGTTTTCTAGTATGCAATTTTTCTAGTGACTAATTGTGTATTAATTACTTAAATACACTGTAATAACAACTTGATAACTAAGGCCCTTTGTTTGAAGAAATATATTTTAAAAAGACTCTATTTTCCCTTATTTTATATGTTGTAAAAGTTCTTTAAGTAGATAAAAGATTTTCCATTAAGGAAAACCCACTTTCATTAAGAGAAGATGGTAGCCCTTTGTAGGAACAATACAGTCTTTTGAAAATAGAATGTCGTTCTTTGGATGAGTAAGCATACTTACTCTAAGATAATGACATTCACTTATTTTTAATTCTAATCTATCTATAATTTACTTATTTTTACTTTTATGTTATATTAATATACAATGTATGTATATATGTCCAATATTTATTTTCTCTAATTAGTCCATGTAGTTATTTTATAATTAATTGTGACGAATTAAACTTTCATATGAATAGAATTTTATGTCTTCATAATATATATGTGTGTGCATGTGAGAGATAAATTTGATATGATCTACATGCCGCCTCCACCCCCCGCGCGCGCGCGTGTGCGCGTGCACACACACACACATACATATATATATATATATATATATATATTATTAGTGGAAAATATACTTGCATCAAAGGCACATAAGAAATATTTGATAATAATACGGTAGTTTTCTTTCTTTTTTCTACCACAACTTTCCTCACATTTCTATATCATTGCAACTTTCATCTCAAATATTACATTGCTATACTATTTTTTTTTTTTTTACATGTAAGACACCAAACCTACTTTAGTGCCTTTAATATAACAAATAAAATGAATGGTTGTTATATAATTATGTGTATGTAGGTGATTATATAATTATGTGGTATACATATAGCATATGTATAAATATATATATAACACTCATGCTTTGTCAAATTTAGAAGTACATATGATCATATTATAAGTTATTTGGTTCTAGTTATCGTGCTTCTTAAAAAGTCGATTGATTTTGTTAACCATATAGTACAGCGCTGGTTCCAATCTAGTTTGGTTGATATATGAGGGACATGGGTTGCCTAATTTACTATTGAAGCTTACTTGATTTGATGAGGAATAGGAAATATTGGGGGGATTACTATATATAGGTATAAATACTATTCATCGGAATCATCGATTCAACTAGACAGCTGATTTTGTTGATAAAGACAATTGAAAAGAAAAAAGTTAGGCATTGGGCTACAAATCAAGGTGAAATTAAGCAGCTTACCAACTTACTCCTTTCCTACAAATCAATGCAAACTGTTTGATTAAACATTTCCTTCTTGTGTTTATTTTAAATCTTGTATTTAATGATAATAAGACATAAAAAGATGAAAATATAATTCTAGATATTCCCATCTTCTAAAGTTTAATACCTAACAAATTCTTATAATGTTGACTTTATCTGCCTTTCACTTTATTTATATTTACAAAATACTAATTAAAATAATCATCTCTAATAAATAAAATATATTTTTTATTAAAAGTATGTGAATTTTCATTTTCTAATTCTCATAATCTAATCAATATTTTCATCAAAATTATGAAATACAAATAGATAAAATATAGATAATATATTTTCTTAAATATCAAATTTCAAACAAATACAAAGGAGAGGTATAATAGTTATGAATAAGATAAAAAAGAAAAGAAAAGAAAAGAAAAGAAAAGATAATCTAAATAGTTTACAAAATTAAGTGGTTACTAACTATCTTATCAAGGTAGGATTATACCTCAGATAAAATCTTTTCAAAATTGAGAAGGAATAAATAATTTAACTAGACGTAAGTTCAACTATGCAAACATTTTTCATGATAGAAGCTATTATACGAATGAATCTTTTTTTTTTTTCATTAAGAAAGGTTTCAATAGTACTAACACATCATGTGGATAGATTAATGACGTGTAATTTCTAATAAAATTTTAATATTTCAAATTATGGACTTAGCTATCATTAATATATATCTATATATTATTAGTATGGATGAATATGTTTTTTCCATTATACTATTCTTCATGACTTTTCATTGCAAAGCAAAAATGAAAAAAAAGCACTCTGAGTAAACTCACCTCCATAGTTTGATTGTTCCGGTTGTCACTAACTATGAACCATTACGGTATGATAAAATTATTAATAGTTTTGATAGTAATATCCCACTGCACTAAAACTAAAAAAATCTGGGGAAAACAAAGGAAAATAAAATGACTGGATTTTCCCCTTCCTCCATTTATGGCTTTTTTCATAATCAACATTTCAACAATTAATACTATCTTGTGATATTGCACTTTGGAATCTCATTTAATGAACATATTTTCTATCTACCAAATAAACAAAACAAAAGCCAAAACATATTGCATAAAAATAAAAAGAATATTTTTCTTACTGAGTCCCAAATGCATAAAACACAAAGACACTAAAAGATAAACAAAGGATGCACCCAAAAAAAGAAGTTGAACTGGCAAAAATATTAATAGAGCAGGTCCACTGTACTGAAAAATTTTAATCCATCTAACTAGAATGATGGTGTTGGACATTGGATATGCGTGAGTGATATAACTGTATGGGAAGATAAATTAAAGAAACCCCTTTTGTATATTAATTCCAAAAAATCTTTACTATCATTTGTCAGGTTTTTTTTTTTTTTTTATTGTGGGCCATGTGGTTGCTGCAGGATGAGCATCAAATGGGCTTATGGGCTGGACTCTACCATTCTGATAAAAAACCGCATGTCACATCTCAGGTAAATGCCAAATCTACAATCACCAGTTTCGCCAGTGACAACTGACACGGGATTGTCACACAACCCGCGTGATTCGTGTCTTAAAAACATAGTAGTTTAGAATTATTCAATACTCAATTTTTAACTCTCTTCGTTTCAGCTGAATTCTAAATCACATTATAAAAAAAGTGGAATACGGATTGTCAATTTCAGTATAATAATGACGTAGTTTGAAAAAAGTGTGAAGAAGATATACATTTTATTTACATCTTTGGAGGGAAAAGGAAACATTTTATTTTTTGTTTTTCTTTTTTAATTTATAATGATAGAAGCAGGATATGGTATTAATATTTATTGCTCTTGGTCAATCCGTGAATGATTCCTCAATTCATTTCACATGTGGTCCTGTAATGTGAAATTATTGCAATAGTAAGTCGGACAAGATCCAACACTCTATAATTATTCTTAAGTTCTTCACAAAGTACCAACTTGAATTACTGTTACATTTAATGCCCGTTTGACATTATTTTCCCTTTTCTAAAATACAGGGCCACATATATATATATATATATGTATGTATGTATGTATATATAAATCTGTGTGTGTGTATGGTATTGTATAGCCTTTAAATTTATGTCATAAACATAAGAAAATGTTTCAGAAATAAATGACGGAAAATTTAAGTATTCGACTTAAGCAAACTAATTTAAAGAAAGAAGCATTGAACCATGATATGATTAGGCAGAATTAAAGCTGAACTTCAAACCTGCGAAGCAAAAAAAATGTGAACACTCTATGTACGTCTTTCTCATCGCTCAATTTTCCTCCTCATTGATTTCTCTTCATCTGTCAGTTTTAAATTTCATGAACCCCTCATTTGAAATCAATTATTCGGCTCAAATCAAGCTACTCTCTTTTGATAGAGTCCTTTTATATATTCTAGATTGTTCTTTAAAATTCTGTACGCGTTGAATACGAACATGTAATTAAAATAAAGATTACCTCTATTAGGATAAGGATGGAGTTTAAAATAAAATTTGAATCACTAAGAGTATTAATCTCAATCACCTATATTATGGGGAATTTTTATATATATAAAAAAAAATCAAGGAATGAAACTCATGGGTTTTAAATGCATTACTCAGCAATGAACATAAATTGGGGGACTTTTTTTTTTTTTTTTTTGGCCGTGATTTTTCCTTTAGTTAATGATGTACATTATATGTACGTATCTTGCTTTTGTTTTTATGTCATGTTTAGTATGATAAACAAACTCAAAATAGAATTATGATACTGTGTTTCATTATCTTCTCAAGGATAATTGTTTCATCCTTGAAATAGAATTCTGCCTTATAAGCCATTATGCTAAAGTTTTTATAACCCGTATAGTATGATGAATGTTATTTTGTTGGAGTCAAATGATTATGACTTCCTCTTCCCCTACAAAAAATTAAACCAAAACATTACTCTCTTTTTTTCTTATAAAATACAGAACAATGGAACCACTGAAACATTCAACTTAAACTGTTCACATTTATTTGATTCTGAAATTAAATTGCAGTATCAATCATAGATAAGTGAATTTCAATCCTTTTGGCAAATGGATTCTATTTGAAGAAATCAATATATAAATCAGTGAGAAGTGAGGAAGGCTTGTGCTAACTTTATCCCAAGATCAACCTGAGCTGTGGTAGTAAGATGTAGGTGATCTGGCTTAAGAGCCAGTCCTTTGGCATCAACACATTTCACATTTGGAAGAGTAATTCCGAGTTGAGCAGTTCTTATGGTGTCCACAAATTTGCCTTCTCCGGATGCAAGGGCCACCTGAGAAGTTTCCAGTAACCAATTTTGATCATATCATTTTATATATTGTAAAATTACACCAACAAACCCTACAAATTTTGAAAAATTATACCAAATCCATTATTCACACTCCTATTTATCTAACAATATTATAAAGCATATGTTGCTGAGGGAATCATATATAAAATCCTATAGTTTCCGTGTTCTCTTATCCTAACAAATTTGATTTTTCCTATGAAATAATCATGTCTTATAAAAACATGTGAACAAATAGAAAAATCTCGATTTCTAAAGTCTTTTTCTGGTTCTAAATTTTTCATATGGAACTGTACTCGATCCGATTTTAAGTTCTAATTCAATTAATTCTTAGTGCTGTGTTAGGCGATGAATGATAACTTTAATAAAAATTTACGTACTAAAATAGAGAAAACAAGTGTAAAGTTATGAAATGTTTACAGTATGAGTAATTTTAACGTGGGGATTTACTCTTTATTTGAATAATTTATTAGTAAAAATCTTGAATGCCAGTATAATATATCCCATTTCCATCTTTGAGAAGATAATCCCACCAATCGTTTGCAATTACATTTAATACAATCACTAATCATGAATTCATTAGCATCACTAATCCCACTACTCTAAAGATATACATCACCATATTTATAAGAGAAATCGAGATGAACTTGTGAGGTATGTTTCATATCCATTTAGTTTTTTACCTTTAAAATCGAGTAATTCTTGAAAATACAATTTTAGATCGCTATTTCATTATATTATCCTTGATAAAAATAGTAAAAAATAAAAAAATATTTAATATAAAAATAATTATATTGCAAACTGAAAAAAACATAAAAATGTAAGCACTTTTATTTTTAATTTTAGAATAACAGGTTTATTTGGCAAAAAAAAGTTTATGGATTTGAAATCTACCCTTATTTTCCCTTAGAGAGGTGATTAACAAGCCGATAGTTTATTTTCGAATCCCACAACTAAACAAGTCTAATAATGATATATGAAAATGTACGAATGACTTTTTTCTTTTATAACTTTGCAGTTGTATATCCCATGATTGGCTTATTTTTCTTAATAAAATATAAAAAGCATGTGGATCCTTGAAAAAGAAAGAAGAGACAACCTGAATCATAAGAAGAGATGGGTTATTAAGATCTGTGCGTAAGTCTCCAATGAGCTTCTCCATATTCCCTTTATATGCCTCAGCATCTGCTTTCTCAATAGTGTCACTCTCCCCCTGGTACCACAACACCGCCCTTATGGTTCCACCGCTCTTAACCGCTGCTTGGGCTCGGGTCACCATCTGATTATGGTCCATTGCCCAAGTTTAGTCCCACGCACCAAGCCCACCACCCCAAGGCTTGAGTCATTGCGCTTTACTTCATTGGCAAATGCCATCCCGGGCCCAACACCGCATACTTGGGCCGTGTCCGGCGGATGGACGGGTTGGGCTGGCACTCTGGTGTCACCTAAACCTAGGTGAGCTATCGTAAAAAACAATGCTATGGTAGCTTTCTTCATATTTTTAAGTACGATGTATATATGTCTGAATCACCAATAATGCTGGGGTTAATATGGTGGCGAAGAACCCCCAATATGGAGCTTCTTTTGGGCAGTGATTGGTATAATATACGGTTTTGATGCAAATAACCCGTATTATTGATGGAAATATGAGCTGTATAAAATTTCCAAATTTTGCTGGTTTTAGCAAATGAATCTGCTGTCTAGTGGCCATTCTCTGTGGTCATTTTATTATCTTTCTATTCCAAGCGAAAAAACAATCTGTTGTTAAAGATTTAAAAGAAAATGAATACTAATAATCAAACAGTTACCTAAAATATGAGAATTGAATATGGTATCTAACTATTTTCTTTTGGCCGAAAACAGTAACTAACTTATTTCATAAATCATTCAACATATAACCCTCAAAATTTAGTAAATTTATTTTCGGTTGATAAACTTTTCTCCTAGTAAAAACCAAAAAAACATGCATAGTAGATATGTAATCCTAAAGACCACGACGCAATGCATATAAGAAACATGTAAAAAAAAATATGGCTTGTAGTTACCATTATTCCAATGGTAGTATAGCTATAGAAATAGCTATAAGTTTTTATATATATATATGTATATATATATATATATATATATTCTTTTTTTGTTAGACTCTGGATATTTTTGGTAAGTGTAAAAAGACTGACATGATAATGTATATAAAAGGAAGAGTAAGTGTAGATATTTTCAGTTATTATTAACCTTTTTCTGTTTTCTTAATACTTATGCAAGCATAGCTATAGAGATAGCTATAAGTTTGTATATATATATTCTTTTTTGTTAGACTCTGGATATTTTTGGTAAGTGTAAAAAGACTATGACATGATAATGTATATAAAAGGAAGAGTAAGTGTAGACATTTTGCAGTTATTTTTAACCTTTTTCTGTTTTCTTCATACTTATGCAATCACTTACATATGTTTCTTGGCAAAAATAATGGTTATAGTTTGTCTCAATGAAAATAATTATGTTCAGTTGTGATGGGAATAGTACATATTATAAGAAATTAAAGAAAATCTATAACATTATACAATAAACTAAAGAAGGTTTGTCATTTACTAATATGTGTATGGTAAGTATAGTTGTCATATGTATACGTATAAATTTTACTGCAGAGTAAATATAGTAATTCCTGATTTACCATATCTATCTCCATTCTAATTAATGTTGTGCTCATCTTGTTTTAGAGAAATATCAAATAAGAAATGTATAGAGATGAGAAAGACAGGTTCCTGAAGATGATTGAATTAAATCCATGTTTCGCTAACTCCATAGGCTCTAATTTGCTCTACTAAGAGATCAGTAAATGCGTGAGAATGAAGAGAGAAGATTTGTTGCATGACTTATATAGAGTATTACTCGGATCCGTGCTCAGGTCTAACTCATAATTCTTCAAACACAGTGTCATGGGTAAAAAGAACTAAATGTAAAATATATAACCACATTTTAGTCCTCGTCTTTTTGTTTTCTACATTCTTTCATTTGGAAAGGAAAAAGAGAAAATCCATTGTGGAATTTACTAAATCTCACCTATCTATTTCTTATGTTTTTAAGGGCAAACTAAATTGCATCGACTACCCATAAATATTTTCAATATTATGTTGATGATCATGAATTTGTTACCATTAGCTATACCTCACAACAATGATATTGCACACGTTGATATGTTTCTTAAGTATTTAGGCACCTCTAATCATGTCTTGAACCATGGTGAGAAAAAAAAAACGATCAAACTAAATTAATCCATAAACCAAATTAAATCAAAACGAAAATATGGTTCTTTAGTAATTTGATTTAGAAAATTCTTAAACTAAACAAAACAAAAAATTTTTGGTTGATTTATAAGGATAAATTAAACCAAAATCTATAAAATCGAATCAAAACGTTGTTCTAAAAAAAATAGGAATCTTTTACTTGTATATCTTTTATTATAATATAACACTTTAGAAAATCTTAATTTAAATTATTGAAATGTATATGTGTTTAACTTTTATTACTTTAGCTTATAAATTATATATGTAGCTCAACTCATAATCTATGATATATGGCAACTTTATGAATGAGATTAGTTGTTAATAAACATTTGAAATTTTTTAATTTCATGAATATTAACTTCATTAAACCTTCATATAATATCAATACTTATTATTACTAAATAAATTTAGTGCTTTTTTAAATGAGATCACATGATATGTGTTGATGGATATTTTAGTATATCAGCCCTTAGGTCCAAACCGACCAACCCAAGATCTAGACTAAGCTTACTCCAGGTATAGCCTAGTTTCATTTCTTATAAATAAGAGACAAACTCGCTCATTCTCTTTCTTACTTAGGGTTTATTACTCCCTAATCATTGTACCAACTAAAGTATTGAAGTGACCATGCTGAAGTAAATTTTGTTGCCCTACTAGTCGTTTTCTATCATATAGGTGGTCGTACAATCGAGAAAAAAATGACACATTAACATTAGTGATGTCTAGAGGAAAGCATTCCATTCAAAATTGATGATTATTTCACGTTTTGAATTGAACTCTCTCAAGAATCTTAAAAGTTTTACGTCGATCTTTCTAGATCCGGGGTTGCATATATCAATTTATTTTCTAGATCTAAATAGATTTGTAAATGATTTACTAGTTAATTACGACTTTGAGGGCTCCTCCTGTTTGTTGTGTCTTAAGGAAAAAAAAGAAAAGAAAAAGGAGAGACAACCAAGAGCACTTGTAGTGGCAAGATTTGAACCTTATGGTTGAAAATTCAAAGAAAAAGTATGCTTCCAGTATAGAAGACATGGTCCTCTATATGGCCATGAATATGATTGAAGGAAGAAAATTAACTTACATGCTTTATCACAAAAATAGAGTAGTAGATGACTTGTCTTACCATTGAGAGTTGCTCCACATTGATTATTAATAAATAAATAAGAAAGAGAGAGCAACCCCTTTATCCAAGCTTCTATATGGTGCCTTATTCAAATATTACAAGCACATGGATACTAACCTAACTAATTCGAGTTCTGATTAGCTATGTATGGTAGCAGATTGATTCAAATGGTCGTCCCAAGCTCTCCTTGTATGGAGTTGATCATCTTTGCGACAAACAGAGTAGCATTGAGTTAAGTGATTGTTAGAGACCAAGTTTTTGTTTACCTTGAGCAGTCATAAAAGACTAGCTAAGTACAGATCCATTTGAAAGATCTGATCTCCATCTATGTCATGGAATGGGAGGTTCACCCCTCTTAAAGTGCTCGTGCGACATTTGACCATCCTTTACCTCATTGTGTTTACTCGTATTATGGATGACGAGCTAATCTTTTCCCATTTTTTGTTCTTAAGACTATTCTAAGCCCTTCAATCTTTAAGAGTGTCACGCCCCGAAGCGGTAGAGTCGTAATAGCCCCACCGTGTAAACCATCCTAAGATAGAAGTTGGCCTTACAACCGCTATCTTAGACCTGATCTACACAAGGCGTCCACAACTAACCCGCTTTGAAGTAGACAGTTTCTAATTTAAATAAATCATTTATCTATAAAAGTGAGGAATTATATATATGTTATAATTCAATTATTGCAGTTAAAGTTTACAATATTTTTCTATAGTACTTTTCTATATCATTACATCATTCGGAAATGAAAAATAATAAAAACTTAGACCTTAAAAATATGTGTTTATTTTTCAATATTTTTCCTCACTCCCCAGGATCCAGCAGTTGCTAGCTTCAAAGTAGTTGTTGCCACTTCTTAGCTAGCACCTGCACGACGTCTATAGGGATGTGAGCAACCACAGCTTAGTAAGTTAGGACGGAGGACTTAAAACTATACCATACACACAACAAGGTTTTCAATCACTTATTAGGTGCAATGCATGTGCAATCAAATGCCATCGCACGACGTTGTCCAGCCCGTCGTGAAATTAGAGAAATTACACCCGCTCTAATCTGGGTTGAGGAGTTTCCGTTAATGCAACAGTTCACGACCAAACCCAGGCTTGTGTAATGGAGACCTTGCTCCTCTCGTGATTACCTTCGAACCACTGTCTTCACCCTCGCCGCGACCTCCTCTCCTGTCACTTAGTTCGACTGAGGATGAAGAAGGGACCATTTTGCAATCCTGCGCTATTCCTTTCGAAGGGGTCGGTATTTGGTCGGAGAATCCTAAGTTCCCCTAACGGGTTGCCATGCATGTCCGATTATGATTAATGGTCGGATATTTAATTAAGTCCAGTTTAGGGTGATCAATTCTTTCATACAAGTCATACAATATGTGCCAGAGCAACAAACAGAATCATAGCATCACCCATAATCAAGCACATGCACACATTCTCTATTTAACAAGCACAACCAAGCATAATCTTAAGCCTCCAAAATGCAGCATCGTATTAATCCCAACTTACCTCGACTCCTCGCTCACTCACTCGAGGTCCGATTTGCTCAGGCCATCGCCGATCATCCCTATAACACGAACGTGGTTTCAGTATTTCATATAATATTATAAGTTCATCTTATCCTATAACGCTTATTGTTAGGTTTTGTTTAAGGTTTAATATGCCTAATTATCTAGGTATTAAGTCTTTTATAATTATTTTAGGTTTGGGTTTAGGTTTGGGTTCCGCATCGATTTCTAAATAAGATTCTAGTTCGATTTCTAAATAAGATTCTAGTTCGATTTCTAGAACTGTTTTGCACCCGGACCCTAGAAATTTGTTTTAACTCATAATGTGAAACTAACCACATTATTTCCAGATACCCTAAATACGATCACTACCCCTAGTTAGCTTTTATTCCATCCAGTACAGTTAAATCCGTATTAGTGTACCGAATTTACTCATGTTGAGAGAAATTTTGAGAGAAATTTTTACATTTTTCATATAATTACCTAAAATTGAATTTTGTTTCAGATTTGTTATGTTCTAATTTTCATTATTTTATTATCTAATTAAACCTAATTTTTCCATATTTATTAATTTTTAATTCTACATATTCCTAATTTTCTACATTTACCACATAATACCTTCATTACTTACACTTAACACTCCATAGACTATGATTAGGTTTCCACATCAGAGATTAACATTCCTAAACATCTAATTACTATCTCAATCAGTAATTAACATCCTAATCACCTAATTAACCCTAAATCACCTAATTTTACCATCATTTTAGGGCTAAAAATTAACTTAAAAATTTCAAAAATTAATTTTAAAAAAATGGCTTCATAGCACTGTTCTATATCATATGAGCATCCTACAAAAAAAAATTGAGCTCCAAACTACACTCCTAAGGTCATTTATTTCTAAACCGAAATGTGTTCGGTTTTGCATAATTTCTTAAGGACCCTATATTACGGGATATTTTTTCATCTAAATAATATTTTTCCTACAAACTACATACAAAAATATCCTAGAATAACAAAATTCATAATTTTCTAATTATATTTACTATTTTTTACAAAATTTCACAAGAATCGGGCTAGAATTTGGACTCACCGGTTTGGGTGGCTCCGGCCACCGCGGGCCGCCGTGGCCTTGTCGACCGGCTTGGGCGCTGCCACCACCGTGTGGTGGTGGTGGCCGTCCACTCCCAGCTCCTCGTCTGGTGTGGGTTCCCTTTAAAATCCCTAACTACACAGTTTTCTTTTTTTATTATTATTTTTCTGGCTTTTCTCTCGATTTTTTCGGTGTTTTGATTTTTCTCAAATCATAAACTGACCAAAGGACTTCTGGAATTTTTTTCCCTTATTTATAGACAATTGTAGAAATTAATGTGCATTAATTTGATGGGATTTTGCACCAATTCCATGATTTTTGGCTTTTTGTTTGTCAAATTCTTATTGGTTATTTTTTTTTTCTTGCTGACCACGACCTTATCTTGTTGCAGCTTATCCTCTTCTGATTTTTTTCTATAATTATTTTGTATTTTTCTTTAATTATTTGCTTTGTTTTAGGCTAATTTAGATAATTACGCGTATTTTTATCTACATGTAAATACATGTGGGGTACACGTGAACATTCCTAAATATTATTTTGGTCATTCTAAAATTTTTAGTATACATATAATCTATCTCTAGTAATTTATTAGTTATTTCATTACACTTTTCGCATTTTCGATAATTAATACCTATTATGCTTAAAATTTGAAAATTTTATAGTCTCTTATTTTACTATTTATTTTCTTAAATTTAAGTTTACGAGGTCATTTTTACTAATATTTCTCTCAATAGTTTATAATTTGGGTGTGATCGGATCCTTTAGCCGATCGCCCTAAACCTTGGGTTCTAAGTTCAATCCTACGGTTACTTAGCTGAACTTTGGGGCTTACAAAGAGTACTAATCAGCATTGTTACAGGCTCTCATATGATTGAAAGGCTTAATTTCTCAATTAGTTTCAGCTTACCATAGTCATCATCAAGAGAACGGCATTGGCTCCTAGCCAGTTTGCTTACAGGAGGCCAAATTAGCCTTGAGAGAATACCCTACCTCATGAACAAGTCACTCATTGACACTACTCACTTCACATTAAGCCTCAAGTTGAATATCCTCACTTTCTTTTCAAAACATGGATCGTGACATTCTTCCCTTACCTAAATCCACAACGCCCTCATTGTATGGCCAATACTTTACCACTACCTTCCACCAAAAGATCACTAACTCAACTCTAAGACAAGATCATCTCCACCAATACTCAAGGCTTTCACATGCATCTTCTCACCTTCACCTTCTCCTCTTATCCTCCATGATTAACTAAATTTAGTGGCTCAATAGTAGGGTCTGCCTTTTGAAGTTCTTTTTATTTTCTAAGGATTTGGGTAGAGTCTTGTTATAATGTAGCTTATGATATAACTGCCTTATCAAGGTTTATCCACACGAGTTTAGTTGTCAATGAAACCTACCATTTTCATTGAGCATGTAGGTTATATTTAGGTAGCTCATCAGGTTGGAACCTTTATGCTCTAATATCGCTTACACATTCATTTACCATCCTTTGCCTCATTGTATTTTGCTTGTATTATAGATGACGAACCATCCTTTTTCCTTCCTATCATCTCACGATTGTTCAAAGCTCTTAAATTTTTAGGAGTACCAATTGACATTATCATAGGCCTCTATATGATTCAGAAGTTCAACTTCTTAACTAGTTTCGGTTTAGCATAGCCATCATTAGGAGAATGTCGTTAGCTTCCATCCAATTTTCTTATAGGAGGTTAAACTCAACTTGAGAGAATACCCCATCTCATGAACAAATTGCCACTTACTTTACATTAAGCTCCAAGATGAATACCCCCACTTTTCTTCCAAAACACGGATTGTGATAATCCAAATACCGATTTAACAAACGAGAATTTGAGATAATCCATAGCTTAGTTAGATGCTATCCTGTAGTAAATCCATGGCGGCAAATCTAAAGCCGAGCTACTTTAGTAGCATAATGAACCATGAACCTTGCATGCAATCCCACTACTTAAGCTTAATCTACATACTATGCCATTTATATAAGCAAAGCTTAGTTGGTGAACATGTATGGTTGAGGCATTCTTTAACATTGGCACTCATGTTAAGGCATACAGTAGAATTGAGCATAGCAATACATGGTAGATACAAAGTTAAACCGATTGCATTGACTTATGAGGTTCATTTAAGATCCTCATAACTCCACTGAACCCCATCAACCGAGTAGTACGGCCTCTCTTTGCTGAGCTTGCTCCTCCTACCAAATAGCTATGTTTGGGCGAGTTACGAAGTGTCCAAAGTCAACCTTTACAACAGCTCCTAAGACTGCCCAAACTTAAACTAAGCACTTTAGCATAATAGAACCAAGCCTTTCTTGTTAGCATCTCCACGAGATGAGGTAGCAGTAGGTTTAGTCTAGCTTGAGCAATCTTGAACGATTTTTAGTAATTCGAGTTGATCTATCACGACTTGAATAGTATTATTGTCATGGTAGATCGTTGTGTACCATATAAAAATCTACAAGCAACCCCTTCGGTGATTATAGGCTTTTTATACAATATATAAAGCTCTTTCCAGTCTATATTACCATCAAGCCTATAGATATGCAATATCAAGCATATTAACTAAGACTTACCATTTAATTACAAAAGTACTGAAGTTAAAGTGTGGATTCATAAAATTCCATAACAAAATATTACAGTGCACTTACAATCTTACAAGAGTTTACATTAGGAAATTTTAATTATATAATTAAACTAAATAAAGTAAATAAGTATCTACAAGCTATCATTACAAAATTCTCTCTTCACTTCTTAAAACATACAATCTTGTCTCAACATGAGACTTACTTTGGGAATTCCTTGGTCTAGATGGATGAAGAGGTGATCTTGCATTAAAAGAAATTTATCAGGGTGTAAGCTTATGCATAGCGAGTTAATCCTTTTGTCATATTGCATAACAATTTCATTAAATGCATAAAACATATGAATGTATGAACAATCAGAATGCTAACTAATACATACAACGACTTAGGAACTATATGTAACTCAAAATTATGCCCTGTTTAGTCGAGGTTAGAGATAATTAACCAATACAAATCATCAACCGAGTTCTAGCACTTGGGTTTTTATTCTACTTGCACCAATATGCTCAAATCAACTCAAACATATGTATAATATATACGAGCTTTACTTTTCATGTGGAGAATATACTTTTCTTTTCAAAAATCAAATTTGCACCAAAATCTTAAGTTTGGTAGTATAGTGATCCTCGCAATCTACATCATACGCTTTAAGCGGAAATCATAAGACATGATCCTTCATTAACAATTAGCATTCCCCAACGTTTAGTAAACCCGAAAGCTTAAGATAGAGACTTAATAATATATAAATGACACATCATTGCCTAATCCCTACAAGAGCCTTCGCTCCTGTGAGTTCCTTCTCACCTTCCGTATAAGGTGGCGGTTGGTATTATTATGATGTAATCATGAGAAATGCATGATCCATTGAATTTCTTAATCAAATAATTACTTAATCCAATTTTCATGGTAATTAGACAATTTCATTCCATACAACCATGCATAACTTATCATCACAAAAAATTCCCATTATTATTTGTTTAACGAGTCATGACATTCAATCATAATATCATATACATGCATTTCCTATATCATATATACATTTTAGTTCATTATATCAATTTAAGTGCATTTATACTACAAGCAAAACCAAATATAAGGTCATTAGGAATAACTCACTCAACTATAGTCAATCAATCGCAATAGTACGAGGGTAAGTCTTCTCTACTTATAAGGTCTCTTAAATATCGTAAATATGATATTATAAGAAGTTGAAATAAAATTTCAAGGCTATCCTATAATCTTTTAAGCTACACTTTTAACTTAGTTTCCCTATTCTTCTTGATTGTACTTAAAACCTCAATTGCATATAATTTTCTCGTTTTAAATTCGATTTTTATGATCTTATAGTTGATTCTCATTATTTTTTAGTGTACTTTAGTGTAGTGTGGTTAGATTTTTTAGATAAGGCATGCAAATCTATCCACTAGTCAAAATAGTAGTGGTCTTCGTGGTTTTGGTGCTCTTCTGGGCTTAGTTTTGTTGTTGGGCTTTTTGTTATTTTAGGAAATTTTTTGGGCTTAGGCTTAGGACTTTATTCTGAGCTTAAAACACTTTACAAAGTCAGATTTCCATCCTTTTCATAAGACCTTAGTGCTATCAACATTTTCTTGGACTCTTATGTGGGCTTATGTAGTTAAATAGGCTTTTTCTTTTTCTTTTTTTTTTTGTCTAAATTAAAGTTAGTAGCTTTGTTAGGCTTAAGGAGTTTTATGTGGACTTTATATGACTTCCAAAACAACCTTTCTTAATTATTTAAAGTGCTAATTAGAAATTTGGTGAGGGCTCGAATAGAAGTTTAAAGCTTGTTTTGAAAGTTTTTAGACTCAGTTTTGAGTTTTAAGCTTTATACCCTCATTATACTTGTTTTGGTTGGTCTTCTCACTTTATTTACTTTATTTTATTATATTTTTAAGTGAGTTTTCTTGTGGTTTTAGATCCGAATGGTTGGGTTTAGGGGCTTTCAACTTATTTTATCATTTCTTTAAGTTTAGGTGATCAATTAAGAACTTACTCTACTTATGTTCCAACTTCAATTTAACTTCTCTTCCATGAGATGATTATTTAGCTTAAGTACTAAGTAACAATTATGAATCACATACTTATCACAAGTTCTATAACTTAGATTACATTTCAAAAAGTTGATTTTCTCATAAAACATCATGTAGTGGATTTTTTCTTTACCTAAAGCTAGATTTAAGCATGTGTAACTTAATAAAAATGAAAATAACACTTTACCCTACAAATACTCCACGTCTAGCATATTATCCCCTCTTTCATATATATATTTTATGATTTTCTCAACTTACAAATTTCCATTCTAAGTGCTAGACATGCATCCTACATAAGACCAAACTTAATATAGTTCTATTCTAACTTTCATGGAGGAGATTCATAAGCTTATCACTTAAAGTAGATTAACTATGTTATCACCTTATGCGTATGTCAAAATCTTCATGAAAATACCAACTCCTAAGTATAGCATAATAAGGGACTTAACAAAAAAAAAGAAAAAAAGAACTTACTCGTCTTAGAGTGTAAAGGTAGTTATGTACTAATGATCCTCTTTTGCTCCTTGTTTTCTTTTTCCTTTTACAAGCTTCTTGTGTTATTCACAACTTCGGGATTTAAAGTTGGTTTGGAGGTGTTATAAGATTTCCTAAATTTACTTTTGGTGTTAACTAAATGAAGGCAACAAAAACAAGTCTTTGTGTCGTGAGTGTTGGTATATGTATGTGGTGGCATGTAAGGGTTTGTGCAGCTTGGTTTCTTCTTTTGGTTTGTGTATTTGGAGTGTAGAAAAGAAAATGAAAGATGAGAAGAAATGGGCGAGAGTGGCTGGTTGTGAATGTGTGTGTAATGCATCCAACAAGCCTCTTTTTGTTGTCTTTAAAAAAGGTATATAAGTTATACTTTGACATGATTTGATGATATAAGCAATAAGGTATGAATAGTATATGTGAAAGACAATTGGTTTGATGTATGATTGATAAGGTATGGTCTCCCTATTCTTTCTTTTCAAACTGGCCATAGAGTGGACAAATATGGTATAGGCCTTATCACTTCACATATTTAAAAATCGAGTTGATAATGTGATGAGATAGCTAATTCATGTGTAGTATAAGTTACGGTGATATATGAAAATTATCTTATTACTAGCTTTTGATAGGTTATCAAGTGATATGTGATTCTAACTCTCAAATGATAAGTTATTTAATGTGATTGGTTGGTTTACTTATCCATGTGTAATATAGTTTATAAGTGAAGATAAGGGAATTACCTTATATGTAATTCTTATAGGGTTTGGTTCTTAAATTAATTCGTAGGTTATGATTTATTTCTTAAGAAATTTTATAATTTTCTAGAGTTGAATAAAATTATTCAAATTATATTTTTTATTATTTATTAGGGTTACAAGTCCTTAATTATCATAAGGTTTAGGTTTAAGGTTCTTTATTCTTATGTTTGAGTTTTTATTGATAATGAACTTTTGAATTGAAAAAAAAAAAGTACTAGATTCATTTTCTAAATATAATTCAAGTTTTTAATTTAGTTAATCCTTGGGAATGATCGAAGAGTACTCGTAGTTAATCACATATCCCTTAAGTAGCAGGGTTTACACGATCTACACTCTAAGCATATGAAACAAGGCTGTGTCTACCTGCTTACTGCGACTTTGTTGAGCTACCAACCTATAATTCAAAGCCAACTTGCACACTTTACCTTAGTCAAGTTGCAACCAAGTCGAATCTTTGAACTCTACGTTTGCTAAGCTTTAAGAAGGTCCTAGTTCAAAAGGCAACAACTTTGTGAACAATATACAAATAACTCATTATTGATTTTTAATCAAGCATGAGCCCCCAACTTTGGATGACTAGAACACAACATAGGTTAACTGCTCCGTTTGTTGACCAAATTGCCAAAAAATAGAAACCTAATTTAAGTTCTTCAATTAGAGTGCTTTCCCAACTCCAAATTCGCCTCTCTTCTTAAAGTCGTTTGATTACCCTCATTGGCATAAAAAGTTTGAGAAAAATTCAAATTACATGTACCATATTACTTTGCTTAAGTGAAGATTCCAGCTCGCCAAATCGTGGGTAAAGTTGGAAATGCTTACATGAAGCTCCCCTATGATGCAATTGCTTAGCTTGGGACCTTGAGAGTACATATAAGCACTTAGTCTCATTATCGAACACAACTACAAAGAGATTGGAGGAGCAAGTGTTGATGGGTATTTTGGTACATGAGTGCTAGACCCAAATTAATTGTCTTAAGATCTAGGCTAAGCCTACTTTAAGTATAACCTATTTTCACCTCCTATGAAGCCCCTAGGTAAAGGACTTTTTGCTACTTCTCTTTCTTATTTAGGGTCACTATTTCTTGATTACTGCATTGACTTAAGCATTAGAGTAACCGTATCAGAGCAAACTTCAGTGCCTAACTAATCGCCTTTTGTCTTACAGGTGATTGCACAATGGAGTGAAAATGATACATCAACAATATGCAAATATACTTTCTCAAATCACAAAATATTGTTTCATCCATCAAGCCAAACCAAAGTTTTATGATTTGTTAAAATTCATAAATTAAACATAATAGTTTGGTTCAAAGTTATAAAAAAATTTGAATTTTATTTTTATGGTTTGGTTTAGAGGAAAAACCAAATCATACTAAATCAAATTGTAGCTTAGAAAAATTAAAATAAAAAATTTGAAAATGTTAGTATACATTAGGGAGTATTAAGGGATGGTATAATTTATGAATACATAAACTAAAAAAGTAATCGTGTACATATATTATGCATTCTTTTGAATTAAGTGTATAGTAGAGTAAGCAAATGTCTAAGATGGATAAATATATTTCTTCCGAGTTATTTTACATCAATTACTACAATGAAGCTATAATTGTCCTTAAACAAGTGGTTTATATTCGTTTGATAACTTTTTTGTTTAGTTTTACTTTGACGATTAGTTTCAAGAGTTGTTTAACCTAACTGTATGTTGATCCTTCATCTTCATAATGGGTTTGGATAGCAGACCAAGATTCTATGATTTGCAAAACATAACGAAAATAGTCTAAAGGGGTGCTACAATTATTTGACGTAGTTATTTTGATATTTAAGTTAGTAATACGAAAATGTGTATAAGTGTTTAGATGTAAAAGTAAGAGTAGTAGTGAGTAGAGAAGGTTTAATGTAAGGTTGGTCAAGCTATATATAAGCATGATGTCTCGATAGTTCAGGTATGGGAATTGAATTGCCCTCAACTGTTTCTACGTGCTCCATTAACTGCTCGGACAACTTCCTGATTTATAGGGAGTGGTGGCACTCAATGGTTATGAAATATAACAATTGCCAAATTTTTTGCTCCCATTGTCTTATGTTTGAACTTTCAAGTATGAGGTCAGGTTTCGGTGGGTTAAGCTTCATGAGTAACACTCTTATGATATCTATTTCAATCTACTTTGAGCTCTTCCCTTACGGTCCAAGCTCTTTTAAGAAACTTAACCATAATGCCCTTGATATGATACTTGACCAAGGTGCTTATTCTTGAAACCTCACTTATAAATTGTTATCTAAACAATATGGTAAAGTTTAAAAGTGCTCGACCTTAGCCTTTGAGAGGTTGTTTTGGGATATTTGGATCTTATATGAAAATCTCCCATCAACACAATATAATTTTAATATCAATTCACCTTTAAGTTTCAACTAAACTAAAGAGTTTTTTTTTTTTTTTTCTTTCCTTCCTTCATAGCAAAGGTCTACTACTTCAATATACAAGAGCTTTTATAGCTCCTTATTGTATGAACGATATTCTTCCTTTAGATTAGAATGTGTATGATTCCCTCTTCTATATAAATAGTTAAGCAAAAAAATAAACGTCGAAAGCAGTATTGTAAGAAACGATTCATTTTCTGCGAAGGACTAGAATGAGCTAGCTCTCTCGAGAAGCTTTACATTGTCAAATATTGATATTACTATCTTTCCATAGTAAACCAGGGAATAGCGAAACCACTAAAGCAATCAACTAAAACTTTTCTTGTTTATTTGATTCTAACATTAAATTGCAGTATCAATCATACATAAATATCACTCCTATAGCAAAGGGGTTGCTTTGAAGAAGATCACATTAGTGAGAGGTGAGGAAAGCTTGTGCCAACTTTATTCCAAGATGAACCTGCGCGATGGTGGTAAGATGTAGGTGATCTGGCTGAAGAGCCAACCCTTTGGCATCAACACATTTCACATTTGGTAAAGTAATTCCGAGTTGAGCATTTCTTACTGTCTCCACAAATTTGCCTTCTCCCGATGCAAGCGCCACCTTTGGAAAGAAAAATAAAAAATAAAATAAACATATCGACTAGTATACTTCACTGTGTATATGATTTAAAATATTTAGGCGCAAAAACTATTGCACTGTTAACCGTGTTATTTGGCATGTGTACTTAATAAGCTGAAATTCAACCATATAAGTACAAGCTGGGTTTACGTATTATCGGCTAGGTTCATCATATTACATATTCAACTATTTATCATTATTATCTAGCCCTCTACTTTTCATTATCGGTTAGGCCCAGTTTAATTTGCGTCTTTCAATCAAAAGCCTTGCCTCTTCCACTGACATTAGACATCAGCATATTTACTTTTTACCTTCGTTTACTCCATAACGCACGTTATTCTTTGCCCTCCTAGCACCCAGAAAGTCTTAACAGGTCACAGTTAATAGAGAATAAAAATGATAGACTCATCATCACAATGCATTTATATGATAGACGAGCCGAATATTTTATTCCAAGCATGTTGGCCAAATGAGTTGTCATGGTGTTATATTTGCTAACATATTTATTTGAGCATTCCAACATTTTGTTTAAACATGCCACTTCAGTCGGTATATAGATTTTGGAAAATAAATTCAAACTCAGTTTATCATTTTCTATATATATATATATATATATATATATTGTATTTATCTATCACTCATCAATACATTTAGTATTGATACTAATAAATCTTGTTTCATGTGTGGTGTTAAATCCTAAAATTGACTTGTTTATCTTATTTACAGATGAAAAGCATGTGCATCCTTAGGAAAGAAAGAGGCAAAAACCAGAATTATAAGGAGAGACGGATCATTAAGATCTGTCCGCAAGTCTCCGATGAGCTTCTCCAAATTCCCTTTATATGCTTGAGCATCCGCTTGGTCACGAGTGTCACTCTCCCCTTGGTACCACAACACGGCCCGGATGGTTCCACCGCTCCTAATCGCTGCTTGGGCTCGACTCACCATCTGATTATACAACGGCGTTCCCTTGGCCCATTGCCCAATTTTGGTGCCACCGACCGCACAAGGCACCAAGCCCACCACGCCAAGGCTCGAGGCATTGCGCTTTGCGTCGTTCGCAAATGCCATCCCAGGCCCAACACCGCATACATGGCCCGTGTCGATGTCTGTGTGAAGCGGTTCATGAGCCTCAACCCAGTGCAGACCGGCTGTGAGTCGGAGGACGGATGGGCTGGCTCGGCACTCTGGGGGCACATTGTGGTCCCAATTGCCGTGCTGGACGCCACCACGGCCTGCCATGTTGCTCTGCCCCGCTAGAATAAAAATGTTTTGGGGGATGGTGTCACCTACACCCAAGTATGCTATCATATAAAACAATGAGAGCCATGGCAATACTAATGTAGCTTTTGTCATTTGTTACTACACTCTGTTTTTCTGCATTACCAATACTACTGGGATTAATATAATGGTGACCAGTGATTAGTATGACGCAGTTTTTGTCCAAATAAAACACATTGATGGAGTTACGATGAGATTCCTGATGATATGAGCTGGAGATAATTTTCCTAATTCGGCTGTTCTTCTTACTTTGGGAAAAGTATTGATAGCTTATTGGAGCTTTGTTTAGGAAAGAATGCACCGTCTAGTGGCAATTCTCAATAGATTTTTTGTTGACCTTCCTTTCCAGGAGAGAAAAAAGCAATTTATTTATAAAGATACTGTGAAGGAAATTTATGGCCAAAAAATAAAAAAAAAAAGAAAGAAGAAGCAGAAGGAGGAGGAGGAGGAGGAGAAAGAGTTGATTTTGCTACGGTTTGAAAAGTGGCTTGGCCAAGTGTAACCGTACAATTTGGATGTCTCAATATTAGAAGATGTATGTTAAAGGGTACTTGCAAACAGTGCATCGTATTGAGTGTGCAAATACACATTAAAGAAAATACAATCAAATTATAGTAAATATTTATTAATAAATAGTAATAATTATATCTGTATATTGTAAAAAAATAATAATACAAATTAAAATATAATAATAATCCTATACCGTGGTATCATAATGAATATATATTAATGTAATTGGTCCAACTATAGTAAATACACATTAATTTATATTATTGAGTAGTAAACATATTAATGCAAAGTAATATGTATGAGTAAGTTTTGCAATTATTAATCCAAATCATCCACAACATGAAGAAACTTAAAATAGATTACCAAAATAGAAATTTCTTATATACACGTAAATACAACTTGTATTATTAAAACACCGTAAAATTTATGTGATACCCATAAAAGTCATAACATTAAATATGGAAACAAATTGAAGCAAATATAGATGTGGTAATTAATAAATCGCTTTTGAAATGCATATAAAAAAGATATTAAAAAAAATATAGATCCTAGTAAATATTTTTGGCAAAGTTTAGATGACAAATAATAGTGATGTCTTCATTTCTATTAAAAGTCCTCTTACTAAAATAGATCTTGTAAGTGCATGTAGGAGAATGGAACTTGCAAATGAAGAATTGATAATAGTTAGTTCTAAAAATAAAATCTTTAAATTCTATAAATGATATAAAATATTGTCTGATACAAAATAAAAAAATATTAACACTCTATATTCAATTGCTAAAACACCGTCTAAACATCCATAGATCATTGATCATTAAATTAAAAAAAAAAAGTATATTTACCTTCAAGGACCATAATGATATTTACTTAATGAGTATTAGATGTCAACTCAAGTGTATATATATCCTTCATAAGAGTACATTTAACTTAATACTTATTATTATCAGTTTATCACTATCTTAAAAATAATCAATTGAAACTCTACTTGTATGCTTCTAATAGACATGGATACTCTTATTTTTTTCTTTCTTTCTTTTTTTTTTTTTGGATGGGGATTGGTGAATATAAGATGTTTGAAAACACAAACTTCTTATAGGAGTCAACTTCCTCACTAACTACACCTAGTTTAATTTTAATTGCTTTAAAGAATCTTTTCATTCAATAAATCATTAAGAATTACCAAAAAAGAGAATAAGGAAAGTACATATCCTTCTACCTTCTTGTTTTGCATCAGCTAAAATAAAAGTTTTTTCTTTTGAGTCAAAAGTAAAATAAAATGTATAATTACTAAATTTTCATTCTTTATATAACCTACATGATTAGATAATAATATGCACAAAAACACAATTATGATCCCAAATCAAAATAAAATAAAGAATCAATAAATTTACTTATATAAACTATGTCATCAATATAAAGTATTCCTAAAGAGGAAATGGAGGCAAAAAGAATGAGATATATGTTAACGTACCTTAAACTGATCCTATTCTTAAATTGCCAATTCAATTTTCTACAAACTAATCATAATAGGAAATAAAAAAGGAAAATAAAAATTCAATA
Organism: Lumnitzera racemosa; assembly: GCA_024138005.1. Taxonomy (NCBI): domain Eukaryota; kingdom Viridiplantae; phylum Streptophyta; class Magnoliopsida; order Myrtales; family Combretaceae; genus Lumnitzera; species Lumnitzera racemosa. The sequence goes on from JAMXBC010000010.1 coordinate 29,974,024, forward strand.
AGCTTATTGATTAACAAAAAATAAATTAGATGAATAAAAAAATTGAACTTTTTTATCGAATAAAGACATTAAGCAATGTACATAAATTAAATGATTTTGTTAACCTAATTGGAAATTGTTTGGTACAAATTTTGCAAAGAACCAAAAAACTAAGATATGAGAAATTGAGAAAGATACAAATTGAGTGAATTTGTATAATATAATTATAAGAAAATACACAAAATTGATATAAAATTTTTGTTTCATCTACTAAGAAAAGATTGAAGATGAACATATATAGTTAAAAATGATAAAGAGTAAAAGGTGTGTTGGATAATTCATATAAGTTGAAGAGTGGTGTGTAAGATATTGATTTTACGAATTATGATAATGGAAAAATGTGATCAAATAGGACTGATGCCTTATCAATTACCTATCAAAGAAACTTACATAAGCCATTAAAATGGGTTTTTATTTTCTAGTAACAAAAGAAAAAGGAAAAAGAAAGTAGATATAAGGTTAGGGTTTAGAGAGGAAAAAAAAAAATGAAGAAACGTGAATTATTATAGAAGGTAAAAGCGAGAAAGATATGAAAAATATTTTATTATTTTGAAAGTAGAGGCAAAGGACATACGTTGAGAAATGGAGATTAGAAAATGAAGAGAAAGTTTTGCGGAAAAAAAAAGAAAAGAAAACAAAGAGAAAGTATAGAATGATATATATAGATAATGACACCAATAAATATAATAATAATAATAATAATTGTAAAAGATATTATATACATAAATTAGCCATTTTCAAGATAATTGACATTTATAACCTTAACGAAATATTATAAGTGCATGTATTATTGTAACATTTCATAAAATAGATGCAAATATAATAATATTTTCATAGGCAATTTAGGCAAATTAAAAAAAAAAACTATCTCTTTTTCTTTAATAATATAGATGATGATATTTCTTCATAATTCTTGTGTAATTTTATGAGATATTGATGATAATTATAGGAAAAAATAGAATAAGATATGAAAAGCATAATTATAGGTTTAAGAGTACAGATGTATAATATGTAAAAACGATGTCTTAAACATGATTGTACTTTTTTAATGTGATTATGAGATATAGCAAAATTATATAATTTGAATAGATTGTGATTCTACGTTTTATGTAAAAATGATGTCTCAAACAAGATCTATAAGTTTATCTCCGAAAGCCTTAACCTAAAAATTAGCCTGTTTATTAATCATATCTAAAAGTTTAACCAGTTATCCAACCCATTTATAGTATGTTTCTTGTTTAGGTCGAACAAATTTATCAAGAGAAAATTCTAAAATAAATATATAATGGCTATTAAATCTCTATTAAGAAGACATATTTCTATTATTGTCTTTAATTTAAATAATGTTTATAACGGAAATTATATAGATAACTATACCAACGATTACAAAGAAAACATTTTTTTCTCTAAGCTAAATGCATGGATAAATATGATAAAAAAGTAATAGCTTAAAAATCCAACCAATAGTTTAAATTTAAGTACTATGTGTCTAAAACAAAAAGTTTAGGGCATAATCATTATACAATTCAATTTATAACATCACGTGATTAACTTAAACAAAAACTTATTGGTTTATTCAATCTGGTTCTTAAAATATTAAGTAATTTCACTAGTGAGGTAAGAACTAATAGAGTATTTTTAGATGGATGTATATATGTATAAAACAAAATCTAAAATGTATTATACAAGGTCTTTTCTAAAGGAATATTGGAAATTAGATCATAGAAGGAAATAAATTTAAGAATATTACTCTTATGGGCAAGGACGATAATAAAAAAAAAAAGAATAATGGCAATAAGGAGATTGATAGTAAAGAGATAGCAAGGGATTACAAGAGAAAGAGAGAGGGAAAGGGGTGCACAGGTGATTAGCAAAGAAGATACCTAAGTAAGAAAATAGTAAATTACAAATATAAATTGTGAATATTATAAATGTTAATCTTACAGAGTTTTCAGTGCATACTTTATTTATTAAATAGTTTTGTAAACAAATTTAAATACTAAACTTGAACACATGTACATTTATAAATGGATCTAAATGGACTATTCACTAATTGTGCCAAGTTTTACTTAGACAAACTTGTTTATAGTCATACCATATAGCAGTTTGAGTGTCAAATTATCAACTCTAATCTCATGGTACTATTATAAAGAAAAGTAAAACTATCCATTATTATTAAGCTATACCTCCTCTTTTAGACTTAGTATCTTTATAGATTAACTTTCTACTGGCTACATTCTTTTTATTACCCTTTAAACAAAACATTTTCCTTAATCCAGAAAAAATTAAAGGTAAAATGCTACAATTTTAGAGCCCTTTTCGTAAATTTATTATAATGTTTAATTTTTGAAGTTTTTACCTTTTTATATTGCACATTTTCATGTATTATTATTGTTTATGATGCAATCATTAGATTTCATTAAATTAGATAAAAATTATTTGCGCTTTATTTTAGAATGTCATCTTTCCCCATCTTCTATTTATTAAACAAATATCTTTCATTTTGGACTTTGAATTATTCTCACAAAACTCCTTTGAAAACCTTAATAGTTGTTATTCACCATTATCATTATTATGGAATAGACATTTCTTCATTTAAACTTCATATTTTCTTTCCTAAAAAATTTCCTTTAAATAACTTTAATGATCATTATCTTAACACAAAGAAACCACCCATATAGATATGATTATCTCACCATAAAGAAATTACTTGTGCTCATGTTAATATCTATAAAATTGTTTTAAAGGATTATACATGCCTTCTCAAAACCAATAAGAATAGATACTATGAATGCAGACATGATCCATGAAACTCGATTGCTATTATAGTATAAAATACATCTTAGTTATTATTTCTTTTATGTTTTAGCTACCTATGGTTTTAATAAATTATTTTAATAAATTATTTAATCTTTGTTTTAGAGTCAAGCTTAAACTTCCATTTATGAATATTCTGCTGCTCTAAGTTATTATGTTTTGAGACATTATGTCATACCTTGATCAAGAGAAGTTATAACTGTCTTATCATGTAAATTGACTTAAGATAGAAGCTGATCTTACAGCTGCTATTATAGATATAGTTTACATAAGGCGTACATAATTTTAACTAGCTTGAAGCAGTCAATTTGATACCTGTCAATAATCAAACTTGTAGTATAGCTTTTCAAAATACATGTTGAAGACGACTTGTTGTTCTATGATATAACAGTACTTATATAAGTATTTGTACATATGGAGTTATAATTTACATTAAGAGTTTACAAAAGCCACTGGTCTTGAAATCTATTTATAATAAGATAGGAAACTAGTGGGTATCGTAGGGATTCTTAGTTAGTTTTCTCAAAACCAAAAAGAAAAGTCAAAAACTCAAATTCAATAGATTCTCCTTTCCCCACTTTCCCTACCAACTACATATTAACTTGGGGGTGGTGATATCTATACATCTTAAACTTTCACTCGTTACTTATAAAAGAGTCTATAGGGATGTGAGTATAATTAGTTTAGTAAGTAGAATGGAGACAAAAAAGTACCATACAATCACAAATAAGGATATTAATTATAATAAAATGTAATGGAGAAATTAATTATAGTATCTTAATAAGCAATAAAGCTACGATTCCAACTTACTTGAACTCTTTACTTGCTCACTATGGTGCAACTCATATTGTAGTGTTACTATTAGTCCTTATGATATAAATATCATTTTAGTATTCATATAATTACCATATATAAGCTTTATTTTATAACTCAGATTATTATCCTTAGCTTAGAGTTTTACTTTACTTAATTATTTAAGTTTTAAGTCTCTTGTGATTAGTCTCGTATTTAACTAATTTCTAATTTAGCTTCTAATTCAGTATCTAACCTAGTCTCTGGTTTGGTTTATGATTTTGTTTCTAATTTAGCTCTTGATTTCAGTTTAACACATGAGTATAGGAAATACCCTTTGCCCTATTCTCTAAGGTCTTACTAACATAAGTCAGGTGTATATTTTCTTTGTTTTAGTTCATGATTAATTTCTTAGTTTGCTACCTTTGGCTAGTTTTTGATTTAGCTTTTGAATCAACCTCTGATCTGAATGTACACTACATCTTAGCATGAATTCCTACGATTTCTATTCATTACCTAAGCTCCACCCACATTTCAATTAAACTTCCATCCAACACATCTTCATACAAGATATCAAAGTCACATGTTTAAGAATTTCTTAACTAATCTTCAATACGCTTCGAGTCTATCACTTGTTCCATTCAAAATTATTCCCATATCATTATCCATCATCATGTTATACCCCATATCAAATAATATTAGACTCTAAGTAAGATTCTTAAAGAATATGTAATTAAAGTTTGAATCCTAAATTTAGTATGGTTATAAGTTCAAAAATTTAATAGAATTTGGAAAATATTTTTAACAAAAATCTTTACATACCATATTTATATTAGAGAATTTCCATAAAATTTTGGAAGTAAAAACAATGTCATTACGAGTTTTCAAAATAACTTTGAAATGTGCTCGCATCTAATAATTTCTTAAGGGTGGTGCCTTAAATGACTAGGTTTCATCAAAACAATATTACTATTTTTTTTCCATGATTTTACACATAAAATAACTTAGAAAATAATGTCTATACACTTTCTTTTTCTTTAGCATGATTTAATGTCTTTAATAAATTATTGATAATTGAAGAGAAATCAAAGACTTATGAGTACACAAACTTTCGATGGCCTGATGGTTTGTTGACCCTTGTCAGAAATACTCACTTGTGCCACAAATTGAACACGTTACTAGAAATACTCACTTGAGCCACAAACTAAACGTGAACATTTTGACCCAAAGGTTTTTATTAATCTTTTTTTTTTCCTTACGTTTCTAAAATCTAATTGTTGTTAATTTGTACAATTCAATACGAGGACAAGGTGATGAATTTATAGATTTATGGGTTGGTGGTTTGTTCTCGAGGAGTAACGAAAATGGGTTTTTTAGCCAAATGTCCATTTCTTGGAATAAATAATATAATAATATAATATAATATAATACATGCTATGTTAAGTGCACTTAGATACCTAAATAATTCTATTCCTTATATCAATTGATTTACAGGTACTCTCCCTCTCTCTCTCTCTCTATATATTTAATAATATATAGATTTTAGGTTTGTACTAATTTACAAGTATTTGTATTGTAGATATGTATTCCTGAATATTGTTTTCTATAGATTTTAGTATTCATATAAATTTATTTTAAAAGCTTGCTAATTATTAAAATTTGTTTTACATGTTTCTAATAAAAGCAAATATTTTTACGTATATTCTACAAATATAATATCTGATTATTCCATTATTTTATTTTCTTAAATCCAAATTTGCAAGGTTCCTCTATTAATTTCCTTAACTTTGTCGTAACATTTAGGCTCATTTGGGCAATTTCCATGATTACCCTAAATTTTATACATTGATTACATACTGACCAATCGTAAGCTTACCGATTAGTTCTACAGGGCCTCATACTCTACCCCTCTTACAAATAGTTTCGTCGCTTACTTGTGAATTTCTAGATCAATTGTATTAGTTTAACTAAACCTCTAAATTACTTACTTGGAAACAACTACGTAAAATTTTGTTTCTCACACATTATCTCCTCCATTGAGTGTTATTAGTTGACATGCTTTCCTTCATCCCTCTCCTATTGGAACCTTTATTCTAATACCAAAAGGTTGATGCCCCCACATCAGCTAAGCACAGGTTTACCTCTTATAAGGATATGTTGAGGACAAATAAATCACTAAGCAATGATAAACAAGAGACCCAAAAGAATAAGTTTAGGGAAAAGACAACCACTAGACCTTATGATCAACAGGTATTTTTGTAAGATCTTATGAATGACAAGAAAAAGAAGAAAGCATATGAACAACACTTACCTTAGATATGACTCACTAAGAAAAACTCAAACAGTGTTTAGCTTATTTGATATGATGTACAAATAGACTAAACAATGTACTTAACATAGTTATAAAAAATAAATAAAAAGACTGATAAGGATGAGTTTGAAGGATATGAACTCTATCAAAGAGAATTGTATTAAGAGCCAATAATAATTCCTTGTAAGGTTACATGTGGTTATTTATAAGCTAACTCTAATGCTAATCTTAGGAAGATTGAATAAAAAGAAAGGAAATAAATTAGGAAACAAAATAATAGAAACAATGGAAACCAAATATCTAGTTTTTTAAACTATCGATATGTGTATCTTTGTGCAAATCTTTGGATATCTTTAAGTATTTTGGAATTATGTCTTGTATCTTCATTCTAAAGTCCTTTAGTGACTTCTTACACTTAGAATGGATTTTAACTCACATATCTTCTCTCCATTAGTATCAAATTCCTTATAAGTTGATATAAGTAAACTCTTCCTAGAATTCATATGATGGATGATGAATGAAAACTTAAACTCTATCTCTTCTAATGCTAAAAAGGCTCCTAATATCTTTTGAACCAAGTTATTTAAGCGTTTTATCCTTGACCTCATCATTGGACCAATATAGTTAAAATTCTAACTGTACTTTTGATCTTTTACTTATTTATGTTCTTGCTTTTAATTTTGATTCCCATAATCTCTTTTAGGTTGTTTAATATTTACACTTAAGTCTTTGTCAACCTCTTCTTACCCTTTTCTTCATCATTATGTAAATTGTAGGGAGGTAAATATGATAAATTGAAAGTGGTTGAAACTCCATATTCTCTTAGTAACTCTAACTTGCATGCATCATCACTGATCTCCTTCATAATCTTGAATAGATCATTTGCTTTCAAGCTAGCTTTTGAAACCTCTTTCTCAAGAGTCTCTCCTTACTCAAGTTTATTCACACTAAGTCTCCTTCATGGAAAGTCTTGCTTTTCTTTTTTATATTTCCATACCGCTTTGTTTTTCTACAATCTTCTTAAGCTTGCTAGAAACCTTCTAATGAAGTTTTTGAATTCCTTTCGCGTTATCAACTTTCCTACGACTCTCATCTTTAGTAGTTAGTACTATTAAAGAATCTAAAGGCATGGTAGGATTATGACCACACACTTCTTCAAATGGAGATTTTCCTATTGAACTATGAGTAGATATATTATAAATAAATTCATTAACTGGCAAGCGCTAATCTATGCCAGTTAGATTTCTCTATATAACTCATATCTAGCTGCAATGGTGCCAAAGTAATCATATCTAGCATACTGCTATCTAATCAAACTAAATCTAAGCAACTCAGTCTATAAAGTAGTAATTAGAGCATACGTTCAAGATAAGACATCAACAACCACATTCACCTTTCCTTGCTTATACTTAAATCACATAAATAAAGCTCTTAGGGAGCTCAACCCATGTAGCTTGTCTTTTAGGTAGCTTATTATATACCTTGAAACATTTAAGGGATTCACGATCTCCATAGATAATGAACTCCTTTCACATTAAATAATGTTGTCACATCGTTAGTGCCTAAATTAGAGAACATAGCTCCTTATAATATATTAAGTAGTTCAATAGTTCTCCATTGAGTATCTCACTAAAATATACAACCATATTTCCTTTTTTGCATCAAAATAGCTCTAGTTCCATCTCTAGAAGCATCACATTTAAGTTTAAAAGTCTTTTCAAAATCTGGCATTAACATGAGTGCGGTTGTAAGTTTCTCCTTTCTTTCTTCAAAACTCTTCATTGCCTTCTCGATTAACCTAAACTTTACACTCTTCTTTGTAAGCTTAGTCAAAGGAACAACAATATTACTAAAATTCTTCACAAATTCTCTACAAAAAGATGCCAAACTATGGAAACTATGAACTTCTATTGTTGATTATGGTATTGATCACTCTATAATAGCTTTAGCCTTTCCGAGGTCAACCCTAACTCTTGCTTCTAAAACAAACACTAAGAACACAACTTATAAGTAGAAGAACATAAGCCTTTTAAGATTTCCATACAACTTCTTAGTTCTTAATATCTCAAACACCATTTCTAAGTGCATTTAATGACACTCCAACTCTCTAATGTATACTATAGTATCACCAAAATACGTAACAATAAACTTACTAAGGAAATCCTTGAGAACATAGTTCATCAATCTCATCGAAATATGTGATGCATTTTTTAGGCTGGAAAGCATGACCATCCACTCATACAAACCAAGATTTATCTCGAAAGTAGCTTTTCATTCATTACTCAGTTTCATATTTATCTGATTATCACTACTCTTCAAATCAATCTTTGAAAAGATTCGTATATCATGCATTACATCCAACATATCATCTAAGTGTTAGATAAGGTATCAGTAATGCTTGAAACCCGAGTTGCTATAACTTGCTAAGTATCAATACCATGGTACTGACATGCAAAGGCTTAGAATTTGCTAATGACCTTGATGACATTTAATAAACAAACCACAAAGCACAATTTTTATAACATAATCTTTAAGTCATATGTTGGCGACTATATGAGTCATGCCTTACATCGTCATATGAAACACATCATAACTAGGAGAAGAGTCTTTGGAGCTCTTTTTTTCAGCACAAACAAGTTAAACCACTTTTAGAGTCTTATATGCTCCTAATACATTGACATCTAACATAATAATTAGAACTAACAACTAGTTAAGGAGTTCATATCTGTTATTTCACTACAAAATTTAGAAAACCACTTTTAACTAACGAATCCCTCCTATAACTTGAAACACCCTAAATGAAGGCCTATTAGTTTTAGTTAAAATCTCCATATTACGTGTATACCTATGATATAAAATCTATCTCATAAGTCAGATGTTGCAAACCTCTAGCATATAAGTTTCTAATCATATTTAATTTTTCTATGTACATCTACTTAAATATATATATATATATATATATTTAAACTTCAATGACATCATGAGTTACTAAATATTATAAAGATCTAGCTTAACTAATATAGTCTACTAAAGTAATTTTATTTATTTGATTTAACTGCTTAAAGGAATACTCTACACTCAAATCTTAACCTATTCCCAAATTTTGCTTGCCCATAAAAAGAAGGAACTATTGGGTAGGGTGGGGTGAGTATACCTTAGCTTACTTGACGTAACTCGACTATTACCATTGTTAAGGATACCATACTAATAAATCAAATGGATCCTATCTAGGGCTATTTACTATTAACAATCAATATAGTACCTTAAGGGCTTACTATCATCAAATCCATATAATGTCCCAAAGGTTAAACCATATAAGTCCTAACTTAGGCTACTTATTATAAATTAATTGAAGATGGTTTACTAGCTTTGCTTTAACAAGTAAAATATCGCAAGTGGCTACTATGAGCACTCACCAAGTTGATAAATCTTTCTTTTAATCATAAAACATTTCAAAAAATGCATTTTGAAATTTTTTCATAAAACTTGACAAAGCTATAGAAGTTCTAGTTGGTAACTATTAGATCATAGACATGCGATAGGTATATCTAGTTAATTTGGCCCAATATTTAAACTTACAAATTTAATAAGACTATCACATGGATATTAGCATACAAAATATCTAGTCACTCAGATAGACAATCAAGGGCAACAATAGAACATTAAGTAATCATCAAATATAAGTAAGTAATAATTCATTGAAACTCCTTCACATTGCTTGTTTGTCTACTTGTCCTAACCTTCAAGGTTTTTGAATTAGAAATTAAATCACTTAAGACATAATGATAATGTATATAGAAGTAATTAGAAGACGGTTTTTTTAAGAACCTAAAAGTCTCCTTAATTACTGAAGCCTACCTCAAATTCCTAAGTATAGTTAAAACTTGTTTTCATCCTAAATTCTTTATTTTATGTCCCTTTTTTCATGTTCTTATAGTCAATTTTTATCTTTTTTAAGTGTATTTTCATTTGGTGAGATCTTTCAAAGGTGTTTTGGCTCACAAAGCTTTAAACTAGGTCAAACAATTTCATTATAAAAGGTCATAAATTAACCACTTTAAGGTTTAGGTTTAGTTTTAGGCTTTAGGCTTAATTTTGAGTATTAGTCCTTAGACATGGGCCTTTAGGCTTTTATTTAAGTATTTTAAGATAAGTCTTCAATTTATTTTCTAAAGTTTTTAATTAGGCTTTAATTTTCACACTTATAGGCTTAAATGGACTCCTTTTTGCTGGTTTTAACCCCTATTTCACTAATGAGCTTATACGAGATGGTTCTAATGAGCTTTTAAACTTAATGAACCTTTAATATATTATTTTCTAAGTCCATTAACTTATGGGTCAGACCTGTTCCTATAGTTATTAGGCCTTCTTTTTAGTCTTTTTAGGAAGGTTTGGGCCTAATTCACTCTTTAAGGCTTTAAACCTAATCCTACTTGTTGCTTTCGGCCTAAACCCACTAAAAGCCTTAAGATAAGTCCATTTTCTCCTAAGGTTCAAATCTGTACTTATTGATAGGAATCAACTCCTCAGACTTATTACCCGAAGTCGAGCTAAAGGATTACGAGGACTTACTTGATGAATACTAGCTTGAGAACCACTCAAGGGTAAGGATTACATCACCAACTAGGTATAGATATCTCTTTTTTGCTATTATTTTATTTTAGGTTCTTGTTTTTTATTTTTATTTTTATTTTTCAACCAAGTTTACAAAAAATGACAAAAAAATTGAAAATATCCAAAAAAATAAAAATTTGAAAAAAAAAAAGTTAAAAATTAAAAAAATAGAAAAAAAATACAAAGTATCAAAAGTGTTTCAGTTAGGTTAGTTAGTCTTTTAGGGTCAGATCAAGAAATAGTGCAAAATATATATGCGGTTTATTTAATTTAAAGTCTTTAAAATTTTCAAGCTTCATTAGTCAACTATTTTTAAATTATCCGGTAAAATATTTGACTTTATAAAATGGAATTTTGTATAATTTAGAAAAGAAAATATTTTAACTGGACTAATAAGTCTTTGGATTTGTTAAATTGAAAAGTAGTGTGAAAAATACTAAACATGTATATTTTTGGCTATACAAGAAGTTTAGAATCATTTTGGGTCGAGTTAGGCTTAGGTTGAAAGTTTAAATTAAAGTTGGCCTAGAAGAAATGAGTTGAATCTATTGTGTGCACATTATGTTGAGAAGAAAGCTTAGATGAGCTGATCACATACATGGGCTTGGAAGCTTAGATGTGTAAAAGGCTAGGATCCCTCCACTTGCATGGGCACCATTCTTTTTTTTTTTTTTTCCTTTTCCTTCTCCAGAATTTTCCTAAGAAACAAACAAAAAGGAAAGGAAAAATGGATAAGTTTCTTTGAACTAATTTAACATCAAATCTTCATTTTTTAAAATCAGATTTTAAAGAATCTTTACTAAATCATTGATAAAAACTCTAAATCTTATAATGATTTATATCGAGAACAATTAAATTGAGATTTGATAAGATTATGTGGGATTTTGAATCTTATCTATGGTAGATTTAATGTAATCTGGAACTAATAAAAGATTCGATTTCGAATGCTATAAATTGAGTTCTAGATTGACAAGGGGCAGGGTATCAATTTTTTATTTTGGATTGCAATACACGGTCGATCTACCATCTTCATCCTCGTTAATACCTAGCCATCTCCCTATGATATGAGTCCACGCTACTCAATAAGACTAAACTCTATCCTTACATGACCCAAACTTATAGACAATAACACCCCCATAAATAACAGTAGAACTACAGTTATAACAACCTCTACCCTCTTGTACGAACCCCTGATCCTTTTCCCTTTCTCACGAGTGCCCTATACCAAAACATAGTAGCTTTTGTCGATCACACCAACCCACAACCCACCGTGTAATACACATACCAATGTGCATGACTTACTTAGCCAACGACTCTGACTATACTCAATGCTCGAATAACCCTAACTTCGACAACCAATGTGTGACCCTCATTCTCGTGACCACCTAAATACACCTAGAAAAAACCACATTTGACATCCATACATTAGCAAACAACAACAAAGTAGTGTATCACTCTTAGTTCCCTCCACAATTGCTTCCTTATTCTCTAAACACCTCAACCAACCATCGCAAGCCACAATGTTTATGTTAATGGAGTTTTCACCGATCACTTTATCATAATAGTTGAAACTTATGAGGTCCGGTCTTCAACCTACTACCTAAGACTTGGAGCAGTGAACCACTTAACATGGAAAATATAGCAGATGCAAGCAATAAAGTAAAGGCATTAAGAGGAGCTTAAGAAATAGGTTAAGTCAAATGACCCTACTTGAACTATTTGATATGGATGCGAATTGGAGTGTTCGAAATGATTTAGGGCCTTCAAATAATTTTGTCCAAATTGGGCCTAATTTTAGTATAAGTTCATAAAAGTGAGACAAATAGCATTAGAAATATCAATTTTTCAAAATAAAGTATTTATAATATTTAATATCAATAAAACATATTTTTACCAAATAGATTGGTAATTATTGAAAACTTGAAATTAGAATTCTGATAATTGACGAGACGTTAAAGATAAATTATATATGTAATACAAATATCGTATGATATAAAATAACACATGCAATATATATATATATACCGCGTGTAATTTTTTTTATACATATATAAATACTCGTAATAAACTAAAATACCTAATTATTTATATTTTAAGTTAAAAGTAGTAATGTAAATTATAGTAAATTAATAAAAAATTGATAAAGCACGTTAGGTAACTGGGGTTAAGATTATGGTGCTACAAGGTTGTATTAGTGCATGGTTTGAAAATAAGCCTCAGAGTATAACAACTTGCTTAAGGAATTGGATTAGAAGTGTGATGAATTGAAAACTTCAAGCATTTATGTGGATCTAAAGAATCGAAGTAAGGTTGGAAATGAGATCTAAGATATGTCAAGGAGCATGGATTAAGGTTATTTAAGATGAAGAGACAAAATGTGTGACGAATAACCTGGAATGATGTAAGCTTTGAGCAAAATTCTTAAGGGAACTGTTGAGAAATTGATGGACTTGAGTTGGTATTGAGTAAGAAATCTTAGTAAATCTAAAACAAATCATTGTATTGAAGGAATTAAGTAGCAGAATCATAGACATATAACGATTAAGACCAGAAAAGAAATGAATTGAGTTAAGTTGTGGGCTAAGAAAACTTTGTAAAGATAAGAATGTAGTAATAGGAATGCATGTATGAGGTTATCTAAAGTAGCTAGAATAGCTTAAGGAGATGAAATAATAATATTTTTGTATAGCAAGGATAGGTTAAGAATTGGGTATAGGAATCATATGCTTCCGGTAATCATGTCATAAGAAGAAAATAAATAGATAAAGCATGGGATATGGTTAAACCGGTACTAAATAATATACTTCATGTATGCCCTTGGTACACATGGGTAAGCTTAGAAGGGAATGACAAATCTATGATTCTCATGTTTCATTCATTTGATCCTTTGATTGCCATGACTTTGATGTCTCTTATGTTGAGTTTTTGTCTTCATTGTTGATCTAGTCATGTCATATCGATCATAAGATTAATAATTGGTCAGTTCCTTTATGTATCTTGTTGTCCCAAGAGTTGTGTCAATCTTACTTAATTCAAATGAAATCTAACTGTATTGAGTCATTACAAGTCTCATTTGAGTCTAAATTAGCTAAGAGCTCATATTTGCCATACTTACACTTGATATCATATGTATGCTAGCTAAATGAAGTACTTAAGTCCTTGACTATGATGTAGTTGTGATACTTGGAGAATTATGCATGAGGAGAGAGACTAGACAAAAGTTACATTTGAGCAACAACATTGTTAAGACTAGACTTAAGTAAACATAAGAAATGAGATATGTATTGGATGGCATAAATTAAGTCAGAAAGTATTTGAAGGTGGAATGCTAATTAAACTGGAGGTTAGAGGATGTGTTAGAATGTGCTTTGGCATAATAATTTGAACTTAGTAAGACTCAGAACCAACCTTCTAAACTATCATAGCTTGAAAAACAAAAGATTGTATGAACTCAGAACCTAGGTTAGAAAGTATAAGAAGTAGCATTGAGTTGAAATGATATCAAGCTTCAAAAGCTTGTCAATTTGAAAATAACTTATAAAAGGATTTGATGACTTTCATAAGTGATGTTCTTACTAAAGACATTATGTGTACTATAAAGATTGATAGCGTAGAGAATACGTTAGAAATTATCTTATTAGGAATTCTGGAGATGACTTCACTAAGAGGATGAGCTTAACTCATTAAGTTATAAGATGGGAAAAGTGAAGTTTTCTTTGAAAAGAAGTAATCTAGTGAAATGCGAATGAAATAATGAACTCATCACTTAACTCAAAAAGTAGGTTAGAACCTTAGTTAGTTAAAATCCTATATTGGATTAGTACTGAAAAGTTTATTAAAAGGAATTAATGTAATGAAACTATGAGAAAAATTAAATGAGTAGACTCCATATAACTATGTATGCACATCTTAAACTCAACGTGTTGAGTTTGAACACGACATTAAAAGGAATAATGGTGCTAGATGTATGTATGAGGCCATGTAGGATGAGAAGGGCGGATATATTTAGTTTATAAGAAGTCAAATAGAATAGAGATGGAAGCAAAGACTACTAGCCTTAGTAGGAATATAAGATATTAAAGAAGCTAAGGTAAGGGATGTTTAGAGCCAAATGTATTAAAGTTATAGAAGTTGCATAAAAGTAAGATTAGTTTTGCCTATAATAGGACATTGAGGTGTAAGAAGTAACACTAATGCAAAGTATTCGTGCCTTTAGCAATTATGTTAAGTTACATATGTGTAGAATATTGAAGATGAAGATAAACTATATATCTTAAACTATAAGCATGAGGCTTAGAAAATTGGACTGAAGGTCTTGGTAGCATATGAAGTATTAGAGACTTCGTAAAATGAGTAAAATTAATGTTGCTACTTGAACCCCTATAGCATGAAAGGGAATAGCAAAGGTGTAGACATAGATTTGAGCATTTGAATAGCACAAAGAATGAAGAATATTGAAGTTATAACTTTAATAATAGTTGATGATTGTGATGTGATGTAAAAATCAAAGTTACGCAGCGGAAGTGTAGTATTAGGTCTGAACTCAAAAGTCTTAGATTATGGAAGTTTTGGGGATGAACTTTTTGTAAAGGAGGTAGAATGTGAGACCCAATCTTTGACCTACTACCCGAAGCTTGGAGTAATGAGCCATTTGATGTAGAAAATATAGCAGAGGTAAGTAATAAAGTAAAGTCATTAAGAGAGGCTTAACAAATAGGTAAAGTCAAATAACCTTACTCAAACTATTTGATATTGATGCGAATTAGGGCATTCAAAATGATTTAGGGCCTTCGGACAGTTTTGTCCAAATTAAGCTAAATTTTAGTATAAGTTCATAAAAGTTATACAAATAGCCTTAGTAATATCAATTTTTCAAAATAAAGTATTTATAATATCTAATCTCAATGAAATGTATTTTTACTTAGTATAATTGGTAATTATTGAAAATTTAAAATTAGAATTTCGATAATTAAGGAGACGTAAGAGATAAATTATATATGTAATACAAATATCATATGATATAAAATAATACATAGAATATATATATATATATATATATACATCGTGTGTAATTTTTTTATGCGTATATAAATACCATAATTAACTAAAATATCTTCTTATTTATATTTTAAGCTAAAAGGAGTAATGCAAATTATAGTAAATTAATAAAAAATTGTTAAAGCATATGGGGTAGTTGGGATTAAGATTATGGGGCATTACAAAACTCCCATACGAGTTGGTCTATAGAATGCCCTGTTGATTGTTGGATCATTATTGTTGTAGTTCTTGCTTGGCGACCATACACATATTACTTTGGAGCTCCATGACCCAACTTGACAATCCGACTTGCGTACCCAATGTCTTTTCTTGAATTGACTAGCGTGTGTTAGAAGATGTTGCATGGATTGAAATAATAAAAATCTATGGTAATTTCATTTATTTGTTTGTGCAAGTCCTTAGTTTTTAGTTAATTTCTACACATTGGTTATTTATGTGTATTTTTAACATGTTTGTTATGTATAGCATTTTTAGCACATTTAGGGAGAATTGCATATTTTTTAGTTGAAAATATTAGAAATTTCATTTTTAATAAAATTGCATTTCATGTCTTTCATTGGCAAATTCCTTACTGAAATTGCATATTTTAGAAATTTGCATAAAAATCACATTTATAAGGGTTTAATTGTATATTTTTATCAAGATTCATATCTTTATGATAAAATTTGCATCTAGATCGCATATCATAGGAGATTAGGATATGGTAGGATTGTATCTTTTTTATAGTTAGCCATTTTTTCTATGATTTAGGCTTTTTTTTTTTATAATTTGGCTTCTTAAGCATGTTTTCAACATTAATTGTATATTTAATAGAAAATTGGTATATAGGTACTTCAAGGTTTTTCTAAAAAAATTTTATCACGTAGAAAAGGTTCTTCTTTAAATAAAATTCTAAATTTGTATTTTTTTTAAGTTAGGATTTTTCAAAATTGGTTAATAAAAAATTAAATATTTTAAGAATTTTTATAAATAAAAATAAATTAGTTAAGAAATGTAAATATGGTCCATTTCCATAAATAAGATTTGTCAACTCACTAAAGCTATTCTAAAAAATGAAAACTACGATTGGTTTGATCTCGATTAGAGAATACGTAGATACCTTTAGGTTAATTGTAAAATACGTAAAATATTTTCTATTTTTTTATTTTCATTTTTAAGGAAAATTCGTAATAAAAAATTCATTTGTATGCATTTTTACATTTTTGTATGTTTTCACATTTTTAATTTCAAAAAATAGAGGCCCATTTATTGGTTCCTTAAATTCTTATATGGTGACTTAGTTTTAATAAGTCAACCATTGGATTCAGTTTTTCTAGTTAAACTTTTTTAAAATAATTTTTTATAGAAAATTTGTAAACAAATAGCTAAATTAAGGTTTTTCCACTCGAAAACTCTAATTTCACTTTTTTAATAGTTTTCATTAGTTGGTGACTCCAATTGATTTCTCCAAAATATTATTTAACATTTTATAAAGAAAAATATTTCTTCTTAATTTTATGTTGAGTAACTTATATTAAGTAACTTGGGTTTAATGTAAAATAAATTAAGGAAAATCAAAACAGAGCTTGGCACTAGGAATTATTTCAATTTATTTGATCTAAGTACCGAGCATTGATCATGACCGAGATAGACTTCAAGCTGGCATACATACAACCATTACTCGATCGACCTACCATAATAGCTAACCTGACAAAATCTCTGACAAGGCCGAATACTCGAGCTTTAATTAGGTTAGCCAAACTATTTATTCCTTTCTCTATCTTTGTTGAGTTGACTTTAACCAGTGCTAACCTACTGAAGACATTGTAGTGTCAACCAAATACAATATCATTTTGCCCGTTAACCTTAATCAACACTTGTCCCCTGACATAATATTTTAGGATGTTTCTTTCTTCTATATATTGTATAGCATTTATCCTTCTTACCTTTTTTTGCATGTCTTAGGTACTCCATATGTAATTTTTCCTTTTGTCTTTTCCTTGTACGCATGTAACCCTAGTGGGGCTAATATATAAACCCCATTTACTTTGTACATAGACATCATATCTTGAATATTGAATATAGTTGTTCCCTTTTAAGAGCATTAAGTTGTGTCTTCTCTTCCTCCTAACTCTTATCTATTTCCTTTAGTAAGGAGTAGTAGCGAGTGACCTTAGTTCTCACTTATAAGTCATATAAAGTGAAGATTAGGCTGAGTAGGATTAGTTAATACATCATATCTAACTAGTAGCTATCAAGTTTTGCTAAACCCCTTTTGGTTTTCTTTGCTTCAGTTTGTTATAGGGTAGCCTCCATATGTACAACCTGGAAAATGCATTAGCCTTCACTGGTATCATAATATGATTCAAATGAGGGAGTATGTGAAGTTGTAGTGAAGTGTTATTTCTATTGTTGTTAGTAGTTGTTGTGTTCTTCTATATCTGTTGTAATGTACATTTGAAGCATAAAGCATGAAGTGTGTTTAGATGGTTATAGTGAGTTTCAAAGTTGTGAGCTAAGAAGTATTAATTTACAAGAGGTAAGTGTAGTAATCTGTATTACTCTGTCCTACTCCGTTTTTCAACTACGAAAGTAGAGCAAGGTTTACTCTCACTAGCAAATTACATTATGTTGGGTAGTGATTCTAAATTATTTCTAAAGTAATAATGGGTAGTAAAGTTTTTTTTGTGGGAGTATTATCAAAGTTGTTCTTGAGTAGTGGCTAGAAGTGTTGTATGATGTCAGATTCGAGCTGCGAGGCACCATTAGAGACTAAGATAGTGGTGTTTGTGTTGGTTGTGGTCAATATGGAAGTAATAAACTAGGGTTAGTAGACGACAAACTTGATAGACTCACCGATCTTATTGAAAGTCTAGTTATAGTGATGCAAGAAAATAGACAACAACACCAAGGTATGCTTAATCATGGTCGAGTAGAAGAGGTGCTGGAGAGGAGATATAGTCATGTTGGCTAAGCTAATTACCTAGCTAGACGTTATAGAGCTAAAGCAAATTGACTTGCTTGATGAAGACTTAAAGTGGAGGAAATTGACGGAGAGGAAGGACGTTGTTGAAGAAGTAGATGAAGAAGAAGATGATGGAGAATATGATGAAGTAGAGGAATAAGGATGACGACCTCATCGAGGACTTGAAAATGTCAAAGTCTAGATTTTGACCTTTACTGGAAGTGGAAATGCCGATGAGTGCTTAGAGGAAGAGGGGAAGGTTGAGAAGGTGTTTGATTACTATAGGTATACTAAAGCAGTGAAGATCTGACTTGCTGCTTTAGAGTTCTTTGGATATGTTCCCATGTGGTAGAAGAACTTAAATGCAGCTAGAAAAAAGAGATGGAAGATAAGGTGTGTGGACTTGGGGAGATATGAAGAGGTTGATGAGGGGAAGATTCGTGCTTGATACATGTTGGCAAGATACATTTGCTAAACTACAAGTGCTTCTCTAAGGGAGTTGAATTGTGGAAGACTATGTTAGGGAGTTTCCAATGCTGATGAATTGAGTTGACTTGGATGAGCTCAAAGCTAGCATTATATTGAGGTTCATTTTAGGGCTCTGATTTGAGATTCAAAATATTGTTGTAGTATAGAGGTTCTATACACTAGAGGAAGCCATTAAAATAGCATCAATGGTTGAGAGATAGAGGAGAAATACACCAATCCAACCTAGTACGACCTCTTCATAAGATCTTACTCTACATTGACTTACCTACCCTAAGTCGAGAAGACCTATCCGAGTTAAAGAGAAGACTAACTAACCCGACAATAGCCTAGTTGACTTGAAGAGCCTAGCTAATGACAGACTAACTTAGAAGACATACGAGAAAAAACAAACTTCAGGTCTCAAGATAAGTGAGATAAAATGCTTCAAGTGCTTGGGTTATAGACATATGGTTACTGAGTGTCCTAATTGACATATTATGGTCCTTTGAGGTGATGATGTGGATAATACAGATGATATGAGTTTGAGAGAGAAGAGAAGGATGTTGGAAGAATTGAAGTAGATGGTAAGGAAGAAACTTGTGTTTGTATCGATTAGGGAGAAGTGATGACCTTGGTATTGAGATAAGTGTTGAACTCAATGTCGAGTTGTGAGGAAGACTAAAGAGAAAATTTGTTTCACACTAAGTGTATTATTAAGAGACAAGCATGCACAATCATAATAGATGGAGGTAGTTGTACCAATGTTGTTGCTTAGTCCCTTGTGTAGAAGTTAGGTTTATTGACCTCTAAATACCCTTAACCTTATAAGCTACATTGATTGTGTGACAAGGGTGCTTTATACGTAATTGAACAAGTAGATTTACCATTCTATGTGGGGAATGTGTATAAAGATGAAGTAGTATGTGATGCTGTCCCTATGAGAGCTTCACCTCTATTGTTGGGAAGACCTTCTCTATTTGATCAATGTGACGTAAACGATGGATACAAGAACACTTATGCCTTTACGAAGGATGGGAAGAAGATTATACTATAGCCTTTAACCCCTAGTTAAGTGAGTGGGACTCATAGTTAGCTCACCTGAGCTAATAAAAAGAAGGCCTTAGTGATGAGTCAAAGAGGACTTCTAGCTGTTGAAAAGGTCGAAGAACCTATGTTTTTATTGATTTGAAGGTTATTGGAGTTGAGAGGCTTGGATAATAGAATAGAAGAGGTTCAAAGGTTGATAGTTGAGTTTTTCAACCTATTTCCCAACAAGTTACCTAAATGGCTACCTCTAGTCCGAGGTATTGAACATTGTATTGACTTACAAGTAGATGCAGCCCTATCAAACAAACCTGCTTACAAAATGAACCTTAAGTAGCCAGCCAGACTTAAAAAGCAAGTAGATGAGCTTGTTGAGAGAGTTTATGTGAGAGAAAGCATGAGCTCTTATACCGTACTTACTCTATTTGTCCCAAAGAAAGATAGTTTATGGTGCATATGCATCGATAGCCGAGTTATCAATAGAATTACTATCAAATATAGGTATCTTATTCTTAGGCTTGATGACACGTTGGACAAGCTTCATGGTGCCAATATATTTTCACAGATTGATTTGCAGAGTAGCTACCACTTGATTTGCATGAGAATAAGAGATAAGTGGAAAATTGCATTCATGATGTGGTATGGTCTCTACAAATGGTTGGTCATGCTATTTGAACTGACTAACGCATTGAGCACTTTTATGGGACTCATGAACCATGTAATGTGTCACTTGATTGGAAGATGTGTGGTCGTGTGCTTTAATGATATCTTAGTATATAGTACTGACCTAACCGATCACCTAGAACATCTTGGAGCTATTTTTGACGTATTTCACGTTGAGAAATTGTTCAAAAACTTGAAGAAATGCACATTTTGCTAGCATGAAGTTCTCTTTCTAAGATATGGTGTTTAGAGAAGGAATTTGAGTTGATGAGGAAAAAATTTAAGCTATCTTAGAGTGGCCTATACTCAAGAATGTTATTAAAGTAAGAAGTTTTCATGGTTTTGCTTCTTTTTATAGAAGATTCATCAAGAATTTCAATACCATTGCAACCCCCTTGACCTAGCTGACAAAGAAAGGTGATGGATTTCAATAGATTGATCGTACCTAGAAGAGTTTTAACAAAATCAAGGAGAAACTCACCATTACACCTACCTTAGTCCTGCCTGACTTTGGCAAGCCATTTGAGTTAGAGTATGATGTATCAAGCATTAGCATTGGAGTAGTTTTGATACAAGAACATTGACTTGCTACTTATTATAGTGAGAAGCTTAGTGGTTACACCCTGAATTATTTTGTATATGAAAAGGAGTTGTAATCTCTCTTCCGAGCTCCTACAGTATGGCATCATTACTTACTAGCTCGAAAGTTGGTCATTTATATGGACCATGAGTCCTTGAAAAATTTAGGAAGCCAAATGAAACTTTTGAAGAGGTGAGCTAAATGGCTAAAATTCATAGAAGGTTTCTCTTATGTGATCAAACGCAAGAAGGGTGGTGCTAATGTGGTTGTTGAAACTTTGTCATGTTAGCATGTCTTGTTGACCACTCTATAGATAAAGTTGTTAGGATTTTCCCTTATTACCGAGCAGTATGCTCAAGACCTATACTTCGGTTCTATACTTAAGTACTGTCAAGATGGAATTGCTATTGGAGGATATTACATGAAGGATGGATACCTATTCAAGGAGAAAAGGTTAAGTATACCCAATTGGTTCACATGCAAACTATTGGTTTAGAAAGCTCATAGTAGTGGTTTATCCAAGCATTTTGGTTGTTGAGAGAAAATTTTTACTAGTCTAATATGGTCAGGGATGTCCATAAGGTCATTAATAGTTGTGATTTGTGCAAAAGGGAGAAAGGAAAGAAGGAACCACATGGAGAATACATGCCCTTACCTACATAGACCATACCTTGGGTTGACCTCAGCATAAACTTTGTTCTAAGTTTGCCTTAGACATTTAGAGGGAAGGATTCGATCCTTGTAGTAGTCGATTGATTCATCAAAATAACATACTCCATCCGTATCACCTAACTAAGGATGCTTTATATATTGTTGATTTGTTCTTATGGGAAATCATTTGCCTACATGGAGTCTTGAAGTCTATTGTTTTTGATCGAGATACTATGTTTCTAAGCTACTTTTGGAAGACCTTATGGAAGAGACTTGGGACTAAGCTTATGTTTAGTTTGAGTAACTACTCTTAGATTGATGGCTAAATTGAAGTAGTGAACAAGATGTTAAGCACCATACTTCGAGCTATAGTAGGAATGAATATGAAGATTTGGGATTTATGCTTGCCTATTATCAAGTTCGCTTATAATAGAACTATCCACAATACTACTAGAAAGATTCCATTTAAGGTTGTTTATAGCCTTAACCTAACTACCTCATTAGACATGATCAATACCTATGTAGCTCCTGAAGAAAGCTAGTTTAGAGTTAATTAAGCTGATGAACTATACAAATTGCATCAGTAAGCGACTAAGAAGATCGCTAAGTTTAATGGATGGTAGCGCGAGATCAGTAGCTAAGGCCACTGAGCTATTTCTTTTAACTTAAGGGACCTACTTTGGATCTACCTTAGCTAAGAGAGATTTCCACTTCTCAGGAGGAGCAAATTATTGCCTAGAGCTAATGGTCTTGAAGAAGATCAACTACAATGCCTACCAAATCGAGTAACCTAAGAACTATGGTGTCTCTTCTACTTTCAACATATTCAACTTGATTCCCCACCATCTAGATGATACCGAAGCTAGCCCAACCGGTAAAGACCTTGCATATTTGAAGCCAAATCTCTTTTACCCCCAAGAATATGATAGCAATAAACTCCTTGGATCCATAAACCAAAGCCAAGCTAGAGGATTATAATAACTTACTCGATGATACTAGCTCAAGAACCACTTAAGTACGGGGATTTCATTACTGACTAGGTACTATTTCACTTTGTCTGATCTAAGTACCGAGCATTGATCATGACTAGGATAGACTCTAAGCTGGCTCGCATACAACCTTTACCTAAGCCGACTTAACAAAATCTCTAATTAGGCTTAACACTTGAGCTTTGACTTGACTCAGATCAGGTCGGCTAAACTATTTATTCCTTTCCCTATCTTTACCGAGCTGACTCTAACTAGTGTTAACCTACTAAAGACATTGCAGCAGCAACCGAATAAAGTGCCATTTTGCCCGTCAACCTTCGATCAACACGTGTCCCATGACATAATATTCTAGAGTGATTCTTTCTTCCATACATTGTACACCATTTGTCCTTTTTACCCTTTTTTTCATGTCTTAGGTACTCCATATGTAATTTACCCTTTTGTCTTTTCCTTGTACTCAGGTAACCTTAATGAGGCTAATATATAAACCCCATTTACTTTGTATGTAGACATCATATCTTGAATATTGAATATAGTTATTCCCTTTTGAGAGCATTACGTTGTGTCTTCTATTCTCCTTAACTTTTATCTATTTCATTTAGTAAGGAATAGCGGTGAGTGACCTTAGTCATAACTTGTATATCATATTAAGCAAAGATGAAGCTGAGTAGGATTGGTTGGTGTACCTTATCTAGTTGATAACTGCTTGAGTTTGGCTAAACCGATTTTGGTTTTCTTTGTTTCAATTTGTTGTAGTGCAACTTTCGTGTGTACGACCCTAGAGACACATCACTTTTTTATCTATTAGGCTTCTAATCTTATTTCTAAGGCATTAATCACTTACTAAGCTAACTTAAGCCCTTAACCCAACACTTCTTAACTTGACTTATTCTTTTGGCCTCAATCTAACAAAAGCCTATAAAATTCTCCATTTTTAATGGGGTTTCAAAATTAGAATATATCAATTATTGGTCCTCTAGTCAAGTTCCTAATGCCAAAATCATATTTTAAGCCCATTTAGGTTTCTCAGTCATTATTAGCCTACTAAACTTTGTTAATTAATTTATTGTTCTTACTTAACACTAATTAATCATGTTGATATGATGGTAAATGAGAAGTTATAGCTCATTGTGTCTCTTAGAGGTCATAGTCAAGGAGTTTATTGGGGTGGTTTGTCTTGTTTCCATGAAAAGTGCACCTTAATGCACCTATATCTTAGCTAAATTACATATTACATTACATTTGATTTGAGATTATCGTG
This sequence comes from Lumnitzera racemosa, assembly GCA_024138005.1. Taxonomy (NCBI): domain Eukaryota; kingdom Viridiplantae; phylum Streptophyta; class Magnoliopsida; order Myrtales; family Combretaceae; genus Lumnitzera; species Lumnitzera racemosa. Next base: position 29,998,255 of record JAMXBC010000010.1, read on the forward strand.
AAACTTCGAAACAAAATGGGGAAATATACTAGAGTATGGGGCAGCATGCATGGCACTTAGGGCTTCATGGAGTTTTCTCAACTTCTTTTTAAGTAATCTACACAAAAACCATCTCCTATACTTCTAGAATGTAAGTAATTAACTAGATAAGTACATGAATAAATGTGTAATTATATGGCTTTAAAATGATATTTACATAATTATAGCATGTTTATCTAGTATTTCTAATCTTAAACTTTCAAGATATTATACGTAAAACTAGTGTAAATAAGAAACTCAAGTTGGGTGAGTTTTACCTTAGGTTGGTCTATAGAGTTACAATTTTTTTTACTAGAAAATGAAGTCGGAATGTAATTCTTTGAAAGCAAATATTTTTTGGACAAAACTAAGGGACATAATGGTTTAAACGGTGGTGGCCGTTTGTGATTTGGTGGCATGTGTTGGTAGCAATGGTAAAAGGCATTGAGGTGCACAAGGGGATCCGAGAGTACTTCTTAGTTTTCCTTCCTTCTTCCTTTGATTTTTATTTGGGGTTTATAAGAGGGTTTCTTGGGGTTTTCTAAGAGTAAAGAATGAAATCAAATCAGGTTTTCAAAGGGGGTGAAATGGTAGATAAGTAAGGTAGGATAAGGGAGATAACATATTGCTTTGATTGGTTAAAGGGGTACAAAGATCAAAGGGGGAGCACTTGCTCCTTGACCCTTTATTTGATTTGGCAAGGTTTTGTCCCAAAATATCATAATTGTCTAATTAGCACTTTTGTCTTGTCTCTTTAATTAATCTTATCCATTCTTTAATTAAGATGACAAGGGTTGGTAAATGGATTAAAGGATAAATAAGCTCATTAATCATGATTATACTTAATTAAGCAATTTAGGCCTAATTAGGGTATAATTAGAGTTTTGCCATATTTTGTCACATTAATTAAGTCCATTAACCTATATTACTTCTTTTTTAACCATCTTTTAGTATTCAAGACTGATTAGGGTTTTGGAACTGTGTACAAAATCGAAGATTTAGGGCTTCAAAGCGATTAGAGATATTATTTGTAGTTAGTGATTAGTTTAAGGATATACTTAGGGTTTTGGACTTCTAATCATGGTTTTAGTTAGTTTATTGTTGTTTTCTAATCGTTTTAGGGTTTCCTACGTATTAGGGTTTTTAGGGTTTTTTGTGTATGATTAGGGTTTTATTCTCTTTAGGGTTTTTAGACTTATTATTTAAGGTTTGTAGCCTATTATTCATAGTTCATCCATTTTATTTAGGGTTATTTTCAATTAGATTAGGGTTTTAGATGATTCTTTAGGGCTTTAGGGTCATCTTAGAGTTTCATGTTAGGGTTATGACTAAGGTTTCGAAGGTATGTCTACGGTCCTAATATTAGTTTTAAGGTTTTAAACACATTATTAGGGGTAAAATAGTAATTTCACTAATTCATTATTTTAATTTAATTCATCTGATTGATCATTATTATCTTAAGATACCTTCAATCATTTGATATTGAGTTTACAAGATTTTAGGAAATGTGAGTTGAATGTGCTAACTCGAGGGTGTTCCTTGCATTTAAAGTTTAATTTAAGGTTTCATGACTTTAGGGTTTAGGGTATTTATTCAATTCAGGTTTTTTTTTTTTTTTTTTTAATTTGTGGTCATGCATTCGTAGGTTTAGGTCCTTGTATGCAATTAGTGTTTTTCAAATTTTACCTCTAGGGTTTTTGAGTTTGTTTTAAGGTTCCAATTTATGGTTTTATCGGTTCCAATTTCTTTAATCTGATTAAGCCCAAGGAATACCTATCGGTTCTTCAAATTTGACTCTAAGTCCAAAACGTAAAATTTGCAAGGTTTATAATAGTAATCTCCATCATCTAAGTGATACACTAAGTCGTACCCTAGATCATCATAGATTTCTTGGTCTCTTACATTACTTACATCGAAAAACAAGGTTTCCTGAAGGGTAAGAAAAATTGCCTAATACTTGGGTTTCATGAGCAAGCAATATTCATTTAACATATAAATGCAAAACATGTTATCAACAACTAGTTATTACCTTGATTTAAGTCTAGTATGCCACATAACTTTGGCATCCCAAAGCTTGGTGTAACTTGTGACCTTGAGTTACATAAGTATAATATATAATATGTATATTTAGTATTAGGTACTCCCCACCACCTTGGAGTCATTAACAACCAAAAATCTATTCGGATTGACTCGATAAGCATCTTTACTCAAGATAACTCCACCTACCAATCATTAGTTGCTACCATAAGATTATCAGTATTCCTAGTCCCTTAAGCCTAACCAATCACATCGACATAACCTTTATTAATACCTAATGTAATTAAGGTTAGTTTCAACCTATAGCTAACAAACATAAAACAACAAATATGTAACCTTATGCTTGAAATGAGCAACTCAAAAAAATATGATCTAGCTTTACTTCTTTTTCTTGACATCAAATAAGATATTAGGTTTAGCCTTGAGTCCAATCATATTAGTTGATACTCTAACCCTTCATCTATTCCCAACATTTAAGTTCCTAAGATAAGTTTGATTCATTGGTTATAAAGTTGTTACAATGTGTTTTTGATTTGTGTATGGGCTAATAACAATGTTAAAATTAAGTGAAAATTGATTTTGACAAAAAAGGTCACAAGGCATAAGAGTTACAAACATATGGTATAAGTTTTAAGACCTACCAATTGATTAGTAGAAATGTTACCCGATCAGTTGCTAAAAGTTATAATAGGTCAGAAGTTTTTGTGCTCAAGAAGCATACTATTGATTGATTAGTACCTTTGAAATATGCAAAACTGCAAAACTCTTCTCTCGGGAACAATTATAGAACTCTTGAACTTCATTGTCTCTTTAAAATTCATACACAACAGTTTCTAAACCATCAATTCCCTTCCTAACAACAACATTTCCAACTTTTAATTACCTAATACAACTTTGGCATGAGAATCATAATATAATTAGAAAGATCAATTCTTATTTGTTGCCTTGGATCTCCTTTCTCGATTCTTCATCGAACTTCAGTTTATTCTTCAAATTCATCTAACAATCCAACTTTTAGACTTGGTTTTACATTCTAACAACAGTAACAACACTAGATGGTATTCATCACACTTACCGCAAGATTAAAGTTCCAAATCGTTGAAATCATCAAACTCTTCCACTCTTTTGTTTCTAACTGTAACTTTAAGGAGTCCTTCATCACATTTCCACAATCCAAATGCAAGAGTTCAAAGATTTTAGAGAATTTCCCACTTACCACTATAGTCTTATGCCTAATGCAAGAGAGGGATGAAATTGTTGTGTGTTGGTAAGGATATGTTAAGGCAAAAGAGGGAAAAGAAAAGGAGAAATAAAATAATGTACAAGTTCAAATTCTAAAAGGCATGTACCTTTTCATGCTTAGATTGAGCAAATTGCCCCTAACTCTTTTAAACATTCTATAAAATGCCATTGCCTTTAATTTATTTATTTTAATACAAAATTTCAAGCTATTACATCTACCCACCACCCTTACCCCCTACCATCATAAAACAGAACTTTCATCATCTAAAGTTATCTAAATAATTGAAGACCTTAGGGTACTTCTTTCTTATGTCCTTTTCTAGCTCTCAAGTAGCTTCCTGTACTAGCTAATTACTTTACTGCACCTTTACATATTTGATCTCTCACATCCTTAATTTTTGCACATTCATGTTTACAATTTGTATAGGTTATTCTACTATTGTTAAGTTTGATCTAACGATTCCAAGGTTGACTGCTAATTCGAATTCTTAATATGCTTCTTCAACATGGATACATAGAAGACATCATGCACACTTGCTAAATTGGGTGGTAGTGCTAATCTATAAGCTATACTACCAATTCCTTCTAAAATCTCAAATGACCCCAATATATGTTGGACTAAGTTTGCCTCTAAGTTTGAATTGTGTTATTCCTTTGGCTAATGATACTCTTAGTAACACAAAGTCTCCAACCTGAAATTCCAATGGTCAGTGTCTCTTATCAAGTTTTTATGATTAGTGATCACAGCAGCCAAGTTACCCTGTCTTCTCCTACTAAGCGTGTCTGCTACTACATTTTCCTTACCTAAGTGATAAAGTATCTCTACATCATAATCTTTAATTAATTCCAATTATCATCTCACTCTTATGTTAGGTTCCTTTTGAGTGAAAATATACTTAAGACTCTTATGGTTGGTATAGATTTTACACTTCTCTCCATAAGATAGTGCCTCTATAACTTCAAGCCTAACACCATTATAGCTAATTCCAAGTCATGCATTGGGTAATTTCTTTCATACTGTTTCAAATGTTTGGACATGTAAGCTATTACCTTACCATTCTACATCGATACACAACCCAGCCATTGTAATGGTGCATTACTGTAAATGGCAATTTCCTCTTGGGTAGTGTTAGTACTGGGGCTATCACTAACTTCTCCTTTAGACTTTGAAAACTTTGTTCATACCAATCATCCCTTTCAAACTTCACTTTCTTCTATGTCAGTCTCATAAGTGGAGTAGCTAACTTAGAGAATCCTTCTATAAATCTTTTTTAGTAATTAGCTAACATTAGGAAGCTTCCAATTTTTATGGCTATCTTCGGTAATGGCTAATCCACTATAGCTTTTATCCTAGCTGGGTCCACTAAAATCCTATCCTTGTTGATGACATGACCTAGAAATGCTACCTACTCTAACCAAAACTTGCATTTCTTGAACTTAGCATATAACTTTTCTTTCTTCAATATGCCCAAAACCAATATGAGATGTTCTTCATGCTCTTCTTAACTCTTGGAGTATATCAAGATGTTGTCTATGAACACTACTACAAATTTGTCTAAAAAATCTTTAAAGACTTAGTTCATTAAATCCATAAAGGTTGTCAAGGCATTGGTAATCCTAAACGGCATTACCTTAAACTCGTAGTGTCTATGGCGTATCTTGAATGCTATCTTTGGTATATCTTCTTCTTTTATCTTTAGTTGGTGGAATTCATATTTCAAGTCTATCTTAGAGAACACTTAGACACCATTCAATTGAATAGGTCATCATTCTTAAGAAGGGATACTTATTCTTCATGGTGATCTTGTTTGATTCTCGATAGTTTGTATACATCCTTATACTTCTATCCTTTTTTCTTAACAAACAATATCGAGGCCCCTTAAAGAGACACATTTGGTCTTATAAATCCCTTATCCAGCAAATCCTATAATTATGTTTCCAACTCTGCTAATTCAGTTGGCCCCATCCTGTATACCATTCTAGAAATAAGTAAGGATTTTGGCACTTGATTAATCCCAAACTCAATTACTCTATCTAGTGGCTATCTTGGAAAATCCTTTAGAAATACTTTAGGATACTCCTTAATTATCGTTACTTGATTCAAACTAACTTCTAGATGTTCCTCTAGACTCATAGTTGCTATAGTAGCCCTTTCCCATAGCTCAAGTTGGCCAACTTGACTGCTTCTACACTTCGATCTTATAATGAAATGGTGTCTCATTAGGTCAGTTAAAGTATACCAACAAATTCTTGCAATCAGTAACAACATGGTGTTTTACTAACCAGTTTACATGATGATGACATCAACATCATTCATCTCATTTCGAAAACATCAGTTGGTAACACCCTTCCTTCTACTTTCACATCTCTATAGATTTGATTTGGTATAGCTCTACTACTTATTGTAATAATACTTGACTTCGACATTTCAACAAATAAACGATAAACATGCATAAAAAATTTAGACATGCAGGAATGTGATGCATTGGTATTAAAAAAGGATGTATGCACTAGTAAAGTGTACAAGAAGTGTACCTTCTATAGTATTAATGTCGAGTAGGTCTTAGTGTTGTAATGCACAAACATGACCTGTAGATCTCTAACGTAATCCTCCTATATTTTGCCTACTAACTTGATTTGACTCTAAGGCTTATCAGCCTGTGTCATTGGAACTACTTTATCACTCGCTTCCTTATGGTCCACCACCCTATGACCCTTTGCTTATACTTATAGCAGAACATTTGTGAAATGATCTTGTTGCTATAATTCTTGCTATTTTGGCCTATCTTCTTATATGTGAAATAGGTTCCCTTTAGCTACTTACAATCTTCAAATCATGAGGTCTAAAGCATCTAGTATACCTCCTCTCTAGAGTTAGCATAGGTATCCCAATTTGAACTGGTATTAGCTCAACCATAGGTCTGGTTGGTATTACCATGGGCTTCTTCCCTCTATTTGGTAGTCTACCACTTGGTGCTGGCCTCTTCCCTAGTGCCTTAGCCCTCTTAACCAACATTTCATCAGTCTTCTTACGACTCTATCCTAGATGTTTTTCCTTACCAATCACATTTGCATAATTAGTCAACTAAAAAGCCCTTATTTCATGTTGCGAATTCGACTCCAATTGGAAAACAGACCTTTGGACTTTTGGTGTGTCATTAGCTTTTGGGGCTTTTAGTATGAATCTGGTTAGTTTGTTTAATTTTGCCTGATACTCTTCCACATTTCAATTTCCCGATTGATAATAAAAATAAACAGCTACCATCTATTCTTAAACACAACTGGGGAAATATTTCCAATAGAATCCCCACCTAAGCACTTCCCACATCAGTAGTTACCTAATTAATCTCTACTCTATTGCCCTTTAAGTTATAGCATCACTACATAGCAGATATACCCTTTCTCTATTTCCTTAAACCATGCCTCTATAGCCAAATAATCATTAAGTCTTGGGTGGAGCTCTTTGGATAGATTCACAAACCTATCCAAGCTAATCGCACTTCCTTTTCTATCTTTGCCTTGACTAGCTTTCCTCTTAATCTATACCTGTCTCTCATGTCTTCAAGCATCAACATGATTTTACAAAGTCTAAATATCAGCCTGAATCCAATGGTGTTGATGGATCATTACACCAAACAAAGCATTTACAGTTTCCATTAGTTAAGGAACATTAGGTGTAGGTAGAGGTTAGCTCTAAGTAGTATCTATAGACACTCTATTTTTACTTCCTTTATTTTTCAAAATTTTTAGAATAGAGTCCTAGATTAGGAAAAATGCAAAAAAAAAAAAAAAAAAAATTAGAAAAATACAAAAAAGTATAAAATTTAAGAAAGAAAGCCAAAAAATAAGAAATTTAGAAAAATACAAAAAATAGAAGATTTAAGAAAAGAAAAAAAGGAAATTTAGAAAAAATCATAAAAATATAAACATTAGAAAAATACAAAAAAATAGAAGATTTAGAAAAAAAAAAACAATTTAGATAGTTTAGTAGAATGCAATAAAAAAAGGGTCATTGGGTTTGGGTTTAGATTTGAATTTAGTCTAGGTTGACTTAGTCCATATGTGAAATTTATTGAATATATGAATAAGGAAAAACCAACTGCCCATTTGGATAAGCATCTAGACTTGATACTGCATATGACTTAGAGATTCTAAGTTTAATCCATGGAAGGTGCAAAATACATCTTTTATTTTTTTTTTCTCACTTCATCTCCATGTCATCACCACGTCACCGGTTAGATCATCCCCACATCATTTACCAACTGACTTCTAAGGGTGGTATGCACACTCTTATGCATGTTGGACATACTCGGATACACTTCTATACGCACAACTTTGTATTTAGTATCATATGTTGTCTACGTTCGCTCAATCCAAATATGGAAGAAAATCATATTAAAATTAATATTTTACATTCTTAACTTGACCATGATACCTATAAATAAGGGATTCCATTTGATTATAAATCAACTCATTACTCATAATCATTTAAATCCATTCACAACACCACTCTCTTTTCCTACACGGCCCCTTTTTTTAGGATTTATGCAAACTCCAACTTGGTTTGGCTTTACTTTGGTTTTGATTTGTGATTTGCTCTTCATATTTTGTTTTTTTTTTATTTATTTTTGTACTATCGTACTTCTTGTTATTGTTATTGTTATTATTGTTATGACTGTATTCTATTTGCAATTGTTAAAAAAAAAAAAAGAAAAGAGAAGAAAAAAAAAAGAAGGAAAAAGGAAAAAAAAAGGAAAAGGTTTAGTTTGTTTGGTTTACTTATTTTTACATTTTAGTCAGAAATATACAATAAAAATAAAAATAATAAAAAGAAATAAAAAATAATAATAATAATGAAAAATAAAAATGTCCTCTTACTTAAAAAAAATTGTTTTTCAGTAAAATAAATAAACTCTTGAGGCATGTTTTTTATGATTAGACATCTTGTTTATGATTAGTCATCTTTTCCATGATTTAGGTTTTTTTTTTTCTATATTTAGGCATTTTTTTCCCATGATTTAGGCCTCTTTTTTATAATTAGACTTATTTTCTATAGTTTATGCTTATTTTCTATGATTAGGCATGTTAACTATGGTAATTACATATTTCATGAAAAGTTGCATTTAGGTATTTTAAGATTTTTCTAAAAAGTTTTATCACTTAAAAACTTTTTTTTCCAAATTAATAAAAATAAATAGACCTTTTTTCAAAAATTAGGATATTTTAGAATTTTTCCAAAAATAAAATCACTAAATTAAGACCCTTTTTTCTTGGGTGTTTTTCTTAAATAAAATGAAATGGGTAAAAGATATAAACTTGGTTATTTTCTAAATTTAAAATGAACCAAGCTGTTAATATTTTCGAAACAAACTATAGAAGTTTAATCTTAAATAATGAACACATAGGCACTCGTATATATAAGGTAACTTAAAATATGGAAAAATTTTATTTTTCCCCTTTAATAGATAATTCTTTAAATTCTTGTTTTTTGTAAATGGGTTATACCTTGTAAATAATCATTATTAAAAGGGTATTTGAAAAGAAAAATTAAATTTAGAAAGTTAAAAGATGGTATTCATTTAGGGTTTAATAGGATAGTCCCTGGATCTAGATATCTAGTTTTAAAAACCGTCTTAAAAATTGTTTTATCAATAGATTGGTAGCTAAGTTATAACTAATTCACCCAATTGATTATAACTTGACTTTTTTTCTTGACTCCGGTCAGGTAGCAACTCTAAAATATTTTCAAGTTAAAGAGAATTGGTTTTCTTTAAATCATAGTTGAGAGTCAGTATTAAATGGGTAGGGTTTAATATTGATTATTTTAAAGAAGACTGATTTATAAAATTAAGAGGAAAAAACCAAGCTTGATAGCATCCTCCTCTTCAAGATTCACACTCTTAGAGTCTTGTGATGATTGTCTAGTGGAGCTTCTTGAACCATACTGGATAAAGGAAAAAAAAAAAAACCAAGTTAACAATCGTTATCTTAAAGAAGGAACAACTGGATATGAGGAATATAGTTAACAACATTTAACTTATAGGAGATCTCTAAAGTCACATGTTATGAGGTTTACGACTCGGTCCCAATTTTACAGACTCTCTTCATAGCTTTCCATCCTAAAGATCATCATCTTAGTTGTATAAGAATTAATCAACCTGAGCTCTAATACTACTTAAGATTTAATACCTTAAAACTTAAGTTGCTACACTTTGCTACGTGTCAATATCGAGGTACTAACAAGCAAAGGTTTAGAACCTACTAATAACCTCAATGAGATTTAATAGACATACCACAAAGCACATTATTATAATATAATCTTCAAGTCATAACTTGGTGCCTATATGATTCATGCCTTACATGATCATATGAAATACACTATAACTAATAGAGGAGACTTTGGCACTCCTTTGGTTAACACAAACAAGTCAAACCCCTTTTGGTGCCTCATGTGCTTTTAGTACATTAACATCTAACATAACAATTAGAACTAACAACTAGTAAAGGAGTTCATTTCTCCTACTTCATTATAAAGTTTAGAACACCACTTTTCACTAGTGGATCCCTCCTACTATTCCTCTTAGTAGGGCCAAGAGGTAAGTTCACTAGTTTCAATAAAGATGTAGGGTTGGGTTTAGGTAAATCATAGTTAATAGGAACAAGAGAAAAATCTTTCTTCCCCATATTAGCCATGTTAGCACATGGATAAGGGCCTTCTAATTGTAACAAATTAGTACCTTGTTCAACCATGCAAACCATTTCTTTGCCTTTAGTTGAATCACAACAAAAATGCTACTTTCTTGTCATGCCATGTAACTTAGATAAGTCGACATTATCGATAACCGTCTAGTCAGATATGGAAGCAGTTACCTCTAATAATTCCTCACTAGCCACTGTAACAACTACCATATGAAAATTCTCTAACTTTGGGAGTTGCTCTATAATAAGATTACTACTAGGCAAAGCTCACATAAACAGTCTAAACTCTTTTGTATCATCAGCTACTTAAGTTTTCTTCTCATAAGTGTCTTCAACATGGCCTAAACAACCACAAATATAACAAAAATCTAAGAGTCCTTTGTAATTGAAGGAAATCCACAATTTGTCATCACAACCATCACTAATCCACCTTCCCTTCTTTAAGGGCTTTGAATTCCATTCTAATTCTGACTTGAAAGTAATCTCTTTCAAGATTTGAACAATCTTTAACATCTACCATTTTCCCCAACACATTTGCTAGCCATTTGGCATTGTGATTCATCAGCAACCAAAGAGGTGGACCAAAAATACAAACCCAGAATTGGATAGCCTTGAAACCAAGAGCCTTAATTTTCTTCACAAAATCCCATTACTCTAGTATCATTCGGCTACCCACAACAAACCAAGGCTCTAATTTGAGTACATTATCAACACTATCCTTTGTATCCATCTTACATAAATATAAGTTGCCTCACAAAGGTTTGATGTCAAATTGTCCAAAACCAAACCAAGCCTTAGATAAAATATTGCATACCTCATTCTTGTTTGTTGACTGGATTGACAACAATTTACCAACTATGAACCATTCATTAGATGCTCTTTTTGAGTCCAAGATGGTTACTTTAGCCTCTTCCTTTTTAGGATATTGGAATATTGATAGGTTATTAGAAGATGAAGCCAGGAAGCACTTGCATATAACTGTTAAGAAAAAATTGCAATAAAACACAAAGCACAAGAATAGACAGAATTAGGACTTAGATATAAAACTGCAACATACAAAATACAATGCAAAACCAAAAAAGAACTAGGAAAAGTTGAAAAGATAACACTAAACCACTAGCAAGATAGAGTCACAAGAGTGCTATGTTTCAAATGGCAAAATTGACAAAGCAATGTGATTAAAGACACTAAATGAGAGGCTAAAAGATGAGAATCACGTAGCAAGATTTGACTACAAAGAAAAGACTATAGAAGTGAGTAACTGTGGACTATGGAAGCAATAGCATTCGATAAGGTGATAGATAGTCTCCCATAAAGTGATTTCATAATTGTTACAAACTAATATATTTAGTTTATAGTTATATATGTTAATGTAAACATGTTGATTTTTCAATACATGCATTGTGGATGCATTAGTCCTTAGGTAGCACAAACGAGTAAGGATTGGGAAGAGGAAAAGTAGCGTAAATGGCTTGACCAATTTCTTCCTTTGAATTTACATGATATAATGGTATTTGCCATAGAAAATATAATTAAGATACTATTTCCATTCTCTAAGGATAAATCTCAATATCTTTGAATTAAAAATGTCAATTAGCAAACATGCACCTACATACATATGTTTAGTCATTTTGAAATAATTCAAACTACTAAAACTAATTATTTACCTAACCTAAAATAAAATCAATTGTTCTACTAAATAATTTCACAATATGCTTATTTTAAAATAATTCAAACTGCTTTTAGTGAATTTGTGATTGAAAAAAAAAAATACTTTAAAATATGATTTAAAAGCTTTATTTATCAACATAAAAAAATAATAGGATAAAAATAAGTATATTAATCGATAGATATCACTAGTTATTTAAATATGTGCCACTGATCTTTCTCATTGTGTAACTTATGGTTGATGGCTAACTAGTGATTAATATAATGTTATCACCTTCCAGATGATATGGTTATTTCTTATATATACCATTTATAGGCTATTTTGGACGTGAATCTCTTGACTAAAATTGATCTCCTCATAGTATAGGCCAAGTTCAAAAGCACATAGCTAACCTACTCAAAGCCAAGGTCAATCTCCCTAAAGCCTGATTGACCTCATCATGTCTTAGGTTGAGGTGCTTGCATTACTAACGACCTTTTCAAAGTATAGGCCAAGCTTCCAACAACTCAATCAAATTTGGACAATTCACAACTATCATACTAATAAGTTTAGATACTCTCCACTGAATTTGAAGTGTATCTTGATGATATGGTTAAATGTATCTATGAGATACGATTCATTTTCCTCGAATAACTTATTAGCTACACCTATAAATATAACGAGACACCTCCAAGTGAGGGATTCAACCTTTAGTCCCTTATATTACATTACATACTTTTTCTTCATTCACTCTCTGACTTAAGCACTGAATTGGCCATACTGGAACCACCTTCCATGTCACTTTTAGCTTATGTATGCTTTTTCGCCAGTTGTCTTTAACCTTAACTACCTAACATTAACATTTTGGTGCCATGTATGGGAAACCGCATCCATAATTACAAGAAAGCCGAAAACAATTGCTGTACCATTATCGTTAATGCTATTACAGTTGCACAACCACAATAGTAGCCATCAATGAGCTAATAATTCATCCAACCAATTATGGCTAACCTTCTCTATATATTTTACTTCGACTGATTATGGCTAAATTTTCTCCATATATTTTTATCTTGTAAGTTATGGTAGGATATTCTCCATATTTTTTATTTAGCTAGTTATGACAAGATCTTCTTCATATGTTTTACCCAGCCAGTTATGGTGGGATCTTCTCCATATCTTTTACCCTATAAGTTATGGCAACATATTCTCCATATTTTTTATCTAACCAATTATGACAAGATCTTCTCTATATTTTTTATCCTAGCCAGTTATGACAGGATCTTCCCTATATCTTTTATCTAGCTAGTTATGACAGAATCTTCCTTATGTCTTTTATTAAGTCAATTATAGTAGGATCTTCTCCATATTTTTTATCCATCTGATTATGGTAAGATCTTCTTCATATCTTTTATCCAGCAAGTTATGGCAGAATCTTTTCCATATCTTTTAACTAGCTAATAATGGTAAGATCTTCTCCATATCTTCTTATTTAGCTAATGATGGTGGGATCTTCTTCATATATCTTATTTGGCCAATTATGGCAAGTTTCTCATCTCCATAGATTTTATCAAACTAATTATGGAAAAATCTTCTCTAGATATTTACTCCAGCCACGATTGCTTAAGCAAATAGACTCTTTTCTTAGGTCTCTTACAACTTCTTAAAGGGGCCTGACCAAGATTCACTTTAGTCACAAAAAGCATCTTATGCTACAAAAAAAGCATCTCCTATTGCAAAGATTATGCATCTCATCATATTGAAAAAACTTAGAAAGTATCACACCACAATTTACTATGGTCATAAGACATCTTATGAGCTCCTTGAGGAAGTGTCAAACCATAACTTGCTCTGATCATAAGACATCTTATGAGCTCCCTTAAGAAGTCCTAGACCATAATTCACTCTTATCATAAGACATCCTATGAACTCCTTTAGGAAGCGTAAGACCATGATCTATCTTAGTCACATGGCATCCTAGGAGCTTCCTAATGAGGTAACCAACTTCTAATAGATTAAGCTTAGCCTTGTCTAATATAAGTGGCCAACTATCTTAGTCTCTCCTCAGGTGATTGAACTAATGTATTCTAAGACCACCTTCGAGTGACCAAAGCACCCAGCCTCTTTAGGTAATATGCTTTAATATTACCATTAAGTGACTAGAGTAGCCGACCACTTTAGGTCATATGCTCTAATATTACCTTCAAGTGGCAAAAGCATCTACCCTCTTCAGGTCATATGCTCTAATATCACCTTCGAGTGGAAAAAGCATCCAGCCTCTTCAAGTATTGTGCTATAATATTATTTCTTTATGTCACATGCTTTATGACCACCTTCAGCCTCTTCATGACTTATGCTTTAAGACCACTGTTAGGTTTAATAGAGCAACTAATCTTTTTAGGTCATGTCAGTGGTAACCCCATACTTGACAAAATTAAGACACCAATCATTGAGCTACACTACTCTTTATAACTCGAAGTGCTCCTGATAACAACTCGAAGGCCCTTGGTGGCTTAACTAAATTGGGATACCATCGTCGAATTAGGCTAAGGTTTGAAATCTGAGGTACTCTTGCCGTGTTCTATAAGGAGTCTAGCAACAATATGCTCTGGCCCAATGGACATCCTCTATAGGTTTCTTACGGTCTTATAATGAAGTTAAATCATGATCTACTCAAGACTAACAGACTTCCTCTATAGGCCTTTTTACGATTTCCTACTTAAAGCCTAGCCATGATCCATCATGGTCTATTGGACTCCCCTCTTAAGTATATCTAACCATGACCTACATTACTTTTGTAGTATCATAAGTTGCAAATTGTGAGGTTCTAATTTATAATACAAAAAGGGCAAGAAGAACCCAAAAGCTTCTTAATCAAACCATGGAACCTTAGATCTAGCAACTGATAGTAAGATTATATTGCTTCACTTAGCCAACTTCAAAATGCAATCACTGGAATACAACTAGCTCAATCTCCTAAACAAAGGATAAGGGAGGAAGGAAGGGGTAGTGGGGTAGAGAAGCCTAAATTAGTTTAGATATTTCGTTATGTGACATACCCTTAGTGCATAGTTCAGCCAAGACCCTTTAAGATCTCTACTTCTTAGCTTAGGTTTTATCCTCTTTAGATCACCCACCTACTATCGTTTAGATTGTTACAAGCTCCACAAGATGGTTCAAAATTGATTCTAAAAGAACAGTCACTTCAGGACAATTAAAGCTTTGCCTCACTAACATCAAGTGCAAGGTAAACGATACATAAGGATTAATTCATCCATGAATCCCAGCTTGTTCAGCGACTTGCCTTAGGACCTTAAAGACTTTGCTGAAAGCTTACTCTCCTTACCAAACCATGACTAATGAGAATGAAGAGCAAGTGTTTATAGACTATTTTAGACGTAGGCTTTTAGACCTAGACCAACCTCTTCAAAGCATAGGTCGAGCTTAAAAGCCTATGGCTAACCTATTCAAAGATCGAGCTCCCTAAAGCTTGCTTAACCTTAACCTCATCATGACCTAGGTTAAGCTATTAGCATTATGGATGACCTTCTCAAAATATAGACCAAGCTCCCAACAACTTGACTAGATTAGGAAAGTTCATGACTAGCACATTTTAGGTTCAAGATGCTCTCCACTATATCTAGAGAGTATCTTGAAGTTGAAGATTTTGTCACATATATTTTTTATATATGATTCACCTTATTCAAATAAACTCATTGGCTACACCTATGGATATAGGGAGACACCTCTAGAAAAGAGGCCCAATCTTAGCCTCTCTCATTGCATTACTCTTTTTCCCATATATTCTCTTGCTTAAGTATACGAGTGCATGAGTTGCTTTTGATAACCTTTTGAGCTTAGATTTACACTTTTTGTTGGTTGTCTTTGATCTCAACCACCTTTGTTGAATGTCAACATATATTATTAAGTGTTAAAGAGAATCTTTGGTATCTACACCTTATATTACAAATTTATCATACATATTATAGTTTTATTCCCTTTTCAATTTGCATAGTATCAATTTATCAAAAACATAAAAAGTTTATTTTTGTAATTTCACTTAAATAACTAGACCATTTCTCTCTTTCTCTCCTACCTCTACCTTATGGCCAGATTTCCTTCCCAGTACGTAAATAATTGTATCCACGTCGTTTTCTTTTAAAGTGCCTTTTGTCAGTTTTTCTCTTCGAATTAGTTCCAATAATCATTTTTAGGTACACCATTTGAGTACTCGGTACGTGGAACTCCCACCAGTTTTGAGGAACAATCTGTATGGGTAATACCATCCATAGTTTTTCCTCTTTTCTCAGTACTTTATTATCAGTTTCAGTATTTTCATGATTTTGTAGATATACAAGATATTGATGACGTAGTGTAATTTTGACTCTAGTTATAGAGGGAGTTGTTTGAATTTATACGCAGCCTAAAAGGTTCATCATTTCACTTTCCTTTGTCTTTTCTTTTTTCCCTTAGTTTTTATCTATCAGATATACAAGATATTGATAACTTAGTCTAACTTTGACTACAGTTATGGATGAAGTCGTTTGAAATCTAAGCAATCGTAAAAGGATTTTCTTTTCTTTCCACTTAAACTAAACTAGGAAACTTTTGTTTGTTTTTGCTATTGTTTTTTTCATCTATAGAGGAGTTAGGGTTTTGTTTTCTCCCATTATTGAATTTTAAAAGTTCTCTTCTCCTTTTGCAAAATTCATTGGATCGTCAAGCAGGATGAGCCTTCCTGTCCCTTCCAAGAGTAATTTGATAAGGAATACAAATTGCAAATTTTTTTTTTCCCCTATAGCTAATGGTTGTAGTTAACATCAATATTAAAATAATAAAATAATAAAAAAGACGATTGCTTTTGAATTTAGAGACACCAATTTTGAATGTCATAAGTTTAATAAACATTATTAGCATGTAAATATATGATTTATGTCATTCAAGAATAGTGAATTTTTTTATTTTAGCTATTTATAATACTAACATTATTTTCAGAATTATATAATACATATTACAAGGCTAGATAATACTTAAAACTTTGAAGATATGCTATTTTCTAATTCATTGACTTTTCAAAGCAATTTTGGCAAGTCTAAGATAAATATATTATCTGTCGAGGTTTCTTTCGAAGAAATTTTCATAGGGATAACGTTTCTAGAAAATTAAATTTTCTCTTTCTTTATTTCGGTTGAATTGAGAAAAAAAAAATCATTTTTTTTATTTACTGAATATATTGGAGATTCATCACTGAAAGAGCATATATGTGTATTTTATTTGACTTATATGGCATTTTATAATTGTTCTTCCCAGACATACCAATAAATATTGTTTCATCCAATGTATGTGAGCCTTCCCCATTTTTTTTTTCTTTATTAAGGAACTTAATATTCGTTTCATGGTTAGAGTCCTTATCGTTGCTGAAGATTTTTTAATTGAAATATATTGGTATTACGTCGAATGTGTTCGTAACTGAACAAAATTTTAAAATGTAATTTCTGTATTTCTAAAAGTTTCTTCATCACTTTGCTCTTACAAATAATATTTGAAATAATTCTTTTTTAATTTTTTAACATCTTATCTACTTTTTTTTCCTAGCTGCAATTATTTAGCACTCAAAGAACATTTCGCAGTCAAATGACTCTGTAACTCCCCCAATAATAATACACCGTTGTATAGGAAACCAGTCGATTGATATGTTCTTTTGAGGCATACGGCAAAATCAAGTATTCAACTTTTATGTGTATTCGACGTTTTCCGACTCCTATTGTGTAAATCTTTTACATTCATTAGTTAATTATTCTTGCATGTAATTAATCACGTAATTTATTTAATATTGCACGGATTGTATTTTTAATATTTGTAGACACCACGATGCGTATATCTAGAGTACATGAAGTCCCTGTGAGGAGGGAAAATTGGAGAAGTCCAAACGATAACTCCATGGGAGTACGTTTTGCATACCATTCAATTAGTATTTAAAAGGGTTGACTAAGAAAAGGTTGCGCCCGCCATCATTTTAAAATTGGTTCTTGAGTCCATCACGACAAATCACTGCAAAATGAAAAAGACATCGGCAAGATGTTGGATGGGTTTAATAGGGTTTAATAGCTAATATAGGTTATGGAAAAATATATATGATATATAATTATTAATTATATTTGAATTTATATGTTAATAGTAGATAGTTATTTTAAATTTTATTATTCATTTTATTATATATATAAATAATTAATAATCACATGCTACGTATATTTATACATGATGTGTATTATGTATTAAATATTTTTTGCACGGTACTGGAGTTTTTAACGTACTAATTTTCCACTTCACCATTGCACACATGCTCCAAAGTCCGAACTGGTCATCCGATGTTTTATAATCTCGGAGCAAGTCCAAGATATCTCGGCAATCCAATCAAGTGGTAATCACGAAAGTGTTGTGATATTGCTACAGCTATCTATGAAGAAAACTTTTATACGGATCCTCAAATAAATGTCAAGAAGAGAAGTGTGTCAAATATTTATGGGTTGACGAGCTAAAGGGGAAAAGTCGTCGCGAAAATTAAACAAGGTCGGTGTTGTTGGGTTTATTTTAATAATGTGTTATTAAATATAATTGTGTAATTAGATTATAATATTATGGAAAATCCAAATAATAATATATTTGTAAACTCTAATACATCAAATAAAGTATGGATTTATATTTAAAAGGATCGAAGGTATTATTTTCTATTTTATAATTGATAAAATTAAAAATAATAATAAAAGGGTTAAAGTTAACCCTTATAAATATATTATATATGATCGCGATTTTTAAGTCATATGCATCCTTTTATTTTCTTTGGCTTCCTATCAACAAAAAGAATAAGAGAGATAACATCTTAAAAAAATTACGTGATTCACTTAAAAGACTAATAATCAAGCAATTACATAATTAGTTCTATGGATTCATGTATATTTCGATATCTTTTTATTTTATTTTATATCTTAATTTTACACGTGATTCTTAATTATTTCATTTTATAGGATTAAAAGTTTTTAATTCTAATAAGTGATATTAAAGTAATTATATGCCAAATTAGACTCATTATATAGTTGAGATTGTTAAAATCTAAAGTAATTTGTATGGGGTGTTACTTCCTCCAATTTTGAGGGTTTGGGTTTCAAGAATTAGAAGATTCCATTTTCGATCGTACATGGGTATTTGCGATGGAATCAAAAGGATTTATTTTGAGATAAAGTTGTTTGGTTTCTTCTGATATCTTCGGTTAAATTCATGCGTATTGAATTCCCACGAACTGCGATGATGGAATCTTTGTCACGCTATAGTATATGCATTCGTACTTGGTCTTGGGGATTGTTGAATGTAACTTGCACTCCATTGATGTTTGGATTCCTTGTGTATTAAGCTTGGATTGCCGACAGGATATTGGTGATAAGTTGTGTTGCCATATCCGTATATGTTGTGTTTCCATATCCGTATATGTTGTATAGCCATATTCATGTGTTGGCAATTAAAGAATATGCTATGATATCTTTTATAAGTAAATCGAAAGGCCCCTCTTTTGATTTTTTTTATTTTTTTTTTATTTTTTTGGGTGTGGTGGGGGGGTGCGTTTGGGGGGAGGGTGGTGGTTACGGAACTCGATTGTGCATTGAACTTTGCAGAAATAATTGCGATGCTATCTCAAACACGTCCATTCTAAATGCTATTAGTAGACTCATGTTAATAAAACTATTTAAATTACGATTTGATTCTATCTTATATTTTGGGATTGTTTTCTTATTAATCTGGTTATTTTTATTTATGGGCTTAATAAAGAAAATATATATTATAAAACTAGGCAATAAAATTTAAATTTTGGGAATATTTATATCTATTATTTGAAACAAATGATTGAAGTACCGTGTTACTAAATTAATCTCTCCTATAGAAATAATTTGTTTTGGATAATTAGAAAAGGATGTGTGTATGTGAATCATTTGAATGTTGATCAACTCAAATAAATATTAGCATTTAACCGATTTACATACATACCTATGGTAATAAATATGTAATAATTATATAGTTTTCCCTATAAATAGTTAGTTAGGCCAAATGAAGGCTATTAGTAGACCGATGTAAACAAATCTATTTAAATAATGATCTACATAAGTTATGATCTTTTTAGAGACATGGAGATAGAAAGTACCTCTGATGACAACAGGGAGATAGAAAAATGGGAGTTTCCTTAAGAACTCGAGAAAAGATTTTCTGGGAATGAAAAGGCTAAAACAAGTACACTCTTGGCAAAGCTTATCTCGTTGAGCTACAAAGGCAAAGGGAATATAAAGGAATACATCACATAACTTCAAAACTTAAGGTACTAAAATTGGATCTATTTGAGGACTTATTAGTGAACTTAGTTTTAATTTCTCTTCCTACACAGTTTAACCAGTTCAAGGTGAACTATAACTACCAAAAAAAGTCTTGGACTCTTAATGAGCTTATCTCACACTATCTTCAAGAAGAAGAGAGACTAAACCATGAGAAGGTTGAAAGTTCTCACTTAGCTAGTACATTTAAGGGCAAGAAAATCAATAACAGAAAGAAGGATAAGGAGACTACAATGTTAAAACCATACAAGAAACAACATAAAATGCAGGCTAAGGACACTTGTTTCTTTTATGGTGCTAAAGGACACAAGAAGAAGCAATATACCAACTATTATGCTTGGCATGTAAAGAAAGGTACACATCTTAATTTTGTTTGCTCTTTGGTTAATTTGACTTTGATATGTAGACACACATGGTAAATAGACTCAAGTGCAACAACTCACATTAGTGTGTCTATGCAGGATTGCTAAAATTGTTGAAAGCTTAGTGATGATGAAAGATACATCTTTGTTGGTAATGGCAAGGTAGTTGAAGTAAAGGCAATAAGGAATTTTAGATTATTACTTAGGATTGGTTACTATTTGGATTTAAATGAGACTTTTTTTTTTCATACCGTCTTTTAGACAAAATTTGATTTCTATCATCACTTTGAACAAACTGGGTTACACTTGTTCAATTAGCAATAGCTAGTTTAATCTCTTTTATGATTCAAATTTACTTGTTATCGATTCTTTGTCTTATAGTAATAATCTGTATATACTCGATATGGTTGCCCCTTCTACTAAATCCTTGCATGTTAATAGGTAAAACTTAAAGCGTAAATTAATCAATGAGAATTCGACTTCATTGTAGCATAAGAGATTAGGTCACACTTCCAAAAGGAGAATAGAAAAACTTGTGTCTAATGGTATTCTCAATCCTTAGATTTTATAGATTTGGACATGTATGTTAACTATATAAAGGAGAAATAAACAAAAGTAAAACGATTAGGTACCAATAAGGTTATAGAAGTCTTATAATTGATTCATATAGATATTTGTTAACCATTCCCTATAACTTCTTGGAATGGTCAACAGTATTTTATAATGCTTATAGATGACTTCCCTTGATATGGTTACCTATACCTTATTATGAAAAGTCCAAATCACTAGAATTGTTCAAAAGTTTTAAAGATGAAGTTGAAAATCAACTTGGAAAAACCATTAACTATAGTAGGTTTGAACGTGATGGTGAATATTATGGTAGATATGATGGATTAGGTAAATAACGTCTAAGACCATTTGCTAAATTCCTAGAGGAATGCAGTATCATCCCATAGTACACCATGTCAGGATCACCTACTATGAATGGTATTACTAAGAGATGAAACAAAATACTTAAGCACATGGTAAGAAGTATGATTAGCCATTCAACCTTACTAGAATCACTTTAGATAGAAGCATTCAAAACCGCAATATACTTACTCAATAAAGTATTAACTAAGGTAGCTAACAAAACCCCTTGTGAAATTTGGACAAATAAGAAACCCAGTCTAAAGCACTTATATATTTGGGGATATCTAACTAAAGCTAGGCCTTATAGGCTAAACAAGAGGAAACATGACTCAAAGACTGTTAGTTGTTATTTTATAGGGAACTCTAGAAGGTCTAGAGGTTATACGTTTTATAATCCTACAACTAAGGCAATCTTTGAGATGGTAAATGCTTGGTCTTTAAGGATGTTGAGTCTTTTTTTTTTTTTTAATTTTTTTTTATTTTGGTGATGGTTTGGTGGGGTGGCTAGGATGAGATAGAATTAATGATATTAAGCCTTCCATTCAAATTTAAGAATAAATTTGATAACAACAACCTTAAGAATCAGTAGATAGATATATGTGACCTTGTTTCCTTACTTGAAGATGCAAAACCCATTGGTTATAAATGGATAATTAAAACCAAGAGAGATTCAAAAGATAATATAAAAAGGTACAAGGTTAGTCTTGTTGCTAAGAGCTTCACACATAAGGAAAGCATGGATTATAAGGAGACTTTTCATCCAATTTCATCGAAAGACTCTTTAAGGGTTATAATTGCATTAGTAGCTTATTTTAATATTGAGTTACATTAGATGGATATTAAAACAATTTTTATCAATGGAGACATTGATGAGACAATTTATATGATGCAACTAGAGAACTTCGTTTTGGGAGATCCAAAATAAATGGTGTACAAATTGAAGAAATCCATCTGTGAGCTTAAGTAAGTGGCTCACCAATGGAATCACAAATTTCATCAAGTCATTGTCTCATCAAGTTTTGAGACAAATATTGTTGATGATGTGTATATCATAGGTCTAGTTGAAGTAAGTTTATTTTCTTGATTTTATATGTAGATGACATATTGCTTAGCTCTAATGATATGGGTATGTTGCGTGAGACCAAGAGATCTCTATCATAATACTTTGAAATGAAAGATCTTATAGAAGATTCTTTTGTATTAGGAATCCAAATATATCAAGATCAATCTTGAGGTACTCTTGGGTTGTCACAAAAAAAGCTATATTGGAAAGGTACTCAAAAGGTTTGGCATGCAAAACTGCAAACTAGGTGACACCCCTATAGTTAAAGGAGATAAGTTTAGTTTTGACCAATACCCTCATAATGACCTTGAGAGTAAAGAAATGGAAAAAGGTCCCTCATACTTCAATTATAGGAAGTCTAATATATGCTCAAGTGTATATACGTTTAGGTATTACATACATTGTTAGCATATTAGGATGATATTTGAGCAAATCTAGGTATGGACCATCAAAAAGTAGCTAAGTGAGTCATGCAATATTTATAGAGAACAAAGGATTACATGCTCACATATAGGAAACAAATCAATTGGAGGTCATTAGTTACTCTAATTTTGATTTTGCTAAATTCCAAGACAGTAGGAGATGGAATATGGCTGCAGAATTTATCACTAGGTTGTGTATTGTAGATAGTATTGAAAGACCGTTGAGGATATTTTGTAACAATAAATCAACAGTGCTATATTTCAACAGTAGCAAGAGCTCGATGAAGTCAAAGCACATAGACATAAAGTTCCTTATTGTGAAAGAAAGAGTTCAGAATGGACATGTCTCTATAGAGCACATAAGGACAAATTCCATAGTTGCAGATTTGCTTACTAAAGGACTAACACCCAAGGTCTTTCATGAGCATGTTGCTCATATGGGTGTTGTTTATATTCTAGATATGTAGTTTTAGTAGGAGTTTGTATCATATATTTAGTGCTTATTAAATTGGACACATTATTTGGATATAGTTTATGGTATAGTTAAAGTTAAAGTTGTTGTTAGATGATTTTAAGGTAAAACCTTGTTCTTGCAAAAATAAAAAAGGATAAATGGTATTAGGGCTAATCTGGTGTAACCACTCCGATACCTAAATCAATAAGTGTTTGAGAGAGAAATAAGTGAATGAATATAGAATTGAAGGTTGTCAAAGAGTTCTTATAATGCTTTCTTTTCATATTCATGGACAAACATCGGGTGTCTAAAATAATAGTTATTCATTGGTCATGGGCCATACGAAGATCTTGTAATCAAGCACATGCTTAAAATATAAGAGTAATGGGCAGTTATGTAATGAGATTGTACCAGATCGTAACTGTTCAGCCACTTTCTTAAGTTCAAATTGTACATTTCAATAGGCCGAGCTTTAAGGCCCATAAAGTGGACTAAGTCTTAGTCGGCATTATCTAAGAATAGCATTAGTTGTCTTCTCATTAGTCGAATAACTAAGGTAATATTTTACGGTGAAATCTAACTATTAACACTTGCCCCCTGACTCCCATTATTGAGATTTTGACTATGGGAGTAAATAAAGCTTAATGCTCAGTTTGGGTAATTGGATGGTTAATACCAAAATGTGTTTTCTAGATGCTAAGTGATGTAGGAGAGTTTGATTTTTATTTTGAGGTGCAACGAATCACATCCTAAGAGAAAGGTTGTAGCCTTTTTAATTTTCCTACCCATTCACTTTTCTGTGGTAACAGGTGCGACTGCTATCATCCTAGCCATCATTATGCTATACAGGCTAATAATTGTTAGTAATATGATAACTACCAAATTTTTGACTCATAACACGTATCATTAATCCATACTTGATCGTTTAATCAAAACCGCATTCCCATCACAAGCATGTTAGGGTTACAAGGAGAAACCGTTCATATATAAAGGATTTTTCCATATTAATAATAGATTTCTTCGCTTAATCTCATCCATATTTGATTTCAAAGTTCTCAATTGCTTTTGCAATTTTATCTTTCAAGTTTTTGTTTAGTTTGTGATTCTCTTGGATGGCTTCAATTAGGTATGGTTCCAAGCGTCATTCATCGACTTATACTTTTAGATTCTGAAGCAACTGCATCCAAGGTTACTTTTCCTCCATAAAAAAAAAAAAATGATTCAACATATTCTTCAAGTAGTTCTGCAAATAGCACAATAGAAGGATGGGAGAGATTTACTTGTATCCCTTCCAGTGGATAACTATCCAAATGATAGGGAAGTAAGGTCTGTAGCTAAGTATTTGTACATTAATGTTTTTATAATGGTGATTCTTCGGATGGTGTGGTGAGTGGTGCTATTAAGACACTCATCTCAAAGTATAATAAATATTGGTAAGATCTTCTTAAGACATGGAATTTGCGAAGGCTAAGGGAGGATTAGAGGGTATATTTCCCAAGGGACCATAAGTTTCATATATACCTAAAATACCTTAGTTTTGGCATGTGTTTCCCATTTTCTACATTTGTTAAACATTTCTTTAATTATTTTCAAGTAGCGTTAATTATGTTTTCATCGAATACTTATCAACTTCTCATAACATTCAGGATAATCTATGAAGAGATTGAGGTTAAAGCTATACCCTAGTTATTCAGATACTTCTTTACAATAAGGAGACAACCTGATGGTTGGTATTTCACGGCTGCTTGACATGAACAAAAATTTATGGATGGGTTGGAGTCCAAAATCTATAGGTGGCATGACAAATTGGTGTCTATCATATCGGATAAAGACTTGGATTTTTAGACCCAATGGACTAAGCTAATCTGTACCAAGGATGTTGACTTGATGCCGAATGATGCTGTTATAGCTAGAATGATCCAATTTAATTGGTAGTACAGCTTTTGACCTATATGCCAATTTGAAGGGTTTTTCTCCTGTTGAAGTCTTGTAAGTAGTCCAATACCCCCATAAAACACTTTAAAGTTTGTCAATGTATTTACCCTTGACTTAGTCAAATTTCCTCTTTAAACTATGTAAGATGATCTTATTAATGACTTTCGCTTGCCTATTGGTCTAAGGATGAACCATTGAAGTGTAATTTGGAAAAATGTCGTGTTTCTCACAAAATGCCTAGAATTTATAATTATCAAATTGTAGTCCATTATTAGTGATTATCATAAATAGAACTCCAAATCTCAATATGATGAAGTTGAAAACAAAAGCTTCGACCTTATGTTCAATGATTTTAGCTACTACTTCAACCTTTGCCCACTTTGTAAAATGATCCACTGCAACTATGATGAATTATCACTTAGCTATAGACTTTGCAAATGGTTCAAGTATGTCCAATCCCCACTAGGAAAAAGACCAAGGACTAGTGAGGCTATGCAGTTTAGTAGAAGGCACATAGCTCAATGCCTCATGTTTCTAACATTGCAGACATTACGAAATAGAAGATCTCGCATCTTCCTTCATTGCTAACCAATAATAGCTGAGTTGCAATACGCAGACATATAAGGTTTGACCCTTTATATGGTTACTATAGATTTCTCCATGTAATTTGGACAGTATTCGTTATATGTCCTTTTGGTGGAAGGGAACAAATGTAAGGTTGGGAAATGCCGCATTTATACAATCAAATGTCTATTAGCGTATAATTTACAACTTGATAAATCAACCTTTAAGCATCTTTTCTATCATCAGGAAGAACACTGTCCTTCAAATAATCTATGATTAGGTCCATCCAAAACTTCTCCTTTAGGTAAGGAGCTAACTTGTAGCTTTACTCAAAAGTTTGTAAGCTTTTATTGGAGGGATACTCAATAAAGAGCTTGTCATTTAAATCAGGAAGTGCCAAACTAACCAACTTCAACAACTTATTGATAGTAATGTTTCTGCTTCTAAGTATTTTTTCAATTGAAAAGGATTGAAACTCTTCTTTAAGCATTTATACTATTACCAAGTTCTTGGTCATTACTTCTTATTTCGCTACAAAACTCCCTTTGACTTGATTCACAATGAGTTGTGAGTTAGAAAAAACTTCAACTTTCTTGACACCAACTTCTTTTGCCAATTTAAGTTTAACTATTACGGCTTCATACTTGGCTTTTGGAAACCCAAACTTCAAAGCATAATTAACTTTCACATTGTAGGGTCCTTGCAATATGAGACCCACACCACATCCTTCTTTAGTAAAGGAGCCATAGACATCTAAATTCCATGTTGGCTTCTCGACCATCTCTATGCCATCCTCTTCATCATTCAATTCAACTACAAAATCTGTTAATACTTGAGCTTTTAATGCCATTTTGGGTTTGTATTATATACTTTTGGCACTTAGTTCTAAACCATACTTCATCATTCTCCCTAAGAAGTTTAATCACTGTAAAGCTTGATATAAAGGCTAATTAGTAAGGACAACAATATGACGTACCTTAAAGTATGGCTTTAACTTTCTTGTCAAGAGAACCATTACCAATACAAATTTTTCAATCTTCATACATCGGTGTTCTAGCCCTTGTAAAACATGGCTCATGTAATAAATCGACCGATGCTCTCCACCTTCTATTCGAATCGAGATAGAAGAAAAAGCTCAGCTATTGACTCACAAATATAGGCACAAATTTTCTTTCGGAAAAGGTGTCGAGAGTATTAATGGTGACATAAGAAACTGCTTCAGCTTATTAAATGCTATTTCATACTCATTAGTCTACTTAAAATCTTTCGAGCTCTTTTAGATATTGTGAGGTCCTTCTAAAGTATTGGTTGCTTCTTAAGTGGTGCTATTAACTTTCACATTGTGAGGTCCTTACAGAATGAGACTCATACTGCATCTTTCTTTAGTAGAGGAGGCATCGATATATAAATTCCATATTAGCTTCTAGGCCATCTCTATGTTATCCTCTTCACTAGTGAATTTAACCACACAATCTGCCAATACTTGAGCTTTTAATGCCGTTATGGGTTTGTACTGTACATCATAAGCACTCAGCTCCAAAGCATACTTTATCATCTTCCTTAAGGAGTCTAGTTACTATAAAGCTTGCCACAAAGCCTAATTAGTAAGGACAACAATTTGATGTGCCTCAAAGTATGGCTTTAACTTTCTTACTGAGAAAACCACTGCCAATATAAATTTTTTAATCTTCGTATATTAATGTTCCGTCCTTTGTAAAACATGGCTCACGTAATACAGGTACAAATTTTCTTTTGGAAAAGGTGTTGAGAGTATTAGTGGTGACATGAGAAATTAATTTAGCTTATTGAACACTCTTTCACACTCATCAATCCACCTGAAATCTTTCATGTTCTTTAAAATTTTAAAAAACTCCGCATATCAGTCTTCACTTTTCGACACAAATCTGTTTAGGGTGGCTATCTACCCAATTAACTCTTAAACTTTCTTGATTGTATATGGAGACTTCATGTTTCAAATAGCATCGATCTTCCTTAGGTTTACTTCAATACCATACTAAGTGACCATATAACTTAAAAAATTTCCTGAAGTAGAACCAAAAGCACATTTCTGCGGGTTTAGTTTCATATTGTACCTTTTAGAAGTGTTGAATGTCTCCTTAAGATCTGTAAGATACCAATTTTCTATTGTGCTTTTCATAATCATATCGTCGATATGCACTTCAACGTGACAATGAATCTGAGGCTTAAACATCTTGGTGACAAGCTTTTGATAGGTCATACTTGTGTTTTTGAGCCCAAAAGGCATCATTGTAAAACAACATGTCCCAAAGTTAGTGACAAAAGACGTATAAATTGCATCTTCCTCACTCATTTTGATTTAATTATTGTCGGAAAATGCATCCATAAAAGTAGTAAGGCATGTTCAGCAATTAAGTCAACCATTTAATCTATCCTCAACAAGGGGAAATAATCTTTAGGAGAGGCCTTATTCAAATCAATGAAATCTATGCACATACGACATTTGACATTAGACTTTTTAACTAGTACAAAATTGGTTAGCCAAGTCGGATAAAACTTTTCCCTAATGAACTTTAACTTTAACAACTTTTGGACTTCTCCTTTGATGGTTGCTTGTCGTTCAGGAGCGAAATGCCTTTTCTTTTGTTGAATCACCTTCGTATTGGGATCAATTTGATGCTTCATAGGTTATTACGCCTCTAAGGATGCCCGACATATCTAAAGGAGACCATATAAACACATCGACATTATCCTATAAAAAGTTTATCAAACTTTGTCAAATCTCTACCAACAATGGTTTCCTTATCTTTGTTGTCTTCTAAGGATCATTTCCCAACAGAATCTCTTTTGTCTCTTCCTTAGCATTTTCTATGCTTACTAATTTTTGTTCCGAATAAGTTTCCACTTGAAAAATTTCCCCGTACCA
This sequence comes from Lumnitzera racemosa, assembly GCA_024138005.1. Lineage (NCBI taxonomy): Eukaryota > Viridiplantae > Streptophyta > Magnoliopsida > Myrtales > Combretaceae > Lumnitzera > Lumnitzera racemosa. Next base: position 30,026,888 of record JAMXBC010000010.1, read on the forward strand.
TAGTACCCTTAGATATAAGGATCTTGCTAATTGTTGGTCCTCGTTACATCCACTAAATCCAGTAGGAATGGGAAATTTGGCCTTGAGATGCACAATTGAAGGGACCATGCTGAAGAATTATTAACATGGTTAACCCATGATCATATTATATGGGGAAAACATTTAACAACAAAGAGATCCACCTTGTATTCTATAACGTGCTCATTATCTCCAATTTAGATTGGGAGAGAAATTACTTTAGTTACCCGAACAAGTTGATTATTGAAAGCTTATAAATCATCGTCATAAAACTATGCTTTGATCTTTGGCTTCATTTGATTAAAAGCATGTTAAAAAATAATATCTGTTGAACTTCTAATGTCAACAAGAATCTTTTTAACCTCAAATTTGGTAATTCTCCCACTAATTATGAGTACATCATTATAGGGCATTTAAACATCCTCGAAATCCTCTTTCGTGAAAGAAATTGAATTGTCGATCTTAACCTTCTTATCTTGTACATTGCAAACATAATGTATGGCGTTAGTTGAGCCCAAAGAGCTTAACTAGCCTAAGGCTGAAGATCCACCGACAATAGTATTTATTATTATACCATTTAGTGCTTTGCTATTACTTTCATCTCTTACATCTTTCCTAGCTTGAGAAGGCTGTGTAACATTCTCCTACTTATCACATCTCCTTTAAGTTAGTTGCTCAATATTCTCGACATCATGTACGAGAAATTTACTCAGATACCCTTCAATTGCATTCATGAGTTGGATACATTCATTAGTATTGTGGCCTCTATCATGATGGAAATTGCAATATTTATTAGAATTTCATCGTGAAGGATTTCCTTTCTTCCTTTCTAGCTATTGCAACACGCCCCTTTGACCATGCACTTCCATCAATAAATCTATAATTGGACAATTGAGTAATGTATGAATAGAATATGTAGGGATGTATAGCCTTTTTTCCTTGGCATTATATCCTTCAAAACACTAATCATTATTTGTTTTAGGCCAATCTTTTGCACTCTTCTTCTCATCGCCTTTCCTGTCTCCTCTACCCTGATCAACCTCTTGTTAGGCTTTAATGTTGTCCTCTAAGTAGATGTAAGATGTGGTCTTAGCCTTAAACTCGGTAAAAGTTTTTGGCTTATTTTTTGCTAGAGACTTGAAAAAGTCTCCATAGGGTTTGACTCCATCAATAACTGTGTTGAGAGCAACGCTGATGTCAAATTCTCCATTCTGGACCATCTCAGCCATGAATCTATCCAAATAATCCTTGATAGATTCATCTGACTTTTTCTTTATGGTACTAAGGATTGAATAATCCTTAACCGAAAGCTTACTTGTAAGGAAGAGTTACAAGAACACTTTTGCTAAATCTTTGAAACACAAGATTGTGTTCAACTTTAGATGTTTAAATGATATATTAGCTGCATTCCTCAATGTAGTGGCGAAGGCTTGGTAAGTTATGGCATCACTTAAGCCATGAAGCTTAGCCAAGGTATGTTAATATTCAAGATAATCTTCAAAGTCCCTTATTCCATCATAAGTCTCAAACTGTGGTAGCTTTATATGCCATGGTACAAAAGGACACTTCATTATTTGGAACTGTTTACTCATCAAAGCCGGGGTGCTAACATGTAAGGTCCTACATAGTGCATTTGATGTGGTTGCTTTCCTTTGTCACTTTTCTTAAGAGTAGGGGGCGAAGGTCCGAGCATAACTTCAACCTGCTTTCTTAGTAATTCAAGAGAACGGATTGAATCACTACTGTTCTTGGTACTATTATTGACATATTCTTGGTTGTAATTCGGGTGGACATTTTTATAGAGAAGGTTAAGGATCTCATCAAGTTTTTTTTTTTTTTGTTGAGTTCTTGGTTTTCTTTTGCTAAGTCGAGGTAAAGTTACTCCAACTTAGGCAAATGTTAATCATTAGTATGCCTACTTCCCCTTGCTTGGTAATGGGGTGAAGAATCAACACTTGACTTTTTGTCATTCTTATCTTTGTCATCTGGGTATGTTATGAAAAATAGATGGCACCAACTGTTGCTAGGTGATTTTAGGGTAGGAATTTGTTCCTGCAAAAATACAAAATGTTAAATGGAACCAGGGCTATTCCAGCATAGTCATTCCGATGCTTAAGTTAGTCAAAGTTTGAGAGAGAAATAAGTGAATGAATATAGAATTGAAGGTCATTAGAGAGTTCTTACAATGCTTTCTCTTTGTATTTATAGGTGAATATTGGGTGTTTGAAAAAACAGTTGATCATTGGACATGGGCCACGTGAAGATCTTATATTCAAGCACATGCTTATAATATATGAGTAGTGGGCAATTATGTAATGAGATCATACTAGATCATAATTGTTCATGCCACTTTCCTAAGTTCAAACCAAACATATTAATAAGATAGGCTTTAAGGCCCATTAAGTGGACTGAATCTTACTAGCATTAGCCGATAATAAAATTAGTCATCTTCTAGTAAATCAAATAGCCAAGTAATATTTTAAGGTGAAATTCGACTATCAACAAAAGTTAATTTTAGTTTTTTAAGGTTGTTTTTGGTTATAAGCTATTAAAGTCAAAATTTATGTTTTTGAACTCTTAAAGTAAGACTAGTTGGAAATAGGCATGTTAGATTACATTATATGTAATTTCTATGTTACACATCTATGCTTGATCTATGACATTCAATTATATGAAGTATGTGATCATCGAATGGTTAGTTATAACATATGTAACTAAACCTGCTTTGGTCTCATATTAATATGATTGATGGATTGGAATATTGGTGATGCATTCGGTAGTGATAGCAAAATCTATGAGTACTCATAAGGTTTATACACAACGGCAAAGTCACACATATAGCCTAAGTAGGAGACTGTTAGGTTTATTTTAACAACGAACTAGATGGGCTTATGTATGTTATTAAATATAATTGAGTAATAAGACTTACATTATAGAAAGTCCAAATAAAACGATCTATTATATTTATGAATTTTAATGCATCACATAAAGTGTGGATTTATATGTATAGAGATTGAAGATATTATTTTTGTTGGTCTTGTATAAGCTATTGAGAGAGAGGAGGAGAGAGAGAGAGAGAGAGAGAGAGAGAGAAAGAGGTTATGAATTGATATTCTTAAACTTTTTGAAACTTTTTCGATATAAGGTGAAAATACACCTCTTAATAACTTAATTTAATGAACAATGGTAATTTAATAATCTAGCACACGATTAGTAAGCAACTTGAAGTAAAAAGATAAGGAGGAGAACATCAGGCTTAAGATTTATAGAGCTTTGGCTTTTTACTTATAGCTATCTTCCAACTCCATTACTAGGGACCCAATCAACTTCATTGGTGCTATTCCACTTGATTAACTATAACAAAATCATAGGAAGTTTACAAGAATTTGCTACATATAAACTTCATAACACTCGTTTCTACCTATCTAGCCTTTGTACAATCTAGGCTAATTACAGATCTACAGAGTACAATCTTACTTATCTCAATATTCAAACAACAAACAAAGTTTGCAAATTAAAAGTAAGAACAACAATACAGGTCTCAAATAATTTCACACTAAAACATAAATAATGATTGATGAATAATTCTATTCGGTTTAACTTTCTAAAGTAGTACCTGAGAATCGTTCTCTACTCTTTCAGATAGTAGAAATTGTTTATGATCAGAGTGTAATGTATATGTAATCTTTGCTTCTCAAAATTGTGTATAAGATTCTCTTTTTATACTTTGAGTCTTCTAATGGCTAAATTTTTGAGGATTCTCTTCAAAACATGTTTATCCTTTTTAATGTCTAAGAAATAATTCATAGATATTGTTGAGAAAATCTTGGTGTTTTTAAATTTGAAACTAATCTTATAATTTTATCTCAATTAGATGTACTTAATCAACAATCTTTAGATAAATTTTAAATTTGAAATTCAAATCCTACAAAATCCAAAATCAACCTTATCCTTATCCATTCTTTTATATATCTTGATTTATCCAATAAATTCGCTTAAAAAATAATCCCCATAGATTTTCATTCCGACTTAAGTGAAACAGGATTAAGTGTATTTTCCTAATACACCCAATCCAATAGAGCTAGGTCTTGTCTATCTCGAATATGATATATTACATGATTTCTTTGACTTTGTTTTTCCAGACCAACTATCTAAATAACTTTTTGAAGAGTATCAGTCTTTTTTTCTTGAAAGTCTCTAAACAAATTTTTGAAGTACTAAAATCTAACAGGTTTTGAAGTTTTCTTACTTGTTTCTTTTTCAAGTAAATTAGACTTTTTGAATAAGGTTTTGAAAACTACACTTAACTCTTTTTCTATTGATTTAGACTTTCTAAATAAGTTTTTAAAAGATACTTAATTTGCAATTTTAAGCTTTCTGTAATACCATCTGAATACATGTACACTTGTTAATTCATTGGCATTCCTTTCCTTTTGTTATCATCAAAATCCATGAGAGATATATAATATTCTCCATCTTTTTGATGGCATAAAAAATACTTATAAATCCAAAAACATAAAGCAAATTAAATCAATGTCCAATAACAAGGAAATAATACGACATAACCAATGAAAATTTACACAAGCAACATGTTGTGTAGAACTTAAATGTTTTTGGTTTTTCTCCCCCATTTTTGTTATTATTAGAGGCTATTAATTAACTCCCCCTTAGTATTCATAACCAAACAATATTTGTAGAACTCAAAGACTTCAATGATTAATAGAAAGGACATAGCTAATCCATAGAAGGACTTATTATTAGAAAAGAAATAGATACCATAATATAGTTTGATTGAAACAAAAGATCCTAACATAGAATAAACAAAAATTATTTCTAAGAACTTGTTGTTTTCTTTCTAACATAAAGCTTAATTCTTCCAGAATATGTTGGAATCTCCTTGCTTAAAGAAGGAGCTGCTTTAGATGATTTCTTTATAGTTGAAGTTGGTTCTTTATGCTTAATAGAAGTTGTTGTAGTTTAAGTTGGAGCAGATGCACTAACATCTTTGTTGGAACCAACAAAGAGAATTTCTATGTTCCCTTCTAAAGTAGTTTGTTCTTCAAGATTAAGAATAGGAGTTTGAATTGGAAGCACCGGAGTTTCTGAAGGTGGATCTTTAGGTGCTAAAGTTTGTGAAGAAATGACTAGAGTTTTGTCAAATGCTTGGATAGGTAATGGATCGGTTGGGTTAGTTGGCTGTGGAGTAACCATAGGGGTATGAGGTTTAATTACTACGAATTGAGGATCTGACTCAAGAATAGTTAGTTTAGCTAAAGGAACAGAAGGTTGAGTTTGATTAGGGAGTTCAAATGGTAGTTCAGCAGGATGAACTTTTTCATTAAGATTAGATTCAGTAACAGTTTCCTTTTCCTCTTTTATTCTTCTACAATAAGTTCCCTACCTCTCATCCTTTTCTTTCTACTGTATCTTTCTTCAACAATGATCACCCTTTTACCAATGTTTGAATGGTGAACATAAAGTCCTCCATTATGAGAATGCCAAAGTTTTTCATTTACATAAATCCCCATCTGCTTAAAGATTCTTTCTCCTAACCTAATAGGATAGAAAGGACAAGTGGCTTCTATTAGAATTTTTAGTTTCTTGAATTTGAAGAGAGCCAAAAAATCTGAAATCAACCTTATCCTTATCCATTCTTATATATATCTTGATTTATTCAATAAATTCACTCAAAAAATAATCCCTATGGATTTTAATTCTAACTTAAGTGCAATAGAATTAAGTGTATTTCCTAACATACCCAATCTAGTAGAGCTAAGTCTTGTTTATCTTAAATCTAATATTATATGATTTCTTCGACTTTGCTTTTCTAGACCAACTATCTGAATAACCTTTTAAAAAGTATCAATCTAGTTTTCTTCAAAGTCTCTAAACAAATTTCTAAAGTACTAAATCTTACCAGTTTCTAAAGTTTTCATACTAATTTCTTTTTCAAGCAAATCAGACTTTTTGAATAAGCTTCTAAAAATTAGTCATACTTAACTCTTTTTCCATTAATTCAAACTTTCTAAATAAGTTTCTGAAAGCTACTCAATTTGTAATTTTAAGTTTTCTGTAACACTATCTGAATACTAACACACTTATTAGTTCATTAACATACCTTTCTTTTTGTTGTCATCGAAATCCATGAGAGATATATAACAATTTCCTATTTTATGATGGGAAAAATTGGAAATAATAATAAAAGAGTTTACAGGCAGTTAACTATAATCGATATATTATATAAGGTTATGGTCCCATTAATAGAAAAAAATAAGAGGCACAACATCTCAAAGGAATTGCATGGTTGACTTAGAAGGCTAATGATCAGGCAAATACGTAATGAGGACCATAGATTTAAGTATGCTTCTACATCTTCTTATTTTATTTTATGCCATAATTTGACACATGTTGTTCTTGATTATTTCAATTTATAGGATTGAGATCTTGTAATCTAAACAGGTAGCTATTGAAGGTAGGGTGAATTGTAAATGTATCCTTTTATATTTGCTTTATGTAATCATTTTATCTTTAATCATACACATACACCTCATAAATTTTTAAAAATATGCATTTAAATCCCTAAAAGTAGTTAATATGCATATTCTTAAAAGATTTTTAGGTCTAAGCACATGATCTTAATTAAAAAAGGGTTAAATGCAAATAAAGCATATATAATGGTTTCCTTTTTTTTTTTTAAAGACGAAAAGATTGAACCTTAATAAAAACTTTGATAAGTAAACAAATAAAAAATAATTTAATAAGTATTAGTCAATTGAAAATAGAAGCAAAATCTAGAACTTATTGTAAGATAATTAACGTTTGAATAATTTAAGCATGGAAACTAATAGTACGTGATTCATATCTTTCAGAAAAGCAGCTAAAGTTCATGTAATGGGAAAAAGAATCTAAGCGAAATAGTCCTACAAAAGAATTTTAAAGGATTTTCTTTCATTGCTATATGGTTAATCTAAGCTAAGTTAAAAATTTGATCCAACCTGAATCAAACCTTATTTGATCAAACTGAACCATAAATTAGGTTTGAACTATGATTTAGGTTCGAAAAAATTACAAAGAAAACTGAATTATTTTTCAAAGGTTCAAAAAGTTTTGAAACTAACCAAACCTTTAAAGGTAAAAATATAAAAAACTAATTATATTTTGCATGAGTTATACAATTTATATTTTCACGAACTTAATAATGCATAAGTCTCTCTTAAATTGGTCATTTTATGTACATGTATCCCATTTAAAACCCCCATATCAAATGTGGCCACTTTAGTTTTTAAATTTCATAACTCCTAATTACATACTTATGTTTAATCCTGTATCCTAAAACATGAAAACCAAGCCTTAAATTTTCATTGCTTATTCATCCCCTTTCATTTCTCCTAAACATTTGAGATTTTTTATTCAATCATAAACTAAATCAATTCTTTTAGTTGAAAATTTTATGAATGGAATCATAAAGTTAGGTTCTGATGAAAAAAATAACTAAACTATAATATTAAGTTCAACTTGATATAGAAGGATAAACCGTACTAAGCTAGATCATGCTCATCCCTAGTTGAATCTCATAATTTTGCAAGTTTAATTTTGCTCATTTTTTAATTTAATATTTTTACTAGCTATATCTTTCATAATGAATGAAAAGGAGGATTCTTTTGCATTTCTTCAAGAAAACAATACCATATCGTATAGTCATGCTGCTTTGAGTTTGATTGAATGTATGAATTGTGCTTTTCTTTCTAAGTAATTAATTATTATTTACTCCGTGAAGTTTTGTATTTTTTAAAAAAATAATTAAGGGTATTTGATATGCATTCTAATAAACTAAAAGAATAAACTTCTACTATTTTCATTGCAATAAATATTGAATGAAATTTAACCATTAGTTTATAAAGAAATTAAACTAGTACATAAAACTTATATAAAATTTTGTCATCAACTAAAATCTAATACAAAAGTACTTAAAAGTAAACCATAAATAGAGCAAAAAGAGCAACCTATTTTTTATTTGTTTATATTGTGTTCTTTCTCATTTGAAAATAATGTTAATATTTCACCATATGTATCAAATACATGATTGAAAGGTTCAGTTAATTGGTAGTTTGTTGGTTGAAAGACTTAAACAAAGATCCTATTAGTTAGAGTATAAATAGATTCCAATACCTCTTAATTGTTTGTTATATATTTATTTGTATTTTCATATTCTATTTATTCATTCTCTCTTATATGACCCCATAGAATGTGTACATGATATAGGCATTATTTTAATTCATCATATTAGCTTTGTCTCAATATAAGCTTCTTTGATTGATTTATTTATTTATAAAAATTATTAGTTAAATGACAAGTGATTAATAATTCAATAATTTACATTCACTTTAATAACAATAATTGTAAGAAGAGTACATCAAGTAATACGTCATTATTATTTTCTTATATGTTATGCGTAAGCAAAAATGTTTACATCATTAGCTTTATAATTATTGCTATGATATAAAAATATTAAATAAATAGCAATTTAAGAGAATGTAGTTATTTTTATAATGAATGAATTTTATGTTATTGGTTATTCTAAAGAAAGAAAAGGAAAAAATAAAAATGTCATTTAAGCAATAGAATAATAAATGCACACTCGAAAAAACTAAAATGATTATCATGAAAATTGAGACCGTGAACTTTTGTTTTTAAGAAACCGGCTTAACTACTAAGTTATACATATTGTTTTATTAAGTTTTACTCTTAATTATACATATATCATATATAATTTTTTTATTTTTATTAAACTTTCATAATTAATTTTTTTCCCAAGTTTGGGAGGCCCAATGCCCCCTTTAGTCCCTCTGGATCTATGCCTAATGGGGCTTAATCAATTTTCTCCCTTGCTTGTTTTCTTGCTAATTTTAGTTTAGTAGATCAAATTTCTATTATAACATATTAGTTGAGAGCTAAACACCTTTTATATTTGAAGCAAAGCATAAATTTATGTTAACTGATTACATGAGAGATAACACTGCAATTCTTTAAGCAATTAATACTAATTTTTTTTTGGGAAAAAAGATAAATAAAATGAGGTTTATTATATTACATAATCTTAGGAATTCATAATAGCTATACATTTACATAACAAAATTTAAGCGAGTCTTTCTTTGCAAAGTGCAAAAATAAGTGTTGGTAGATAATCAATTTAACTACATAGGATTGAGAACAAGATAAAAACCATGAGAAATAAGTCTCATTATCACATCTATGGACGAGTCCACAAGAGAGTCAAAAGAGCCGCTCCCTTACCCTAACATCGAGAAAATATAAGTTATCATAATTTACTTAAAAAGAAAAATAAATGTTACATTTTAATGATCAAGTTTTATTATGGTATTAAACATGGTTAAGTATTTAAGTAGTTTTGATACCTTTAAGTATTCGCTAATGGAACTCCAATCATCGAGATGCCTTTTAGTGTACTAGTTTTGAGTATATTAGATCTCCAAAGTTAAGCATACTTAGATTGGGTCAATCTCATGATAAGTGATCTCTTAAGAAGTCATTGCATCAAAGGACAAAACCATATAGCATTCAGTTGGGTCATTGAAGTAGTTGGCTTTATACATTAATGCCTCATTCACTTGAAGGGAATTGGAATTCAATTCCTCCCTTATTCCTTATTATAACGTTCATTTGATTTTTTGTCTTTGAATCACAATTCTTTAAGAATTCCTATTATGTGAAATCAAGTAATAGAATTCCTTGATTCAACCAAAGAATTAAATTTCAAATAAAATTTCATAATTTTTTAAAAAATAACCTTATATCAATTTAATAATGATCACAACACTGTTGCCATTGCCATTGTCATAACCAACTACTATTACTGCCGCCACTACTAACCACTACTACTGCTACCACCGACTACCACTACTACCACCGCCACTACTACTAACCACCGACCACACTACTAACCGTCATCGCCAATGTCACCACCAACCATCACCACCATCATTGCCACCAACACCATTACCATCACCCTGTTGCTACTACCATCACCCATCGCCACTACCATCACCCATCACCACTATCATCGTCGTTACCATTGCCTACCATCGCCACCGATACCCACCATCGTTATCATCATCGTTGCCACCACCACCACCACCCCTACCTCTAATCACTGCTATTATCACCACCGCCGCAACTAGCTCTACCCCTCACCCCACCCATACTAAGCCACTATCCCGGCTACCATCACCAAGATCAACTACTGCCACCGCTACTGCTACCATAGACCATTACTACCACCTCTACCTTCCGCAGTCAATTTCCACTACCACTACCTATTACTTTAGAATTATTTGAGAAAAAAAATGGATCAAGGGTAATTTGGTCATTAAAATTCTATTCAACACATTCCTTAAGAATTCTAATTACATTCCTTACTCATTCTATTCAGTAAAGTGAATAAGCTATAAAAGTCATGGTTTAAATCTTACTAAAAGTATTTTACTTTTTTTTTTCAAGTTGCACTTATTATTTATCTCTTAATTAATGGTTTCCCTCTTTTTTAATTAATTTTTTATATAATAATTGATAAAATTAAATTTCATTTATAAAACAATAGTCAACTTAATATCAAACACTTCCTTAAGGAAAAAAACTTAATATCAAACACTTATACAATTATATTGTTAATGTGATATACGTGCACTAAGCAGTATTTGGCAAATGCACCTATCAAGTAATAGTATAGTGGACTAAGGAGCCCATGGTTGTCAATCCCTAAAGAATTCCATATTTATTCATTTATACTCAATTATTCTACTAAAAAGGATATATCAATTACGATAGTAAAATAAGTGGATTAAGTTTTAGTTAAAAACAAATAGAAATCAAATAACATTTAACAATAAAAACTCAAAATAAGCATAAGGATATCTAGACTCTAATCACGAAGAGAATAACATGCAATAAGCCTAAAGATTTCAAATTTAATCCCTATTCTTCTTAATAAGAGGAATCAATTAATAAATTAATAGGAATAACTTCTCTTTTAATCCTTAATCCTAACTATACACTATCTGAATCACTTCTATGATAAAATGAGTTAGAACAGCATGAAGAATAGGAATTCCTTAAATACATAACATAATAAATTAGTTCCAAAAGAAAACTATAACTTATTACTAAACTTATAGTAGTTCCCTTCAATTACGGTAGATCTATTCATGCACTGGGTTTCGCAACCACAATACACAAAATCAAACAATCAATTTGAAACCCTAGAAATAACAACTGAATCAACATAAAACATGCAACTCAATTAATAAGAAGTAAGGATTATTATTATTAGAACAAGAAAGATAAGTATGCTATATGTTAATTAAGGTTCACAAGTCTATATATCCACAAACTTACTCTAAAAACATAATAAAAACACAAACTTGCATAAGGAAATGATTAAAGTTGCTAAGAAATGCAAAGGAGCTCTTATTCTTCTCACCTTAGTGTCTCTCCTCTCTCTTTCTTGTACATATTTAGCTTCTATTTATACGGATATGATAAAACAGCTCTTAAATGGCAAGTTTTAAAAATCATAGAATGACTACGCCTAAGGATCATTGGCTGTAGACTTCATTAATGGTCCGCTTAGTCTTTGGTTCTTAGCAAAATTCTCTTCCGATGCTCACTATCATTAATTCATTCTTCAAATTCAATGAAATTCTTCTGAAAATGCCCATAATTTTCTTCCTTTTTTCACTCCATTGCTCCGTTAAACCCTTGAAATCCATAAATGTCTTAATTAAGTGTCAAAATTATAAAAAATCACAATAAAATAGTTAAAATGACCATAAAAATAGAACAAGAAATGTATGCAAAATCACACTCATCGTAATACTAAAAGTGTTTTGATCTTACCACATAAAATATTAGTAATTAATAATATTATTACTATGTAATAAAATTTTTTCACTATTCATATTATGAAAATGAACGTATCTTACTAAACAAATAATTGGATAAGATTTTTGGATAAGTTAACTAATTGTATAATTACTTATCTTAGAAAAAGGAAGGTTTTTCATTTGTTCTTATGTAGCATGACTAATGAAATAATTTTACAAAGTCATCATAACTAAATTATAGAATACATATATTTATATTATGTTATACATTTCAAAACTTATACAAAATTATAGAAATGACCCCCTTCTATCAACACTTCTCTATTTTACTAAATTATCATTTCTTGTGATCTAATTATTTGTTTTAATTGCGTTGAATTTATATTGTCAGCTTATTAATTTAAATTATCTAATTTCACATATAGAGATTGAGAAAAATCCTTTTATATGAATATATCTGCATAATTAGGAGTTATATGCAATACTAAAGATAGGACGACATAAATTTTCCTAAGTAAAGTCAAACCCAATAGTGGAATTCAATGAACAATAATGTAATTATAAGGGTTTTAAATGCGAAGAAATTCCAATTAATCCACCTAGGGTTAGGAGTTAATATTCTCTAAGGAGATATTAACTTAAACTATGAGTTCCCATAATCTAAAAATTTGATAAATTACATAATTATTCTCTAGGAGATTCAAAGAAATAAGCATAATTGATTATTGCAGACACTTAATTTTTGCCCTTTTGTAGCCCTAATTTTTATTTTATAAAAAGGGTCCTAATTCAAAAAATAAAAATAAAAAAATTATTAATTAATTAATAACAAAAAAATTAACAAATGATGAAAATACTCAAAAAAATAAGAAAAGAAAAAATTATAAAAATTTCGTAAGGAAGTAATTTATATTAAGAACAAATAGTTTTTAGTCTTACTTTAGTTAAAATTTTTATTTTAGGAAATCAGATAGTTTAAGTATAGTTTAATTGTATTGAATATCAAGGTACAGGCTAACAGCCTAATGGATAAGTATTGACGTGTTATGGTTGGATTTAATTTGAGGACTTGGGTTCGAGTCTTAGTAGACATCTATGTGTTTATTTTTCTATCTCTCCAAAAGCGAAATGAAAATGGGTCATATCTAATTAAATCATATGAATTTGGTTAATTCGGATTTGAATTTATTAAGATCTAGTTTAATTACCGAATCAGATATAATTAGATATGATATGATTTAAACTATATAAAACATACACTGGCCCAAAAGCGAAATGAAAATGGGTCGTATCTAATTAAATCATATAAATTTACTTAAATCGGATTTGAATTTATTTGGATCTAGTTTAATTACCGAATCAGATGTAATAAGATATGATATTATTTTGATTATATAAAACATACACAGGCAGTTAGGAAAAGAAAACAGAAAACAGGAGGCCATCAGCACAAAACATTTTATCACCCACACACGGTAGTAACCAACTGAGCTTCCCTGCTGCAGAAAGAAAGTCACTCTCCGTCTTGAATTGAAGATAAGCAGTAGCCTGTGATGACCACCATCCATGTAATGGCAATAACTTGAACTAAGCCACTCCTTCTCAGCATGCAAAGGCCGAGAGTTCATCCCCAAACAACGGCATTTGATCAGCATGATAGCAAGCTAAGACACAAACAGAGCAGGCCACGGTGGCAACTTAATAGTAGCTGCAGCCGAGATTAGCAGCTGATGCCATTCATACTCCACGCTAACAGACAGCAGCACGCATCACTAATCATACGTAAGTCTCTACGTAAGATCACACGTTTAAGGATAGCATGCAAAGTGTGATGCGGATCACCGACGAACTGTACTCTCGTGCTCGCATCATCTTCTTCGACCGTAATCAACACAACGCTCTATTGTAAATCACATAACTGCCAAATACACCCATAGATCAACAGCAGCACGATCAACTTCGACTAGCTGCAGGCAAGCTCACGACTGCAGCTACGCCTTGAACGCCAATGGTAAGCCATACACAGATTCTCTACCGACCAATACACACGCTATCTCATAGTGAACAGCCAAGCAAGGTTCAGTTTCTTCTAATTTTATTTTATTTTATTATATTATTATCGTTTTATTATTATATTATTAGTTAACATAATAATAATATAAGAATATGTTGGTTTAGGAGTTTTAGTATTAGTTTTTATATATTAACTGTATTATATGGAATTATTTTATGTAGGTAGATAGATATGTATATTAGTTTAAGGATTATTATGATTGGGCATTTATTTTTTAGATTTGGCTTTACTTAAGGATTTAACATATAGAAAGTTGTTTTTTTTAAAAAAAAAAATAAAAATTAATAAAAGACCTTTTTTTTTAAAAAAAGGATTATTAGAGCATTTTTTTTTTAAAATAATAACACTCAAGAGTTAGGACCACTTTAGATTTTTTTTTTTAAATAAACCGAATAAACTAAAAACGTAAACTCGAACAGTTTTTTTAAAAATTAAAATAAATCAACATATTAAAGTTTTTTTAAAAGAACTACGATCGTCTGATCCCGGCTAACGGGTACATAGGCACTTTTGGGGCGACGATAAAAGATGTAGAAACTTATGTTCTTTTTTCTTTTGATTTTATTTATTTATTTTTTTAAATATTATAATTGGAAAATAATCCTAATTTCAGTAAATAGATAGTGGTACCCGTTAAGGGTTTAACAGGTTAGCCCCCGAACTTGGAATCCTCTGGTTCTTCATTTAAAATTGAAATCAAAGACCGATAGCAAAATCGTAATCAATCCACCCAATTGATTACGGTTTCTTTTTCTTTTCCCGACTTCGGTCGGGTGGCGACTCCAAAAATAATTTTCAATAAAAAACCGGAATTTCTCAATTTCCTTAGTTGAGGATTAATATTAAATGGGTTAGGGTTTAGTATTAATCGAGAAATGGGAAATTAATTTTTAAATAAAAGAGAATAAAAAAATCAGACTCGATAGTTTGGCGACTCCACTGGAGACCGATAGAGGGCTAGCCATTAAAAGTTGCCGAAAATAGGATTATTTATATTTTATTTCTTTTTGTTAACATTTTTATTTTTTGCCTTGCAGTTTATTTAAGGAGGTAATTTTGAGGGGTTTACTTTTATTCTATTTTTCTGCATCATAAATGCATGGTAGATACGATCAAAACCAGGCCGTCTTAGGACCTTAGGAGGGGAGCCATTGTGTAAGCTTCGGATATTGTAGGGTAACGACCTTCTAGGGTTGATCAAGCTACCCTACTCAAGTTCAAATGCAACCACAGAATCGTTGCTTTGAAAAAAAAAAACGTAGTGGTTGCAAAACTTGAAAACCTTTAGAACCCACCCTTTTGCATTACATAAAACCTTTCTTAAAAAAAAATTACAAGAACCTATGATGTGGTAAACCTAAATAAATAAATGCAGTCGTGAAGTTGCAGTTGTAATATTTCTTTGTAAATAATTTGTAATAATTTTCTGTAAAGTTTAGAATACTTTATAATAACTTTAATGTTGATTTTGATTAGTCATGGCTAGATTGAGTCAAGGGGCTTCCAAACAGATCCACGTCTACCCACCTCATTGGCCTTAAAAGATATTCTTGATATACCTCTAACTTTTTAGCCCAAATAAGTAATAATTTATTAAGAACAAGATTGGACTCATCTTGCCCTTATAGAAGAGCCCTATAAATATTACCTTAGTGCGGGCCTTAGTATATCTATTGGAGCCCGAATCTATTGCTTTTTATTTGGGCCCACATCAGCTGAACCCAACCTTTACAGAGTAAATAGAAGACAAAAAATAAAAATAAAAAAAGGAAACAAAATGAAAAGAATCAAAGCTGTAAAATAATAGGTAGTTATCATTTTGCCTAATATTTTACTAACAAGAAATATTCATTCTTTTACGTAAATTTAGCATTTTGCAAATAGCCTTCTTCATTTGAAATAAATAAGATTTAGATATTTTCTTTGTTTAGTCTTTTATTCTTCAGAATTCCTCGCTTGTAAATAAACCCTTAGTAACGATAAATTGTATAAGCTAGTATATAGAATTCTATGAAAGCAATCCTCTATAATCATCCATTTACAATCTCATCACTTGGGCTCTATAACATGAAAGCCTTCACATTTTCTTTCTCTCTTTATAAAAAAATAAAAACAAAAAAAAGAAAAGAAATTTGCAAACGGTTACAAATCCTTATAGGGTTTGGGATAAACACAATTACTTGGCCCGTTAAGGCAACTAACCTAAATAGATCCACTTGGCTCGAGAAAATAACCAACCAAACCCAAACCTTAGCCCATCAAGATGATTCAACCAACTCAATGCCCCTGAGCCATCAAGTCCAACCATGAACCGAACCAAAACACAAAGCCATTAAACACTATCCTAAGCTTGATCCTCGGTACAAACAAAAAGGGCAATTCATTAGTCCCTTTTACTTCAAAAGTTGTTAGTTCCAGTCCATTCGAACTCTAAAGAACCTAACCTAAAGTCACTTATGGAAGCTTAAGGGCGTTAAGACCTATAAGTTTAGGGCATAGAGCATTTAGTCTTTGAAAGTTCACAACTGGAGCATGTTTTAAGGAATTGGGGAGTAAGGTCAATACCGTAAGGTCAATCAATCCCTATGTAAGGAATTGGTAACTCACTTTTAAAAAGTTTTGAATGAAAAGAGGTGAGCTATATCCTATACACTAACCCTTAAACACTTTGAGAGTTAAGGGACATCATGTTGAAGATATTTTGGACTCATTCCTTAAAGGAAGTCGATTTTGAATTTGATACGCAAATCGAAATGAAGTTAGGCATTCATTTTCAAATCCCAAACACAATTATCCTTTGATAACCCTGTTGAACTATTTTGGAGTCATTTCAAATGTAAACCCTGTCAAGAACCACACTATAGTGGGGCAATTCAGAGGATAGGGTCATTAATTAGGAGAGAAGGATAAACCTGATTAGTGTTTATCCCAGTAATAACAATTCAAGGATAATTTTTATTTCGATAAATTGTTCCCTTTGAGGAAGAGCTAACATTTTTTCAAATAACCCAAAGGCTACATATACCTTGCAAAGCCAATGCACTCTAAACCTATGAATTTAGGGCCTTAATTCATCTAGAGACAAAAACTTGACAAAAGAGATAGTTATTTTTGGGGAGAGAAAAGAAAGAAATGAAATGAAATGAAAAAAGAAAAGAAAAATAAAAAGAAAAAAAAAACAAGAAAAAAGAAAATGAAGAAATACCCAAATATCAAGCTTAAGCGAATCCCCAATCAAAGAAGGCTTAAGTTGCTCAAAAAAACACAAGGTCTTGAATTGCATTCCCAACCAAAAACACAAAACCTCATATTCATTTAGAATCATATTCTTAACCACAAACAAAAAACTCCATATTCAGTTCAAAATCACATTCCAAATCATGAAATAGACCTTTTCTATCCACTTGATTCTCAAACACAAGACCTTCTCACTCACAATACCTCCTTACTCAAAGCTCTTCCAATTTTGAAGAATAATTTATCTAAGATAAAAATTATTTTTGAAACTAGAGCAAGCGTACATCTAGTTCATTCCTAAGGGTTCCTGACTTGTACCCCCTGGGTTGGATGAAAGTATTTTTTTCAAAATAGGCCCTCTCAATTAACTTCTTTTGAGACCATTTGACTAAAAGCCCAATTTACAATATTAAACCCAAAAAGACCTAACAAATCGATCAGAGCGTATCACTTATAAATTGGATTATAATTTCTGGAATAGTAATCAAGAGTGAAATCCAAACCAAGAGTACGTAAGGAAGTCCTCTTCGACTAGACTAATTGTGAGTTACCTTTTCCTTATAAAATGAATGTTTAAGGCCTATCCAAGAGGCTCATTGTCCAGGTTACAAACTAGGGTGGATATGAGATACCCTACATGATTATAGCGTTCACCTTTCAAATAGGAATTTGTATCCGTTAGCAAACTTTCAAGGAAAAAGAAGGAAAAAAGAAAATGAAAAGACATGAAAAGGAGAGAGAAAGTGGAGGCCTGTTACAAGTTTGTCCATTCATTTTCCAATCCATCTCATCCCTAGTAGCTAAATTTTCAATTCATGTTATAAACAGTTTTCACCAAATCCTTCATTTGTAAATTTCTCGAGTCAAGAGCTTTGTCCGAGTCAGCTATGTTTCTTCGTCAATAGAGTTTAAGTGAGTTCGAAGGGTGCTTACCCTTTATCCATTTTCTCAAGGATATAGCCAGCTTATAGAGTACTATTCCTATCCATATCTTCTTTAGCGCTTCAGCCAGTTTATGGAGCGCTATCCAAATTCATATTCTCATTTAGGGATCTAGCCAGCTCATAGAGCGCAGTCCCAATCTAAAATTTCTTAAGCTTCAGACTGGCTCCCAAAACACAGTCCTAATTTATAATCTCCTAGGGAGTTAGCTAGCTCGTAGAGTGTAGTCCCAATCCAGAGTTTCTTAAACTCCCAATTGTCGAACTCACAGAACGTTACCTAACTCAAAATTTCTTCAAGCGATTTAGCAAGCTCATGGAGAACTCACAGAACGTTACCTAACTTGGTCATCGAACGTTACCTAACTCAAGTCTTAGATAGCTTAAAGAGCGTTTCGACCACCTTAGTTAGTCAGCTCATTAGGGTACGACCAAGTTTTTCTTGTTTTAGGTCTTAGTCAGCTCAAAGGGCGCTTTGACTGCCTTGGTTATTCAGCTCATCAGGACACTACCAAGTTTTCCTTGTTTTAGATCTTAACCAGCTCAAAGGGTGCTTTAACTGCCTTGGTTAGTCAGCTCATCAGGGTACTACCAAGTTTTCCTTGTTTTAGGTCGTAGCTAGCTCAAAGGGCACTTTTACCACCTTGGTTAGTCAGCTCATTAGGGTACGACCAAGTTTTCCTTCGCTTTTCAGGTCTTAGCCAACTCAAAGGGCGTTTTAACCGCCTTGGTTAGTCAGCTCATTAGGGCATGACCAAGTTTTCCTTCATTCTTTAGGTCTTAGCCAACTCAAAGGGCGCTTTGACCGCCTTAGTTAGTCAGCTCATTAGGGTACGACCAAGTTTCTTTGTTCTTTAGGTCTTAGCCAGCTCAAAGGGTGCTTTGACTGCCTTGGTTAGTCAGCTCATTAGGGTATGACCAAGTTTCCTCATGTTTTAGGTCTTAGCCAGCTTAAAGGGCGCTTTGACCGCTTTGGTTAGTCAACTCATCAGGGCATGACTAAGTTTTCCTTCATTCTTTAGGTCTTAGCTAGCTCAAAGGGCGCTTTGATTGCCTTGGTTAGTCAGCTCATTAGGGCATGACCAAGTTTTCCTTCATTTTTTTGGTTCTTAGCCAGCTCAAAGAGCGCTTTAACTGCCTTGGTTAGTTATCTCATTAGGGTACGACCAAGTTTTCCTTCATTCTTTAAGTCTTAGCTAACTCAAAGGGCCCTTTGACTGCCTTGGTTAGTCAACTATTGGGGCACAACCAAGTTTCTTTGCTCTTTAGGTCTTAGCCAGCTCAAAGGGCGCTTTGACTGCCTTGGTTAGTCAGCTCATTAGGGCACGACCAAGTTTCTTCATGTTTTAGGCCTTAGCCAGCTCAAAAGGCGCTTTGACCGCCTTGGTTAGTCAGCTCATCAAGGCATGACTAAGTTTTCTTTAGGTTTTAGCTAGCTTAAAGGGCGCTTTGATCACCTTGGTTAGTCAGCTCATTACGGCACAACCAAGTTCTCTATTCTTTTTAGGGATTTTTATCAACTCACAAGGGCACTACCCCTCGCTATTCTTCGTTTCAAACTAATCCTCATTAGGTGTCTTAATGTTCCTTAGGATAGAATTGTCCCGAGGCAAAACCGGTGTCTCTTTTGTCTTTGTAGCTAAGTTTTACTCAAACTTCACCATAAAGAAGGGCAACTATAGACACCTAATTTTTGCCTCTCTGTAATTCTAATTTTTATTTTTACAAAAAGGGTCCTAATTCAAAAAATAAAAATAAAAAAATTATTAAGTAATTAATAACAAAAAAATTAATAAATGATGAAAATACCAAAAAAATAAGAAAAGGAAAAATTATAAAAATTCCATAGATTTTTATAAAGTAATTTATATTAGGAACAAATAGTTTTTAGTTTTAATTTAGTTAAAATTTTTATTTTAGGAAATCAGATAGTTTAAGTATAGTTTAATTGTATTGAATATCAAGGCATAGGCTAACAGCCTAACGAATAAGTATCAGAGTATTTGGGTTAGATTTAATTCAAGGTCTTAGGTTCGATTCTTAACAGACACCTATGTCTTTATTTTTCTATCTGTCCAAAAGCGAAATGAAAATGGATCGTATCTAACTAAATCATATGAATTTAGTTAAATCGGATTTGAATTTATTTAGATCTAGTTTAATTAACGAATTAGATATGATAAGATATGATATGATTTAGACTATATAAAACATACGCAATCAGGAAAAGAAGAACAGAAAACAGGAGGCCATCAGCACAAAACGTTTTATCACCCACACACGGTAACAAAGTCACTCTTCATCTTGAATTGAAGACAAGTAGTAGCTTGTGATGACCACCATCCATGTAACAACAGCAACTTGAACCAAGCCACTCCTTCTCAGCTTGAAAAGGTCGAAAGTTCATCCCTAAACAACAGCATTTGATTAGCAACAAGCCAGGACACAAACAAAGCAAGCCACGGTGGCAACTTAATAGCAGCTACAACACAGCAACACGCGTCGCTGATCATACATAAGTCTCCACGCATGAGCACACGTTTAAGGATAGCACGCAAAGCGCGATGTAGATCACCGATGAACTGTACTCTCGTGCTTGCATCATCTTCTTCGACCACAATCAACACAACGCTCTATTGTAAATCACATAATAGCTAAAGACACCCATAAATCAACAGCAGCACGATCAACTTCGACTAGCCGCACGCAAGCTCGCGACTGCAGCCATGCCTTGAACACCGACGATAAGCCATACACAGATTCTTTACCAACCAGCACATACGCTATCGCATAGTGAACAGCCAAGCAAGGTTTAGCTTCTTCTAATTTTATTTTATTTTATTTTATTATTATCGTTTTATTATTATATTATTAGTTAACATAATATATAATATAGGAATATATTAATTTAGGAGTTTTAGCATTAGTTTTTATATATTAAGTGTATTATATGGAATTATTTTATTTAAGTAGATAGATGTGTATATTAGTTTAAGAATTATTATGATTGGGCATTTATTTTTTAGATTTGGCTTTACTTAAGGATTTGTCATATAGAAAGTTATTTTTTTAAATAAAAATTAATAAAAAAAAACCTTTTTTTTTTCTAAAAAAAGGATTGTTAGAGCATTTTTTAAAAAAATAACAACACTCAAGAGTTAGGACCCCTTTAGATTTTTTTTTAAATAAACCGGATAAACTAAAAACGTAAACTCAGGCAGTTTTTTTTTTCAAAATTAAAATAAATCAACATATTAAAGATTTTTTTTAAAAGAACTACGATCGTCTGATCCCGACTAACGAGTACGTAGGCACCTTTGGGGCGACGATAAAATATGTAGAAACTTAGGTTTCCTTTTCTTTTGATTTTATTTATTTATTTTTAAATATTATAATTAGAAAATAATCTTAATTTTGGTAAATAGATAGTGGTACCTGTTAAAGGTTTAATAAGTTAGCCCCGAACTTGGAATCCTCTAGTTCTTCATTTAAAATTGTAATAAAATATTGGTAGCCAAATCGTGATCAATCTACCCAATTGATTACGGTTTCTTTTTCTTTTTCTGACTTCAGTCGGTTGGCGACTCCAAAAATAATTTTCAATAAAAAAAAACGGAATTTCTCAATTTCTTTAGTTGATGATTACTATTAGATAGGTTAGGGTTTAGTATTAATCGAGAAATGGGAAATTAATTTTTAAATAAAAAAATCAAAAAATCAGGCTTGACAATTGTTTTTATTTATTGTTATTATTTCTTCTTTTCTGTCTATTTAGTTTTGGTATAGTTTAGGGAATATTTTATTGATGTTAATTCGTCACTTAATTGATTGGTTAAATAATAGGGGATGGGTGAGGCATAATAATTGTATTTCCCATAGGTTTGACCTAGCTTCACTAGAATTAAAACTACATAAATGACCTAGTGCACTTGTTAGTAGTATATACACTTTTATTTAAAAGTTAGTGTATATTAAAATTCCATGCCATTACATTAAAAGGTACCTCAATGAGTAAAGTTATATCACTTCTATTATAGGGATATTAGAATTGTGTTTCAAACTTTATTTTTGTATACTTATCCATTAAGGAATACCTAATTAAATCCTTATCTAAATTTACTTTAGTAAAAACCAAATTTGATATATTAATCAATTTTAAATGAAAAGGTCATATTTTTTCAAAACGCTAATTATGAAATCCCTTTTGCCCTACTTTAGACATTAGAATGTCAAAACTTAATGACATAATGTAATAAATTAAACTACAAAACAATCATGCTAAGAAGTTTTGTTTAAGTTAGTCATGTAATGTATAAAAGTCTAAATTAATAGTTGAATTCTTGAGCTATTATGTTTTCTTTCCACTTATCCATATATTTAACCTAGAAATAGAAAATTATCATTGCAAGCAATAGTATACTTTGCAAGCATTTCCATTCTGAACATTAACCAAATTGAATATGGTACTTAAATGGATTGATAGCAATAATTTATTCTTTTTTTTTTAATTTTCTTATTGATAAACAAAATATAAGTTGGACAAAAAAAAACACTAATTAAATTGGTTAAGCTACAAGTTGAGATTTTTAAACACCACTTACAAATAGGTTGTATTATGGGTTGACACTTTTAGACATAAACTCGTTTTAATCCAAATACAAGATACAACCCATTAACACAAATTCTCAATCTACTATCTAACAAGACATTAGGTCTTAATTATTTTTCTCTATTGCTCTTTTTTTTTTTTCTAGTTTTAGCTTAATAGATCAAATTTCTATTACAATGTACTAGTTGAGAGTTAAACACCATTTATATTTGAAGTAAACTAGTAAAGCATGAATTTGTGCTAGCCAATTATATGAGAGATGACATTGTGATTCCTTATGCAATTAATTCTAAAAAGGTTTTCTAGAAAAAAAAATAAAATGAGGTTTATTATATTGCA
Organism: Lumnitzera racemosa; assembly: GCA_024138005.1. Lineage (NCBI taxonomy): Eukaryota > Viridiplantae > Streptophyta > Magnoliopsida > Myrtales > Combretaceae > Lumnitzera > Lumnitzera racemosa. Next base: position 30,050,006 of record JAMXBC010000010.1, read on the forward strand.
TCATCTTAGGAATTCACAATAGTAATACATTTCCATAACAAAATTTAAGTAAGTCTTCCTTTGTAAAGTGCAAAAATTAGTGTTGATCAATAATCAATTTAACTAAAATTCGACCTCTCGGTCGAATCAAGAAGAAGATAAAAACCATGAGAAATAATTCTCATTGTCACATCCATGGATGGGTTTACGAAGGAGTTAATAGGGCTACTCCCCTACCCTAACATGTTGAAAAAATTAATTATTAAAATTTACTTAAAAAGTAAAATCAATGTTACATTTTAATTATCAAAGTTTTATTATGGTGTTAAACGTAATTAAGTAGTTGCCTTTTGATATTAAAATGTATATAAAAACAAGATTTATAAGATTATAAAATTCAATAATTATAGATATAACGATAATATAGGATCAAAAAATTAATCAAGGGAAAATGAAGACATAACATGGAAAATGGAATAAAACATAAATTTAAACTAAAATATTTTTCTTTTTCAAGATATATGCATCAGTAAAATAATTTTCCTATATTCTTAGAAAATCATATTTTGTTCTAGTAATAATACAAAATCTTTTGTCAAATATAAAAAAAGAAAATCATTTCACCATAGAGAATAAGTAATGAATGTACCTAAGTAGAAGCTAAAAACTCATATTCTCTTATTTAAATTTTACTATATGATGGATTTAGTAAATGGGGAAGGAGTGGAAACAAAACAAGAATGAAATAAATACTAAAAACAAGATATGGAAGGGAAGGGACCAACAAGTATTTAGTTTAGGATTTTTGATAGCCTAGGCTTTACTTTATTTTAATGAAATGGTATTCTTTATTCATTAATTTTATTTAATTACTATTATAGAGTAGGGATATTGAAACTTATACCTAATATGCTTTAAAGTATAAATTGTATGGTAAGTAAGTACAAGATACCTTAACTTTTATACGTACCTTATCCTATGACTCGAAACCTACATTGTGGCTTTAATTACTCACTTAAAGCCTACTTGATTGAGCAAAGTCCAGGTGAATACCTTATACAATAGAGTTATCCACTTACCCTTAGTTAATGATTTATATCTTTTTTAGGTTTTTTTTTTTTGTAATGATTGACAAAATTATATTTCATTTATAAAAAAATAGTTAATTAAATATCAAACACTTCCTTAAGAACAAAAAAATAAATAAATAAATAAAACCTAAATATCAAACATGACTTAAAGTAATTACACTATATAATTACATTATTAATGCTACAAGTATTTTGATCTTATCATGTAAAATATTAGTAATTAATAAGATTATTATTGTGTAACAAAAATTCTTCACTACTCATATTATGAAAATGGATGTGTATTATTGAACAACTAATTGTATGATTTCTTTGGATAAGTCAACTAATTGTATAATAACTTATATTAAAAAAGAGATTTTTTTTTTCAACCTGACTAATGAAATAATCTTATAAAGTTGTCATAACAAAATTATAGAATACATTATTTTTATATTATGTTATACTTTTTGTTTCAAAACTTATACAAATCTTCCATATTAATTCCATTTTTTATAAGTTGATAGATAAATTTCGATTAATATGTATGCCTCAATAAAAAGGTACAAAGCTTATTCTTTTAACTTTTTTATAAGTTACGCCAAATACTTATAATCATTTCGTAAACAAATTTAAAGTTTTTTTCTTACGAAATATTATTGGAAAGCGTTTACTTGTCGAAAAGTTTTAACATACAAATAAGATAAGCGCAAGTAAAATAACATTGTGATATTTTTCTACCGACCTAACCAAAAACCAAACTCTCCCTCTTCGATCATATGCTTCTAATATCCATTCTTGGTCACATCAATGGACTAACTAAAATAAAAAAGTTCCCTAACTTAGTTCCTGCAGACCAGTTTCATTAATCCTCTATTTCAATTGAAGGAGAGCAAAAATCGGGAAAAGAAGCAAAATGATTAGTCAGTGAACTTATGTATCCAATCATAAGATAAGAAGACACTTCTTTTGGAAAATATTTAACGTTTCCTCTGCGGTTGAGGTTCTAAGCCAAAAGTAAGAGAATTCTAGTTTGTAATACATAAAATTTCACAAACGACTTGATGAGTGAAAAGGGATATTACTTAGTTTGGCTGGAAGCGTACAACTAAGAGCTTCAACTCTTAATTCCCTTCTGACCCATATTATATGCAAGCCGCTAGTCTGCTAAAAGAACTGATTTTGAAGATGGAAAAGATAACTAGACTCTAGGCGAGGAAATGAAAGTCATAATAAAATTCATTGGACTGATTAGAACCAAATAACTACACCAAAAGAATCAAGAGGAGCCGAAGCCCATAACTTAATATTGCGAATCGAAGCATTCAGCCTCTAAAGAGCCTACATCTGCAGAACCAAGCAGCACTTATGGATGCACTTATTGGGTAGGAAATATAAGGAAAGGTGTCAAGCTAGTAAACTAACAGCATCTTCAACCTCCTTACCGCTATATGGAAGGATATATGCAGTGAAACTATTCAAATTAGTAAGAGATGAAAATTATACAAATTTTAGTTTTGATTATTGGCGTGGCACAAGAAGAGAGAGATTTTTCATAGAAGGGTGATGCATCTCACCTCCATGAATCTAATTGTCAAACAATATGTTATATCAATGAGAAATTATGGCATGGAAATAATAAGGTAGGATTTCTCATGTTTAAAGAGTTTTTGTATTCTATTAAAATCAACTCTTGATAGAAATATTTTATCCCTAGCTGCGATGGTTGAAGCTAGGCTTGAAGATTCTTCTTCTTCTTCTTCTGGCAAATGGAGCAACAATATGACTAAAAATGATTATGGAAGAATAATTTGACCAAAAGTCAAATTGTTTTTGTGGAGGCTGCTTAATAATGTTTGCCTATACTATAAGAAGCAAATTGGTAAAAACCAAGCCTGATCAAAACTTTCCATATCTCAGACACCACATTGAAAACAGGAAGTTTGAGCATGCATTTCGCTCCTCTTTAGCTCTTCAGGATTCATAATTGCAATTGAGGGTAGAAAGAGAGTAAAATGCTTATGCTGCTCTCAATTTTTGGGAGTGGCTGATAAAAAAATTTGTAAACAAAGAAAAGACATGAACTATTCTCTTATCTTTTGCTTCAGGCAGTTTAGTTGCCTTTGCCTTAAGGCATATATGGATTTCCAAAAATACTTTTAATGTTTAGCCGGCGACATGAAAATTTTAATCTATACCAGCAAATTAGCCTAAAAGATCATGAATTTTTAGCCTACCATAAGCATAAACATAAACCAAATGGGAGGATACCACAGCTCGTTTAGAGGATACCACCTCCAGGAGGATGGCTAAATATAAATACAAACTAGTCCCTATGGAAGAAGCTATAATAGGTGGTGTCGTGGGGATGAAAGAGGACAAATGGATACTTGGTTTTGGTTAAAAAAACAAAAAGGACTAAACTTGGTATACTATTGGCAGAATTGTGGGGCATATATCTGGATTTAAAATATGCAAAGTTAGTTGGATTTCAAAAGGTTGAGCTTGCTATATATCCTGCAATATTTTTGCATCTCCTATTGAATATTCCTACTTCAATTGTCAAAATTCGATTTGCTGATATTGTAATTGCTTGCAAGAAAGAGACGTCGTTAGTTTGGAGAATGCAGGTTAGTCCGCATAGCAAGAGAGGTAACTCTATATAGCAACCCCCTTATTAATGTACTACCTATGCTATGAAGTGATGATAGAGGCCGTCGATATGATTAGGAGTATTTTAGACCATGGCTAAAGTTGTAGAGCTTATGAGCAGTTTGTAAATGTATGCTTTTGTATAAATATTTGTCTCTTTTAAAACCTATAACAAATGGCATAAAAAAGAAAAGATTAAGAGCAGGCCTCTTATGAAAGCCCATCATGCCATAGCCTAAATAACTGGTACCCTCTACTTGATTATCATTTACCTAAACTTATAGTTGCCATTGAAGTGCTTAATTGATGTTAATTGATGCTAATTGCTACCCTTATACATTGCATTAAGACAAACAGGTCATGTAGGTGCTATCCCCAAATCCTATGGCAACATTCAAGATGCAATAGTCATGCTAGAACTAAGGATATAAATAAACCAAATCAGTTCATAAACTACTCAAACTTAGCTTGAGTTTAACTCGAATTCAATTTGATAATAATTGAGTCAAGCTTGAATTTTATAATATTAAGTTTGCTTGGCTCATGAACTTAATCGAGCTTAGTATAATTTTTAATATATTTTGAATTTCTTTAAATATAACCAAATCTAATGTTGATTAGAGAAAATTTATAAAACATTAAAGTATATAATTGACACTAATACGCTTAGGGATTTCAAAGTAAGATTGGAATGAAAGAAGCTATATATGGATCACCAAAGTTCATGAACACTGTAAAGCAGGTCACCTTCTAAGGTACTCCACAATTTAGCAGCTAAGGTAAAGCCATTGATCACACTTTCCCCTCCAAAGGGTATTTTCAATTAACTAACTTCTCTAATTGCTTCATTAGCACATTTCCGTATTCATATACCTATACTTATAATAGTAGACTTGCAAAACTACCCTCTCATAGCTTCTTCAATACACTACTCAACATCCTAATACCACACTCCAAATACAACTTTATAGATATATCTATACGTGACAACAACATTACTATTCAACACAACACAACAGCCATACAACACAACCCTACCACATACACTACAGGACACAGCTATACACAACAAAACAACATCATAGAACACAACTATACAACATATAACAAAACACTACACTACCCTTATCCATACCTCTTATATATATGCAATAATAGTTTTTATACCCTTAAGGTCGTATAAATACTCCCCTCCATAGGATTGTTCTTGTCTTCAAGGACAAAATCTAAAAATTGTAATTGAATGGCTTAAGTATCCTCCCATGTATCATCCTCAATTCGCTGATTCACCTACTGAATTAGAACTTAAGGAACCTCCACTCCATTTCTTACTTCAAATCGATATCCCAACACCTTTTGAGGATATTGAATAGGCCCCAAATCATTAGTAGTCAATTCATTAATTAATGTAGTGAAGAATTATACTAAGAACTCAAGAGGAGGGTAAATTGAATTTAATGACTAAATTTTACTTTAATAACAATTCTTTGATCAAATTAGCTAAATGGATGCAATATGGAAACAATTAACAAACAATTAAAGTATATAAATTTAAAGAGAAAGGGATAGAGAAATCAAGCCTGGAATTTTAACATGAAGTTTGAACCACCCCCTACTTTCTACGATCACTCAATGCCTTAACTGAGGTCTTTACACATAATGTTTTTTATCATAATCTCAATGGCACAAAAGCCTATACTCAATCTCTATCACAAATGATCTCACAATCATAACAACTCTTAATCACTTAGTATAGTGCTTTCTGTTGAGTAAAATTGCAAAATAAAACTTAGCACTATACTAGGGTTTACAAAAGATTTTAAAGAATAAGCATAAAACAATTGCAATGAAGTACTAGTAGATAAGAGGAATAATTGTAGGTATTTGGCTCCATTAATTGCACTTCAACTACCCACAAACTTACATTTAGATCCTTTAGCAAAAATCTAACTATTGTCCCTGTTCATCATACATTAAATGCATCGTAATGGCTAATTTCTATGCAAACTAGTCGGATGGTTATGATCAAACAAGCCAAATAATCCATTCAAATAGGGTCACCATTCGGGCGGTTTTCAAGTCACTAGCTGCATGGTCTAACATATCTCATTGACATCAAAAGACTTACCTTAACTAGTTGAATGGTCTAAGGATAACCAGTCGCACAGTCCAACATATGCCTCTTATCATAGTTCATTTGGTTCAAATAGCCAGATAATTCTAACACAATTAGTCTAACAATTCACACCAAAACAGCTAAAAACACACTAAGATGCAGCAAACAATCTTGATCCCTTTTTCTTCTTTCAACAACATTAGAATCAATTTAATAAGTTATGAATTATTTCCAAGACAATTCTACTTCTTTAAAAGATACATTTGATCAAGTTCTTATGAGAATTGCAAATTAGTTTATAATAATGATTGATTTAGCATAACTTACATAGTTTTGTTCTCATTAAAATTACGTACAAGAACCTCTTGGTTCAATAATGTAGTTGACATTGAAAAAGAGCCATGTGACTTTTTTAATAAAGAAACATGGAGTACAAGGTAGATGCAATAATTAGTGGGTAATTGAAGCTTATAAGCTACTAGACTGACTCATAAAACAATCTGAAAAGGGCTATAGAAGCATAGTACCGGTTTAGAAGAAGACCATGTTCTTACTTTTGCTTGCAAATCAAGCTATAATCTCAAGAGAACCCAATCTCTCACCTTAAAACTCACATCTCTACGATGCTTATTAGCTTGTGAAGAGTTTCTTAATTGAGCTTTTTCCAAATTTTGTCTTAATTGAGCTAGGATAGCATCTCTAGAAGTGAAGGCAACTTGTACAAAGGGGCCTTTTTTATCTCCCCATCAAATAAATGGGAATAGTAGGTAAGGCCGGCCATATACAACCTTAAAAGGTGTGATTCCAAATGAAGAGTGGAATGAAGTATTATAAGAGAACTTTGCCTAACTAATCCAAGTAGCCCAAGAATTAGGTTACTCAAAAGCAAAACAACGGAAATAACACTCTAAACAACAGTTAAGTACCTTAGTTTATTCATCTATCTCAGGATGATAAGCCATACTAAAGTTCAAATGTGTTCATTAGAGAGTGAAAGCCCTTTCTAAAAATTACTTACAAAGAGTGGATCTCTATCGGGTGCGATAGTCCTAAGAAAACCATGCAACTGAACCATACCCTTAATAAAAGCATCGGCCACTATCTTAACTGTATAAGGGTGCTTAAGGAGCAGAAAATGCCCATACTTTGAAGATCTATCTACAACTATAAGTATAACATCAAACCCTTAGAATGAGGAAGCCCCGTGATGAAATCCATTAAAATATCCTAATAGGGAGAGGATTAAGAAGACCTGCTAATGATAAATGATGCACATTGTTTCTTTAGAAAACTATGCTAGAAGCTACAAAATTGACAAAATCCTTCTTCATCTTAACTCAATATAAGTGTACAACTAATCTTCTATAGGTCTTAAAATACCCAGCATGACCTAAAATAGCAAATGAATGGAATTCATCCAAAAATAAGAACACCCTAGAAGAACTAGCAAGCATTACAAGGTGGTCATAAAAGTGTAATGTGTCATCAATTAATGTATATCTTGGCCTTGTATCTTTCCCCTCACGTAACAACTTGATCTTAGTGTCCAAAAACTCATTCTTCAAAACATCTCTTCAAATGGGCACTATATCACTCCAAATTGGACCAAAAATGCCACATAACTCTCCGTCTTCAAAGGATCTCAAGAGTGCATCAGCTGTACTATTATCCTTGCCCACTTTATATTGAATTTTAAAATCATATCTTAGCAATTTTGCAAGCCATTGTTGTTGATTTGGTATAGTAATCCGCTCATGAAGCAAATGTTGAGACTCTTCTGGTTTGTTTGAACAATGAATTTGTGTCCTAAAAGATAAGGACACCAATGATTTATAGAAAGAACCAAAGCCATCAATGCTTTGTTGTAGGTTGACTTAAATAATGTCTGGTTAGAAGGGTCTTACTATAGTAAGCTATTGGGCTAGAATTCTACATTAGAACAACACCTAATCTCACTCTAGATGCATCACACTCAGTTATGAAAGGTTGATCACAATTTAGCATTGCTAAAACAGGTTCTTGCACTAGCATTTGTTTTAAAGCATGAAAAGATAGAGCAGCCTCTTCATTCCAATAAAAGGAATCCTTTTTCAAAAGAAAAGTCAAAGGCTTGGTAATTTTCCCATAGTCCTTAATGAATTTACGGTAATAACCCCACAAGCTAAGGAAACCCCTTAAGGACTTGATAGAAGTAGGAAGTGGCCAACTTAAAACACTTTACACCTTGATTGGATCCATTGCAACACCATCAATTGATATGATATGTCCAAGATACTCCAAAGAAGACCATCCAAAAACATACTTCTTCTTATTGGCACAAAAGTTGTGTTCTTGTAACAAAGCCAACACAACTGCAAATCCTCTAAGTGTTGTTGCATATTTACGCTATAAATGAGGATATCATTGAAAAATATGACCACTAATTTCCATAAATATGGCCGAAATAGATCATTCATAGTAGCTTGAAATGTTGTAATACATTGGTTAGCTCAAATAGCATAACCAAAAATTCATGATGGCCTTAATGAGCTCTAAAGGCCATTTTTGGAATGTCATCTACATGCTCCCTTATTTGGTAATAACCGGAGCATAAATCAATTTTAGAAAACATTGTAGCTCTTACAATTCATCACACAACTCTTCAATAACTAGTATAGGATATTTATCCAGAACCATTGCATTATTCAATGCCCATAATCAACATAAAAGCACCAAAAAATATCTTTTTCTTTACTAATATTACTAGGCTAGACAAAGGACTTACACTTGGTCGGATTATCCCCACATTCAACATATCTTTTACTATTTTCTTCATTTCATCTTTTTGAATTTATGCATATCTATAAGGGTGTACATTAATAGTCCTAACCCCCTCTTTAAGAGGAATTCTATGATCTATATGCCTTAGAGGAGGTAGCCTCTTTGGTTCATTAAAAATAGCAACAAATTCATTCAATAACAATTCAATATCAACTTGTTGCTCATTTGATTCAACATCAAAACTCCATAAGGGTTCACAACCCAACATGCTACAATAATCACAATCCCCAATTTTTAGTAGTTGTCTATAAGAAATAGCAACTTTTTGTAATGGTCTCCTTGCAACAATATTTCTTCATTACCCTTAGGATTTTTCATACACATAGTTCCCCAATCAATTTAAATTTCTCCCAATGTTTGTAACCATACAACTCCCAAAATAACATCAATTGCACCCAATTCAAAGACATAACAGTCTACTACTAATGAAGATCATTTACAATCAATTTTATATTAGGACCCATCCCTCTAAAAGTAATAACATGCCTATCACCTAACTTTATAACAAATGAACGAGCATCATGTATATCCAAGTACAATTGCTAGACTAAATTTTGGGAGATAAAATTGTGCATTGCACTACTATCGACCAAAATAGAAACATATTGGTTTAACAACTTACCTCTCAACTTGAGAGTTTGGGGGCCATTAAAGTCATTAAGGGATAAGAGAAACAATTCTAAATCAAGAATTAAAGTTGCCCCTCATGATCCTTACCAATTTGCTTAGTCTCCTCCTAGTCCACCCAAACCTCCCCATTTTGTTTGCTTTCTTCTTCTAAAATCAGGACACAAACTGTTTTATTAGGACAATGATGTCCTAGCTAAAAAGATTGCTCATATTTGAAGCAAAAGCCTTTATTCTTTCTATTGGTGAATTCTAAATGCATCATTTGCTTGGGTCCTTTATTTGTATTATTTCAACTAATTAAGCTATTACTTGCAGCAGTAGTAGAAGACATTTCCCTACTTACGCACTAAAACATCCAATTAAATAATCATTATTACTCACTCCCCTCTCATTAGAAGCTCACTATTGCTAACTAGTAAGGATAATAGCATTAGAAGATGAGAATTATTGTATCTATGAGATGAAACCAAGAACAAATCCTAATTGCAATAAACTTTGAGGAGAGGTGAAGATTCCCTTTTCATATTCTTGTTCAATGCTCAAAGACAATTCAACTACATCAATTAAAGATAGTGGTCTCAAAGTTAGCACTCTAGTTCTAATATCTTCACATAATCCTCCCAAATAATACTTAAGCAATTGCATTTATGTTAAATTTGGAATTTTTGTAGGGTTTCAAAAGACTCAACAAAAGCTATAACCATAGTGCTTTGTTGCAACATTAAGAGACTTACATATGAATTCCCTACTAATTGACCAATATAGTATGACAACAGCTTTTGTTGAAAGACTTCCCAATCTAAGCGAATCATTCCTTGCTTCAACATCTTGAACCAAGACATTGCTTTCCCCGTGATGCACATAGTAGTAGTGGCTACTTTATGATCATCACTCACATTATGGATTTCGAAATGTTGTTCCATCATCATGAGCCATTGTATCAGTTCGTCACCATTAAAAGATGGTAAATTGAATGTTATCAGCTTACTTCCTCCTTCCTCTGTTCCAATCAACTCAGTAGCAACCCCTATAACTTGTCTCCCTATTATGTCATCCCCTACTCTTTCATTGATGGTCAATCCAGATGTCGATTTGACCACTCTTTTCAATTTCTCATCCCTTTGAGTGCTTCAATAAAGGCTCTGTAACATGGCTTGGATCGATGAAATTGAAGTTTCAAATCCTGTTATATAGAAGCCTTCAATGCAGTTGAACTTATGATAGAATTCCTCTCAACTATCACCAATTCATCGAAGTTACCTGTTAATTCTTCTTTAATCTCCTAAAAATATTGTTCTAGGGTTCCCACTTCTTCTCCAAATTATCTACTATAGACTCCATTCTTGTCATTTCCCTCTAGAGAAAAGTTTCCCACATACGGCACCAATTAATATGTCTAGGGATTTCAAAGTAAGATTGGAATGAGAGAAGCTGTACATAGATCATCAAAGTTCATGAACACTGTAAAGCAGGTCACCCTCTAGGGTACTCTACAATTTAGTAACTAAGGGAAAGTCTTTCATCTCACTTTTCCCTCGAAAAGGTATTTTCAATTAACTAATTTTTTAACTACTTCCTTAGTACATTTTAGTATTTACACTCCTATACTTCTAATAGTAGATTTACAAAACTACCTTCTCATAGCTTCTTCAATACACCACTTAACATCCCAATACCATACTCCAAATACAACTCTATATGTGTATCTATACATGATTACAACACTACTACTTAACATAACACAACACAACAATCCTGCTAACACAACATAACCCTACCATATACACTACAGGACATAGTTTTACATGGCAAAACGACATCACAGAACATAACTATACAACATATAACAAACCATTACACAACCCTTATCCATGCCTTTTGTACACATGTAATAGTGGTTTTTGTACCCTTAAATAGCATTTAGTTGTAAGAACTGAACTACACAAGTATAAAAAAGATTGAACAGTATAAACTTATTATACAATATTTGGTTTACATAGTATTGGATACAAAGTCTATATTAAAAAAGTAATTATTTACATTATAAAACAAATAATTTTTTGTAATGTTTAATAAAAATAATATTAATTAACTCAATATTATAACATAGAGGGGCATTTTTGAAAATACAAAATATTTTTTATTTTTTTCCAATGAATTTCATTTTTGTACGATGGTGTAAATGAGATAAAATTTAGGTATTGTGTCCATTCTATCAACCCAATTTTTCTCTAGTTAAAAAGCAAATTTACAAATTAAACATGAGACAAAATTTTTTGTTCAATCCAATCTCACAAATATTATATAATCAAACACTATCTTAAGGTTGTATCAAACACAAACAAATTGCTGATGGCATCAATTTGTTTATATACACACAAAACAGATAAGAGGGTGGCACCCCTCCATCCACTTTAGAGAAAGTACAAACATGGCTCTGTAATTGTCTATTTGACTAAATTATTCTATTCATTGTCAAGTCGTGGAGTGACATTAGTTGTATAGCTATGATGCATTCGAGTAATTATCTAAAATCTCAACTGTTTTGATCTAATACTGTCTCTTTCTCGGGTTGTTACCCCTCAAAAGAATGTAAGGCTAAAGCCACTGTAGGTAAGATAAACAATGTTCAAAGTATAATGAATGTGAATGGTAGCAAGCTTTTTAATGGCAAAATCCCACTTCCAATGGCTCAAAAAGCTATGCTAAGGACTAAAGACTTGAAGTTTGCTGGATGGCTCATATAAATGACATAGATTATTTAGTGCAAAAATGCTTTCTCATGATCTCTACTTTTGCCTTGGAGCATTAAACATTCACTTGCGTGTTTTTTCTTTCAACATCATTGACTAAATTGAGCAACAGTTTAATGGAAAGCTTATTTAGTAAAACCATCAGCTTGTGACACCCTAGTTGATGGAAGATCCAACAATGTGGAAAGCCTCCTTCAGAAAAATGCTAAAAAGATGAAAACCTCACAAACATCCTCAAAATCTCAACTTTTCACACCCAACAATTCGATTCAAACAATCATCCATTGTTCTTTAATAAATAAATTAGAAAAAAAAAATGCCCTAAATTGATGCGGCAATGCAGAAGTAGGAAGAATAAGAAAAGCTAACAAGAAGCTGAAGTTATAAACTTACTAAATGAATCAAACAGTAATTCTTCTCAATTTATACCTAGAAAGACAGAAAAATCGTCAACGAGTAGCCATTCGATCGATTCTTCCCAAGTTGCTACCTTTGCGGATTTAGGGCTTCGATCTAAAGAGTACTGCGAGAAAGAAGATGACGGTAATCGACCCTAGATGGCATTCATTTCTATGGTGTTCAATTAGGATATTTTTCACTGATTTCTTGCAGTAGTTGCCCGGTGAAATCAAATGATTTGATTTACTTTTAGACTTCCAACGGATTTATCCAAGAAAAAATATGAGCATCATATCAGCGTATTTTGAAAACCATTAGTAGAAACGACCATGCAGGGACTTATCTAATATGGAGACATAAACATGGAAACTTCAATAACCCCCTTCAAGTAAAAAAATTGAGTTTCAACACAAATATATCACCTGCAGTATATTTCTCCCAAATATTAAAAGCAGCTTGTGTTGTTCCAAAAAACAGAACGCCCGAAAATCTTCTTACATCAACACATTTATCCCGAATAACAACAGTTGCTATTATTTTAACAACTGAATCCTTTGTTTTGAAGAGTATTTCCATAGATAATGTACCATCAATTCATCAAATTGAAACAATTTACAAAAATACATTTCATCAAGTGGTACCTATCATAGTCTTCTCTTTATTTTTCAACTGTTTGATTATATCATGTTTAGCAGGTTTATAAGCAGATCCCATTGAAAAGGAAGTAACCAAAAACTGAAAAAAGAAAAATGAAAGAAACACAATTATTCTCTTATCTTCCTCATGCTTATCATAGATAATGTTCAACTATCATTCTCTATTTCATGCCTCATTAGCATTTCCACGACTTGGCTCATGGTAGGTCTTGCATCTTTATCTTCCTCTACACATTGTAATGCCACCTCAATTAGGACTTCCATCTTTTTCCTATCGCAGTTTCCATCAAATGCCAGATCAATCATCTCTTCTGAGCTTAGTTTTGATACTGGACCTTTTGTATCCCATTCTTGCATATTGTTTCTTGCCCAAGCAACTAGCCTTATTTGGTTTGCATCTACTCCAATCTCAAAGAAAGGAACGCTACTAACTGGATTCATTCCCGTGGCCAACTCCAACATAACAATACCATAGCTATAAACATCCACTTTCGAAGTGATTGGCAGATTCGAAACCCACTCAGGGGCCATGTAACCTCGAGTTCCACGAATTTGGAGAAGTCTGAATTCCCTTTGCCTCTATCCATTAGTTTGGACAGCCCAAAATCAGCGACCTTGGGTTGGTAATTGGAGTCTAAGAGAATATTTTGAGGCTTCACATCACAATGTAGAACCCATTCCAAGCACTCTTCATGTAAATAAGCCAGCCCTTTTGCAGTACCAACCGCAATATCGAATCTCCTCTTCCAATCAAGTTCTGGAGAAGAGAGGTTCTCAGCTAATGACCCATGTTCCATGTACTCGTACACTAAAAGCCTGTGCTTACCCTCAGCACAATAACCCCACATCTCTATCAAATTCATGTGGTTTACCTTCCCAATCGTGCTTGCTTCTGCTAAAAAATCAGCCTCCCCTGTAGTAGCATCCTTCAAGAGCTTGACCGCTGCTATTTTACCATCAGGCAACACACCTTTGTACACGATTCCTCCTGCTCCTCTTCCAATTTCTTTACTGAAATTCTTGGTTGCTTTCTTGAGCTCATCATAAGTGAATCTATTGAACCCAGTACCAACAAGAAAGTATCTCTGGCTTGCTGCAGTTATATCCTGCTGGTTTCTATAGAAAAAGAACCAAAAGAAGAGCACAATTACAATTTCAATTCCACCAACTGCAACTGTGGACCAAAGCATGAAGTTCAAAATGACACTACTCTTTTTTCTTGGATAATTTCGGTATATCTGAGCATCATCAGCGACAGAACAATTCAAAGGAGAATATTGGGTTCTTCTCTCCAACACCTCTTGTGGAAAAGTAACAGATTTCGGCACTTTAAGATAAAAACGTCCAGTCAAACTCGGTTGGTTATGACCATTTAGCAACTCAATCTTTAAAAAACAGTAATATGTAGCACCATGATCACCCAAACCATACTGAAATCCCCTACAACTACACTGATTCAAGCATAATTCCTTACACTTCTCAAGGGTAACAGTATATGGACTCTTTTTAGAATCGTAACCATAGAAATCAATATATAGCAATTTGATAAAATGCACATTGCTTGCATTACAAATATCTGCAGTTTCAAAATCCGGTTCACACCCGAAAGACCAATCATTAGGATGAACTCTCTTATACCCAGGAACACAGGAACAGCTCCTACCCTTATAAGGATGATAACTACAAAAACTATTGTTCCCACAAACACCATGAACATAACAAGAAATAAGAATAGATTGCCAAGTAACAGTCCAATTATTACCACTACCCTCCCGTCCACTTCTACTATAAAGCCTCATAACTCCGTCAGAATCAACAGTTAATCTTCTCTGTACAACAATTCCATAATCAGATGCGTAAAACTCAAATTGATCAGAACTTGTGAAATGACCTAATGAATCAAGAACCGCAACCCTACTAGAGTTGTACAAGAACCTGGTAGAGGTAACCTCCCAAGGGAAAGGCCAGTAAAGACCAGATATCGAGCGACCAACAAATAGTAAACGAAGAATATTATCATTATCGAAGTAAAGCCAATAAAATCCAGATGAGTAATCACCCGTACCCCTAGAAGAAACAACGAAAGTGTTCCTAGTAACAGTTTGTGCAGGAAGTAAGGTATCTGTTGGTGTATCAAAACTCTGCCATATGACATGACGACTAGAATTCACCAAGGCTAGGTTTCCGTTTTCCTTGAGTTTTAACTGGACAGAAGAGAGAGAAAAAGTGTTGGATGACCAAACTGTAGAAGTGCCAGCATCGGTGAGTACGAGGTTGCCGCTACGGAGGAGGTAGAGTTTGGAGCGTTTTCCGTTAACGGGGTAGTTACGGTTGGCCATCCACACGGGGGTGCACTCGTTCAATTTGCATGTTGGCTTGCTGAACCAAACGGCGAAGGCGTATGCGTTTTTGCCAACAGGGAAGAAACCGGCGGAGAAAGTTCCGCTTCTAGAGGAGATGACGTCGTTTGGGTTCTCGACGGAGAGGGAGGAGCCTTCGGTTAGAGAGAGGACAGAAGAAGAAGCAAGGTATGGAGAAGGGAGAAAGAGAACGAGTACGAGAAGCGAGAGGGGAGAGAATGGTGGAGTCATGATCGACAAGGTTGTTTAGAAGTATTGTCAGATTGATGATATGTCTATTTATTAAGGACGAAGATGCTCTAAAATTATTTTATTAATTTTTTTAAATTATCTTTTTAAAATATAAACACATACAATAAATTATTGATATTATAAAAAAAAATAATATTATGATGATATCACTTGATTATTTAAAAATTAAGATAATTTTAAATATAAAATTTATAATTTTATTTAAAATACTTTAAAACTAATAATGATAGTTGAAAAATTTTTAATGTTTGGTTGGAGGAAAAATGGTACAAAGTGTTGGAAAGGAATGGAATTGTTTTTATTTTGAAAGTTTTTTTTTATCCTAATTCGAATTTAGGAAGAAATCATTGAAAAAGAGTCAAAATCTGTTTGGAACTGCAAATTTAGTCTTAAAATAAAATGGAAAAAATAATAAAAAAAAAAGAACAAAAGAAGTCTATGAGGCTAATTTATCCTTGAACTGAAAGAGCATAGCGAGAATCATTGTAACTTGTAGGACAAAAGACTATAGAGATAAAAATAAAGATATAACCAAATCGAGTTACTAAAGCTTAACTTATTGTAAATTCGGGTTGGTTTAAGCTCAAATTGTAAATAAGCGGAGCTCAAGCTTCAGTTTAGGTTTACAAATCAGCTCATTTAGATTTGTAAGTAAATTTACAAATTGTATATATATTATAAATATTATATATTATTAAAATTTAAAAATTAATATATAATTTAATTCTTATTTACTACTCGTTAATTTATTTATTTATACATTTATTCAATTTGTATACTTAGCTTATGAGTAGACTTAAGATTAGTTCACTATAAACTCAGTTAAACTCAAATTCATTTAGTAAATAAATTGAATTTAAACTTATGACAAAACTTATTTATCTAAATAAATTAAACTCTAACTTTAATTGTAAGCTCGAGAAAAAACTCGATTCAAATTTAAACTCGATAATTTTTAAATAAAATATACTTTTAAAAGCTCAACTTAATTCAACTTTGATAACTCTATATAATAGCCGTTACTTTTGAGAAATTTACTTGGTTTTAAGTCAAATTGAGAAATAGAGATGATAGTCATGGTCCTGCAATAAATGTATGAGCGCGTTTTTTCCACAACGCTATCGAGTGGACAACTTTGACGCAGACATTAATAATAGAAGTAAATTCATGATTGGCATCAATTTGATTAAGCATGTTATGTTACATTGTAGGACCAAAAATGGAATAAATCAAAATTTAAGGGTAGGATACTTTTCCTCAAGATACACTGGTGCAATAAAAAAATTATTATAAGAAATTATGTCTTTGTTTCTTATTGCACTCTATCTTAAATAAAATATTTATGACTTATTGCTAACGCTAACAAAAAGAAAAAAAAAAAAAGTGGAAAAAAAAGGAAACTTCTAATTATTACAATAGAGGGAGAAATACCAAACCAATCTATGTCAAATTAACTGACATAATACCAAGAAAGCAATTGTTCTTCGCCTCCTTCACTGCACACTTAAAAATATGAAGCAACAATGAAGAAGTGTTTAAAATAGAACATAAACTAGTTTAAGAGTCCACATAATATGCAGATAAAAACTATTGATTAAATTTTTTTTAAAAGGAAAAACATAAGTAAATTTGATCAATGTATTATGTATTATAAAGAAACACTAAAAAATTATTTAAGCAATAATTTATTAAATATTCAATAAAGAAAAGAAAAACACATGTACACACATGTTCTCTCTCTCTCTCTCTCTCTCTCTCTCTCTCTCTCTCTCTCTCTCTCTCTCTCTCTCTCTCTCTCTCTCTCATAAACATGTTTTAAATACCAAATTATTAGAAGTGTTCATAGTTCAATTCCATTTAGTTTATAGATTGGATTGAACCGGAACTATATTTAAAACAGTTCATTATAAACGTTTAATAAACCAAACCGCTTTTAATAATATAGGATTTTTAATTAAACCGTTTTAAAAGTGGTTCGGCATGCTTCGATTTGATTTGAAGCGCTTTATAAAAGTTATCAAAGTTTTCAATCAATATTAATATCTAAATGAAAGTACATTATGAAAAAATAAAAGCCATATAATATTATTTCACGACAATATTACATCCTAAATGAAGTGATGACAAGTAAGTTAGCTAGATATGAGAGATAATGGTGAAGGAAAATGGTTAAGCATTGATGGTATTAAACTAGACCTAGAGAAAGCATATGATCACTTGGAGTGGGTTACATATGACATGCGTTGATTAGCCTTAGCTTCCCAGATAAGTGGATAAAAATCATTGGATCTTGCTTATCAACAAGTTCTTTTCAACTTCTCCTAAATGGTGCCATGTTATTGAATTTCATTCCAATTGAGGAATGCATCAAGGGGATCTATTATCTCCGTACATCTTTATACTTGCTTTAGAATTTCTGAGTAAATGTATCAAAGAGATGGTGGAGAATAGTAGTTAGAAGCCGATTTGCATGAGAGGCTCTCAGACTAATGTCTAGCATATGTTCTTTGTAGATGATTTAGTTCTAATTGGTGAGGCTACTATTAACAATGCGAGAGTTATGCATAATGTTATGAAGACATTTGGAACTATGTTTGAAGAGAAGGTGAATTATGGTAAGTCATGCGCTATATTCTCAACCAATACACTAGAGGCTCGATAAGACCAAATTTGCCATGAATTTAGGATTCATAAAAATGCAACATAGGGAAATATCTTGGAATACCAGTGAAGATAGGAGGTAATTTAACATCTAAAGATTTGGCTTTCCTAACAGAAAAAAAATTGAAGTAAACTATCAAGATGAAAAGCAAAACTCCTGAGTACACCAACGAGAAAGCTATTGTTTACAACATCTCTTGACAGCATTTGTAATTACTATAGCCAAATGATTCCTATCCACAACAATCTTTTAAAGTAACTTGAACAACAATATCAAAATTTCATCTAAGGAGAGAAGGAAGGACAAAAGAAAATCCATTGGATTTCTTAGGATTAAGTGAAGTGACTGTAAGACATGGAGAATTAGGAATTATGGACATTATGAAAGGAAATAAAGCAAATCTTGTGAAACTAACATGGTGCATTCATGGGAAAAATGCCTTGTAGAAGAAGGTGATAAAGGGGAAATATTGATGGAGGGATGGGGAATTTCACTGTAAAAAAGGTGCAGGATTCTTCAAGCTCTTAAAAAACCAAAAGCATTGGTTGAAGGAACATGTTGTAAGTGCTCTAAACAAAGTAAGGGAAGCAAACTTCTGGTATGATCCATGGTTAAGAGGTAGAACTAGCAAGGTTTATTTCAAGAGATGGCGAAAAAATACGTATTGCAGAGGTATGGTCAAGTGAAGGGT
Organism: Lumnitzera racemosa; assembly: GCA_024138005.1. NCBI lineage: Eukaryota > Viridiplantae > Streptophyta > Magnoliopsida > Myrtales > Combretaceae > Lumnitzera > Lumnitzera racemosa. The sequence continues at coordinate 30,069,046 of JAMXBC010000010.1, forward strand.
AGGATGAAATAAAAATCAATTTCCTTATTGATGACTACATAGCCGCAAGATTAGGTACTTTTGATCCATCGATGCAGTATAATAATGACAAGGAAGAGATGAAAAAAAAAAATGAGGTGGCCATATGTAAATCCCTAAAATTCTCAACCTAATACCCAAAGTAGACCCTAGTATGCTTAAAGACTCTAAGAATTGACAAGGCTAGTTAAGATGAAAACCCTAAAATAATAACCAAAGATTTAATTACGTAGAAAACTTTTATACCCTAAATATATATAAACACTAAATATTGCGCTCGAAAGTGATAAAACCCTATATGAAAGTGCTAACTTACTATAATTTACCCTAAAACCCTAATTGATAATATATTTTCAATATCTTACCAAATCATTAGTAAAAGATCAAAGATAACTTTCAATTATTCATAAATGTATACAATACTAATTCAATTTACTAAAGACTAAGATATTGCATTATAGATTATATCTATCTTCCAATTATATAACTAGATTAATGTTATATAGAGTTAAGTGATTAGTTGATGTTTATATTACATATAGTAGACATTAGCATCCTAAATTATATATTTCATCATAGTTATGCTAAGTACCATACTAAATAATGTATTTAGGATATAAATACTTAGGAGGAGATCTCATTAACTATTTTTAGTAATCATTTCAATAAACCCCACATTTCCTTTTATTTTCTTAATTTTCTTCCCAATTTTCCTTAATTACCCTATTATGTACACATAAATTACGTCTAATTTAAAGAGTTGACTAAGTTAACATTTCACCAAGTCAAATGTTGACTAAAGTCAAAAGGTTAACCAAGTCAATATGTTGAAAAGTCAACACATGTATCATTGTTATCTAGAGTTTTCTTCTCTTTTCTTTTGATTTTTTTTTTCCTTTCTTTTCCCCCTTTTGCTGTCCCTTCATCCTCCTTCTAGACCCCTCTTCTATCTTCTTCTAAACACAACAAAACACCTTGTTTTCCCCCCTTACCAAAACCGTAACCCCCCTTGCTCCCTTATTCCCATACTTTCTTAACTTCACTTTCACATTTCTAACTATCAAAACAAACCACCATCTCATATATACTTGTCTTCCTTTTCATATTATAAAGAAGAAAAAGGTGTATTTTTATATGAATTCTTATCTTAATTAGTGATGAGTTGTATGAGCTAGGTTAGTGTAGGAAGCTTATGTAACATATGCTTTTGTGTTATGGAAAAAAGGAATCCTTATACTTATGCTTAGGAGTGTGTAAATACTTAGGTATACATGTAGAAATATCTATGTACATACAACAAGTAAATGCATAGAAGTCTATGTATAAGGGTTTAGTGAAATACTTAGTATAAGTATAGGAAACCCTTAAGTGTATGGAGAATGAGTACATATACATATGCTTAAGTATATGTATACAAGAATATACTTGATATACATGTGTATGGATACTCTTATACATAAGTATTTTCTATGTATCTAACCTAAAATTAGGACTATACATACATATAACTTACTAAATAAGCCTATAAAGTGCAAAAATATAGATTACATGAAGATTTATTAGAGGGTTATACAAGGCATACGAAAATATATATAATACCATATGTATATATAGGTACATGTATGGTATTTGTATAACTATACTAGTATATATATAAGTATATTATAAGTATATATATACATAACGCAAGTATAGGATACAAAAGCACTTAAGTGTCAAAGTTATACATAAATAATTTATAACATAATTATTTAAAATACCATAAGATAGTATAGTAAAATAAGAAACTATACAATATGTACAAATGTATACATATATAGGCCAAAATTACTTTAAGCCCATAACATACATTTCAAATTGAATTATCCTTATTTGAACATATAAAATAGTAATAACAATGTAAAATTATCTAAGTGTAAGAATCTAATGGCTAATTAAATCATTAAACACTAAAATATGGTATAAAACTAGACAATAAGAATATTGAAGCTTCAACAATTAAAATTTTAATAAATTTAATTCATATCATAAAACACGGGTCTTAACAACTAAAACAGACATCACCGTGTGAACGTGCATTCGAAAACAATAAAAAATGACTATAAGTTCATAAATATCGAAGATAGAATGAAAAAGTTACATATGATTAGCAATTAGGTTTAATTGAATAAAAACTGATAATAATCTAAGTAGACTAGGTAGATAGATATCTATAATTGTTAGTTAATTCAATTACTTATTATCTTTATTATCTCGTAATGATCAGATGATCCCGACGAGAGTGAGGATCTTTCGATCGATTGTTACAACTAGAGCGAGTCGCCATAGTCAAGTGAGTACTCTCAATAACTCTATACTTTGTTGCGCTTGTAGTTAGTGCACTTAATTGAATATTAATAACTTGATACATGGGGTTTCGAGATATGCATATGCTTGATATTGATTGAATACTGTGAGAAATATTGTTAAATACGATAATTGATGATTTAATTATATAATTGATTATTACATGATTTGGATGGTTTGCTGATATTGATTGATTGTCTCATAATTTGACTTAAATATATTTGGCTTATCTTAAATAAAAAGGGTCATGCATTATCCATACATTACAATACTTATTCCAGCCATCACTTCACGCGGAGGTAAAGAGAAGCCTTACAGAGATTTTTTCTATATATTAAAGTGTTTCTGTACAATGTATTTGTACAACATAACCTTATCCGAACTTATGGGCTTACTAAGCGATGGAGACGCCAACCGTATGGCTGAGGGTTAAGTTTAGAGATCTTCACTGTAGGGTGTGAGTGTGGATTGTAGGAGCAGCCTCATCGCTAGGCTTGGGATTTTGTGTACTATTAAATTTTTAAAAATGAAAAAATATTTTGTAAAATACAGAATTCAAAATTATAGTTAAAAACCCAGGTATTAAAGCCCGGTTGTGATTGGTGCTGATGTATCTCCAACCCTTATCTCAGAAGGCATTAAAATCCGATATTATATGTAGTACCGGTCAACTGCATATATTGTTTGGCATACTGCGTGTGCATGCATTTATATGTTATAATAATTGGATTGATAATTTGCTTACTAGTATACTATGAGGGATAACTTATTATGCTCTTATAGCTTATTCCTTAATAACTTCTCTCTTGCAGGTTGATAGATAATTAGGTATAGGTTAAGAGTTGAGCATTAAGTGTAAGTATTGAGATGTTTTAGAGGCTATATTTAGAGAAAGATTGTATTGCTCATTTGAGACTTTAAATGTTACTAGTACTTATACATTTAGATTTAGTAACTTCAATAAGTTTGAATTTTAAGTTATACTATTTGATCTTATCATTTGATAGGAGATACCGATTTTTTACGGTTCTAAAGAACTATGGAATATTGGATATCCATAGTTATTTATGTTCTATAATATATTAATTAATTAACAATTCAACATCCTTAGTAACTAATCATTTAGAGTCTTGCAATCTCTAACTTGCAAGACGATTTTCATATCATGGGTATATACATGTTATGGAAATTTTAGATTATCCTACTAAACCCCCTTTAGGGTCCTAACACCACAAGATGCCGATAGAGATGTCCATAGCAAAATTGTATATAATATGATGTACAAGGACAAAGGTAGTCGTGTGTGTAATGAAAAATGGGATTGGATATGGTACGTACCATGGACTATTCTTTCAGGACCCTAAAGATAAGCTTGGTATGATCCTGTAGACGAGAGACAAGATAAAGGAGATAAAGGTAAGAGATTCTCATGGCTTACTAGAGTAGAAAGGCCCAAGCTCGAACTCATGGAAGATTTTGGAAGATAGAAAGTTCTAAGAAGATTCCAAAGATGTCTAAGTAGGTAGATATGATTTAATTGTAACCATTAGATTAAATAAATCTCGATCATCCATTGAAATAAGCTACTTATATGTATAGGGGGTTTCCCTTCATTTATAGGCATTCATATATTGAGTAGGATTCAATTGGTAATTAGAGTCTCTCTCTCTCTATGTTCTCTCTCTATACTTTATAAGTGTGTTTTCTGGCTAACTTAGCCTTCCATAGTGTGGTTAAGAACTCTAAGTGCAGCACGAGAATGATTGAGGGAATTTCCTCGTGACAAGTGGTATCAAAGCCTAAGAAAGAGACTATGAATGGAGAAGATGTCTTCTAGACGAGATAAAAACACTTTAATGGTTGAGGAGTTAGTTAACCAGGAGGACCGCCTCACTACCAATCAAAGGGTTAGGTCCAAAGACTTGCTGAACTCCCTCATTAATAGGATGATTAAGACAGAGATGAGCATTCCGAAGGCTAAGAACAATTTGACAAGACACAAGGCTACCTTAAAGAGATGAAGGAAGACCATCGAGACGAGTTATAAGGGGCATTTAATCTAGCAATTAAGGAGCTCAAGCAACATAATGAGGCTATTGAAGAGAAGGGTGAAGCGCTCTGAACTTAAGTAAGAAGAAGCATAGAAAGCTGAAATTGATGCTACCATCATGATTATGTAGCAGGATATTAAAGACATTAAGTATCAATTGGAAACATGTTGAGTTGCTATTACTCATGGAGTAACTATCTAACCAATCATAAGGATGGAAGCAGTCAGAGTGTTTTAGGGAACATGATCCGTAAGGGATTTTTTTAGGAAAGTAGAATAGTACTTTGAGGCGATGAAGCTTGTCGATGATAGGAGTAAAATAAGGACGACAACCTATATATGAGTGATACGGTTATGATTTGGTGGAGAAGAAGGGTGAATGAGATAACCTCATGGCTACACTTCGTAACAGAGTTTCAAGATCAGTTCTCTCCCTAAAATGCAAAGAAGAAAGCCAAGATTAATCTCAAGCATCTCAAATAAGATACTAGTATAAAGTAGTATGTTCAAGAATTCTCAAAACTAATGCTAGAAATACTGGACCTCAACTTTGATGATACACTTGTTACTTTCATGGATTAAATAAATTTTGGCCATCCATTAAAAGGAGCTGCTTGTATATAGAGGGGGTCTCCCCTCATTTGTAGGCATTTAGATATTGAGTGGAATTTAGTTCGTAATCAAAGTCTCTCCCTCTCTTTATTTTCTCTCCCTAAACTTTGTGAGTATGTTTTCAAGTTGACTTAGTTTTCCTTAGTATGGTTAAGAACGCTAAGTATCGTACGAGAGCAATTAAGACAATTTACCTATGACACGCCTACCTACTATCCTATGTATATATAATATCCTAGGATTTCAAACCAATATGACAACCCTAAGTTTCAAGCCCTTAAATTTAGGATATATGGCAACTGTCACGCCCCGAAGCGATAAAGTCGTAACGGCCCTGCTGTGTAAACCATTCTAAGATAGAAGTTGGCTTTACAACCACTATCCTAGACTTGATCTACACAAAGCGTCCACAACTAACCCGCTTTGAAGTAAACAGTTTGTAATTTAAATAAATCATTTATCTAAGAAAGTGAGAAAATATATATATATATACTATAATTCATTTATTATAATTAACGTTTATAATATTTCACCGTAATATATTTCCTAGTTATTACATTATTCAGAAATGAAAATTATAAAATAAAAGCTTAGACCTTAAAAATATATGTTTGTTCTTAAAATGTTTTTCCTTATTCCCTAGGATCTAGTAGTTGCTAGTTTCAGAGTAGTTGCTAGTTTCAGAGTAGTTGCTAGTTTCAGAGTAGTTATAAGCCACTTCTTAGCCAGGACCTATACGATATCTATAGGGATGTGAGTAACCACAGCTCAGTAAGTTAGGATGGAGGACTTAAAATTAAACCACAAACATAAACAAGGTTATCAACCAAATCATTTGGTGTAATGCATGTTTAAGCAAATTCCATACACAACGTTATTCAGCTCGTCGTGAGATTAGAGAAATTACACCCGCTCTAATCCGTGTTAAGGAGTTATTGTTAATACAACAGCTCACAACCAAACCCAAGCTTGTACAATGAAGACATTGCTCCTCCTACGACTACCTTCGAACCATTAACTTCACCCTTGCCGCGACCTCCTCACCTATCATTTAGTTCTACTAAGGATGAAAAAAGGGACCATTATGCAATCCTGCACTATCCCTTCGAAGGGGTCAGTATTTGGCCGAAGAATCCTAGGTTTCTCTTAATGGGTTACCATACAAGTTTGATTATGATTACAAGTCATATATTTGATTAGGTTCAATTTAGGGTAATCGATCATTTCATACAAATCATATAATACAAACTAGAACAACAAACATAATCATAGTATTGCTCATAATCAAGCATTACTCATAATCAAGCACTACTCATAATCAAGCACATGCACACAACCAACTATCTAACAAGCACAACCAAGTATAATCTCAAGCCTCCAAAATACAGCAACATATTAATCCTAACTTACCTAGACTCCTTGCCCACTCACTAGAGATTCAGCTCCCTCAGGCCATCGCCGATCATCCCTATAACATAAACGTGTTTTTCAGTTTTTCATATAACTATTATAGGTTGGTTTTATCCTATAACGCTTATTGTTATCTTTTGTTTAAGGTTTAATATACTTAATTATCTAGGTATTAAGTTTTTGACAATTCTTCTTGAATCGTGTTAAGTTTCGTTTTAGGTTTCGCATCAATTTCTAAATTAGGTTTTTAGCTCAATTTTTGGTTAATGATTTATATGTACACCCTAAGAAATCATTCTGACCCATAATATGAAATGAATTGCATTATTTTTGGATATCCTAAATATTGTTTTTAGTCTCTAACTAGTGTTCTGGTCCGTACGGTACACCCGGATCCTAGTTTAATAACCGAATTTACCCCTGTTATGAGAAAATCTTATATTTTTCATATAATTACCCTAATTTAAGTTTCCTATCAGATTTATTGTATATTTTTATTATTATCATAATATCAATTTTTATTTTAATATCTTCTATTTATTATATTTCTAATAATTGTGTATTATGTACTATTACTTATTATGTACATAATACATATCTAATATTTTTATCACTCTAATCACCATCTCCCAAGATCAATTATCATTTCAAAATGTCTAAATTAATCCTAAATCAGATTTTACACCTAATTACCCTAATTTACAAAATTAACTTAAAATGTACTATTTTTCCCTATTAATTATTTATTATATAATTAGCCTAATAATTACATCTAACACCCTAAATACTAAAAGTATCATATTTCAACATCCTAAAACATATAATTATTCACTAAATCAGTAATTAACTATTTAATTACTTAATTAACCCTAAATTACCTATTTTATGCCTCATTTTAAGGCCTAAAAATTTTGAAAATTAATTTTTGAAAACGGGCTTCATAGCATTGTTTTATACTATCTAAGTAGTCTACACAAAAATTTTGGGCTCAAAACTACACTCCTAAGGTCATCCATTTCTAAATCGAAATATACTTGGTTTTGCATGATTTCTTAAGGAACATATATCATGGGACATATGTTCATCAAAATAATATTTTTCCTAAAAACTACATACAAAAATATTTCGTAATAACAAAATTTATAATTTTCTAAGAATATTTATTATTTTTTATAAAATTACACAAAATCAAGTTGGAAATCGAACACACCAATTTGGGTGGCTCTGACACCGTCGGTGGCCAGGGATATATCGGCCTACCTGGCCGCTACCACTACCATGTGGTGATGGTGGCCGTCTACTTCCAGCTACTCGTCGGGTTTAGGTTTTCCTTAAAAGCTCCAACTATATAAATTTTTTGTGATTTTTTCTAAATCCCTAATTTACTCTGAATTTTGCCTCTCTCTATTTTTCTTACTCTCCAAACTGACCAAATGAGTTTCTGAAATTTTCTTGCTATTTATAGAGCATTAGGGAAATTATTGTGTATTAATGACACAAAACAATTACCTTATGTATTTTTTTTCCACTTTCTATTTATTGCATTTTAATTGGTTGATTTTATTTCTTCAATTCCAGATTGCCACACCTCAATCTTAGATTTTTCCTCATTTTTTATAATTTTTCTTGATTTTTCCTTAATTAATTATGAATTTTCTTTAATTTTTTATTATTATTTTAACATATTTTGCTTATTTTAAGTAATTACGCGTATTTCTACCTACATGTAAATTCATATATAGTACAAATAAATATTTGTAAATATTATTTAGGTCATTTTATGATTTTTAGTATATATATAATTTATTTCTAGCGATTCGTTAATTATCGGAACGTATTTTACGCATTTTTGATAAATAATAAGTTATATACTTAAAATTTAAAAATTTTATATTCTTTTATTTATTGCTTATTTTCTTAAATTCGAACTTACAGGATCATTTTCACTAATATTTCTAACTTTATTTATAATTTAAACTCGATTGGATCTTTTAGTTGATCGAAACCCTAAGTAACTAGTTGTGTGGCTTACAGCAACATTATCCATTTAGTCTAAGCTTCATAGTAAGGCTAGAATAGTTAGAAGAAGTATCCTAGTAAAGTCAATTTCTTAAATTAATTTGAGAAAAATATGAATTTATCAATAAAGTCAACAATTATTGAAAACGTAAAATTCGAACTTTAAGATATAGCGAGATATTAAAGATAAATTATTTAATTTATAAAAATAATAAATGAATTTGAACTATATATAATATGCATATATTTACGTAGAATATACATTATATATATTCAATATATATAGATAAAAATAAGGTAAATTAGTATAAGATAATGGAAAATTAATTAAAAAATGGCTTGTTGAGTCATCAAATGATGTGATAACTTGATAATCACTTGGAGCGATGAGTCAACACCTAAATATCAAGGAAATGACACATGGCACTTAGTCAACATGTATGAAAATAAGGAAATAATGTGTTAACCCACTTTTTGACATGCAAAAATTCTTAAAACCAATAAATAAGACCGCTAACCTCATTTGCAACATTTTAGAAAACTATAAACATAAGAACATCATTTTAGAAAATTATAAAAAAATAAAATAAAATAAAAACAAAACAAATAATAGAGGTGAATCTAGTTTAGGGAAGTTTAATAGGTTATCAACAATCTAATATGAAACAACTTGGTGCTTTGAAGGCTAGCCAAGAGGGAGGTGATTCCAATAAGGAGTAATAGTCAGAGGGTAGTCGAAGGTATCCAATTTAGCAAAACCTATTTTCCGATTGTAAGCTTCTCCTATTTTCTAAAAATATCAAATCTACTTCGAAAAATTTGAAAAAAAAAATGTTTTCTAAGGTTATTTTAGGTGTAGATTAATGTAGTAGTTTTATTTTAATTAAACAATTAGTGAAAATATAAGATGCTTAAGGAATGGCTCTATTTGGCCGAAAAATAACTTAAATTTTAAAAATATTAGATGATGTTATTTCAAGCTCAATTTTTATATATAATACACTTAATATATAAATATTTAATTTTGGTAACAATAATTTTTTAAAATAAATCTATTTACTATTTTTTATATTTATTTTGGATAAATTCGCTAATTTTACTAAATTGTTGAAATAATTGGTTTTTGAGTAAAAATATTAGATGATGTTATTTCAAGCTCAATTTTAAGTTGTATACATAAAGTTGTAACCAAATATCTAGCTAAACTCCATTGTAGCACTCCCATTATCATATAAATAATCTTGTCTTTTGATGAATAAGTAAGTTGAGTTAAGTTTTCAACAGGTATTCTTGTATAATGGTACATCTCATACTAAGCCGGGATGTAATAGTATGCAACACTCGTTATGGTGAATAAGTTAAAATGGATTGCCAACAAAAGACAAACTTATAAAAAGGAGCATCATGGTTAATCAAGAGTGTGTATTTTGTAGTGATAGTATGGAGGATGATGAACATTTTCTCATTAGATGTCTTAATATTAGGAGAGCATGGAAATTTTAGGGATGGAAATTGATTCCCATTGCTAATCAGTTAGATACTTTTCTAAATTAGATCAAACAAAACGCCCATATTCAAAAGATGCCATGGAGTGCCAATAAATATCTAAAAAATGATGTTTTTCCTATTTGCATTGAGAGGAATTTAGAGGGAAGGAAATGATGGGACATTTTGTACAAGTGGCAATGTGTAAGATTGGATGAGGCTAGTCCAAAAAGAAGCAAATGAGTGGTGGACGATTAAGAAGAGATAGAAAAAGGGAGGTACTACTTAGGAAATAGCTACTTCTTAGAAGTGACCACCTGAAGATTACATTAAAACAAATTGTGATGCAGTAATAGACTGGAAGAATACGAAGGCAACAACATTATAGTTGGTAGAACTTGGTAAGGTTGGATCTTAAGAGGAATTGTTAGAAAACTAGTGGGAGTTACTCTAGTGGAAATGGAAATGTAGGCTATAGTATATACTATGTGCCTACCTGTGACAATATGGGAAAAAATTAAAATAGAATCTGACTGTAAGATGGCTATTGACCTTGTTGAAAAAGGATGTGCAAACTCCAATTTAAGCTTAGCAATCGTTTGACACTGCAAAAACCTTATACATAAATTTTCTTATATTTGTTTTTGCAAGAATGCTGATGAAGCTAATCAAGTTGAAGATGTGCTAGCAAAGGAAGGCTTCTCTTCAGATAATAATAGCACTTTTGATTTTATGTTTCCATAATTAAGTTTGTTGTTTTAAACTCTAGAGTAGACTAGAGTGTTGCTATTACCTAGCAGAGAGGGAGTGAAAATACTCGGGTACTAGTATGTATGGTTGAACTTTATGATGCTTTTGTTGCTTATGTTTAATAAATTTACTCAAAAAAAAAAGAGGATTAACTAAAATGTTGACAGTATTTAAAACTAAAAAAAAGTTACACATTTTTATTTTTTAATAAGAAAAGGTTCAATTTAACTTAGCCCTACGAATTGAACCATGAACCATTTAGACCTTCTTCAAATTGAATCGTAAGCCAAACCAAAACACAAACAAATCACATTTTGCAGTTTGATGTGGTTTGATTTAGTTCTTGGTTCCATTCGATTGTTACAAATTATATACAGTACATTTACTTATTCATATAAAGAACAACTGAAGATAAATTAATAAATAGTATCCAATTTTAAAGTTATTTAAATAATTTGGAATAATTTTCTATAGCACAGTATAAAAGACAAGAGCTTCCAAAATTATATTACATATGATAGAAAAATTATGAAAATGCATTAGTGATACCATAACAAGATAAGATATAAAAAAGGAAAGAACTTCTAAAAATATATATATTATAATATGAATTGATAAAACAAATATAGAAATAAATTGATGATAGCACTAAAAGATGAAATATAAAAAAACAAAAAACAAAAAGCTCTTCAAACTATGTATTATAATATAATATGATAGAAAAAATTATGGAAATGCATCAGTAATACCATAAAAAGATAAGATATAAAAAGGGAAAGAATTTTGTAAATTATATAGCATAATATAACATGATATGATTTGATAAAAAGAATATAAAAATGTTAATGATACTATAAAAAGATAGAATATAAAAAAAGAAAGAGTTTTCAAGACTATATATTATAATATGATATGATATGACTAAAAAAAATTATATAAATGCACTAATGATACCATAAAAAAGATAGAATATGAAAAAGGAAAAAGTTTTCAACACTATATAGTATAATATGATATAATTTGATAAAAAATATTAATAAAAATGTAGTAATGACACCATAAAAAGGTTGAATTCAAAGGAAAAAGTCATTGAAATTATATATTATAATATGATATAGTTTGACAAAAAAATCATGGAAATACATAAATGATAACATAGAAGGTAGAACATAAAAAATGCAAAACTTTTCTAAGTTATATATTATAATATGATATAATTTGACAAAAAAAAATAATGGCAAATATAACTGCTAAAATTTTGCTAATGGAAAATATAATATAGAAGGTAAGAGATGCCAAAACTATATATTTTGATACAATATGATATAACAATATGGTATGATTTGACAAAAAATTGTGGAATTACATTAATCATACCATAAAAGTTCAAGACTTTTTTCTTTTAATAGCTAAGGGCTTTAAACGATTGATAAATAGGGAATAAAACATATCTAAGAATTGTTAGCATTTAGTAAATTCATGTATACAATTAAAAACATAAATTGACAATTGGCAATTATCTATAAGACATCTATTTGGTTTCTTTAGTCTTTTTTATTATTTTGTTATTTATAACTTTACAATAACACCCTTGTATTAAAAGCTAATATTATATTTACAATAATAGTTAAAAAAAATATATAACTGCAATTTTTGAAAATGTCTAAATAGACATTTTAAGCACGTTTTATCTTTTTCAATGCCTATCATCTTTCTCTCTCTAAAATCAATTTAGAAACTTTTCTCTTCTCTTCCTACATTATTTATTTCCTTTTTCCCTCCATTTATTGATGTAAATGCCAATTATACTCACCCATAATTTCATTTCCTTTTTCTTCATTTATAGTTTCTATTATAAAATTAATTACTTTAATAAACCTTTGAGATTTGAGATTGGTTACATAGTTTGATGACTTTAGATTGAGAATAATGCTCTTTATCTATATCTATATCATTAAAGTGAAAGTAGAGGGATTTAGTGTCTTTTTTAATTTACCTGAATCGCCCTTTTGGTGATATTAATATTTCATATTATTTACCATCTTTAATTATACATCACATGTCTCTCATAAGAATTCATTGGGACTAGAAATGTCAATTACCTCAATAAACCTTCAATAATGAAAACAATAGTATCTATATATAGCATTTTACATCTACTACATCAATGTAAAGTCAAATTATAGTAAATACACATTTATAACTCTAAAAAATATTGAGCAAACCAATTAAAGCACATAATTTCAAGGAATCTCTCTCTTTTTCTCTCTCCTACTTACAGCCAGCCCATAAATTCAAGGAATCTATAAATTTAAAAGTTACTGTAGAGGGAAAAATCTGACTAATGGGCTTCAAGCCTAATAACGAAATAGATTTAACTCTTTAAGTTAGGGTAATAGGGCCCAGAGAGTCAAGCCCATGAAATTTAAGATGATCAAGAAAGATTTGACATAGTGGGCTTAAAGTAGGACCCGTTGGATTGGTCCGCCCAATCTAACCTTTCTTAGTTTAGCTCACACTAAAAGTTAATTAAGCCCTTTATTTAGGTCTAAACCCATGAAAAAAGCCTACTTGATATCCATCTATAAAAGACTTCAATATTAGTTGTTGATCAACATAATGATCCAATAGAAGCAACTTACCTACTATTTCCTATAAATACCCCCTTCACTTTCTCATTTAGATAGGAGATAAATTCCAACAAATTCTATTACTTTACTGGAATCTTACCTCAAAGATTAACCACTCAAACATCCTAAGAACACTATCTCGTTTTTCATCCATTGTAGAGTTTTATGCCATTGTGCTCCTTCACCCGTCACCTTACGTATTAGAGGCTACCAAGACTGCTTACTCCCCTTCCTTGTCTTACCTCACTTGATCATCCCATACATACAAGTCAAATCATTTTCTTAGTTACATGTAGCGCGATCGGTTATGTAGTACACATGTGACCTCTTACAACTTAAACCCCCTATACATTTCTTTTGGCAACTCTACTAGGGAGGAAAGATTTGACATTCACGTTATAGTAACTTCACAAAGAAAACCCAGTAATCCTACGGATAGCAATGATTAAAAGCAAGATGGTACTATTGCTTCCAACAATCAAAATTCATGTCCGATTAGGGGTATGAACCAAGGAGATGGTACTTAAGAAATTGTTCCCAACAATGCACTACTAGCGCAAGAGCTGTGATAAACTAATCAGAATCTAAATGAGCTTCAAGCAATATTTGCCCAATGTGTACCTATATTGGCTATTTTCATTGCTTTGCAATAAAGGACAACTACTATGAGTCCCTCCAATGCGATGCAACAATTTGTTACATAAGCTTATTAACCATTTAATCCCTTAATTACTAGCGAGCAAGACATTCCAAGGTTGACGAGCAACCTCTTGCAATGGAACTTGTACCTACACAACATACCTTACCTAAACTGATAAATCAAGGAATTCAGATGAGAGGTTCGTCATCTTCGCTATTTCTCCACATATTACAATTTTTGAGTCTATATACCCTACCCCTATGAATTTAGCTCCTGCGAATTCTATCCTTACGAATTTTATCCTTGCGATGCTAGAGTCAGCTCCAATAAGTATAGGCCTTGAATAATCGGACATGGTCCGATTTGCTTCATTCCCATTGTTAGCCATATGTAGTGGACCTTCTTGCTCAATGAATTGAGTGTTCGTCTCTTCACCTTCTTCCTTGAATTCAACGATTGACTCGTCATCAATGGTCGCCACAATTTGTCTAAGTCGCGATCTCAAATTTTGAAGGGCAGTTCTCTCAATTTCAGGATTAAGTTATACCAAATCTTCCGGGTTACTTCGAGTCATGCACTGCAAGGGCAAGAAATATAGAATCAAATGCAGCTCTAGCTAAAAAAAAAAAGAAGAAATGGTCAAAGTAATAAAGCAACTAGTGTTCTTAATATCGAAAATCCCCGGCAGCGGTGCCAAAAACTTGATATCAGGCAAGTGCACCTATCAGTTTTAATATAGCGGATGTGAGTTCGAGTCGATCCCTCAGAGACTTCGAGTATTAATAGTAACCTTAGCTTTATTATCTAACCAGAAAATTATGAAAGTTTGAATTAATTAAAAATACTAAAATTAACAAACTAACTTAATTATAAGACTTAATTAAGGAATTGAAAAAACGATAAAATCAAGAACGACTTCAAGAAAGTAATAACGCATTTAGGAATTATTTCCCCTAGAGTTTAACATGTGATCACTTAAAATATATTCAATTCGGTTTCTATATTTCTTGACCGGAGGGATTCACAACTAAAGTTAATACCTTTCTCAAGCATATTAACCCTAATCCTAAATTATTTACTGGAATCTCTTCACTTAGTAATATAATTTAGAATCGCATTAATGTATAATGAATTCCCATACAATTAATTAACTTTCCGGAAGAAACATGTATCTTATCTCTAAGTATACATGTAATCCTCTTCAATTATGTAAAGATCTAATTACATATGTAATTTCTCAATCAACATGCATAATATCATATATTGATATTCTAGAAATATCAATCAATAATTAAATGACATAATCGAATCAAGTAAAAATAGAAACTTTATTGAAATTTCTAAATCAATCCAAGAATCACATGAAACCCTAGGTTCCATAATCCTAAATACTCAAATTCTAAGCTATCATAATGAATCTAAAAACGAGTTTCATCAATAATATAAAATAAAACATGGAAACCCCTTTTGATTGATGAACAATCTCTCTAATCTTGAAGTTGATGTTGTTCCGCCTCTTTCTTGATGTTGTTCCTTAAGTCTCTTTCTCTTCTCTTGTGTCTCTCCGTTTCTGTAATGTCTCTCATGTCTTTTGAAACCCTAAGATATCCTTTTATATGTGTATTACAAAGATTTTGTTTTCGTCACAAGACACGGCCTGGAACATGGCCGTATCCCTAGGTCGTGTAACTTTCTATACTAAGGCAAAATTTTCTACACAACTTCATAACTTCTTCATTTGAACTCCGATTTGAGTGAAATTTGATTCATTTTCTTCGTTTTCGATCCTAGAACGCGTTCAAACCTAGAAATCAAAATTTTACTCAATAAATATCAATTTCTTTAAAGAAAACCAAAAATGTGAGGAAAATACTATAAAATCATCCTATGAAATATGTTTAAAATCCGAGTTAACAAATGTTTTCTGAATACGTAATTTATCTTGAAAATCTTTCCTTGGCTTCCTTTATAGTGTTAGTAAAAAATGTTTAATAGACCAACAATTTAGTGGGACGATAAAGAAATAAAATTGCAAGATTTAACAAGTATATACCTTTAGTGAATTTAACCTAAGAGGAGAGTCCTAAAGGAGTAAAGAAATCTAAAAGTAAAAAGCTTGTAAACACCAAACTATCTTTAGTGTACCTATGCTTAATGGGAAAAGTGTATGCATTACTTGACCAATGGTTACAAGATGGAAATATCAGACTTCTTAGAGTTAAACGCTTACCGACTGATGAGGAAAAAGTAACCCTAAGTTTTGCAAGTTTCATAAGAGCGTAGGCCACCCTACAAAAGATTGTTGGATACTAAAGAAAATATTTAATGAATGTGTCCAAAAAGGAGAATTAATTATTGAAGATAGCAATGTCTGAAATCATCTACTTCTAGCTCACAACACCAACATAGTGTTGTGAATGTTATCACTGATGACCTTATAAAGCTGGAAAGTATGGACATATAGCCAGTCGAGGTGTACGAAGATAAGCATGGAGGATCTAAGGTCAAGATGAGTAGAGATGACAGCGTTGTCCTCACTTTGTTAAACACTGCTAATGTTAGGAATTTCTTTGATCTTATTAGCTTTGATAATAATTCTTGATTTGGGGCAGTGACCATGCTTATGAAGATTGCATAACGTTAATATAAGCAACATACTACAGGACATCCTGTAAAGAGATTGGTTTCAATGAATGAAAATACAATTATGTTTACTAATGCTAACATGTATATAAGGAATCTTAATCATAATCACCCTCTATATATGAAAAGCATACTCAACGGTTATCCTATCAAGAAAACTTTCATCAACAATGGATCCTCACTCAATGTTATGCCAATGTATACTTTCAAAGCTACAAAGATAGACATTTAACACTTAGTAAGACAACCTATCCTATTAAACAGCTTCTATGAATCTTCCATGAAGACAAGAAGGTGTGTTAAAGTAGATTTCAATGTTAGATCTATCCATAGCCCCACATGGTTCCATATGATTGATGCACCTATATCCTACCTCCTCCTTATAGAAAGGACATGGCTTTATGATTACGACATGGATGAGGTGTGTCAAAATGTAGGTTTCAATGTTAGATCTATCCATAGCCCCTCATGGTTCCATATGATTGATGCACCTATATCCTACCTCCTCCTTATAGGAAGGACATGGTTGCATGATCACCATATGATACCCTCAACATGGCATCAATGCATTAAAGGTCATTAGAATGAGAAGGATGCCTTTACTCTTGCAACAACAAACCCATTTACATATAATGAACTACATTTTGCTAAATTAGCTTTTTTCAATGAATATGAAGAAGCAGCATCGCAAAATGTAAAAGCACCTCTTAATGCATCACTATCCATAGGGGAAGAAGCTTATGCTCAAGCATCTAGAAAGAAAAGGATGCACGGTTGTCAAGGAGGTGTAAAGAAATGCAAGTGAACGAATAATATTATAAAAACCAAAGATACTTCATAAAAAGAGGTAAGAAAACTACTAAGAGAAAAGGATGACCTTACTAGTTTTCTCTCTCCTCTTTTCTTGTTACATGCAAATGAAGCGATAGTTGCTTCTTATAAATGAAAGAAGTTTCTTTCTCTATCACTAATATTATCTTATAGAACATGATTGCATCTATTTGTATTTCTTTATTACCATTGTCGCTGCTAAGTAAAAGCCTACTCTCCTAAGTAGCAAAGCTTATCCCTATAGAATAATTTACATCTTATTGGGGGAATTTGAACCCTCTTGATAGTTTAAAAGAAAATTGATAGTAAACATGACATCTAGTATACACGTTGTTTCTACTTGGTAAAGAGCTTTGACTCCTAAGCATACGATGATGGACTTGGCTCATACGTGCGGCCTAGTAAGAGCATTACCTCTTAAGTGTAAACAAGCTGCAATATTTTTTCATATTTATAATGCTATCTAGTTTATCCAAAGGTTTCTTACCATCAAGTAGTAGAAACAATCCCATTGATGAGTATATTAACATACTAATACTTCAATCCAGGTAATACCCTAGCAAACTATATTACATAATCGAGTAGTGGAAAATACCCCCTTAACTAATGAAAATAATTATTATCCCAAGCAATTCATGCCACTATCACTACCTATGCACGATTTAACACTTCTCAAAGGGGATATTTTAGATATTATCATTCACAAGTAAAAGTCTTGCCTTAATACATGAGATGATATATGAGCCCTTAGATCATTAAGTTTAAGTAAACTCACAATTATGTCTATTCCATGAGAGATCTCTTAGATCATTAAGTCTAAGCAATCTCAGATCGAGCATAAGAGATCCCTTAGATCATTGTGTCTAAGGCTTCTTAGATCAAAGATTCTAAGCTGTCTTAAAGTTATGACAATCTAGAAATTTGAAGTTCATGTCACTTAACACTAGTGTACCAAGGTAAAGCCCTTGCTCCCAAGGGCATGGTGACATATTAGCTACTATTGCTACATGGTTGATATTTTATTCTCAAGGATACGAAGCCTTGAAAGTTTCATAGAAAGCAAAACTATCTCATTATATTACTTTGGATCATAGCGCTACTTAGTTGATGCATTACTCTTAAGCACTTAGAGTTCTTTTACAAAAATAAGTAAGTACAAAAGTTGATAAATAGACTTTATCATCTATATTGACTTCTTATATTTTATTACAATTGGGATCACAAAAAAAAAAAAGAAAGAAAGAAAGAAAGGAAGGAAGTTATAATATCGTGATAAAAAGAGATTATAATTAAGGGCTTAAGTCAATGTTTACTGTTACAAGTGTTGCTTTGAAGTTAAGTCTATGTACTCTTTTAAGACATAAGGACTTACAAAGACAAACGACTAAGATATAATACTTGGTTTCCAATGTTGTCATGAAGGAATGAGGTATCAAGACTTTTTGACTTGTTTAGTCACTAAGTGTAGATAATTAAGGGAAGAAACTATAAATAGATACGGTTCATGAAGAAGCTAGCCTTCGTATGATGATTGCTATTCATGATACTCGCTTTATACAATGCCCCATGGTGTCACATCCAAAGTGTACATGCTCATGTTGTGTGAGCACACATGACACTTGGTGTACATGTCCATGGATGCTTGATGGGCACATGTGCACAAGTCCAACTGCAAGCATGTTTACATCTTTCAATATGATATGCTTACATGTAACACTACCTAATTTGGAGGATATCATTGGTGAAGCTTTTCATTACACAAGATCACCCTTACATGATACTATACAACCTCTTCATAAGATGCATGTTGGATTTCACACCTTACACGACCTTCAGAGCATAATGATTACTTCACATGATTATTTATATTTAATCTTAGTACAATGTTCACAATAATGGAATGGCATTACATTAGTTTATGATGGTTCAAGTAGCTCTTACTCTTAAAAGTGATAGCAACAATTAGATGGAATTACTACCATTTGGGGGAAGAGAAATAGATGAAAAGTGATTGGACAATATTAGTTTGATCACTTGATGCTTTTTTACCTACAGAATATAAGGAATTACGAAAATTTAGTCCATCAAGATGAAGCGTGTATCTAGGATGTAATATGTATTAAGGTAGAATGAGAGTCTTGTTTGGCATATGAAATAATGGAACAAAAGGATTAGTCTAAGTTGTTGTGGCATGAGATGGTATAATAGAAAATATTGCCTAATGTTTCAACTCTTACTACATGTAAATAGATCCCTCAAGTGGAGTGTATAATGAATGGGATGATTCATAGAAGCCAGCAACTCAATTACTTATTATAGTGCTGTTGGAAAATAGTTATTGTTTAAGATGAGTGTTGGCCATCTAGTGCTATTTCATCTAACACATTGACTGATGGGTATTGCAACAAATCTCATAATACAATCTTGCACAACCTTTCTTTCTTAGTAGAAAAAAATGTGAATGAAAAGTACTATTGAATTGATTTGGGTTCATGAATCTTAGAAATAGTAATAGTAAGAATTCTTGATATTTCTCAATTCAAAAATCCAGGATTTGAGTTGATGTCCCTTGTAACATATGCAATCCTTCCTTATAAAACAATTAAAGAAGGCACATACATTTTTTAGAAAAAAAAAAAAAAGAGACGCATACATGTATAAGCCTTCAAGTCAATCAATTTTTGCCAAAGTGTATGCATCTTCTTTGTAAAATAATCGATTATAATGAAGATGCAGTATATGCTCTTTCAATCCACCGTAATTCATTTGAACAAGGCAAAGACACGTACAATATATGCAACGCCTTTGCCACCTACTTGCATAACAACTTTTTGAAGGTCCTTTTTTTTCTTTGTTTAATAGTTATTTTGAGAAATCCTAAATCTGTACAAATCATGGTATGGGACAAAGGCTAGATATGGATTTTGCTATTTACCAAAGTAGTTATGAGGAAAGAGATACAATATCTCATTAATCCCATGATGGCATTTGAGCTAGTGAGAAGGAAAGCTTTGGTGCAATTCTTAAGTCGTTCTTTGGTGACTTTACCTCACATTACGCCGATTAAATGCATTTATAGAAAGCTTTGTTGCAACTCAAAAAATCCTCTCATTGTATGATCTAAAAGAAGCAATTTGTTGGAAGGAGGGGATTAAAAATGTTGAAGAGCTTGAATTGGGCCCTATTCTACAGCATCCCCTTGTTGTAAAATATTTTCAGCCTAGTGATGACATGACTAAAGTGTTCAACATAACAACTAAGGATATAGCATTGATGCAAACTATGATCTAGAATAAACAAGACCAGTTACTAAATGGATCTAAGCTTACAAAGAACTTAAAAGGGAAGTGATAAGGAATGGGTGGAAGGGCAAATGTGAATGAAGAATAAGCAAAAACCCACAAACAACTCTAGAAGATATGACACAGCAATGGAACTTCTGAAGACTTACGACATTATTCGATATAACATACGAATCGGTTCAGTAAGGTTACTCACCACCTAGTCTTACTCAAAGGTTAAGATAAGAGTGATGTTGAGAGTAAATAAGTAGTGTTTACGCAAGGATGAAAAAATACTTAAGTATATTAATGATATTTTGTCTATCTTACGGCTACAAGTACAAGGATATTTATACTAAAGAATTTAGGGCAATATGCCTAAAAAGAAAAAGACAAAAAGAGTGTTACCCTAAAGAAGTAATGTATAAAAATACAAAAAGGTCAAAATGAATATTCTAAAAAAGTAATGGTTAGTAGAGCAGGTCTACACATGGTCCTGTAAATGTGGTAATGTTACATTGGTAAGGCTATTTGAGGATGCAGATAAAAATGTACAGACAGGTTGCTTGTTTGAGCAGGGGTGGCTAAGGTTCAATTTGAAGTCTCTTTCTTCATCTAGGGAAGATTGAAGCCAGGTAAGTGGTTGGTTCAAGAATGAATGTGAGAGGGTAAGGATTAGCAGTTTTCTCGGAATACTGTTTTTAGGCACATAATCTCTAAAAAATAGGCAGTCATTTGGCTTAACATGAAGGGTAACTCGGCAAAAAAGTACTTGGCTTCTATAATAGTTGGTTAAAGTAGAATCCGGCTTGCTAAGCCTTCCAGTCCTTGAGCTCGGTTGCAGGTCAAAGATCTAATAGCCTAATTCCTATCATTCCTTCTAAGTTAATTCAGATTTGAAATCAAATCTGAATGGTCTTTGATCAGCTCCTCGTTGGGGTGATATGGATTGAGGTCAGCAACATTGAAGGTGTTAGAAACCCCATAGTCTTTGAGCAGCTCAAATCTATAGGTGTTATCATTAATACTCTAGGGGATTCTGAATAGTCCTTCAACTCTAGCAGATAATTTGTTTCTCCTCCTGCTCGGAAACTACTCCTTACTGAGGTGCAACCATACCAAGTCTCCTAGCTGGAATTGTTTAGCTATCTTACCATTGGTCTTCACTGGCATTCTTTTAGCAGCTTGATCGATGTGCCAAGTGACTTTATCATAGATGTGCTCGAAGGGATTGTGCTCTAGCCAAAGTGTTAGGATCCTCTTGTGCAGATACAGCTGCAAGGATCCTCTTATGCAGGTACAGGTACAAGGGTGTGATTGAGGAGCAACATGGGATAGAAACCATAGACCACTTTAAAAGGAGTCTACTTATTGGTGTCATGCACTATCTAGTTGTAAAAGAACTCGACCATTGGTAAGTAAACGTCCCAATCCGCCAAGTTCTTGCCCACTGTAGCTCAAAGTAGTAATCCTAATATACGATTAACTACCTCTGTTTGGCTGTCAATTTAAGGGTAACAAGAAGTACTGAATAGTAGTTTGGTCCCCATCTGATGCCATAAAGTCCTCCAAAAATGGATTAAGAATTTCAGGTCTTTATCAGAGACTACACTTCTTGATATGCCATATATCTGCACAATCTCCTACAAGAAAAGAGAAGCAATAGCCGAAGTATCGTTAGTTTTGGAGCAAGGCATAAAGTGTTCCATTTTGCTAAACTAACCTATTACAACCATTATAGAATCTTTACCTAAAGTAGTTCATGTTAGTTCGAGAGCAAAGTTCGTGCTCAATTCAATCTACGGCTTCGTTAAGATAGGTAATACATTGCTTTTTCTTGCTCGGCTCGGTACTTAGCCTTCTTGCATACAGCACAGCTTTTGATAACTTAGTGTACATCTCTCCTTATTCTTGACCAAGAGAATCGACCATTCAACAGTTTACAGGTCCTTCTTTCTCTAAAGTGTCTGGAGAGTCCTTTACTATGTGCTTCCTTGATTAATAACTCCCTTAGGGAATAAGTCGATACACATAATTTTCTACTTCGGAACAAGTAATAATTCTCTACATGATACTCGTCCACTGTTCTTCCATTAATG
Organism: Lumnitzera racemosa; assembly: GCA_024138005.1. Classification (NCBI taxonomy): domain Eukaryota; kingdom Viridiplantae; phylum Streptophyta; class Magnoliopsida; order Myrtales; family Combretaceae; genus Lumnitzera; species Lumnitzera racemosa. The sequence goes on from JAMXBC010000010.1 coordinate 30,091,860, forward strand.
CATCACATAATTATGGGTCTAAAGTGTGAATCCTCAAAATACCATTATTTAATACTTACATACCCAAATAGCTTGATCTGTAGTTTGGTTAAAAGCACATATCTTACTAAAAAAACATTCGCAACTATGTTACTCTTTCCCTACTTGTATTTTATTATAAAATTCAATCCTTCAAGGAATTCAATCCATCTTGTTTGCCGCTTAAACAACTTGGTCTTGCTTCAGAGGTACCTTAGTGATTCATGATTAGTATATATAACAAATTCTCTCGATAGTAAATAATGTTGCTACAAGTACAGTGCTTAGATCAGTGCCAAGAGTTCCTTGTCATACACGGAGTAATTTATCTTTAGTCCTTTAAGCTTCTCATTATGGAAGGTGATTGGTCAGCCTTCCTGCATTAGGATAGCACCGCTTCGAATGCCTGATGCATTACATTCTAGCTCAAATATTTTCTCGAAGTTAGTTAGAACTAACACCAGGGCGGAGGTCAATCTTTCTTTTACTTGAGCAAAACTCCTCTCCTCCCTTTCTCCCCATCGAAAGTCAATGTTCTTCTCTATGAGTTCAGTAAGTAGCGTGGCGAAGGTACTGAAATTCTTGATGAATCGTCAATAGAATGAAGCCAGTCTATGGAAACTTCTTACGTCGACACAAGTAGTAGGAGTCGGCTACTCTGTAATTACTTAGATCTTTTCATCATCCACTTGTAAGTTTCCTCCATTGACTACGTAACCCAAGAATACCACTTCTTCCTAACAAAAGCAACATTTCCTAAGATTACCGAATAGTCTCTCGGTATGGAGGATGTCTAGAATGACTTAAAGGTGTTCATAGTGACTCGATGTGTCAGCGTTGTAAACTAGGATATCGTCAAAGTATACTACGACATACTTCCTAATTAGATGTCTCAGCATATGATTCATTAGTCTCATGAAAGTACTCGGGGCATTCAACAATCCAAAGGGCATAACCATCCATTTATATAAACCATATCGAGTCTTGAACACCGTTTTCCACTTGTCTCCTAGCCTTTTGTGGATTTGATGGTAGCTAGACTTAAGATCAATCTTACTGAAAATCTTAGCTCCACTTAGTTCATCTAACATATCTTCCAACCTTAGGATAGGATACCTATACTTAATCATAATCTTGTTCACAACTCGACTATCTGCATACATCTACCCAGCACCAGAAGTGCCGATACGGTGTAAGGGCTGAGACTTTCTCTGACATATCCCCTCTCCAGCAACTCATTGACTTAACGTTAGAGCTTAAAAGCCTATTTGGGATTTATCCGATAGGCTGGCTTATTTGAAAGTACAGTGTCGGGTATTAAGTCGATGTAGTGCTCTATGCCTCAAGTTAGGCATAACCCCTCAGATAACTATTTTGGGAACAGGTTGGCATATTCGTCAAGCAACTCTTTGATTTCCTAAGGTAGTTCACCTCGCTCCCTCATCTCTAGTAGGCACCTAACCAACATAAGGATCAGCTCGTCAGCATTGATGGCCTCTTAAAGCTCGTCTCTACTGGTCACCAAAGCCTTCTTCAATCTGCGAGCAAGTTTTGTCTACAATTTATTAACTTCTCTCGACAGCATCCGGTTCAGTGTGATCTTCCAGCCATCCTTCTTGAACATATACGTGTTCTTCTTGTAGTCATCATGGATCACTCTCCTATCAAATAGCTATAACCTACCTAGCAACACGTTGGAAGCATACATGGGCAGCATGTCGTAGAGAATCTGGTCAGAGTAATTTCCTATAGTGATCTGTAGTAGTATTTGTTGAGTGACATGTAGTGCCCCTTTTTCACTCAACCAGTGCAACCTATACTGCTTTGGATGTGCAATAGTTGGCAACTTCAATTTTGAAATAAGATCAACTAATGCCACATTGGTGTAACTTCCACTATTTGCAACAAGGGTACACACCTAAGTACTCATACTACAAGTGATATGAAACAAATTCTCTCTTTACTCTTCCTTTTGTGAGGGTTGTATGTTCATTGTGCATCGATAACCATGATCAACTGGTCTAAGTCCTCGGTGAACACATCTTCGTCGATCAGTTCTTTCTTAGCATTTTCTTTCTTGGTGGGGTTCTCCTCCTCATCGAGTTCCTCATCTATACTATTTTCTACCTTTAGCTTCGGGATGTTTCCCTTGATGACCATGGTCTATTGGTTTGGGCATTGAGTAGCCATATGTCAAAACCATGGGTACTTGAAACACTTGATCTGGCTCATCTTCCTGCTTGATTCTTATCTCTTCTCATAAGTTCAGCTCGATACTTCACCGTCAGGTTAGCCTTTCTGATCAGCTCAAAAATCCATCTTTTGGCTCAACTCGATACTCGACTAAGCTCAGTGACTTACTTATCTTAGTCGATTAGTCAGCATCCTGGCTAGTATTCGGCTCCTTCTTTGCTTCTTTACTCGCTGGGCTATTCTGATGGCCCCATCCATTGTTGTGAATTGCTAGAGTTCTACAATGTCTCGAATGTCATCTCTTAACCTAATAATGAATCTTAAGACTGTTCACGCTAGGAGCTCCTCCGCTTTACATCAAATCATAAGCATTTGGAATTCCTGAACATACTCATCAATTGTTTAGCCTCCTTATTTCAACTCTTGAAGCCGAGTGAAAGTATTCTATAGGTAAGTTTCCAGCACAAATTTATTTCTCAATATTCTCTTCATCTCAGGCCATGTATCAATCTCTTGGTATTCCTCTCGCCTCCTCATAGACTAGAAATTCTTCCACTACATGGTGGTATACCCGGAGAATTCAATAGCAGCAATTGTTACCTTTTCATAGTCTTGGTACTGATTATAATTAAAAACATGCTTCACCTTTTCTTCCCACTCCAAATATTGGTTAGCATTCCTAGATCTATTAAAGCTCAGAATCTAATACTTCATATGGTTGGATGCTTTGAGCACTCGGACTCACTCTTCTTCAAAATACTCTTTCTCATCCTCTTCATCCTATTCCCTTAAGTTTATCCTTCGTTTGATTTGTCTGCCTACTCCTTCACCTCGAACTGGTTGAGCTGGGTTTTGTCCTCTAATCGGTTGAGTAGCTTGTGGGGTGTTTTGCACTACTTCAGTGGGTCGGTAAGCCAATGCATAAGCAACTTAGGCCATATCTACCAAGAGGTTAGCTACCTTATTAAGTCTCTTGTTAGTGCCTCTCGAAATTCCTTGAGACTGTCGTCTAGGTGGATAACTCTACTATTATCATCTCTCATACCAACATTCACACTTGAGTTAGTCATTTTCTTCACAGATTTAAGCTTAAACGATCACTTTAAGAAAGTAACAACTAGCAAACATAGTATCTAAGATGAACATAGTAACCTGCTATGTTTCAAACATGTAAAACAAAGTACAAATAGAACTTCATAAACAAACTCTAAATTAAACAAAATCTCCGCTCTGATACCAAGATAATGTGAATTGTGACCAAGAATAGATAAGACTAATCATTGGATGGGTCTAAGCTTATAGAAAGCTCGAAAGGGAAGTAATGAGGAATGGGTGAAAGGGCAGATGCGAATGAAGAGCAAGCAAAAATCTATGAACAGCTCTAAAGGATATGATCCACTAATAGAACTTCTGAGAACTCACGGTACAATTCAAATGACACGAATTAATCTGATAAGGTTATTAGTCACTTAACCTTGCTCATGGGTTAGGATAAAAGTGATGCTTACAACTATAAGTACAAGAGTATTTATACCCAAGAATTTAGGGTAACATGCCTAAAAAAGAAAAGACAAAAAGGGTATTACCCCAAAGAAGTAATGTACAAGAATACAAAAAGGTAAAAATGAATATTCTAGAAAAGTAATGGTTAGTAAAGTAGATTTTATACATGGTAATGTTACATTGGCGAGGCCGTTTAAGGATGCAAACAAAAATTTACAAACAGTTTACTTATCCAAGTGGAGGCAGCTAAGGATCAATCTGAAGTCTCTCTCATCATTTCAATAAGATTGCCAGGTAAGTGGTCAGTTTGAGAATGAATGTGAGAGGGCAAGGATTAGAAATTTTCTTTGCATACTATTTCTTGACACATAATCTCCGAGAAATAGGTAGTCATTCGACTCAGCATGAAGGGTAACTTAACAAAGAAGTACTCGACTTCGATAGGAATCAGTTAGAGTAGAATCTACCTTGCCAGGCCTTCCATTCCTTGAGCTCAGTTGCGGGTCAAAGGCGTAGTAGCCTAATTCTTATCATAGTATCATGCCTTGATGAATTATTTCCAAAATGCAAGGGAAGACATATCAAGTAAGGGGAACTCTTTGATTATATAGTAAGGAAAAAATCAATTGAATAAAAGAAGAAGCTCGAAATATTAATCAAAAGTTTGGGGTTTCATATATCCTTCATTATTGAAGCAAGAAAATCAAATAAAGCCTCTTCAAGAAAGTTAGTAAAGCAAAAGATAGATGAGAAAAGTGGAAAGACTCTTCATGTTCAACCAAATGATTTATCTTCCACATTAGAGGAGGAAATTTCTGTAGGGAGGGACATAATTTATAATCCATTAACTTTAGATGATGAAAAAGTTAACTACACTTTAGATGAAAGTAAGTGTCACATTGATCGAGGCATCAAAATTCAAACTTTAAGGATGACAAATTGTACATTTAATTCTAGAACACATGGAACTACAGAGTCTACTGTGTCTTAAAAACTTAGCTATAGAGATCAGTTAAAAGAAGATATCAAGGAGTGAGATAATATAGTGTTAGACCTTGCTAATTATACGATAGAAGATAGATCAAAGAAAACGATAGCTCTAATGAAATTTACTGATTTGAGAATCTTTATGAAAAACCTGGAAGGATTGTTGTTGAGTAACCTCTCTATCTGAGGTTATTGATATGATGATGGATGAGTATCTCTCTTTAAAGAAGAAAAAAAGGAAAATGGAAAACATGCTTAAAAGAAAAAGCACCATTTCTTCAGTTAACAAATGTTGTTGTTGTATCAATCAAATCTGGAATATTGGATGACATATATGGTAGTCTTGTTCATGAAAGATTGAGCAAAAGTTACATCGATATCTTTGAATGTGAAAGCAGTGATCTTGCTCCCATTTTAATTTAATTTGACATGCCTTGGAATTTCACTTTTATGAAAAATATCTAGACATAAAGGATAACTAGCAACACGTAATTTATTACTACATTTTGTGCCAAATGGCAAAGAGCATGCTAGCATTATTTTAAAAGATAAGTGTCTTCTTTTTTTTTTTCTTTTCCTCTTTCTCTTTTGCCTTTCTCTCTCCTCCCTCAAGCACTCTACCCTTCCCCATATAGCATCTCTCTCTCCATGACCTTATAATGTCTACCCAACCTAAACACAATTCAAACTTAGTAAAACTTCAATAAGATTTTGATTCCCTTCCATTTTCTCACAAAGCCCCTTCTCTCTCATTCAATATAGAAGCCCATGCCTTCTTGTGAAGTTCGAAACACACATACACTCTTCCCTTTAGAATTTAACATGAAAACCTAATTACAAACCTAATTATGTACGCGTGAGATTATGCTGTGTCCACACCTTGTCCAACCCGACGATAGTTGCGGAAGTGTGAAGGAAGATAGGTGATGGCGGTATGTCCCGTATTAAGAAGGCAAGGCAATTTAATGTTGAGCCTATTTGGAAAATGATGCCGATGATCTATGCTAGTTTAGAACTATTCAAAGAATTATGGTTTGCTAAACAAGGAAGGGAGGGTATTGGAGTTGGAATGTTCGATAAAATGCCCAAAAGGGAGTGGTTATGGTTTCGACTTCTACACAATCTAATAATCAACAGTTTTAAGTGAATATTGTTTGAAATAGAGCAAAGTTGAGCATCCCCTTTGAGGAAGTTCAACAGAGAATCGAGCAACTTCACTTCATGAGGAACTAAGCATACAACATGCACAAGCTACAATTTGGAGAATTCTACGGTTGATTAATTGAAGAGATGTAGCATCTCTAAGAACATCTACAAGCAGCAAATGCAATTTACACGAGCAAATTTTGAGCTTCAGCCTTCAAGTGTTGGTGAATTTCAAATTTTGCTTCGTAAATGTTGTGTTTGTAAATAGGATAACAAAAGAATGAGTGACAACGTAAAAAAGAATTAAAAAAAAGGTGTTGAGGGCAAGAGTCAGTCGATAAGTCAGGAAAGGAGCTTAATAATGTGTATGTGTTAGATGAATAGAAAATTGAAAATTAATGTGTATGGGATTGAAAAAATGAAGTTGAAGAAGCATAAGAAGGAGATGCTTTACTGAGCTGGACGGTTAGAAGAAAAAAAGGAGGAAGTGGAATGGTAAATGTAAAAATGAAGGTAGAAGAATGGAGAGTGAGTGTGTGTATAGATTGAGTATGTGAAGAGTCGTAATGAATAATGAATAATAAAAAGGGGAGCAAAAGAATAATCAACAAAAGAAGAAGGAAATGAGGAGCTTAATGTGTATGAAAATGAAAAATCAAATAGATGAGAAAGAGAAGAATGATGGGAGAAAGAGGGTAGATGTAAGAAAGCAAATGAAGAATAGTAAGACAATTAAAGATGTGTGAAGTATACAAAATGAGAATATGGAAGAAAAAAATTCAGCATTGAAGAAAGAAAAAAGATGATGAATAAAGAGTTTTGAGCTTTGTATAGGATAAACAGTATATGCTAGGGTATTTGAAGAAGGAAGATAATACACAAGTGTATAACCAATAAAAGAAAATATTCCCTATGCAATGGGGTTATAACACCTCACTAGAGCATGTGACAGTGTAACAAACAACTTGGAGAAGATGTGTTGCACATGATTTACGTTGGATACAAGTATTAATTTATGAAACTAGTTGAAATCAATGTTTGTGATCAAGTAGACTTGGCTTTCAATTTACGAAATGACATACGATGACTAAATTCAATATTATGTCAAAGGAGTTATACCCATGTAGATTTTATTAATAAATGCACAACTTTAGGAGGTAGTTATAATTTAAGGACAACTAATATTGATGTAAGCCTTTTGTGTTAGAGCATATGTTGGATGTTAATCTATGATTTTAGCATCAAGATTTGAAGAAAATTATTCCAGCTCGAAGTCAACAATGAGGAGCTGACCAATTAGTTACTAAATATTAAAAAGAGAGAGAGAAAGAGAGAGAGAGAGAGAGAGAGAGAGAAAAGAAGGAGAAGAGATGAAAAAGATAAATGGAGAATGATTCCATTATAGTAATTCTTAAGAGTTAAAATGTGACTAGCCATAAGATTAAAAAAAAAAAAAAAGGAATCATTGGTGTATGTTCATGTTTAAGGGGAAACAAAATTCTATTCCACACATATGCTCAAGGCTATGTGATCATTATTTTAAGAGATGTCGTCAATGTAAGTCAAGGCTAGTACACAACCAACGTTATCTTAAGGATTGGTAAAGGAGTTATAATAAATGATTTAATTTCAACAATTCAAGTATCAAACAAAGTAGGTTATGCTTCAATAATGTTGTACACACTATTTGACCATGTTGAAGTAAGGTGTTCAAATTACATATTAAGACCATGATCTAACAATTGTAGCAATAATGATAACCACATGTTAGAGGCCTTCGAGTTTTGTAGTTAATTAGTGCCATAAGAATTTGGTGTTAGTAACTGGCTCTTGTTTTTTATACCACCAAAGAAAAATGATATGATGCGACAATCAACTCCTTCAATATAGAATATTTCAACACAACTTACTAAGAGGAAAAGATTCACAAGGTGAATAAGAGATATAATTTTATAAAGGATAAGTTAATTAACTCATGAAACTCAAATTGAGGGAATGAATCAGCCCAAAAATGAGCAACTCAAAGAAGATGTACTTTAGTATTGCTATTGCTATGGAGCTAATGTACAACTCAATCTAATCAAGATATGACACGTAAATATGAGGCACTACGAATTCGCGAACTAAGCCAATTCTCAAATGAATTTGGTAGCAATGTAGCCATTCGATAGCGCACATACCAGAGTTGATTGAAAGGCTTATTTGATGCTTAAACCCCTTCGACTTTGTTTAAAAGACTTTGGTCAGAGGGCAAAATGTAGAAGGTTAAATCTGACTCATAGGCTTCAACCTCAATAACGAAATGGATTTGATTCCTTGGGCTAGGGTGACAGAGCCTAGAAAGTTAAGCCTATGAAATTTGAGATAATCAAGTGAGATTTAGCATAATGGGCTTAGAGTAGAACCCGTTGGATTGGTCTACTCAATTTAATTTTTCTTGGTTTGATTTACACTAAAAGACAATAAAACCCTTTATTTAAGCCTAAACCTATAAAAAAAGCCCACTTGATATCCATCTATAAAAAGCTTTAATTTTAACCGTTGATTAACATAATGATCCAATAGATCTAGCTTACTTACTATTTCTTATAAATACCCTCTTCACTTTCTCATTTAGATAGAAGACAAATTTGAACTAATGTTATTACTCTACTAGAATCCTGTCTCAAAAATTAGACACTCAAATATCTTAATAACACTATTCTATTTTTCATCAATTGTAGAGTTTGATGCCATCGCATTCCTGAGTTTGTTACTTTACACATTAGAGCCTACTAAAACTACCTACTCCTCATCCCTATCTTACCTCACCTGATCATCATCATATATATACAAATCAAATAATTTCCTTAGTCATGTGTAACGCGATCAGTTACGTCGCACGCATGTGACCTCTCATAACTTGAACCCCCTACATAGCTACCAATTTATAAATTACTAATTATATAAACTACACACTTTTAAGAAAAACAAAGTTTAAAATTTGATAATAATTTTCATATGCATAATCATTATTTAAATTATACATGACAATGTTCTTAGCATATATCATATATATCAATTTTGATACTTATCTATAATATTAAATTGGCTAAACTCACTTTTGGTGTCTTCAATATACTTTTATATTTCTTAAATATTGAATTTACAAAATTATCATTTGTGATCACATTAAATAATTTTTCGAATTACCATTTTAATCAACTAAGGTTATCATTATAAAATACTTCCATGACCACTATAATATATTATAACAACTAATTTTAAAAGTTTTTACAAATAAATGACCCAAGTTTTCATTTTTAATAAATACACAATATGTAATTTGTAGCTTTTTGAGGGCATGTTGCATAACGTTACTGGCCGATAATTAATACTTGATTATATAAATATATAATAATAATCAAATTTAATTAAAAATTCTGAAAATCTTTTACACAAATAAAGACGAATCACAAAAGAAAGAATCGAGTATAGAATATATAAATTGAATCAACGTAGCAAGCAATAAAAGAACCGATTTTTGTAATTATCTACTTATATCTCGATTCAAAAGCTAAATCTATCGATAGGGAGTAATATATTCTCGAGAAGGGGAAGAAATCGGCAGAAAGAACACCAAAAATCAAGTTTCTCTCTCTAGAAAAGCCGTAGCCAGCAAGTTTCTCTCGCTGACTCTCCCCCTTTGCTGGCTAATTTCAAGCAATTTTGAGGATCCTGAGACGTCCTTTACCATGGAACCAATACGAAGTAGTCGAAAACACCCAAGGTTTAGGCTTTTGATTTGAATTGTTCGTCGGCGGGTCTTGAAGCAACTCGACTCATCACTATCTAATCACATTTCCATAAAAACCAGATCTAGTTCTTCTTCTTCCTTCTTCCTTTCTTCAGGTTAAAAAAATGGGGGAAGAAGACAGCATTGGATTCGGACAGAAACAGACATTGCCTTGCGTAAAAACCAGACCTTGTCCTTCTTCTTAGTTCTTCCTTTCTTCAGGTTTGTGTGTTTTTTTCCGCTTCTTGTTTGTTTCTTAGTTCAGTGTCTTCATGATACTCGGATGAGAGAGAGAGAGAGAGAGAGAGAGAGATATGGAAGATTCTGTGTAAGCGTTTTATGGCAAAAATACAATTTGTAGAATTTCTTTCCCTTTTTAAAAATTTTCAATTTTATTCTATTAAAATTAATGATTATTATTATAATATATCTTATTCAGGAATTAATTATTGGTTAATAATATTACACAGTGTATCCTTATACGCACTTTAACAAAATAAGTCACAGGTCATATATTTACTAAAAATGAAACCAGGTCACTTGTTTATAAAACTACTATTTTGTAATTAACCCAAGTTTTTATTTATTATATTTTACATTTCATACATTACATTTTTCATATGGTGCCATTATTAGATTTCACTAAAGTTAATGAAAGTTACTACAGTTCTTTTCCAGTGTTCCAGATTATCTTTGTAGTATATAACTATTTATACATTTAGTTGAATATATCATTTTCATACAAACCAATAATTTCACCATATTTTTTGAGAATTTTTTTCAAAGGAATGACATTTGTTTGCTATTTTTCTATTACTTTCAAAAACTTTTGATTTATTTTAATTCTTTTAATATTATACTTTAGAATTTTCTTTTAGTTATTATTGATTATTAATTTATTATTCTTAATTTTCTTACGTTAACAATCTTGGTTTTTCTCTCATGTCAAGTTTCATTTATGTAAAAAGGACAATCCAGTAAGATTCCAATTTGCTTTTCATTCAAAGACATATATATATTCTACAATGTGCATATACATGTTATATTTACATATATAACCGTTTATATATTCAGCTCAAACTAGAATTTTTATGTAAGTCAATAATAAAATCATTAATTACATATTTCTTTCTATGCAATATTTGCTTATTTATTCTTCCACCATAATACTTATATTTTATAGCTTTGATTTATTGATTTAAGATAATAGTTAACTTGATTATATTTGAGAAAATTATCAATTTGGGATATGTTCATATGTGTGTCTATATATATATATATATATATATATATATCTTTTTCCTTTGACTTTTTAAGTCACACCCTCCATAGGTTCTCAAATTCAACCATTTGCTTATAATTTAATTTGAAATTTATAATTGGTTGAATAGATATAAACCAATTTAAAAACTAATTAATAAATAACAATATTGACACTGATTTATGATGTATTTTAATTTTATTAAAAGTTACTTTTCATGTGATATATGAGTACAAAAAATTACTAACAAATATAAATTTATATCAATGTTTGAACTATTATAAAAATTTTACAATTTTAATATGTCATTTCGAAAAACTCTAGGATTTTATTGCTAATATTAAAAATCTCATTCGTGTTTTGAGAATTTTTAAGAATTTATTGTTGAAATTGAAAGTTTAACGATTTACTTACACGGTTAAAAATATAGTTGTAATAGGTTTTTAATTTATTTTTTCTTTGTGTCTAGCATATACATCATGGGTTCAGTCCTCTAGTTATGTTATAAAGAATATTTCATTTGCTTTAGCTATTACACTTATATAATAATAATGATAACATTATGGCTTACTGAAATGTATTAAAACAATAAAATATGAAAATATAGAAGTTTTAAAATAATATATTTTATTAATCTTTTTTGAAATAAAACCTTAATGGCTTAAAAAGTGCAAATGTATCACACAATTGATGTTTTGATTTAAGCGTAATGATTTTTTTCCCATTAAAAAAATTATTATAACAAAGGTAAATAGTAATGTAGATTCATCTATAATCTTAGAGGCTCATTGATCTCTTAGGTGTCTTTGATATCTTTCTTATTATTCAAATTTTCAAATTTACAAAGCTGTCCCCAACAATTATACTTATTAATTCCAGTAAATCCCATATTGATTTGATATATGTAATTATCAATGGTGATATATTTGTAATTTGAAAAAGCTAAAACAATTTTGACAATATAACTACGTTACCCTTAAATTAAACGTGGTGTTATATATTTTACATAATCTAATTTGCTAAATGCATGGATTAAAATAAAATCTCCCATTAAATTGCATTCACTCTATAAGTCACCATTGCAAATTATTTTCAAGAGTAGCAAAGCATTCCTATAATTCAAAAACAACTTATATTATTATTTGTATTTTAAAGAATTAATACCCATTGGCCAAAAAAAAAAAAAGAATTAATACCCACACATTTATCCATATTTGTCTTATCAAAGTTTTCATTAATTATGTTTGGCTCTTATGAACTATTTTTGGACATGTTAATAATGAAAACATAAAAACTCATATGCACCCTAATATACAATAAGTTTTATGACCTTTTCGATAGGTTATTTCTATCTATCTAAGGAATTCTTACACTATTAATGAATAATTTAATTGACAAATATAATTTCCATCACTTTTACTAGTATATAATATCACATAAAGCAAATAAAATATGATTATCATTATTGTGTCAACTATTTTAATAAGTACAAAGATAAATGCAATTTATTTTTTTTTTATTTTTCAACAAACTTTATGTTGAAGTTTTTTTTTTATTTTCTATATTTCTTATTGCTAATTTTACATGTAATTAGGGATTTTCAAGATTCATTCGATTTGATTTGGTTTAGAGGTCAAACTATACAGAGTCGCATTTAAGATGGTTCAATTCAAAGCCTCAATGAACCGAATCACTTTTGATGATTTGAGGCTCTAAACTAAACGACTTTTAATGATTTGAGGCTCTAAACCATACTGTTTTAAATGTGTTTTGATTTGGTTTGATCTAATGAGACCTAATCGATTCAAGGACTAATAACCTAATAACTTGAGCTAAAACACATGGATCGTTGAATTTATTGAATTAAGTAATCAATAGTATGCTTATGAGGAGGAAAGACACTTAGTCACAAGGTTTGAAGTGCATTTTTGAAGACTTTGATGATTGAGTATGCATTGGAATGCATAAGGTAGAAGAACAGTATGGATTAAGGAAACCAATAGAGAACTTAGGTAAGTACATGACCACAATCCCCACTGTGTAACTTTCGAGGTGAAGAAGAAGATAGACGTGTATGAAAGCATCAACTTATTCTTAGGTATATGAGCAAACAACATGGCCATGTTGTTCCTTATGTAACTCTCTGGTTTCTCTTAATTTGAAAGGATTTTTGTGTGAAAGATAAGCCATGAAACACGAGCATGTTCTAAGACCATGTACCTTTTTATTTGTCATGATTTTGCATCTTTTTCTTGCTTTATTTACCATTTTGCCATTGCTTATCCCTAAAACATAGTTAAGGATCTGTAAACAACATTATAATCGTTGTTGAATGCTCTTTACTTTCTTAATTGTGTTTAACTCATCAAACCCCATTCTTATCAAATCTTATGATTTGTAGCAACCAACCCATTTGTTCACTTTGTGAGTCATATTGAGTTGAATAGGGATAATTTATTTTCTAATTGTGCATCATATCCATTAAGGCGTTGTCCTTATCCATTTCTTTATTCCTTACTACAAATCTTAGCAACAAATTTAAGATTGGTGAATCAGTAATCATCTCCTTGGGTCATATCATACTTTTTGATATCAAACCAAGGTTCAATGAAGGGAAGCATGTGTTGTAAGTAGCTTATGGAGTGTGAAAGGGGTTCTAAGCAGTTGTAGATTGCAGTGATTATGTTATTGGAAGTTTGATTCAATATCTCAATCAAACCTAGTCAGATTGGTGGGAGAGATAGTATTGGAAGTTTTTGGGCATAGAAGCAACTTTTAGGGATCTATCAAATATGATGAGGGACATGAATATGGATGTAAATGGGGTGGGTTTAGAATAGGTTTTATGACACCCAAATCCACCCCTATAGGATTTTATCTCCTACTTTGGAACTTACCCCTAGAAGGTTTTTAACCCCATAGGTGTATGTTTTTATATGGTATAGATGACTTCACAGGAGCAAGTTTTCATATGAAATAAAAGAGATAGCAGAGTAAAAAGCAGCTAAGTAGAGTTAGGGTTATACTTATCAACTTACACATAAATAAAAATTGAAAATCAAATGTATTATATAGTGTAGAACTTGCATGATGTATAGGTTAATAGAAAATATTTTTATAAATATATTATTTTTTATTAGTTTTTTTTTTTATAATCCTAAACCAAACCTTATAGGGTTTTTGTTAGGTTGGTTAGGACAGATACCCTACAATGGCCCACCCGATTGCATCCCCAAATATAAACAAAATAATAATAGTGTTAGAAGAAGAGCATAAGGACGATCAGAGTAATGCAAGACAAGTAGTTGATAATAACTTTGAGCTAAAAGATGATAATTTCGAGGTCAATGGTGATGTGAGGTGGTTGTAACCTTATCTAAGGTATGGAGATGATTAAGTTGAAAAAATCGCCATTTGAGGGTAACGAATGGGTGGATGCTTATCTTGAGTGCGTGTAGAAAGTTGATAAGATGTTTAAATGCTATGAACATGATGAGCAGACCAAGTTATGGTTATCAACAATAGAATTTAATGGCTATTCCATGTTATGGTGGAGTAATTTTGTTGGAAAATCGTAGGTGACAAGGGAAGGAGATGTGCTTACTTTGGTTGATAGAAGCGATTAATGTTCCAAAGATTTGTGCCAAAATGCCATAAGCAGGAATTATTTGATAAATTGCTAACTTTGAGGTAAGGTGGCTTAAGTGTTAATAAGTACATTGACGAGTTTGAGATGATGATGATTCGTTGTGATATAATAGAGCTAAGGGATCGTACAACTTTTAGATTCATTAAGGGGTTGAAATTTGAGATTAGGAGTATAGATTTGCAAAGGATTGATTCCCTCACTAGTGTAATACAATTGGCTTAAAAAGTAAAGCGTTAACAAAAGCAAAGGCATGAACTATGAATCGACCTTTAATTATAAATAAGCAAAACCCAATAAATCCAAGAGTGAAGAGAAGAGGGTAGTGCATAGTTTCACAACTATAAGAGGAGAAAGGAGGGTAAAATGATGAGTCAAGGGTGAAAATAAAGCCCTTACTAATCTTGATGCATGTAAACTTGATTAGCAATTGATTAGGTATAGGAGTAGTCAAATTAAATGTCTTAAATATTTAAGTTATGGGTACATGATTGTATAATGTCCTAATTGATGTGCAATGATGATGGTAAATGGCCATGTTAAGAGCGATGAAGACATAAGGTATATTAAGGAGAAAGTTGGAGTAGTTAATAATGATATTGAATTAAGTATAAGGGGAGATGAAGGGGAACCTCCAGTATTAATAGTGAGATGAGTTATGAGTATAGTGGTGATGGTAGATAACAAATAAAGGAAAAATCTTTTTCACGTAAAGTGTTATGTTAGAGGCCAAGTTTATACTACCATCATTAAAAGGAGTGGCTACATTAATGTAGCATTTACTTCTATGATTGAGCAGTTGAAGCTACCTACTGTTAAACACCTACATCTATATAAGTTACATTAGCTCAGTGATAAAGGGGTAGTACATATTGTTAAGTGGGTTAAGGTACTTATCTCTATTAAGGGTACTTATATCAATGAAATTAAATGCAACACTATCCCCATTGGTGCTTCCCATATCCTTTTAAGGAAACTATGGTTGTTTGATTGAGACGTTCATCATAAAGGGAGGCAAAATACTTACTCCTTTGTGTTAAGGAGTAAGTGAGTAAAGTTAAAGCCATTAAGTCCTAATAAGGTGCAAGCATTACATATAAGAAAGGACTTAGAGAAAAAGAAGGAGCATTTATGATCATATCAAGTAAGGGGAGGTAGAGGAGGTAATTTGCTCAAAAGGACCTAGGTATCTACTGCATAGTAGGTAGGCTTTAAGTATAACTGTTGTAGTATAAGTTCTTAAGGGAGTGCAAAAATTATTGAGTGAGTTTGACGATGCTTTCCTTGATGAGTTGCCAAAGGATTTACCTCCTATAAGGGGCATCGAAGACTGTATTGATGTTATACCTGAGGTCATACTACCAAATAAACTTATGTATAGGATGAGCTCAGAGGAAGCATAAGAGCACAAATAGCAAGTGGATGAATTAATAGAGAAGGGGTTCATACATGAAAACATGAGCTCGTTCTTAATTCTAGGCAAATTGGTATCAAGGAAAGACAAGACCTAACAAATGTACAATGATAGTTAGATCGTTAATAGGATTATTGTAAAATATTAATACTCCATCCCTGTTTTAGATGATATGCTAGATGAACTACATAGAGTGAGAATCTTAAGGAAGTGTCACCACATTCACATGAAGCTAGGTAATGAATGGAAAACGACCTTTAAGATAAAGCACAAGTCGTACAAATGGATAATTATGGCCTTTCAATTGACCAATGCCCCCTTTACTTTTATGCAATTGATGAGCCACATCTTACGACATTTTTTCGATAATTCATCATATTATATTTTGATATATCATTAAATAAAGTGTTGATTTAAGTAACTATGTAGAGTATTTAAGATTTTTATTTTTTATGCTAAGGGAGAAGAAGTTATTTGCCCATTTAAAGACTTATGTATTTTGCTAGAGCAAGGTGATTTTCAGGGTATGTTGTGTTAGGAAAGGGGATCTATGTAAACGAAGAAAAGGTTAAGGCCATTTAAGAGTAGCCCACACCACCATCTGTTTCTAATGTACATATCTTTCATAGATTAACATCCTTCTACAAGAGGTTTATGAGAAATTTCAACACTATAGTATCTTCTTTGACTACCTAACTAAGAAGGGTAGAAAGTTCCTGTAAAGTGGAAAGGCACAATAAAGCTTTGAGTTGATTAAAAGAAATTGACAATAGCAACATCCTAATTCTTCCTGACTTTGAGAAGACATTTGAATTGGAATATGATGCTTCTAGGATAGGGATAGAAGTTGCATTAATGCAAGAAAGGCAAGCAAATGCCTATCTTGATGAGAAACTACAAGGAACTTATTCAGTATACCATAAGGAATCAAATGCCTTGGTGCATTTTATGATTTTTATGGAAAAACTATTTGTTGTAGAAGGAGTTTACTATATGCATACATATATACATGCATACATATATACATGCATACATACATACATACATACATACATACATACATACATACATACATACATACATACATACATACATACATACATACATACATAACCATTAAAGCATTTGAATAGTCAAAGTAAACTATCTAAGTGGCACACTAGGTGGATGGAATGTATGAAGAGTTTTTGCATTATTGTTATCTAGTATAAGAAGGGCAACATGATTGTTGTCGTAGATGCTCTTTCACATAGGTATGTACTTCTTTTTACATTGGAACCCAAGTTGTTGGGTTTTAGGTTGATGGTTGGGTAGTATGCAAGTGACCCTTATTTTGCTCCTATTATGGATAAATGTTCTAAGTTTCTTGCATTTGGTGGTTATTATATGATTGATGGGCTTTTGTTTAAGCTGGGAAAATATGTATTCTTGAGGGTTCGATTCATGAGCTTTTAATAAGAGAAGCCCATGCTAATGGGCTGGTTAGGCATTTTAGGAAAATGAAGACCAAGGAGTTGTTAAAGGAACATATTTTTTGGCTTGGAATGAGACATGTACACATAATGGTAGATTTTATAAGGATATTAACCCATGCAATCAAAACTCATAGGTGAAATTCAACTTTAGGGGAGGGAAAAGAAGAAACTAGAGGGGTAAAGAGATGTATAGTTAGAGTGTATAGCCTATCTTTGATAGTACACAATAGTCTACTTGTTTATTTCACTTCTTTGTAATATTTATTAGTATTTTCCATTTTTATGTTTGTGATCCCAGTTAAGCTCTAAAAATAGGCTTATAAAACACTATTGTAAGATAAACCCTTTGACTTTTGAAATTGCTTATGAGTGTTTCAATTTCCTTGTCTTACCAATTCATACTAAATTATGGCAACAAACCCCCTTTCATTTTATTCATCTGTATATCATATCTAATGTATAAACTGAAGGCTCCATGACTATAATTTCGTGAGCCATGTCTAATTACAATCTCAAATCAATTGCTTTCTAGATCTTTAAGTTTTATCATTTTTGGAATTTGATCAAAATCTAGTTCAACAATTGAATTAGTGTGTAATATCTAATCCATTATTTTTTTCAATTATTAGATAAATAAAAAACCACCAAAAATAATTTTTTCCCTTTTTTATAAACCTTAATTAGATAAAAAGATTCAATCTTTCAAATTCAACCTTGATCGTGATATTGCTACACATCAATCGCTGGGTCCGTCTCCTATCAACTTACTATGAGAGCTTGGTGCGATACGCATTATTAGGTGAGCTCTAATTCTATCTTTATTGAATTATAGAGTTTAGGGGATTAGGGTTTGTGATTTATTAAAAAAAAATGATATTGTTTATGGAGGTGTTGCTGAGATTAGCAGGTTAGATTACTTTTGCTGATTATTTAGTGTTGTAGGAATTTTTTGCGGAATTTGAGAAAATGATTACTATGAAGTTTTACATGTATGGTTGTTGAGTTGAAAATTCGGTTTCTCTTTTTTCTTAGCCAAATTTATATTAAGCCCAGCTTACTTAATATAAATCTCTTGACTAGCTTAAGAAGAGTTCTTTTTTTTTTTAAAGAAAACTTTTGAAAAAGGAGTTGCCACCGATTGGAATCGGAAAAAGGTGAAATTATGGCTTATAGGTAAATGGGTCCTAATTCCAACTACTAACCTACTGGTTTTTCCAAAAAAACTTTTAGAAAAATATAAACTAGAAAATCTTGAATTGTGAGGCTAACTTATTAAAACACATAAGTTTTCATAAAAGAAGTCTATGAAATTACTTAATGGGCTTTAAATATGCTTTTAAATAAATTGGGCTTTTTCGTTAAAAAAAAAAGAAAGGAAAAGGGAAAAAAACAAATTTTTTTATCATTTTGGGCTATCCGAAGTGCCTACGTACCCGTAAAATGGGATTAAGCCAAGTAGTTCTCTATTTAAGAAAACTTTAGTTGGTTGGTTTATTTTATTTTTAAAAAACTCTTTTAATTTTAAGTTTATTAAATTTGATTAATTTAGAAAAAATAAGTTTTTTCGTCTACT
The DNA here is from genome assembly GCA_024138005.1 of Lumnitzera racemosa. Classification (NCBI taxonomy): domain Eukaryota; kingdom Viridiplantae; phylum Streptophyta; class Magnoliopsida; order Myrtales; family Combretaceae; genus Lumnitzera; species Lumnitzera racemosa. Next base: position 30,110,851 of record JAMXBC010000010.1, read on the forward strand.
TTTGAAAAACCATATAAAATCCCTAACTTTTGGAAAAGTCAAATTTTTTTTTTATTCATGAAAAATAATTTTTATTATGAGAAACTCACTCTTTAAGGGAAAGCCAATCTTATTTGAAAATCCTTTTATTCATGAAATTAAATAAATTTCCACATAAGCTAACATGGCAAAATCAACATGCAAATGATAATAAACACTAATAATGTAAATTAACTATTTATATTAATGCTAATTAATAGAAGCAATCAACACTATTATTCATCATGCCAATTATAAACATAAACATGCAAGTTCTTATTTAATTATTATCACTAGCCATGTAAATGCATATTGTTAAACTTAAACATGTAAATTATTAATCTAATTATTTACCATGCAAATTAACCAAATTAATCAATTATAAACCTAAACATGTACTTTATTAATTACATAAATTAATTGCTAAAACTTGCCCATTGTAATCTTAAACATGCAAATTATAATCAAATTAACATTGTTACTAACCATGCAATTTCACATTTATTCATGCAAAAGTATAATTAAATATTATTACATGTCTTTTACTAATTAATTGCTAAAAGTTTCCCATTTTACTAATGTCCTACATTTATTCATTTTATTTATTTATTTATATTTTTCTTTAATTTTTGAAAATTATACGAAAAGAGAAAAAGAAACTTACCTTATTTGGGCACAATGAAATAGTTTGAGTTATTTGGGCTAGTTCTCGACATAGGATTGACGGTTCTCTACTCTTGACTCCTCAATCTGCAAAGGCTATAAATTAATTTCACTAAAAATAAGATGTAAGCATTCCAATTTAATTAAAACAAAAACAAAGCTAAACAATGCACACGAACCCTAAAACACTTATCTTGATTCTAACCCAAATTAAAATGAATCAAAGCTTTATTAAACAAAATCAAGTATTAGGCTTTGCTCTAGGATCAATGAGGAATCTTTCCTTATTTTGGCTTGCTTCAATTTGCTATATAGTGAAAGAAATCAAAAGGAGAGAATAAGGGTCATAGGTTTAGGTATCTAGAGAGAGAGTGGAAATTTCTTCACTTTGAGAGCTTTTCAATTCTTTATGTGTGTTTCAATGTGTCGAGCAGAGTCCTATTTATAGTGTAAGGTCGAAATTCCTCCCAAGAAACTTCCAATTTAGAGAAAGATCAAGTCTTTATGAAAATGAAAAGTTTTGTAATGCATCTCGATTCTTCTCTTTTTTGCCAAAATGAAAAATGTTCTCGCATGAATTAATGGAAAATAAAGGTGCACATGTGTAATAGAAGATGTCCTCACATGTTTTGATTAAGCATATTGAGGCATCTTCATCTTGTAAGGATATGCTTTCATTTTGTCAATTTTAACTCAGTACAAAATATACCCATTTATTAGTTACCCGAATTTGATCTTTTTATTTTGCATCTTTCCATCAATAAAAATTCAAAAATTGAAAATGCATAAACTATATTTTTGTGCCCTTTCTATTACATTTTTTTTTTGTGATTTTTTGTAGCTAAAAAATGGATGAAATCAAATAAAAATTACTCAAGTAGACTTGCCTTTTCAAAAAAAAAAAAAAAAAAAAAACAAACATACAAAACAAAGGTGAAGCATTCTAAACTTCTTCAAATTAGTGGAAGAGGAAGAAATGGGGATGGTTGATCACTTGGTCAACTAACACTACGTAGTAACCCTAATGCTTGCTATGTGGTACCTCAAATTTGGTGATAGGCGTCATCATAATCACCATATTGTGGTAACATGTGTTACCATGCAAGTGTAATACGTGTCAACCTTGTTTTTTCTTTTTCTTTTTTTCTTTTCATTTTTCCTCCTTTTCCCTGTTGCTTTTTGCAATTTGCTTCTTTTCTCTTTTTCCAATGTTTTTCTCCTTTTTTTTTTAACCCTTGAAACAAAACCTAATTAATTATTTAACTTTTAAAAATCACACCATACTCTTTGATAAAATGTAGAGTCTAATAAATATATGTTCAAAGTAATTTAAAAAATTATTCAATTTGATAAAATTAGGAACCCAGTTTTTATCCACGTTCAACTTTTATTTAAAAATTTCAAATGACCACAAAATATTCATATTAACTCTAATTGAGGTATGATTTGAGGCTATGATTTCCTAAAAATATGAATTTTTAAAATATTTCAAAAACAATTGGCCAAACTTAAGCATAAAAAAAAAAAACATTGATTTTCAATAAAAGCCTATTTTTACCCAAGATTCCTAATTTAGTCAAATCACAAATACTTATTTTGATTCCAAAAGCCGTTTTTAACCTCAAAAAATAATTTCCACCCCAAACCAACACAAATGGATCATTACACAACACTTTTCAATTTTTTAAATTTTTTGGTTTTTTGGTTTTTTTATTTTTTTATTTTTTGTATCTTTCATTTTTTCCAATTTTTGATATTTTCACATTTTCATTTTTTTGGCCATTTTAGAAAAATAAGGAATTCTAAACTAAAGATGAACCCAGGAAAGTAAAAAATAGGGTGTTTACAATGGTCAAATTAAGCAAGGAATTATGTTAATCCAAATTGCAGACTATCCAATTAATTTGATCTAGCAGGTCACTATTAGTATATTAGGCTTTGAAGTTATTAATCATCCAAATCCATATAAGTTTGTTTATTAAAGTGATATGAGCAACAAAGAAAACTAGATTAGCCATTTGTATTAATGATAGATTCTAAGATGTGATCCCATACAATATTGTTGATTGTCATATTGTTTGGGGTAAACTTTAACAATCTAAATATTATGCATGTATAATTCATCTAATAATACTTGTTGTCTACATGCAAAGAGACGAATTGTCTTACATCCTACATCTACTAAGAGAGTCCAAAAAGATTTGGAGATGACTGGGGATTCAGTATGGTAGTAGAAAACTAAGAAGTATTCTTATCACAAGATTGCAAAAAATGTAGGTTGTATTATATATAATCACAAAGAAGTGGAATCTAAACATGTATAGTAGAAAGCCAAAGAAGAAAAAGTGCTTTAGGGGTTTAAAGTATTGGCACCATGTTGTTCAATGTCTAAGATGGCAAGCTAAAGGTCATATTAGGAAAGAGGGAACAAAGGCCATAGAAGTTGAAAAAGAAGAAAGAATTCCATAGGAGGACTCTTAAGAAGCCTCTTGTGATGGTAAATCAAAATATGTTCAAATCATTGTACAGAAGGGTTTAGGGTTGAAAAAGAATAAGAATCTGAACCACCAACATTTAGAGCTACACACCATTAAGCTTCCATTAGTTTACTCTCCACAAGTTCCATTATCTATTGTTAAAGGTTACACTCCTAATAATGTACTTTCATAGTTAAACAATCATCACAAAGTGCAATTGATCCTAATGACAGAACCCATGATGAATGGAAAGAGAGTGTACAGAAGATGTTTAAGATCTCTCTAAGTTGCATTGTTTTATTTATTTTGAGTTTTTGTAGGTTTGCTTTTAATCTGGGAGGATTGTGACTTCAAAATTTGAGTCGATTCTTCCTTAAGAAGGAGAGGGCGATGGGAAGACTAAACCATGCCATCAAAACCTAGAGGCAAAATTCAAGTTTAGTGGAGGGGAAAGAATAAATAAGAGGGGTAGAGAGATTAACAACCATAATGCATACTTGTTCACCCTAACCATGCACATTTGCATGGTTACCTTTGATAGTACACGATTGTTTACTTGCTTATTTCTCTTCTTAGTAATATTTATTTATAGAAATATTTATTAGTATTTTCCATTTTCATACTTTGTAACCCTAGTTAAGCTATATAACTAGGCTTGTGAAACACTATTGTAAGATAGACCCTTTGATTATTGAAATTGTTCATGAGTATCTCTCTATTTCCTTGTTTTATTAATTCATACTAAATTGTGGCAACAAACTCCCTTTTATTTTATTCATCCATGTGTCATATTAGATGTGTAAATTGAAAACCTAGTTATTGTAAATTCATGAGTGATATCAAATTACATTATTGGACTAACTATTTTTATATTTGTAAGTTACACCATTTATGGAGTTTGATTAAAACCTAGTTTGACTATTGAATTAGTATGTAAATCTGATTTAATATTCATCCATATCCATTATCTTTTAAGTTATCAAAAAGAAAACCTCAAAAATGATTCTTTTTCCTTGTTATAAACCCCAAGTCCAAAAAAATCATTCAATCTTCTAGTTCAACCCTTATCACTAGATCATTATGCATCGATTGGGTCCATCTCATATCAAGAGCGATGTTCTATCTATACGAAGGCTAAAAGTAGAAGAGAAGCTCAAGTGTTGTATATGCCGTTGCCTTACCTTCTCAACCATAACAAGATGTATCTATAGATTTTATATTGGGATTATTACAAGTGATGAAGGGTAAAGATTCAATTTGGTGGTGATGGATACATTTAGCAAAATGGCTCATTCTATTCCTTGCTACGAGATGGACAATGCTGCTTTTATTGCTAACTAATTTTTGTAGGCAATAGTGAAACTTCATGAGTTCTTAAGTGATAGGAATCAACCAATAGCCTCCTTTAATTGCTCTCAAGTGAGAGGATTAACTAACATGGTTTGCTGAGTTTTGAACCATCACCCTACTTTAAAAGAGGCCGACCTGTTATGTCGATTTGATATGTTTGTGCTTCCAAGCCATAATAAGTTCAGCCTTCTCCACACGCATGAGTAAGGTCAACCTTCTCCTTATGGATTTTCCCTTATTTGTATTCATCTTGCAACATTAATTTTACCCCTTTTAGTAATTTTGTACAATAGATTGTAACTTTAACAGGGCAAGTATAATTACCCTATGATAAACATTGTTGAAATATAATATTTTACTTAAATTAGAGAAATATTATAGTTTTTCCTTTTCCTCTATGAGACACTCTCCTTGTGAGAATTAAACCTTAGCTCATATTAACCCTTAAGTACGGTTGTATAGTGAGCAACCCTCTTTCTTAGACTAGTGAGTCACATCCGATAAGGCATTAGTCGTGAGTGTTTGAGTGATACATAATCTCTACTCAATAGCTCATGCTAGCTTAACCTTCTAACCTTTAGTCTGCCCTAACTCATTTCCTCTTTTTTATTAATAGCTCTTGGAGAACCCATATACACTACAGTAATACCTCTTCCAAGGCTCATTCGCCTATCATCTTACTATCAGAGCTCAAGGTTCTAAAAAAGGCCTGAGTTGAATTATCAATAAAGAGTGTTTGTTAAGTTATGTAGTGACTACGAGGAAGTTGGGAGTATAGTGTTGGGTTGATAAAATTTTGTAGTTATACAATGTTGTTCTGTATTGGTGTGAGTGTTATGGTGTGCCATGATTTCATTATTTGAAAACATAGTAGTGGTTATCGAACAAAAAGTGGTGGTGGTAGTTGTTGAGAAGAGTATAATAGTTATCAAATAATGCATATAGGTCATCCCATTGTTGAAACAAGTGCAATTATTGTTAGACTATTAGCTGTCATAGTGTGGTGTTGTATTAGGTATTGATGAAAAGATGACAAATCCTAGTATCAATATAGTAGTCTAATACGATGAAAGTGACTCTCTAGGAAGAGGTCAACATATGGAGCAAACTCCTATAACCAGCGACAAATAGATGGACCGACTTTCTAAACTATTGGAAAATATGTTAGTCATGATGCAAAGAGAAACTATAGTTTATGTTGAAAGAGCTCGCCAAGCTATCAAACAAGTTGCTAATAAAACTTTAGAAGAATTTTAATCTAAATATAGGAAAAATCTACCTAATTATGAAGTTTAGCATAGGAGAAAAATTTACCCAATGCACCATATATGAGCTAAAGGAGTTGATCAAAGAGATAGTAGAAGAATGGAAGTGGTGGAAGAAGAAGAGAATGATGATGAAGAGTTTTATGAGGTCAATGAGGGACTAGATCGAATGCTTCAAAGCTGTCCTAATAAAGTCATATACCTTGTTCACCACTTACGAGGAAGAGTGGATTATCCTACTTACAGAAAGATCGATCTTGATGAAGTAAGGGAAATTGAGAGGGATTTTAATGAGTACTATTATGAAGAAGGATGTAGAGTCGAAGCTCTTAGAAGTATTGACAGTGTTAGAATTCAGATTCAAAGCTATTCAAGGAGTGGCAGTACTAATGAGGACTTGCATTGAGAAGAGCAAGTCAAAAAGTTGTTTATGTTATTAGTATGCTAAGGAGGACAAAATGAGGCTTACAGCCTTAGAATTCACTGAGTATACTTACATGTGGTAGAAGAAGTTACAATTGATGCAAAAAAGGGATGGAGAGGAGGTATGAGGAAATGGGAAGAAATGAAGATGGTCATGCGAGGCAAATTCATTCCTGATTCCTATTATCATGATACTTTTGCTAAGTTGTAAGAGTTGAGGTAAGGGAACAAATCTATTGATGAATATGTGCAAGAGTTCCAAATGTTGATGATTAGATGTGATGTAAATGAACCTAAGGCCTAAACTGTTTCCAAATTCATTAGTGGTCTAAAACATGAACTTAGAGACATTGTTAAGGTGCAATTCTTTCAAACCCTTGAAGAAGCTATAAAAGTCACTCAACAAGTTAAGAGACAAAGAAAGAGTTGATCTTATCGAACTTCATCTGCCCAACTTGTTCAATCTATTCAACTTATCTAAGGGAATAATAGGAAGCCCAATAGCTTAGTGTCATCTAAGAAAGAATGACAAATGTCACTTGTAGAAGGAGTGAGGTTGGAACAAGGAGGGAAAGGGAAGAAATTTAAAAAGGAGTAAACCTCAAGAAGAACCATAAGTGAGATAAAGTGCTTTAAATGCTAAGGTTTTAGCCATATGGCCACCCAATGTCCAAACCAACAAACTATGGTAATTTAGGGTGAAGTCCCAACTTTGAAGTGTATAGTATTAATGAAGAAGTTAGCAAAGATGCGAAAGAAATAAAAGAGGGAGTAAATAGAAGTTAGAGTGAAGATAGAAGTCATAAGGGATAACATTTGTCTAGAAGAAGGGGGCATGTTAACATTAGTTGTCCATTGAGCTTTGACTATAGAACATGATCAACAAGATGAACAATAAGAGAATCTGTTTCATATTACCTATAAGGTAAGAGATCAGCTTTGTACTTTAATTATTGATAATGGTAGTTGTACAAATGTTGCATCTAAGAGGTTAGTTACGTAGTTAAACTTACTAAACTCTCTACACCTTAAGCTATAGAAACTACATTAACTAAATGAAAAGGAATCCTTAAATGTTAGAAAACAAGTATTATTACCAATTTTTGTTAAGAGTAATAAAGATGAGATATTGTATAATGTGTTGTCGATGTATGCTTCCTATGACTTACTTGGCCATACTAGGTTGTTTGCTGGAAGAGTTATGCATGATGGTTATAGAAATACTTACACATTTGAGAAGGATGGCCGATCTATTACACTTTGCCCAATGATACCAAGTTAAATCAATAGTATGCAATCCAAGTTAAGACGAGGAACTAGGAAAGCACTAGAATGAGTTGATCTAAGCTAAGAGAAGTTGTAAAATTTGATGAGCCAACCTTTTTGCTAATATAAAGATTACTAAAACTACAAAAGTAAGCCAACCTACTTGAAGAGATCAGGAAATTGTTAGATGAGTTTATCAATCTATTCACTAAAGAGTTGCCAAAAGGATTACCATTGAAGCGAAGAATAAAGCATGGAATTGACCTACAACTAGAAGCCATGTTACCCAACCAACCGACTAATTGAATGAATCCCAAGTAAGCTACTGAGTTGTTGAGATAGGTAAATTAGATAATTGAGAGAGGATATGTTTGAGAAAGTATGAGTCCATGCATTATGCCTATACTATTGGTCCTTAAAAAGGACGGGAGTTGGAGGATGTGTATGGACAACCAAGCTATTAATAAATCATGATCAAGTATAAATACCTAATCCTAGACTAGATGATATGTTGGATGAGTTACATGATGTAAGGATATTTTCTAAGATTGATTAGAAGTTTGAATTCCATCAAATCCACATGTAAGAAGGGGATCAATAGAAACTGTCTTCGAGATTAGCATAAGTTGTATGGGTAGTTTATGAGGTCATTTGGCCTGTTGAATGCCCTAAGTATCTATATGAGATTGATGAACCATGCGCTAAGGAATCAAATATGAAAATTTGTTATGGTTTATTTCGATGAGATTCTAGTGAATAGCTTTGAACTACCTAGTCATGTGAATCATCTCCAAACTGTTTTTAAGGTGCTTTGAGTTGAGCAACAATTCAACAATTTAAAGAAATGTTATTTCTACCAGGAGTAGGTTATATTTATCGGGTATATAGTCAGTAGTGGAGGCCCTAAAGTGGATAAGGAAAAGATTTGAGCTATCATTGAATGTCCTACCTCAACCTCTTGTACTGATGTGCATAGTTTTCATGACTTAGCTTCTTTTTACTATAAGTTGATTCAGAACTTTATTTTTGTTGCTATACCCCTTACTAAGCTTAAAAGAAGAACATTGAATTTCAATGGGGAGATAAGGAAGAAAAGAGCCTTGTGGAGCTAAAGAAGAGGCAAACTTCAACCCCAAAGCAATCCTTACCTAATTTCGATGATATTTTTTAGTTAAAGTTTGATGCATTAGGCATTAGTATTGGTGCAATTCTCATGTAAGACTACTGACCTATTGCCTATTTTAATAAGAAACTTAAGAAACATACTTTGAATTATTATATCTATGAAAAGGAATTGTACACCCTTATGTGACTTTACAGGTTTGGTAACATTACTTGTTGCCCAATGAGTTTATTGTATACACTGATCACCAAACCTAAGATACTTGAAGAGCTAAAACAAACTATTCAAGTAGTAGATTAAGTGGGTTGAGTTCGTAGAGAGTTTTTCATTTATGATCAAGTATAAGCGAAGGAAAGCAAACATAGTTGCAGATGCCTTATCTAGATGACATATAATGCTTTTCGAGCTCTAAACTAAATTGTTAGGCTTTGTAAGCATTAAGGAGCAATATTCCCAATACCCACAGGCTGATCTATGCTTAGTGCAATGAAGGAAGGACCTTGGATGACTACTTTATAGCAGAAGGATAACTTTTTCGAGCTAGAAAACTATGCGTGCTAACCTATTTAATATGAGAATTACATGTTAGGGAAGCACATTGTCACGCCTCGAAGCAGTAGAGTCATAATAACCCTACCGTGTAAACCATTCTAAGATAGAAGTTGGTCTTACAACCGCTATTTTAAACCTGATCTACACAAGGCGTCTACGACTAACCGACTTTGAAGTAAATAGTTTGTAATTTAAATAAATTATTTACCTAAGAAAGTGAGAAAATATATATATATACTATAATTCTGTTATTACCTTATTCAAAAAAATGAAAAATTCTAAAATAAAAACTTATACCTTAAGAATATATGTTTGTTTTTCAAATATTTTTCCTTACTCCCTAGGATCCAGCAATTGTTAGTTTTAGAGTAGTTATATGCCGCTTCTTAGCCAGCACCTGTACGACATCTATAGGGATGTGAGCAACCACAGCTCAGTAAGTTAGGATGGAGGACTTAAAACTATACCATAAACACAACAAGGTTATCAATCAACTTATTAGGTGCAACAGCTCACGACCAAACCCAAGCTTGTGCAATGGAGACCTTACTCCTCCCGCGACTACCTTTGAACCATTGACTTCACCCTCGCCGCGACCTCCTCTCCTATCACTTAGTTCAACTAAGGATGAAGAAATGACCATTATGCAATCCTGTGCTATCCTTTTCGAAGGGGTCGATATTTAACTAGAGAGTCCTAAGTTCCCCTAATGGGTTGCCATGTAGGTCCGATTATGATTATAGGTCATATATTTGATTAGGTCCAGTTTAGGGTGATCAATCATTTCATACGAACCATATAATACAAATGAGAACAATAGACAAAATTATAGCATCGCTCGTAATCAAGCACCACTCATAATCAAGCACATGCATACCACAGACTATCTAACAAACACAATCAAGCATAATATCAAGCCTCCAAAATACAACATCGTATTAATGCCAACTTACCTGGACTCCTCGCTCACTCATTGGAGGTCCAACTCGCTCAGGCCATCGCCAATCATCCTTATAACACAAATGTGGTCTCAGTTTTTCATATTACTATTATATATTAGTTTTATCTTATAACGCTTATTGTTATGTTTTGTTTAGGGCTTAATATACCTAATTATCTAGGTCTTAAGTCTTTTATAATTATTCTAGGTTTGGGGTTAGGTTCGAGTTTGATTTTCGCATCAATTTCTAAATTAGGTTCTAGTTCGATTTTTAAATATTGTTTTATACTCGAATCTTAGAAATTCGTTTCAACTCATAATGTGAAATTAATCACATTACTTCCCGATCTCCTAAATACCATCATTACCTCTAATTAGTATTTTATTCCACTCGGTACACTTAAATCCTTATTAGTGTACCGAATTTATTCTTAATATGAGAAATTTTTACATTTTTCCTCTACTTACAAAAATTCAAGTTTCCTATCAGATTTATTGTATATTTTTATTATAATCATAATATCAATTTTTTTATTATAATATTTTTTATTTATTATATTTCTAATAATTGTGTATAATGTGCTATTACTTATTATGTACATAATACACATCTAATATTTCTATTACTCTAATTACCATCTCCTAACATCAATTATCATTTCAAAATGTCTAAATTCATCCTAAATTAGATTTTCCACCTAATTACCCTAATTTACAAAATTAACTTAAAATTTACTATTTTTTCCTTATTACTCATTTACTACATAATTAACCTAACTAACACCCTAAATACTATAAGTATCATACTTCATTAGATTTTAACATCCTAAAACATATAATTATTCACTAAATCAGTAATTAACCATTTAATTACTTAATTAACCCTAATTAACCCATTTTATGTCTCATTTTAAGGCCTAAAAATTATCTAAAATTTTTGAAAATAAATTTTTGAAAACAGCCTTCATAGTACTGTTCTATATCATCTAAGTAGTCTACACAAAAATTTTGGATTCAAAACTACACCCTTAAAGTCATTTATTTATAATCCTAATCATGCTCAGTTTTGCATGATTTCTTAAGGACCATGTATCACGGGTCATATTTTCATCAAAATAATATTTTTCCTAACAACTACATACAAAAATATTTCAGAATAACAAGTTTTATAATTTTCTAAGAATATTTACTATTTTTACAAAATTACACAAAATTGAGTTGGAAATCGGATTCACTGGTCTGGGTGACTCCGAACACTGCCGGCTACCGTGGCCTTATCGGTCGGTCCAGGCATTGCCACCACTATGTGGTGGTGGTGGCCGTTCACTCCCAGCTGCTCATCTGATGTCAGCTCCCCTTTATGGCTCTAATTGCACAGTTTTCCTTTTTTTTTTTTTTCTTTAGTTTTTTTCTTGAATTTTCAATGCTCTCTATTTTTCTCACTCTCCAAATTGCCCAAATGAGCTTTTGAAAAATTTGGAGTATTTATAGAGCTTTTGTGGTAATTAATGTGCATTAAATAAGACAAGACATTATCCAAATCCCTTAATTTTTGGCTTTTGTATTGCTTTAATTTAATTGGCTGATTTTTGTCTTATTTTCCCCAGCTACTACGACCCAATTCTGGATCATTCCTTATTTATTTTTTTTCCCTAATTAATTATGAATTTTATTTAATTATTTATTATTGTTTTAGCACATTTTGCGTATTTTAAGTAATTACGTGTAATTCTACATACATCTAAATTCATATATAGTACAAATAAATATTCTTAAATATTATTTAAGTCATTTTATGATTTTTAGTATACATATAATTTATCTCTAGCGATTCGTTAATTATCGAAATGCATTTTACGCATTTTTGATAAATAACGAGTTATATATTTAAAATTTGGAATTTTTATATTCTTTTATTTTATTGCCTATTTTCTTAAATTCAAACTTACGGGATCATTTTACTAATATTTCTAGCTTTACTTATAAATTAGGTTTGATTGAATCTTTCAGTCGATCGATGCCCCGAGTGACTAGTTATGGGGCTTACACACATAGTGGAGGATTGTCTAGCCACTTCAAAGAGAAGAAGACGTACAAGCTACTAAAGTCAAGATTTTACTGGCCAAGAATGTTAAGGGACATATGTCGAATTGTTGAAAGATATATAACCCATAAGGAGGCCAAGAGCCAAGCTAAGCAAATGAAGGCTATGCCTCTACCTATGCTGAAAAAATCATAGGTGGATCTAACTATAGATTTTGTTCTTGAATTACCAATAACAATATGAGGGAAGGATTCTATAACGGTTACGATCAATAGATTCAGTAAAATGGCATATTTTGTGCCCTGCCACAAACTAACGATACTTCAACTATTTTTTTTTTCTATTTTTGTAGGAAATTGTAAAGTTTCATGGAGTCATAAGTGTTTGTTAGAGATTCGAAATTCTTGAGCTATTTTTGGAAGATCTTGTAGCACCAACTAAGAAGTAAGTTGCTATTTAGCACATCATGCCATCTACAAATAGATGGTTAGATAGAATTGTTAACAGAACATTAGGATCTCTACTCCAAGTTACCATTAGAAGAAACAAAGCTAATTGGGATATCTACATAGTTGTTAAAATCACAAGTTAAAAATACGATTATATGAATTTATAATTTTATAATGTTTTTCTTAGTTAAAATAGGTATAAAATCATTTATGTACATAATTTTAGTAAAATTATAAATTTTCATGTATGATTCTACAAGTTTATGATTTTATACAATTTTACCATTTAAATGCGCAATAGAATCACGATTTTGATAACCATGATATCTGCTTAACTATTGTTGAATTCACTTATAATAGATCTATTCACAATACAATAGATAAGACCCCATTTGAATTAGTCTATGGTTTTAACCTAAAGTTACCACTTAATCAGACCTTAGCAACTAAAGTCGAGCAAGGTGATTCAAAACCTGAAGACCAAGCTAAAACCCTACAATAGATCTACTAAAAAGTAGCCAAACAATTGAATGATCAATTGAGAAGTCAATCTAAGGTAGCCAAGGATAGAGGATGAGGAAGCTATTCCAACTAGAAGATCTTGTATGGTTATACGTCAGCAAGGAAAGGTTCCCATACGAGAGAAAGAACAAGCTCTCACCCTAAGTTGAAGGTCCTTTTTAAGTTCTCTAGAGGATTAATGACAATACCTACAAACTTAAGCTTCCTACAGGATACAAAGTTTCTGATGTCTTTAATATTGCTAACCTAAGTCCATATGTATTAGAGGAAGACACCCCAAATGGACACTCCGAGGATTTGATCCTAAATCCTAAACAACTTAGAGGGAATGACAAGAATCAGCCAATAAGTCTCCTTACTTACTCTCGAGCAAGAGGATTAGCTAATACGGTTTGTCGAGTTCTTAACCATCACTCCTCTTTAGAAGAAGCAAACTTGTTATGCTAGATATGATCATGCTTCTAAGCCATCATAAGTTCAACCTCCTCCTCACGCATGAGTAAGGTTAGGTCCAACTATCCAAGAGGTCAGCATAGGTTGCACTAACCTGTTCTACAAGATGTGCTCCAACTCCTTACCTTATCCCTTTACCTTAGAGTTTGTTACACATCACATCTACTAGTCCCTCTTTGGAAGCCACATGTCCTATGACCTACAACCCTACTACCTAATGATGAATATCCCCTTTTTGGATGGTTATAGATTTATCCTTATTTATATATACTTTACAACATTGATTTTACCCATTTTAGTAATTTTCTATGGTAGATTGTAACTTTAGTAAGGCAATCATATATACCTGGTGACAACATTATTGTAATCAAATATTTTACTTGAATTAATGAAATATTATAGTTTTTTTTTCTCCTCTATCAGAACTCTCCTTGTAAGAACCAAACCCTAGCTCATATTAACCTTTAAGTAAAGTTGTGCAGTGAGCATCCTTCTATCTTAGATTAGTAAGCTACATACAGGAAGGCATTAGCCTTGAGTGTTTGAGTTGTACATAATATCCATTATGTAACTCATGTTAGCTCAACCTTCCTATCCTTATTCCATCCTAACCCATTTCCATTTTTTTCCTTTGATTGATCTCAAAGGACCTATCTACACTATGGTAAGACTTATTCCGAGGCTCGTTCTCCTATCACCAAGAGCATAGTATCAAAAAGGGATATCAAATCCCTAAGTTTCTTCTAGAAGACTCTATGTAAGTAGTTGAGAGTAAGCCACTATTTAATACTCTATGTCATTCCTAAATGGATGAACAAACTGCATGGTAAAAAGAACTTTAGGAGCCATCTTAAGGGTGACTATAGGTAGGAATTTAAAAGATTGGGATTCATATATAGTTGAGTCTAGATACAATAGATCAATTCACAACTTTAAAGAAAAGTCACCATTTGAAACATTTTATTGTACAACTCCACAATTCCAATGAACATGATACCAATGCCAGTAACTAAGGAAGAGAGTCTAAGCAGTGTTAACAAGGCTACACAAATCCAAAGACTTTAAACTAAGGTATTTAAACATTTGAGTAAACAAGCAAGCAAGTAAGAGGAGTAGTGTAATAAAGGTAAGAGGCTAAAGATATTCCAACTTAGAGATTTGGTTTTGATTTATCTTAGAAGAGAAAGATTCCTTAATACATAGGCTCAAAAATTGGCTCGTTGGGCAGATGGTCCATTTAAAGTACTTGAATGTATCAATAATAATGCATACAAAATAGAGTGATCAAATGGATATGGGTATTAGCTTACTTTGATGTTTTAAACTAGTCATCTTATGTTGCAAATGAGGTTAAGCCATCTCAACAAGATTCGAAGGCAAATCTTCAACACCTTAGGGCAATCATAAGATACAATTGGTTCAAGGATTCAGCTAGAGCACATAGATTGTAGAATTTACTGAATCGAGTAGTTCATTAATATGCATGATGAAGAGGAAAGACACTTGTTAATAGGGTTTGAAGTTCATTTTGAAGGCTTTGATGACCAAAGTGTATGAAGTGGAAGATTACAATGGATTGAGGAAAGCATTAGAGAATACAAGAGACTACATGAGCATAATCTTAGCCATATACCTCCCAAGTGATGAAGAAGATAGACGTGTATGAGAGTATCGACGTATTCTTGGGTACATAGGCAAACAACATGGTCATATTGTTCCCTATGTAACTCTTTGGTTTCTCTTAGTTTTGAAGGAATTTTGTGTGTGAAAGACACTACTTAAAACATTGGCTTGTTCTAGGATCATGTACCTTTTTATTTGTTACGATTTTGCATCTTTTCTTACTTTATTTACCATTTTGCTATTGTTTAGCCTTAAAACATATTTGCTGGTCTTGTAAATAACATTATGATTATTATTGAATGCTTTTCACCTTCTTGATTAAGTTTAATTCATCAGACCGTATTCTTATCAAATCTTGCAATTTGTGGCAACCAACATTTGCTTAATTTGTGCATCATATCAAGTTCAATATTTATAGTTTAGGATCTAGCGATACGTCATATCTATTATGTTTTCGTTACATCCGTCTCCTTAGCCCTTAGTCCTTATTACAAATCTTAGCAACAAATTTAAGATTGGTCGATGCTCATCTCCCCAAGTAACGTCAAGTTTTCGGTTTAAGCCACTTTCAGAAACACATCATTCTTTTTAATCAAACCAATAATTATTGGATGTTTTAACTAAACATTGATATTCAAATTAAGGAACTATATGCAAGAACTAAAGCTATATATGTTATATTAAGGTAATATTATATCTTAACAAATAGTGATGACATGCGAGTTTGCTTAAGATATAAGAGACAATGGTGAAGAAAAATGAATGCATTATATAGGATGAATCTTTTTTTTTTTTTAAGAGATGACAAAATTAAAAAATTAAATAGGATTAATGTTAGTAGGGACTAAAATTAAAAAAATAAACGTTGCTCATTTTTTATTTCTTTAATGAAGCGGTTCAAATTAGTTCAACCCCTAAACCAAACAATGAACTATTTGGACATTCCTTGAATTGAAACAAGCATCGAATAAAAAATATAAATGAACCATATTTATGGTTTGGTCTAGTTTAGTTCAATTCTCAATTCGGTTTGATGCAATTGAATGAACAACCTTACATGTAATTAACTATACAATTATCTTGCAATTGTTGTTTCATACACTTGACATTTTAATTTTTGCACTCACATGCAAATACAACGTTAGCTATTATTATTTTAAAATGTTTGAACATACATAGATATATATATATATATTCCTTTATTTCATTGAAAACCATTATTATGTCATGAAAACCATCAATATCATTTGAAAATACTTAAAAATTGCGCAATAACTTTTAGTATCACTTACCATTACTTCATTAAGACTATAAACACAAGCAATGTCGTTTCTTTAAAATTACATTATAAATTTTAGTGTATCTTTACTACATTTAATTAAAACGCATGTCTTAGATAATATCCATTTGCTTTAACATTTACTTACATAAAAATAATAATAATAATAATAATAATAACAACAACGACAAGGACAAGATAATGAAAATAATAATAATAAGTGATTGGTAGTTAAAAATAAATGATAAAAAATACTATATCCTTTATGTAGTGTTTGGTTAAGGACCTTTAGTATCCTTTCATGATGAAAGTACACATCAACTATTGTTATTACAGGGGCCTTTAATGCAGTAAAACAAACAAAATAAGACTTTAAAAAAAGAAAAACTATTAGAGAAAATTTAACACATACAAACTGTTCAAAGAAAATTTTTTACTCCAAATGTATTGACTTTCATGCTTTTCTGACAAACATATCCCTAATACATACCTTTAATTATAATTATAATAATAATAAAAAAAAAACTATGAATCATATGCTATGAGGGAAATAAGAAAATCACCTCTTTTTTGAACCGTTAAGCTCTACTTACAAGTTTTCTTTTTTTTTTTTATTTTAATACATTATTTGTTCACCTGCTAAGGAATGAAAATAAAAACAAAAATCTTTATTTGTTTTCTTTTTCGAGTAACACTTACATATATTTCACCTAGGCCGAATGAATAAAAGAAAATACTTAAAAATGAACAAAATTTGCATGTCTAAGAGTTGGAATAATTAAGCAGAATGACACAACCTAGAAGAGTCCATGATATGATAGTGTTGTGGAGGAATGTGAACTGTCAAAAGACAGAGACGATACTTATATGCATTGAATAGTATTAATGGAAATCTCCACAACACATTAGGTGGGTTTGTATAACGCGAAGAGATGTAATAAATGACCGCCCATTGACCATTTCCACTATTTCTTCATAACGATCGTTTTAACTACTTACCCTTCTTTTCCTCTCTTCCATTCCTCTCATTTTCCTTCATCCCCCTGTTTCACAATTCGGAGGAATCCATCACCTTACACTCCCAATTCCATCAGCACCGAGCTTGCATGATCTTACATCCACTGAGATGAGCGAGGATGGATACAGACGAACGATGACGATGAACTGGGATGGCTTGGGCGATGAAGACGACGATGATCACTTTTTCGAGTCCCATGAAAGGATGTCTTCTGCCATTGCAATGGACTTGGCTTCATCTGGGTCCGACGACGACGATGAGGATTTCGATGATAGCCGGATGTCCTTCGCTTCTGCCGTGTCATCTGCCTCGTATTTCTCTAGGATGGCAACCTCAACAAACATTTCCCAGGATTATAACATATGGTTGGCAGAACCGGGATCGATTACAGAAAGGCGTAATCGTCTCCTTCATGGCATGGGGCTAACGGATAAGGATCTTGTAGCGGAGATCAAAAGGGTGGTATCTAAAAAAGTAGGCAATCACACGGTGTCTTCACTAGTCGTGGAAACTCCTACTCCTGCCAATGAACAAACTAAAGGAGAGACAGAGACTCAGCAAGTAAATATGTCACCTGTGATTCTCGTCAGATCGAGGTCTGATGGGGACATTGATTTCCAACCCATTGCCAGAAGGAAAGAAGAGTTTTTTGGGACAACATCGAAACAACATCTCACCCGAACCCTGTCTAACAATGCTGGACCTTGTGTTCCAGCTTGTCGATACCAGGATGCAATCAGAGTATCTCCAAAAGGTGGAAATTCTTCGCCCTTCCACCAGAGGAGGAATATGTCATCTCAGATGTCGAGTAATCGTTTCGGTGCATTTTTTCTGATAAAAAATTTGGATACTGGTAAGGAATTCATTGTGAACGAGTACGATAACCAAGGGATGTGGAACAGGTTTAGCGATCTGCAGACAGGTAAGCAACTTACCATGGAGGAATTCGAGAAGTCTGTCGGGTTTTCCCCGGTGGTTAAGGAGTTAATGAGGAGGGAAAACGTTTCCAGGATGACGGGAAATAATGAGAGGAAACTAAGCGCACTCTCAAAGAGCTTGAGAATGAGCAAGAGAAGTGGTGCTGCTTTATTGAAGAACATTAAAGGTGTGGCTAATTCAATGAGTGGATTAATTGGGGATAAAGAAAGGGAAAACCAGCAAGCTCAAGAGCAAAAGAATAGTAAGAACTCATCAGAATGGATAAAAGTTCGGCAGCATGGGAAATCATACAAGGAATTGACTGCACTGCATATGTGTCAAGAAATTCAGGCTCATGAAGGCTCAGTT
The DNA here is from genome assembly GCA_024138005.1 of Lumnitzera racemosa. NCBI lineage: Eukaryota > Viridiplantae > Streptophyta > Magnoliopsida > Myrtales > Combretaceae > Lumnitzera > Lumnitzera racemosa. The sequence continues at coordinate 30,129,603 of JAMXBC010000010.1, forward strand.
TGGACCATGAAGTTTAGTTTGGATGCTCATTATCTTGCTAGCGCTGGTGAAGACCGTATAATCCATATTTGGGAAGTACAAGATTGTGAGGTTATGTCTTTCAGACAACCTGATGAATGGAGTTGGACACCTCTTCACCAGTCTGCATTCAACACCCCCGATCGTCAGTTCCCTACTGATGTTACGTCGTCACCTGCACCTACACCTACACCTCCATCTGAACCAACAGAGAAGAAGAAAAAAGGAAAGGGCTCACAGAATACTAAAAAGGGAGTCCCAGACTACGTTCATGTGCCAGAAACTGTCTTTTCCCTATCAGAGAAACCAATTTGTTCATTCAAAGGTCACTTGGATGATGTCTTGGATTTGTCTTGGTCTAGATCACAGGTCAGCTTCTGCGCTGCATTTTGCTTAAGCTCGTTTAGGTAGCAAACAAGTGCGTCTTATCATCCAATACCATATAGTAAAGGTACTTACAGATTGTTAGTGTAGGAAACACATTCAGTCATTCTTAATCTATCAGGTAGGCTGATGGTATCATCTGCTTAAAGGATCATATTTTCCATATGTTCTGCTACATGGGAGCTATGGCATTAATTCCTATCACGGTGGCATACATAATAGCTTATGCGAAATTTACTAACCTGTAATACATTCTGCCTTTCCGCAGCTACTTCTTTCCTCCTCGATGGACAAAACCGTTAGGCTTTGGGATCTAGAGACAAAAAGCTGCCTAAAGTTGTTCGCTCATAATGATTACGGTAACATATCTAGATCTATCAATCAAGGAAATAGGAATCTAGTTCATCATTGTAATTCTTGTCTCTGACCTTGTAAATCTTAAATGTTTACGGTCCAGTGACATGTATACAATTCAACCCAATGGATGACAATTATTTTATCAGTGGTTCCCTTGATGCCAAGGTTCGCATATGGAACATATCTGATCGCCAGGTGGTTGACTGGATTGATTTTCATGAGATGGTTACTGCAATATGCTACACACCCGATGGTCAGGTATAGTTAGACACGGTTTTCAATTCTTTCTCTTGCACGATCTTGGCTGTTGCTAAGGATTGAAGTTCTATAGGTGTCCTTTGTTCATATGTCAATTACTTGCTTACTTTCAAGGTTTCCTGAAGAACCTGATGTTCCATTTTAGTGGTTCTTGTCTAATTTTTCGTGGTCCCTCTTCTTGTAGGGTGCTGTCGTTGGATCGCATAAAGGAACCTGTAGAATGTACAGTATCGAAGGTACAAACTCCACAAACCTCATAGCTAGTTACTTTAGCCCTTCTAATTGAGTTTTTCCATATAACAGGCATGATAAAGTGAGAAGCGCATCTGATGTTTCCTTTTCTGTTTTTGGTCATTCAGATTGCAAACTTGAGCAAATAAGCCAACTGGACATCCAAAACAAGAAAAAGTCTGCAAGAAAGGTCACTGGCTTACAGGTAATTATAATGTGGAACTAGTAATCGCATGATTTCTTTTTGCGTTATTACATTTTTGAAAGCTTTAAGTCTTGCGTTCGAACAGTTTGCTCCTTGGAATCCTTCTGAGCTTCTCATCACATCAGCTGATTCCCGCATTCGTATAATGGATGGATTAAACATGACTCAAAAATTCAGAGGTACTTCATCACCAAAGCAAACGCCACAAATGTACCCTCCAAAGTGCTAGGACTTAAAACTTGTTGCTCTATGATGACACAGGTTTTCGGAATACCAGCAGCCAGATCGCAGCATCATATACTCCAAATGGGAGGCATGTCATAAGTGCAAGCGAAGACTCTCAAGTGTATGTTTGGAAGAGAAGTATGCCAAGGAATGGGAGCAATGGAAAGGGAAAAGGCATAGTTAGTACAGGATCTTATGAGCACTTCCAATGTAGAGATGTTTCAGTTGCGATTCCTTGGCCAGGAACCATCAAAGGCGATCCACCAGCCGTGCCAATCCACTCAAAGAGGCACTCAAAGCGCATAACACAACCACCGGTTTCTGGCAACACAACTCAAGATGAATGTCTTCTAGGGGGAAGCAAGCGACAATTGCCACCTCTTCCTAAAAAGAAAGAGACCACGGTGGAAACGACTCCAACTCCTCCCGAAGAAGAGCTAGCACGGTTATCCCGCTTGGACTCGGGTGAAGGGATGGGCGAGTCATTTAATTCAGCATCAGGATCAAGTAGGTATGGTGATTCGCCATCCATTTCCTCATCTCCCAATCCATCATCAGCATCTTGGTCTTCACCATGGTCTTTATTTGACGGTGGCAATAGCAATGGTAGTGGGTTTGTCCAGGCAACAGCTTGGGGAATGGTCATCGTGACGGCAGGATTGGGGGGCGAGATCAGAGCATATCAAAATATTGGATTGCCGCGTAGGGTAGGCCGCCAACCAGCAATTTTCAGGGACTATACATGAAACAATATCGCACCAAGGGAACTATGAATTTCATTGAACGATCCCCGGAAGACGAAAGATCGGAGTGTACAATGTGATGTTAGATGATATGATTTCGCAGGGTTAAAACTCGAGAACCATTGCATTTTTCATTAGGGCCAGACGTGAATTTTGCTTGTATGGCATTAGTGTCTCCAAATGTAATCACGAAATGATAACATGAAGAAATTTGGAGGAGAAAGTTAGAAAATTTTGGAAGCAGTGCAGGAGTTCACAATTTTTTGAAATAACCCAGTAACTTTTCTCATGTTTATCTGTATTGCAAAAGGGAAATTCCTTTCTGTCTTCTCTAATTCCAATTAATCTTTCTCGGTATGCCATATACTTTGACATACTCCTTTTTTTCCTTAGATAGGAATATGGTTATCATGAGTGTATTTTTTTCATTATTAAATCCTATAATATTTGCATGATTTATAGCCTTTTTATCGATATGTTATCACAAAATTAATAAATGGGATATAATAAGGGTTAATATAATAAAATGTTGAAAAATGATCAAAATTAATATTTAAATGGCTTATATTGCACATATATATTTTTGTCCTGAATATATGCGATTTTAATATTTCTATTCTTACACTAGTGATAGGAAAAAATGCGGAACCGGAAAATATAAATTCAGTTTTATTGCAAGTATAGAAATATACGAGAAGTGGAAGCCCGGGGCAGGATCACACGAAGGAATTACATGTAGCTTAGAAACGGATAAAGGAAATTCGATTTCCAATCACGTACAGGAGTTTGAATTTTCATTTTTACACTAAAGGCCAACATGGAATACTCGTGGAATCAATGCCCTTTGTCATTTTGCTAAGTGAGCTTACGCTATACGTCTGGGAGGAAAAGGAAATGCAGGCCCACATCATTGGATCTATCCTCCATGCTTTATATTTTACAATCTACGGCTAGGGCCATGCCTTGGACATTTGGATGACATCCTATCATAGACCCGCCACACCGTATTACTCTCTCTATCTCCATTGTGCCCTAACGCCTGAAATATGGGAAAGATGTATACTCCATTTGCCACATTTTTCGGGAGACCCTAATTTCGACGCAGCCGCAACTTGTGAGATAATAGAGAGAGAGCTCATGAGATTAGGCGTTCATCGCCCGGAGCTTCGGCTCCATTTTCGTTTTACCCTTTTTTTTTTTTAGGTAGCTTAGCTTTTGTTGATGGACACCAATCCCGGGGCAAGCGTGGAATCATTAGTGTAAGGGTTCGCAGTCAGGAACTACCAAGCAAGATTTTTCTGCTTTTTTGTATTATTCTTATTATGAATATCATTTTATCCCTTTTTTTTTTATTGATCAAGATTTTGAATCAATATTAGGTTGGATTGTTTAAAGGTGGTATTTTGGTTGTTTCTATTCATGTTGAAATGTAGTTGGTTGTTAATTTTATTCATGAAATTTATGTTTTGATGTAGGAACATCAAATAAATTAATTAGGATAATATAATATGTAATTGTTTTTATGAACGACTGATATGGATTAAGAATCGATGCCTTCTAATTCAATTATTACTTAATTTAATAGTCGATTAGTAAGTTGCTCATGATACAAATAAATGGAACAACATAACCACTATGTCATTAGATAATTCAATTATTAATTCTTAATCATATTCTTTTAAGGTTTTGGATATCCTTACTAATTAATATAGTGTAATCACAGTTTTTAATTTAGTAAAAATAGAATCTTTATGGGTTTATTTCACTAAAATATCAAACTTTATGGGTTCACCTAGCTACAAATGAGACTAATATGGTTGAGAGCTAGAACACCATTCCCTTAGGATCGACCTTGAATATATCACTATACTACACTTATAAGGCCGATCACGAGGATGGATCCAAGCTTGGAAAGGATGATGGGAAATACATGAACAAATGAAAATGAATTATAAATAAGCAAAACCAACGAATAACTCTAAGGGATATAACGCACCAATAAAACTTTCAAGAACTTACGGCATAGCTCGATATAATGCATGAGTTGGTCCAGTGAAGTTATTTGCTACTTAACCTTACTTAAGGGTTAAGATAAGAATGAAGTAAAAGTAAACAAACAATATTTACAAGAAGAAAATATCTAATGTATTAATGGGCATCTACTCATTGTGGCTACATGTATAATAGGTATTTATAGCCGAGAAATTAGGGTGACTTGCCTAAAATGGGAAGAAAAAAAAGGGCATTGTCTTAAATAAGTAATGTGCAAAGGATACAAAAAGATAAAAATGAATATTTGAAAAAAAAAACAATGGTTTGTGTAGCAGATTCTACATATGGTCCTAAACACGTGGCAGGGATGCATTGGTGATGCCGTTGGAGGATGCAAACAAAATAATATGAGCTAATTAGGTAATCAAGCAAGAGTGCCAAGCAAGTGTAGACTCGTCTGAATAGGAGTGGCTAAGGATTAGTGCAAGACAAATCTCTTGGCTTCTTAGTAGCAATGATGCCAAGCAAGTAGTCGACTCAAACATGACCGAGCAGATGCGTAAGGATTAGCTACTGTCGAGGCATTCTTTTAGTCGACACACAATTTCCGAAAGATGGACAATTATTCGGCATGGCATTGAGAGTCGATTAACAGCAAGGAGTGACTCAACCTTGGTAGCAGTTGACTAGAGTAGGAGGATTCACCATACTAATCCGTCTAATCTACAGGTTTGACTAGGAGTTAAAGGCCTAGTAGCTAAAGGCCTAGTAGTTAAAGGCCTAGTAGCCTGATTCCTATCATTCCTTTCGAGTTGATTTGAATTTGGGGTTAAATATGGTTTATCTTCGTTTAGTTCTCTATCAGGCTAATATGGACTGAGGTCAGTAATGTTAAAGGTGTTTAAAACCCCATAATCTTTAGAAAGCTCCAATCTATAAGTGTTATCGTTGTTCTTTTAAAGGATTTTAAAGGGTCCTTCAACCCATACAGACAGCTTATTCCTTCTCTTGCTCAAAAACCTTTCCTTGCTCAAGTGTAGCTATACCAAGTCTCTAGGCTAAAACTGTTTCGTCGTCTTACCCTTGGCCTTCTTTCGCATTCGTCAGGCAGCTTAGTCGATCTACCGAGTAACTTTGTCGTAGATGTGTTGTATGGATTATGCTCAGGTTTACGCATCAAGGTCTTCTTACTCGAATACAGGTACAGGGGTATAATCAAGGGATAACTCAAGGTTAAAACCATAGAAAACATCAAAGGGTGCCTACTTGATGGTATTATGTACTGTTCAATTATAAGAAAATTCAACCATAGGTAAATAGATGTCCCAATCAACCAAGTTCTTGCCTACCATAGTTTAGAGTAACGATCCTTAAGTATAATTAACCACCTTTGTTTGGCCATCAGTTTGGAGGTAACAAGAAGTACTGAATAATAATTTAGTCTCCATCTATCACCATAGATTTTTCCAGAAATGGCTAAATAATTTTGGGTCTCTACCTGATACTACACTTCTTAGTACGCCGTATAACCAAACAATTTCCTATAAAAAAAAAAGGAGAAGCAATAGCTGAAACATCATTAGTCTTAGAGTAGGGCACAAAGTGTGTTATCTTTCTGAATCTATTGGCGACAACCATTACAGAATTTTTGCCTCAAGCAGTTTATGGTAATCTAAGAACAAAGTCCATGCTCAACTCAATCTATGGTCTTGTCGAGACAGGCAAAGACATTGCTTTCCTTTACTCAGCTCAACATTTAGCCCTCTTGCATACAACACAACCTTCAATAACTCAATATACATCTTGCCTCATTCTCGGCTAAAAGAAATGCTCACTCAACAACTCATATGTCCTTCTCTTCCTAAAGTTTTCGAAGAGTCCTCCACTCTGAGCTTCCCTAATCAGTAACTCCTTAAGTGAACGGGTCAGTATGTACGATTTCCCAAATTCAAGCAAGTATCCATCTTCCATATAATACTCATCCGCTGTCCTTCCATCAGCACAATACCCAAGTATGGGCTCGAAATGTAGCTCCTCGAAGTATTGTTCCTTAATATTTGTAAGCCTAAACAATTTGGTATGCAGTTTGGTTAGAAGCACATGCCTTCTTGAAAGAGCGTCTACAACCACAATGCTCTTTCCCTACTTTTACTTAATGATAAAATTGAATCCCTCAGTGAATTCAACCAACCTCACTTCTCGCTTCGATAACGTAGTCTGACTTCAAAGATACCTTAAAGACTTATGGTCAGTATAGATAACAAATTCTCTTAGCAGTAAATAATACTGCCGTACTTAGAGTACTCAGATGAGTGTTAAGAGTTCTTTATCCTATACAGAGTAATTCAATTAAGGTCCCTTAAGCTTTTTACTATGGTAGGTGATTGATCGACCTTCCTGCATTAGGACAGTACCTATCCCAATGTGTGACGTATCACATTCCATCTCAAATACTTTTTAGAAGTTAGGCAAAGACAGTACAAGTACAAAGGTTAATCTTTCCTTCACCTCGACAAAGCATCTCTCCTCCTTTTCTCCCCTATCTGAAGTCGATGTTCTTCTTTATCAGCTTAGTGAAGGGTACAGCAAGAGTACTGAAATTCCTTAAAAATCTTCCGTAAAAGGATGCTAGTCCTTGGAAACTTTTCACCTCGATATAAGTAGTTGGAGTCAGCTACTCAACGATTACTTGGATCTTTTCATCATCTACTCATAAGCCTCCCCCACTTACTATATAGCTTAGGAACACCACTTCCTCCTCGCAAAAGCAACATTTCTTAAGATCTTCGAATAACCTCTCAGTACAGAGATGTTCATAATGACTCGATAAGTTGGCACTGTACAATAGGATTTCGTCGAAGCACACCACAATACGTTTTACTATAAGATTTCTTAAGACATGGTTCATCAATTGTATGAAAGTATATGGCACATTCGACAAGCCGAATGGCATAACCATCAACTTATAGAGTCCATGTCGAGTTTTGAATGTAGTCTTCTACTCATCTCCTGGCCTTATGTAAATTTAATGGTAGCCAGCTTCAAATCAATCTTGCTGAAGATATTAGCTCTACTCAATTCATTGAGCATGTCTTCCAACCTAGGGATTGGGCACTTGTATTTGATCGTAATCATATTTACAACTCAACTGTCAAAACATATCTACCAGGTACCATCCTTTTTCGATAGAAGGATCATTGAAATAGCATTAGGGTTGAGACTTTCCCTTACATACCCTCTTTCCAGTAGTTCGTTGACTTGTTGTTGGAGTTCAAAAGTCTGCTCGGGATACATCTAATAAGCTAGCTTATTCAGCAAGGTGACATGAGGTATCAAGTCAATGCAATTCTCTATGCCTTGGATAGGGGGTAAACCCTTAGGCAACTATCTAGGAAGTAGATCGGCATATTCATTCAGCAACTCTCTTACTTCCAAGGGTAGTTCACCTCATTCCCTCAACTCTAATAGTTGTCTGACCAACATGAAGGTTATCTTATCAGCTTTAATAGTTTCACAAAGTTGGCTCTACCTGTTATCGAAGTCTTCTTTAATCCTCGAGCAAGTTTTGCCTATAATTTATTAACTTGACTCGACGACATTGAGTTTAGTGTAATTTTCCTGCCATCCTTCTCGAATACATAGGTGTTCCCATATCCATGATGGACAACTCTTCTATCATAATGCTATGGTTGGCCAAGCAATACATGTGATATGCACATGAGTAACACGTCACAAAGAATCTCATCGAAATAATTTCCAATTATGATCGACAATAGTACTTGCTAAGTGACATGTTGTCCTCCCTTGTCATTCAGCTAATGTAACTTGTACCGCTTTAGATACGCTATGGTTAATAACTTCAACTTTGTGATCAGATCGGCTGATGCCACGTTAGTACAATTGCCACTATCCCAATTAATGCAAACAGCTAGTCATTCACCTTACCAGTGATATGAAACAAGTTCTCCCTCTACTTTTCCTTGCATAAGGGTTTTAAGCTCATTACATGTTGGACAACTAAGATCAACTGATCCAAGTCCTCGGCAAGCACATCTTCCTAAATCAGTTCATTCTCCTTAGAAGTTTCTTTCTTAGCAATGCTCTTTTCCTCTATTTCCACATCAATGCTTTCTACTTCCAACTTCAAGACGTCTCTCTTGATGACCATAGTCCTTTAATTTAGATACTGAGCAACCATATGTCTAAACTCTTAACACTTGAAGCACTTGATCTAACTCATCTTCCTACCAGATCCTTACCCTTTCTCGTACGTTCGGGTCGATACGTCACCTTCTATTTAAGCCTTTTGCTCAATCTCGACATCTGCTTACCTGGTTGCCTCAGTACTCAACTAACCTTGGTAGCTTCCTTGAACTGGTCGACTTGACTAAATAGGTTCGCTAATTGGCAATCTGGTCAGCATTTAGCTCCTTCTCTACCTCTCTACTCACTAAGCTATCTGTACAGCTTCATCTATTGTGGTAAACTATTGAAGTTCTACAACGTCTCATATGTCACTCCTTAGCCCAGTTAGGAATCCATAAACTGTTCATACTGATGGTTCCTCCACTTCATAGTGAATTATAAGCACTTGGAACTCTTGGACATACTTGTTAATAGTTAGACCCGCTTACCTTAGCTCTTGAAGCTAAGCGAAAGTGTCTTAAAGACATATATCTAGCACAAACCTGTTTCGTAGTATTCTCTTCATCTTAAGCCAAGTACTAACCTCTCGGTAGCCTTCTCATCTTCTCTTGGCCTAGAAATTCATCTATTACATGGCAATATATCTAGAGAACTCAATAGAAAAAGTCCTTACTTTGTTATAATTTTCATATTAGTAATAATCAAAAACTTACCCTACCTTCTCCTCCCAATCTAAGTAATCATCCATTGTCCTATACCTATTGAAGCTTTATATGATCAAATGCTCAGGTGCTCGAGCTCATTTTTCTTCTTCATAATACTATTCCTTATCCTCTTCTCCCAAGTCTCATAAGTTAATCCTTCTCCTCACTCGTTTGCCTATCCCTCTACCTTGAACTTGTCAAGCTGGGTTCTGACCTCTATCAGGTCAAGCAGCTTGTGGGGTGTTATGCGATGCTTCAGCAAGTCGATAAGCCAATACATAAATAACTCAAGTTAAATCTACTAAAAGGTTAGCCACCTCGTCAAGTCTCTCATCTGTACCTTGTCGGCCATGAAGGGAAATACCACTGTTATCATTCCCATTATTAGCATTAACACTTAGGTCCATCATTCTCTTTGATAGATCCAAATCTTAAACTCCTTGATTCGGTGTTACACCTGACACTATCTTTGTAATTCACACAACGTACACTCCCTTCAAACCAGAAGTTTAATAACCAATAAACACCGTAGCTAAATTAATACAAAAAATTTCTCTATTTCACACACCTAAAACAGAGTTATCAATAAGGAACTTCAAGAACAAACTACTTCAATTTAAATGAAACTTTTGCTCTGATACAAAGATGATGCGTATTGCAACCAAGAACAGATAAGGCCGATCATGAGGATGGATTCGAGCTTGCTGAAAGCTTAGAAAGGATGATGGGAAACACGTAAATGAATGAAAAATGAATTATAAGTAAGTAAAACCCACAACCCGCTCCAATGGATATGACACACAAATGGAACTTCCAAAGACTCATGGCATAGCTCAATATGACGCATAAGTTGGTCTAATGAGGTTACTCACCACCTAGCCTTATTTAAGGATTATGATAAGAATAAGAATAAAGTGAGAGTAAACAAACAATGTTTATGAGAGGAAAATATCTAGTTGTATTAATGGACATCTGCTCATTGTGGCTATATGTACAATCGGTATTTACACCCAAGAAATTAAGGCGACTTGCTTAAAATGGGAAAAGACAAAACGAGTATTGTCTCAAAGAGGTAATGTACAAGGGATACAAAGGGGTAAAAATAAATATTCAAGAAAAATAATAATTTGTGCAGCAAATTCTACATGTAGTCCTGGATACATAGCAGAGATGCATTAGTGATGCTATTGGAGGATGTAGACAAAACAATACAAGCTGGCTAGGTGGTCGAGCAAGTATAGACTTGTCCTAACAAGAGTGGCTGAGGATTAGTACAAGATAAATCTCTCAGCTTCTCGATATCAATGATACCGAGCAAGTAGTCGGCTCAGACATGACGGAGTAGGTACGCGAGGATTAGCTGCTGTTAAGGCATTCTTCTAATTGGCACACAATTTCTGAGAGATAGACAATCATTCAACATAGCATCAAGAGTCAATTAGCAGTAAGGAGTAACTCGGCCTTGGTAAGAGTTAGTTGGAGCAAGAGAATTCACCTCGCCAATCCCTCTAATCCACAAGCTCAACTACGGATTAAAGGCCTAGTAGCCTTATTACTATCAATGAGTATAGCCAATCTCGTGTTAAATGGTAATAATTTCTTACCTCAGAGTAGATTAGTTAAGTTAGCTTTAGGAGCTAAATTGAAGCTAAGGTTTGTTGATGGAACTTTAGTGAAACCAGCAGAAAATTCACCTGGCCATATTAAATGGGTTATAAGCAATTATATTGTAGGTGTTGTCTTCTAAACTTTATTACAAGTGAATTAGAAGAATTTCATATATGTGAAGTTGGCACAAGACTTATGGGAATAAGTTAATGACCAATATGGTGTAGCAAGTGCTCTATTAGTTTATCAATTGTAACATGAAGTTTGTAGTCTAAAACAAGATAATCAATATGTTGGAGCCTATTATAATAGGCTCAAATGTTGTCGAGATGAATTGAATGCATTGAATCATTTTCCTGTGTTTATGTTAACATCTTGAGTATTGCATATGTGATTTGAAGGATAAGGTTATAAAGTGTCAATTGTGTAGTAAAGTCATGCAATTTTTAAAGGCACTTAGTGATACGTATGAAGGAGCTAGAAATCATATTTTAGCAATTGAGCAATTACCAATAGTGACAAAGGCACTCTATATTGTCCAACAAATTGAGAAGCAAGCTATGGGTGCAATGAATCAAGGTGTAAAGATGTCAACTTTCTTTACTAATAATGTTAAAGGGAGTGATGGATAGAAAGAAAGGGAAGAAAAAGTTTTGCAAACATTGTAAAACTAAAGATCATGTAATTGAGAATTGTTTTCAATTAATTGGATACCCCAATTAATATAAGGGGAAAAGAGTTCAAAAAGGGAAGGTAGCAAATGCAAGTTCAGTAGTGAGTTCTAGATATTCTAGGTTTACTGGCGTTGCTAGATATGGTATGCCATACATTTGATCAGGTTGTCGATTTTAGTATAGGTAAACAAGTTGTAGAGGCTACTTCTACTAGTTCCTTTGAAGTTTCTACTAATAAGACCTTTTATCTATAATGTTTTTTGAGAGTTAATGCAGATGATGAAGCTTAAGGATGGCTAAGATATTCATGAAGCTGTTGCAAAAGTTGTGGTATTTGAGGTTACTCTTATCACTCTTCTTATTTTAGCTCAAAGTGTAGTGATTTGGCTTGTTAGATTGTTGATACGGAGGCTACTAATCATATCATACCATATTCTTCTTTATTGTATGATATTTAACGCTTAAACCCACCTATTTTTGTTAAAATACCATATGGCCAAACTACCCTTGTGAATAGAGTTGGATCTATTCACATTACACCTTCATTAGTATTACATAATGTGCTTTTAGGAACCAATTTCACTCATAATTTTCTATTAGTTCATAAATTGGTTAGTACTAATTCCCTTGTTGCAAAATTTGATGCATTTACATGCTAATTTTAAGACTCGATTACTCACAAATTGTTGCAATAGCTATAGTTGATAAAGGACTATATATTCTTTGCGCATCTTGTAAGCCCTACAAATTTCTTAGATAGGGGATTGGAAGTTGATAAGAATTCCTCGAGAGATGCTCTTAGTATTGGCAAAATAGCTAATCTTAGACTTAAGAGACTACACTCAAAAACCTTAATGCAAACTCCTAAAATCCTATATTGTAGCCTCAACTTTAGTTTAACCCCTACACTCAAAGTCCTAAAATCCTATAAACAAATACCAATAACTAATATTAACTCCTAAGGTTAACCTAATATTATGAACTAATCCTAAACCTAAATGGAACAAAGAATGATAGTTGAAATCTATGAGAATTCCCTGAAATCGATAAAGGATAAACTAAGCTAAAATTGAATATTGATATAGATAATCCTAACAATGAATTCAAGACCCAAAAACGAATATTATAACCTTTAAATGAACCTTTGAACACTAAAATCTTAATTAGAACCCTAATATGGGTAAACCATTAAAATGATTATAAAACTCCAATATAGTGTCAAAAACCTCCATCCAACTATTGTACTCTAATTAAATAGTAAAATTAATCGTAAACTAACCGCTTAATTGTCCCAAAACTCTAATCTACCCTCTAAACTTACTCGAATAGCAATAATTGGTTCCAATTCCTAAAACTAATTAGACAAGATGACCTAACATGCTTAACCAACTTAATTTTACATGTTAAGCCCTAAATTGTATCTAATTAGTGACAAATGTATCAATCATTAAGATTAAGAAACTTAATTATACCTTAATATGCCAATTAGGTTTTACATCATAATTAATTATAAGTCGAGAGCAATTAATCATATAAAACCAAAGTAATTATATGAAAATATCCCCTTAATAATGGCAATATTATACTTTGGGAGATAATATAAACCTCGCAAACTTTTGAATTTGAACTTAGAGTTAGATACAAGAGTTAATAGATAATCTCTATAACTACTCAAAATATAATAATAAAATACCTTAATAAAACGATTGAACCGTAAATAATAAGTCGAAAAACCCTAAAGAAAGTAAAACTTAAAACCTTAATCGTACGATAAAACCCTAATACATGGGAAATCTTAAAACAATTGAAAAATATCAATAGACTAACTAAAACCTTAATTGGAAGTCAAAAACCCTAATTCAACTAACAAACCCTAAATATATCCCTAAATTATTTGTTAATTCAAATAATTTCTCCAATCGCTTGAAACCCTAAATCATCAGTCTTGTACGTGGTCTGAAAAACCCTAATTTGTCCTGAATAATAAAGGACTCTAATAAACGAAGTAATATAGGTCAATGAACTTAATTGAGGTGATAAAACATGGCAAGACCCTAGTTATACCCAAATTAGGCCTAAATTATTTAATTAAGTATAATCACGATTAATTAACTTTATTACCCTTTAATCCATCTACCAACTCTCATTATATCTTAGTTAGTAACAAGTTAAACTCAATTAAGAACAAAGCAAAAAAAAAAGTTAATTGGGCATCAAAGGATACTTGTCCTTTAGGAGACCAAATCTTTCCTCATTTGGTAAAAGGTAACCAAGGTACAATAGTACTAAGAGAGGACTATGAGCTCTCATCACAAAATAGTTATCTCTTATCCCCCTTATCCTACCTTCAATATCTGCCATTTCACTCCAATAAAACCCTCATCTAACCTCATTCTTTACTCTTAGAAAACTTAGGAAATACTCTCTAAAAAACTAAACAAAAACCAAAGGAAAATGGGAAGAAAAACAAAAGAAGTCATCGAACTACCTTGTATACATAATCGCCTTTTGCTTTTACCACCAACATGCTACTCCAAATCGCAAACCACTAACACCAAAATATCACACACACACATACACTGTAGTTTTCTACCAACAAACCCTTTCTTCCAAAGGAGCACATTTCGACTTGATTTTTTAGTAAAAAAATTGAAGCTCCTATAAGCCAGTCTAAGGTAAAACTGATCCAACTTGAGTTTCTTATTCATATAAACTATGCCCATGATATCTTGAGATTTTAGGATTATAAATACTAGATAAACAAGTTATGATCATCTACATGTCATTTTAGAGCCATATAATCATACATTCATTCATGTACTTATGCAATTTATTACCTACATTCTAGAAGTATAGGAGATAGTTTTATGTAGATAACTTGAAAAGAAGTTAATAAAACTCTATGACACCTTAAGTAACATGCATGCCACCCCTTTCTTAGTGAATTTTCGTCTTGCTTTCACAATATTATATAATGCTTTCAACTTTAAAAAAGTAGAAATGTGATTAAAATAAGGAAACATACTATAATAAGTGTTAGATAAAAGAAGTTGAAGGAAAGCTTAAAAGAACGTTACTTGGCCGCTACTATTAATGAGTTAATAATCTGTAAATTTTGATTATTTAGTATAATGACATGATTATTTAGTGTTATGTATAATTTAAGATGTAATTAACTAAGTTAAGTAAGGTCATGATGAGTTAGTGGCCTAAACTAGCTTAGTTTCTGATTAAGGCCTTAAGAATAATATTATAAGCCTCGCTAAAGAAAAGAACCAGATTTGGAAATTAGATGAAATTGGACCAAACTTAAGACTTTTAGTGGGCTTAGTCCCAAAGGCCCTGAGATGTAAAATAAGCCCAAAAGTCCCTAGAAGGACTCAAAATAGAGCCCAATTACTTAGTGACTAGATTTGATCCCTAAAGTAATAGGGTTATGAAATAAAATATTAAAGGCCTATTAAGACCATTCCTTATAGGCCGCTTAGTGAGTTAAAGCCTTAAATAAACAAAAAAGGGGCTCATTTAAGCCCACAAGAGTAACATTAAGGCTCAAATTAAAAGCTATGGAATTTAGGTAGAAACATAAACTTAAAATATCTAAATAAAGGCCTGAAAGGTCAAGTGTAAGGACTAACACCAAAAATTAAGCCAAAACCCCTAAAGTAGTCAAACTAACACTTTTGACCAACAAATTTACTTGACCTAAACTGAATTCTTACAAGTCAAAACACCCTAAAAGGACTTTACAAAATCAAAGAACATTATAAAATCAAAGAACACTCGAAAATGATGGAAATGACTACAAGATCATTAAAAATAGGCTTAAAATGAAGAAGTTATGGCCAAAATACAAAAACAGTAAAAACAGGAACTTTCGGATGAGAAGGAGCAACTAAGTAGTTTAGGACATAATACTTATGTACCTTAATTATAATCTTTAGGTGACATGGATCTAAGGATCAACTCAACTGAGGATTACTAGGATTGCTAGATGCTATGGCTGAGTGAGGATACCAACCTTGATCTTATCTTATATTTGATTATAGTATAGTACATTAATTATTTATATCTATGAAAACTGTTATGCTTAAGGAATTGGGGTATTTGTGTGTGCACATATTGATTGTATTTGCATGCCAAAATACCTTAATGTATCAAAGTGATGAATCAATTATTGCATTAGTTGATGGGACTTTAAAGTATTTGTTATATATAGTGATCAATCACCTGTAAATTGGATTGATAATTATCCAATCTTTAAATAAATTGATCATGCATTGCATGCTTTTGCATTATTACGAAAGGTATCAACACTACATAGTAGAGCGAGAGATCATGTATGTTGGATCCATTATTATGATATGTTCTTGTTATATCATATGATGTACTCATACGATATGTTATTGCCTTGACCTTTAGGGTTTACTCTACTCTAGGGAGTATTTCCCTCTACTTGAGGTAAATTTATATTCACTGCTTTGGGTTTACCAAGAGAAGATGATATTTGTTTAGACAATAGATGTAGAGAGCCTAGTCCAAATATGCTTAAATACTTCCCAACTCAGGCAATAGTGAGTGTAAACCATACTATATGCAATCAACTCTATACACTGTTTGTATTACATATACTTGTTCATACATTCATATATTTGATAAATAAATTACTTGTTATTATTTGATGATAAGGTAAGAAAATTACTTACTAAGCTAGATATAGCTTAACCCCCCAATAATTTCTTTTGTAAGTCTTATAAAGCTGATGCTAGGTTAGGAATTGAGGGCAAAGTGCTCCATCGAGTTGAGAAAGTAGAATAATAAGCTTAGACAAGTAAATAACATAATTAAATTAAACTTTTAAAGTGTCTAGTGGCATTATGATTGTCAGAACCTAGATACCCTTTTTTTATTATTTGGTATGTGATTCCAACTCTTTACGGTTCTAATAACTATTAGATTGTAGATTGTTGGATCACTTATAGCTATATATATATATATATATATATATATATATTAGATGTGTGTAAAAAGATTAAGTATGATTAGAAACTTATAAGCTAGAGTCTTACAACCTCTAACTTATAAAGCAGTCTTTATATCATAGATGCATACGTAATATGAAAATCTTAAGTAAAATTACAAAGCCCCCTTTTAGGGTGTTACATATATGCTATATAATTTCCTTCAGATGATGCTGATATTACTAAGTTGTTGTCAGTAGCTTGTAATATTTGCTCTAGTTATAATAACCCTGAGTAATTGTAGTTGTTGCATGCTCGTCTTGGTCATGTGTCAGCAACTAAACCTCAATATTTGAGTCATTAAAAGCATCTGAAACTTGATGGTTTCTTATGTGAGGTTTGTCAAGAGCTTAAATTTCATAGAGTTCCTTTTTCTATAAGTACCATTGTTACTGAGTTTGCTTTCCAGCTTTTACATGTAGGCATTTAGGGTACTTGTCATATTTCTTCCTTATTAGGTAAATGTTACTTCTTGACAATTGTTGATAATTTTTCTAGAGCTACTTGGACTTATCTTCTTCACCAAAAGTTACAAATTTTTACTATTCTTAAATTCTTTCTTCAATTTATACTTAACATGGTGTTATATTTGAATGGATAATAGTGCTAAGTTTATATCCCAAGCTTGTCAAGACATGTTTAATAGCCTAAGAATCTTACACTAACGAACCATGGTATATGCACCACAACAAAATGGTAAAGTAGAGAGAAAGCATAGGCATTTATTGGAATCTTCAAGGGCTTTAAGGCTATAAGCTAATTTACTAAAAGAGTTTTGGGGTGATTGTTTACTTATAGCCACCTATTTGATTAATAGGATGCCTATGATAAGTTTAGAGTAAAAGATACCTTCTGAGATGCTGCATGGGAAGAAGAATTCTTATGATAATTTGAGGGTGATGCGTTGTTTATGCAATATAGCCAAACTTAGACCTAAAAGGGATATGTTCAATTCAACGAGTTTGAAGTGTATTTTCCTAGGCTATGAACATAGTTAAAATGGATATAAAGTTCTTGATTTAGCTACTAAACATGTTCATGTTAGTCATGATGTTGTGTTCTTTGAACATGTTTTTCCTTTAAAACATTTGCCTACTATTTATTCCAATGTTACTTCTAAAGATCATGTTTCACTTAAGTCTTCACCTACTATCTCCGATATGCTTGTATACGTTGATGGTGATTCTGCTCATACTACTGTTGGTGATTATGGTGTTTCTTTTGCTCTTGATCACATTTATGTTAATAGCACTACTAGGTCTGATGTTGTTTCTTCTTTTCCATCTGGTTTTGATTCTTGACAACAACTTACATATGTCATCTCACATTCAAAAAGTACCAAGCTGGTTGAAGGATTTTATTCATTCTGCAAATACTAATTTTGCACACTATATAAGCTTATTCTTCTTCTTCTTACCTTTTATTTGATGGTACACATTTCCATTCTTTTTCCCTAGATTATGTAACTTCTTTGGCTAATGTATTAGCTATCCAAGAGCCTTATAATTACACTAAAGTAGCTAAACAATTTGAGTAGGTAAAGGCTATGCAAAAGACATTGCTACTTTAGAGGCAAACCATACTTGGGTACTTATTTCTTTATATAAGCACAAGAAGGCAATTTGGTGTAAATAGGTTTATAAAGTCAAGTATAGGCCTTATGGGGAGTATTGGGAGATATAAAGCTCATCTAATGGCTAAGGGTTTACTTAAGTTGAGAGTCAAGATTTTCATCATACATTTTAACCAATAGCAAAATTTAGTTTGTTCGCATCTTATTGGCTATTGCTACTGCATTGGGGTGGAATTTGCATCAAATAGACATCATTTTTTTTCCGTTTTACATGAGCATCTTGATGAGGAAATATATACAAATCCTCCGAAGGGTTATACTAAGGCAAAACCCAATTAAGTTTGTAAGTTGGCTAGGTCTCTATATGGCTTACGTCAAGCTTCTAGACAACAAAATATTGAAATATCCAATTTTCTCTTATCTAAGGGATCAATCTACTTACAATCAATCCCTATTCACTTTGTATATGTATCAAGGTTTTGCTGTTGTACTTCTATATGTAGACGACATGTTAATCACTTGTAGTAATGAATCTTTTATTTATGTTCTAACGCGAGATTCAGATAGTGTTTTTACAATTAAAGACTTGGGATTTGATAGATTTTTCTTAGGGCTTGAACTTTGCAAGATTTCTACTCATTTGTTAAGGAATCAAAGAAAAATTATATTTGATGTCTTAATGGATGCTGGCCTCACTTAAGCGAAACAAACTTATATTCCTTTTCCTTATGGTGTCAAGCTTGACAAAGATTCGGGTGAACTCTTAGATAATCCATCTTTTTATAGAAGGCTTGTTGGTCATTTGTTGCAAATTAGTCTCACTGAACTAGACATTTCCTATTCAATTCACCGTCTTAGTCAATTTTTAGCTCAACCTAGAACCACCAATTTGTAAGCTTTGTTTCTTTTATTGAGGTACCTTAAAGGTACTGTTGTTGTTCTACTCGTATTCTAGCTTTAATCCACCGGTGTTATAAGGATATATGAACTTTGACTAGGGTTCTAATTTGTTAGATAGGAAGTTTATCTTTGGTAATTGTGTATCGTGGGGTAATTTGTGAAAAACAAAAAAGTAATCTAAAATGTTGATTTCATTTATCGAAGCCAAGTATAAAAGCTTAGCATATGCTATTAAGGAATAGGACTTCCTATATAATGCGATATCTTCATCTTCCTACTTCTTTACTAGTTACTGTAGCTTGTGATAATAAGTCTACTTTTTTAGTTGCATCTAACCCTTGTTTACATAGCCATACTAAACATATTGATATAGATATTCACTTTGTTAGAGAGGGTGTGAAGCTTATCGTTCTTGCTTTGCTATTGTTGTGAGTTTGGACTGCTACTACGTGCTGAATAGAATAATAGTGTTTATTTATTTTTCACTTGTTTTTTACTAAGTGGCCCAACTGTAGATTAGATTGGTTAGTCAATTATATCATTACTTATAGTATGTAAACAACCACATAATTAGTTCCAAAAGTAATTTTTTAAATCATTTTTCTTCATTTCTTCTAGTACTCTCTTCTCTATTCTCTCAATGCTTCACTAATGGAGATTGGAGCAATACATGATTGATGATCTTCAAAAAAGATGCTACCCCCAACTATATAAGAAAGGTTTCAATAAAATTAATACCTACATTAATTGCATGTAGTTTCATTAAAAGTAATACTTTAGGTGAACTACAATATAGTAGGTAAGAATAAATAAAAATTTAATGCATAGAAAGATTTTTAATTACGTGTTAGATGGCAAAAAAAATTATTCGATTATTCTTATATACAATAATATAGGTATAATACCATAGTTATAATTCTTTGATTATATTTTATTCCTTATAATTATAAAATAGTATTTATCATATATTAAATACACAATGATAATTAATTTTATATTAATATAATATGTTCTGCATTACACATTGTTAAAAATCATATGACTAAATTATTATATTATTATATTATATATTATTTAGATATATGATACAAATTTATAATTTTAAAGTAAAAATAATTTATACTACTATATTTGGTTAATTATAATTACTAACAAACGTAGTGTTTGTGTTATGGGTATTTTAAAAATGGTGAATAATTAGGTAAATAAAACTATGTGTAAGATTATTTAAAACAAATACGAATTTTCGCAACATGGTAGTTATTATTCTGCGAGCATTGATGCAATCTCTTTCTGACTTTATAAAAGGAAAAGGAAAAAAAAAAAAGGTTTTCTAATCATAACTATTTTCTTCATTGTTAAATTGGTTTGATCCATGTGTTCCTCATATTATGTAAGATAACCAAACACTCCTTACTCCAACATTATACACAACATACAATTTTTTAAATAAATTTTTGTACATCTCTCTCTCTAGGTTTTAGAGAGAGAAATTGCTCTCATTCTGAGAGCCTTGCACCTTCTTGGAGTTATTTGTTTGTTAATGCACTCTTTATACTTGCTTCCTTTAAAAAAAAAAAAGAGTAAGTGTAAGAAAATTACAAATCATATAATAAACATACTAAAACATAGGAATTCTTTCATCGCAATTTCACTTCATTTCATTGCTGGATCATAGTGGAGTATGTATCAATCCATTGAATCTAAAAGCAATCTAACACGTTTCATTTGATCTCTTTTGCATTTTATCTCTGATTATGTAAATACTCATCTTACTTTCGTTATTTTCTTAAAGTCTATTTCTATGGTCATGTATCTCACTTTGCTATGTTCATAACTCTTAGGTGTTTCTTTTCTTTCTAAATTTCCCATTATTGCTCACCTAATACTTTCTTTTACAGTTAGATCTTATGATGTCGAGAAATTGAGGCAAAACTCAATAAGAACCCTAGGATGACCTGGAATTAGAGATCAATCAATTGGTTAGCAGATCAAAAGGACATGTTCTTGTAGTTAAAATAATTGTTGAGAAGTCTCTTAATAAGAATACGATGACCAATATACTTAATAAATTATTAAAGGAATTTAGAGAGGTGATCATCTCATTTGCTAAGCAAAACATTTTTCTGTATACATTCCATTCCATAGATTCAGCTATGAAAGTGCTTAACAATAGCTTAGGGCAGTCATAGTTATTAAAATTACGATTTTACCCATGTAGTTCTATGAGGTTACGATTTTAGGTAGTTTTTTCTAAGTTAATTCTAGTGTAAAATATATTTTTTTTTTATAGAAAGTTACGTTTTTAACCAAGTTTGCAAATAAACTCGATAGAAACTTCCTTTTTTTACTGAGTTTACCGAGTTTACCGATTCTACATATCTGAGTTGAATGGACTTAAAAATTAAAGAAAAAATTAATACAACTAACCTTTGATAAACCATCAACTATTAAAGCATTACAATATCTCTCCTATCTTATTCCAATTTTTTACCTCCTTCTTTCTCTTTTAATCTCTTATTTTTTGTTCATAGCTTTTATCTAAGTTTTAGCTCTAATAATAAAGTTTATAAAGAAAACTATATACTTTATTTTATACCATCAATAACTTAAAATAAGTTAAAATGTTTAGTTCTCTTTAATTTATAGCTTTAAAAAAATTGGGAAAAAGTTTAGTTTTAGCTCTATTTGTCCTTCTTCCGAATATGTTAGATTATATATTAAAAATTTTTATGAAGAAAAATTAATTTCTTTATTTTTTTTTTAATTTTCATCATGTATTTTAAGTTTTAAATAACTACTATAAGTATATCCATAATTTTTTAAGTTATTTTACAGAAGTTATAGAAATTTACGCTTTTAGTTTTCGATTTTATAAACCCTCTAATGATTCTAGGTAAAATTGGAAATTTGACAACCTTTTAAGCAATAATGGGTTTCTGTATGGTGTTGAGGGAGTAGAAAAAATCTAATAATATTAAAGAAGTGGAGACCAATAGAATTGATTCATGGGTTCAAATCCATGATCTAAAATTGGATCGGTTAACTATGAAGAATGCACATGTGATGGGTACTCGGATTTAAGACATATTAGAGGTAGATGATTTAGGCTTTAATATTGGGATTTATAAAGGATTTTTATGGTTTAGAGTTAGATTTGATTATTCAAAACCCTTGAAGTTGGATCAGTGGATCTCTAGGGTGGATTGTGGTCGATATAAAGATAAATTCAAATACAAAAGGGTTATTGATTTCTATTAAAGTTGTAGCAAATTGGGTCGTTCCCAAAAGAATTGTGATAAGAATGATAAGTCTAATGAGAATTATGGTCAATGGATGAGAGCTTATCCAGTTCGTGAGATTCTTATAGGATTAGATAAGGAAAAGTTTCACCTTAATCAAAATCACAACAATAAATAAAGCCATTCATTAGCTAATACCAATTCCAGCCATTTGAGTTCAATTATTGAAAACCTAACTAGTAAAACAGAATCACATTCACAAACCTAAAAGCAAAACAATTCAAAGTATTCCCCACCTAATAATACCACAAACGCACAGACTAAATCATAGACTAAAACCAGAACCTACATTGTTTGAAACTTGAAATACTTCATCATAAACGTACAATCAATATTATTGTGAATTGCAAACTTATGGTCTTTTCTAACAAGCTAGAAGATGGTGTTTATTAGCAAGCAAAGAGGCAAGAGGGTAAGGTTGACGATGAAAAGATAATTCTATAATGATGCCGTAAATTGAAAAGCTCCAATTGAAAAGAAGCAAAAATGATAAGGATGTTAATGCTAAGGAAGCTTAAAAACAGAATGTTGTGGATGGCATGTGGCTTGATAGTAGTGTTTTGATTGAAGTTCATATGGCTAAGAGTAATAATGTAGGCAATGTTTGTAGGCCTTAAACAACCATAGTAAAGCCATGATATTTCTTTGTTGGAATTGTCGAGGGTTAGGGCCTCTTAAGAGAGTTGACTACTTAAAAGTGCTCATCAATAAATTTAGACTAAGTGTGGTCTTCCTTGTAGAAACAAAAAATAAAAATAATAAAATCGAAAAAATCAAAAGTAGATTGGGCTTTTATGGAAGCTGCCATTTTCCTTTAACAGGCCTCTTAGGTAGACTTTGTTTATGGTGGTCACAAGGGATAGGAGTGAGGGTAATTGAACTAGATAGATACTTCATTGATATACTTTCCACCCTTAAAAATGGCAAAATAGTTCGTGCCACATAAGTGTATTCACCCACTGATCTAAGCGGTAAGCAGTAGTTATGGAGTAGTTTAAAGTGTGGTTCACAGCTAATTGATCTTCCTTAGATTTATGCTAGCAATTTTAATGAAATCCTTAAAGAACACCAGAAAAGTAGGGGTAATAGAAGAGATGCAAGACAAATATAAGGTTTTAGATCCTTTTAATTTGATGCTTGTTTACAAGACTTAGGTTTCAAAGGTCAGAAGTTTACATGGGCTAATAAAAGAGAGAATACGAGAGGTCATGAGTGATATGAACTTTAAACTTTGCTACGAAGTAAATGTGGAAGAAATTAAGGAGGCTACCTTCTAATTGGGTGCTCTCAAAGCTCTAAGTCTAGAAAGATCTTAGGATGCCATAGGAGACTCTATTTGCAAAGCATTCCAATCTCTTTTTTTTTTTTTTCTATCAGGTATACTTCCTTCTTGTATTAATCAAACTGATCTTATATTAATTCCTAAACTCCTAAACCCTAAAAATGTCACTCGATTTTGTCCTATTAGTCTTCATAATATTTTGTACAAAATAATCTTATAGATCTTAGTAAATACGATGAAACCTCTCCTAGGGAGTCTTGTGTCAGATAATCAAAGTGCTTTTCTTTGAAGAAGATTAATATAAGAAAATATTGTGATAACACATAAAATGTTTTATTTTTTGAGAAATAAAAAAGAAGGGAAAAAACACTTTTGTGCAATTAAGATTCATATGGATACAGCAAATGATAGAATGGAGTAGGGTTTCCTTGAAGTAGTTCTTTTGAAGATAGGTTTTGGGAGGATTTTTGTACATTGTATTATGGAATGTGTAAGATTTGTGTCATTTAAAATTGTGATGAATGTAAAATCAGTAGGAAGTGTGTTGGCTAATAGAGGGATTAGATAAGGTAATCCACTTTCACCTTCCCTATTCATCTTAGTGGCTAATGTTTTGTCTAAGGGTCTGAATAAGATGAAGGATAGTGGAAATTTAAAAGGAATAAAAATGCATAAATCATATCCCATGCTAATACATATGCTATTTGTAGATGATTCTCTCTTTTTTCTTGAAGCAAATGCAAAGGAAGTAAGGAAACTGAAGAGAGCTCTCGAACTTTACTATAAAGCCTTAGGTCAAGTTGTAAACTTTGAGAAGTCCAATATTTATTTCAGTGTAAATACCCTACGAAGTGTTAAAGACTAGATTGCTAAGATCCTAAATATCCCTGTGAATTCTAATATAGGGAAATATTTAGGTTTACCAACAGTTTGGGGTAAATCTAAAATAGAGGCTTTAGGAATTATGAAGGAGAAAATAGTGAGAAAACTCGAAGGTTAGAAGCATAAACTTCTTAACGAGGCTGGTAGGGAGGTGCTAATTAAGTCAATGGCTACAATGATTCCAACTTATCCAATGGGATGCTTTAAGTTTCCTTTGAAGTGGTGTAGAGAGATTAATGGTTTAATTGCTAATTTCTAATTAGGCCAACAAAAAGAGGAAGGGATGATTCACTGGATTAGTTGGAAGAAATTTACTAGGAGTAAAGCTGATGGTAGAATGGGGTTTAAAGATTTGTGCCATTTCAATTTAGCCTCATTAACTAAGATGGCTTAGCAAATTGAAAAAAATCCAAATGCTCTATGGGGGAGAGTGCTTAAAGGATTGTATTTCCTAAATTCAGGTTTTAAATTATCAAGAAGAGGTAGTAGGGATTCATGATCATGGGCAAGCATTTTGGAGGGTAAAGAGATTCTATTTAGCAATGCTATACAGCATGTTAGTAATGGTAAAAGGGTATATATTGGGAAAGATAGATCGATTCCTCCATTAACTAACAGTAAACTTCATGTGATTCTTCCAAATGATGTAGCCAATATGAAGGTCAATAGTTTAATAGATTCTCAAGTAGGTTAATGGAATTTGAGTTAGTTAAAGTAGTTTATTTTAGAGGAAGAGGTATTAGCAATAAGGAGGATACCTTTGAGCTTAAGAGACAAAGCAAATAGCATCCAATGGCTTTTAAAAAAAAATGGTTCCTATACTATAAGATTAGTATACTACGGAATTCATAGTTAAAATATAATCATTAACCATAAACCAGAATCTTCATTTCAAATTTCAACTCAGCATTAGAAAAAGGTTTAAGAATTACAAACTTTACCTAAATTTAAGCACTTTCTTTAGAGCGCCTTAAATAATTCCATTGCTACCATAGCTAATTTTATGAAAAGGAAGATCGCATCAAGTTCAGCTTGTTTCTTTTGTGGAGAATTGTGGAGAAGAAAAGTTGATAGAATATGCTCTACTTTTATATAGTTGAACTTCAAGATTGTGATTTGGGGCTGTAAGTCTTAAAGTAGTGAGGGAAGAAGCTATTAATCTAGATCAATGGTAGAAGGAATGCAAGTAGGTTGAGATGAGGATGAGAAGTAAGGAGAAGGATTACTTTTTAGCCAATGTAGCAAGTTTATTATGGTGTTTTTGGAATAATAGATGTGAGGCAATATATGAGCAACACAATATATCTCCATCAACCTCTTTAGGTAAGGTTATCAAACTATATGGTAAGATTGAATGGACTTTGCAAAAGAAAAAAAAAAAGCTAATAGAAGTAGTAATATAGTAAAAAGTAATATTGCTGAGTGTAAAAAGGAAGAGAAGGGTAAAAAGGTGATTGAGATAGCTTGGAAAGTTAAAGGAAAAGGTGTTAAAGTAGTTAGTCAAAAAGGCTATGTAAGGAAGGTATGTAGATGGAGTGTGAGTAGATTTATGCAAATAAGACAATAGATGTACCTAAGTCATGGAAAGCTCCAATCGTAGGCTATATTAAAATAAATGTTGATGCTTCATGGACTAACTCATCTCAAGTTACAGGGTTAGTTGTTGTAGCACATGACAATAGTAGAGCTATTTTAAGAAGACGATTTGATTTTTCCTTGGCACCCAATGTTGAAGCAATTAAGTGTGAAGCACTTGCTCTTGGACTTAACTTGATTTTTCAACATGGTTGGAAAAACTGCAGAGGGGAAACAAACTATCTGAACATGTATCATGCATTACAAGGGACTTCAACAGCTATTCATTGGTCTTCTCAATCGTATTTTCTTGAAGCTCAATAAGTTTTATCTACTTTAGTTAATCAGTCTATCGTTTTTTTCTTTTATTAAGAGAACTGCTAATCTTGTAACAAATTGGGTTACTTCATTTTTGCAGAGGAGAATGTGTCTATTAGGTTGGTGGATTAACACCCCATTCTCACTCCTAAAGCTCCTTTTAGATGACATTCCTGCTAGTTCTTCTACATATATAGCTCATGACTTTGTTTGAATGAAATTTATAGATCTTATTTGATGGCCAACAAAATATATATATATATATATATAGTTTTTAACATAGATTCTACTCTTTTATGTTTTTGTTTTCTTTCATTTAAGGAAATAACTTGAAATAGACATAAACTTACATAGTATCTTATTGGACTGCTAATATGTACAACACTAATAAATGTTACACCTACATTACGGCATGAATATAAATAATTAAGTAAACCAACTAAAGTAACCAAGCATAGTAACTTATCACTACAAACAATTTTTAAATTTATTTAACTAAAATCATATAAGATACTATAAAATCTTATTCACTTTAGTATTATCGATGCTAGAAAGTATATTAAATGTTTATTAAGTCCTAAATATATAATAATTTTGAAATTCATCATATTATTTCATACTACATAATTATAAATGTAATATTTATATAATTTAATATAATATTTTTATATCATTACGATAGTACAAATAGATATGTAATTGAAAAAAAAGAGAGCAAATATTATAATTTAATACAAATATGTATGGTATGTTTTTTATATCTACTATCTTATGTAATAATTTAATATATAATAAAAAAAAAACACTCATGACAGCCTAAGAATTGGAATACTTAAGCAGAATGAGCAAATAAAAGAGTCAATGATAAACTTACATTATACTATTCATATCTATATGTCAAGCCCTATTTCAGTTTCCATAACTTAACCTATATCAAGCCCAGCCTGCTTAATATAAATTACTTGATATTAAATTAAGGAAATATTTTTCCTTATAAAAAAAGTTTTAAAAATTGAAGTCGCCAACCAGTTTGACTAATAAAAATGAAATCAAAGTTTTCGGGTGGGAAAACCCTAATTTGACCACTGATCTGCTAATTTTCAAAGAAAATGATTTTTTAGAAAATTAAACTAGAAAAAACTAGGTTCAGGGATTAGCTTATTAAGACTAAGTCATCATGTAAAAGCTAAAATATTAATTAATGGGCTTTATTTTTATAATTTTCTGAAAATAATAAAATATTTATAAATGTATGAAAGATAACTAAAGTGATTTTTTATTACTAAATTTTCAAGAAAAGGAAAAAAAAATATTTATTTTATTTTTTATATAATTGCCTCGAAAATGTCTACATATCCACTAGTCACGATCAAATCGACCGTAGTCCTCTTTATAAAATATTTAGTACGTTGATTCTTTTAGATGTGAAAATCAAGCCAAATTTACGTTTTTTAACAATTTATTATTTTTTAAAGAAAAACCTAATAAATCTAATTTCACAAATTCAAGAAAACCCTAACTATCTAAATCTTTTTTAAAAACTTCAATTAAGATTTTTTATTTTTAAAAAAAAATAGTTATGCCAAAAGATATCTTTTCCTAAATCCAACATGCAAGATCTACCAAGATACGCTTTAAATATATATCTCCATGCGTATTTTTTCTAAATCTTAACCATAAGATATGTTTAGATACAATCTAGATACGTATCTTCATACGAATTTTTTTAAAATCTCAACCGCAAGATACATTAAAAATATGACCTAAATATATATCTTTATATGTATCTTTTTTAAATCTCAACCGCAAGATACATATCTTGTATGTATCTTTTCTAAATCTCAACCATAAGATACATGTCTCGTACATATCTTTTCTAAATCTCAAACTGTAAGATATGTATCTTATACATATATTTTCTAAATCTCAACCACAAGATACGTATCTTTTCTAAATTTCAACCGCAAGTCTTTTCTAAAAAATACGATTTTACTAAAAAATGCATTTTAACTAAATTTTATTAAAAATTGATATTATCTAAAATAAATACGTAATAATAATAAAAGTAAAAAAACTACACTTTAAAAAAAATAAATTAGTAAAAAATGACTAAACTAACTAATAAAATAAAATAAAATGATTTTTACAGAACCAAGTCAAGTCGCACATTGTGCATTGTATGTGGAGTGTTTGTACTCATACGCCGCAAAGGATTAGTGATTAGTGTGTGATCTTGTGTGTGAAGTACAACAATATGGACATGAATGTGTACTAGGAATTTGGGTGTGTATACTATTAACTTCGTAGATGTCGACGTGGAGCTATTCAAACGTGTGATGCACTGATCAAAGGCTATGTTCATGAATTAAGATGGTGTAAATTGTGCTGTACAACTATTGTGAATGTGTGGAATTCAATTGTGTGCAATTGGGGGACGTGGTAGTTCGGATAGTCAATGGAAGGGGTTAGTCAGTGCAAATGGATGTTCAAGAGCTTGTGTGCTATGTGTGATTATGTAGCTGATTGGATCGTGCAAGTGTGGACATGTAATCGTATAGATAATCGAATCATGCAAGTGTGGACATATAATGTGAATTCTGGACGTCAAGGCAAATTGGTCGGCATGAGGAATTGAAAGTAACTTGGACGACGCGTTGCAATTCAGTCAGGATGTGGAATAGTTAGCGCTAAGGGGTCTTGTTAGCGTGAAGGGGGTCGGCGGTCAATGTTAGGTTTCGACTGCAGTCAGGGGATCAACAAATTGTAGAATTCAACATGGAGTAATGGATGTATGGATTGTGGCAGTATATGTTCAAATTATGGCAGTATGTGTTCTATGGAATTCTGTGAAGGATATTGGAACGGTCATGAGCGATGGACTTGTGAATAGTTGATCATGTTAGGGAATTGTATTACAAATTGTAGAATGTAATTAAAAAACACTCTTCACCATCACCTACCAACTTACTATTTATAAACCTATAATTGAATCTTTCGTATTAAAGAAACGAAAGATACAATTACAATTCTTCGAAAATTTGACCTAACTTCTAAAAACCTTACTTAATTTAAGCTTTCTATTTTCAATATCCAATTTGATCCGATTTTATTTAGTTCAATAACTTATTTAATAAATCCTAAGACTATTCTGAGTCAATATAATTTAGATAAAAATCTACTTTATATCGGACTGAACTAAGATTATTTTAACAAAGTTCGACCGTTTAATGACTTAGGAATTTAATAAATTGATCACTCACCATTATCTGATTCGACACTAAACGATCCGACTCAACTCAACTAGAGACAACTTGACTCGACTCGACTCGATACAACTTAATACAATTTGACTCAATACAGTTTGACTCGATATAGTTTAACTTGATACAATTTGACTCAACTTGGCTCTATTTGATACGACTCAATTCGATTCGACTAGACTTAATACGATTTGACTCTACTCTTTCTCTTTTTTATTTTTTCTTTTAATTTTCATTTTTTTTATTTTTTATTTTTGTTTATTTATTAACCTGGCTCAATGAAAAATGGCAAAAAATGAGATATCTACAGTTGTCCCTCTTTATAGTGAAGTTCAATTAAAACTTCGCTACAAAAACAAAAGAGATACTCATTTTTGCTAGACCCTACTTTTAAACTAACCAACTTATCTATGTTTTATAAAGGAATTTAAGGGGTCCTAATTGACTTGTTTTGGTGGATAATCCAAAGAGAATAGATCTTTTCGAGATTTTAAGAACACTTTATTTTGGTGGACAATCTAAAGAAGATAGATCTTTTCAAGATTTCAAGAAAGTTTGCTCTGGTAGAGAATCAAAAGAAGATAGATCTCTTCGAGATTTCAAAAAAAAAAAAAAAACTTTGTTTTGGTTTAATGGATGATCCAAAGAGGATAAATCTTTTTAAGATTTTAAAACAAAACTTTGCTTTGGTTTAATGGATGATCCGAAGAGGATAAATCTCTTCGAGATTTCAAAACAAAACTCTGCTTTGGTTTAATGGATGATCCAAAAAGGATAGATGTCTTCGAGATTTCACAAATGTTTTAGCGAACAATCTGAAGAGGATAGATCTCTTCGAAATTTCAGAAAAACTTACTTTGGTGAATAATCCAAAAATTCGAAAAGGATAGATCTCTTTAAGATTTCTCGTTTTGGTAAATACTCCAAAGAAGATAGATCTCTTTAAGATTTCTTGTTTTATTTTATTTTGGTGATCTAAAGAAGATAGATCTCTTCAAGATTCTTGTTTTGTTTTGGTGATCTAAAGAGGATAGATCTTTTCAAGATTTCTTTTTTATTTGGTGGATAATTCAAAGAGAGTAGATCTCTTTAAGATTTGTTTTGCTCAAAAGGATAGATCTTTCGAAAATAAAATAAGATAACATTCTATTAAAAACAAAATGAGACAGCACTCTCATGAGCACGCGATGATTTAGACTAAATAGGATAACACTCTTTTGAGCAAGCGATCCTAAAAAGAACTAGATAGCACTCTATTGAGCAAGCGATCTAACTAAAAAATAAGACAACACTCATTTGAGTAAGCAATCCTAGAAAGGATTGGATGGCACTCCATCAAGTTAGTGATCTAAGAAGGAAGAAAACTTTCATGAGTTTTGACAATTTGATATGTAACTGGAGTTTGAGGGATTTTGATGATTTTTTGAAAATTTTAACCCCTCATTTTTTTTCCATCTTCTTTTTCTTTTCAATAAAATTTTCTTCATGATTATAAACTCTTGCTAATAAGTCTTGCAACCATACTATGCCCATGCCTTGATTTTGCTTTTCTTGTTACCAAGTTTCAATTTCTACTCTCTATGACTCCTGAAAAATAAATATCTTCATTGGTAAGTGTTTGAGAATGAGTGTATGAGGCTAAGAAACATAATGTACAAGGGTTTTTCGACGAAGTTTTAATCGATCAATGACCATCTGAATTTAAGAACATTCATGAATATCAACTTTACTTATAAACAATGAAAGATTAACAACAAAAAATTTAAGAAAAATTAGAATCTTTATTGAACTCAATTTTCATGGATAATACAACTTGACTGCATTTGAATTCATAGGTCTCCTTAATTCTGGACCATCCATTTCTGTCAATACTGATGCACATCCTGATAATACCCTCTTTATAACATAAAAGCCTTCCTAATTCAGAGCAAACTTATCCCTAGGGTTTTTCGCATTCAGTAATACTTTCTTTAACACCAAGTCTCCTTCTTTGAAGCACCTCGAGTATACTTTCTTATTAAAAGTTCGGATCATTAGCTGTTGATAGCACTAACCATGACATATTGCTGCTAGCCACCTCTCATCTAAGAGGTTTAAATGCTCCATTTATTTCTTCACCCACTCTACTTCATCAAGCTGAGTTTCTACCAATACTTAGAATGAAGGTATTTCTACTTCCACCAGTAGTACCGCTTCAGTTCCATACGCTAATGAATACAATGTTGTACCTGTAAAGGTTCTAACTAAGGTTCTATAAGCCATGAGAGCAAAGGGAAGCATCTCATACCAATCTCTATAAGTGATCGTCATCTTCTCAATGATTCTTTTGATGTTCTTATTAGCGGCTTCAACTGCCCCATTCATCTGAGGTCGATATGGAGTTGAGTTTCTATGGTGGATCTTGAATTGGTTATACACTTCATCCATCAACTTGTTGTTCAAATTTGTCCCATTGTCTGTAATAATAGACTTAAGTGCACCGTATCTGGCAATAATGTCTCCTTTTAGGAACCTAACCACTACTTCTTTGGTCATCGTAACAAATGATGCTGCTTCTAACCACTTAATAAAATAGTTGATTGCGACTAAAATGAATCTATGCCCGTTTAAAGCTATTGGCGAAATTGGTCTAATCATATCCATCCCCCAAAAAAATGCAAAGGAGCCGACAATACGTGCAATTCTTAAGGAGGAGCGTTGATCCTATTAGCATACACCTGACATAGGTGATAGTATCTTACATACCTAATACAATCTAATTTTATTGTCATCCAAAAATATCCCATCCTCATGATTTTTCTAGCTAACATTTACTCGTTCTATCTTTCCTATCAGCCTCATCAGGGAATTCACCTGTTTTAAGTAACTTTTTGATATCATAAGACCAAGATTTCTTTAACTCCTTCTCTTCAACTATTAAACAAAAAGCCAGTTTTTTCCCCACCTCAATCTTCAAGGGCTAAATTTCTATCACATCCGTGACTTTCACCATAGATGCTAACGTAGCCAATGCATTAGTAAATTGATTTTGAGTTCTTAAAATGTAAGTGAATGAAATTTCTTCGAATCTCTTGATCAACTTGCTTAAATATTCGTAATAGGGTATCAATTTCTTGTCTTTTGTCTTATATTCTTCCAAGATCTAGAGAATTATAAAGGAAGAATCTCCATACACTTCAAGCTTCTATATTCCCATATTTAACGCCATTTTGAGCCCCAAAATGCAAGCTTCATATTTTGCTATATTATTCATATATGGAAATGTTAACCTTGCTGCTACAGGGAAATGATTTCCCTTAGGTGATACTGATATTGCTCCTATCCCACATCCGAAACATTAGTTGCTCCATCAAACTACATTCTCCATTTCGATTTCTTACCACTCAATTTATTTGCTACCATCACAATTTCATCAAGAAACTGAGCTTCTGAACCATCATCTTCATCCTCCAAGGGGTATTTTACCAATTGGTCAGCCACTACTTGCCCTTTGACTAAGTTTTAACTCACGTACTTGATATCAAACTCAGAGAATAGCATCTGCCACTTCGAGATTGTCCCAATTAGTTCTAGCTTTTCTGCTAAATACCTCAACAGTTCATGTTTTGTTAACAACTCTATTAACTAATAAAGAGTATATTGCCTAAGCCTATACATCACCCATATTAAGGCACAACACGTTCTTTCCACTTATGAATATTTTTGTTCGCTTTCTGTGAACTTCTTGCTTAAGTAGTATATAGGGTGCTCTTTTCTACCTTTTTCATCTTTCTACCCCAACATGCATCCCATCAATTCAAGAAGAATTGTTAAGTAGAGAATCAATAGCTATTCCGATGTAGGAGTGACCATTACGGGTAGATTCATGGGATATTCCTTAATTTCAACAAATGCTTGCTCATGCTCTTCATCCCATTCTATTACTGCATTCTTCCTCAAAAGTTTGAATAAGGCTTTCATTTATCAATTAGTTATGATACAAACTGGATAATGTAATTCAACCTCCCCAACAATCCCTGAACTTCTTTTACAATCTTCGGTGTAAGCATGTTTAAGATTGCCTTGACTTTATCTGGGTCTACTTCGATTCCTTTTCTATTGACTACAAAACCCAACAATTTACCTGAGGTAACTCTAAAGGTACACTTTCTAGGGTTTAGCTTCAATTGAAACTTCCTCAGCTGCTCAAATAGCTTACGTAAGATATCTACATGATTCTCGTGTTCTTTGGATTTAGTGATCATATCATCTACATAAACTTCGATTTCTTGATGCATCATGTCATGAAATAAAGCTACCATAGCGCGCTGATAAGTTGCCCCAATGTTCTTCAACTTGAAAGACATTACGTGATAACAAAACGTTCCCCGAGTAATAATGAAGGTAGTTTTGATTTTATCCTCTTCTGCCATCTTAATTTGATTATATCCTAAGAAACCATCCATAAATGAGAAAAGATAGTTTCTAGCTGTGTTATCCACCAATACATCAATGTGCAGCAAAGGAAAGTCATCCTTTGGTGTCACCTGGTTTAAATCGTAGAAATCCATACATATCCTAATTTTCCCATTTTTCTTCAACACTAGCACTACATTGGCTATCCATTTAAGGTAATCCGATGCTTCTATGAACTCAACTTCTAGTAATTTTTTTACTTCTTCTTTTATTTTAAGGAGTGTATCTAGTTTAAACCACTTAAGCTTTTGTCTTTTCAATTTAATATCTTCCCTTATTGGCAATTTTTGAACTACGATAGACGAATCTAAACCAGGTATATCTTCATAAAATCAAGTGAATATGTCTAGGTATTCCGATAACAATCGTAATAACTCTTATTTCTAATCATCCGCTAAATTTTCATCAATTTTCAAGTTTAGCAAATATTCTTCTATCCCTAAATTAATCATAACTAATGGCTCATCAATAATCACTCTCCTCTGTTCAAATTGACACCAACTCTCTTATATTTCACTTAAAGTCTCAATGTCATCTTCGACGTTTGACCTAATAGGGCCAAAGATGTTATTAGTACTTTCATCATTTACGTACATGAGATATCCATTATGTTCATCATTTTTATTAGATTTGAAGAGTAAAGGAAAAAGAAAAAGAATAGCAAATAAATAACAAGGAAAAATCGATAGAAAGAAAGGAATGAATTTTATTAAATGAATTCAAATTGTTTAAAAGAAAATGGCCTTACTAATTGAACTAATTATTGAAATCAAATGCTCCTAATTGATCTAATATTTCTTTTCTAAAAAGACCTATTAATGGGAATGGAAAACAAGTTGCATAAGGAAACTGGGATGCCAATATCTTTCTTCTCATCTGGATAAATGTTTTATTGTTGAGCCAAGTCCTTGGATAAACTGGCTACTTTGAGTTTTTGAACACAAGCTCGTATTAGGAATGTCTGACAGATGTTCGAAAAGTCCATGTGAGCATGGTATAGGTGATCTCCTCTTCAATGGGCTAATATCTAAGCCTAAACATTTCAATCTGTTGCTTAGATTGTTCCGAGCGACCCTGTCTTGACTCTTCAATCATGTTGACTTGATCAAAAATCTGCAATCTCGGCTCCTCTAATTCTTTACTCCAAAACATACGAAATTGCTGTCTCTTTATAAATCTTGTAATCTTGCTCCTTGAGAATAGTAACCAATTGCCCATTGGCTATGAATTTCACTTTCTGACGTAAGCTGGATGGAATTCCCCCTACTGAGTGATTCCGTAGTCTACCTAACATAAGATAGAAAGTTCATAGTATATCTAGAACTTGAAACAGAATAATAAACATCTGTGGACTGATCTCGACCTGCAGCCCAATTTCTCTAATTTTCTCCTTCTTTGATCCATCAAAAGCTCTTATTGAAATCAAGCTGAGCTTTATCTCAATTGAATCTTCTCCTAGAAAATTTAGTGTCACCAAGGGACACACATTTAGTGAAGACCCATTATCTATCAATACTTGAGCAACTGCTTTCCCTGCACACATGACCACCATGAAAAGGGGCTTTGTATGCTGGTCTCCTTCTTCACCTAGCTCATTTGGCGAGAACGAAATTTGATCCATTTCAAATATTGAGTTCACCACCAATCCCAGCTTCTCAGTGGAAATCCCTTCAAGTACTCTAATATCCTTCAGAATTTTGATTAAAGCTTCCCGGTAAGTATTAAATGACAACAGTAAGCCTATTAAGGAGATCTAGGCCAGTACTTTGGCTAGCTGATCTATAATCTTGTATTCATTTGGCTTTCACTATCTTCTTGGCAACATTCTAATCTTTATCATCTGTATCTTCAAAGATCTTTTGAGAAGCCTCTTCTACAGTAGTCTTCCTCTTGACTTCCTCGTTCTGGTCATAAACTCATCCCAAGCATGTAAGCCTATCGATTATGGGTAATGAAGACCTGATTGTCTGATTTACCATTTGGTAATCTAAAAGGATTGCTTTGTAATTCTCTAGAGCTATCGAGATATTGGAAACAATTTTCTTAGGTTTACCTAATTCTTCAACCTTCTTGTTCTTTCCATAGTACTCAAAAACCAAGGGCTTAGGCCCATCTTCAATCATTCCCATCATCTCAGCTCTCTTCTTGGCTTCTGCAGTAAGCTTGTCTTCTTCCTCAAATTATGGACCCCATTTAGTAGGTGGTTCATTAGCAAATATGGCAAGTGAACTAACTAGTCAACCAAATACTCAAACTTTCCTAACGGCTCTCCTAGAGTGTTAACCGTCAGATCTCCAGCTTCATACCTTTCCTTAAGCTGCTTCTGAGTACTTCTCTTTTGTGGTTTTGGAATCGCCATAGCCATAATATCAGCTTTCTTTATCTTCTCATCCTTCAGCAATTGATATATTATCGATCTAGTCTAGGTTCTATCTCTGAGATTCATATTCTACAAGTATCTGGCCTACTTCAAATTCCAAGCTATCTCTTTAATATTGATGGGGAGACTATCTAAATCAATCTTTGGTTCAGAAACTTCAGCTATGATCATGTTGATTGAATGTCCATGATCTAGTAGAGGATTGTTACCTACATTGGGTGTGGGAGTTTAAATGAAATCCTATTGAACCAATTTTTCATCAATAAGATCTTAGATCTTATGTCTAAGTCTCTAACACTGGTCTGTAAAATGCCCTACTTGCCCCAAATGAAACTCACAATGGAGCTCTGGGTTTGTAGTTTTTCGATCTTTGTCCTTCCCTTGGTATTTCAAACATTAAGAGATTCTCCTTCCTTAGTCACATAAGAACCTAACTTAAAGGAATGGGAATATGAGTAAACTGTCCCCTTTGTAGGTGGTTATTTTAACTCAGATTCGATAGGGGATTGGATCCTCCTGTCATGGCTACAGGTCTGACAAGGTTTTTGGTATTAACAATGCTTACAGTAGCTTCTTTAGCTTTGTTGGAAAATCTTGCAGAAGGCATCTTCTTCTCAACTGCTTCAAGATTAGGAAGCCTTCCAATAGCGATAGCTTCCTTAATTTGGTACCCTAAGGCCACAATTTCTACAAAGTTAGAGGTGGGGTATCCAATCAGATGTTGGTAATATGAGCTTCCAAAAGTGTTGATGAAAGTGAAAGTTAAGTCTTTTTCTGTTAAGGGTGGAGTCACCCTAGCTACCATGCCCCTTCATCTCTTAGCATACTCGTTAAAGTTTCCGTTGGTCTTCTTTCATAGATTATTCAAATCCCACATGGATGGAACTACTTCAATGTTGAACTTATACTGATTGTGGAAAGCCCATGCTAACTTATCCTAAGTATCGATCTCGTTCAAATCTAGTTGGGCATACCAAGTTAAAGCAGGCCCAGTCAAACTATCTTGAAAGGTCTAGACCATCACCTTATCATACTTCGTATATTTCTCCATTTTTCTGATGTACAACCTAATATGGAGCTTCGAGCAGCTGGTCCCATTGTACTTCTCGAATTTCAGCACCTTAAATCTTTCCGGGAAATCATTATCTTTATATATCAGCAAGTTGATCATCCCTATCTATTCAAACCTGTTAACCATTTCTAGGGTTTTCATCTTCTCAGTTAACTTCTACACAAACTTCCTTTCTATCTCTCAGTATTTTTCCTCAATCTCCTTCCTCCATATCTCAGCATTGGGAAATGATTCTGCATCTTCCAATTCAAGGGGAGGGGTCGCTTCTACATTCTGATTCTGATTGACTTGAGATCCTTGTATGTCGTTAAGAATCCCAATAAACCGAGTAAGATCTTGGATTTGCTTAATCATCTTATTCATGTTTTCCTCTAAGGTTGCGTCTCTTGGGTCAGGCTTAGCTTGACTAACATTTCTAATACCTTAAGTCGACATTCTTGCCTTAAAACGAGTGAATATCGAGCTTCTAACTAAGTCTGCTAACTTAGATACTATCTTCAAAATCCTAAATGAAAACCTAAGTTTTAGATGTCTTTGTGAACTAAGATTTTTGTTGTTTTTTTTTTTCTTTCTTATTTTTTCTATTGTTTTCTTCTTCTTCTTTTTTGTCTTTTTTTTATTTTTTTTAACTCAACTATAAAGAAATAATAAAAAACGAGCAAGAGACTGTACAATCAATAATGATTTTCATTAAGTTACAAATTTATTAATAATCATAAAATCCAACCTATATAGCAGATTAAAAGAAAAGAAAAGAAAACAAACTCCTAACTAATCTTCCTAAGAAAACTCAAATCCTATATCTACAAGATTCAATGGATCTAGTTGGGACGAACTTCATCAACTTCTTTCATAAGCCTTCAAACTGTAACATCTTTTTCTCGAATCTTACTCCTCAAGAATTGATTTTACTCCAACAATCTCTCATTCCAGCTTTAACTCTTTAATGATTCTTTTGCATTCTTGAAACCGGGCTTCAACTTTAGCTAGTATGGTATATTAGTAGGCTTGCTCAGTAGGTGAAAGATATTCTGGCTTTGGTTCTGGCTAGTGTTTGAACACTGTCTTCTCTAACTGATCATAGATAAACTGCTTAATAGCTCGGTATTCTCCGACTTTACCCCTCAAAGTTCCTACATTGACTATCTTCTTGACTTCCCTCTATTCCTACAACTTCAAAAGTTTTGCTAATCATTGAATCAAAGTAGTCGTGGGTAAACAAGGATCTTGATAACTCAATGTAACAACGTCCAATAGATCTCTATAGGCTATCTCTTGAAGTGGACCCAATTGTCTGGTGACATAAGTTGAGAAATATCCTATACAACCCGTAATACCGATAAAAGGAACCCTTGCAAAGTCAACACACCCTAAGATGGCTTAAATGTAGTGGCTCCATCTAATTATCCATATAAAATTTACTAGCTGCATCTTGCTTATGACTAATACACATCTTTTGAACCAAGCTTCATTTAGGACCTTAAGGTGATGGGTAAAGTCGTCAATCAGGTTTATATTTTCAATTAAGGACTCTCTAAGAAGATTCCCTCTATAAATCTTATGAATGATTTAGAAACTACACGATAAGGATTGTAAGGTTAGCTGTAAAGTATCCATGCCCTTACTTCCTCAAGTGGGTGAGTGTCCTAAATTGTTCTACCAGTAACACCGATATATAAGATTTACTAGCTAAAAATTGAGTCACTAGCTCAGCTACCCTATAATGGACTTGACCAAATATGAGGGGAAACATTACTGTTCCAAATACTGCAACGATAAAAGTGTTTACCCTCTTCTCAACTCATGATTCATATCCTCCACAAAAGATCTGACAGTACCTCTAATAAGTATTTAGGCTTGAGAACCGCTCTACTAATCTTAAGATGCTGAGATACTTCTTGGCTTCTGAAGATAAGAACGGTGCCAGGGCGGACTTTCTAACTCCCAACAAGGTCATGAAAGCTTTCTCAGGGTGGACTATGAGGTTTGAGACAGTTATGCCTGCTTCAAGAGGTAGGGCACTAAGTAGCTATGAGTATTCTTATAAAGTAGGCGTCAACATGTGAGAGAAAATTGAAGGCTGCAGATTCTACATCCTAGTAATGGATAAGGGCTTGAATTGGAGACCAATGGAGTTAGACTTGCATGAAGGATATGACTGGCCCGATCTTCTTGCGAATGTGATCCTGCTTGGCAAGCGAAAGTTGGTTTAACCAAACTTTCAAGATGGCCTTTAAGAAGGAATATTTATCCAACAGGACCTCATGGATGGACTCGAAATTGATACAACCCTGACTTTCCATATCTAAATTACATAAAAACCATGACATATTGCGATTATTTATAACGAGAACACTAAATTTACGATAAAGTTGGATATAATATTAATAATTTTATAACCTTTTTTAAAAAAAAAATCTTAGAAATTATGCAACCTTTCACTTACTAAGAAATGATAAAAATAGAACACATATAATACAAGGAATGAAAATGATTAAATAGAAACTAGCATTGGCAAAATAAAATCAAATATATAAAAAAAAAATGCAGTATGCTTCACACACATGCAATACAATAGAGGTTGGTAATTAATAAATTATAGGAAGTATAATAAATTTACAATTGTAAAGCACCTTTACATATAAGTAGGTTCAAAATAGATTTTTTTTTAAAAAAAAAAATGAGGCTCGCGAATACTTATATATAATGGTTACTAGTTTTTTTATTTCTTCTTTAATAAAAAATAAAAAAGAAAATCAACCGACCTTAGATTAGTTAGACTTTTCGTATAATTTAAAAAATAATTACCCCCTTTTTGGAAAAATAATGATGCAAGAAGATGGGTCTATGAGTCTCAGGCTCTATAACTCTAAGGCTTTCAGGAAGTAAACCTAATGGGTTACATCGAAGCCTGAGTAGGCTCGCCTATCATTGCCAGGTAAGGGTAAAGACCCCAATGACCTAAGGGTTACACAATGACAACCCGTCTTAATTTTCTAAGATAGCTCAATTCTGACTACATCTAAACATTAAGATAATTATTGCAAAATAAAAGCGCCCCGCTTATTTCCCCAATAAGGCCTATAAATCGGGGTTTTTTCTTAGGGTTTGCATTACTAAAAAACCCGTTAATACAACTATAATACAAAAAAAAGAAAAAAAAATAATACAAAAGCTCATCAATTAACTTTTAATTTTTACATGGTTAGCCCATCAGGCTTCCTTAGTGGAGTCGTTAAGTCTATCAAACCCTATTTCGGTTTCCTTAACTTAACTTATATCAAGTTTAATCTACTTAATATAAATTACTCGACATTAAATGAAAGAAATATTTTTCTTACAAAAATATTTTAAAAATTGGAGTCGCCAACTAGTTTAATTGGTAAAAATGAGAAAACCCTAATTTGACTACTGATCCATTGATTTTCTGAAAAAATGATTTTTTAGAAAATTAAACAAAAAAAAAAAAAAACTAGGTTCGAGGGTTAATCTATTAAGACTAAGTCACAATGTAAAAGCTAAAATATTAATTAATAGGCTTTATTTTTATAATTTTCTAAAAATACTAATATATATAAATATACGAAAGATAACTAAAGTGATTTTTTATTATAATTTTTTGAAGAAAAGGACAAAAATATTTTTTTTATACAGTTGCCTCAAATGTGTTTACGTACCTGCTAGTCAAGATTAAACCAGTCGTAGTTCTCGTTATTAAAATATAGTGTGTTGATTTTTTTAGATATGAAAACTGAGCCAGATTTATGTTTTTTAACAATTTATTATTTAAAAAAACTTAATAAATCTAATTTCATGAATCCGAGAAAACTCTAACTATCTAAATCTTTTTTTAAAATCTCCGGTTAAGATGTTTTATTTAAAAAAAAAAACACTACGTATTAAAAAATATCTTTTCTTAAATTCTACATGCAAGATCTATCAAGATACGCTCTATATACATATCTCCAAGTGTATATTTTTCAAATCTTAATCGTAAGATACATTAAAATATAATTTAGATACGTATTTTCATGCGTATTTTTTTAAAAATCTCAACCATAAGATACATTGAAGATATGATTTAAATACGTATCTTTTCTAAATCTCAACCGCAAGATATATATCTTGATATGTATCTTCTCTAAGAAAACATGATTTTACTAAAAAAACACATTGTAACTAAATTTTATTAAAACTGATATTATCTAAAAAAAATGCAATATTAATAAAAATTTAAAAAAAAAACCTGCACTTTAAAAAGAAATAAATTAGTAAAAAGATGACTAAACTAACTAATAAAATAAAATAAAACAATTTTTATCAAATTGAGTCAAGTTGCACATTGCGCAACATATGTGAAGTGTTTGTGCTTGTGTGCGACAAGGGATCATTGATTAGTGTATGATCTCTTGTGTAAAGTACAACAGTGTAGGCATGAACGTGCAGTACGAATTTGGGTATGTGTGGTGTCGGATTCGTGGACATCGTCATAGAGCTATTCAAGTGTATGGTGCAATGATTAAGGGTTGTGTTAGTGAATTAAGATGGTGTGAATTGTGTTGTATGGCTATCGTAAATGTATGGAATTCGGTTGTGTGCAATTGGGGGACATAGCAATTCGAATAGTCAATGGAAGGGGTTGGTCAATGTAGGTGGACGTCCGAGAGCTTGTGTGCTAATCGAATCGTATAAGTTTGGACATGTGATTATGTAGCAGATTAGATCATACAAGTTTGGATGTGTAATTGTATAGTTGATCAGATTGTACAAGTGTGGACGTATAGTATGAATTTTGGACATCAAGGTAGATTAGTCAGCGTAAGGAATTGAAAGTAGCTTGGACAGCGCATTGAAGTTCGGTCAAGATGTAGAGTGGTCAGCGTTAAGGGGGTTCATTGGCGTAAAGGGGGTCGACGGTGAATATTAAATTTCGGCTGCAGTCAGGGGATCAACGAATTATGGAATTCAACATGGAGTAGTGGATGTATGGATTGTGGTAGTATACGTTCGGATTGTAGCAGTATATGATCAAATTGTGGCAAAATGTGTTCTATGGAATTCTTAAAGGATATTGGAACAGTCGTAGGCAGTAGACTTGTGAATTGTTGATTGTGTTAGGGGATTGTATTGCGAATTGTGGAATATGTAATTAAAGAAACTCTTCACTGTCACATACTGACTTACTATTTATAAACTCATAATTGAATCTTTCATATCGAAGATACGATTATAATTCTTTGAAGATTTGACCTAACTTCTGGAAATCTTACATAATTTAGGTTTTCTATTTTCAGGGTCTAGTCCAGTCCGGTCCGATCTAATCCGATCCGATCCAATCCGATCCGAACTTATTTAGTAAATCCTAAGTTTATTCTAACCCAATATAATTTAGATAAAAATCAACTCTATATCGGACTGGACCAAAATTATTTTAACAAAGTCCAATCCTTTAATGACTTAAGAATTTATTAAATTGATCACTTACCATTATCTAATCCAACACTAAATGATCCAACTCAACTCGACTTAATACAACTCAACTCGATACAGTTTAACTCGATACGATTCGACTTGATACCATTCGACTCGACTTGATTCCGTACGACTAGACTTGATACGATTTGATTTGACTTGACTTTCTTTTTTATTTTTTTATTTTTTTCTTTTAATTTTATTTTCTTTAATTTATTTATTAACTTAACTCAGTGAAAAATGGCAAAAATAAGATATTTACACTATAATATTAATTGATGTTTAATTGTGAATAAGGTATCGACTAGTAATTCTAATTAAGAACCAACCCTAGCCATACTTAAGCCAATCAACCATGATTAGCCTAACCCCATCTTTATGCAATGTAATGGTAGTAATAGCAATTGCAACAACAATAGTACTGTAATAGTACTAATAATAATAATAATAATATGAACAAATGTGTAAGTATGTAAATGTATATATAACTAAATAGAATAAAATAAATTAGGTAAATAGTTTCCACCACTCTAACGTTAAGGGTGTGATGGGATTGTAACTCATGTAGATGGAATAGAGCCATAATAGGTCTTGGATAAACGTTATTTAGATGGACATCATTGAATTCTTATTATATTATTTAGTTTATAAATTTGATAGATAAATACAACTTGAAT
The DNA here is from genome assembly GCA_024138005.1 of Lumnitzera racemosa. Classification (NCBI taxonomy): domain Eukaryota; kingdom Viridiplantae; phylum Streptophyta; class Magnoliopsida; order Myrtales; family Combretaceae; genus Lumnitzera; species Lumnitzera racemosa. The sequence goes on from JAMXBC010000010.1 coordinate 30,173,317, forward strand.
AGGTAATGAAAAGACCAATACTACCTTTTTTAATCGAGATCAATTTGTAAGCCCCACGATCAATCTGTAAGCCCCACGATCAGTCACTCAGGGTTTCAATCGGCTGAAAAATCTGATCGAGCTTAAATTATAAATAAAGCTATAAATATTAGTAAAATGATCCCGTAAGTTTGAATTTAAGAAAATAAGCAACAAAACAAAAGAATATAAAAATTTCAAATTTTAAGTATATAACTCATTATTTATCGAAAATGTGTAAAATGCATTCCAATAATTAATGAATCGCTAGAGATATATTATATGTATACGAAAAATCATAAAATAACCTAAATAATATTTAGGAATATTTTTTTGTACTATATATGAATTTACATGTACGTAGAATTACGCGTAATTACTTAAAATACGCGAAATGTGCTAAAATAAGAATAAATAATTAAATCAAATTCATAATTAATTAAAGAAAAATATATAAAAATGAGGAAAAGTCTAGAAGTAGGGTGTGACAATCTGATATTGAAGAAAAAAATCAACCAATTAAAATACAACAAATAGAAAATGGAAAAAAGAAGAGATAAGGCAATTATCTTGTCTTATTAATGCACAATAATTCTCCTAAAGCTCTATAAATACTCCAAAATTTTCAAAAGCTCATTTAGTCAGTTTGGAGAGTGAGAAAAATAAAGAGAGGAGAAATTGAGAGAAAAATTAAGGTTAGAAAAAAAAAACTGTGCAGTTAGGGCTTATAAGGAGAACCCAGACCTGATGAGCAGTTGGGAGTGGACGGCTACCACCACCACACGGTGATGGCAACGCTCAGGTGGGTTGACACACCCATGGCCACCGACGGTGGCCGAAGCCACCTAAATTGGTAAGTTTGATTTCTAGCCCGATATTGTATAATTTTATAAAAATAGTGAATATTCTTAGAAAATTATGAATTTTGTTATTCTAAAATATTTTTGTATGTAGTTTTTAGTAAAAATATTATTTTGATGAAAATATATCCCATGATATATGATCCTTAAGAAATTATGCAAAACCGAGCATGTTTCGGTTTAAAAATAAAAACCTTAGGAGTATAGTTTTGAGTCCAAAATTTTTGTATAGACTACTTAGATAATATAAAACAGTGCTATGAAGCCCATTTTCAAAAATTAATTTTTGAAAATTTTAGATAATTTTTAGGCCTTAAAATGAGGCATAAAATGGGTAATTTAAGGTTAATTAAGTAATTAAATGATTAATTACTGATTTAGTGAATAATTACATGTAAAAATTTCTTACATCAGGAGTAAATTCGGTACACTATTAAGGATTTAAGTATATTGGATATAATAAAATACTGACTAGGGGTAATTATGGTATTTAGGATATCTAGAAGTAAAGTGATTAATTTTACATTATGAGTTAAAACAAGTTTCTAGAGTTTGGATATAAAACAATTCTTAGAAATCAAACTAGAATCTAATTTAGAAATCGATGTAGAAACTAAACCCAAACCTAACCCCAAATCTGGAATAATTGTAAAAGACTTAAGACCTAGATAATTAGGTATATTAAACCCTAAACAAAACATAACAATAAGCGTTATAGGATAAAACAAACCTATAATAGTTATACGAAAAATGGAAACCACATTTGTGTTATAGAGATGATCGGCGATGGCCTAAGCGAGTCGAACCTCGAGTGAGTAAGCGAGGAGTCAAGTAAGTTGAGATTAATACAATGCTGTATTTTAGAGGCTTGAGATTATGCTTGGTTATGCTTGTTAGATAGTCTGTTGTGTGCATGTGCTTGATTATGAGTGATACTATGATTCTGTTTGTTTTTTTAGCTTGTATTATGTGATTTGTATAAAATGATTGATCACCATAAATTAGACCTAATCAAATATATGACTTGTAATCATAATTGGACCTATATGGCAACCTATTAGGGGAAACCTAGGACTCTCCAGCCAAATATCAACCCCTTCGAAAGGGATAGCGCAGGATTGCATAATGGTCCCTTATTCGTCCTAAGTCGAACTAAGTGACAGGAGAGGAGATCGTGGCGAGGAGGTCGCAACGAAGGTGAAAGCAATGGTTTAAAGATAGTCGCGAGAGGAGCAATGTCTCCATTGCATAAGTCTAGGTTTGGTCGTGAACTGTTGCATTAATGGCAACTCCTAAACCCGGATTAGAGCAAGCGAAATTTCTCTAATCTCACAACTAATCGGACAACGTCGTGCGATGGCATTTTCTTGAACATGCACTGCACTTAATAAGTTAGTTGACAACCTTGTTGTATTATGATATAATTTTAAGTCCTCTATTCTAACTTACTGAGCTGTGGTTGCTTATATCCCTATAGACATCGTGCAAGTGCTGGCTAAGAAGCGGCATACAACTACTCTAAAGCTAGCAACTGCTGGATCCTGAGGAGTGAGGAAAAACATTTGAAGAATAAACACATATTTTTAAGGTCTAAGCTTTTACTTTAGAATTTTTCATTTCTAAATAATGTAATAACTAGGAAATATATTATAGAGAAATTTTGTAAACTTTAATTGTAATAACTGAATTATAGTGTATATATATATTTCCTCACTTTCTTAGGTAAATGATTTATTTAAATTACAAACTCTTTACTTCAAAGCGAGTTAGTCGTGGACGCCTTGTGTAAATCAGGTCTAAGATAGCGGTTGTAAGGCTAACTTCTATCTTAGAATGGCTTACATGGCGAGGTTGTTACGACTCTGTCCTTTCAGGGCGTGACACAATCCAAGAACCATAAGCCCAAATTAAAAACCCCATCTCCAAATTGGAAACTCTAATTCGAAATTAAATGAATAATCTTATTACAAAATTCAAGATAAACATGTTATCAAACTTAGTACAATTTTTCCTTTCTTAACCTCCATTGTTGCATATAGAAATAATGTGTATGAGTGTAAAATGTGATTTTTCTTCTCATTCTCCTCAATTTGTTAAAAAATCCAAACCCAAACCCTAATACCCAATTAAAACCTCATGGAACTCACAGATTAAAGACATTAACTCAATTGTGAACTTATCTCTAAATAGCAAAGCATCATACTACTAAGTGAAGTAGTGCAATGTTGCACCCCAGATTGGAGTTAAATTATATTATTGATGGTGTCATTCCATTACAAGAGCATGATGTTGGAATTTTTCCAAATATGGACTTAATCTCATTACTCCCATATAACTTAATTAGCTTAACATTTTTTATCATAATCTTTCCATTTTGGATGCTAACCATTTGATATGCATAGTGAAGTTGATGACATTAGTTCTTTTGGCATGCCTATGCTTGATGTGAAAATATGAAAATTTTTATGTTAAAAGTGATATAAAGAATGGGTGAGAGAAACACTAGGCGGATTGAATGTGATTGGAGAAAGGATGTTTGAAAGAAAAGTTTCAGATTTTGTAAAGGGGAAAGGGGTACAAGCGAAAAAAGATGACATTTGAGATCTTGATCTATCAAGTGAATGTGATTATAAAAGGATTGTTTTTTTGTCAATTTTTTAATTTGACGAGTGTAGTTTGGAAAATTTAAAAAAAAAAAGACCTTTGCATGGAACTACAATTATGGAGCCAAAAATTAACATGAATGTTGTAATAGCCATTCTACATAAAATAAGGGAGGAATAGAATGGCTATTATGATGAAGTGAACATGTAAATGTTTGTAAGTGGGTAAGTTAAATTCGAAGTTTGAATCTAAAGTTTTACAAAGTTTTTAATAGCCATGTATACTTTATACCAAGAATTAAGAGTATGAATTATCACTTTATTGTTGGTGATTGTGATTTAGGTACATAATTACTTGTTTATTGATTATAGTTGTTAGGCAAAAATTAACATGAACTTAATTATATCAAAATATTCAAGACATTAGTTGATTCTTGTATTTGACTAAGGCCAAAAGACTCTAAGCTAGCAATGAATAGACAGGTGCCTAGTGATTGGATCTATTATTCCAAGTGGAGTTTCATATCGAAATATGACTCAGTTGTTAGGCATTGATATTGTTAGCGAGTTGTTAACCTCTGTAGTTTTGAGAAATGGGTTGGTGCATTAGGAAAAAGCCATAGTCAAGTCATATTAATGTTATGGGATGTCTTTGTAGACTATTGTAGTAGACTAGTAGTTTACCAATGGCTAATTCAATAATACTTTAGGAGTATAAAACTAGTTTTCGATTTAGTATCTACTGTTGGTATAAGTATGTATTATAATACACACATATATATATGGTGGCGCAAGCTCGAGTGCTTTTGACTTTTGATTGAGTTATGACTACCATTTGAATGGTAGCACTATACTATCCAGACAACAAATCAATTTGCTACCTACTTTTCCAATGGTGGATTTTATTGTTTGGATGGTAAGCATAAAAACTAGCTGTTACTATACATTCTTTTGTAAAATTTGAAATACTCTCAAACCTAATTGTCATTTACCAAGAGAAGAATATAGATACATAACTTGGGTAGATTTTAAGCATTGGCTAAAGCTTATTAGTGCTATCTAAACAACTTGTATCATTTTCATTAATATCTTTGTTACTTTTTTGATAATTTTGCAATTTATTAAGTGAGAGATAGTAGTGCCGAGAGAGCTATTATTTTGCAGTGATAGCAAGAGTATACACGTATATTTGTTGAACAAAAACACTTGCTTACTTAGCTTTTGAGATCCATGTTTTTTGTGATCAATAAAATTCTGTGAAGTCCTTGTTTGGGATGCTAATATGCCAAAGGTTGGATTCAAGGCATAACCTTTGAAGTGTAGCTAATATTAAAAGAAAAAAAAAAACGGATCTTTTTTTTTTTTGTGCATTTATGTGGTTTAATTTATGGAAAAGATGAATTTTTATGTGCTTTTGTATTTGTATGAAAAACTGAAATAAAAGATGGGGACGATTGTTAAATAAGATATAACTTACTAACTCAATTAACGGACTAGGATATTCAAATCCTAAAATTGATGTGACTCTATTTATAGTAATAAAAAAGAAACTTCTTAATCATAGGAATGCGAGGGGCCGGGAGGGAGGGAAGGAAAGGAAAAAGAAAAGGAAAGAAAACGGTTATTGTCTTTAGAAGGCGATCTACAATCAGTTTGAAGCCAGCATCTGTACCGATAGAACAAGAAAAGCAAAAAAACGTCCCAAACATCAAAACCTCCAACACATAGTTCCAACATTTTGGGTAATCCTAGAGTACCGAAGATAAATGCCCACAATTTGACTGTAAATCCTCAATTGTTATGCTCTTGTTCATGCATCAATAGCATTTCCACTACTTGGCTCATGGTAGGTCTTGCATCTTTATCTTCCTCCACACATTGTAATGCTACCTTAATCAAGACTTCCATTTGTTTCTTATCATAGTTTCCATTCAATGCTGGATCAATCATCTCTTCCAAACCTGGCTTTAATACCGGACTCTTCCTATCCGATCCCTGCATCTTGTTTTTAGCCCAGGTAACTAGCCCGATATGACTCTCTAAGGAATGAACGTTCCTAGCTGGGTTCATTCCTGTGGCTAGCTCCAACATAACAATTCCATAGCTATAAACGTCCACTTTCGAAGTAATTGGTATATTCAAAACCCACTCGGGAGCCATGTAACCTCTGGTTCCACGAATCCTAGAAAAGATCGAATTCCTTTCATCTCTATTCATTAGTTTGGACAGCCCAAAATCAGCAACCTTTGGCTGGTAATTGGAGTTTAGGAGTATGTTCTGAGGCTTCACATCACAATGTAGAACCCATTCCAAGCACTCTTCATGTAAATAAGCCAACCCTTTCGCTGTTCCAATAGCAATGTCAAATCTCCTCTTCCAATCAAGTTCTGCGAATGAGAGACTCTTGGCTAATGACCCACGCTCCATGCACTCGTATACTAAAAGCCTGTGCTTACCCTCAGCGCAATAACCCCACATTTCTATCAAATTCATGTGGTTTACCTTCCCGATTATGCTCACTTCAGCTAGAAAATCAGCTTCCCCAGTGGTTGCATTATTCAAGAGCTTGATTGCTGCTACTCTGCCATCAGGCAACATACCTTCGTACACTGTCCCTCCCGCCCCTCTCCCGATTTCTTTACTGAAATTCTTGGTTGCTTTCTTGAGCTCATCGTAACTGAACCTATTGAAGCCTGTAGCAGCAAGAAAGTAGCTATGGGTTGCTGCAGTTATGTCCTCCTGGTTTCTAAAGAAAAAGAGCCAAACAAAGAACACAATTACAGTTTCGATCCCACCAACTGCCAATGCAAACCAAAGGAAGAAGTTCAAAGTAGTTCCGTCATTTTTTGTTGGAAATTTTAAATTCATCTCATCATCTACAGAGACGGGACAACTTAGATTTGAATATTGGGTTCTCTTCTCTAACACCTCTTGTGGAGGACTAACGGATTTCGGCACTTTCACAAAAGACTGTCCAGTGAAACTCGGTAGGTGATGACCATACAACAACTCCGGCTTCAAATAACAATCAGAGTAAGCAAGATTAGGGTCCAAATTATACTGAAATCCCCTACAATTATACTGATCCAAGCAACTTTCCTTGCACTTTTCGAAGGTAACGTTACCAATAGCACTAGAATCATAACTATAGAAATCACTATAAAACAAGTGGATAAAATGGGCATTGCTCTTATTATAAATATCCGCAAGTTCAAAATCTGGTTCACACCCGAAAGACCAATCAGAAGGATCAACCATCTTGTAACCAGGAACACAAGAGCAGCTCCTTCCCTCATAAGGATCGTAACTACATAAACCATTGTTTCCACAAAGACCAGGAACAAAACAAGGAATAGCCATGGATTGCCAAGTGACATTCCAATTATTACCACTATCCTCTTGTCCACTTCTACTATAAAGCCTCATAACCCCATCAGAGTCAACAGTTAATCTTCTCTGAACTACAATTCCATAATCAGATGCATCGAACTTAAACTGATCAGAACTTGTAAAATGACCTAGTGAATCAAGAACCGCCACTCTACTAGAATTGTACAAGATCCTGCCAGAGGTTCCCACCCAAGGAAAAGGCCAGTAAAGACGGGATATTGAAGGACCATCAAATAGTAAACGAAGAGTATTATCATTATCGAAGTGAAGACGATAAAATCCAGATGAGTAATTACCATTACCTCGTGAAGAAACAACGACAGAGTTCTTGGTAATAGCTTGCGCAGGAAGTAACGTATCAGTTGGCGTGTCGAAACTCTGCCATATGATATCATGACTAGAATTTTTCAAGACTAGGTTTCCATTTTCCTTGAGTTTTAACCGGATAGGAGGGTGAGAAACAGTGTTGGATGACCATATGGTGGAAGTGCCAGCATCGGTGAGTACGAGGTTGCCATTACGGAGGAGGGAGAGTTTGGAGCCTCCCCAGGTAACGGGATTGTTACGGTTGGCCATCCACACGGGGGTGCAATCAGCAGATTTGCATGTTGGCTTACTGAACCAAATAGCAAAGGCGAATTTGAGTTTGCCGACATGGAAGAAGCCTGCGGAGAAAGTTCCATTTGGAGAGGTTATGACATCGTTAGGATTCTCAACGGAGAGGGAGGAGCCTTCGGTTAGAGAGAGGCGAGAGGAACAACTAGTGTAGTGTGGAGATGTGAGGAAGAGTAAGAGTAGGAAAAGTGAGAGGAGAGAGAGCGGTGGATACATGATGGACATTGGCTGTTTGAAGTAGAGTATGATCGATACTAAACAGACATTCGTAGATTTAAAGCAGTGTATGATTGATTAAATAGACGAGTGGATCCACTTTTGAGGGGAAGACAGAGGACGATTTACTATAACAGATTAGAACCTGGAAGTCGTCGTCTACGAAGGTTCGCGGTCTTTATAATTTTAGGCGAACGTAGCATGTACTGCAGGATATTTTGCTAGGAACCTGGAAGTGGTCGTCTATGAAGGTTGGCGGTCTTGATAATTTTAGACGAAAGCAGCGTGTAATGCAGGATATTTTGCAATGTCATGTTTTTTCTGTTTCTTTTTTACTTCAGGCGACGTAAATTCACCCTTGGGCCAAGGGAAAAAGAACAAAGGAATGTGAAGCATACACACGGCATGCGAAGAGGAGAGACTTCACTTCATAATTAATTTCTGTCCAGTCATTTCATTTCTCGTGAGAAGCCAGAGGAGATTTCATATTGTTTTGAGGCTTTCTCATTTATCCGGATTTCTTAATTTGGACATAAGCATAACAAACGAAGCAGAGCACAGGGTCTGAAAAGAAGACTCCACGCACCGGAATATTCCATTCATCGTTACGTGTTGCACGTGCACGCAGGATTTGGAAAATATATATATATATATATATATATCGGTTCACTAATAAAGTCTTCATCTGTAATAGCCAAATTAATTAGTTACTTTTTGTTATTGTCAATCTAAGCATCGCAAGTAAATTGCTCGAATTGTTCAATCATTTGAGAATTTTACCATGAACGATTTATATAGATCCTTTTCAATAAATAACGAAGCGCCATATACGAAGTAAAAGATTAAAACATTGATTGAAAGTGAATTGTAAATACTCATATAATGTCTCTATAATAATACAATTATTAATTCAAAAGCGATTTTATGGAAATGTATGTGTATTAAAGGATTGCAAATAATAAAATTATATGATATAGAGATTAAATGAAACAATATATTAAATCAAATCTATTAACAATAGTGGTACACACCCACACATATAACTTAGTAATAATAATAGCAGAGAAAAATAACCAAATGATAATGATAGTAGAAATAATATTAATAAATGAAGAACAATGGAAATAATATGAGGTCACTAAATTACCTCACCTTAAAATCTAATATATTACTAAAACTATTATATTCTAATCACATTATCATTAATGAAATCCATTGTAATACAGTAGAGTTTGAACCCAGTAGCAAACACAATTCATTAATCTTCCATAGTTTGGGAAGAAAAAAATCAATAGATTCCGTAATATTAACTCGAGGCAGCAACCATTCCAACTCACTAAGGCCAAGAGGAGGATGTTCTCCATAGTACAAGACTAAGTTTGGCCTTAATCTATGGCAACATACCAAAATGAGTAAACTACTTAACACAGATTAGAGTGAGTATAATTTTTCTAATTTTACCATGGATTATACAATTTTGTGTAATGATATTTACAATTTTGTGTAATGATATTTGTTTGACCATACATTACATCTAACTAACTTAATTGATAATCCTGCATGTATTGTAGTAGATTCATATTTTTGTCTCCATCCTACATATTGAATTGTAGATTGCTAATATCTTATACAACCTTTTGCAAGTCTAAAGTACTTACATAGCTTCATAACCATTTTAGATTGGTAACTGACGAAGCTAAGGAGTGAGGTTAAATTAAGACATAGCTTGATTTTTGTTTCTTTTTAGAGTTTTATTTGTCCTTTAGGAAAGTAATTAAGCTGCTTTAAGCGAACCAGTCGTTACAAATAATGGTCTGTACTATAATAGGAGATGTAAAATAATTGAACTTGCAATCTACCTTACAAACATAAGTTACGTATATGAGTATATGACAAAGGACTTACGTAAAGTCTTACATATATGTCGAAGAATAATATCATAGGTTTTATGTCAAAACAATTGTTAAATTGAGCGCTTCAAAGGAGAAAGTCGAGTACACTTCATATGGAGCAATTGTGATATTAACATTTATCTTAGGATGGATCACACTACAAGACTGTTCCAACTTCATATGCTTGGGTTGCAACAGTTCAAGTGTGATACATTAATTTAAATACAATGTTTATTGATATATATTCACTTAGTTATCACTTACATTTATAACTAATATATTATAAGATGTTGGATAAGATGTGAAGTGTAATTATTATCTAAATAAAATGTTGAATATATGGTGATAACTTTATTAGAGAAATTAAACTCAAATCAAGCTACACAAAGAGCAAAGACACTAAAGGAGATGGGAGATTACTCTCATAAAATATATTGCTGATCCCCTTTCCACCCTAGGATGCAACCAGTATGTACAAGCATTCGCTTTTCTAGGAATATAACGAAAGGAAACAAAAGAAAACCAATCTTTTAGAGATAGAACATCCAAGATTAAAGGTTTAGCATTCCAAGAAGCTTTATTTAAATCGAAAAGACTAGAAATAAAAGGGTACGATCATATTCAATTTCAACTTGACATCAGTTAGCAGATTTTGCTACACCTCGTTGATACCTAGAGCTTGAAATGACTCCACATCTCACGTAGCAATTTTATTGGACATGGTTGCAACAAAGACTGCCTTGCTATTTCGGACAACAAACCTAATCCCTCCTTCGTTCTTCTTCAAATTGATTGACCCGTTACAATTAATTTTTAAACACTCGGCATATGGTGGAGTCCGAAAACTCACCCGAATTTAAACCATTCTTTGTTCTTCTCTATGTTGAATTGTTTTAAAGACAATAGTTGATTCTTCAGTCTACTCTGCATTTGTTACAACTCCATGCACATCATCTACCATGATTTTGGTTTGGTCGTGATTAGCATTAAAGAGGGATTGATTTAAAGAGAAATAAATGTACTCTTATACAGTAGTAAATTACTTAGCAAACAATTTTACATACCTACATGGATTATTACAAAGCATACCTTCAATAAATATTAAATAACTTATTATTGCAATTGTGAATTTTAAGATCCTCGAAGGACTGCCATGGATATGAACTCGAGACACTTGATGCAACGAAAGAGAGAATGTGAACAATCCAAGAAAATGGAACTGAATTTCTGATCAAGTTAGTTGCATTTGTTACAACCGTGATATTTATATTTCCCATTGAAACCAAACTATCCAATGAAAAACTAATGTTTGGAATAGAAGAATACAGAATGAAAAATAAATATAGATAACTTCTACATCATTCCTTCAAGTTGGAACTTCTCCAAGTCCCAACTTGAAACACAATTGCTGCACTTGAGAAGCACATAAGGACTTGGTAAGTAAATCAGTTATTTGGAATGAGGATGGAACATAAATAAGTCGTAGAAATCCAGAGGCAACATGGTCTCAAACAAAATGGATGCCAACATCAGTATGTTTAGTTCGACCATGCATGCAAGGATTATTAGCCATCTACAAGGCTAATTTATTTTTGCATCCAAGAAGAACAGGAAAATCAACTTTAATGTGCAAATATCGTAAGACAAAATATACCTAAAGCAATTCTGTTGTTGCAACACCTAGACTTCGATACTCAACTTCGATAGTAGAAGTGGATACTATCCATTGTTTATTGGTCTTCCAAGAGACCAAAGCACTCCCTAACAGCACTCAATAACTTGAAATCAATCACCTATCAAGACTACAAGAGCCTTAATTTGATCAAAGAAGCCACGCAATTGCAAGTTATTATGAGAGGAGTAAAACAAACCAAGAGTAGTGGTTCATTTCAAATAACGTAGCAGGTGAAACAATGCATCAAGATGAGGCTTACATGGAGAAGAAAGAAATTGACTTAGCTTATGATAGGAATCAACTTCCCAAACCGATCATACGCAGCTGAGCTAAAGGACTCCAAGGACTTACGCATAAAATATTATTTCTAAGCCACATCCAGGACAAGGATTCTTATTCAAACTTCCACATTTTACTTTACTACTAACTTGATTACTGAGCTCTTATGTGTGTCAACATAGATTCTAAAGCCACCAAGCAGACATGCTGATTTGTCAAGCAACCATATATGTCACTAAGTAACAGTACCATGACCTAGACAATACCCAAGCAAACAAGCCTTAAGCAATTGTTTGAGCTGAGCCCTCGAGCAAACCAACATCCGACATCAGTCCAAGGTGAATATTATTTAATGATTGATTGATTGAGCTCCGATCTAGCCCAGATCAAGTCAGTTCTGACTACAAACCCTTTTATTTCATTTCGTCTAAATTGTACTATATTTCAGCATGCTAGAGAATATGTGACACATTTCTTCTGGCACAACATTTCGTAGGAATTATTTACTTTTTCATACAAAATATTGTTATCTTCTGCGCCCTTTTTAGTATATTTTCTGTATTCCAATTGTAAATTACCCTTTTTGTCTTTTCCTATGTGCTTGTAACTTTAAGAGAGCTAGGATCTAAACCCTATTCATTTTTGTGTGCAAACATCACTTTTGATTATGAGATTATTACCAATTTCCCCTTTAAGCAATCTAATGTTTCATTATCCTTTTAGCTTTTATATATTCCCTTTATTAAGGAGTAGCAACAAGTGACCCTATAGTTCAAACTGGTGAGTCATATTTAGCGGATCTATTGCCAAGTAGGATTGATTGGTAAGTCATATCCAATTGGCAACTTCCCAGACATTGCTAATCTTCTTTGTTTTCTTTCGGTTCTTTTCATTGTGATGCTCCTTCATATGTACGACCCCAAAGATACATCAACTTCATTGGTATTGGAGCATAGTTTCAAGAAGGAGTATATGAAGTTACAATGAAGTCTTAGTCCGTGTTTGTTGTTAGTAACTATTGTGTTTCTTTCGTAGTTGCTTTAATGCAATTGTTTAAAGTAAAGTTCTGAAGTTTTGAGCCATGTAGTAAAGATTTGAGTATTAGTAAGTGTAGTTCTATTGTTACTCTGTCTTTCACTCCAAAAACAGAGCAAGTTCATTTCTGTTCTATTTAAGTAAGTGCTGGGTATTGAAGTTATTAGTATGTGTTGGTAAGGTTTTAGGGTAGTAAATAGAAGTGATTGTTGTGTGTTGTGTTGTGTTGATAATCTATTAAGATAAGTATTACATTATGTTAAATTCAAGTGTTCAAGGTGTTGTTGGTAACCAGAGTAATAGTGCTCAACCTAATTGTGGTCAAAATGGTAGTATTACTCCTAGGTCGGTTGATGATAAATTTGATAAACTTGCTAATTTTATTGAGAGTCTAGTCACCACAATGTAAGTTAACAAACATGCCTAAGGTATACCGCACCATAACCCCTTTGAAAATGTTCCAAAGAAATGTTATGGCCAAGGTGGTTAAGCTAATCGCCCAGTTTAACCCCATTGAGCTAAAAGAGTAATAGACCAAACTGTTAAACAATGATTAGAGTTGGAAGAGATTGAAGAGGATGGTGAGAAAGTAGATTTAGAGACTGGCTAAGAGGAAGAAGAAGAGACTGAATACTACCAAGTACGAGAACGAGGGCACTAAGGTTCTCGAGGACTTGACAATGTTAAGTTCCAAATCCCACATTTTAATAAAAGTAAAGATGCAAATGAATATTTCAGGTATAAAGAGAAAGTAGAGAAAGTGTTCAACTGTTATGAATATACTGATGTTGTTAAAGTATAACTAACTACACTTAAATTTTCTAGATATGCTACTATGTAGTAGAAAAATTTGAACGTACCCAGAGTGAGAGATGGACAACAAGGTGTAAGAACTTAGGAAGAGATGAAGAGATTGCTGAGATATAGATTTGTGCCCAAGACCTACATGCATGACACATTTGCAAAGTTGCAAGAACTTCTCCAAGGAGGCTGATATGTTGATGATTATGTGAGAGAATTTCATATACTGATGATCCAAACCAATGTAGATGAGCAAAAGTCTTGCATAGTGTTAAGGTTCATTTTTGGACTCATAATGTTGTAAAAGTATGAAGGTTTTATACTCTAGAAGAGTCGATTAAGATACCACAAAAAGTCAAAAAGCAAAAAGGAAATGCTCCAAGTCAACCTGACCTAACATTTTCCTAAGCCCCTATTCTACATCGACCTATTAATGCCGAGCCAAGGAGACCCTCTCGAGCCAAGGAGAGAAATGACTAACCTAATGACAGTAGGGCAAGATAGTAAGGCCAAGAAAAGCTGAGCTGAATTGAGGTTAAGCTGACCTTGAGAATGTATGAGAAAGGACGGACCTTTGGATGAAAGACCAACGAGATAAAGTGCTTTAAATGCTTAAACTTCTGACACATGCCTACTGAGTCTCTAAATAAACATGTTATGGTGTTCTAAGGAGATATAATGGATAGCACCAATGAGAATGAGCCCAAAGAGGAGAAGAATGTTGGTAATATAGAAGCCGAGGAGGAGGAAGAAACCTATGTTTATGCTAACCAAAAAGAAGTAATGGCCTTAGTACTAAGGCAAGTACTGAGCTACCTACCAAACTCTAAGAAAAACCAAATAGAGAATTTATTCCATATGAAGTGTACCAACAAGGGACAACTATATACCAATATTATAGATGGAGGAAGTTGTACCAATATTATCACATAGTCCTTTGTATAGAGGTTAAGATTGCCAACCTCTAAGTACCCCCGACCTTACCATCTACATTAGCTTTATGATAAGAGTGTTCTACACATGACCGAACAAGTATCTATGCCATTTAGTGTTAGGAATGTATACAGGGATGAAGTGGTATGTTATGTCGTCCCATCGGAGCTTCACATATGTTACTAGGAAGACCTTGGTTATTCGACTAACATATTATTAACAATGGGTACAAGAACACTTATACCTTTGTTAAGGATGGGAAAAAGATCATGTTGCAATCCATGACACTAACCTAACTAAATGAGATTCATAACTAGCCCACTTGAGTTAGTAAGACAAAAGCCTTAATGATGAGCCAAAGAGACCTCTAAATTGTTGAGAAGGCCAATGAGCCAATGTTCCTATTATTTAGAAAACTGTTAGAGATAAGAAATCTTGAAGAAGTACCCAATGAGATCTAAAGGTTGATTGACGAGTTTTCAAATCTGTTTTTTGAAGAGTTTCCTAAAGAATTACCCCCAATTCAAAGCATAAAACATCGTATGGATCTACAGTCAGGCGCCACCTTGCTAAACCAACTTACCTACAGAATGAACCCTAAGTAAGCTATCGAGCTAAAGAGGCAAGTAGATGAGCTAATAGAGCAAGGCTATGTGAAGGAGAGTATAAGCTCTTGTACTGTAGTAGTTTGGTTCATCCCAAAGAAGGATGATTCATGGTACATATACACCAACAATAAGCGATCAACTGCGTCATTATCAAGTATAGATATCCAATACCGAGGCTCGATGACATATTAGATGAGCTTCATGGCACCAAGATATTTTCGAAGATTGATTTCCAAAGTAACTACCACCAAATTCGAATGAGGCTGGGTAATGAATGAAAGACTACCTTCAAGATGAGGCATTGTCTCCATGAATGGTTAGGTATGCTATTTGAACTTACAAAGGTACTAAGCACATTTATGAGGCTTATAAACAATGTGATGTGCCCTCTGATTAGATGATGTGTAGTCATGTACTTTAATGACATATCAGTATACAGTGCCCATCTGAACGACCATATGGAATCCAAGCAAAAGAAGAGAAGATCCGAGATGCATTGGAGTGGTCAATGCCAAAGAATGTTACTAAAGTTTGAAGTTTCTATGGCCTTACTTCTTTCTACAAGTAGTTCATTAAGAACTTTAGTACCATTGCAAGCCTTTGATCAAGCTGACAAAGAAGAATGATAGATTCCAATAGAATGATCGAGCTGAACAAAGTTCTATGGAGATCAAGGAGAATCTCACTTCTACTCTTATCTAATCATTACCAAATTTTGACAAACCTTTTGAACTAAAATATGCATCAAGCATTGGAATTGATGCCGTCCTGATGCAACAACGGCGACTGGTTTCCTACCACAATGAAAAGCTTAGTGGTGCTACATTGAATTATTCTGTTTATGAGAAAGAGTTGTACTCATTTTTTCAAGCTCCTATTATCTGGTAACACTATTTATTACCACTAGAGTTTGTAATCTACATTGACCATGAGTCATTGAAATATCTAGGGAACTAAAGCAAACTATTTAAGAGGTAAGCCAAGTACCTAGAGTTTATGGAGAGTTTTTCATATGTGATCTAACATAAGAAGGGAAGTGCCAATCGGTCACCAATGCTCTATCACATTGACAAATCTTACTCACCACTTTACAAACAAAATAATTAAGATTTTCACTTATCATTAAGCAGTATGCTCTCAGCCTTCATTTTGGTCCTATTATTAAGCAGTACATAAAAGGAGTTGCTATAAGAGGATATTACCTCAAAGATGGCTATTTGTTCAAGGATCAAAGGCTATGCGTACTGAACTATTCCACACATATGTTGTTGGTTAAGGAAGGTCATAGTAGTGGATTATATGGTCATTTTAAAGAGACAAAAATCGTCCATCTATTAAAGGAGAACTTTTATTGGCCCAGTCTAGCCAAGGATGTTCATAAGGTAGTTGGTCATTACGAAGTGTGCAAGAGGGCTAAGGGAAAGAAAGAATCACATGGAGGGTATATGCCCCTACCAACACTAACCTTACCTTAAGTCAACCTCAACATAGACTTTGTCCTAAGGTTTCCCTGGACACCTAGAGGAAAAGATTCCATTTTTATTGTGGTTGATCGCTTCAACAAAATAGCATACTTCATCTCATGCCATTAAACTAATGATACTTTGTATGTTGCTAATTTGCTTTTGCAAGAAATTGTTCAACTGCATAGAGTATTAAAGACTATTATTTCAAATCGAGATACAAAATTCTTAGGCTACTTTTAGAAGACTCTTTGGAGAAGACTTGAGAGTAAGCTTATATTCAACTCTAATAACCATACTTAGACTAATAGCCAAACTAAAGTAGTAAATAGGATGCTAGGTAACCTACTCAGAGTTATCGTAGGAAAGAACTTAAAAGATTGGGATCTATGTCTATCAGTTGTGGAATTGGCATATAACCTAACTATCCACAGTACCACTTGAAAGACCTATTCAAGGTCGCCTATGGCCTCAATCCCCCTAAATCTGGTCAGGACCCCTGCAGCTACTAATAAGAGTTAATCTGGACTCAATCGATCCTAAGACTTACAAGAACTACATCAGTCTATAACAAGGAAGATCACCCAGAGGCAACAAGGGATTTCTAGCCTAAGCCACCAAACTATTTCTTTTAAGCTAAGAAACTTAGCATGAATTCACCTCAACCAAGAACAATTTCCATACCTAAGACAAAGTAAGCTATCTTCAAGAGCTAATAACTCATTAAAGGTATTGAAGAAGATTAACCTCAATGCCTACCAGATTGAACTGCTCGAGAATTATGGTGTTTCTTCTACCTTCAATGTGTTTAACCTAATTCCCTACCAACGAAAAGAAGGAGACCTCATAAGAGCCTAAGAAGAAGAAGAAGAACCTAAGACCACTTCAAATTTTAAGTCAAATCTTTCCAACCCCTAAGTAGATGATAGGAATCAACTTTCCAGACTAACCATACACAACTAAGCTAAAGGACTCCAAGGACTTAAGCAAAAGATACTAACTCAAAGCCACATCCAAGATGAGGATCCCTATTATAACTTCCATGTTTCACTTTATTATCAACCTAATTATCGAACTCTTACATGTGCCAACATAGTTTTTAAGCTACTGAACAGACATATCGATCTACCAAGCGATCACACATGTCACCAAGCAATGATGCCACAACCCAAACAATACCCAAGCAGACTAGCCTCAAGCAATTGTCCAAGCTATGACCCTAAGCCAACCAGCATCTGGCATTAGTCTAAGGCGAATATTCTTTAGTGACTAATTGATTAAGCTCCAACCTAACCTAGATCATGTTAGCTCTAACTACAGACCCTCTTGTTTCATTTTGTCCAAATTGTACTATATTTCAACATGCTAGCCACCATACGATACGTATCTTCTAATACAACATTCTAAAAGCATTCTTTACTTTTCTATCTAAAATATCCGTGCCTCTTATGCCCCTTTTAATATATTTTATGTATTCTAATTGTAAATCAACATTTTTATCTTTTCTAATGTTCTTGTAACCCTAATGGGCCTAGTATATAAGTTGTATTCATTATGCATGCAAACATCACTTTTGATTATGAGATTATTACTAATTTTCCTTTTAAGCAACCCTAGTATTCTCATTATCCTTTTAGCTCTTATTTATTCCTTTTAGCTCTTATTTATTCCCTTTAGTAAAGAGTAGCAGGGAGTGTTCCTATAGTTCAGACCAATGAGTCATATCTAGATAGTAGCTACGCAAACTTTGCTAATCCTCTCTATTTTCCTTCGGTTCTTTTCATTGTGGTGCTCCTCTGTATATACGACCATGGAGATACATCAGCTTCTCAACAGCAAAAAACAAACACTTAATCAATCTACACTAATAGGAAGGGTTAAAAAGCAATTGACCTATTTCTTTGTCATGTTGTCACTTAGTAAGCAGAGGTGAATTGGTAGATTTTACTCCTATAAGGCCAACATCACTAAGAATATCAAGTATGAACTTCCTTTGGTTGACAAAGATTCCATGATCCATATAGCATATTTCAAGACCAAGGAAGAAACAAGCCATACCCAAGTCTTTAATTGTAAACTCTTCACTCACCTATGTTTTAACAAAGGAGATCATACTCTCATTGGAACTAGTAATGAACATGTCATCAACATACAATAGGATAAATTTACAACCATCATCATTATAACAAGTAAAAAAGAGAGTAATTATGCTTGGAAGTGGGAAATCCGAATGAAATAAGGTGACCTCTTTAAGTGACAAACTTGGTTTGGTAAAGCTTTGGCATAACCCTCAAGTGGAGTCATGTAGATATCCTTATTAAGACAATTATGCAAGAAAGCACTATTTACATCAATTTGATGTAAAGGCCAAGAGAAGGCTATTGCTATAGATAATAAAATCTTAACTGTTCCAAGCTTTGCAACTAGGGAAAAAATATCATAATAATGCTCCCCTTCCACTTAAGTAAACCATTTAACAACTAGCATAGCTTTGTATCTTTCAATAGTACCATCAAGTTTATATTTAATTTTGTATACCCATTTAGAACCTATTGCTTTCTTGCCTTTAGGTAGATATGTCAAGTCCTAAGTATCATTACTTTCAAGTGTGTAAAGTTCATTTGACATGGCATCTTGCCACTCTTTATGTTGGGATGCTTCTAAGTAATTAAGAAACTCTTGGGTTAATAACACATTAGCAAGAGAAGCTACAAACCCAAAAGGGTAAGCAATAAAAGTGGAAACATCAAACAAAGGGCATGAAGAAGATGAACTAACATGGTTAACAACATTAAGATAGATAGCAATAGTAATAATAAAGCTATGTCTTGATTGAAAAACAAACTCCTTAAGCCATTCAAGTGGCTATCTTTACCTTTCAATTCTATGCAAACCATCAATACCAAGAGATTCAATACCATCAGGTAATAAAACTTCATCAATAGCTACAATTTGTGGACTCACAACAGATATTAGCGCACTTAACTATGTAGATGAGACATTAGATGGTTGATTGGGTGTGGGTTTATATGAATGTAGGGTTTCGAATGAAACATGCTATTCAAGGGAAAAGGAAATAGAATCGAGGCAAGTAGTGTGTGGTGTAGGAACATAATCTAAACAAGTAGTATGTGTTGTTGGGTTTTAAAAGGGAAATGATTCTCAAAGAATTCAATATCTCAAGAGACAAATATTCATTTGTAAGAAAAATCATATACCCTATAACCTTTTTGACCTTACACATATCCAAGAAAAACACATTTAAGTCCTCTTGAGTCAAACTTATCCTTTGTATAAGGTTTTATAGCTACAAAACACAAGTAACCCATTAACCTTAAGTTTTCATAGCTCTGTAGACAGGCCAATAACAATTCAAATGGTGAACACCATCCTAAACTAGTTATAGACATCTTATTTATCAAGTATGTGGCAATAAGTAAGCACTCACTCCGAAATTCCTTAAACAATTGAGCATGAACCTAAAGTACTCTAGAAGTATCCAAGAGATGCATATGTTTTCTTTGAACCTTTCCATTTTGTTATGGTGTATACACTATCACGCCCTAAACAGGAAGAATTATAACAGTTCTATCATATAAACTAACCTGAGATAGAAACTAACCTTACAACTGCTAACGTAGATACAGTTTACATAAGGCGTACACAACTCAACCAACTTAAAACGTCTGTTCTGCCACTTGTTAATAACCAAACCTATAGTAGAGTTTTACAAAATACCTATTCTATACAATTTGTTATCTAGTACCACAATAGTACTAACATAAACATCTTACATCAGAGTTATAATTTACAATCAGAGTTTATCAAAAAGTCACGAGTACGAATTATTTGCATAAGATAAGAAACTAGTGGGCATCCTAAGGAATTCCCAATTACTCTCCTTAAAATTCAACAGAAAAGACAAAAGAAAGATCAAAAGCCTAAGTTCAGTTGATTCCTTATTTCTCACTTTCCCAAACAGTAGCATACTAACCTAGGAACAATAATATCTTAGCATCTTGACCTCACTCAACACCTGTAAAAGAATCTATGGGGATGTAAGCACAACTAGCTTAATAAGTGGAATGGAGTCTGAAGAGTACCATACAATCACAAGTAAGGTTAATAATTATGATGAAATGTAATGCAATGCAATCAACCAAACGAAACATCGCACAATGTTATCCTGTCCACTGTAAGGTTAGAGAAATTACATCTGCTCTAACCCAGATTAAGGAGTTTCATTGCAACTCAAGTCAGACCAAACCCAGGTTTGTGCAACAGAAAACACCTTCCTCCCATGATCGCCTTCGAACCACGACCCTCACCCTTGTCGCGACCTCCTCACCTACCACTTAGTTCGACTATGGATGGGGAAAAGACCATTTCAACCATCCTCATCGAAGGAAGTCGATATTTGACCTGATACTCTTAATCGTTTTCCCCTAGTGGGTATTATGCATGTCCAATTTTATTTTGGTCGAATAGACGTTAGTTTTAATCAAGAGTGGCCAAATAAGTTCATACAACACAGAAACAATACAAACATACAAAATAGCATACCAAGGAGTACAACTCCTGTCACAACTGAGTATTATACATACACACAGCATACATACAGTCAACTAACTATAAATACAGCAAATAGTACTCTTGGGTCTTCGGATACTTTAAAATAGTATCCCATAAGCGGTAAACCCACAATCTCAACTTGTTTCGACACTCACTACTGCTAACTCGAATCATCAACTGTCTTTATACTAGAAGATCCTATTTATATAAAAGACCCAAATTCAATTTTCGTAATAATTACAAAAACATTAAGGTTTAATCTAAAATGGTTTATATATATATATATATATTATTTCCATAATATATAGTTGTATTATCACTATATATCAAATTAAGTTATTAAGTGTTGATACTGTACATCATATATACTATACGTCATATATACTATTACATATTATATATTATTTCAATCGTATTGAAACGTACTTTTAATTTATTAAATCACATTTTAATTCTGATAGGGTTACCAAAATACGTACATTCTAGAATATGATAAAATTATAGGTTATATTACTTAAGGTTATCCAATTTTAACAAAATAAGTATCATTGGGTTCGTAAAGACCTAATGACACGTTTTACAAGTCATGTTCCTATAAACGACTTTTAACAGATAGTTTAAGTTTTTAATACAATTATACGTCTCTATAGGAATATTATCGTATTATATATAATTTACGTTATTAAATTGTATTTTACCTAATTTGTCCATATATCGTTACAATATGAGTGTTATCCAACCCTAACATACCTAAAGTATATCTTGATCAGAAAATATCAGTAAATATAATGAAAATACTCATTTAATCCAATATGATCAGCAATCACATATATAGTTTTTATTTAACTATTTAATTCATTTTAGCTTATTAATATTAAAAATACAACCCAACTTGTAATTTAAGCTATTTTATTAGATAAATTTGTAATAAATAGTTCAAGTTACCAAATAATTCCCCAAAAATTTTTATAGACTCCTAAAAATATAGGGAATTCATTTATCACTTGGTTTTAAGTTTTTTAATTATCGCCTATATACTTGTATTTACAATTTTACCCCTAAATTATCTTAAATTACTTAATTATGATTCTTTTTACACTAAATTAATTTTAATATGACTCAATACTGTTATTATTTACTATAGATCAATACATGTTCATTTCATCAATTAATTTCATAATTTCCTATTTAATTCATAATTTCATCCTATTTTTTAACTATTTTTAGGCCCAAAAAATGCAATAAATATTAAAAATATTCAAATCAAAATTTAAGCTACATAGAAATTATCTATATATCATACATGTCCTACACAAAAATTTTCAACTAGAAACAACATCATTTAGCATATTTATTTTACAATTCTAAATTCGAATGAATAGTAGATTTCTTAAGAAAGTATATTAAATATTACAAATTTTTTAAAAATAAAAATATCACGTAAAATTATATTCAAAATAACCTAAGTACAATTTTTTTTTTTTTCAAAATCTTCTAGGCAAATTTGATATTTTTTACAAATTATTAAAAAATAGGGAAGAAAATCAACCTTGGTGTTCTTGGGTGCTCCAGTGGCCAGCGATGATTGGGCGGTTTTCGGACAGCTTAGGCGCAGTGGTGACTGGTAATGGCTGGTCGGGCTTTATAGTAGAATCAACTTTGATTAGGGTTCTGTCTTAACATGAATTTTCCCTTGTTTTTCTTATTTTATTTCTATTTTTGTATAATTTTTTTTCCAAATTTTTCCCTAAGTGTATCTGATTTCTAAAGTTGCAAAATGATGTGGGGAATCATATTTAAGCTTGTTGGAGTCGGTTGCTGCTATTGGAATTTTCTTTTTAATTTTTTTTCTTTGCTTTTTCTTCATAAATGCAAGTAGGAGGTAGCCAAATCCTATCAACTTGCTTTTGATTCAGCATCCTTATGTTTTTCCTAACTTACCACGGTGAATTCTAAGATTTCTAGCTGCAATTTGAGTAAATTGGATAAGATTTGCTTTTATCTTTGACATTTTAGGTATATTTTATTAAGATTTAATTATTTATTAATATACGGGTATATATCTCATGTATATATCATGCATAATATTTAACTATACTCATATAATTAAGTTTTTAACATATCTTGATTTTTAGGATATATTCTCTTAATAAATTTCATGAATTCAATGTAATATATATATATATAATTATGTAATTTATGGTTAATTTATAGGTATAATTATTATTTATACCGAATATAATCATAAAAATACACATATATTCATATAGCAAATTATATTATATTATCTCATTTTAGAGCTTAATTGACTTATCTCTAAGTTTTTTTGTTGTAATCTGAGCTCGATTTTAAAAATTCTGAATATTTTAGTACAATATTGAATAATCTTAATTTTAAGGACAAATTGGGATTTTGGGTCATTGTTTCCAAAATCTAACTTCACCATGTCATTTTGTCTAACTTTTATATCTTAATCGTAAAGTTTAGACTCAATTGGTTAACCTTTCTTAAAAGCCTTAAGTTTAGGCTCAATTGTCCTAAATTCAATTTTAGGTGCGCATATACACCATAGTTCTTTGATGCATAATGCTTAGACTAGCAAACAATGATTAACATATGGATGACAAAAATTCAAGCCCAATACCTGTTTTCATAAACTTTAGGACAATAGAGAAGTGATTGGATACATAAGCAAAGAAGCTTTTAAGGGTTAGAAATGTTTGGTCTTTATGGTAAAGTAAAAAGGTCCAAGTGGATCTGGTAAAATCATCTATAATCATCAAGAAGTATCATACACAATAATTGAAACAACTTTATAAGGACGCCATAACATGCAATAGCAGAAAAACAAATTTTGCAACATGTGTACTGTAGATACCCTATTTTTACTCCTATAGTTTTATAAATTTTTAATGGGGAAAAAGTGTCCTCATTCGAAAACATAAAAAAATGAAAATTTTTTGAAAAATTGAAAAATACATAAAAAAATTAGAAAAAGAAAGAAAGAAAAGAAAAGCTTTAGGTTAATTTTAGTTTTTGAGAGAAGGTCACCGCGTTTAAGTACAATAAATCATTGAATTGAGCTTGATGGGAAATTAATTTTAGGGTCCATTCAATTCAGGTTTAATTTTAGGAGGGAACTAGGTTTAGTTATTTTTATTTATTTATTTTCTCTCTAAAAGAATTAAAAAAAAAAAAAGAGTGGATCAGACCAAGTTTACATAGTTCGTATCTTGAAAGCAAGGTTGAAAGCCCTTTGGATGTAAACTTAACCTACAGCATCATAAGCTCATAGAAACGCCTATGCTTATTTTTCAACCACACACATGTAATACACGCGTGGGCTGAGCACGCGGTGTGCCTAGCCCTCCCTCCTTCCTACTTTCTTCTCCTAGATCCTTTCTTCTTTTCTGTTTCATCAACCTTCTTCAAGTCCATTTTTGGTACTTATTCTTTGAGAATTCACCAAAACAATGGTAAAATCTCAAAGGACACGGCCCTCTTCATATTAAACCCAAAATCCCATCCTTATTCATCCATTTACTTCTGCAAATCGATGCTAGAAAATCGAGAAAAATCAATTTAGGAGTTAGACCTTTAATGGCAGATTTCAACCATTAACAAGTTTTCAAAGCTTGTGCTAGCTCAAGAAGCTATAAATAAAGCATCCCCATCCCTTCACAATGATCTGCTCCCATTCAACCACTACTCTCTCCTTATCACTCTATCCTCGAATCACCCCTCTCTCTCTAAGTCTCTATGCAAGCTTGACGTAATTTGAGCTAAATTCCATTTTCCAACAGCTTCTACACTACAATAGCTTTCGAATCCTGCCATTCTTAGCAACAGTCGTACCTCTTAGTAGCTTAACAACACAACCACCACAAAACCCTAATGCCACCAAAAGCTCCATTACGTGACCTTAACACCACCATATGTCTTTGTACAAAACTACCCACATTATTATCCTTGTTACACTCGAAAACCTAATGACACACCATCCACTCACCACTAACAGGCACCGCTCATGGTCGAACTCAAACACTACCAAAAACTCCACCATACACTACGACAATTCTCCCACATACACCCCCTACCCCCACAAAAGAAAAAAATTGTCAATAAAAAACACATAAAACTGAAGTTACTTGCTCATTTTACTTCCAAGAACACTCGAAAACAACCCTACTGGCTATTGTTCTTTGTCCCCCTTGTACGACCTAAATCCTCTAATCCAATTTGATCAAGATCCGACTCAAACCCAGCCATCTAACTCACGGCCTACTTTGGATTTAGTTCGATCCTCCTTCCTTTGTTTCATTTGTTATTTTGTTGTTTTTTTTTCTTTTTTTATTTAACTCTTTATTCTATTGTAAACAAAAAGAAAATATTCAAGAAAAAGAAAAAAAATCCGAAAAAGAAAAGGAGGGAAATAAGGGAAAACTTTGTTTTCTTTTGGCCAAAAATTAAAAAATAAATAAATAAAAAATAAAAAAGAAATAAAATAAATAAAAATGTTTTTATCACCCCAAAAAATCATTTCCTAAGAGAAAAAAAAAAGTTTTAATCGATCCTTTTAGAAATTAGGACTTCTCTTAGAAATTTCCAAAATTGAGAACACCAATTTTAAGACATTTTCCTTTTCCTTTTAAGTATTTTTGTTAAAATAAAATCAAATGGTTGAAAACTTAGACTCGATCGTTTTCCTAACTTAACTAACTATGAAAGTCTGATCATAAATAGCGCGTAAGTAGACACCCATAGAAAACTACGAGGCGACTTAAAATTTGTAAAAAGTTATTTTTCCACTTTTGTAAGTATTTTTTTCATTTTCTCATGTAGATATATTTTTATTTGTTAATTTACTTGCAAATTCGAATTAAATGACTAATTGAAAAATAAACTTAAATTCGGAAAGTTAAGGTGGTAAATAGGGTTTAATAGGATAGCTCTCGAACTCAGGTATCTAATTTTTTTAAACCTTTTCGAAAAAGTTTTCAAAATCTCAAACTAATTGCTAAAGTAAAATCAAATCAATTTTCCTATTGATTCTAATTAGATCACTTTTCTCGATCCCACAAGTGGCGATTCCAAATGTTTTCAAAAAATAAAGCAATCAAGTTTTCATTAACTTTAGTCAACGGTTTAAACTAAATGGGCACAAAGTTTAGTTTAAATCAAGTTAAGGCAAACGAATAAAAAACCAAAAATTTCAAACTTGACTACTTGGCAACTAAGGATGTTAAAAGGGCTAGCCATTTAAAAAAACCTTTCAGAATGAAATTTGCATTGCAAAATACCCACATTATTCTTTTTGTAATTATATTCTCGTAAATATTCTTTGTTTAAATTATTCACTCTTGCATGCAACATATTTAGGATATTGGGGAGATGACTATATCAAGGATGTAAGATAGATACGATCAAACCTAAGTCATCATAAGATCCTAGAACGAGGGGCCATTATGTAGGCTTCGAGTATAGTAGTGTAGTCATCGCTTAGAGTTAATTAGGCCACCCCACTTAAGCTTCAACATGACTAATGAGCCGTTTCATAAAAAAAAAAAATGTGTGAAGTTACAGAGCTTACGAACTTTTGGAACCCACTTGAATTGCATATAATTAAATCATGAGTTAATATACTAGTCTTAAAAGTTGCAACCCTACTAATATTGGAATGTTTTAGAAACATAATCTTTTTTTTTTCCTATAGATAGTAGTGTTGCAACTTAAAAGATGATGCATTAACTCAATGGTTCTAGCATTTGCATGCTTCCACATGCATTCTTTTGCTTCATCAAATAAATGATTCTTATCAATGAAATTTCTAAGCTTATAGAGAATGGCAGGTAATCAAGTTTCATTGAATAATAACTGGGAATAAGTCTTAGGCTCTTTCCTTTGTTTCTTTTGGTCATGACAATCAAAGTTTCGCTTAGCTTACTGTTCTTCATTCTTTAGTATTCCCTTTTTATAAATAGTTCTTCAATAAAATTCATCTAACCATTGTTCTTTCTCCCTTAGGGAAATGTAAATAAATTTCATAAGCTTGTAATTAGAAGTCAAAAATCCCTACCCTTTATTTAGATCACTTGCTTTTTGAAAAATACAAGCCCTATTTTTCTCTCATAAAAAAAAAAAAGAAGAAGAAAAAATTTGCTAACAGTTACAAATTGTTATGGGCTCAACACAAACACTAACCCGTAGGTAGTTAAGGTAACTAATCCAAACACAAACTCTCGACCTATCAAGGCAACCAATCCAACTCAATACCCCTGCCCCATTGATAAAACCAATCTCAAGTGAAGTCAAAACATTAAGAGATATAATCTCAACCTTATTAAAAGGTCAGAAAACCCCATTCATAGCTCCTCCACCTTAAAAGACATCAATACTCACCTACTCCACTCTAAAAAACCAAGCTTGTAAAATATATATAAGAATCAAAAGGGCATTAAGTCCTATATGTCTAGGGAAATTATTTATTTATTCCATCAGGAATATAAAAATTCAAGGGCATTTGGTCCTTCAAATTTAATTTTTGAAGTCAAAATCAAATGGAAGTAACGTTTCACAAATAGGGTACATTTTGAGAAACTAAGGAGCAAAGTTAATCTCCACCCTAGGGTAAATAAATATAGAATCCTACTTAATGAATTGGTAGCTCACTTTTAAAAGGTTTAGGATGAAAAAAGGCAAACTATATCTCATACACTAAACCTTAAATATTTTGAGAGTTGAGTGACAACATGGTGAGGATACTTTAAACTCATTCCTTAAAGAGGTCCATTTTAAATTTGATACACAGATTAAAATGAAGTTAGGCAATCATTTTCAAATCTCAAATATAGTTATCCTTTGTTAACTTTGTTGGACCAATTTAGAGTATCTTCAAATGTAAATCCTAGTAAAAACTACCCCTTACTAAGACTATTTAGAGGTTAGGGTCACTAATAAGGTAATGTACTGCCGGCCAACGGTCCCATTACTTATGCGTGCCTCCAACGCCTCTAATCCCTCTTCTGAAGAATTCTATCTCGGTAACCTGCTGATAACAAGAAACTATACATCGAAGAAAGGTGATTGAACTCCCTGAGCTCCCCCACATTATCATACGTTGATTTGTATACTCGGAAATGATGATGCCAAGAATCTCTTGCCAAGTAATGAAAGACTCACTTAAACGGCTCAGTAGTTTTTTTTTAGTATACCACCATCTTGCTCTTCCCGGTCCCTTTAGTACCACAACATTTTGACCCTCCCTGCCTGCTATGTTAAAGACTATTCGTACAAGACCAATACTACACTGCCAGCTATCCACCTCGTCTAACATTTAACTAATTTTTCATTTTTGGTTTGTTGTCCTTTTTACCCTTTTCGTATGTACCAGGAATTTCCTTTTTGTAAATAATTTCTTTATTTGTAATGTTGCCCTAGAGAATTACTATAAATAGTCCCTTTCTCTTATAAGCCGAAGATAACTTACATCTTAATACTTAATACTCTATTCTTGTGAGACAATCCTCTCTAAGTCCATACCCCTTACACTATTATCTAATCTTACCGAGTAGCTCAAGATTAGTGGTAGGTAGACCTTGACATCAACTTATACGTCATATCAAGTGAGGTGTCAAGTTGTGTTATTTTCATTGGTGAGTCACATCCTTCAAGAAGCTTCACGTTAGCTACTCTTATTCAATTGTGGACCATTTCCCTTTAATTTCCTTTGATATCTCGAAGGACCTATTTTAATTCAATTCTACTTAGGTAAGTCCAAGTGATAACTGAGCTCCTAAGCACATCATATATTCCTAGTATCAGAGCTTGAGGTTAAGACCGAGAACTGTGTAGTGCTAGTCTGTTATTCGAGATATTTGTATGTAGAAATCATTTGAGTGAAGTGTCCTTGCTGAAGCTTATATTGAGAATGTCAAACCCTAGTGTACAAGGAGAGATTCACAATGTCAAGAGCAATACTCATGGTCGTAGTTGAGTTAGCTAACAAACACCACGTACTATAGATGAGTAGATACAAGATCTTGCTACTATTGTGGCCAACCTAGCTGTCTCAGTATACAGGGTCTTAAAGGCAGGACCACATGAAAGCGTTGCTGAGTAGGGTTGAGAAACGAGAGATAGGCCGAAGAAGCAGATGAACGAACGAGCTCCAAAAGCCTTTCCTGTAAACTAAGCACTACCGTGACATGTTGATAGAGTCATGAGAAGAAGGTTAGAATTGGACGAAGTGGAAGAGTACGAAGAGGAAGAAGACGAGTATGATGGGATGGATGAGCATGATTTCAGAGCGCCAAGAGGTGCCAAACATCTTAAAGTACAAATTCCGAGCTTCAACGGGTCTGGTAGTGCTGATGACTACCTCGATTGGGAAGAGTAGATCAAAAATATATTTGACTTCTACGATTATGAAAATGTTGTCCACACTAGGGTGGCTGCATTAAAATTTTCTAGGTATACGGCAATGTGGTGGAAGAAGCTACAGAATGTTCAATTAAAGGCCCGACGTAAAGTCCGTATACGGAATAAGATGAAGAGAGTTCTAAGAAGTAGATTCATTCCTAAACACTACGAACAAAAGACACTTTTTAACAACTCCAAGTCTTAAGGTAAGGTAACAGATCCATAGACGACTGTGTCCGAAAGTTTCAGTTGCTCATGATATGATGTGATGTCGATGAGCTTAAGACCCGAACTATGGTACAGTTCATCTCGGGACTCCAAGCTGAGATTGGTCACGTCATAAAACTACAGAGCCATACAACTCTAGATGAAACCATCCGTGTAACCTAGAGAGTTGAAAGGCAACAGTAGAACCAGGCTAGCTGAATGCCAAGTAACAGAATAATGATGTCAAGTAAGAATGGCCTACCGAGTAGAGCAGGGAGTGACAAGGCATCAAATAGATCCAAGGTTGAATACCGAGTTCACATGCCAAGCCTACTAGACAAGGGCTGAGGTAAGAGTAAGATTGAGGAACCTGAGATCTAAAGAGACTCAAAGCTCAGGACGGAAAACCCAAGAAATCAAATGTTTTAAGTGTCTTGGTTATGGACACGTAACTAATCAATGTCCAAAGCGCCAAGTCATGACCATTAAGGGAGATAAGCCCCAGTTTGAAGTAAAAAGTACGAGTGAAGGAGAGGAAGAAGCGGCAATCGATCAAATGCTGGAAGAATTTGAGGAAGATCCGGGAACCAAGATATCCCCTGAGGGTGGTGCCTAGTATTGCTTTATTGTTCGATGATCTCTCAATACTTTTGTAGCTATTAAGAACAAGCAGAGAGATAACCTCTTTCATACAAATTACCGGATAAATTGCAAGTTATGTGCTGTGATCATTGACGGAGGGAACTGTACCAACGTCATCACGCAAGGGGTAAGGCTATAAAATTGCCAACTCTTCCATACCCCAAGCCGTTCAAGATTCACTGGTTGAATGAGAGAAGAGGATTACAAGTTTCCGAGCAAGTCCAAGTGTTGATTACTATTGGTGATAGTTACAAGGACGAGGTGCTGTGTGACATCCTACCCATGTGTGCACCCCACATATTACTCGGATGACCGTGGATATTTGACTTAAGGGTATTACACGATGGGCATAGAAACACCTACATGTTTCAAAAGGATGGGAAGAAAGTTATATTGACACCGATGAGTCCTAAGGAAGTGAAAGAAGCCCAAGAAAAGGTTGCGAGATCTCTGCAGCGAAAGTCCTTAGTGATTTCTTGAGGTTAGTCTGCATGAGAGGTCAAACATGAGGACTATGTACTCCTGTTAGTCAGGAGACTCCTAAAGGTTAGAGAGGCCAAGAACTTACCTACCGAAGTGCGGTAACTACTTTAGGAATTTACTAACCTCTTCCCATCCGAAATGCCGAAAGGATTACCTCCCTTAAGAAGAATTAAACATTACATCGATCTTCAACCTAGAGCAGCCCTACTAAATCAACCTGCCTATAGACTCAATCCTAAACAGATAGCTAAGCTGAAAAAGCAAGTTAATAAGTTGGTGGATTACAAATATGTCCGTGAGAGCATGAGCCTATGTGCCATCCTAGTCGTACTAGTACGAAAGAAAGATGGATCATAGAAGATGTACATTGACAGTAGTACCATCAATAAGATTGCTATTAAGTACCGATACCCGATCCCGTAGTTGGATGACATGCTCGATGAGTTACACGGTGTACGCATCTTTTCAAAAATAAATCTAAAGAGTGCCTATCATCAAATACAAACCGTATCGGGAGATGAATGGAAAACAGCCTTTAAGACTCGGGGATGGTTTATTTGAGTAGATGGTTATTCCATTTGGTTTAATTAACATGCCAAGTACATTCATGCAACTCATGAATCATGTGCTCCGAGCATTGATAGGCAAATGCATTGTAGTTTATTTTAACGATATTTTAGTCTACAGTACTGACCCTCTCATTCATATTGAACATTTGAGATTGGTGTTTAACATACTCCGTGCCAAGAAATTATTCAGGAACCTAAAGAAATACATGTTCTGTCAAAGCGAGGTTATATTCCTCAGATATGTCATTTCAGGGAGTGGAGTTCGCGTTAATGAAGAAAAGGTCAAGGTTATTAATGAATGGCCTACGCCGATAAGTGCAACTGAAGTCAGGAGCTTCCATGGCCTGGCCTTATTCTATCGAAGATTTATCCGAAACTTCAGCTCTATAACTGTACCCTTGACTAAATTGACCAAGAAAAATGTTAAGTTTAAATGGACAAAAAAGGCTCAAAGGAGTTTTGAAGATGTAAAGTGTAAGCTGATGTCTGCTCTAGTACTTACCCTACCAAATTTCAAGAAGGCTTTTAAAGTTGAATGTATGCATCTGGTGTCGATATTAGTGCTATACTTATGCAAACACCGACCCATTTCCTACTTCAGTGAAAAACTTCAAGGAGCTGCCCTAAATTATTCAGCCTACGACAAGGAGT
Source organism: Lumnitzera racemosa (assembly GCA_024138005.1). Classification (NCBI taxonomy): domain Eukaryota; kingdom Viridiplantae; phylum Streptophyta; class Magnoliopsida; order Myrtales; family Combretaceae; genus Lumnitzera; species Lumnitzera racemosa. The sequence continues at coordinate 30,205,247 of JAMXBC010000010.1, forward strand.
TTTATGCCCTTGTCCGTATACTCCAGAACTAATAGCATCACTTGTTGCTAAGAGAATTCATCATATATTCTGATCATGAATCTCTCAAGCAACTTTACAGGCAACAGAAGCTTTCTCGACATCATGCCAAGTAAATCGATTTCCTAGAGACCTTTTGCTATGTCATCAGGTATGAAAAGCGAAGCACCAATACGGTGGCTGATACACTTTCTCTCTATCATATCCTTATCACGACGTTGCAAGCTAAAATGCTTAGATTTGGCACTTTACCTGATCGATATGAGCATAACCTACATTTTGGGCCTTTAGTAGCCAAATGTAGTGATAGAGGAGCTATGGACAAATTCTACTTAAGTGAGGAGCTCTTGATGAAGGACAAGCAGATATGTGTACCAAGTGGTTCTGCAAATGAGCTACTGATTCAAAAAGCTCATGCCGGAGGTTTGGCTAGCCATTTTAGGGAAAAGGGGATGATTGAGATATTGAAGGAGCATTTTTACTGGCTTGAGATTATGAGAGATGTGCACCAAATACTTGAAGGGTGCAAGGTGTGTAAATATGCTAAAGGGAAGAGAGAGCCCTATAGAGAATACATGCCTCTACCAATTCCCAAGTGGCTATGGCTCAATATAAGCATGGATTTCATGCTTGGCGTTCCCCATACGCCGAAAAGACACAATTCGATCATAATGGTGGTCGATTGGTTCAACAAGATGGGCTACTTCATTCCTTACCACAGGACTAATAATGCTTTATTTATCGTTAACCTCTTTTTACAAGAAATTGTACGACTACATAAAGTGCCGAGAAGTATTGTGTCTGATTGTAATTCAAAATTCACAAACTTCTTTTAGAAAACCCTATGGAGGAAACTTGGCACTAAGCTCTTATTTAGTACTTCTTGCCATCCTCAAACAAACAGCAAAACTAAAGTAGTTAATAGAACCATCAGTAATCTCTTACACGCCACTGTTAAAAAGAACTCTCGTTATTGGAATTTATGCCTGCCCATCATTGAATTTGCCTACAATCACTTAACTCACAACTTCACTAGAACATTACTATTTAAGGTTGTTTATGGACTTAACCCGAACGTACCTTTAGACTTAGTTAACATTCTGTCTACACAAGGGGAAAGTCAATCCGGCCTACAACGTACCAAGGAATTTCACAAGTTACACCAAAGAATTACTGAGCAATTGACCAAAACTATGGCTCAACAAAAGGAAATGGGAAGCCGCAAAAGAAAACGAATCATTTATGCTCCTTGGCACCTTGTCTAGATCCATCTTAGCAAAGAACGCTTTCCATTCCATATACTCAATATCTACATCGAAATAATACACGAAAACTTTAAATCATCAAATCCATCAATACAAAACCCAAATAAATTAAATATTAATCATATCACAAAACCCAAATGAATCAAGATATATTTAAATTGAAATGATAAGGTAAGAAAACACTTCCATTAGTATATTCAATCCCGAAACCGAATACAACAATCAACATATCTTGATTCATTTGAAACCCGAGATAGTCCTCTAACTAGATAGAACAAAATGATTTAGAATTCTGAAATTAAACACAACATAATCAAACTAATAAAATGCAAAATAAAGTTTCTAATCTTTACTAAACTAAAATAAAACAAAAATCCCCGAGCTGCTGATGTTTTTCTCTTGTCCCTCTCTACTGTATTCTATTTTCTCTTCCTTTTCTTTGTGTCGACTCTTCCTTCTTTCTACTACTGCTTCTTTTCCTTTTTCAAGCCCATCTAATTCTCTCTCGAAGTGTGCCCTATTTCTTACGTGTGGCCCTACAAATCTGATGGAAGCAACGTGGGCCACTAATAGTTAATAACTCATTAATGGCCCCTTAATGTAATACAAAAATTCTTCTTTGCTTCATTTCTCTTACGGACTATTCCAAGTGCTGGGCTGCCGTGAACTTTGAAGAGACACGTTAGCTGCTGCAAAGTGAGCTGCTGCTACTAGGTGGAGGGACTGCTTGGTTCATTCAGCTGTAGCTACTCTCCGTGTTGGCGTGCTACTATTGCTTGGACTTGTTGCTGTTGAAATTGTGTAGTCTCGACTGTTTGGATGAGAGTGGAGCTAGGAATTCCCGCTCTTGGCTTTGGTTGTTGTCGTGTGAACTCAGGACTTGGCGCTTGTCGATCTTGGTTGGGGGCGGCTACTTCAGAAGCTACTTGGAGCGCCACTTGCATCTTCTGTTCAGATTCTATTGCCGTCCTTTGGGTGAAATTTTTTCTAAATGGACTGCTGCTTGCTCTCAGGTTGGAATTGCTGGACGGAAGGAACTGCTTTCATTATTCTACGATTTCTCCTGCAGTTGCATGAAGTTACTACGTGCTGCTACTGTTACTTCTTGATGCTGCGGTTTTTATTTTACGTAGAGTGTCATGAAGTTATCAAGCCAATTGGAGTTGCTCGGATGTGCTTAGTTCTCGGCTGCAGCTGGTTGGAAAGTGCATAGCCCTGCTGTAGTTATCTTGTGCCGTGGAGTTTGCAGCTGCTAAGTGAAGTGGAGCTCTCAGATTGGTGCGCTGCTGCTGAAATTGAATCCACGGTCTGCAAGTGTATTTAGACAGCTGCTGGTTGTGTTGGAGTTAAGAAGCCGCTGCAATTTAAGCTTGGTTCAGGACTTCATTACTCATGCTCATAAACCTGCCAAAAAACCAAAATGGAGTAACAAGCCAAACAAAGATGAGGCAAGTTGGCCTCCAAAAACAATTGTAAGATAGAAAACTAAATTGCGCAATTGGTGAGACTAAAGATGGAGCTCAGTCCATCTTTTTGCTAAAAACTAGAGTTGTCATAATTGGAGCTCAAGTTCTAGTCTCTTGGTGCTGCTGTTCGATGATGAAAATCAAGTCATTGGCACTTGGAATTTGAATGCCGTGGCTGCTAGTCAAATATCGAATGCTCTGCAGCGCTCTCAGCTACTTGGTTCTAAGTCGGATGAAGTTCAGTAGTTGTCTCTTCGTGTTTGTGCTAGGAAATGCTAATTGCGTGGACTATCCTGCTTTTTTCGGTTGCTGCAGCCGTTCGTCCTGGAGTTGTGCCAAATCTTGGACCAATTTGGAGGAGGAGTAGCTGTTGGCGCATGCTTCACGAATTGCTGTTTTTAGAACTACAGATCAGCATGTATCTAAGGCCTGTTGAAAGTCATGGAACTCACGTGCTGCTGTTATTGTTCGCTGCAGCTGCTGTCTGGTACTTGCTTGAAATGAGTTACAGCCTTACTGCAAGGAGTAGCTTGGTTGCTGTTTCAATTGACATTAGAGTGCTTTGGCTTGGTGCTTGGAGTTCTTCTCGGTTTTGGAGTTTACAGCTGCTATCACACAAGGGGAACTGCTTTCTTTAGGACTTTGTTTTACTGTTATTCAACTAAGTCCAGCTGCTAAAAATCAAAGTACAAAACCTGCAATAAAAAAAAAAAGAAAAAAAAAACAAAAATTGTGACAACGAAATCCTTCTAACTCAACTTAGTAAAAAAAAATGAAGAGAGTTCATGCTAGCTGCTCGTTTTCTTCATGTACAGCTCGGTTCGGTGGTTTCTACTATCACTAGCTGCTGCTTGCCTTGGTTCAAGAGGCTGCTATATTAGCTCAAATTGGAGTGTTGAAAGTGCATGTGCTCGGTCTAGTTGTGGCGCATGCAAGGAAAAGCTAAAGCACTATGTTTGATGCTTGGAGCTCCATCTAACTACTATCTAGTTGCAACTATCTTGCTTGGATCCATCAGGACTTCCATCTACTGCTTGGCATTTATTGGTTGAGTTGAACTGCCTAGATTTATGGAGCACCATCTAGGTACTTTTCCTCTGGTCCAGCTTGCTATTATGCTTTGGTCAGGAATAGACATTGTGAGATGGGTGCTCTGTTTAGCTCGACTTCACAATTAGCTCCAAAGAGATGAGCTCGCTGACACAACAATGGTCTTAATTGGTATTATGGTTTGTTGCTGGCCTGAGCTGAGAACTCAGCTGCGAGTTGTTGCTTTTATTCAATTGCAGCTTGTATTCGGTTTAGAAAGCTCTGCATCAGCTTGGTTAGTTCTAGCTCTCAACTAGATATCTTGGTGAAGTGAACAACAATAGGTTGGCACTTGGAAAGGCATAGATCAGCTGCTGTATTGAATTGAATACGCCATGTGAAGTCTTCATGTCTGCTGTAAACTCAAGTCATGTGGACTTCTTCGTTGATGTGCTAAGAGCTGCTACTGAAAATGAGAAATGAAGCTTCAAAATCTTTGCAGCTGTGGAGGCTTTGTGTTTGGACCATTTGCTATTGAAATGCTCAGAGGTGATGGATCAAACTACATTACCATTTCAACCATCATTAGCCAAGTCATGTCATTTCAATAGTTTAAATTTCACTCTCTACTCAAAAGCAATTCAAAACCAGATAACATAAAATGAAAGGCACTTGAAAAGATGATAGTGATACACTTTGAAAACATGGAATTGCAATGAAGTTTCTATTCCAAAAGTTGGTTATATTTAAAATCAAAACCAATAAAGCATATTATGTGAGTTGATAACAGCTATTTGAGTTATATTTTAATCTTTTTACTCACTATTTATGTATTTGACCAAGAAAATTGCATTTTTCATGATTTCTAGGCATAGCTCACAATAACGCATCATGAAATACATAAATGTACAGTAATTAAGTGAAAATAAATGTGAAATTTTACACATTTATTAGAGATGCCACAAATGGTTACTAAGAAAATGGATAGTTATAATATTACTTCTTAAATAAGAATTTATACTCGTTAGCAAACTTTCAAAAAAAAAAAAAAATAGAGACAAAAGAAAAAAAGAGAGCGAGAGAGAGTAAGTAAAAACTTGTTACAATTTTTTTTTTCCATCCATTTTCAAGCTGATATCGGCCCATGTTACAAAGCTTTCAATTTATGTCACCTGCTTCCTTTTCAATGTGGTCACACTTTTTAAGTTGACCATAATAGTCTAAGTCCTTCTTCTTGATGTAAAACGAACTACAAAAGTTCAATCCTAAATAGCAGATATGTAGGTACCTATAAAAAACTATGGGGCGACTAAAAATCTGTAAAAATTATTTTTACCTTTTGTAAGTATTTTTTTCATTTTCACATGTAGATATAGTTTTATTTGTTTATTTACTTATAAATTTGGATTAGATCAGTAATTGAAAAATAAACTTAAATTCCAAAAGGTTAAGATAGTACCCACATAGGGTTTAATCAGGTCACCCTCGAACTTAAATATCTGGTTTTTTAAAATCTTTTCAAAAAAGTTTTCGAAATCATAAGTTAGTAGCCAAATTAGAATCAATCCACCTAATTGATTCTAATTTGATCACCTTTCTCGGTCTCATTGGGCAACGACTCTAAATATTTTCAAAAAATAAAGAAATTGTGTTTTCCTTAACTTTAGTTGAGAGTTTAAACTAAATGGGCATAAGGTTTAGTTTAAATTAAGTTAAGGGAAATAAATAAATAACTGAAAATTTCAAGCTCGACATATACTCATTTCAAAAGGTATCCTATGAAATTTTGCCTCTTAGCACACATCATATACAAAAAGAATCAAAGTCCAAATGCTTAGTGTTGATAGGCATTTTTAGATAATCATTATGTTAGCTTATATTAGTAGGTCTAATATCTAACCCAATTCAATGATTGAGTCTAAGGACAATCTCCATTGACTTATTATAAATACCAAATAAAACTTCTAGATAAAGAGACCCTTTTCTCTATTCTCTCACTCTCATAACCATTTAACAATTTAACTCTCATCACAAGATAGCTGACTTAAGTATCAAAATAGTTATGCCGGAGTATCCTCCAATGCTTCTTGTAGCCATTTTCTAGTTTTGTAAATATCTGTCACTCTAGGATGAAAATCAACAATCAACAATTGGCCCCGTTTGTAGGAAACATATAATTATTGCCACAATTTGTTATTTAAAAAAAGAAAAAGAAATCCAATAAGACTTTCTTCCCTTCGATGAATTTAGTAGCACCTAATTCACATACTTAGGCCACATTCTGATGATTCTCTAATAATGTTCAATCGGATTTCTCCACTGCATCAGAGCACATTTCTTGGATAGGTGAGGCAAGAAACATGGAATGTTACAACCATGAACACATGGTTATGAGATTCTTGTGTAAAATGCAACCATGGACATATGGCTATACAGTGTAATTTTCTTCCTATCTAGTGTAATTTTCTTCAAAGTGTATTTCGGATTTCTTCATGTGAAATGTTGCAACCATGGACACGTGGCCATGAGATCCTCGTGTGAAATGCAACCATGGATACACAGCCGCCCGATTATCATTTAGAGTGCAACTGTGGACATTAGAGCCCCGGTTCATGTTGGGTGTTTCTGTTAGTTAAGTGCGCAACAGTTTTCTTCATGTGCACGACGGTTTTCTTCACCAATGCGACAGTTTTCTTCGTGTGCAATGGTTTCCTTCTTGCATGTGGCGGTTTTCTTCTTGCCAAACTACCCCCATTATGGCCAATTTATAACCATTGGTGACGACAATGTCCTTGCTAGATTTGACCCACACATGACAGATCCTTGCGGCAGGTAACTTCTGATGCGAGGAATAGAGCTTAGAGGGGCAGTTGATGCTAAGTTATCTCTATCGGCCTACAATAGTAGCCGAGTTAGCTATTTATTTAAATAAAAAGTTCCAACTCTATTTGTGCCGAACTTTTGTAGCAAAGTGCAATCTATCGGCACTATTGTCCGAACAATTCAAGGCAGCCATGTAATTGTTAGCTGAACACTTAAATGGCCGAGTAGTTATTTTGTTTTGGCCGAGCAGTAATCAAGCCGAATGAACTCCAATAGCCAAGTTGAATCCCAACAATGCCGACCACCTTAGACTATGCCCTGTACCCTAGACATTTACGAGCAGCTCCTCACCGAGCTACAATTTTCTATTCTCACTAAGCATTATTGAATTATTCGTCAAGCTCATATGCTAAGCTGCATTTCAAAACCGATTTCTTCTCCGAATGTAACGGCCGATGGATATTGTGCGAACTTGACAACCATCTCCAATCATCAAGAGTTATTGTACGGACTAATCCGAGCTCTTTTAGGACCAAAGGCCAACTCCGAGTAGTCAACGAGAAGTGCTGAGACGCTTATATGAATTTCATGTAGTTGATATTCTTTATCGAGCCTTAAATGGCTTCTCAACAGTGAAAGATCCGAGTTGATGCATATTGGATGATTATTGCCACGACCGAGCTAATTTGCCTGGGCAGTCCTTGATCCAAGATGTAGTGATAATCAGAGTTGAAATGTCTTAGGCAGTGAATTTCAGAAAGAGGAACTGTCGTGCCCTCTTAATTAGACAATTGATGAACTTTTGAGCACTTCGACATTTGATCGGTGTTTGAACTTATTCGGTAGCCAATGGCCGAGCAATGCTTACCGAGTTGCTTTTTAACCAACTTATAGGCCTTCATGATATGGGCCAAAATCCGTCAGACCCATGGAGGGTGAATGCAACAAAGCTTTTGATCAATGCCGAGCTTCCATGTTTCAAGCATTCGGACTCTTGGATACTCGGTCAGTCTTCAAAGTATTTCCACAGCCCATGGGCGAACAACACTAGCCAAGTCATCCATTGATTCTTGATAATGTCGTTGTCAACAAAATTTGATCATTGCCAAAGCATTTGCACGACCAACACATCTGTTTCGAGCAACTTCTTCTTGGTCGACCTCTATACATCTGGAACTAAACTGCTGGCAAATACTCCGTCTGTACCTTGTACTTAACCAAGACCAAGATGTCCTTACGGAGTCGCAACTACTTAATCTATTTCTTTTGGTCAGAAGTTTCGATCCGAGCTTCAAAAGAATCTGCCGTGCCAGACATGAACTGAGTTCCATGAGTCAAGCTTCATCAAACTGACGACCGAGCTCTAAATTCCTCTCAAGACACCAAAGGCATTTTTATGAATTTTTGAATCCAACTTTGGATCACTATGCTAAGTTATTCTGCATGTTGAGACCATATTTAAGCTCCTTGTAACATTGGTCGGAACTTTCCTTTGCACCAAACCAAGATATCAGTTAGCATAGCTATGTAACTGAGATGTACCATGCCGATTTAGTTCCTTGGTCGAGCATGCTAATTGTACTTCCTAACACTACACGTGAACATCGAAATGAGTTATGGTTGCTTATCCAAGCTCCTCTTTTAGGTCAAAACAACTATCTTGACAACGAACCATTGGACGAGAATAAAATTGAACTAGTAGCCGTTGCGCGCTCCACTTTCATACTATGGTACACCTCTGGACAAGTATTGCTCGTGCCGAGAAGTTTTTGGTCTCGCAGTTAGATAACCGAGCTCTAAGCTCCACGCCGAGTCATCGAGGAGTTGCTCAAGAAACTGATGCCGAGTGTCTCTATCGGCTTGTAAGGTAGCCAAGACGCCGAGTGCTTCTCGAGTCATCAAGTTCCCGCGCTCAATGCAGATTAAGTTCTAGCATGGAAAAAATGACAAAATTCAAGCTTCGTTAAGTAGTAGCCAAACCGTTTTGACAAACAAGCTAAATGTGCTGGACCGGAGCCTTCAATCTTCCATAGCAAGTGCCAAACTCCATCAACATGTAAGCAAATAAGTTAGACAAGATTTGGGCTCTTACGCGCCGTGCTATATACAGTGTAGATACTTTGCAAAGTTTTTGCTAGGCTCAACACATACGAATAAAATTTGAGATACTTGTCGAGCAACTGTAAATGTGCCAAGCTCACAACTACGGAATCACTCGCGCCGAAGTAGTCAAACATGTGAACTCTGTTTATTTTGATGGCCGAGTAATTTAGAACACTGGACGACCAACGTTGTCATCAACTCAGAGTTATATTCTTCCAAAGTTGGAGTTGTGTGGGACCAAGTGAAGTTCACGCTTGGGACATATCTTGCATCGCCCAAAACGCTAGGTAAATAACATGGCTAACTTGATAATGATATTTCTTGAAAGAAAAAAAGAAAAAAAAAAAGACAAAGCTAAACCATTCATAGACAATTTGTCAATCTTGCTACTCAATTCTTAAACAAAGATGAGATGCAATTGTCTATGATTTGTTGGTTACTCATTCTTCAAAGCATGCATCTTGTGTCGTACACTGCATTGCGATATTGTTGATATCTATATCTAAGTACTATACATTACGGATGATGAGCTAATATAAATTTAATCGCTCTAAGTGGAATTAATAAATGACGAGGCTAAAACTTATATGGACAATGAGTAAATAAGGCTAAAGTCCCATACATTAACGAACTATAGGCCAACTAGCCAATTTTACAACTCTAATAAGTATAGGTCCTACTCAACTTAAACAGCCTACATACTTCCCTAAACTTTTCAACCATATTGGCCTCTTTAGGCCTTACCTCCCCAAGCATTTTGCCTTTATTGGACCCTTAATCTTTAGGTACTTTCTTTAGGCCCTCACTTCTTTAGGCCCTCACTTCTTTAGGCCCTCACTTCTTTAGGTGCTTTAGCCTCTTCAAATGCTTTGGCCTCTTTAGGGCCTTACATTTTCAAGCACATCAGCTTCTTTAGGCCCTTGCTTCTTCAAGTACATCGACTTCTTTCAGCCCTCACCTCTTCAAGCACTTCAGCCTCTTTCCTCGCTTATTCAAGCATATCAATATTTGTAAGTGCTCCAATTACTCTTACTTTTTGCCTTTTCAGGCCTTTGCTTCTTCAAGCACTTTAGTCTCTTCAGACTAGGATTATAAACCTTTTCAAAAATCCTACAAAAGCAACCTCTGTAAATACTTTCTTTTTCGACTTTGTCACCAAAGAGAGTAAGAGGCAAGTGTTGATAGACATTTTTGAATAATTATTATATGGGCCCAATATCTAAGCTCAATCCAATGACCAAGTCCAAAGACAATCTCCATTAACTCACCATAAATACTAGGTAAAACCCCTAGGTAAAGGGACTCTCTTCTCCATTCTCTCACTCCCATAATAATTCAACAATTTTACTCTCATCATACGAAAGGCTGACTTAGGCATCGGAATACCCTTCGACGCTCAACATAGCCATTTTCTTGTTTTGTAGGTATCTTCACATCGAGACAAAAATCACCAATCAACACTTAAGCTTTGAAATAGAGCTATGCCCTAATCAAGCATGTATCAAATGAAGCCTAGTATCTTCCATAGGAACAAAATTACAAGCAACAAATTCTTTACTCTAATCAATAGAACCTAAGACTACTTGTTCTTCTTTACAAAGGACATATAATTCGCATATAGCTTTAGCTATTGCACTATTTTATTACATTTTGAGTCTTAAAAAATGCATTGAGAAGCATTAAAAACAAAAATTAATTGCTTATCTAATACTAAACTATGCATCGAAAGCAAATTGAGTGAAACTAGGTAAAAGGAAAACATTATGTATGGTTAAATTTGGTGTAATGACAGCTAAACTAAACTTGGTTACTAGTATAACACCAACATCGAGAAAATTAACTTTGATTAGGTGTATAAGATTAGAAAATTTATGCAATAAAGTTTGGAAAAGTGTCATATGATGTGTAGCACCTGTATCTACAACCTAAGAGCACAAATTATTACCTAAAACATTCAAACAAAGAGAGAATGAAAGAGTACCTACAAACTAAGCATTATTTATAGCAACAACTCTTACTCCTTTAGTTTTCCCTTTAAACTTTATTAACCACAACATTTGCTTCTCATAGCCTGCAGTATTTGATTATCAAAATCATCAATTTGACTATATACCTCAAAAATTGTCACTACATTGATCCAGTGGAGTATTCCATAAGTTCAGATATGCTACAGCAACTGAATTGGCCACTACTTTTCCTTTAAAATTCTTCTTCCCTTTAAACCATTTAGGATAACCAATTATCTGAAAGCAACTACCAATGCTATGCCCTTCTATTCTACAATGCTTGCAAACTATCTTATTCTTGCTACTCTTCTTATCATTTATTGATCTTCTACCTCTAATGTTAAATGTAGCCATATCAACATCAACTGAGAAACTAGATTTGACTTGCTTCTACTTTTCAATTTGTTGAACCAAATACAACACTATTTTTATTAGACGACAGAGGGTCCATGGATAATATCTGATTGTGAACACCACCATAAACTTCGTTCAAACCCATTAAGAACTGCATGCGCTCGCTTTTAGATTCAAATTTAACCATCTTCTCCTTTGAAATCACACGTACATAGATTTAATCTACTACAAGAACACTCAGGAAAAGCATGTAGCTAACTAGGTTCGTCCCAACACTTCTTCAGCTTATTGTAATAGTGCACAACATTAATGTTATTTTTACTTTAGCTTACTAATTTCATGTTGCAATTAAAAAACAAATGGCCTATTGGATACACCATACTGTTCAATCACTTCATCCTATAGTGTTTAGCATATTATGTATAAAAAAAGCTCCAAGCTATAGTAGTCAACATAGAATTGATGAGCCAACATTGAACTATATAATCATATCTTAACCACTTAACTAGGTTCAATGAGTGATCAAGCAATTTACTAGCAATCCCATCTATAAATCCAATCATTAATTTTGCCCCTTAAGCCTTCTGAACAGCTTTACTTTAGCTTAGAAAGTCATTCCCATTGAAAATTAAATTTCCAATTGACATATTAAGGTTCTCTAAACCCAAAAGGAGCAGAAGACCTATAATCGAAGGATCACTAATAGTAGCAATTATAGAAGATGAAGTAATAGTCATGTTGTAAAGAAAAGTCATTGTACACATCCATTTTGCCCCTATAATTTTCAAACAAACTTTTTTTTTTTTTCTTCTTACTTAAGTGCATTATCAAAATTACTTATTAGTGCATACGTTATTCATACAATTCAAGTTAGACCTAGGTGTAGTATTATTTTGTTATTTGGTTTTATTTTGTCCATTTATTTTATTTAATTTATAAAATAAAAAAAGAAAAGAAAAAGAAGATTAGACTAGACTAGGTAAAGAACCTGTTCTATGTAATTCATAGATTAAGGTCAAAGCCCTAATCAGTCTCGGCGAATCCACAAGTAGGCAGGCACAATAGCCAAGCATGTATACTTCACACACAAGTAGAACGTGCATACATACTGGTGTCACAGGGCACATACCCAATTCATGTACACACCACATCCTTCTTCTCCTTCCTTTTTTGATTTGGCCTATTACTTACACATTGGAGTTTCCAAAATAAATAAAGGTAGTTTCCCTATTCAAACCCCCATTTTCAACCCGTGTTCCAAATCTATATCTTAAACAATTAACTTGAATTTTATATTTTTGGAAACTATACATAGTATACTCCAAATTGGGACAAAAAATACATTGAAATTTTTTCTAAATCACGGATTAATTCAAACTTGAAAAAGGAAAAAATATATTAAAACACTTGAATAAAATTTGAAAAACCTTATTCTTTAGGCAATTTCCTCTGAATCCAAGATGTAAACATTGATTATTAATGTGTTCTTGCTTACTTTCATTACTCAAATCAACACTTTCCTCCTGAGATTGATTGGGTAAGAATATATATGGTCTCCAAACTCGTAACTTCCATTTTTACACTTTCCCAAATTAAATCTAAACATCTCTATTATAAATAGGATGACATATTTTACATTGAACATAGTTTACAATAAAAAATATAATTAATTGAAGCTTTCTCTCTCTAAAACGAGGAGTTTCTCTCTCTAGGAATAGCCTTACCATTAGCATTCCATACCAAAATCCACTATTAAGATCATGTTTGTAGTGTCCCCAAACCCCAAACACTCCAATCTCTTGCTCCCAAACACCCTTAGCCACTCTATCGTGAACCACCATTCTCTTGCTCCCAAACACCCTTAGCCACTCTATCTTGAACAACCATCATCTTCATTCATCACCACCTCGCATGCATGGCACATCCTTCTTCTCCTTCCTTTTTTGATTTAGCCTGCTAGTTACACAAATTGGAGTTTCCAAAATAAATAAAGGTAGTTTCCCTATTCAAACCCCTCCATTTTCAATCCATATTCCAAATTTATATCTTAAATAATTAACCCAAATTTTATATTTTTGGAAACTACACATTGTATAATCCAAATTAGGACAAAAAACACATTCTAATTTTCTAAATTATGGATTAATTCAAACTTGAAAAAAGAAAAAATATATTAATACACTTGAATAAATTTTACAAAACCTTATTTTTTTAGGCAATTTCCTCAAAATACAAGATGTAAACGTTGATTATTAATGTGTTCTTACTTACTTTCATCACTTAAACCAAACTTTCCTCAAAATTCTGAGACGAATCTGGTAAGAGTATATAAGGTCCCCATACTCGTAACTTCCATTTTTACACTTTCCCAAATTATATCTAAACATCTCTAGTATAAATAAGATGATATACTTCACGTTGAGCATAGTTTACAATAAAAAAGTACACTTAATTTAAGCTTTCTCTCTCTAAAACGAAGAGTTTCTCTCTCTAGAAATAACCTTACCACCGACCTTCCATACTAAAAGCCACCATCAAGATCATGTCTATAGCGTCCCTAAACCCCAAATACTCTACTCTCTTGTGCCCAAATGCCCTTAGCCACTCCACCATGAACCATCCTTATCTTCATCTACCACCACCTTGAAATTTCAAACACTATGGAAACCACCACAACAACCCAAGGCATCACTCTTACTCCTTCTAAATCCAATTAGAAACACAGAAAAATCATATTTCCCGTTCGTTTTGGTGAAGATATTGATTGGAATTACATCTAAAAGTTGTCACAAATAGACATTCAAGCTCTACCATTTGGAAGACCCAAATCCGACTCAACCATCAACTTGTACTAGGTATGTACTCCTTCTTTATTTATTTTATTTTATTAATTGTTTGTTAAGTCTTCTAAAAAATAAAATAAAATAAAAAGGGAACATTTTTCCTAAGATTAAGGTTTTTTTAAAGAATTTTCCAATAACAAACCATTTTCCAAAAATTAGAGTTCTAGAAAAAAAAAAGTAAATTTTTTTCTCTCACTTAGGAAATTTATTTTTTTCAAAATTAAAAAATAATGAACCCTTTTTCCAAAACTAGGCTTATAGGAATTTCAAAATGAAAACAACATCAAATTAGGAATCCTCTCCTAGAATTTTCTTAGAATAAAAATAAATTCACTAAAACATAAACTTGATCCTTTTCAAGTTTAAAATTAACTCACTCGCTAAATTTTTTCAAAATAAAGTATGGTAGTCTGATCCTAATTAGTAAGTATATAAACACCTCTAAGGCAACTTAAAATATGAAAAATATATAAATATATATTTCCCTTCTGTAAAATAATGTTTTTTTGTGAAATAAATGTAATTCCCACTATTATTTATGGATATATTTTAGATGGGTGACTTGAAAAATAAATTTATATTCGAAAGGCCATAATGGTACTATTTGAGTTTGATAGGATAGCTACGAATTTAAGAAAATCTAGTTTTTTGAAAAAAAAAATTCAAATTGTAGGTTAATAGCTAAATTATAATTAATCCATTTAATCAATACTAATTTAATCACTTTTTTTCGATTTTACTATGTGGTGATTCCATTTTTTTTTTTTTCAAAGAAGAAGGAAAATAATAAGAAACTATGTTTCCTTAATTTCAGTTGACCGTTTAAACTAAATAAATATAGAATTAGTTTAAATCAAATTAAAGGAAATGAGAAAAGAAAAAATTCAGACTCAACGGTCATGACAGTGTCTTTAAGGGCTCTGATGATACCATGTGAATTTTAGGATCCCCCAAGGACTGCCATATATGAACTCGAGACGCTTGATGCAGCGCGCGAGAGAATGTGAACAATCGAAGAAAATGAAACTGAATTTCTGATCAAGTTAGTTGCATTTGTTACAACTGTGCTATTTATATTTCCTACTGAAACTAAACTATCCAATAAGAAACATTAACGTAACTGCTGACATGGACTGGTATATATAACAATAGAACTAAAATCTAATGTTTGCAATAGAAGGATAAAAGAATGAAAAATAAATACAGATGACTTCTACAGCAATCACGAATCACCATAACATAAACCTCTTAATATTCAACTTCAAATTGGAAAAAAAAAAAAACAAAAACCTGAATCAACATTACATTAAATTTCACAAAATTAAAAACTAGACAAGAAGACAAATCAATATATTAAAAAAGGTTCCTAGAATATTATATACCGTAATGATTCATTTTCAGTCTTGTTTGCCTATGCATAAGGCTGCGCAAATCCTATTAGCCATAAATCTAAGTATGTCATGCATAAAAAAAAAAAAAAAATAAGTGAAAAAACATATCAAATAAGAAGTGAATTTCAAAAGTACAACAAACGATACAACTTTGTACAATTACTATGGTAGGGGAGGAACAATAATCCATAACCTAAGACTATGGCACAAGCATGAGAAAAGCATATTGCGTTATATATAAGTCTTATATAATAATATTGATATATGCCCAAAAATTTAAAGAAAGTAACACAACATTATTCGATAAAGATGCAAGGCTCCAACTTATTCAACAATTAAAACACATTATGTTATATTTTTATTATCTTGTGGACACATGCGATTCTTTAATCAAGATTATGTACTTTTATCCCTTAGTGCAATAAAAGAGAAATTTAGATAAGAGTAACAATGCTAGTATAAATATAACATATTATACAGAATTTATTAAAAGAATACATACAAACAGTTTTATTTGTACAGATATCAAATGTATTCACTTAAAAGATTATAGGTGACCGTTAAATTTCTTAAATAAAATTTCTAGTATTGAATTTAAATATTTGATTGAAATCATGGAAAAGACATTAGTAATATACTAATACAAGAATAATTGATAAAATTTTTAGTATTGAATTTAAATATGAAAGAGAAATACTTATCCATTGATACAAGAACAAAATCTTAAAAGTTGTATGGAACAAATGTCAAAAACAGATTTGCCAACAAAATGGTCTAATACAAGAAGAATTGTACTTATACTGCCATAATTTTTACCAAAGAAGATACTGCACTTAAAAACAATATAAAAATATGATAAATTAAAGTATCTTCAAACTATAAAAGCTACAGCCTGATATTAACACGCTTGTTGCATCAATGAAAAAAAATTATAAAAAAAAAAAAAAAAAAAAATTGCCCGAATGGAAGATAGGAGGAAAGATAAAACCAAACTTAAGTCAAGTGAATCTATAAGAAAGGGAGATTTGCAAAAATCATTCAATGTTGTTATTGTAATATAAAGAAAACTGCTTTTAGGAAATGAATAAAACTGTATACGCATGAAGAAATGGAGAGTCTTGTAATAAATAAATCGAGCAGTTATTCGTCAATTTCTTTTGTTTTAAAAGTTGTAAGTACAACACTAGTCAGTTAGTCGAGATGTTTCTTCATGAAATGTATAAAGATAGGAAAAGATAAATTCAGAGAGGCTTGCAATGAAACGATAACATCGAACAATTAACACGTAAAAAAATTTTCTAAAATTATATATTATAATAGATTCTTTTCGTAAATAGGGGCATGAACATTTTCATTTCTCATTTTTCCACTGCTACGACAGAGAAGGTGAGAGCTTGAGAAACTCTTTTAGTGTTTTAGGGGCTCATTGTAGCGAAAAAAAAAAAAAAGATTCGACAGTTATTAAACATCACATGTTTTATATATATATAATGTATAAATACTAATAAAATGTTAATATAAATATTAATAAAATAATTAGTTTTCAAATCAACTACCACGTATGATTTATATACGGTATATATTTCAATATCTTATTGATATTACATACTATATATGATATGATTTGCACCAAAAGTGATTGCGCTATGTTTTCTACTTCTCTTTCATTTAGATTAGGTTAACCTTCCAATGATAGATTCCAACTTACGGGCAAGTTTGGAACACCATTTGTACTTTTATTTTGGCAATGGAATTTTAAATAAGATTTTTCCATTTCCTTTCTTATTTCTTATTATGAATGTTGTTTTTACTTCTTCTTCCTATGGTATAGTATCATTTATTTAAAAACAATTTAATTTGAACTTACACCATTAACCTATAACATGATATACATAAAAATACAAAAATAAAATAAAATAAATCTAAAAAGAAAAGATAATATAACTATAAACATAATTATCAAAATCGTAATTCTATCTATATAATTTTACGAATTTACAATTTTAGGAGACTTTTTAAAGTCAACTCGTACATAAAATCATTTTTGTATATAAACTTATACTTTTTATTGAATTTACTAATTCTATATATTTGAGTAAAATGGACTAAAAAATGGAAAAATATAATTAAGTTTTTATAAATCATCAACTATTAAGGTATTATATTATCTTTCCTATTTTATTTTGATTTTTTCCCTCTTTTTCTCTCTCTTAGCCCCTTGTTTTATGTTTATAGCCTTCATATAAGTTTCAGCTTTAATAGCAAATAATACAACGAAAACTATATACTTTATTTTACATCATCAGTAATTTAAAATGAATAGAAATCTTTGGTTCTTTTTAATTTATTGTTTTTAAAGAAAATAATGGTAAAATTTAATTTTAACTTTGTTTGTCCTTCTTCCTCACATGTTCAATTATATATCATTACAAGATTTTTTTTTATGTAAAAAGAACATAATTCTTCATTTCTTTATTTACATCATATATTTCGAGTTTTGAATAATTATTATAAATATATCTACAATTTTTTAAGTTATTTTGTATAGAAGTTTTTATATTTTGATTTTACGTTCCAATTCTATCAATCTTCTAACAATTCTAGCTAAAATTAAGAGTATAACAACCTTTATGAAAACCTTATATCATGATTTATCATTTCATTACAAAAGTAAAAAAACATCACACTCTTCAGTAAAAACAAAGTTACTCAAAAGAATCAATGTCAATCAAAACATAATCTTCTCCATCAAAGAATCAAAGAGGTGATTTTCTGCTTACTCCACGGCATCTTCATAGCAAGTATTTTGACCAAAGAATATTTTTCAAGGAACTTTTGTTACGTTAGGTCATGTTAGGACGGGTTTATGCATTATTCAACTAACTTCTCGCTATGAAGGCTTTTTATTATTGAAATTCAGTCAAGAGATTTGATAATATATTAACATACTTTAGGTTTTTTAGAAAAAATGACTTCAATGTTCATGTGTGTTCTTCCTAATATTCAATAAGCCTTGAAATTTATTAAAAACAAGTTTGTTCGTGACATTTTAGTTGTCAATTGATTTGAATAAATTATATATCCAATATCATGTCTTGATTATTAGTTCTTCCAATATCAAGAATCAAAAACAACAAATCAAGGATCAAAATTTGAGTCAAAATAGACCAAACTAGCTCTCAATGTCATCGGTTCAAACCTAAATTCAGTCTAAACTTAGGAAAATTAAATTAATGAATTGATTAATTGAATAGATAATTAGAATCAAACGTTAAATTTGAACCAATTCAAATTATCCCTAAATTTGGTTTGACTATTAAAATTAATACTATCCTATGAATCGGTTCCATTATGTAGTTCCTAGTGAACAATCAAGGAGAAAGGGAAGAGGGAGAATTGATTTGATTAATTACAAAACTGTTAAAACTGAAATTCTATTAAAAAAATACTCTTCTAAAAACTTAACTTACTTCTTGTTTGTTCAAGATTATTACGAATCACTGAATTTCTCTTTAATTATGATGTAATCTACATCTTCAAATAAAGGTTTTTCATGTAGAAGATTGAGCAAGGTTAATATGATCTTTTTGATTTTAAAGTTCTTTCAACTCTTTTGATACCAAATATAATATTATTCATCACTCTTATAATAAGTATGTTCCTGATATTATAAGATATTTATATGTGTAATTCTAATCAAGTTCACAAACTAAATCAATGATATCACAAATAATAAAAGTAATAAAGTAAAAGATAAAGTTTGAGAAAATCAAAGAAAGATATATGATGGTTTTGCCTTGTGCATTATCCACCCTTCCAACACTTAATGGCAGGGAATTAGTTTGTTCTTCCAGCTTATCTACTATTTGAAAGAAATCAAGATAAGGTACATGGTTTCCACAACTCTACCTTGTTACATAATTTGTACCCCAAGATTTACATAGGTCTTGAAAGTATCTCTCACTATTCTCTCAAATTGCACCACTAAAGTTTAGAGAGTTTAGTGATCTTTTTGAGGATTAGTTTTCTCAAACTTCATCTCAATTCTCAAATAAATGATGAATCAAACACTTTAACTCTATAGTAAGTCATGTTATTTTCTTTTCTATTCTTGTTATCTTATGTTTTCGGATTTTTTTTTTCTTATCACTCATCTTTTCAAATTTTTTATATAGTTTTCAATCTTCAACATTCAAATGTTATAAACTTGGTAGTAGTCACTGAAATCTTTAATGATGAAATATCTTCAATTCATCATCAAGATATGTCTTAAGCTATCATTAAAGTTCTTCCAAGGCTTTCTCTATATATCAATCGTGATTTCATCTCTATTTTGTATTTACATATTTTTATTCCTTACTATGATTAAATATATTCATAAATGTTGAGTCTTTACCTGTAAATTCTTTTTTCTTTTACATTTTTTTTCTTTTGCCAACTTTCTTTTACTTATTTGGAATCTACTTTTAAAGTAACTTTTACTTCTAAACTTTTTGAGTCTTAAAACTTCTTCTAACTTCTAAAAATTCTTCAATCTTCTAAACTATTTTATGATTTTTCAAAAGGTAAATTACAAAGAAGTAACATATATTTTAAGTCATTTACAAACACATTATCTTTGTTTTATTTTTTGATAAAAAGATAACCTGTATTATTTTTTTTTTTTGTTAATTATAAATTTAAACACATGTCAACATCTCATTAGTCTGGAAAAATAATTAAGTATTATAATATTACTAAATATTTTTATTTAAATAATTTGATAAGGAAATTAAAAAAAGTGCAAAAATAAAAAAAAAAAAATAACTAGATAACCATTTGCCGGCTAAACACCAAGCTGGAAGACCACGAGTAACCACAAAGGAGCATTGCAACTGCTACTCGTTCAACCGCTCTAATGAGGTCTCCAATGGTAGAAAAACAGCTAGAAATTGCCAAAAAAAAAATGAAGAAATAAAAGGAAGAAAGGGTCCTAACTCTATGTTTGAATTGATCCATGTTATCGTTGGTGTTTATATAAACAATTGTGTACAGAAACAATAAGAGACAAAGAACTGAAGCAAAAGATCCAAAATCAGATTAATACTTGAACTTTTCTCTCTAAAAACTAAAAACATAGCGTAGTTTCTCTTTGTACAATTTCTATACACTTAGTTTACAAAGTTTGGATTGGTATTCTAAGGTATTAATAGATTAGGAAAAATGATTCCTTTTGTTTTAAATCATCTAAAAATTTGACGAATTGAAAGCTTGAAATTTAGTCTGTTATTGAGTTTTTCTTTCTTTTATTTAAGTCCACTGTTTTCAAAGGTTTTGGTGTTAGAGTTAACCATCATGATAGTGTTTTTTGTCCTTGGAAATATCAGCCCAATGCTCCCGCTTGTATTCATCGTCTCTGGTCTGACTTGAGGAATGAAAAGAAGTTGTCTACTTTGATGGTCATTTGTTGTCCTTTGCTTTCCTTTCTTTTTTCCGTAATTTTCTTTATATTTTTCATTAAATTATGTGAAAAAAAATTGTTATATAACATTATTTTATTTAATTATTTTTTTCAAGAGTAATGAGATGTTGATATGTATTTAAATCTATAATTAACAAAAAATTAAATAATGCAGATCATTTCTTTGCTAAAAAATAAACACAAATAATATATTTGTAAACAACTCAAAACATAGGTCACTTCTTTAGAATTTATCCCTTTTCAAAATGTTTTTCTCTTCTAAGATAGCTTATGTTCTAGTTCCTAGTCACAACTTTAGTTCTTTTTCGTTTTCTTCGTTTTCTTTTCCTCCATCATAACTTGATTAAATCAAATTTTCTTTTGATATTCTTTTATGCTTTTGACTGGATCAGCTTAGCTTCTACAGCTTTTGATATGGTTCTTACTTCAAAAAATCTATTTTCCACTTCAAGAATTCTGGATATGTCAATTCTGCACACACAGGTAACTTCCTGTGCGTTTTCTTATCATCAAGATGCCTTCTAGAGGTTTCAACAAACTAATATAGTCGAAACATTTAAATTAATAATAACAATAAATAATGGATTAGATAATTGTGCTAAAGATCTAGTTAATAAAGTGGGCCAAATTAATTATAAATTGTCTAAGTAAAAGCCCATTAAGCCTAATTTATAGACTTAAGTATGATAAACCTGGGTAACTGCTTTAGTAATTGAATCAAAATCTATTAATAAGTAAATTAATTTCATAATTGGATAGTTATCAAGAAATAACTCTTATCTTTCTTGATAGTATAAAATACAAGTAACGAGTTGGCGATGGACTTAATAAATTTCGGTCTGCATTGCTTTGGCGCACGGTACGGAAAGCTTTGCATGTTGTGTATGCATTAGATATAAATTAAACCCAACTAATAAGTAAATTGCATGAGTATTCCACGTTGTTTGCTATACTTAAATTGTGTTTCAATGAACACTGGAAATTGCATTAAAAGTAGGTTCGTATGCGGACAAAATCGTACGTAATTGTGGCGACTCCATAATAAAGTTCTCGTAACTCATTATTTCCTTACCTTTTCAAGTAATGATGATTTATATAATGATTATGCCCATGACCCCTTGGGGCTTGTGATGAGGATTTCTAGGCATGATGCATATGGATCGCAACTGCTCCTGCTTAGACTCTTTCTCGATGACCAATGGTCTTTTATGTTTTCACGTTTATATACACTTCGGAGACTTTCTATTTTGGATTGTATGGGACTTTGGACTCTGGATTGATTTGGGCCTGTATTGCCCAAGTGATTTGGACTTATGGGATCATTACAGTATTTTAGTATATTTTGCAATTGGATATGTATAAAAGCCCGTTTTAAATTGTTAAGCATTTAAACTAGTCTAGCTTGAATAGGGAATGCCTGAACTAGTTGATGAATTGTCAAAGCTCTAAGAGCCTAGGTTATTCGATCTTGAATAACTATCGACCCGGTAAGTCCTTGAACCGGTGGTATAGCCATCAATTTGAGTTCATTCAAACTTTAATTTAAAAAAGAAAAAACTTAGACACCATCATACTTATGAGGTCCAAATTAAATATTTCAAAATGAAAGAAAAAAAATCAACCAAACTAAAAGTAAACTATTCACGCATCACTATATATCTACATAAAATATTAGAATTATTTAGGAAAAAATCAAAATATGTAAGTCAAGGACAAATCATTAATAGTAATTAAAGGAAATACGAAAAATTATATTAAAAAAAAAGCACAATTTAAGGTCTTCAAACTGACCCTTGAACTGTTGGTTCACATAAATCAACCCAAACCCAAACCCATATCCTTAAGAGCTAAGCCCACTTTAACTAATCATTGGCCCATGAACTCGTGATTCAGAGCTAATTTTGCTCAATGTGCATCTGGATTTACAATGGTTCAAACCATTATCGCTTATAACTATTAAGGCAACCATTGACTATCATTTTCTCAAAATTAATCAACGATTTCAAAAATTATAAAACTTGAAGTCATTGAATCACATTAAATCAAACAACTATCTAAGTATGATTTACAAAATTAATGAAGGATCTTAAAATATGAAATTAGCTCAAAAACCTACTAAAGAGTTTATGGCCTTTGCATACCTTAGTTATTAAGATATGCTTAGAGTTTGAGGTCGTGACAATCTATAAGATCTTTTTTAGTCTTAACTGTATATAACATACATGATAATATGTGTTTTTATAGGAGCCCTAAAGTCTAACATGATAATGAAAATAACTTGGGCAACTAAAAACATAAATTAGAAAATTTCATACTCATGATCAACCTTTTACTCATTTTTATGCCTATTAATGCACTTAAAATTAGAATCTCATGTAAATTTAAGATACAGCCAACGTTTGTTTACAAGATTTTTGGTTAGAACTAAATCAAAAGGAGGATCCATATATTATTTGCTGATGAAAATGAAGACAAATTCACATTGTCTAATTCTTCATATAGTATTAAAGTCATCAAACCCATGTAGAGGAGCTTAATGAGGTCATAAAAGAAATAAAGAAGGGTGATTGTTATTTTCAATTAAGTTCATCTACGATGGTGGAAAAGAGGTTAGCTATGTATCTCCAATTTCTTGATTAGACCAAGCACCAGGTATAGTCATTTGGTTTAGAGAAATAATATTAGGCTAGTAATTTGGTCCTAAAGAAATGATTTAATCAAGTAAATTCGTCCAGGAGGCAAGCACGAAGACTGCTGTCTCCATATATGTTTTACCTTTATCTTCACACAGAGAGCTTAAGTAAGGGCCAGTTTCGAACCGTGAAGCGACCCGGGCTGACCCGCCTAGGTGAACCACCGGGGTTTTATAGCCCAAGCAATTCGCCCGAACGGAACTGCTTGACCCCACCAATTCAACCTGACAGTTCAAAGACCGCCGATTCAACTCGACAAAAAAAAAAAAAAAAGAAGAAGAAGAAGAAAGAAAACTGCCACTCCACACCCCCCCCCTTCCCCCCCTCCGACACCAAAACCCTTACCCCTATCTTCTATCCATCTGTATATGTAAAAAAAATTCAGTACATGTGCCTAAATTTTAAATTTCAAGTTCAAAATTTGTTGAAATTTAAAATTTACAACACTGGACCACTTAAAATTTTAAATTTCAAAAACTTCAAGCCTAATAGAAAACCTTACTCTACAAACTACTTAAATCTCTCCAACTCCAACCATTCTACCTTCATATTTTTTCCAGTTGCGAAATGTTGTTAAAAATATTTCCTTCTACTAACCATGAATTTCTGTATGTAATTCTCCACTTCATTGCACACAAAAAATTGCATTAGCAAATAACGCTAATACACACATACCCACCATATAATTTTCGTTATATTTTCTCTTATATATTATTTCTGACTTTCACTCATAAATATTAGCACCAATGGAAAGATTTTTATACCGTACCTTTTCCAGTAAAAAACATAATTCAACATCTAGTAGTAAAAGTAAGGGTAAAGGTGTTGGAACTTCCAATACGTCGTCTACGCTACTACGATTTCAAAACGTTCAAGTATATCTAAATAATAAGTACGACTTAAATGAGCAGATGACACACAATATAGTTGAGAATGTGGAAAAAGAATTTATACCACCTCTAGGCTTCAATGTAGAACCTCATCACATGAGTAATCGGGGTACACTACCTCCTAGCTTTAACGTTGAACACCAACATATGAGTTACTAGGGCACACCATCTCTCGGTTTTGAACCTCCACGCATGAATATCTCTGAACATCATGTTAAATTCAAACCTCCTTGTATGAGTGTCCCTGCACGACCCGCGGACTTAAACCCCTACAAATGAGTTGGCCTGTAAGCATGCTCAAAGATGAGAAGGACGACATTGAAATTATTCCCGAAATAGAAGAGCAACGAATGGGACAATGTGGGCTTAACAATTCGAGACCATCTGGCTCAGGTAAGCCCCTTAAACCTTATAAGTCTAATATTGTCACTACTCATTTCCGTAATGGTACAGTCAAAAAGGGGAACTTGAGGGCATTCTGTAATTATTGCAACGAGAGTTATTCGTGGAAAATGGGAGAGAGATATGGTACCCTTATCAGGCACTTAAGGTCGAAGCATCCCAAGGAGGTGGGAATAGATAGAACATAGTAACAGATTGCTCGAAGTGGTGATTCATCCAGACAAATGCTAATGAGGTATAATGAAAAGAGGCATAAATATAACCTGACACAGCACTTGGCAAACATACATCTCTCATTCAATGCGGGTGCATCAGAGTGGTAAAATCGATACGAGCAAGAGACATTCAACCCCAACTCGCGATAACTTAGCCATAGAATAATAACTCAAGCTATGCAGGAACTCTACCACAAAGGTAAGAAGGAGCTCGCAAGTAAATTTACTTTCCTCGATACGCAAGTATCTATATGTACAGACATATGGACGGATCCTATTCGTAATAATTCTTATATAGATGTTACTGTTCACTAGGTAGACGATAATTAACAACTTAATAAATAACTATTAGCTTTACGGGTATTTAATGATCGATATACGGCACAAAATATTTATAAAATTATTAAAGAAATCCTAAATAAATATGGATTAATAAGGAAATTTTTTTGTATTGGTTTTGATAATGCAACTACTAATGCTGCATTAATATCTTATTTGCAAAATTACTGTCAACTAGCGTTGGGAGGGGATTTTTTTCCACATACATTATACATGCTATATTCTTAACTCGTGTTTCAAGGATGGCATTGTAGCGATATACAACGGTATAGCTCCGATCAAGAATATCGTCAAAACAATAACAGACAGGCTATCCCTTTACAAAAAGCGGAGGAACTTCTATATGGAGCACTAAAAGAGACCTCGAAAGTTTAAGATGGATGTACAACATCGTTAGAACTTGACTTACAAGTTGTTACATAGCACAATTCCTTACAGCGAACTATTATATGATTTCACAATGTACAACATGTAGGGAGTTGACATTTTCCCCAATAACTGGGATATTTGCATCTAATTACCTAAAGTTTTAAAAGTTTTTCATGATGTTACTAAAACTTTTTCGTAAGTTTATAGGCTAGTGTTTACTTGTTTGTTATGTCAGCCATCAGTATACTTGGTGTACGAGTTCACTAAACCTACACGCATACGTATACGATATGACGTTGAAGTGGTTAACTTATTATAAAGAGATTCCTCATATTTATCTCGTAACAACTATTTTAGACCCTTGTTGTAAACGAAATTATTAGTAATGTATTTGAAAACTTATTATGGTTACATTCAAGATCTAACAGATTCTCAAGATGTGTATAGTTGAGAAGCACAATAGGAAGTATCGATAGCGACAGTCGATATAGAGGAGATGCTCAATTGCTATCAAAGTTAGTACGGTAACCAGTCATCAATCTCTCCTATGCTACCCACCAAGGAGCAACATTACTCTTTTATGGGTGAGCAGTTACTAACGCAAAAATTAAAGAGGCAACAGTCAGGTGGTCCAATGTCTAAGATGCAACACTACACCAATACAAATTTTGAGTTTTCGAAAAATATCTCCATCAATGACTTCTATATTTTAGAGTAGTGGCAAAGGCATAAAAGGGACTACCTATTGCCATTTTACATTGTTCATGAAGTACTTGCTGCTCCGGCTTCAACTGTGACTATTAAGCAAGCGTTTAGTATAACAGGCCTAATCGTCAATGAACGCCAAGCATCCCTATCTATTGTTAATGTTGAGGCAAATGCTTATGGAGAAGATTGGTACAAGGCGAGTTGTAGACGACAAGAACCATGCGGGACATCAAGCAAAGAGGATTATTACTTCAATGACTATAACTGATTTAATGGAAGCCCAAGCTCACTCGTAGGTCCCAATCTTACTCACGAACATAAATAGTTACCTTAAAATGATATACAGTAAGTTTTCTTTTCATCTTTCGCGAAAAAGTTTTATTACCTAGAAAAATCTTTTCTTTAATTGTCCAAAAAAAACTAAATGGCATGCTTTTCCCAAAAATACTGACATAGCATTAGGTTTTTTCAAATTATGACTGACTAAAATTATTTTCATTCAAAAAATTTAACTTGGATAGTCACATATACCTTGATACTTTTCTAAAAACGTAAAATTGATCAACAAACTGAAAGTTTTCTAAAAATCTAAACCTAACTACAGTGGTCTGATTTTAATTAGTAGATATGTAAGCACCTTATGAGCGACCGTAAAATACTATAAAAAATATTGTCCCTCCAACCACTTCATTTTACTCGATTAGACTAAGACATTACGTATTCATACTGTAAGAGACTTTTTTTTATTTTCTTTTTGTTTTTAACGTATACTTGATGGATTTTTAAAGAACAAAAAATGGTTAACAGGTCAATAAGGTGAAAAGGAAAAAAATTAATATGAAGGCTTAAGAGAGGGGACACAAGAAAAAAAAAAAAAAAACCAGTTCAAGGGCTGTAAACTGGCCTGTTAATCAATGTGTCACACCCTAAAACGGCAAAATCGTAATAACCCTACCGTTCAAACTATTTTAAGATAAAATTATTCTTACAACCGCTATCCTAAACCTAATCTACATAAAGCATCCACGAAAAACTCATTTTAAAGTAAACAGTTCGTAATTTAAATAAGTCATTTACCTAAGAAAGTAAGAAAATATCTATATACACTAAAATTCAATTATTACAATTAACATTTACAATGTCTCATCGTAATCTATTTCCTAATTAATACATTATTCAAAAATGAAAAATTCTAAAATAAGAGCTTAGACCTTAAAAATATATGTATGTTCTGTAAATGTTTTTCCTCACTCCTCAAGATCCAACAGTTGCTAGCTTCAGGGTAGTTGTAAACCGCTTCTTAGTCAACACTTATAACGACATCTATAGCGATATGAGCAACTACAGCTCAGTAAGTCGGGACAGAAGACTTAAAACTATACCACAACTACAAACAAGATTATCAACCAACTTATTAAATGCAATGCATATTCAAGCAAATGCTATCGCGAGACGTTGTCCGGCCCATTGTGAAATTAGAGAAATTGCGTCTGCTCTAATCCAGATTAAAGAAATGTCGTTAATGCAACAACTCACGACCAAACCCAAGCTTATACAATGGAGACACCGCTTTCCCCATGATTACCTTCGAACTATTGATTTCACTCTTACCGCGACCTTCTCACCTGTCACTTAATTTCACTAAAGATAAAGAAGAGACCAATTATACTATCTAATGCTATCCCTTTCGAAGGGGTCATTATTTGGCTGAAGAATCCTAGGTTTCTCCTAATAGGTTGCTATGCAAGTTTGATTTATGTTTACAGGTTGTATATTTGATTAGGTCCAATTTAGGATAATCAATCATTTCATACAAATCATACAATATGAGCCGAGCAACAAGTCAAAAATCCTATCATCGGTTCAGAACAAGCACAATTAAATACAATTTCAAGCCTCCAAAATACAATACTGTATTAATCCTAACTTACTTAGACTCCTCGCTCACTTACTCGACTATGACTCATTCGGGCCATCGTTGATCATCCCTATAACACAAACGTAATTTCAGTTTTTCACATAACTATTATAGGTCGATTTTATCCTATAAAGCTTATTGTTATCTTCCGTTTAGGATTTAATATACTTAATTATCTAGGGTTTTTCTTTTTAAGTCTTTTACAATTTTTCTTGAATCATGTTAAATTTTACTTCAATTTTCGCATCGATTTCTAAATTAGGTTTTTAACTTAGTTTTTTGTTAAAGATTTATATGTATGCCTTCCGTCCCATAATGTGAAATTAACCGCATTATTTTCGAATATCCCAAATATCATTTTTAGTATCTAACTAGTGTTATAATCCGTGCAGCATACCCGAATCCTAATTTAACTACCGAATTTATTTCTGATATGAGAAAATCTTACATTTTTTATATAATTTATCCAATTTAAGTTTCCTACTAGATTTTATATATATTCCTATTATGAGTATAATATCAATTTTTATTCTAATATCTTCTATTTATTATATTTTTTATAATTGCATATTATGTGTTATCACCTATTATATACATAATACACATCTAATATTTTTATCACTTTAATTACCATCTCCCAACATCAATTAATATTTCTAAATGTCTAAATTTAACCCAAATCAGATTTTATACCTAATTACCCTAATTTACAAATTAACTTAAAATTTATTATTTTTCCCCATTACTTATTTACTACATAATTACCTTATTAATTACATCTAATGCTCCAAATGCTACAAATAGAAACTCCATCAGATTTCATCATCGTAAAACATATAATTTTACATCAAATTAGTAATTACCTATTTAATTACTTAATTAACCCTAAATTATCCATTTTATGCATCATTTTAAGACCTAAAAATTATCTAAAAATTTCAAAGATTAATTTTTTATAAAGGGATTCATAACACTATTCTATAACCTTTAAGTAGTCTACACAAAAGTTTTAGGATCAAAACTATATTCCTAAGGTCATTAATTTCTAAATCGAAACATACTCGATTTTATATGATTTCTTAAGGACTATTTATCACAAGAAATATTTTTATCAAAATAATATTTTTCATAAAAACTAATACAAAAATATTCCGGAATAATAAGTTTCATAATTTTCCAAGTAATTTTGATAATTTAAACAATTTAAGAAAAATCGAATAGAAATCAGAATTCACCAAAACCGGTGGCTTCGACTACCGTTGGTGCCCATAGGTATGTCGACCCATTAGGGCACTACCACCACAGTGTGGTGGTGGTGACCATCCACTCCCAGTTGCTTGTCGAGTTTGGGATCTCCTCAAAAGCTCTAACTACATAGTTTTTTGTAATTTTTTGTAAAACCCTAATTTCCTCTCAATTTCATCTCTCTCTAATTTTCTAAAATTTCAAACATCCAAAATGAGCTTAAAAAAAATTGAGGTATTTATAAAGGTCTTAGGGAATTATTATGCATTAAATTGATTTGACAATTACCTTATCTCTTTTTTTTTTCCTTACTTTCTATTTGTTGTAATTTGATTGGTTACTTTTATTTCTTCAATTCTAGATTGTCACACCTGAATTCTAGATTTTTCCTCATTTTTCTTAATTAATTATGAATTTTTTTTAATTATTTAGTATTATTTTAGCATATTTCGTATATTTTGAGTAATTACGCGTATTTCTACCTACATATAAATTCATATATAGTACAAATAAATATTCCTAACTATTATTCAGGTTATTTTATGATTTTTAGTATGCATATAATTTATCTCTAGTAATTCATTAATTATCAGAATACATTTTACGTATTTTCGATAAATAACAAGTAATATACTTAAAATTTGAAAATTTTATATTCTTTTACTTTATTACTTATTTTCATAAATTCAAACTTACGGGATCATTTTTACTAATATTTATAGATTTACTTTATAATTTAGGATCAATCGGATCCATTAGCCGATCACTCAAAATTCTACGAGCCAAACTTTGAATAACTAATTATGAGTCTTACACGGTAGGCCGCATGAACCGGTCCTGAACCATCAGCTCATGAGTTGGTTACAGTTCAACGTAACTTTGGCCTGTAAATCATGACCTTGACCTATGAATTGGCAATTTAGAGCTAATTTTGAGTCAGGCCAAACTGACGCAGAAGTATACACGCCGAATAACTAATTATGAGTCTTACACAGCAAGCCACATGAACTAGCCCTGAACCGTCAGTTTAAGAGCCAATTATGGTTCAACCTGACTTTAGCTTGTGAACCATGACCTTGACCCGTAAACTGGTGATTCAGGGCCAATTTTGGATCGAACTGAACCAACGCCAAAGTATATACACGGACATTGAGAAGAAAGATTCAATGATATTGGACTTTTTCATAGATTTTTCGTTGTGATTTCGTATGCTTTAATGTGATTTCTTTTTTCCCTTGTTTTCTTATTTCCATAGATTTGTTGTTTGTCTGGATTATGAATGTGATTTCGTAGGAATACTGTAGACTTAATTTTGTTATGAGAATTTAATTTAGCTATATATATCTATATTATTAAAGCCAGAAAGGTTTTCAAGTAACCATCATTTCTTCAAATTACAATTTAATCTTCAATTTAAATATATATAACAATAAAATCAACACTAAATTAGATTGTTAAAAGTATAAAAATGGATTTATTTATCGATTCATTAATATACAATATGCTTTAAACACTTTTTTCCTTTTCTTTTTTTGATCCCTACACTTAATTTCTCACTCTCACTTTTTTGAAACCATCTTCCACTTTCTTCTCTTCTCATTTTCTCTCTCTTCTACTTTTTTATTCATTTCTTCTTACGATTTCCAATAAAACAACTTTCTTCACAATTTCTTTCAATAATTTTCCCCATTGCCTCATGATTTTTACAAAGAAGTTATTATGGATTATATAGATATATTAAAATGATGCTTATCGTAGTCTAATTGCTATATCTTCTAGCAAAGAGCATGCTATCAGTATCATTTCAAGAATAAGGGAATCTAGCATGGGTACTGCATTAGAATTAATTTAGGATGAGACTGCTTGACATATTTTGAATGAATGAATTTTGAAAACAAATATCCACCATATTTTTGAATCTATACTCTATTGCTATCTTCAAAATCTTCTTACACCTAATCTTCTTTCTTCAATTGGAGCACAGAACCGTTTCTATTTTTTTTTTTCCAATGACAACTCTGTTTTGGTGAATTTTGAGCCTGAACTACATATAAATGAATAAGGAAGAGAGTGTTCTTAGGCAATGAGAATCTACCTCCATTAAAAAGCCATTTCTTAGTCCAACAACTTAAACGATATTTCACTTTATGAAATATATCATGGAAAACCGCTTTGCCTCTTTACCCTACTGCTAGAAGGCAACCCATATAAGTAAAAGGTACACTACCTTTAGTGAAGTTCGATATGTTGGAAGCTCAATGAACTGCTACCTGATAAGTATCGCTATCCATATAGGAGCCACTCTTCAACTTGTTAATCTTTGCCCATCTCTTCATAAAAGGTTAAGAAACCTTTCGTTTTTGTAATAGATTTTACACTTCCATTATTGAACCTCATATAATCGTTTCTAAAAGTTCGGTGACTAGTCAACAAAGAATTACTACATAGAATTGCACTTCAGGACTATAATTCATAAGATGATTAAGTCCTCCCGGAAAGGAACTTAAGAGCAAATAACAAAGGAGAAAGAGGATGGCCATTCTAAAACCCTCCAGATCGTTTAAAATGTCAAGTGTTGTCCCATTCACTTTGTTCAATGAACAAACAATCAAAAGATAACCATGCAATCATGAACCAAACACCAAATTGAAGCCCAAAGTATCCAACATATACATTAGAATACCTGATCATGTGCTTTTTCCATATCAAGTTTAACCACCATATTTCCTCCTCTAACCTTTCTTTTAACTAAATGCACTAAGTCATTTACAATGAGACTGTTTTCCAAGATGTTACTCCTCTCAATAAATTCAGTGCGATCTTCAGCCATATAAGCAACCAGGAAAGAATTAAGATACGAGACAACTTGGAAAGTACATTCAAGAAGATGTTATATGGGTGTATGGTTTTTAAAATCTTTAGGACTTGACGACCATCTTTATAATTAAAATTATGGAAGTGTAAGTGAAATAACGAGGTAAAGAATGCCCTTAAGAAAAATAATGAACTGTCTCCAATTCACAAAGAAACAAAACTTAGAAAGCAAACTTCGAAAACCTATCAAGACCAACAACTATGGCCGTTCATCAAACCGATCCAAAAACCGAATTGAACTGCATTGAAAGGTAAAATGCGATTCATTTAATATTTCAATTTAATTTGTGGTTCAATATAGAGATGATTTAAATGATTTGCGATTTAATTCGGAGCCCAAATCAAACCTAACTAACCTACATCTTACTAAAAAAAAAAAAAAAAAAGCAATATCTTTTAGTTTCAAACAAGTAACTCTATTTACCTTTTTCCATTTTTGTTATTTCTCATTTCAATTTCAGCATCTATAATTTACTCATTTCCCTTTACTCATCTCTCATCTCTAATATACTCATGTACCTTCATTATCACCTTAGATGCAATGTCACCATGATATAGTATTATGTGACTTTAATTTTTATGTAATGTTTCCTCAATTTGGACATTAATACTAGTTGAAAACTCCGATAAAATAAATAGTGTTTTAAAAAGTAATTCAAATTGAACCGAACCGAACTAAACCAAATCAATCCATATTTGAAGCAAATCAATTTAAAATGTTAAATTGTTAAAAGTAGTTCAGTTCTACTCAGCTCTTGAATTAAATTGAATTGAATCATATATACCCTTACCAATAGCAAAGTTGTCATTAATGGTACTAATGGCTTCCTACACCTCTTTCTTCGTAGGTAAAGATAAATGATTGGATAAATGGTAATTCAATGATATGGGTTTATTTTCGTAATATTAATTATAAAATGAAAATATTATTACATTAAGTAATATAATTATTATTATTATTTACCAATACTTTATATCAAAATATTAACAATATAATAATTATTTATGGTATAAACACCAATAAATAGAAGATGTATTATTTATATCATGGATGGTTAACTTAGCTACAATATAATTCAAGAGAAACTACATTATATTTTAGGTCCAAATTGGTATAAATTTTCTGAATCATTAATAAACCATGCAAAATGTAATATTTATTCTTAAGATAAAATACTTGTTTACACATATTCTTTTATAAATTCGATTCACTATTTGATTATATATATATATATTATATAGGAATAGTTTCTTTAATTTCTCTTCATTTACTGTTTTAAAATATTGTTATGTATAATTAACGGTTGAGATTAAAAGAAATATAATTATATCATAATGACAATACATGATATTTTAAAAATTTCTATAATTTTAATCATTGATTTGTAAATTAAAGAAACGGTAAATGAAAAGTATCCAAATCTATTATACAAATAAAAAAATTTCCTAACAACTATTTATGGAAATGTGCATAAGATTTAAACCAGATATGAATTGACAAAGAAAAAAGAACCAATGGGCAAAAACATATTACTTGTTTAGAGATAAAACTGGGGTGGGCCTGACTAGCAATCGAATGGCCGAATCCGGCTCGATTAGGAATGTACTCCATTGTCGATCCAAACCTGCGAGTTTCCTTATTGGCATACTCAGTTTTCGATTGATGAGGTAAAAGAGCATGGGGCGTGGTTATTAAGGACCAATTATTCCGCCTTATAAGCTTATAAATATTTGAAAATATATGTTAACTTTATGGATGAAAAAGATATCTAATGAAATTTAATTCTAAAGTAAACCTTAATTTACATGAAATCAATACAATAATTTATTAACAGATAATTAGATGTTCATCTGACTTCTTTTTTTTTTTTTTTTTGGGTTATATGTTGTTTACATGACTTAGAAAGTTACACTTTTACCCCAATTTGTATATTTTACACGGTTATCTTTGGATAAATCATAGAAAGATGCCATAGGAATTTGTCCATTTAATTATCTCAACTTTCAATATGCACACTTAAACTGCTTGCACTTCTAAAAAATTGCACTAGAACTCAATGTACCTTTGTCTCCTTTTAAAATGAT
This sequence comes from Lumnitzera racemosa, assembly GCA_024138005.1. NCBI lineage: Eukaryota > Viridiplantae > Streptophyta > Magnoliopsida > Myrtales > Combretaceae > Lumnitzera > Lumnitzera racemosa. The sequence continues at coordinate 30,239,744 of JAMXBC010000010.1, forward strand.
AAAATAATCATAAATGAAAATGTATCATAAAAGAACCGAAAAAATGACAATAAAAAGAAAACCATAAAGTAAATATCCTAGGGCCTTGAAATTGAAGCTAAAGGGAGGATCGCATCGTCAACCATCCTTTGCTTGGTCACAGGACTCACCACTTGGCCTAGGTGATTCACTCCAATCATTAAATATTGGTAGATTGTGATTCCAGTTTTAAATATAAGTGGTGCAACTTATTATGATGATTTCCTTAATATAATAGATCGCCAATTACCATCATATTTTATAAATAGAAAATATAAAAATTATTTTAGATTATAAAACTAATATCGAGCAATGAACTTAATATGTAAAAACCTTCTTTCTAATAAAAAACAAAAAAAAAAAAACAAAAACTAATGAGGTGTAAGTAATCTATAAATGGATCGAATCACTCTTGATTATTTGTATCGCCAATCATCATCATAATGCTTTGTATGAATCATATTTGAAAATACATTTGACTTACTAATATAGATGGCTCATAAGTTGGCTAACAATATTAGCTAGAGGGCTTTAATAGGTTTATATTTAAATATATTAAGTTTTCAAAATAATCGTAGTTATTGTTATCAATTGTTTTACAGTTAGACAAAATTGTCTGATTAAGTTGATTGCCAATCTTTGGGAGTTCAAGAGCCTGCACTAATTCTGAAATTGACGAGGATAAATGCATAAACAGAACACGTAAGTTTGCACGATGTTCGTGCAACTCACTCTTCATTCCGTGGACATTATTATTCTTTCCGGGTCGGATTACCAATCCGATATAGGATGTTATCATCAGAGCTTAGGTGGTCTATGTCCCATTGTAAAACTCCCTTGTAGGGTTGTTATTGGATGCAATAAGACCATATCAAAAATCCAACAGTGTAGTCGCACTTATATCGTCATAAGTGTTATGGTTGAGGTGTATACATCGTGTTGTTTCGTTTCCTCGAATAATGGAAATTCCAAACACTAGCAACTTTTAAACTTTGACTGCAGAATAATAATAATGTTTCAGAATACACTTGTTTGTGGATTTATTAGAAAATATGCATGGATTTTATACTAAACCCATTAAATATTGGCTAAGATTATGGTGTGTAAATTACTGTGAATGATTTTTATTTTACTAATTAAATATTTTTATTAATTGAGGAAATCATTAATTATGTTTTTCATTGAAGATAAAATTATTATCGGTCACCGATCGATACAATTGCTATAATGAAAATAAAATTATTAGTTTTTAATAATTGATGGATAAAAACTAACAAAGAGTTTTGAATCCTGCATGGAAATAAATTAACGATTGATTAAACAACAATACCAAAAATGATATTTTTAGTAATTTGATTTATTTACATAAAAAATAATATAGAACTTATTTTCTCGCTACCTATATTATATCATAATCATCATATATTATTATTGTTGTTGTTATGGTCATTGTTGTTGTAGTACATAGCTAAGGATGGATGAACAAAGATTTACGTCTGGTGGGATTATTTCAGGAGAGATAGAGCCGACAAATATATTCTCAAAACATAACATAGGGAATAAAGATATTAACTGAAAAATACATATTCCATTTGATTAAAAAAAAAAAAAGAAGAAAAATACATATTCCATCGAACGAAGGAAATAAAACTAAGAGCAACTGTTCGGAAATAGATATTGTTAAAAAAGAAAATCCATTTTTCCAGCCAAGCATTGCCTTAGCGTCTTCCACGGTCTCTTTGCTGGGGTTGACCGTTATTTTATAGTTTGCTTTCTACCATTGACCATAAAGTTAATTAAAGATGAAATTAACAACTCCCACTTATAGTCAAGGAGTGTGATGTGTTTTTTAAGTAATAAACTCTAGAAGGATATCGAGTTTGAAGACAATAATAGACACCTAGACGTAGACGTCTCTTTGTTTTCATGTTCATTTCGAGCAAATCATTCACTTTATTGATTATTAAAATAATATATTAGAACCTTAATGGGACACTTTGATAGTTGTAATCCACTTCGTTAGCAATGTTTAGAAATAATATAATTCACAATGATGACGTGAACCATCTCTCACGGGTAAGATATTTTTCTCTACATCTTATCCGCGGCTTTTTAAATAATAATAATAATAATAATAATAATAATAATAATAATAATAATAATAATAATAATAATAATAATAATAATATATATGAGAAATTTGTGAATTTTCTCTAAACTTTCATTAACTGTGATTCATCACGCTTTGAACTGTGTTAATTTCAGCGTCAAAGGAAGTTTCTTAAGAATCTAAGTACTAAATTTAACAATTTATGAGCTACTCCAATTCACTTATTCAAGTATTCACCAAAATACTAACTATAACATATGTGAAAAATAATATTCAACGGCATGGAGTAAGTCAATTAGTATAATCAGCATTTAACCGTAAGGACGAAAGATTCTTGTGTGAAGTGTTTGCTATCTAATTGTAAGTTGTTTCACGATTTTGAAATGGTACCTTAACTCCAGATTGGATAATTTAACTTCAAAATGTTGTAATCAAATTAGATGTTGAATAACTACTGCATATTGAAATCTTATGCAAATAAGAGCCTGGAATATGTTAAATTTGAATTATACATAAATGTATATTTTACGATCACATATTTTATTTTGACGAGATCAATTATTCTCTCTATCCTACCATTTCATTTTTATTTTTTAAAATTTAAACCGTTAAATTTATAATTTATTTAATAGTTTAAATTTAAATAAATATAAATTAAGGATGAGAAGAATAAAAAAACTTATTCCTTAAAAATTAAGAAAGAAACCATAGAAAAATCCATAAATATATATATCTTTTTTTATATATAGTTAAGATAAAGCTACTATATTTTCTTTTAAAAAATAAATAAATTAGAAATAAAGACCATCGACAAATGAAAATATCCGGAGCATGCTTTCAGGGAACGGTTGTTTTGTGGGGTGGGAAAAAAAAAATGTTCATGGGAAATAATTCCCACAAAGTCCGACAAATGAAAGAGGCTTCATATCGGCAAACATGCACCAACGACGGTTCGAAGGAGTACGATCATTAATCCGTCCGACTTTGCCCTGTACTGGCAAATTACAACGTATCAATTTATCATGCATGCTGTCATATCACGAATGGGCCCTTTCTTCGAGTGTCACTTGGCCAAGAGATAATGCACGAGAATCATGACTTTTGCATTTTTGTATTTATTTATTCATTTTTGGGTCTGTACACGACTGGGCAAATCGTAATTATAATCCTCCCCCGATCACTACCATATTACTTCGCATGTCGTATGGTGATAGACTAATCCGAAAAGGGGACTACGTGTGTTTTTTTTTATTTTCTTTTCTTTTTCTTCAATTATCATGTTACAACTTTAAAAATGAAGAATTAAATCCGGTTAGCAGAAAGGCCGCAGAATAATTAAATATGAGCTATAATGTTGTTAGATTAATCAACCTTAATTAAGTCATAGATGTTTTGTTTTTCCTTTTCCCCTTAAAAATTGTAATATTAATTATAAGATTTATAGGACTAATTATCGGTCGCCAACTGTTACCATCATCAGTTTCCTCAATGAAGTATGTTTCTCTACTAGAAATTATGATTTCGGATCTCACCATAGATTATGAAGCCATTGCTGATATTAATAGTCAAGAAGAAAGTTAAAGCTAGGTAATATTTTTTCTTTAAAATGGACGCATAAATGCAGTTTTATTTTAATCAACTTAAAATACTGATCCACTAATTAGACATGGATCGGGAGAAAACCATTCGACTCTACCAGCGTGTGTTTTCGTTACTAGAGCAGATCATAGTTGGACACTTCCGAAAAGAGCTTGTGGGATGCCTCGTGATAAGATCGAATCGTGGTCCAACACTTCCTCCGGTGAGATGTCTTACAATCATAATATTTGTTAAATATCTAAAAATAAATTTCGAATTTTCCAATACTTACAAGAAAAGAAAATTCATAAAAATGTCAAAAACTTTTTCATTTACTATATTATCAAGAGTCCGAATACATATTAACCTTTTTCAGAACAACTATTACACTTCAAAATCATATCAAAGTAGTAACAATGCCTAGATCTTCTTTAATGCAACTCCATGATGCATAATGATTATCCATCTCCGAGGTTTATCCTAATTTAAGCTAATTAAATAATTCAATATGAGTGGAGAGGACATTCATGAAAGTTCGTGATTTATCGCAACAAACAACAGCACTACAAGATGAAATCAACAACAAAATATGCAACTCTTCAGGACATGATTGAAGAAGGGAAAAAGAGTTCCTTCAACTTTTGGAGTTGGTTATTATTTGGGAATAAAATAAGTTACCAAGAGAGTCATAACGTGTTATTGCTCGCCGAAAGCAATTATCCCCATTAACTCCATTCTAGAGTTTAATTATGGCTTCACTGCAGTCCAACGAAAGCAAGAAGGTAGATCTCGTGGTATAACCCCATCGTCGAGACCTTTCAGCTTAGTTGTTATGTATACCGTCCTTCCATAAATATGTTATAATTTTGAATGATTACTCCATTGTAAATATATATATATATATATATATATATACATACATGTGGACGGTGCACTAGTGATGCATGTATAAATTAAATCACGTTAAATTTATATATTTATAATTTATCATTATCTATTAAATAAAAAATTATAATTTTTGTTAAATAATATAAATATAGATTTTTTTTTCTCTATTTACACTTACTTTAAATCCTTTAATTTTTTACTTATTATCAAATTAGGATTATGAGCATAAATCATCAATGCACGTGGACATCAATCATCATTATGGTTATATTTTATCATAATCTAAATTTTGGCCATACAATATACACACATAAAGCATATGGAAGAGAAAATGAAAAAAAAAAAAGAAACCATTGTAGAGATTATGGAAATAAGCATTATATTATGTGGAGAGATAGAGAAGAAAGTGAGAAAAGTGGTTTTCGAACTAGAAGAGATTAATAAAAAATATTGGATTGATAAATTTATTTATTATTTGTGATTTTAATAAACCATGTTAATATTGATTTTTTTATTAAATAAAATTAAATAAGGGATAAATAGGTAACTTAAAGTGTGGCTACTATTTAAAAGCTAATTCGCTTTAATAATATATATATATATATATGAATAGATTTGCTTAGAAAGGGAAGGAAGGAAATATTTCAATTAATCGTTAATTATAAGAGCAAAAGGGAGAAATAACACTGTTTTGAAAATAAAAAATTCAAACTCTGGCCTAAAAAATAAAAAAAAAATTCAAACTAAAAAAAAATATAATCATAATTATGATTCGATTAGGTTTATAGTTTCATCCGATAGGTATCACAATATAATAATTTCAGTAAGTGATGCAACTTTAGAGATATATATAGTATACGCTTCATTTTATACAGGCAATGATGTTTATTTTCTCCAATTCCTAGAAATAATTTAAGAAATACGACTATATATTATCAGTACACCTCTTGTTTCTTAAACGAACATACAGTCCAAAATCAGTATCATAGAACTCGAATTATATATTATATGAAGGTACAAGGATCGTCTTAAAACCAATTATCATTTTAAAAAGTCATTCAAGATCGACTAACGGCCCCAAGGCATTGAAAAACCGATATTAATGGTTGACAGCTCTATGTTTTTTTTTTATTTAAATAACATTCAAAACCAGACATAAATATCCGCGTAGTGGACCATGACTATGCTAAATTTGTTTACATTTAAACTTAGTTCATTTGTGTGCTCACAAATATCCATTTAAACGCAAGTTGCCCATTATTTATACATATTTAACGAGGAAATATATAATTGTGCCAAGGCCGGTGGCATGATCAAACATATTTTGTTTGTACATGTTTATGACTGATCGCATCAATATCAGCTAAATATAACTTACCAAAAACAAAATATTGATTAAATATATCTTATAAAGACATACACATATAATTGTTATGACTACCGGTGTCCGCAATTCTCTGTTCCATAAATTGTTCTTAATCCAGTTGGTAAGAATAAAGGAAAATATGAGCAATTGTGCGGAATGCCTATTACGATAGTAAATTAAAAAGAAAAAATTAAAATACTTATTAAGATATCAATAAAACTCCCGTTAAGATATTCTATCCTGTCAAAGCCGTTTTTTAAATTAATTTCAACAAAATACAAACGTCATGAGATGAAATTAGTAAATATATATAGGGTAGTGATAAAGGCTACAGGTCGTACAAAGGATAGTGGAGAAATGTGTGGCCCACGGTTGTGAATCCCCATGGAATAATTCTCTTGGAACTCGGGGGATGTGATGGGTGAGTTCAGTGGGTTATAGCTGGCTTCAAGTTGGCCTGACATTTCCAATTCTAAATTCAATTTTTCTTTCCAACGAAACAACTCCTACCGTTAGGCGTTAGGTCCGTTAAAGCGGCCTTGGTCCCATGTCACTGCCTAACCGACAAATTTCCAGGGTGGCCCCAGTTTGACAAGAAATGATTTATTAGTTATACATACCATACCATACGTAAATAGGTATTTATTAAGCTTATATATTTACGTATGATAATGCTCCTATTTTATAAATATATTAGTTAGTAATAATATATAAATATTAATATCAATACTAATAAAATAAATAATTTTTAAATCAAATATTACACATGATTTACATATTATATATAATATTAATATCTTATTAATATTTATACATCACATATACATGACATATGACACGTATTATTTATTGAATCGATTCTCTATACAAACATAGCAAAATCATTCCCCATCATCTATCATAGAATTTTCTCCCTCCCAATCAAGTTAATAAACAAATACCCAACATACTTAATAACTTCAATTTGATGCATTTAGCTAAAATAATGAGTACAAACAGTTAAATCCATGGGCTTTTGGGATAGTTAAGGAGATTTAGTATGGTGTGTAAACTTTTCTCAACAAAGCTCATGCACATAAACAAGAATCCAAACAAAACCCATGAAAGGATCTATTAGTGAAGGAACTTATTTCAATCGTCAATTATCAAAACAATCTGATTAGTAACATTGTTAGTCAAAACTATAAGTACCTTAAGTCCATCCTTCCTCATTTGGGACATAAAAATTCTACATAAACACTTTCGTGCTATTAGAACATAATGCCTCTTATCACTTATAGTAGAATTTGATGCTATTGAACCTCTTCACCTGTAATAAGTACAATTAAGCCGTTTGAAAATGTTTGCTTCTCTTCCCTATCTCATTTTCCCCTAATCATCCTTTACATGTCATCTCATGTCACTCCTTTAAAAGCATGCATAGCAAGATATATTATACACGTACACAATAATCACAATCAAATCCATATATTTACCTTATATACATTCACCTCTAAAAATGGTATTTTACTATTTCATATATAATTAATTCTCTATTGTTGGTATATGAATATCACAAAAGGTGTGCTAAATGACATTGTCCTCTTGTTATGATCCTTCTATATTTATTGGAAGAGAATAAGAAAAAGTTTATAAAAGTAAGATAGTATTTGTTTAGATTAAGGGAGCGAATAGGAAAGGGGAAATGATAAAAAAAAAATCCTAAAGATAAATATGTTATAAGTACCTATATTTTCAATTTTTGAAAGTTTAATGTTGAAACTTCTATTTATTATAATTATTATTTTCACTATAAATTGAGTTGTAATTTAGTGTCTATTACTTTTTAATTCTACCAGTAATTTAGTATTTCATTTTTTCATTAAATTATAACCAAATTGAAAGTATAAGCACTGAGTTAAAAAAACAAAAGTTATATTGAATTGTTGCAATCTAAGAATATTATACAAAATCACAAATATATTATGCACTCATAGATTATGTCATATGGAAACATGAGTGTTGATAGCCAAAATTAATCTTTGCCTCATAACATAAGAGAGAGGCAAAAGCCTAAGAAGATGGTCCAGGCAACGCAAGGATAGGTGCCTCGGATGATTAAAAAGTGTGCCCAATCCTCGAGCACTCTACTATTTGAGACAACTAGGGGGCTCGACCTTCAAGCTATCAGCATCCCATGCCCAGGAAGACTAAGTAGTTGCAACGCATTTACTGAGACAAGAATGTTCACATATAAGACATTGACAAGCCAATCATTTCTGACCCATATCCTACTTAATAGGATTCGCTACGCTTTAGCCTAACTGCCTGCACTAACATTGGACTTCACTAAACTTATAATTATAAAAGCCCATTTGAAGTAGGATCAAGAGAGATGCTTAAAGGTGATTTACATATACTCTACCATATGTATTGGCTTTCTATTACTAGTCAAAGACTTATTTAAGCATTGAAGTAGTCGTACTGAAGGTAGCTCTAGCACCCATTCTAACTCCTTTACTATTTTGCTGGCCCAAAAAAGCCCAATATGAGTTCGACAAAAAATCACCATTAACAATAACTATCTTATTGTAAACATTTGATTTACCTGTATACAACCACTACTCATGTTTTCTAAAAAATTCAAGTTAGAGAAACAAAAACAAATACATATTTATCTTAATCAACCTAGAAGTATTATTAAATATCAATTATATAAATAACAAATGGTATCTAGAAAACTCATATTAAGAAACATTTTCATTTCGAAATAAGTTCCATTAACTTACATAGAAATGATCCAAAAAACATCAACTTCTTCAACTCTTGTATCTCTCAAGTGCCTCTTCTTATGCTCCTTTAATTTCAACTTTCCCTGTAATATCTATTTTATTTGACTAAGGCTTGATATAATTCTAGGAATCAAATTTTTTTCACTAGCCTTGATTTTAAATTCTCTAAAATTGTTAAAAAATTGTAAATGATTTGCTCAGTGAATATAATGAACTTGATAAAGGATTTAATGAATCAATAAGATTGTTTTTCTCAGAGAATTTACATCCCTCACACGAAGTTTATTACACTACCTTAAAAACAAAATTGCTTAAGGTACAACTAAGTTTTAATACTTGAATAACATTTTCAAGTATCAAACTATGCCTTTAAATAAAAGAAGATTATATATTATATACAAATAAGAGAGAGAGAGAGACTATAGAAAATCAATAAAAGTTCTTGTAAGAAATCCTAGTAAAAGATAAAGAAGCAATATATTATATATTTCAGACTATTTTCAAGGAACAAGACTCTTCCTAAGAGTCATGATCTTCAAACCCTGAATCTATTTTGTCTAATTATGAACTATTATGAATTTTCAATCACAAATGAACATGGTTCAAATAATTAAAACCTTTTAAGCATTTGATCAAAAGTTGCAACTCCTTTAAGTATAACATTTTGGAAAAAATTGTTGAGAAAATAATCCAAACATTTTATTCTCCTAATAGGCCTTTTTCTCTCTTAACAAGATTAGTTCAGATTATTTCACAAAGGGTCTAAACCATTCTTATAAAGACTATAAATCTTTATTTTTCTCATGTTTATTACAAGGAATTAACATTGATCATTTATTTGAATTTACCCTAAATAACCTCCTTTGGTGTAATTCTCTACTTTTGAAACATTTAGTTTATATTTTAAAGCGTGTATTGGCTACCTATATTAAATCTCCCTCCCTTCATAAGTATATGATAAGTGTTTGTAATGTGTAATGATTTAAATATTTTCTTTTGTTATATTTTAAGTAAAAAGACATAATTTAATGTGATACCCAATAGCCAAAGCCATTGTAATCTAATGGCATTACTACTAGTCTCTTATCGAGATAAATTAAGGTCCGAATCTACTTCTCTCCCATAGTTGGCCAAAAATAAGATACCCAATATACTTAGGTTCTTTTAAAATGCCAACATATGCACTTAGCTAGATTAGCTTGCATAAGTTTGTCACCATGTTTACATCTAAAGTGTTTGTAGTTTTGATACTTATATATAATATGGATCGTATGTGCACTACAATACCTTTATCACCCAGTTTGATCACATATAATTCATCAACTAAGTCATACGTGCATTTCTTCGAATAGTAGTCACATACAAGCAACAAAATGAGTCCTTTGCTATACTTAGGAATTTCCTCCATAAGGCCGCTAGTTGTTTACACATTCATTTCTATGTAGATGACTTATTTGCCTATATAAATTTGGTCATATGCCTTTTATATATGTTGTTCCATTAGGAGATATGTTATTTATCTTATATGTAAGCTTATCAATTAATGTTATGAGAAACAACTCACCACCCTCTCATTTATCTTAAGGGACTTAGAGCTATTCTTTGTTATAACCATTTTGTTGCCATCAACTTCTCTACCAATTATGAGCTACACAATTACTTTGAACGTATAAATGTTCACTATTACTTTATTAGTAAGAAGGTAGCTAAATGTAAGGTTCTAGTATGTGCATTTCTACTTGATAAGAACATGTAGATATTCTAATTAAAAGCCTCTCCATCATCATGTTAACACTTGCAACCAAACATAGAAGAAGCAAACTAACGTATACATAACACAATATAAATACAAAACATAAAAGATTTGCTTCATTTCAATAATAGTATTACAATAGCTTTTGATCTTTCTATATTTAATGCTTTATATATATTCTCTCTCTCTCTCTATATATATATGTATGTATGTGTGTGTACCTATCTATATATATATACATATATAATGAAATTTAGGTCAATATTGATATGCTATTAACTAAGGACTTAGGCAGATTGGTTTTTATTAGATCCTCTCAGACAGAATATTTACTTGATGGGTTAATAACTTGTAGATTTGGAAGAAGGTTTGGGTAAAATATTAAAACCCTATAAAATTATGGGTTAAGCTCTCAAATAAGATTGATAACCAATAAGGAACCTAAACCAGTTAAGTATAGCATATTATTTATTATTTTTTTCACATTTACAAATATATAATTCAAATATTATCATAAAATATATTATTTAATTTTATAATTATTAAAATTTATATGATTTAACGAGTTTATGATTTTATGATTTTTTTCTCTAGTTAAAATTGATATAAAATCACTTAAGTGCGAACTTTTAGTTAAACTATCGGTTTAAGCATATGATTCTGCAACTTTACAATTTTACTAGATTTATATAATTCTATCAATTATATATTATTCTAAGTTTAGGTAAAATCGCGATTTTGACAATTTTGTTTATTTTTGTAATCAATAGTTTTATAAGTTTAGTAGCTATATTTCCTTTTTACTTGATTTAACACTCATCAAAATATGAAGTCTAAAGTATTTAGTGAAATTGTATTAACCACTGAACTAGGTTGCAGGTTTCTTATTAGCTTAGTAAGTGTTCTCTAAGTAAGTAATAAAAAAAAATTCCCATAAGGTTTTAGATAGATTTCAAGATACCTAACTAAAAATTATAATGAGATTGGGTTTTATAAAATAGAAATGATACAAGTGTAGACCTTTATCACAAATCGTAGTTACGAATGATGCAAACTTAATTTCCAACAAATGATGCATTGTAAACTACAAATTCTCACAAGGGGTAATTTGGATTTTTTATACTAATAGAAAATGGAATTCAATTATCAAAATAAAAGAATAATATGGAATATGAATGGTTTGTTTATCATTTCTCATCTACATATGGTAACTTTAACTTTCAAAAAACAGTAACCTTATTCTTTTTGTAGAGCAAATGGAGGGTAATTTAGAGATAGAAAGCTTAAGGTTAATATGTTTATTTTTCATTCAATCCTTTTATTTTATTTTATGTCATGATTGCTTATCTTCTTTCTTTTTGTGTATGTGTGTGTATTTTTTATATGTATCTAAAATAACATGTATCTATATAATTTGTACGCATATATATCATCTAATTCCTCTGTGTTTTTCCCCTTTTGTGAAACTATGTATACCCATTGTAATGTTGATTTCCATATCATTTATAGAAGATGACATGTCCTTTTTACAACTCTTTTTAGGCTTATTAATAATATGCTAAAGAAAGAAGTGCAAGTGTATAATCTAGAAAAAAAAAAGATGAAAATAAAAATATGATAAAATTCAAGGATAAATAATTTGAATTGAGAGATGAAGTTGATGTTCCTAAAGTTAAAATGATGTTTAGTTCATAAGAGGAATTTCGAGATTTCTTTAAAGAGTATGGCTTTAGAAAAGGATTTGGTTTAAAAAAATTAGTTCAAAAAATGACATTAATGGACTTACAAGATATTTTTCATTAGCTTGTACAAGAAGAGGAAAAAGAGAATCTACTTTAAAAACTCATTTATCTCAAGACCATCAATTAAATATAATTGTAAGGTTAAGATAAATATGGTTGTTGAATGTGATGGGACTTGCACCATATCAAGTGTCTACTTGGATCACAACCATCCACTAAGTCTAAGAAAGTTACGATTTTTACGGTTTCATAAAAAGAAAATTTTTATTTGAGGAAACAACTAGAGTTAAATGACCAAGTAGGGATACCTTTAAACAAGAACTTTCACTCATTAGTCATTGAATCCGGAAGTTATGAAAATCTATTATTTGGAGAGAGGGATTGTAAAAATTATATTGCTAAGATAAGATAATCGAGACTTAACACATGAGATTTTGAGGCCCTTGGTAATTATTTTGTTTGACTGTAGAAAAGAAATTCAAAATTTTTCTATGTGATAAACATAGATGATGAAGGGCATGTATAATGTATTATGGGATGATGAAATGTCAAAAATTACTTATGACTCATTCAGTGATGTTATATCTTTTAATAGTACATACTTGACAAATAAGCATGATATTTTGTTTGCTCCTTTTGTTGGTGTAAACCATCATAGGCAATCTATGTTGTTTGGTTGTGGTTTATTATCAAAAGAAGATATGGACACCTATGTTTGGCTATTTAAGTCTTGGCTAAATTGCATGAATGGTCATCTACTAAAAGGAATAATTACAGATTAATGTAAAGCGATTCAAGCTGCAGTAGCTAAAATGTTTCCTATTTCCAATTATCGTTTTTGTCTTTAGCATATTATAAAGAAAGTTCTAGAAAAATTGTATTTTTTAACTCAATATAATAAGATTAAGAAACGTTTAAAAAAGTACTATATATGAATCTTTAAAGATAAATAAATTCAAAAGCAATTAGTTAAAAATGATTCAAAAGAACAATCTTAAAAACAATGTATGGTTGAATTCTTTATATTTATACTATCATCGATGAGTCTCTACATTCGTGAAAAAATCATTTTGCGTTAAGACGTCTATGACTCAAAGAAGTGAAAGAATAAATGATTTTTCTGATGGTTATATAAATTTAAAGACATCATTGAAACAATTTATTGAACAATACAATAGTGCTTTAAAGAGTAAGGTGGAAAAAGAGAGCAAAGCATACCATGATTCTTTGAATTCATTATATAACTTAAAACCAATTTATATTTTAAGAAATAATTCCAAGAAAGTTATACCAATAAACTTTTCAAATTGTTTCAGGATGAGTTAAGAGATGTGCTCTTTTGTAATTTTGAGTTACAAAAGGAGGGTGGTATGATCTCTATATTTATAGATGTTTTAAAAGTGAAGTACAGTCAATTGAATAAAAGAGTTATATATAATGTACTCCATAATGATGATGAGTTAGATGTGAAATGCTCATGTTGCCTATTTAAGTTCATAGGAATAATCTATAAGCATATTGTGAAAATCCTTATTGAGACAAATGTACATAAAATTCCTTTTCAATTTATTTTAGCAAGATGAGAAAGGATCTAAAAAGAAAACATTCTTATGTGAAGATTGGCAAAGAGCCAAGCAAAATGAGTCATTTGATAAATTATGTATTAACTTTTTAGAAGCTGATGTGTCTAGGAGCAGAGTTAATCACTAGGACTTACCATAGAAAGTAATAACTAGGTAGATCCTTTGAGGTATTGAAGAAAGAGATAGTTGATAGGTTGGCAAACATAATAGCTTCCATGAAGCTGCTCATAGGACGTGATGCACCAATGAACACAACATGACTTAGTATTTCACCTAATATAATGTACAAGTTAATATAAAGGTCCATTCGCCACTAATCTGGAGGTACTTTGCAAGATTATATAAGAGTATGAGAAAGGAATGTACTCAGATAAAGGAATCTTGCAAGAATATTCATTAACGATAAGGTATAAGATGTAAGATTATTTCATCCACAAAAAATAAAGGACTATTTATAATAAGTCACTAGGGCAACAAAGAAAATGTGTGCAATTACAATAAAGAGTAATATAAGATAATAACCTAGTACATTGTTAAAAAGGGTGAATGAGATAATTACTGTAAAAGAATATAGTACGATGTCAGGAAAAGTGACAAACATGCGGTAACTTATCAATAGGTTCATGCTTTAGAATCTTAAGGCATTGTGGCTTAGCTGAGTTGATGTTAGAGCTGCTGTTACTGAGCTATGCTTAGAACTACCGAGGTGATTGGGTGAAGTTACAGCTTAGTAAGATGGAAAAGGAGAGCTTGGCACACAAGAACCTCTGACTCAACACTTGGTAGGCCAGCCTCGTTGCTTAGCAGGTTGGCCTCTTACACTCAGCAGGTTGGCCTCTTGCACTTAGTAGGTTAGCAATTAAGCAAGCGTCTAGATAGAGTAGACTGTATCTGAGCTAGGGTTTTAAAGCGTTCACCTATAGCTCTTCCATATATAGGAACTTACCCTTAGTATGTTGATAAGAAAGGATCCTTTTAGTAAGGGATTGTAAGCCTCTAAGGTAAGTACGAGTGAGAGGTCCAAAGGTTGCCAATCTATCAAAAGCTGTAGAGATTGCATTAGAATTTCTAGAAAAATATGAGTTTCTAATGAAGTATATCGATAATAGAAAAAAGAAATTGGAAGATGCTTCTATATGGAGAGGAAAAATCTTATCGTAGAAGGTAATGAGTTATCTATTGGAATTAATTCTAAAAATAAGTTTCTTTCTCTCATGAAAGTTCGAAATAAAAGACATTCACCATCTAAGAGATAGGAGTCAAAAGTTAATCAATTAATGAAGAAAAGGAAAAAGAAGGTATATTTCATTTCAATTTACCTTCATAAGTATATTATAAATCTAAAATAAATTTGTTGATGGGTGATTTTCAAGGGCAAAATATATCGTTTACTCCACTATTGCACATTTATTTCTTAACTCATATTACAATTTTTTGTTTCATTATACCATTTGTGATACTTTTAAGTGGTTCTTTTTATAATGATTTGGTAATATCAACTAATAGGATGATCAAAATTTTGTACCAAACAAGATTTTCAACTTAGGCAACAAAAAGGAAGCTAATATTTATTTTAATTAAGAGATATACCTTTATTTGTATTCTTATGATTGATTTTTCTAGTTTACTTAAACTAACTATACAATAAAATTATCAATTTTGATATATTAACACATAAGATACCGTTTTCCTTTTTTGTCTTATTAATGAAGGGAGGCAATGGTGGACTAAGGGTTTTTGCTAAAGGCCATTTTGAATGATTAGTTGTTTAGTTTTTATGGTGTGTACTAGTTAAGGCTTATCCAAACAAGCTAAGGAAATTTCATTTTCTAATTCGTCTTAGAGAAATGTTGTGACTTGATTATTCAAATGCTTTGTTTTGTTGGTTTTAATATATTATATAAGCTATGTTCTTATATATAGATGATATCTTCTCAATTCACTATTTAAAGAGCATTGGTCTTAAAGAGAGATCCTAATAACATTGACAAAAACGTTCTTATGTATGTTATTTCATTGTTAACATATTTATTTATTACATTCTAATAGTCCTATTCGCTTCGAGGAGGGATCCTAATAACATTACACATGATTATTCTATAAAGTGGACAAAGATCCATGAGTTTCCATCCAAAAAAAAAAATAGAGCTTTTGGTATCATTACATGGGTCTTACAGTGATCAGTTAGATTATACATACCATAAAATATTAATATGCCCTCCATTTTTTTATGGGACTCAAATTATAGTATAGAAATCCCACTTATGCTATGAAAGTGTTAATAATAAAAAACTAGTATCTTAACAAGTTGAGTCGTATTCAATTCACCCATTTCCAATAGTTATGATATGTATAGTTGTTGGTTAAAAAAAATATATATAAATAAATAAATGAATAAGTAAGAGTCAAGTATATATATGAGTTGTAAGAATGTATAACTATTGGTATATTAATACTTCTAATTTTAATAAAAAATTATCTAAGCATAAGTAAATTTATTCATAAATTTTACAACGTTTTTGCTTATTCTAGACCAACTAAAAAGAAAAAAAGGAAAATTTCCATTTTCCATACTCAAGTTATCGCACTTTGACATTTTACATACTCATGTTTTTATTTATGACAATTAACATTCTTAAGTTAACCTCCCATGTGTCACTGATATATTTAAGTTACAACCAAAAGAAGGGAAAAAAAGAAAACAGTAAAAGAATGTTAGACAACGCAAACCCCAATCAAAAAAGCTTTATGTTCTATTTGCTCAATCCATAATATTGCATATGTCAGATTAAAGCACACAACTTCACCTAAAACTTAATCATCAAACTACAAACCCATCTCAAAATTATCCTCTTGAAGACCAATACAACAACAAACCCCCCCTATTGCACCATTATTTATGTCGAAAATTCTCAAAATCTACTATACTTCCATGGTTCGTAATTTACAAAAACAATCTAATTGGTCCAAATTTATACACGAAATGCATCATTAATAGATTTTGAAGCAACTGTAGCAAATTAAGGTAACATTGCAAGAGAGAAAGAAAATGATATAATGAAATCAAATATCTTTTAGGAGCTAAAAAGTTGAAAACATTTTTCTTTAGCAAGACAAAATGTGATTAAGTCAATCATGGTTGTCTAGAAATAATTTGGTAATTGAAAGCTTTTGTATCATGTGCATATTTTTTTAAAATAAAAAGATTTTATTGTAAACTTAATAGTGATATGAGGGAGATCAACTTAGGTATGCTGATTGTCTTAACTAAAAACACGAATATGTAAGATGTCAATGTGCAATAACTTGGGTATGTAAAATAGAATTCCCCTAAGAAAAAATAAAAATACTATAGGAATTAAAGTGTAATAGGAAAGTCTAAGCATACTGACGCAAAGCTTAAAAGAGAAGTTATAAACTATGCAATTAAATGATCATTAAATTTCATATTCCATATTATTCTTTTATTTTGATCATTGAATTCCATTTTCTATTGGTACAAAAAGTCTAAATTGCCTATATTAATGCATCATTAGTTGGAAATTAGGTCCACATCATTCATAACTACAATTCATGATGAGGATTGGCACTTATATCATTTTTATTTATAGAATTTATCCTTAACCAACCTCGATTGTATCTTTACTATTAGCACCAGAACCTTTTAAAAATGGATAGTTATACCAAAGACTTGCTAATGATATATTAGAGGGATTTACTTTGGCTAGTTATTAAGGGGACTTTGGCTCATTATTTACTATTTGTTTAGATTAATATGAAGCCAACTACTCATTGACTTCATTGTAGGAAAAAGGACAGGAATGGATTAGAAATGTAATAATTACTACTTGTTTATTACATTATTCAGCTGAGATAAAATAATGTATAGAATTAAATTAGAAGAAAATCAAAATAGCTATTATAACTTATAGGAGTAAGGTTTACATGACAAAGGCACTTATGTTAATTAGGCATTTATAAAAAAGATGATAAATGGATAATCTGATAACAACTACTGAGAGTGAGGATATGAACTACTAATTAATATTTTGCATAATAGCAACTTATACTAAATAGCTATTCGTCATCCAAAGTTTGACTAAACACCGTAATAGCAACTTTATATGGTATAAGAGGTGAATGGAATGATTGTTCCCATTCAAGTGAATATCCTATGATTGTTTAATCCAATAAGCCATCCAAAGTTGAATGAAAAAGATACATATCAATATGGAATTTACATCGAACAAGCAAAATGTCATATGGGAACATTAAGGTCCTTATAAAGCTTCAGCACTTTGAAGTTGCTACTTAACCCAAAAAATAAAATAAAAAATAAAAAAATGGTATTGTTCAAATGAAAGTATAATGCCTTAGAACTTGGAACACTATAACTCACTATGTGTCCTTAAACTCTACTGATAAATCAGATATCTTAAATAACCTACTAACTTCTCTACATAAATATAATCCATTAATAATGTGTAATAACCGCAATAATTCTTCATAGATGTTCTCAACATCCATAATCCATCAAGAATTTCACAACAAGATCAACCCTTGAATAACCTCATTTAATGTAAAATAATAACAATTTCTCGTTCAATAGATCTATCGTAAGAAAACTAAATACTAAAGTTTTAGATATTTTCCACATACTCCGACAAAAAAAGTCTTAGATGACTTCTCATGACCTAAATACAAAATAGAAATGAATAACTAAAAATCTAATAACAAATGTAACCAATTCTATAATCCTACTTAAACTACACAAAACCATTCCTAACATCATAATAATATTCATAGCAATTTGTTGCATCACCACAATAATCAATATTACGATAATAATCCTCATAATCACCATAACCTATACTTTCACCTAAAAATTAAATATGAAATGTACCGGAGCCTAGTGCAAAATACGAAAAGTACAAGCATGTGTATGTACAATTCCCAATCACACATGAATACGAAATGAAAAATGCAAAATCTAACAACCAACCATTTTATTATCTTTATTTTACTCCAACAAGTAACACAAGGCTACTTATGACCCTAACAGACATGATATACTAATACCATATAGTATTAGTATTAGGTCCTCCTTAATACCTTAGGAACTAAGGAATAACCTAAATTTACTTGGTTCATTTCTAAGCAAGACTCCACTTTAGACAACATCACTAAAAAATCATTAGATTTTCAATCCCAAGATTTAGTCCTCCCAATCCCTTGGGCCCAACCAAGCACAAGCAACACAATATAATTAAGATTGAATAATTATTTAATCCGATTTTGTCATTTAACCTAGTAATTGCAACAAACAAGTAAGTATCCTGCACTTGGTTTCGTGGCCTCACTAGAAGCTAACATAACATAACATCATCTCTTACTCTTAACAGATTGTTTAGCTTTGGAAATAGTCACACACAACCTATTCACATGAAAATAAAACACTTTTACTTAATCTATAGACTTATATAACATTACCATAGCACTTACCTACTCAACCCTTTCATACTTCTAACTTGTGTCACCTACGATTACTACGATGAGAGATTGGTTTGTAAAGTTTTTTGAGTGAAGATTTATGTTAAAAAAAAAAAATTAGAAAGGATTACGAATGGAAAAACAAGCTCAGAAAACAACTAAAAACCAAAGAAAATATCGCTACAAGCAATAAGGGTGATGGTGTCCAGATGCTACATTATGTGGCATTCAGACACCATGATTGAAGATTAGTCTGGTCCTTAGCATCCGAACACTAAGCTGCAGTTTATAGAATTTTGCGGGTTGCAGCTAAGTTTCATCCTTTCTTTATGTTTTCCAACCAATTACCCAACCTTACACCTCTCCAAACATCAACTAAACTCAAATCTACAACCAAAACTCACCTAAAACTCAAGGATTCAACAATAGTTCAATGAACAACCATATACATAGTCTAAGCATAGATTTCTTACCTTTGAGAATTGAGGTCCTCGCTTCCACCACCAACATCCCATTGTAAACTCCTCAAAACAACACCCATAATTCATTTTAGGTGCGGTATTGGCAAGAAAAATGAACTTTTAATGAAATTTAACCAAAAACTTAAAGGAAAATAATACAGTAATCTTACCTTTAATCCTTCCCATCTTAAACTCACTTGCACCACTAAGAATTCATTATAACACCCTTTCAAATTCGTTTCTCTTACCACCCAAAAAAAAAAAGCGAATTTTCAATGAAATCTTATTACAATTCTTTAATAAAATAGCACTTCCAAACCTTACATTGGTTTTCACAATCCCAATTTCGCTAAATCTCATTGTAATCTTGTCCATATTCCTATTTATTGTGGAAACCCTAGCCAATATGTACAGTACATGAAAAGTTGTGAAAAAGGGTTTCTAACATTCAACAAGTGGCTTTGATATTGGTTTTAATAAGACTTTTCTATGCCCAAAATGTCTTGGTCACTTTTTAATATTATCAACTCATATCCTTAATAAAAAATCAATATTTATTCCTATTTTTCCTAATTATATTTCTTTACTTTTCCTTTTTTTTTTTGTTGGGTTTTACGGGAAGTATTAACAAAGTCCTTCAAGATAAGATAAATCCCACAAACATCGATTCAATTGTTAAAAATATTGAATAAAGAAAAATTTCCAAATAGTTGTGTAATTAATCTGTCTTTAAAGTATGTAAATAATGTTTAAAAAGATGAAAATTTTCTTTCTATTTTAAATGTCCTTAAGGACTCCGGAGACCGTTAAACATAACATCTGGGACAGCTTTCCTGAGTAGCAATCCTGGCTGGCTCAATGTTATTCAGGATACATGGTCAAAAAATTTGAAAAAGTTGCACACCGGCATTAAATGTTTACTCGATCATATAAGCATTTATGGTTCCAACTCGTATGGCCATGTTCCCGCCTGTGGTTTGACATAAGAGTAAGGGTAAGACACTGCTTTGTTGGACATAGGGGTGGGTCGCGGTGCACCCGTGCGTTGTTGTCTGTCACGTGATCGGCCCTCTTCCATATACGTGGCGGTACGGTTACAGGACACATTAGGTGAGGGACAGGTGAGGCTGGCACGTGAGAGAGAGAGAGAGAGAGAGTAGGGTGGTGTGTGGGAGTTATCAGACAGCTGTTTTCCCGCGTTGAATTTTTTTTTTTTTGTTTTTAAAGGAAAAAAAGAAATTAAAGCATTTTTTCTGGGTTTTGCTTTTGTTGCTTTCTTGGTTTATTATTTAATTATTTATTTTTAGCTTCACCCTGGTTCTTTACCGGTAATCTTCCACTGTTCCTGATCTTTTCCATATAACTGTTCCATTTCTGATTTACGTCAATGTTGTGCTTGTTCATCAATAATTGCCAGGCACTAACTATTCACAAGTTTTATGGAGCTCGTGCAAATAGTAACATATATAGGCATTAGACCTTGGACAGGACACAATGGTCCTATGATCACTGCTCGGAGTAAAAGCATGGGATGGTATTAAGTCCTAATGATACGTTGACATGAGTTACTATCAGCAAGAAAATTATGTTATCAGAATTTATAAAAAGTTATAGATCGTTACGCGTTTTTCACTTTTACATAGATGTTACTAAAATATTAATTACAATTTTATATTAACTCATTTGATAGAACTTATGCCAATATTTGCCCCTAAAAATTTGCATAACAATTGGCCAAAAAGAACATGCATTAAATATTAGAGCGCATCTCAATCTCGTTTCAATGTTCCCAATCACTTGTTAATGAACAGAATAAATATATATTTCGTTAATTTAGCTTTAAAATGAATATTGGGCTGCGGTAGCATTTCTATGGTTTATTTGTCTTACGAACAAAAATATTTGGTTTGCTTTCTGATAAATTATGTGGTATATTGCAGCTGCTGTTGGGTATCAGTATTAAAAAAAAAAAAAAATCATATTTCGATTGGTGAGTTACTTTCATAATATCTGCCAATGCCTAGCTAGATCTAGCTAAGTTCTTTTGTCTGGGACATCATTCATCGTCTCCACTGGCAATCATACAAATAGCTATCACACTATATCTATACAGGCAATAATGTAATGGTGGACATAATTCATGTGATGAAAATTTTGCATAATAATGTGGGGAAAAGAAACAAATATTGTATTTAAAAAAAAAAATTCTACGATACAGTTATTTTAAAAGTAATCTTTAAAACATAGCACTTAAAATCAATTTTTTATAAGATTGTTATAATTAAATGATATTGTCAATTATTTCTTATCGCGATAAATCATTGTTAGAATATCTCTTTTCTCTACTTAACTTAAAAAAAAAAAAGGAAAATTCAAATCAAAGTAAAATTACATTTTGAAAAAGTCATTTTAAATAATAAACTTAAAATTGATTTTAAGTAAATATAATATTAAATGTAAACTAAATTAAAAAAAAATGGTGTTTAGTGTAGGGATTGACAGGTAGGTCTATCAATCCAATGTTACAGATTCGATTCTCACGAACGGATTATTTTCATTTTGCTTACAAACGGAAAAGAACTGGGCGCTGTTCGCTATGCCAAATTCTTCCTTGCTGGGATTCGGACCCAGATTAATCGGAAAAAAGTGTAAGTCATAGTTTCTCCAGAACAATATTATATTTTGAAATAATATGATATAATTAATTTAAAATCTGCTTTTGAAAAACCGATTTTTTTATTAATAATTTTATACTAAAATCATATATTCAGCTTTTTAAAAGCCGATTTCAGTATATTTTAAATTCATATTTTAAAAATCCGAATTTAAATACTGTGTTTTTTGGATTGTTTTTTTTTTTCTTTTTTTTTTTTACAATTGAGGTATTTTTTGGATTTAAAATAAATACAATATTTATTTCCTTTCCCTTAATAATGAGGTCTTCTATTTGCATGCATAACTTGCTAAAAAATTTATACATAAAAAATTTTGGATAAATGATAGTTTTATATGAAACCTAATACTATCAAAATTATAGAAAGATGATAAAATTTAAAATTATTGTACTTATATCCCTTCAAAAATATAAAAATTGCAATATTTTTCCAAACTATAGTACAAAGTTAATCTATTTCATTAATATATAATTGCAATTATCTTTTTGAGTTAATATATCATCTGATTCAATTTATATTAACATATGAAATATCAATCAAATTAAGAAAACACTTATCAAATGATGAATTTGTTATAAGTTTGACTTGATATTGCAACAGACATTTCTTAATGAGTGTAAATATAGTATCTTAGAAGTTATAGATTATTATACAATTTACATGATAAATTTCTTGAGGTTTTTCCGTTAAGACTACTGTAATATAATAGTGTGAGTATTAGTTTTCAAACGGAATTGACCCAGATTGGATCTTACATTTCCCAAATTGTATTATGTAATGTAGTTGAAAAAGAAAAAAGAAAATCCTTAATGTTTATCCAAATAAGAGACGAGGGGTACCTAACCTTCCCAAGGAAAAATTATTTTTTAATATTTTTTTAAAAAGAAAAAATATGTATATTAAATATATATTTTGAAGAGCAAAATATATCATGAAATTGGGTATAACTTAGTGGTTTAGCAGTTAATTTTACAAATAAGATATTTTGAGTTCAATTCTCATTTTAGCATTTTACTTTTCCTATATTCATTTATTACATCTTTTTACTTTTCCTATACACATTTATTACTTAAAAACATTAGTCCTTTTACATTTATTAAACTTTTTCTTTTCTTTTTTTTAATTTTAGTTAGTAATACATAATAGATAATAATTCGATTCTTCATATTATAAATATTCTTTCAACTTCTTATAAAACGTGTCAACTATGTCAACTACTCTTAATCATTTTTAAAAAGAATTTTTCTATCCTATTAAACTTTATTAATTGTTGCAAGTTAAATTATTAACAAAATTCATTAACATATATAACATGCAATGTAATTATGACAACAATAAGATATTTTTTTATCGATAATTTTAACATTAATTTAATCAAGATAAATCCAGCTCCCTCATTTATATCATCAATAATTCTCATGTTTGGTATTTTACTTTTTCTATATGCATTTATTGTATCCTTTTACTTTTCCTATATATATTTATTATTTAAAAGACATCAATCATTTTACATTTATTGAATTTTTTTCTTATAGTTTAATTAGTAATATATAATAGATAATAATTAGATTCTTCATATTATAAATATTCTTTTAACTTCTTTTAAGGTGTGTCAATTACCCTTAATAATTTTTAAAAAGAATTTTTCCATCCTATTAAATTTATTAATTGTTGCAAGTTAAATTATTAACAAAATTCATTAACATATATAAGATATAATATAATTATGACAATAATAAAATATTTTCTCATCATAATTTTAATATTGATTTAATTATGATAAGTCTGGCTCTCTCAATTATATCATAATAATATTTTATTTTATTAATAAATGTGTGAAAAAGAGAAGATGATTATTTATACGATAATGTATCATTGTTAGATTCGACCTAAAATAAAAAACATAGAATATAATATATGATATAATAACATAGAGTAACGGAAAACGAGACCAAGAAGCAACTACTAGGAAACATCTAAAGAGAAGTTGGGAAGGCGAAGGCCTAATTAATATAAACAGGTAAGACGGTGGAGTCGGCTGGGTTACCGACACGTGGAGGTAAGTGGATGGCCGTTTTAAGGTGGGTTTTGACAGGCTGGACTGACAAAAGTTGGAGTACCATTCGTCCTCTGATTCTGCTACTTAACTTTGTCGTTTAGCGAGCAACTTCCGTGCGTCCTTTTCTCGCCTTTCTTTTTTCTTCGTTTTCAGTTTTCTCTCTCCTAATAATATAACCAGACAAACGAAGAAAAGCTTAAAAAAAAAAAAAGAAGATTTTAACGACTTTAGGGTATAAATATTAATTATATTCAAACATCAAACAATTTGATTTCTGAAATTATCCACCATAATTATTATATATCTAAATCTAATTCGTAATTATATATTATGTATATATATACATAGTGTACTATACAATATTTTTTTTTTAAAAAAGTAATATATATGTATATATATATATATATGATATGCTTGACAATATGGTATACAGGTTGGCTTGGTCAAACTGTAATCCAACATACCAATCCATCCCACACAGGGATGATAGGATAGGATCCATCCAACTTCCCGTTGCCGTACTTCTTTTTCCTTTTTGCCTTTTCGTGATGGATGGTTTTCGGTTTATTTAATGTAAAGTAAGCCAAACTCTCACGTTGAATTATTTGAAAATTTTTTTAACTTCCTTTCCTATTTAACCTCTTAAACGGTCGGTTACAATTAAATATGTAAAATTTGTTTGCATGAATTTGTGATGTTCTAATTTCCCAATTCGGCCACTTATTGAAGCTCCTATTGTTCAAGGAAAATATAGTTTTTAAAGAGGACCATTCCGTACGATTGTTCAATGCTAAACTTTCTAGTGTGAAATAGTGCTTTTATAATATTAGCGCGTATCCAAATTGCGTGCATGAAAATCAATGGATCGGCAGTCTTTTTATAGTGTTGATTTTACGGTAGAGATGGAAAGATGGTTTCGTACGTTAAAAAAAAATTATTAAAAAATAGATTTTCTATGTTTCAATCAATATCTTTTATGTATCATATGGTTAATAATGCTATTAGATTTGTACCATCGATTTAATTACATTTTTAATAATTTAGATTTAATTGATATTAAAAATACTATCATAGCAGGTTCGAAAGGAGGTTTACAAAATTCGAATCTAAATCTAAGTCCGACCCGAACTCGAACCCAAACTTGAACCCAACTTAACCCATTACCTTATAAGGTTTCTTAAAACCTTATGTGCTATTATAAAGGGTTTTTACCTTATTTCTAGAATTCATTTATAGAGTTTTGTAGAAAACATTAAAAACCCAATTTGACTTGCTAATGTTTAAAAAAATTGATTTATAGGTATAGATAAAAAATTAAAGCAAATGGCATATAGTTTGTTTTGAATAATAAAATAAATATCATATAGTTATTGAAGATTAAACCAATTTCTTTTTATTTTAAATTAATATAGAATTAATAAAAAGGAGATGGGTGAGGATTGAGAAATGTGGTCGATTGGGTGAGAGAGAGTAAAGGTAAGAGAAGAGACTAAAAAAGATTGTGAGTTAGAGAGAGAAAGAGATGGGACAAAGGTTTTTTTTTTTTTTTTTTTAAAAAAAGATAAAGTATAAAAGAGACAAAATATCTTTTATCATTTATAGATAATACTAAATTATTAATATTATATATGCATATATTATTATTTTTAACCGGGTTTAAGTTTTTCATCAGTTTTTTTTTTAATTCCAAAACCCGACTTGGAACTCTATAAGATTTGATAACCACTTCTAAAACCTGATCTAAAATCCTATAAGGTTTTTAGTGAGTTAAATATGTTAGAAACTTTATAATGACCCACTTAATAGCATTCTTAATGGATATTATATCAATGGTTGGATAAAGAGTTAAATCGATTCCCTAAAAAACATGAATGGGACCGTAGAATTATCCATTAAAAAAGGGCTCCATTGAAACTTATCACCTGAAGGGATAGTTAAAACACATGGCAAAATGTAATCTTATCTTTTTATATTTCCAACGAATAAGGTGCACATTAAGTGTGCACCTTCCTCTTCGTTTTTTTAAATAAGGAAGGCACCTATGGAGAATGTACCTTTTTTATAAAATAAAATCGAAGAAGGCACTTTTTTCATATCCACCTTCACTGTTAGTACTTGCAAAACAACCTGCATATCAAAAGCAAATCCAACACGTGATATACAAATAACCTAAATACATATCATATAAATCCCAAGTCAAAACCTAAGGTCCAAACACCATTTTGTATCTCCAACTCAAAAAAAAAAAAGAAAGAAAGAAAGAAAGAAAGTACGTATTATGTAATGAAAAATCAATATGCATTCTTGACATCATATCATATCCCTAACTCCAAATGCTAAGTTCATATATTCTCAATAAAAAATGCACAAGTCTTTAATTTAAGTTTAAGGCAAAACACAAAGCTAAAAGGAAAAAAAAAGTACAATGTGATAAGTAAACAAATAGGATTCTAAGAAATTTTAATAGATAACTTCATTTTAAATACATCTTGATACAATTTTCATTCAATATGTACATATGATGATATAAAACTATACATCGAGTCCCTCTTACTCTTAACTTAGTGAAGACATGTGATATGTGATGCTATTATCCCCTCTCTAGACCTTCTTTCATCACCACTAGAAGGAGTGACTCTTATGTTGGTATGTGTTGTAGCGGTAGTTTGTTGAAGTTTGGAGGAGCTACTACATGTATTTGAGAAGGACTATCCTCTTGGATACTCACAGATTATCTTTTATGATGAGATGATGTTGTAAAGAGAGGATACAACTGAAGCTTAATGAGGAGAGTTGCAAATGAGCTCCAAAAAGGGCTTGATATGCTAGCAACATCTACATGTGACGATGAGCTTGAGGCATAAGTTAAGCCTGAAATGTCATCATGTTGTTAAACCCATCACAATAGTCATGCAAGTCCCCTCACCTTAGTGTGACTATCGTACCTAGGTGGCTTGCTTTGTGTTTGCCTCGAGCTCTCCCTTGTTGTCATGGTCATGCTTCTACTCTAGCTCTTATTCCCTTGCATGGTATAATTGATTGGGGGATGATCATGTAAAAGTTGTGCTCTTTGATTAGCTAAAGTTGTAACTATGGCATAATTAGGAGAAATGGCGATATGTTGGAACTTCTCAACTTGTAAGAAGGAGATTAACACAAGTCATTATAAGTTAATTAATCTAACCACTAGTAGTGTAGAAAATGTATTGGCTAATTGTTCAAGCAAAGCTCTAGTATGGCTCAAATATCGACTCGTAATGTGCTTGTACCACTATTACTACTCATACTTGACTCTTATAGGGAAATCTATTTATACAACTTGAGTATGCCAATCATTCTATATGACTAAGTACAATGTATGTCATGTTTTTAGGGGGTTACATAGGGGTATTGCACGAGTTGACGTATTTGCATGAAATGTATGCTAATGGGGAGGCATTTCTATTTTGCAAGTCCTCACATACAAGTGATGAATGCGAGTCTAGCCAAAAGCTTCAGCCATTTCAAATGGGTTCTCAATATCATCATCATCCTTTATAGCAACCAAATAGAAGGAAGCAACTCCGTCATAAGCATTTAGGTGCTTGTACAATATCTTACCATTAACTATACCAGCATTAATTCTAACAGTTTTATAAACCCTTGTAAAAATTCAATATAGTTGACATTAATTCTCATTTTCAACATCTCAACCAAGTCTACGTCATACCCTGGACCCAAATTCCCTCTAATAATTTTTCCTTAGGCAAAAAGTAAGCATTTCACAAAACCTACAATTTTTTACCTATCTACATCATATGTAGCAGACTAGTCAAGTTAAGCATCAATAGAATTTTGCATCTCCTGTTTTAAGCACATAAAAATTATTTATACTATCAAACATACAAGCTCTATGAGACATTTTATCAAACACCTAAAATGCATTGTAAACTACTAGAAAAATCAACAAGCTCTACTATTAAAATCCATTGCAATTAAAAACTAACTTAAAAAGAACATGTAAATCATGCTATGTACACAATAAACAAAAACAAAAAATCATAACCTTAGACATATACTACAATAAGTTCATCGTATTGACAATTCTAGGGTTTACTACAATTGTTGAAATCTAAAGAAGTGCATCAAGATTGCTACTTTTTAGGTGTTAAAAATCACATAACTTGTGTGTTTTTTTTTTTGGGTGGGGGGTGTTAAAATTTGATGAAATAATGGAGATTTTAGAGTTGGAGATCACATCCTACAAAGGTTAAGTCAAGAGAGTTTGAGAGAGTACAAGTATGCATTTTTCAAATACATGTATGCCATTTAAGCAGTTTGTTTATGAAAATATATATGTGAGGATATCTCAAA
Source organism: Lumnitzera racemosa (assembly GCA_024138005.1). Lineage (NCBI taxonomy): Eukaryota > Viridiplantae > Streptophyta > Magnoliopsida > Myrtales > Combretaceae > Lumnitzera > Lumnitzera racemosa. Next base: position 30,268,591 of record JAMXBC010000010.1, read on the forward strand.
CATCGACACTATGGCAAGTATACTGCCTAATCCTTCTTATAGTGCCTATGTACTTTTTGATACTAGTGTCCCACATTCTTGCATATCTAAAACTTTCATGCTTGCATATGAAGTGTATTCTATGCCATTAGATGAGAATCTAGTTGTGAATATACCTTTAGGTAGCTAAGCAACCTTAAATCAGGTTTGCAAGGGTATTCTGTTAGCAAATCTTTTAGAGATGTCGGATTTTGATATAATCCTAAGAGTTGATTGGCTATTGAAGCACTCTTCCACCATAAACTACTATAATATGGTAGAACTTTTCGAATATAAGATTAAGCATTTTGACGTACTTGGTTTCCTACATTTGAGTTATGGGAAAGTTCTTCTTTGGTAACCCTTAATGCAGAATCAAGTTAGGCACAACATTAAAGTTAGAGCATGTACTAAAGGTGCTAGAGTTTCTTCAAAAGACTTACCTAGTTTACCATTAGACAAAGAGATTGAGTTTTGTACACATTTGATTATAAGTACTGCCTTAGAAGACAATTTAATCACAATAATATATGTTAACCACATAGATGTGACTCAATAATAATCAATACACAAACTAATCTCTACTTTGATTTTATGTGTGAAACGGAATATTAGGATTATTCACTACAACCTTTGCTTAAGGGTTGATAAGATTAAGGATTTGAGAGCAAAGACTCATAAATAAGGTTAAAGGTATATTCTTCATTCAATGATGATTTTAGCTGCTTACATAAAAGTTATTTATGGTAAGTCCTTTAGTACAAAGGCTAAAATAAGAAAAGTAATTGTAATACAATCTAAAAGGGTAAATTACATAAAGCTAGTACTATCTTAAAACGATAAAATAGTAAGAAGGTGCAAAAAGAATAATCTAGAAGCTATCATTGTCAGCTAACGTACATAATGCGAAATGAGGTGTAGTTGGAGGTGTTACTGTGCAAAAGGACAAAATTGGAGCAAGCTAAGCTACGTTAATGAGGTTGGCTTAGCAGATAACAAGTCAACCACTAGGTAGAGCAAGCAGGCTTGGATGTAAGATTGGCTAACCTGATTAGTTGGACATAAAAGATTAAGTTAGTTGGAGTGTGGTTAGGTCGGTAAGAAGATATTTGGTTAAAGCTCCCAAGCTTAGTCATGAATTAAGTGGATATTATGCATGTCCTAGTAAGTGATAAGGACTATGGAATAAGAAGAGATCCTTGTTTATGGCTGGCTATTCAGCTAGGATTTTGTGCATGAGGTTCTAGTGTCCATGTGTTTGGGCTTGGAGATTGAGTTAAGGACATAGTTCTCATCGTTTCCCCAAGATTGTTATGGATTTTTTTGCTAAGAATCAACCCTACAGACCCCTTGCACGTGCTTGAGCTAGGCATTAGAGTGCATGGTACGCTGGATCCTTTCCCTCTACCCAAGCCTTGAAGAGTTAACTCTGCTATGTTGACCTAATCTATCCCACTACCCGACCTTCGACCTAGCAATCATGACTCTATCTCAACTCCTAACCATGTTTAATCACTCAAATAGCTTAGCTAACTTGACCAACAACTTGTTTAAGTAGCTTTCGAGCCTTTCTCTTCAAAAGCCCTTCTATTTGAGTACCTACTAACCTATGCTTAGATCACCTAATTACAAAGCTACATAAGATAGAAGCCTATACAAAACAACAGTCGACCTAACTTTAGTTCACCCATAACCACTTCACCTAAGCTTAAGTCTATCTTAAACAACTTGGTCAGTCTAACCATTAGCTCATCCGAGATACTTACATATTGCCTATGTCAAGTGTCGACCTGTCTGGATACCTCACTAAGCTTCTTCCAGACCTTATGCAATTCATTATGCACACCAAATCCTTGTCAAAATAGCAAGTGTTACTTATCTCTAACGTTTGTACTATTACAATAGTTGCAAGAATATTCCTTTATTATTTTATATGGATTTTCCCCTTTGATGTACAATTTTTCTATTTTACTCTTTTAAGATAGTTGCCCCATTTCATAATTAATGATCATTGTGATTTATCTTAGAATGGTTAGGTATAAATACCTACATTTTAGTTAGCCGTAACCATCTTCATCATTGATATCGAATACATATTTTTCCTCTTCTATAACTTGTTCTTGCCCCTTATAAGTTCATTTTACATTTCACTTTTATTAACACCTTTAGCAAAGATTGGGGCGAGTAACACATGTTGCTAAGCTTGTGCGTCATATCAAGCTTAGCTATTCGATTTGTGCAAGACCCATGGTACATCTTATCTACTAGTTTGTATGCGAGTTTCCTAAACCCTTGTTGACTTTCACGTGTTTCTCGATCCATATGTTAGATTTAACCCACTACGATATTGTTAGTCTTTGTCTACTCTTTAGGTAGCATATCATTTGTCCTTAAATCTAGAGGGTCCTCATCTAACTCAATTGTCTTCAAAGTTGTGGGGAGTCAAGTCAACTACATTGGACACGGTAGAGACATCATAAACTTTAGGTAACTCGATACTGTAGGTGTTGTTGTTGATTCTTTTAGAGAATTTAGAAGGGACCGTTTGCTCTAAGTGATAGATTATTTTTCCTTTAGTTAGTATACCTATTTATTGAGATGGATCCAAATTAGGTTACTAAGTTTGAAGAGTACTACCTTTCTCCCTTGGTTTCCTTGCTAATGTTGGTTGGTGATTGTTTTGGCAATTTGGTCAATGACCTTCTAGTGTAGTTGTTAGATATCTTGAACTTAATCAACACCACTTAAATTCACTTATGTTAAGGCTAATACATCTATAAAGTCTACGGGAATGGTTGAGTTATGATAGGAATCAACCTTTTGGACCGATCACATGAAGCCAAGCTAGAGGACTCTAAGGACTCACTTGAAGAATATTAGCTTGAAACCCTATTCGAGATGGAGATTCTTATCTTGATTTCTGTGTTTCCCTTTTTTGCCGACCTAACTGCTAAGCCTTCACATATGCCAGACTTACTAATAGTTGTGCTATAGTAGAATATCCAAGTAGATAGTCTCAAGACTATCCCAGCCGAGCTCTCAAACTGACAACAAATGTTGGACCTTAACCTTAGTTGACTACTCTGTAGCAAGACTGACTAGGCCTTAACCTGATCTAAATTAGGTCAACCTTTAACTGAAGATTCTCTCTATTCTCCTTGTACCATATTTTTTACATCTAGCCATTAATCGATACGTATCTTGTAGTATAATATTCCAAAAGGATTCTTACTTTTCTATACGAAATATTCTTTATCTCTTTTGCTCTTTTTAATATTACTCTTTTTAGTATGCTTTATATAACTTAATTGTAAAAATACCTTTTTATCTTTACTTACATGTAAAGTAACCCCAATGAATGGGTATATAAACCCTCACTTAATTGTACGTAAGAGATCAATGATCAACATAAAAAATTTATTCAAGTTTTCTTCGAGCAACCCTAATATTCTTATTACCCTTTAACTTTTATTTATTCCCTTTAACAAGGAGTAGTAGTGAGTGACATTTTAGTTTAGATCGGTGGATCATATATGGCGGATTATAGGCCGAGTAGAATAGATTGATGTGTCATATCTAGTTGATAGCTAACTAGACTTTGCAAGCTTTTCTTTCATTTCTTTTCAGTTCATTTTATTGTGGTGTTTCTCCATGTATTCGACTTCGAAGATACATTAAGTTTTGACCATACACAACTTAAAATGGGAACTTATAAATTTGAGCGAACTCTACAATAAGTGAACAAAGGTTACAGTTGGAAAGGTTCCTATAAACGTCTAAGTAGAACTCTAAGAATTTGGTTAACTATCTTAGTTTATCTATCTATTTGGGGATAGCTTATGATGTTAAACATGAGCTTCGTGATTGGCTTTCTCCATACTGTCTTCCAAAAATAGTTGAGGAACTTAATGCCTTGATATGAAACAATGCTATAGGGAATGATATGCAAATTGATAATCTCCTATAAGAAAAGTTTAGCAATATATAAGGCATCATCAATTTTACGGCATGGGATGAAGTGAGACATTTTATTAAATTGGTCAACAACCACTAAAATGCGCTCTTTTCCTCTTGAAGTTCAAGTTAATTTGAGAACAAAATCCATATTCAGATCCTCTAGCGTTTTCATCAAAATAGGTAGGGACGAGTATTCCATTAAAGGCTATTTCCTCCCTTTAGCCTACTTGCAAATAACATATCTTTTCAACAGTTTATGCACATCTTTCATCATGTCAAGCCAATAAGAGCGCTCCTTCAATTGCTCATATGTCCTTATTTCTCCAAAGTATTTAAATAATCCTCTATTGTGAGCTTCCCTACCAAGTAACTCTCTTATAGAATGGTTCAAATACACAATCTTCCTTCTTGGAACATATATCCGCCTTCCATGTAATACCTATTGATAACAATCCCATTGTTGCAATTGGTTATAATGGGGCTAAAGTGAGTGTATTAAGGATATTGATTGGTAATGAGTGTAAATCTTAATAGCTTAGTTTATAATATGGTGATTGGAGTATACCGATATGAATAGGCATTAGCAACAACATCGACATTTTCTATCTTATGCTTGATGGCATGGGAGAATCTTTATAAGAATTCTATCTATTTGGCTTGTCTTCATCAAAGTTTCTGCAAACCTCTTAGGTGCCTTAAGGACTTATCATTAGAATCTTTGTAGGAATTCTATCTGCTTATGTAAAGTGTAAGAACTTGAATTAGCAAGTAGATCTCTTTCTCATACGTTGAGTAGTTCAAGGTAGTTTTATTAAGCTTTTCGTTGTGATATGTGATAAGTCTCTTCTCATTCATCAACATTGCTCTTATTCCTACACCTGATGCATTATATTCCAGCTAGAAAGTTTTGTCGAAGTAGAGTAAAACTATTAGTAAGGCCATGGTCAGTTTCTCCTTAATCTCTTCAAAGCTTTTTTGAGCTCTTTCTCCCTTTTTGAACTTAACACTCTTCTTAGTCAGCTTAGCAAGGGGGTTTACAATGGTATTGACGTTGCAAATGAACCTTTGGTTAAAGGATGCTAGACAATAAAAACTCTTCACATCAATTGTGCTTTATGGGGTTAGCCAATCAAATATGGCCCTCACTTTCTTCCTGTCAACTCTCTCACCATCCCTAAAAACAACAAACCTTAAGAAAACCACTTCATCGTGAACACTTGTTAAGGTTATCAAACAACTATTCAACTTAGATAAAAACTAATCTCATGTTCTCATCATGGCTGTGTAAGGTGAGGATATGCACCAATATATCATCAAAATGAACCATAAAACATTTTCCAATCAACTCTAACAGCACATGACTTATAAGTTACATGAAATTACTCAGCGCATTAGACAAATCAAAGGGCATGACTAGCCACTCATAGAGACCATATCGCATTTTAAACGAAGTCATCCACTTATCTTCTAATCTCATCTTGACTTGGTGACACTTACTCTTTAGGTCTTTCTTAGAAAAGATCAAAGCACCATATAACTCATCTAACTTGTTATCAAGCCTTGATATTGGGTATTGGTACTTCATAATAATAGTGATCTTATTGATAGCTCAATTATTGATGCATGTGCAAAGATCCATCTTTCGTAGGGATGAGTAGAGCTGTCGCTATACAGAGGTTGATACTCTCCCTAATATACCCCTTCTCTATCAACTCATCTACTTACCTCCTTAGATCACTTGCTTACTGAAGATTCATCATGTAGGCAAGCTTATTAAGTAAAGCAACATCTAGTCACAAATCTATACGACATTCAATTTGTCAAAATGGGGATAATCTCTTTAGTAGTCAATTAGGGAAAAGATCCTTGAACTCGTTGAACAATTTCCAAGATCCTCTAGTAGTATTACCTAGGTCCTTATCTCTAATAACCGTCTTACTAATGGTAATATTGGTACATTCTACCTTAAATTCCAAGGCTACTTCACTTTTGGTGAGGATTAGAGGACTTTTGAGCTCAGTTGAGCTGTAATTAGGTTTCACTGACTTATCTTGGTGTCATAGGTTATAGTATGGCTGATAGGAATCAACCCCTTAGACCGATCACGCACAGCCGAACTAGAGGACTCTAAGGACTCGTTCAGAGGATTTTAGCTTTAGGCTATAGCCGAGACGGGGATTCCGACCTTAAGTTAATCTCCAACCAACCTAACTATCAGATCCTCACATGCGTCAGATTCGCCCCTATTCAGTAGCAACAGTTTACTCTAAGAGACAGCCTAAGAATAGTCGAGGCAAGCTCCCGATCCGACCACATGCATCCGACCTCGAAGCAAGCTAACTTCTTTTTAGAACTAATTGGTCCCCGACTTGAATTAAATCGAGCTCACCATTGACTATAACACCCTCCTGTATCCGCCTACTTTATAACATATTCCTAACGACCAGCCATCAAGCGATACATGTCTTTTGACATAATATTCCAAAATAATTCTTTCTTTCCGTACCGAATATTCTTTGTCTCTTTTACCCCTTTTAGTATGTTTTATGTAGTCTGAGTATAAAATACCCTTTTTGTTTTTTCATACATATAAAGTAACCCTAGTAGACAGGTATATAAGCCTCCACTTTCTTGTACCCAAGCATCGAATTTTCAATACAGAATTATTCACCTGAGCAACCTTAGTGTTTTCTTAACTCTTATCTATTCTTTTTAGCAAGGAGTAGTGGCGAATGACCCTTCAGTTTAAACCAGTATGTTACATCCGATAGATTGTAGGCCGAGTAAGATCAAGTGGTGCATCATATCCATTCAGTAACTGCCTGAACTTTGTTAACCTTTTTCCCCATTTTTTTTTGTTTGTTTTATTGTGGTGTCTCTCCGTGTATTCAACCCCAGAGACACATTAATAGCCTTCTAATTATCCTATGTAAATGCACAGGTATTTCTATATCGATTATAGATAACTCTTCCACTGAACAACTAAGGCCATCTAAGTAACAAGTGTCATACATATATAGGTAAGACATCACAAGGACCTTGTCTTGATACCGATCTCCTATAGTTGTTGACATCTTTATTTGTTGGGTCACATGTAATACACTATACTCATTTAACAAATATAGCTTACAGGGCTTGGGATGCTTAGTGGTCGGCAATCAAAGTTGTCACACCAAAGATGTTACGACAACATTAATATATCTTCCTCTATCAATAATGAGTACGCATTACTGTTTCTTCACCATATAAGTTATACGAAACAAATTCTCCTATTACTCATCTTTTCACGAAGGTGAATTGCTTAATGCCTTCCTTAGCAATAGGCTAAGGAATAGACCCTACTCAGCATATACTACTGCCTCTTCATCTTTGTATAAGGTCTCAAGTTTCTTTTCTTCAATCAAATCCTTATCTACCTTGTTCTCATTAGCATTACCCACTTGTACTGTAGGCATATATCCTTTTAATACCATGACTCTCCTATTTAGGCATTAAGCTACCATATGTCTAAACCTTAGACTTTTCAAACATTTAATTTGGCCAATTTTCAACTTAAAGTTTAGCCTTGTTCCATATTCTATATTCCTTCACTTTTGATGGTCTTGCTTTTTAATCTCCCTTTCATTGAACTTTCCTAACTCTTTATTCATTTCTTTTGCTCAGTAAAGCAGCATAACCAAGCTTTGTTGAGTTCGATAAGGATTGCAATGCCTTTGCTTATTTGATAAGAATTAGGCTACTAGGCCTTTAACCCACAATTGAGCCTGAGGACTAAAGGGATTACTGAGGCGAATCCTCTTACTCTAGTCAACTCCTACCAAAGCTGAGTTACTCTTTGTTGCCGATCAACTCTCTGTGCCATGTTGAGTGACTTCACATCTCTAAAAAATTACGTGCTGATTAGAGGAATGCCTTAACAATAGCCAAACTTCGTACACTAGTTTAGTCTTGTCCGACCCAAACACTTGTTCGACATCATTACTACTGAAAGGCCGAAAGACCTATCCTACATGAATACTCAACCACTGCTATTCAAATAAGCCTATGCCTGCTTGGCGGCCTAAATAGATCGTACTGTTTTTTTTTTTTTTTTTTTTTTGCATCTTCCAATGACGTCACTAATGCATCGTTGGTATGTATCCAAGACCACATAAAGAATCTACTATACTAATATTATTATTCTTAAATATTTATTTTTATCTTCTTTCTACATTACTTCTTTAGGACAATACCCTTTTTTATCTTTTCTATTTTAGGCAAGTTGTCCTAATTTTTCGGGTATAAATACCCCCTATACATGTAGCGAAAAACATCAGATTATCATTAATACTTCTTGTTTACTCTTATTTCATTCTTATTCTAACCCTTAAGTAAGGTTAGGTGGCGAGTAACCTTATCGGACTAATTCGTATGTCATATCAAGCTATACTATGAGTCCTCAAAAATTCTATTGGTGCATTACATCATTTGGAGCTATTTATAGGTTTTGCTTACTTTTCCCTCATTTTTTTCCATTATGTGCATTTCCTATCACCATTTTCGAGCTTTCGATAAACTTGGACCCATCCCTATAGTCGGTCTTATTTGGTCTCGGCTACGATACGCATTATTCTTTACCTTCTAAGTGAGGTGAATTACTTCATCTAAAGTGTTGATATGGTAGAGCTCAACTACATAGGTAATCTCATATTTTAGCCTGTACACGAATTGTAAAATGTTTTGCTCTATTGGCTCTTCTACTTCATACCTAACTATCATCATTTGAATTTCCTTAAAATAGTCATCTACATGCATTTCGCCTTATCTTAAGATTTGCGGCTTCTTAAATTTCTCCTATATATGATATTATGGAATGAACCTCTTCCTTATGATGTGTTTCATCTCAATCCAAGTTCATACCTCATGCTTTCCATACTTCCATAAGCATGCTTAATCTTAGAGTTTGGATAAACTCTAGGCCATTACACCAAAGATGTCTTAATGATTAGAGTTTTATCACTTTCTATTTAAAGGGATATTATGATGTACTTACTTTATAGAACTAATGTCCTCATTAATTTCATTATACAAGTCCAGAACCACCAGGTAGGGATGACTCTAGAGTTACTCTCTTGCAAGCTTAAGAGATATCTCTAAACCACAATACTTTGCCTTATATGACATTTAGCTCCCCCATTTTTAGTTGGTGACCTGCTCTGATACCATAAGTAACTACATTATTGGACCTCCTTTAACCAAAGTATTGTCTACTCTACCGTCATATGCTATAAAATTATGTTCTGCCCATTTGTTAATCTAAGAGTTGAGTTAACATTTCTTCTTCTCTCAAGGGCATTACTCTCATAATCTATTGCACCTTCATGAACATTGGGATTTAGCATTCTTATAGCTCTTCAATTGAGGTCTTCACAAACACCACAATACTCAAAACACCAACAATACCTAATACCAATATCATTCACAAACACAAACAACACACATACTAACAACAATACATACATATCATCACTTCCGTAATTGAAACCTTTGCTTTGATACAAAAAGATGATGTGCTTAGAAGAATAATTAGTTGATAATCAGTTTCAAGCATGAACGTATGAGGTGGGTCCTTTTGAAGTCATGTTTCACTCGATAATCTCAACATTAACTTGCTTCTAGGTGATACAATCAACTATGCTAGTTATCCTCATACTCGCCAATGCAATTGGTAAGCTATTAATTTTCTTTATCCCTAACTAAGTCACCAAAATGTAGAAGGGGGGAATCTAGTAAATGTGGTCACATGCATATGGTGTGAACCTCAATTTTTATGTCACCTCATATGAGTAGCAGATAGCTAATATATGGAGGTATAATTTAAAGAGAGTGGTAAGGAGATTAAGTTAGCATTTTTAAGGGCTTGAATACAACATATGGAGGAGTTTCAAAGCATCGATCCTACTATTTTTTAGGTGAAGGGACTTGTTCTTTGTTTAAACCTTTTTCAATCTTAAGTGTGAAAGCTTGACTATGTGACATTTTCTTTGAACTCTAAATCCCTTCTAATGAGGAGGAGTTCTTCAGTATTTATGGAGTTTGGCCATCTACAATGTCCATCAAATTGCAACAATGTTTGACGATTGAGATAAGTTCTCTTCTTTATGGATCCTTTTTATAAGCTTCTTTGATTGTTTGAGCTTAATTGAAAAAGACTAAGAGTGAAAGAACTAGTCCAATGATCTATATTCTAATACTATAATGCCAAATCTCTTCAATCATCTAAAGTCATTGACCATAATCCTTAAGCCCTATCATTAATTCGAAGTGTGAAGCTCAAGTTAGCTTTAAGCACAAAAATCCCATAAATTATTTTAGCCTTATATGAAATAAAACTTGTTCATTCTTCCATACAATTTTAGTAATTATCATTTTTATTTGCTTTACTGCTAAGATATTTATATAACATAAAGAAATTGATTTTAATAAATAATTTTACTATGGCAATTTTATTTAAGAAAAAAATCTATTTGATATGGTTAATAATAAATAACAAAATTATAACAAGATTGCAAATAAAAGAAATAATTTCTTTAATTAATATAAATAAAATAAATTATAGTAATGAAAATAAGTAATAATTATAAATACTCATAAGATGGTTGATCTAATAAATTAAAATAAAGAAATTCTAGAAGGTATAAAAGTACTTATTCAATTTGAAAATAGCTTGAGTGCAATTATAGTCAAAGTTAAAAATTAAATCATAAATACAAAATCACATTTTAATTATAAAGCAACACATCATAATTTTTTTTTTTTTTTTGGATATGTCATAAGTAATTTTAAAATATTTTCTTCATTGAATTTAAAAATTGCTTATTAATTTTGAAAGACTCCAAAAAATAAAAATGAAAGGAGGGTTAGATAAGTAATTGTATCAATTAATCTTTTTCTATTGGTATGAAGCCAACTTTAGTTTCTTTACTCATACAAAACCTTAGAACAAGTCGGTGCTTCTCTCTCCCTCTCTCTTAAACCATAGCATCGATCTCTCTCTCCTTAAGGTATTTGCATGTGCATGTCTAGTTATATCAATGTGTGAACTCAACTAAAAGCATTTTACTTATTAATCTAAGTCCAATAAGCTTTCTAATAGAAAGTTTTATTATTTGGATTCAAGGAAATCAAGAAAGTAGTATGTCGCAAAGTTTTGGAGGTATAATTACAAAAGGGTAAGTTAAAGAATCTTTGAATTTATAAGAAGATTTCCATAGATTCATTATTATTATTCTTTTTTTTTTTATGTTAATGAAAGGAGAAGTTAAAGAAGGATATTATGGTTGAAATGCCTTAATAGTGAATAGCATATGTATAACAGTAATTTTGGTCTTTAGTTCTCTTTAAATTGCTAGACTTAGTCTTATTTTCTTACATGAAATTCCCTAATAAATAAATGAAAGTCAAGGCATAATAGTAATTTTTGTCCCTAATTCTCTTCAAAACGTTAAACCTAATATCATTCTCTTGCAAATTCAGAAAACCTTTAGAGGAAAACTTAGTTCCCTCCTCTTTTTCTACATCATTGCAACCTTTCCCTAGATTTGAAGAGCCATTGCTCTTTCAGCCTTTTCTTTAATTGAAATAAGCGATTTTCCTTATCTTGTTTTGGATATCTTAGTCTTGACAAACTAAGGTAATATCTCTTCTAAACAATTCTTTAGAAGTTGCTATTCATAGAAGCAATCAACAAATCTTAAGTAAGAATTCACTAATAATGTAATAGAATTGTAGAAATGGCAATCTTAAGGAATTTTAGGAAGATGCAATGAAAAATCTAGCCCTAAGTTGCATTTTTGTGAAAGGAGGTTTTAATGAGGCTTTTCAATTAGAAAAACTCATTCAAAAACATCTATTTAGTGTTAAGTTTCTTTATTGTGATTTAGGGTAAGTAAATCCTAATCCTATCTTCTTTTTAAAGTTTAATCTTATAGGAATCAGATTCGTTATCAATTTAGAAAAAAATTAAGAACATGGATTGAGATTGAAATATTAGAAGTGATGAATAAATGAGGATTATGTTATAATTATGATTGAACTCATGGCTAAAGAATCAAATAAATGGAAATCTAAAAGGTCTAACGTCAGAAATTGATTTGAGTTATCGAAGGATCCATGAAAAAGATGAAAAGGAGCTAAATTTTAATCTATAGTTTGATCTAAGAAGAAGCTAAAGTGTGGAAAATAACTATCAAGCCTAAGACATCCAAATCTTGAATAAATTAGGCATTGATCTATGTTATCTATTGAATTATTGTTGTTGAATATATTCTTTAATATTACTTAGGTCTTGAGTAAATTCTATATACATAGCCATTATTATATGATACATATGTGTCATAAGGTATTACAAATGGATCAATAAATATGAAACTTTGATATTGCAAGTGTTGATTGTGTTTTCTAAACACCTACAATAGATGATAGATTTCTACTCAATCATATATATGTAACACTAATTATGGCTTTTGGCTTAACCCCATATATGTAATGTAGAGAGTGGGCTAAGGCTTGGTCATTTTTTGTAATGTAGAAGATGCATTTTGGTTCTGTCATGTTAGTGAAACTGAAATTTGAGTTATTTTGAACTTTGGCTAACAAAGTTATTATGAATCTCCTAAATATATACATCAAATGAACTTATATGTTGCATTAATAATCTATAGCCTTGTATGTAATTAACATATGATTATGTGTGTGTAATAATTATGTATTGACTTTCATATGACTTGACCCAATTGAGGTTTATATTTCAAGTGATGATATTTATGATAATCTATAATGATGAGTTAGGATTCGACTTTTCACAAGGGCAAGAGATAAGGTTTGATTTAATTAATGTAGATCAACCATTATAACTATTATTAGTTGATTAGCAAACATTATCTATTAGGTTCTTTTAATGAAAGTTCTTTCCAAACAAATATGAAGGTTCCACTTGATTATTTGATGTTAAAACTTAAAGAGATACTAGAGAATTTTGTAAAAGTTATTTTATAGATTTTAGTAGGTATTTAAGCCTTAATATACTTTATAAATGACATAAGTATGTGTTAGAGTTGTTGCCTCCCATACTTAGGGTGTAATAGTGGTGATCGCTAAAAGAATTTATGTCATGTTTGGTATGGTAGAATGGTTTGAAACGGAATGGATTAGAATGAAATTAAGACCAAAATATTAATTCATTTCTATGTTTGGAAATTTTTATGGAATTGAATTGAATGCAATGTATACATAGTCATATTTGTCTAAAATACCCTTAATTTTTAGATGTCATAATTAGATTAAAGGTTAAATAAGCAATTTTAATTAATATCAATTAATGCAAATGGAAGGAATAGTAATTGTGCCTTCTAAAGATAGAATTGCGAGCACTTCTCAAGGGATCGTAATTCTACCTTTTAAAAGCATTGTCAAATATGGGAAAGGGAATGAAACATAGAATCGTAATTCTGTTTTGGTTCCATTCCTACCGAACATAATATTAGGATTGCTATTATTTCCCTACTAAAGAATTTTTGTTATACTTGTCAAAAAATAAGTTTATCAACATCCATTAAATTATATATTTCTAATAAAAACAATGTGAAACAACTTGTTGGGTGTGAAATCATGAATTGGTGAAATAGATGCCTATATGCATTAAGCATAAGTTTAGTTACGAGTTATGGATTTCCTTGACCAGTTGTAAACAAACCTAAAAACTAATAAAAAATGAAAGTCTTATAGAATTATATGCAATGAGTAATTTAGAGTGGTAGAATTTGGAAACCCTTTTAATCAAATTTAGATATTTTCAATTAAGAACAATTTAAGTTAGATTTTGGGATTGGGAATTTGCCTTAGAAAACCTTAGGCAAAATTTATAAGTAAGAAATTTAGACAAATTACTATAAGTTTAAGAGAAGTGGTTGGCTAATTGGTCAATCTAAGAAGGTGAATTGATTGAGTCTGTCTTATGGTTGATTGAGTTTAGAAAACTAAGTTAACTATGAGCGAGTTTATGTTAACCTAGTTTAGCACGAAGTAAACTAGGCTAACCCATTTTAAAGCTCAATTGATCTATTTGAGTAAAATTTTTTTCTAGGTAAGGGATTTGGGCAAAATAGTGTTTTAAACATAATAACAATAATTTTTTAGTATAAATAAGTTATTGATTGATTATGTATTGTATACTTCTAGAGATTTCATGAAATTTAGGGTCATTTCCAATTAGTAAGTGATACCTAGGTTTGTAAACCATAGATACATGTTGTATGTAAGATTAGTAGTTTGTTATTGTGTTGGATCTAAATAGGTTTATGTTTAAAAGTTCTAACTTGTAACATAACCCAATTATGAATCACGTATAAAAACCTAAACCATAATTGAACTTATTCAATATATGTGTTTCGTGCTCAAGTTAGACTCATCAACTAAAACATCTAAAAGAGATTAACTTAGAGTTATATTGTATATTAAAATAATCGAAATAAAAGTCTTCATAACATTAAAGTCTAGAAAACTATTACTTAAACTTTTAACTATAATATATTATAATATTACAAGCAAAAATCTTAAGCAATCTAAACTTAATTAACCATAACCAAGTAATAACTCATTTCCTACATTGCATCAATTTAAGTCAAGTCATGACCTAATATGATATTAATGCTAATATTCAAATTAATCACACACTTTGATAGCTCTTTAACATGGATTGTTAAAGTGTTAATAGTTTTTCATCCTTTGAATCTTCTTCTAGTATCTATTTCATTAAAGCACAATAGGTATGCTAAGAGATTATTAAGATCCAAAAAGTACTTGTAAATCATATAAATTTATCTGTATGATAATGTGCATTTGCATAAGGCATGTTTGAATATCTCAAACACTAAAATTTTTTAATGTGTAAGAAGATGATATTAGCATGTTAAAAGAAATATATTTAATATTATGGAAAAGATAAAATCAACTTCCAACAAGGATATTAAAGATGAAGAGATCACTCAAAAATTAATTTGAATATTATGTCAAAGAGGAGATCGTAGTGCAATCGCTTATAAAACCCGATCATTGTACAAGCCATGAACATGGGATTTTACAAATAATGTTAACTCCTTATTGTAAGCAAGACTATTGAAGCCCTTGAATTTCCACTTTGAAACATCACTGTTTAAAGCCTAAAACTAAAATAAAGATATAAAGTAAGGCACCAAAGTTATCAATTCTATAAGATCTCTATTAAATATAGGTTACGACTCAATGTAATAGCTTCAAGAAAAATTTAACAATCATATTCTAAAATGGATTTAGTGGATTCACAAATGGGGTTAATGGATGGACCTCATCTCAGATACATTTATAAACAGATTCAAACAAATCTGACCTATTTATTATTTATATCAAGTTTCTTCAACACAAACTCATTTATAATCATATCGTGTCATGTCTAGGTTGGCAAGGTCTATTTTGGAAAGGTCTATTTCAAATTTTCCGACTTAATTCTATGTGTATATAGGGGTAGTGTAGACACCTAATTTTTGCCCTTCTGTACTCCTAATTTTTATTTTTACAAAAAAAGAGTCCTAATTCAAAAAATAGAAATAAAAATAAATATTTGAAAAAAATGATGAAAATAAAAAAATGAATGAAAAAAAGAAAAAATATATAAAGATTTTTATTGGAAGAAAATTATTTTAGAGTCAATTGTTTTAGTTTAACTTAGTTCAAAAATTTTATTTTAGGGAATCGGATAGTTTAAATATAATTTAATTGTAATAAATGTTAAGACACAGGCCAACGGCCTAACGGATAAGTAGCGGAGTATTTGGGATGGATTTAATTGGAAGTCTTGGATTTGAGTCTTAGTAGGCACCCATGTCAGCAATCCCGAATACACCGACTTCGACCGATCATCCTCATTCAAATACGCAGTTACTGCCGAAGTCCAGAATCCAAGCTTCACAATTTTGCAAGTTTGCTAACTCACAATTTGACCACATATCCTCAATCCGATCGAAGTCGAAGTCCAGAATCTGAGCTTCACAATTTTGCAAGTCTGCTAACTAGCTCTCATCCGAGTCGCAACAACATATCGGCATATATATCCAACACTGCAACAGCAGTGTCCGCTGTACATCCTTCATCGCCACAAGTCCGGTTCGATCTTGTTTTATTTATTTATTATATTATGTTATGTTATTATATGATGTATATATAAATATGTGCATAGAATAGTATATATTTAGTATTACTTTCCTAATATTACTTAGATTAGATAAACGTTTAAGTAAATAATTGTTTAATAGTAGTCATTTAAATAGAGATGTGAATATTAGTTTAAGAATCGTTAACATTAGTTTTTATTATATATAGATCTGTATATTTTACTAGTCAAATATAATATAATGTGTGAGTATATTGATATAGGGGTTTTAGTGTTAGTTTTCACGTAAACATAGTATATGGAATTATTTTATTTTATTAGTTCGTTATATATATTAGTTTAAGTTTGGCATTGCGTTATTTTAAAATTTCTCATTTAGAAAAGTTATTTTCTTTTTAGAAAAAATAATAAAAATCTTTTTTTTTTTAATTTTAGGGCTTTTAGCGAAATTTTTTTATAAAACAATAACATATAAGAATTAGGACCCTTTTTGTAAAAAAAAAAGAACAATTACACATTTGTTAAAAACACGCTTAAACCCACCCCTCAGACCAATTCTATAGTTGCGCATGATAGGACTGGGGATCCAATCTGTTCCCTTTCATCAGCTTTGCGTGCTTTGCTTTGCAGGTACGTAATAGTGGTTTTTAATTATTGTCTATAGGTTGTTTTATTTATTTATTTTTATCTCACTTAGTATGTGCATAGTTATTTTTAAAACTTGTACTAATTTTTTTTTTATTTTATTATTTTATTTTTATCACGTCTTTAATTGCTAGTAATTAGTTATAGCATTAGTGTCTAGTGAACATATGTTAAGTTAGTTTTAGTTTATTTATTTTTTATTATTTTTTTTTAGATTTCATGTTTTCAAAATGATATTTTTATAAAATCTCATATTTTACAAAATCTTGTTCTTTACATATTGTATTAATTTAGAAAAATTGCATTAGGCATGTTAGGTTTTTCTAAATAAAAAATCTGATGTTCATAAAATAAAAAAAAAATCTTTAATTGACATCTTTTGTATGGTTAGACATCTTTTCCATAGTTTAGGTTTGTTTTTCACAGTTTAGATGTCTTTTTTATAGTTTAGATGTCTTTTCCATATGATTCAGACATCTTTTCTATAATTTAGATTTTTTTCTGTAGTTTAAAAATATTTTTCATAGTTTATATATCTTTTTTATGATTAAGGCATCTTTTCTATGATTAGGAAATTTTTTCTTTCTTTCTTTTTATGTTTTAAGTATCTTTTCTATATAAAAGTTTCATTATGTAGAACATTGCATATTTCATAA
This sequence comes from Lumnitzera racemosa, assembly GCA_024138005.1. Taxonomy (NCBI): domain Eukaryota; kingdom Viridiplantae; phylum Streptophyta; class Magnoliopsida; order Myrtales; family Combretaceae; genus Lumnitzera; species Lumnitzera racemosa. The sequence continues at coordinate 30,286,051 of JAMXBC010000010.1, forward strand.
AATCTTTAGGGTTTTTCTTGAAAATAAAAAAAAAATTATCACTTAGTTATTTTTAAATAAAAATTTTACATTGGGACTTTTCAAAAATTAGGTTTTTAGTTTTTTTTTTTTTATAATTAGGAATAAAAATTAGGCTTCTAGGGACTTTTCTTAATAAAAATAAAATGATTAATAAAAACGTAAATTCAACCAATTATTTCTTTTATAAAAAGAACCAACACATTAAAGTTTTCGAAAAGAACTACGATCGTTTGATCCCGACTAGCGGGTACGTAGGCACCTTCGGGGCGACGATAAAATCCGTAAAAACTTAGGTTCTTTTTTCTTTTGATTTTATTTATTTATTTTTTATTTTTTTAAATATTACAATTAGAAGAATAATCCTAATTTCGGTAAATAGATAGTGGTACTCGTTAAGCGTTTAATAGGTTAGCTCCCGAACTTGGAACCCTCTGGTTCTTCATTTAAAATTGAAATCAAAGACCGGTAGTCAAATCGTAATCAATCCACCCAATTGGTTACGGTTTCTTTTTTTTTTCTCGACTTCAGTCGGATGACAGCTCCAAAAATTATTTTCAATAAAAAACTGAAATTTCTCAATTTTTTTAGTCGATGATTAATATTAAATGGGTTAGGGTTTAGTATTAATCAGAAAATCAGAAAATAATTTTAAATAGAAAATCGAAAAATCAGGCTCAACAAGTAGCAAAATAAATCTAATAAATATTTAGCTTCTAATTAATTTATTGGTTGTTGGTGTAAATGATACAAACCTATACACGAGCTATTTGAGTAGTTCTTGAGTTGAGTTTGAACTTTGTCGTGTTCTCTTCGACTAACATGTATGACTAATAAAACTTGACCTAAGCTCATATACTTAGAGAGGATTCTTCCATGGGCTCTTGTTAAGTTAAGACTTATGGAAAATCACTCTAAGTGCACAAGCTTATTTAAGAAAGGTTAAAAGTGGATTGACTAATGCAATGGTCCATATGCTAAACTTATTGTGCCAAATCTTTCAAAGAGTTCATAGGCTCAACTTTTTGAGTTGCATCACTTAATCCAAAGAATTAAACTCAATCACTTAATGGGCTTAAGGCTTAGGAACCATCTTAACTCTCAATAAGTTTCAACTAAATATTTTACTGACGACTTCTATTTACCTATTTCGCAAAATTTTGAAATGTTTGACTAATAAGGTTCTTAACGCATTATCTCATGTGATAATGACAATCATATTACGGGAAAAAGTTAAAATATGTTTAACTGATAAGGTTCTTAACGCATGTTTATATGGAAATTTATTTTTCCAAAGATGTAAATATTGTTGAGCTTACCTTGTTGTCTTATATCCCTATGGAAGCGTATTCATTGTTAGCTACCTTGCATAACGAGAAGATATTTTTACGCAATTACATTATGGTGATAAAAAGTTAAGTAAGATTGGAACTGTACATTCAATTTCAAATATGTGAGTGCAAAATTGATTTTCTTTATTACCTTATTTAGATTCCCATGGTTACTTACATATTCCATATTGAGTTATTTTAATCCTAGCTTAACGAGGATGAATAAAATAATCTTTCCTTTCTGTGGAGTCGATGCTATATTTGATTGAGAGAATAACTACAGCCAAATAAGAATCCGTATTTCTTTTTAAAGATAAAGAAGAATAACCATTTCATAATGATTTCTTACGTATTTTCACCTTTTAGCTGTTGATACAATCTCTTGGATGTAGGCCAAGAGCCTAAGGTCGAGGCCTGAAAGATTGTGACTTCAATAAATGAGACCTGCACGTTGGCCTAACTTATGTGACCGATGGATTAATCAGACCATTAGATTGATTAGGCCCCATCCTTGGTTGACCAAGCTCTAACTCATATCATGCCCGACAGCCGTGAGGCTAGGTAAGGAGCTAACTAGCCAAGTGACATGCCCGGAATGCAACTAGGGTAAATTCAAGCTTAATTGGTCTACGTAGCCGTTAAATGTAATATGACGTGTAACGGCTTTAACAACTCACCTTGTATTGGTCCATGTAGCCAAAGTATACGGAACCATAAAGCATTAATGAGGATAACATAGATATAAAGCTTAAAGATAATCATTCCTTCCGTCGATGTAGAAAATCTTGTTAAAGTCCCCAATCATAGGGTTATATATCCAAATATGACAAGGGTTTGTAATGAGGTCTATAAATAATACCCATTTGCCCCTCTTAAAGGTAAGCTCTAATCGTTTGTACTATACTTAACTACCACGTACAATTTTTTTCCATTGGGCTTTATTACCTCCATAAGTCTCTTTTTTATTTAAATATTGAGTGATCATATTGTATAACCCTTTAGCGCAGTGACTTACCCCTATATATTTTGTAGCCTTACCTTCCCAAAATTCAACAACCTCCTATCCAAGGCCCAATTCCCTTTAGAAGGCTAAAAAGACTTTATTGAGAGCAAAGCCAAGGTGACATTACCTATAAGACTTTAACTAAAATCAAGTTAGCAATCAATATATATATATATATATATATATATGGTATTTATGAAGATATTCGCAATAAATAATTATCATCGTTATCATTTTAATTTCGGTTAAACAAATTATTACTATTATCACTTTAACTGCGTTTAGATTAAGGTAATATCTAATAAACTATTCATTCTCTACTAAATTTCTAAATATATATATATATTTTATTTTATCTTGTTTAAATTCACTAACCAAATCTAATTGAATATTTTCACCTTTTCTTTTCTCTTTAACTCATTTTGTGCTATTAATTCATTGCCATTCGCCTAAGCTTAAAAAAAAAAAGAGTAAGAAATCTAAATTCTAAGCTTTTTCCTCCCTTCATAGTAAGAGAAATTCTGATCTCTAAATACAAATCTAGAGCCTTATAGTAAAGAATTTCATAATGAGTACTTAAATCGTCATCAATCATTAAAGGTAAATTATATCACTATTTTAAAAGTCTTTAGGATTTATATAATATAAGAAAAAAATATATATTTAATCCTTAATATTTTACTATTCTTTTAAGTCAGTGTTAAACTTATTTATATTACCATTTCATTGGTTTATGTATTTATATTGAATAAATTATATCATAAAATATTAAAATTAATTAATAAGATTTTTCAAGAAATAATCAAATAAAAAGAGTTGTAAAACTTTAGGAAAAGGTTTTAGCAACCTTATATAAGAGGGGGTAGCTGGAATGGCTTTAAACTTACGAGGTGAGTCTCAACCCACTTAATAAAGTTAGTCATTTTTAAGTAAGTCACATCTATGGATGGTCGACCACTATCCTAAGGAGGTTATAACATGTATCTTTTTTGAAAAGAAAAATCTAGCTCAAACTTGGTCAAGCTAAAATTAGTTTATGTGGTTTGGTTTTAACCCAATTTGGTTTTGGCAAGGTTCTTCTTCTTCTTCTTCGTTTTTTTTTTCCTTCTTCATTTTTTTAAAAATAATTTGGCAACCATAAATAGCTGCTTACCATATGCAAGGGGTAAGGAGAAATGAGAGGGTTGCATAACTCTCTTACACTATGTTTGGAATGAGGGAAAATGGAGCAAAGGAATGAGAGGGGACTGAATTAAGAAGGATTTGATTAGTTTTCCCTTATTTAGAAAAAAAAAGGAAAATTGGAAAGGAATGAATGTGGGGAGGAAACAAATCCATAGATCCTACCATAATTTGATCTTACCTAAAATGGAAGGAAAGTGGAAATCTGAATAAATTTTCATTTTCCCCTTTGTAGTTAATTACATTGTTAATTATAATGGATATTTTAGTAATTTAGTACTATATCTTTTATATCCTTAGTAATAATTAGTTTTCCTTCCTTTTTTTTTCCTTCCTCTAAACAAACATGTATGAAGGAACTAAATCCCCCTATACTTTCCATTCTTCCTAATTTGTTCCTTTCCTATTCCTTCCCTCTTCTCAAACCTAGCGTTAGGGTGTTGGCAACCATTTGCATGCATGAATGGGTCAAATGACGCATTTTTTAAAGTAAGTTACGATCTACCTGTAAGTTTTAAGCCTTTTTAGCCACCCCAGTGGAAGGGTATGGGCAAAACCTTTATTTATTTATTTATTTTTTTGCATTTTTATTATTTTTAATATTTTATTATATAATTTATTTAATATAATTACATAGACCAATGCAATGATACCGTAAGTAATTTGTTGATGGAAAAACTTATGTAGTTAATAAAAAGACTTGTTTGCAAACTTTTACAAGCATCAAGGACTTAAACAGGAAAAAAAAAGTTTAGATCTAAATAGAAATACAATTAAAATTTGAGATTAAATATGTATGTTTGTTTTTTACTATAATCTAATAAAAGAAAAAGTAAGCTTTTCTTAATTTGTTCATAACGAGAGTTTAAAGATGAATATTAATAAACCGATATTACATTCATGATGAAGAAAAAGATCATAAAGAACGTGACTAGATAAATTGGAGGTACTAATGCTATCTTATAACAATATTTTCATATAAGATAAATTGTCAATTTAAGATACATGCAACATGAGTACACAAATATTTGCAAGTAAAGCAAAAATTTATGGCATATTTGGTTAATTTAATAGGGATAGAATGAAATAGCTATTTTTCCTTATAGAGCCATTACAATGTTTGATTTTTGGAATAATTTTTTTATGGAATTTTCATTGTTGATAGACTATTTTAGACATGAGACTCTAAGCTCAGATTAACCTCTTCAGAGCATGGATTGAGCCCTAGAGCCTAAACCAACCTCATTAAAGCCTAAATAGAGCTCCTTAAAGCTTAGTCAACCTAACTGAAGTCCATGCCAACTCCTTAGCTTCAAGTTGAACTACTTAGATCTTGATTAACCTTATCAAGATTTTCGTTTAAGCTTTTATCTCTTACTTACTTCATAGAGCCTTCAAAGTCAGTAAAGCCTTACCCATGACTTCAACTGAAGTTAAGGCAAAAGTAGCTTGACCAGATAAGGAAAATCAATAGTTGGCGTGAACTTATCTGAAATTCTCTTCACCAAACTGGAGTCAAAGAGAACGTGTTAGGAAGATTATCTCTTTCCTAGAATAGTTTGGAAAACTCCTCTATAAATAGAAGATTGACATTCTAGTAAAGCATTTTGTGACCCTTACTCCTTACATACATTATAGAATTTCTCTTTCTTGTTTCTAACTTAAGTATTAGAATTGTCATACAGGTGTCATGGGCAAATTCCCTTAGTCACTCTTGTGTGGCACTTAACATTCTTAATCATAATGAGGAAGGCTAAGTTCAACCTATAAACACTTATAAGACTTAGAGAGAGAAAGTAGAGTTTAAGTATTACTAAATTTACTTAGATGTCCAGATGAATACAATCGAAGGGATCTCCCTTAAATATATAAGAGGCTTCTCAAGATAGGCACAAAGATTAATTCAATATAATGGTTATAATTGAATCTTACCTACATTTACATTAAATACATTCACCTAGCCTAACTACTATAGTATAAAGAATCTAGAATTCTTTGGAATGTTTTAGATACTTTGGAACCTTATAGATATTCTAGAACATTCTAGACTATCTAGATTCTTCATCAAATTTATACCTTAGGCCTTCATTTGACTTGGGCTTAAACGAACCTCATGAATTTGGGCCTTTCTAGACAAGTTCATGACGTTCTTCCTCACTTAATCTGGTGACTCCCTCATCACATCTTCTTCATGAAATGTTCAAATCTTGTCTTAGATTTGCCATAATGCCTCAATTGGTTCCCAACTAGCCTAACTTTTTAGCTTTCCTTTCTAAATGACCATATATTCATGTTTAAGGGAGTGGCCCTGCCATCTTACAAATCTACCCGCAGTAATCTCTTTAACCTCTTTGTCGTATGACTCTTGAACCCCGATTGTAGGCCTTTATGACATTATTCTACTTGGGTGTTCATCTTCTTTATCATATGACTTAAGCATACTAACATGGAACACTGAATGAAATTTCCTAAAGGTAACTCCAACTTATAGGATATTCTATTTTGCAATGGGAAAGGGCCCTTCATAATGCCTCATCAATCCTTTATGTAACTAACCCTTAGTCTATTGGATCAAGTGTAACTTCACAACTACTTAATCTCCCACTTGATACTCCATCGGCTTACGCTTCTTATCAGTAAACTTCTTCATTCTCTTGATAGCCTTATCTAGTTAAGTTCGAGTTATGTCTTAGCTCTCTTGCTACTCTCTTGCCACTCTATTATTACTCTCTTACAAACTTAAATGCTAATGGACTAAACCTCGTATACCTTAGTGTCATCATATTAGGAGTTACAGCTATCTCCCATAGGCAATCTCAAAAGGGTTGTGTCTTTGGACTCATTTTTCTATAGTTGAAAGAGAACTGTACTGCATCTAATAACTTAGACCAGTCTCATTGATTTACACTTATGAAGTGCCTTAAATAAAGCTCCACCTACCTATTCACCCGTTCCGTTTGTCCATTAGTTTGTGGATAAAGACTAGTAAAAAAGTTTAGTTTAGAGCCTAAAAGCTTAAATAACTTCATCTAGAACTTCCCTATAAAATGACCATCTGATCACTTACAATGTTCCTTAGTAAGCCCCAATATTTTACTATATGCTTGAGGAATAACTAAGCTACCTCGTCTACTAGGCATTGGCATAATCACTAGCATCCATACATCAAATCTAAGTTAGGAAGCTTAAGAACTAGCTCTCTAGTAACTACTTCCTTTAATGTATCAAACACCTTCTTCCTATCTATATTCCACTCCCATAGAGGATTCTTCTTAAGTTGATCTATCAAGTAGGTTGCTATTTGGGAATATCTGCAAATGAACCTTGTATAATAATTTACTAAGTCGGGAAATGACCTTAACTTTGTGGATTTAGTAGGTTCTCTCCAATCTTGAATGGCTCATATCTTCCCTTCATCCATTATAATCTTTCCTTAGCTTACTACGTGTCTAAGGAAAGCCACTTCCTCTTTTGCAAAAGCATGCTTCTCCAACTTTACGTATAATTCATTCTTCTTTAAGGCTAGGAAGACCGCACAAAGATGTTTTGATATGTCTCTAGGGTCAGACATATAAAAAAGCACCACAACGAAGCGAACCGAAAAGAAAGAAGAAAAAGCTAACAAAGTCCGAGCAGCTATTGAATGGATATGACACATTACCCAATCCTACTTGGCCAACAATCCACTTGATATGATACACTAATCCGAATTGAAGGATCACTTGCCACTACTCCTTGTTAAAGGAAATAGATAAGAGTTGAATAATAACGAGAATACTAAAGTTTCTCAAAGTGAATAATTTTGTATTGAAAGATGGATGTTTACGTACAAGGAAAGTGAAGGTTTATATACTTGCCTAGTAGGGTTATTTTACATGAATGTAAAGACAAAAAGGTATTTTACAATTATGTTACATGAATCATGTTAAAAAGGGGTATAAAGGGCAAATAATATTTAGTACAGAAAAGAAAGAATCATTATGAAACATTGTATCAAAAGGTATGTGTCACTTGATGGCTGTACGTTAGGCGTATGATACAACATAAGCAGAAACAGGAGGTGCTAGTAGTTAGGTGCCAACCTGATCTGAATCAGGTCGGGAGCTAATCAATTTGGTTAGAAAGTTGGCTGAATTAGAGTTAGGTGCCAGTGGTCAGTTGGAGAGCTTGATTCAGCTAGCTTTTCCTAAGTTACCTTCTAGATCAGGACTTCGCAGTAGGGCAGGAGCATGTTGGAATACGTGAAGATCTAACAAACAGGTCGGTAGGAGGTTAGATCGGGATAAGAGTCTTGATCTCTACTATGGCTTAGAGTTAGTATTTTTCATGCGAGCCTTTGAAGTCCTCTAGCTCAACTTTGTGTGATCAATCCAGGAGGTTAATTCTTATTATCTACCTAGCGGTAAAAAAGATTTGTCCTCAAATTTGAAGGGGTTTCTGTTTGTTCTTCTAAGGCGCTTGTAGGGTCTTTAGTTAGTTGATGGGGAATCAAATTGGACATATTGAAGGTAGAGAAGATATCATAGTCATCAGGCAACTCGATCTAATAGGCGTTGCGGTTGATCTTCTTCAAGGCTTTGAATGGGCCGTTAGCTCAAAGAGATAGTTTGCTCTGTCTTAAGTATAGGAATTGCTCTAGTTGAGGTGAATTCATATTAAGTCTCCTAGTTAGAAAGAAATAGTTTAGCGGTCTCGGCAACCAATATCTTACTATCTCTTATTGAATTTAGCGATCTTCTCTATTACAGACTGGTGCAGTTCGTGTAATTTTCGAGCATGATCAACTCTAGATTAACTTTCTTCAGTAACTACTAGGGTACAGATCATGTCCAGGGCAATAGTTGGGTTAAGGCCATAAACAACCTTGAATGGGGTTATCCCTATAGTATTGTGAATAGTTCGATTGTATGTAAACTCCATGACTGGTAGGCATAGATCCTAATTCCTCAAGTTCTTCCCTACAACAGCTTTAAGCAAATTACCCAGCGTTCTGTTCACCACTTTAGTCTAGCCATCAGTTTGAGGGTGGTTATTGGAGCTTAAAACTAGTTTAGTCCCAAGTCTCCTCCAAAGAGTCTTCCAAAAATAGTATAAAAATTTTGTGTCTTGATCTAAGACAATAGTCTTTGGTACTCAATGTAATTAAACAACCTCTTACAAAAACAAATCAGTAATATCTAAAGCATTGTTAGTCTGATGGTACGAAATGAAGTGCACCATCTTGTTGAAACAGTCTACTACAACAAAAATAGAATCTTTCCCTCTAGATGTCCGGGGTAACCTTAGGACAAAGTTCATGCTAAGGTCAACCCATGGTAAAGTAGGCGTTGGTAGAGGCATGTACTTTCCATGTGGTTCTCTCTTCCCCTTAGTATGCTTATACACTTCACAACGACCAACTACCTTATGAATATCATTGGCCAGCAAAAATTCTATTTTAATAGATTAGTTGTTTTGACCTTCCCAAAGTAGCTTGAAAGTCCACCATTATGAGCTTCTTAGACCAACAGTTCACGTATGGAGCAGTTTAAAATCATAGCCTACGGTCCTTGAATAGATAGTCATTCTTAAGATAATATCCTTTGACAACAATTATGTCTTTGCAATGTCTTATGATAGGGATGAAGTGAGAATCATGAGCATGCTACTCAATAATTAGTGAGAATCCCAATAATTTTGTTTGCAAAGTGGTCAACAAGGTTTGCCGCCATAATAGAGTGTCGGCGACCACATTTGTACTTCCCTTTTTGTACTGGATGGCATATGAGAAACTCTCTATGAACTATAACCACTTGGCTTGTCTCTTTGAAAGCTTGTTCTAACTCCCCAAATGCTTTAGAGACTTATGGTCTTTATAAATAACAAACTCTCACGGCAGTAAATAATGTTGCGAAACAATAAGGGCTTAGAAAGGGAGCACATCTCCTTCTCATACACGGAACAGTTTAGGGCTGGGCCACTCGATTTCTCACTATAGTAAGCGACGAGCCGTCGTTCTTACATCAAGACAATATTAATTTCAACTCCTAATGCGTTGCACTCCAATTCAAAGGGCTTGTCAAAATCTAGTAGTGAAAGGACAGGTGCCAAAGTGAGCTTCTCCTTAATTTCCCTAAAACTTCACTCAGCTCAATCATTCTACCAAACCCTTCATTCTTCTTTGTTAGCTCGATCAATGAGGTGACTATTGTGCTGAAGTCCTTAATAAATCGCCTATAGAAATAAGTTAGGCCATAGAAACTTCAGACTTTAGTGACATTTTTTACTTCTCTTGGCCTTGGCCTAACCATCACATCACGGCCATTTTAAAACAACTTAGATCTTCTCTTCATCTGCTTGGATTTCTTTCCCTAATACTATAAACCTTAAGAACATCACCTCTTTCTAGCAGAACATGCATTTCTTTACATTCCCATACAACTTCTCAGCTCGTAAAATGCTAAATACTTCGCAAAGATGTCGAACATAGTTGTTCAGGTCGACATTATACACAATATGTCATCAAAGTATACAACCACACATCTTTTAAGAAAAGAGCGCATCATATGGTTCATTAACCTCATGAATGTGCTCGGTGCATTAGTAAGTTCGAATGGCATAACCAACCATTCGTAGAGCCTGTACTTAGTCTTAAAGGCAGTCTTCCATTCATGCCTAGCTTCATGCAAATTTGGCGGTAGCTACTTTGTAGGTTGATCTTCGAAAATATCTTTGAGCCATAAAGCTCATCTAACATGTCATCAAGCTTAAGTATCAGGTATCTGTACTTGACAGTAATTTGGTTGATTGCTTGATTTTCGACGCACATATGCCATGAACCATCGTTCTTTAGAACGAGTAGAGATGGTACAACACGAGGGCTCATGCTCTCCTTCACATACCCTCGCTCAATGAGTTTGTCTACTTGTCTTTTCAGCTCGGTAACCTGTTCAAGGTTTATCCTGTACAAAGGTTAGTTCAGCAAGGTAGCACTTGGTTATAGATCAATGTAGTGTTCTATGCCTCAGATGAGTGGTAGCCCTTTAGGCAATTCTTCCAAAAATAGGTTAAAAAACTTATTTAGCAAGCCTCAAATTTCTTTTAGAACATTCTGTGACTCTCTCATCTCCATCAGTCTCCTAACCAATAGAAAAATCGGTTCATTGGATTTCTCAATAGATCGGAGCTCTCTATGGCTCATCACTAAGGCCTTTTTCATGCTAGCTTGGATGAGCTGATTATAGGCTTCATTTACTTAAGACAGGGTTAGGGGTTGCAATACTATCCTCCTTTCATCCTTAACAAAGGCGTATGTGTTCTTATACCCATCGTGCATAACACATCAGCCAAATGACTAAGGTCATCCAAGTAGCAGGTGTGAAGCTCCCATGGAGACGACATTACATATTACTTCATCTTTGTATACATTTCCAATACTGAACGGCATGGTCACTTGTTCAGTCACGTGTAAAGTACCCTTATTATGAAGCCAATACAGCTTGTAAGGTTTGGGATGCTTTAAGGTCGGCAGACCTAATCTCTGCACAAATGAATGCGCATCCACATCAGTACAACTCCTTTCATTTACTATGATTATGCATAATTGGGCTTTGACGATACACTTGGTATGGAGCAAATTCTCCCTCTAGTCTTCCTCAAGGTCCAGCAGGGAACTCAAGATTAGTCTCAAGACTAGGGTTATCACTTTTCCTTGGTCGACATAAACACAGGTCTTCTCTTTCTCCTCGGCTTCTGCCTTTTGAACTTCCTTCTCCTCTTCAGGTTTACTCTCGTCGGTGTTATCTACTACATCTCCTTGGAGTATCATGATGCATCGGTTCAGGCACTCAGCAGCCATGTATCCGAAGCCTACGTATTTAAAGCATTTTACCTTGCTAGACTTCCGTCCGGAAGTCTGTCCCTTCTCATAGATTCTCGGGGGTGGCCTAGCCTTAGCTTGGCCTAACTGTCCTACTTAACCATATCGACTTACTCGGCTATCATCAAGTTGGTCATTCTTTTCCTTGACTCGATATAGTCTTCTAAGCTCAACTTGAATGGGTCGGTGTAGCACCAAGGCTCGGGAGAATGTTGGCCCAAGTCAACTCGAAACATTTCTTTTCTACTTTTTGACCCTTTGTGTTATTTTGATGGCTTATTCCAAATTATAAAACCTCTGTACTTCAACGATATTGCGAATCCCATATTTGAGTCTAGAAATAAACCTTGATACTGTATGGGCCTCTAGATCTTCTATGTCAACTTGGATCATTAACATCTAGAATTCTCTTACGTAGTCATCAACACTTCGGCTTCCTTAGCGAAGCTCCTATAACTTTGCAAACGTATCTTATAAATAAGTCTCGAGCACAAATTTGCCTCTTAACAACCTTTTCATTTCATCGTAAGCTCTAACACCTCGTTTTTCGTCTCTTACCCTAGCTGCATTCAGATTCTTCCATCACATGGTGGCATACTTAGTAAACTCTAATACAGTAAGTTAGACCTTAACCGTATCCTTATATCCATAACATTCAAATACTTTCTCGATCTTCTTTTCTTGCTCCAAGTATTCATCTGCATCTTCACTTTCATCAAAGGGCGAGATTTGCATCTTAACAATGTCTAGCCCTTAAGGGACTTGGTGTCCTCATCCCTGTACTTGGTAATAATTAACTTCTTCTTCTTCACCAAACCTTTCAACATCCAGCTCCCCGTCATCCTTTGCAATCTCCTTTAACTCCGATATTTGTCTAGCAGCTCCTTTAACTCAAGGAGGTCGAACTAGGTGATTGGTTTGATTGACTTGACCATAGTGTCTCTTAAGGGCGTCATCCTAGGGGTTTTGTTGCTGTATGCCTTAAGGTTGTTGCCTATTAACTTACATTACGGTGACTAGACTCTCAATAAGGTTTGTAAGTTTATCAGGTTTATCATCAACGAACCCTGTGGAGTTATTACCATTAAAACCATGATCAGGTTGAGCACTACTACCTTGGTCACCAATAACTCCTTAAATACTTGAATATGACATAGTACGGTACTTCTTAAATGGATTAACAACTGGTTAACAACTTCAACACTTAATAGTCACTCAAACAAGATAGTACCAAACTTACTTTGTCTTCGCAATGAAAACCAAAGTAAAATTAAGTAACAATAAAACCATTCTCGTTGTCACACTAACACACTGCAATAACTACAAAAGAAATACAGCAGCAGTTACAAAAGGAACATAGTAGCCATTAACAGTAAAGTGAACAAAAACTTCACTGCAACTTCACAAACTTCCTAGCGAAACCATACTTTGATACTGGCAAAGTTGATATGTCTCCGGGGTCAAACACATGGAGAAGCACCATAACAAAGCGAATTGAAAAGAAAGAAGAAAAATCTAACAAAGTCCAGGTAGTTATTGAATGGATATGATACATTACCCGATTTTACTCGGCCAACAATCTACTTGATATGACACACTAGTCCAAATTAAAGGGTCACTCACTATTGTTCCTTACTAAAGAGAATAGATAAGAGTTGAATGATAATGAAAACACTAAAATTTCTCAAAGTGAATAATTTTGTATTAGAAGTTGGATGTCTGCATACAAAGAAAGTGAGGGTTCATATACTTGCTTACTAGGGTTTTTTACATGTATGGAAAAATAAAAGGGTATTTTACAATTATGTTACATAAATCATGTTAAGAAGGGGTAAAAAGGACAAAGAATATCCAGTACAGAAAATAAAGAATTATTCTGGAACGTTGTATCAGAAGGCACGTATCACATGGCTGTATATCAGGTGTATGATATAATATAGGCAAAAATAAGAGATGCTGGTAGTTAAGGGTCGACTTGATTTAGATCAAGTCAGGAGCCAATCAATTTGGTTAGGAAGTTGACTAAATTGGAGTCAGGCGCTAGTGGTCAGTTGGAGAGCTCAACTCGGCTAGCCTTTTTTAGGTTACCTTCCAGATCAGGATTTTGCAGCTAGATAGGAGCATGTTGGATACACATAAGGATTTAACAGACAGGTTGGTAGGAGGTCAGATCGGGGTAAGAGTTCTTATCTCAGCTATGGCTTAGAGTTAGTATTTTCTGTGCGAGCCCTTGAAGTCCTCTAGCTCAGCTTCAGTAATCGGTACAAAGTGATGATTCCTATCATGTTTTATATGCTCATCTAGAGTCTTACTATAAATGGTGATGTCATCCAAGTAAACCACCACAAAATGATTCAAGAAGGGAACCAATACCCTATTCATGAGAGTGTAGAAAGTATTCGAGGCATTACTAAGCCTAAACGACATATAAGGAACTCGAAAGCACCATACCTTATGATGCAGGTGGCTTGGGGTCATCTCCTTCTACTATCCGTACTTAATGGTATCATAAACATAGGTCCAATTTCAAGAAGTACCTTTCTTCCTCTAGTCAATCAAACAAGTCTAATACCAAAGGAATGTGGTACTTAGGTCCTCATCATAACCTTCTTTAAGGCCTAATAGTCAATATACATTTGGAAAGACCCATCATGCTTCTTCTAAAAGAGAATTTGGGCCCCTAAAAGGTGCTTTCAACAGTTTGATGAATCTAGCATTTAACGACTCCTTCAATTATCGCCTTAGCTCTTCTAACTTTTGTAGGGACATACGATAGGGAATTAGAGTAGGAAGTTTGATGCTTAGTTCCAACTCTATCATATGATCTACTTCCCTTCTCGAAGGTAATTTCTTTGGCAACTCTTTAGCCATTATGTCTTTAAATTCTTCAAGCAACACCCCCACTTGAGGTAGGGATACGTCCTAACTTCCTATCTCTTCCTCAACTTTCAAAATAGTTAAATATGTAACTTCAATCTTTTTGAAGCCCTCAACGAGTTGCATAGTTAAAAGAAATTTGGTAGCTTAACTCACTTTCCTTATGACTACTAAGACTTGTTATCAAGTACACAAATACCATTAGCTCAAGGAATGATAAGTGCATTAATTTAATTTAAGAAATCCATCCCAATCACAAACTTAAAGCCATTCGTCGGTACTATTTCGATAGTCTTCTTCCCTTGCCCTCCCTTAAAATGGAGTCCTATCCCTTTGGTTGCTCAAATAGTAGGAACTTCCTTTAAATTAACCATCTTAAGCTATGTCTTAGTTTTCTCCACTCTTAGCCCAAGCTTACTTGCTACCACCTTGGAGATAAAATGATAAGATAATTTTGTGTTTTCTTGCTTACAACCATCACCTCGATATATATCAATCCCTTTGGCTTCTTAACAGGTTTGAGACTTCATGGCAATAAGTATTCGCACTTAACCCAGTTAAGTCTTGCCCCCATCAGAGTTCTCATTCATCACTAGTGCTACTAATTGATCTTTCTTTAGGTATTCCTTAGCATAATGGGGACTAATGTAGAATAGCACTTCTATTCCATTAATGGAGACTAATGAACGAACCTCATAAGTTTGAGCCTTTCCACATAAGTTTGTGACATAGTAATCACTTACTCGTCAAAGCTTATATTTGATACTTTGTGTAGGTCATCCATAACTTAATCAAAATCAACCATAGGCACTACTAAATAATGATTTGCAATTTATTCTCAAGACTAATGGAATAGCTAATAATATATATATATATATATATATATACACGCAATAAGCAAAACATAATTTTAATGGTAATTAAAAGAAATAATAATTACTCTTTATCTTATTTATTATAAATTATTTATATGGTGTTTTATTTTATAAAGTAAACATGTTGCTATGAAAGCGGTTATAACCGAATAGCATCATTGTTGATTATTTATTGGGATAAATTATTGTCCGAATCGTCTCTTTTGTTCGGGCTGTAAAATAATTAAAATAGAAAAAAGAAAAAGTAAACGTGCTGCTAACAACTGCGGATAAGCTCGAATAGGCTTGATGAAATATCGTAATAATACATACAAGGCGGAAGCGTTTAATGCAAGTGGGCAAAAAGAAAATGTGGAAAGTGGAAAAAGAAGGGAAAAAATGGCCGTTCGATATTTACTTTTTCTCTCCACAACGATACGGCACTGATGCTGCACCTGACCTAACAACGTGTTGAATTACAAAAAGAAGAAAAAATGATAAAATTTCCAAATTTTTATTAAAGAAAGCACGCAAAGTAACGGAGTGATAGTACGTGTAAGTTATATGAACTAGGAAACGACGCGTGTCCGTTTGACAGCTGTATGCTAGTAACTGCTTTGCCTGGAAGAATCCCCCCTTTCTCCAACTGCCAATGACCGGTCACACCTACCGGCTCTCCCAGTCATCCCTATCCCTATCTCTCTCTTCTCCTCTCTCTCTTCGTATATAAACCCCCCAACCTTCTTCTTCTTTACTCTCATACATCGGTGAGGAGGCCCTGCCTCGACCACCATTTCTCAACATTTTCAAAAAATTTACTTACCCCAAAAAAACTAAAAAAATATATTTATCCATAGTATAATATATAAAAATAATTTTAAGCCTATTATCGACGTCATGGGCTCTCTGTCAACGAGGAAGGACGTCGATCGGATTAAGGGGCCATGGAGTCCCGAGGAAGACGAGGCGTTACAGCGACTCGTCCAAGCCTACGGGCCAAGGAATTGGTCCTTGATAAGCAAGTCCATTCCTGGTCGTTCTGGGAAGTCGTGTCGGTTACGCTGGTGTAACCAACTTTCTCCACAAGTTGAGCACCGTCCTTTCACGCCTGAGGAGGATGAAACGATAATCAGGGCTCATGAGCGGTTTGGTAACAAGTGGGCCACAATCGCCCGCCTTCTCAATGGACGGACCGATAACGCAGTTAAGAACCACTGGAACTCCACCTTGAAAAGGAAATGCTCCTCCTTAACGGACGATGGTAACGGCGATGCCGGGTTGGAGCAGCCGCTGAAGAGGTCCGCGAGTGTTGGAACGGGAACTGTTGTCTCGGATCTGTTTATGACTCCGGGGAGCCCTTCAGGCTCGGACTTGAGCGAATCGGGTCTTCCCGGGATGTCGTCAGTATCACCCCATGTGTTCCGCCCCGTGCCCCGACCTGGATCGGTTCTTCCTCCTGCTCCAGTTCAACAAGTCGAGACTTCGTCCTCAAGCACTGACCCGGCTACTTCTCTCAGTCTATCGATGCCCGGATCCGAACCTGGAGAAGTGTCGGATCAGCGGACCCGTTCTGGATCCGGTTTTGCTAACAGCCGCGTTTTAACACCGATCCCTGCTTCTGTGGCGGCGCAGCAACCCACTCCGTCTCCACAGACTGAGGTTCATGGAGCAGCTCACCAGGTGACGGTAGCGGCGGCGGGGCCGGGGCGATATGGGGAGATGGGAGGGTACGAGAAACAGTTCTTTAGTGCGGAATTCTTGGCGATTATGCAAGAGATGATAAGGAAGGAGGTGAAGAATTACATGAGTGGGATTGAGCAGAGCGGGATGTGTTCGCAGGGCGAAGCCATTAGGAATGCTGCTGTTAAGAGAATCGGGATTAGTAAGATTGATTAGGGGATAAGTCAGCTTTTTCTGTTGTGATCACAAGCTCGAAATGATCCAAAGATTATGAAAATATGAGAGAGAGGGGAGAGAGAGAGAGAGGGAGAGAGAGAGAGGAGGAAAAAAATGAGATCCGAGAAAATGGAAAAAAAAAATCGTATGCTTCGGTTGTTTTTTCTTTTTCTTTTTAATTAGGTTTAGATGCAGTTTTTTTTTTTTTTTTTTAATTTCGGTTCGCTATTTTATACAAATGGAAATAATTCAGTAGTGTACATAAAGAACAGGAAGGGAACCTGAAATGGGTTTTTGTTAGAAAAAGAAAAAATTGGAGAAAAGTGGGATGGAATGGAAAATCTGAACCAGGAAATGTTGGAAAAATCAAGGAAAATAATTTCTCTTTTTTTATTTTCCTGATTTTCCTTTTTATTACATTTATTGGAATGATTTATTATTATACATTTTAAGAAAAGCAGATTAAAAATTGACATGAGGGTTAAATAGAGTAATTAAGAATAGATACAGTGAATATGGAAGGGATGAGGTGGTGGTTGGGTGATGGTAGAGGAAAAGACGTAACCGTTTGTGGTTGTATCCGTATGGAACGAAGCCAATGACGGTGGAGTAGCTGTTTGACCCTACTCGTACTCAAACCTGTTCTCTGAGGATTTGATTTTTGAATGGATGTGTTGGTTGGGTTTCCGTTACCTCAACTTCAATGCTCCCCAAAGCCAAAATGAACGTTTTCAGTTTTTTTTTGAAACGGACTACTGAACCAAATTTGCGTAATCACAGCTTTTGACACGTATTCCCCCTTTTCAAGCGAAAACGCGTGTAACATCTCAAATTATCGAATTAATTTCTTTTCTTTTTTTATAAATAAATCAATTATTCATGAAAATGGGAAAAAGTCCTTTCAAATTAATTTATTTTTTATAAATAAATCAATTATTCAAGAAAATGTGAAAAAGGAATGGTTTTCTTTTTGATATGGAAAATGATATATAGTTTTTATACGATCGATTTATATTTTATAGATTTCCTAAGTCAAAATTGATGGCGGAAGATATAAGACCGATTTTAAGGTTTTTCTTTTTAATTTTATAGAATTTGGTTCCCATTAAGTGGCTTCGGAAGCAAGAGTAAAAGGTAGTTAGGTTGTTATGCATTTATGGGTGCTTGTACATGTTGGCCGTCTAGTCAACTCGGCATTTCATGCGTGGAAGTTGGTTGCCTAGTGTGTCGGGTTTACTTGCAAAGGATTATATAGTGAATGTGTTTGGACAACAGGACAAGGCTAGTATATAATTTTTAGGTCATCTTATTTAATTTCATAGAAGCAGTTCTATTCCACATTAGCATATATGGGCTTCACTAATAGGGACAGTGAAACATCTTTTAACATTTTAAAAAGAAAACAAAGAAAAGGTTTGTATATTATTTTCAGGTCATCTTATTTGATTTCATAGGAGTTTGGGTTTCTTTAATGGGTACTCTGAAAGACGAAAATTAAGAAAATTATTCATACTTTTCAACAAATAATCAAACACCATAAAGAAAATAAATCTAGAGTAATTTTTTTTTATTTGTTTTCTTAATTGGAGCTTTAAGACGCATGTCACATCTTAAAGTAGAAAAGTCAGTGACAGTGTTTTAGAACCTTATGAGAATACACTTTTCTCGATTGGAATTGCGAAGAAATAGTAGGATTTCTTTGTGAGAGATGAGAAGTAAATTCCTCCATACCTTCTATCTAAATTAAGGGCGAGCGGTTTCAAGGTAAATTGGGTATATTTTATATAGGTTTCCAAACTTTGTTATTTTGTACAATTTGTAAGGTATAAGATATCCTATAGAATTTATGTATATTTTTTTCTTATAAATTTCACTAAAGTTAGTTTCTATTTATTCTTCTTTTCTCCCAATTTCTTTATTGATCATTATTATATAAATATATTAATTTTAATGAAATCTTGGTCTTAATTTTAAATACTAAAAATAATAATTGTAAATGGGACTCATTTGAAGAACTAACTTATTTTGGCAATAAGAATTATTCATAGATTACAAATTATAATATCTCAATTAATAGTCAATATCCATAATGATATTTCATATATCACGATTACTAAATCCTAAACTATGAACTAAATCTTTTTCAAACTTAGTATCAACCCTAATCTTAGATAATGAAAAAATGAAAAAATGTATGATCAATAATCTCTGCTAAATCTTGACTTAAATAACTTCATAAATTTTTTATGAGATATTTTTCAAACTTAATATAAGGAAATCATTCCATCAAAAGAAAATAAATTAAGAACATATTTTATTTAGGTGGCTTAACACATATTCTCAAATAAGTTAATAACATACCTTGTTTAGGTAGTTTTATGTAGATTTTTTCTTCTTTAATTTTAATAGAGTTGGTCTTAATAAATAAGGAAGATGGAACGGAAAGAAAATGTAATAAAGAAAAGACTAAAGAAGAAGAGATTGACATTAGGATATCTAGTTTAGTTTAGGGAACCATAGGCTACGTTTTGTTATTTTTTTAAGCCTTTATAAATGATATATTATTTTTTTATTTGTTAATTTTATTTAATTATTATTATAGAGTACGTATAAAGGTATCTTGGAACTTATATCCTATATACTTTACAATATAAGTTTTAAGGTAGGTATATTATACATTAACCTTATACCCATACCATACTTTACCTTGTAGATATAGGTTCCGAAAAATTATTACTCAAAACCTGCCATGTGATTTTAAATATTCACTTAGAATCTATACAGTTGAGTAGAGTCTAGATGTGTACTTTGTATAACAGAGTTAGTCATTCACTTCTAGTTTAAATGCTCTTTCAAATATTTTTTATTTTATTTTTTAAAATAAAATTAGACCAGAATATGGAATTGCTGGAGGTGCATTCTCCTTTCTTGTAAATGAAAGTTGGAGGGATTTACTGTTGGAGAACCTAACATTTCATTTCAAAATGAGTTTATGCCCCAGAAAAGATAGATGAATGATTATTAGAGAACACCCAAAACGGGGCACAAGGGAGATTCATATACTGTCAATATCCTGACTTTTTAGAGGGTGGAAATCAAGGAAACCCAAAACAACTTGTGCCACCAACCACCAAATTTGACCCACTACATTTAAGTATGTGACCCAATTCATAGCTCTCACCATACTAGGTACTGGATCTACTAAGCCAGGGATGTCCAGCAGTCCAAAGTTTGAACTTGAATTTGTCCTTTCATCTTCTTTTGATACTCATAAAATAAAAACTTTGCAATTATTAAGTATTATTGCAGTTGTCTTAAAATGTTTTAGACAGTGGATATTAGTACTTGTAGCACTCAGTGCGGATGGAAGGCGATTGTAATGACTCATAGCTAAAGGTTGTGGTTTCCAATTGTGGAAAAATACTAATAATAAAATTTGAAGAAATGATATTCACCTTTTAAAATACGGAAATAATTTTTTCCGTTTTCTATTAATGTTTTCTATAATAATAAATCACCACTACTAGACATAGTTGTAATTTTTACCTCTTAACTATTAGCTACCATTGAAGCAGTTAATAGCTGCAACATTTTGAGATGATCACCACAATAGTTAATGATCCCAAAACTTTGAATATATCAAATATTGAATAAACCCCGAAAACAGTATTTAGCAAAACCAGCACATTTCTTAAATTGGAACAGAATATTATAGACAAACATTTGGTTTACATATGATGATGCAAAAAATTTCATGAGATTTCGAACAAATTAATCTTATTTTGGTCTATTTACTACTCTACTCCAAGAGCCAACAAAGACGATGCCAATACAGAGGCAAAACAAGTCAAATCGCTCTAATATCTTTGCCATATCAATCGGCACATTGCATACATCCTAGGTGACCAATGAACTTGAAGAAGATGCAAGAAGAGAATTGAGTCTCAAAAAGAAAGAAGGGTTCATCTTCATCGGCTTGAGAACCAACAGGACAAACACTCGAATTACCTACATGAAATGCCGAGAAGCTACTGATGCAGGAATACAGAAGCGATTTAATTTAAAAGAATGAAATACCCTATAAATGTGGAAATTAAATTAAACAAGAATTAGAATAAGAATGCCAAGAAATTCACCATGGACAATCAAGAGAATAGAGAAAACCTGTTGTGGATTGCTGGTCGAAGTCCTTGTCAAATAAAGAAAAAAAAAAAAAATTTGTGTTGAAACAATCCCTTTAGACTTCACTTTGCACCTACTCATTATCACGTTAAAGGAACCAAGCAACTATATGCCTTCCAAACAATATTGTAATTGTTTTCTAGGATTCCTAGAATTGATGTTGGTTTGGCCTCGTTAACTCATGCTCTCAAATTCACGTAATCCAACCTGAGAGCTTCAATAATTTTCATTACGAAGATTCTAAACACCTACTTTTCGATAACGAGAACGTGCTAGTTTGTATGCGTAATTACAATTGTCATGAAGTGAATAAGGTGAAAACAAGTAAATTAGATTAATGTGTTTTAATGGTCTCAAACTATCGGGAAATTTTATTGATAGCATCACACTATCAATAAAAAAAAGGAATAACTCCTCTCTTAAGAGAAGAAAATTTTACTCAATTTAATATGCAATCACTTAATTGTTCAAAATCCTAAAAATAGTATTATTTATATAAAGATAAGGTAAAAATGAGTCTTACAATGTGAACCCAATCCAACAACTATTAATAAATCTCTCAAAAATAAAGGAAACTAAAAGATCTTCTCAAGCATAAAAGATAATAAACTATATCTACTTGGTAAAATTAACAAAACTAACAAAATCTCAGATATTAAAATCTTCATGTCAAGTAGAACGATAACGTTGTCGCAAACTCCTCGCTTGTGTTGATGGTCCTCATCATTTCTCTCCAGTTTTGAAAGATTCATCTCGAGTAAATTAAAACTGAGGTATTACTCATAAATATCCAAGTCAATTCTGAAGGTCTAACCTTGTTATCCATGTAGCATATGAAAATAGACAATCTACCCATTTAATAAAAACTATCTACCATATCTCATAATCTGATCATCAATAATATTTTCTATCTCTTCTTTCTTTCCTCTAAATGGTGGAACATTTGGAACTTATGGAATTGGAAGATTAGGAAATCTAAACATTGACTTAACTAAAAAATCAACATTTTGAGGTGTCTTATGGTAAAGCAAGAGGTCCTTAACATTGAAGATGTTACTAATACTTGTATCTGGTGGTAACTTTAATACATAAGCATTTGCACGAATTTTCTTCAAAACCTTGAAAGGTCTTAGGGCTCTAGCATGTAATTTCCTAGAAGAAACTCGTGGAAACCTCTTTAGTCTAATATGAGCAATCACCAAATCTCCCTCTTTAAATTCCCAATACTTACGATGAACATCTATAACAAACTTATATAATTCATTACTTAAGTTAATTCTCTTTCTAATTTCTCATGTAAGTTGTAGATATGGGTGGTAAAGAATTCAATAAGTTCATAAGGTCTAGATGAAAGTAGGAGTGGTGCAAGATCAATGGGATGTCTGGGTTGATAACCTTAGTACAACTTCAAAAGGACTCAATTGAAGCCTATACTAGCATTCATTAAAAAAAAAAAAAAGCTTTTTTTTTTCTTTTTGTTTGACCAACAAAAAAAAAAAAAAATCTTGCATGCCCTTACCAAAAGAAAAAAAGAAGTCCAATACAAGAAAAAACCTATAGTGATACAACTTTTAAGGAGACTTGCCTGCAGAAAACGATTCCACTAAATAATTATGTCAAATAATGTCTAAGATGAATGAGCTTACAACCATATAGGGAACAATAAGCTACCAATTAGAGACAATTACAAATCGTGTAGAGGTCCAAAAAGCTGCTAGGTTACCCATTAGTTAAGGTGAGGATGAAGAAACTATAAATCGACCCCTATGTAAGAATCTTAATTTAGAGAATGACCTACCCCTTAAACGATATCTACTAAGGAATCCTAGAGCTAAGAACATTTGTAAGGTTAGCCAGTATATCATAGGGTACCACATAGGAATTTTCAAGGAGATGACATCTCAAAGCCTAGCTATGAAAACCCACATCATGATTACTATGTTGATGATACCATTAAACACATTAAGATAGACCTACCTACATTTAGTGGGAATCTTGACCATATAGTCCTGACAAATTGGATCACTGCTTTAGAACAATATTTGACTTATATATGATGCTCAAGGACCATAGAGTACACTTTACCAATATGTTATTGATAGGTAAAGGTAAATTATACAGGACCAATGCACAACGACAACTTTTACAATTAGGGCAAACACTTATAGAGCATTAGGTAGAGATGAAAAATAGGGCAACCACTTATAGAGCATTAGGTAGAGATGAAAAACAAACTTACGGAAAAATATATTCCTTTATCTTATCAAGATAAAATTTAAAAGGGATAGATTAACCTTAGGCAAGGAAACATGATAATTAAGGAATACAGGGCTAGGTTTGATGAACTTTTAATTAAGTGAGATGAGCCAGAGTTGCTTGGGATGACATTCTTTAGGTTTAGGAATGGCTTGTAACTTAAGATTAAGAGAGCTTGATCCTTGTTATGATGGGACCTTATAACAAACCTTCCAAGAAGCTTTAGAGACTGAAAATTGGTTAAGACCACTTAAGAGGTTTAGTTCACTAGCTAGAGAGTGAGCGCCTAGGAGTATTAATCTTAATGAACGATCCAATAAGTCTACTGAGAATACCTATATATCACCTATGGCTAGCAATCCTAGTGTGACTTAGGATAGGAACACCAAAGATAAGAACGTTGCTATAGAGAGTTGTAATATTTTGTTTTAGTCAGAGGTGTTATAAGTGTCATAGTCTTAGTCACCTTACCTACAAATGCCCAAATAGGAACCTTTATGATAAGAATCAAGCTATGGGGCCCCTGACCCGTAGCTAATCTCGAGGAGTAGAGGGGCTTGCACAATAAATCTTTATATTCTAACTTACCCCTGCTGAGGCCGAGTATCTCTTTACCAAGTCACCTCTAATGGCATGCTGTATGACTGCTCATTATTGTGTAGTATGTCGAGTCGACAATTACTCTCTATTGCCGAGTCGAACGATTACTTAGCATCTTCTTTACCGAGAAGCCGAGAGAGGGAGATTGGACTGACTAGGCCATCTCTACTCAGATAAACCCATCTGTCTGTACTTTTTATTTGCATCTCCTAACAACCTTGCCAATGCAGCATCGTCACATATACAGTATCATGTGTACAAACTATAGCACCAATAATTGTTTTCCTTATTTGTATGTTCATTTTTACCCTTTTGTATCATGTATATTACTTCTTTAGAAAATGTCATTTTTGTCTTTTTCACTTTGGGCAAGTTGTCCTAGTTTGTAGGTATAAATACCCATGTACTTGTAGTTATAAGATCATTAAATTACCTTCAATATACTTGAGTACTTTCTTCCTTGTATAAACACTGTTTATTTATTCTCGGCATCACTCTTATCCTTTCTCTTAAGCAAGGTTAGGTGACGAATAACCTCATTAGACCAATTTGTATGTCATATAGAATCGTGTCATGAGTTCTCGAAAGTTCCATTGGTGCATCATATCCTTTAGAGCTGTTTGTGAGTTTTCTTATTGTTTTCATTCTTCATTTCTTACCCTTTTTGTACCTTTCCCTACTAACCCTTTTCTAGTTTCCTACAAGCTCGGACCCATTCAGCGACCAGTGTTCTTGGTCACAGTTCGCATCACTTTATGTAGGAGAGAGAAAACCACTAGAGAATGATGGTTGCCAGGAGCAAGATCATATCCTAAAAAAGGGCGCTAATGATGAAGATAATATGGGCTTGAACTGTGATGAGAGTAACTTGAATGCTGTTAGGTTTCTTATTACCTAGCTTAGGAAGGAAGATGATAGGAGACAAACTAGCATACTCTGTACCTACACAAAATGTCATGCAGATAATTGTAAGGTGGCTATTAATAGCAGTAGTAGTATGAATATAGTTTCACAAGGTGTTGTGCCTCGGGTAGGTCTTAAGCCTGAACGATACCTTAACCCCTATAAGGTAGCTTGGGTAAATAAAACCACCTTACTTATCACTCAAATATGTTTAGTCCCTTTGCAGTTTGCTACTTATGCAGATAAAATCTGGTATGACGTAATGCCTATGGATATCTTTCATATTCTTTTAGGGAGGCCTTAGTTATATGACATAGATGCAATTCATCATGATAGGGCTAATACTTATGTTTTCATGCATGATGGTAAGAAAATTAAACTTAGTCGATTACTCCTTAAAGAGCTTAAGGTTAATACCAATAAAGGGTTAATCAATGCTTTAGATTCCAAGAATCCTATTCATGTGTTTGGGTGTAAAAGAATTTAAGCTTTAATCTAAATTGGGTACTTTATATGCTTTAGTTGTTAAGGAGGTAGAGAATTGTAACCTTAAGTTAGAGTCAGATGTACTTATAGAAGTGAGAACTTTACTTAAAGGATTTAAGGATCTTACCCCAGAGGAACTTTGCGTAATATATGGCATGCTACAGACTTAGTTCATGGAGCAACCTTGCCTAATTTACTGTACTATAGGATGAACCCTACTAAGCATGAAAAGTTGAAGAGGTAAGTAGATGGTAAAGGCTTTATTAGGGAGAGTCTTAGTCCATGAGTTGTACCCGCACTCCTTACTCTTAAGAAAGATGGCAGTTGGAAGATGTACGTAGATTCACAAGCCATCAATAAGATAACTATCAAGTATAGGTTCCTAATGTGAACTGTAACTAAGAACAGATAAAGCCAGTCGCTGGATGGGTCTAAGCTTGCAGAAAGTTCGAAAAGGGTTAGTGGGGAAAGGTACGAAAAGGGTAAGAAATGAAGAATGAAAACAACAAGCAAACTCATGAACAACTCCAAAAGATATGATGCACCAATGGAACTTCCGAGGATTCACGACACAATTTGATATGATGCATGAATTAGTCCAATGAGGTTACTCACTACCTAACCTTGCTTAAGGAAAAAGATAAGAGTAATGCCGAGAGTAAATAATAGTGTTTATATAAGGAAGAAAAGTACTCAATTGTATTAAAGGTAATCTGATGATCTTAGAACTATAAGTACAAGGGTATTTACACCCGTAAACTATGGCAACTAATCTAAAGGGGGAAAGACAAAAAGGACATTTCCTAAATAAGCAATGTACATAATACAAAAGGGTAAAAATGAATATACAAAGAAAACAATCATTGGTGCTACAGATTCTACACATAATATCGTACACGTGGCAATGCTGTATTAGCAAGGTTATTAGAAGATGCAGACAAAGAGTACGGAAAAATGGGTTTGTCCGAGCAGGGATGGCCTAGTTAGTCCAGTCTCCCTCTCTTTGCTTCTTAGCAAGAAAGATGTCGAATAATTGGTCGACTCGATAATAGAAAATAATTGTCAACTCAGCATACCACACAATAATAAGTGATCATACGATATAGCATTAGAGATGAATTGACAAGGAGATACTCGACCTCAGTAGGTGTAAGTTGGAACATAAAGATTCATCATGCAAGCCCCTCTAGTCCTTGAGCTCAACTGTAGGTTAGGGGTCGCATAGCTTAATTCCCATCATTCCCTCCGTGGATTTGGCATCTAATCTGAATGGTATTTGCTCAATTCTCCATTAGGATGATATGGACTGAGGTCGGTAATGTTGAAGATTTAGAAACCCCATAGTCCTCAAGTAGTTCCAACTTGTAGGCGTTATCACTAATTTTTTAGAGGATTCTGAAGGGTCCTTCCGCTGTCGCAGATAATTTATTTTCCTTTTGCTCTGGAGCTGTTCTTTGCTGAAGTGTAGCCATATCAAGTCTCCCAATTGAAATTGTTTAGTCGACCGACCCTTAGTCTTTTCGCACATTCTTCTAGCAACCTGGTCAATATACTGAGTGACCTTGTCATAGATGTACTAAAGGGATTGCGCTTTGGCTGAGGCGTCAAGGTCTTCTTACACAAGTGTGGGTACAAGGGCGTAGTCGAAGGGCAACTTGGGATTAAATCCATAGACTACTTTGAAGGGGGTCTACTTAGTGGTGTCATGTATGGTTCAGTTATAAGCAAACTCGACTACTGGTAGGCAGACGTCCCAATCAACCAAGTTTTTGCCGATTACAGCTTGGAGCAGTAAACCTAAAGTAAAATTAATCGCCTCTATTTAGCCGTCAGTTTAGGGGTGACAAGAGATACTGAAGAGTAATTTCGTTCTTAACTAATGCCACAGGGTTCTCGACAAAAGGCTTAAGAACTTCGGGTCTCTGTCAGAGACTACACTTCTCGGCACGTCGTGTATCTACACAATCTCCTATAAGAAAAGAGAAGCAATAGCCAAAGCGTCGTTAGTTTTGGTGTAAAGCACGAAGTGTGCCATCTTACTGAACTGATCCACAACAACCATTACAAAATCTTTTCCTCGGGTAGTTCTCGGTAGTCTAAGAACAAAGTCCATGCTTAGTTCAATCCATAGCCTCGTTAAAACAGGTAGGGGCATCGCTTTCCCTTGTTTAGCTCGGCACTTGGCCTTTTTGTATACAGTACAATTTTTGACCACTCGATGTACATCTCTTCGCATTCTCAACTAAAAGAATCGATCATTCACTAGTTTACTGGTCCTTCTCTCTCACAGTTTTAGAAGAATATGTTTAGTGTTAGTACTACCTTCAAACTTTTTGAGAATGGTATATGAAAACACTAGGTGGAGCTTTATTGTTGTTAGAAGTTGGAGGTGGTAGGTGATAGATCTTAACTATACATCTACTAGAAAAGGGCTATAATACCATGGAGTAAACTTGCTCCACTTGCTTACTGTTAAGGAAAATTTGTGGTAGGGCTACAACTTCATCCAAACCAAATTGCCAACTTAAACAGGATGTCACTAAGCTTTAAGTCATGTGTAGTTTTCATAGTTTATTAAGCCTTCAATAATTTCCTTCATAAATTAGCGATAACTAAATCCCTCTCCATAAGCACTAACTCTATTGCTTCAAGTTTAGATGAACTAGGAAATATCTCAACAAATGAGAAGAGTCTCTTCTATAGACCACTTAATAGTTGCCTAAAGAGATGAATAATAGTTGGTATCACAACAATATTTTTCTTAAGATATCCACTTTGTCTGCTACATTAGCCTATCTCTTATAAAGCGCTTCAAGTGCATTTCAATAGATTAACTATTTTGGTTTGTCCATCACTTAGGCAATGTTATGCAAATGAAATTGATAGCTTGGTATTGCTTAATTTAAAGAGCTCCCTTAAAAAAAATATTAGTAAAAGTGACATCCTTATCTCTTATTGTAGTTTTTGGTAACCCATGTAGCTTTAATATGTTGTCAAAAAATGTCTTAGCAATCAGCTTGTAATGATTGAACTGGAACTCTTTCTGCCAAGGCATTGTTCACTTTAGTGTAGCATGTTGTATAGCTTTGTCCCTGAGTACAACAGTTTCCCATAGGCTCATCATCTAAGGATTAACCTAGCCTATACAAGCTTAATTTCAGAGTTCTAACATACTCTGAGTCGTTATACCAAAAGGCGATTTGATAGTTAGAGTTTCATCACCTTTTATTTAAAGGCTATTACATTCTATATCCTCATAGGATTAATGCTCTTGTCAGTTTTGTTACGCAGGACTCAGACCACAACTAAGCAAGCTCTATTTTTTCAGCTGGTAGACTACTTTAATACCACCAGTAATGACCCGAGCAAAACTCCTCTTATTGAAATATTGTCCACTTTAATATGATTTGTCGTACGATTTTGTCTCTTGATGTAGTAGCTTACTAAAATATTTCCTATCCTAAGATTTCTTTGACCTAAACATGTTTAACTTCAAACTTTTGGTGAACTCCAAGCCACTACACCAAAAGGCATATCGATGATTGGTTTCTGTCACCTAGTATTTAAGGAATATTGATATGAGCCAAGTGCACCTATCAGTTTTAATATAGCGGATGTGAGTCCGAGTTGATCCCTCAGAGACTTCGAGTACTAATATTAACCTTAGTTTTATTATCTAACCAGAAAATTATGAAAGTTGAATTAATTAAAAATACTAAAATTAACAAACTAACTTATTTATAAGACTTGATTAAGCAATTGAAAAAGCGATAAAATCAATAACGACTTCAAGAAAGTAATAACGTATTTAGGAATTATTTCCCCTAGAGTTTAACATGTGATCGCTTAAAATATATTTAATTCGGTTTCTATTTTTCTTGACCGGAGGGATTCACAATTAAAGTTAAACCTTTCTCAAGCATATTAACCCTAATCCTAAATTATTTACCGGAATCTCTTCACTTAGTAATATAATTTATAATTACATTAATGTATAATGAATTCCCATACAAATAATTAACTTTCCGGAAGAAACATGTATCTTATCTCTAAGTATACATGTAATCCTCTTCAATTATGTAAATATCTAATTACATATGCAATTTCTCAATTAACATGCGTAATATCATATATTGATATTCTAGAAATATCAATCAATAATTAACGACATAATTGAATCAAGTAAAAATAGAAACTTTATTGAAATTTCTAAATCAATCCAAGAATCACATGAAACCCTAGGTTCCATAATCCTAAATACTCGAATTCTAAGCTATCATAATGAATCTAAAAATGAGTTTCATCAATAATATAAAATAAAACATGGAAACCCCTTTTGATTGATGAACAATCTCTCTAGTCTTGAAGTTGATGTTGTTCCGCCTATCTCTTTCTCTTCTTTTGTGTCTCTCCGTTTCTATAATGTCTCTCCTCTCTTTTGAAACCCTAAGATATCCTTTTATATGTGTATTACAAAGATTCTGTTTTCGTCACCAGACATGGCTTGGGATACGGCCGTGTCCTCAGGTCGTGTAACTTTCTGCACTAAGGCAAAATTTTCTGCACAACTTCAAAACTTCATAACTTCTTCATTTGAACTCCAATTTGAGTGAAATTTGATTCCTTTTCTTCGTTTTCGATCCTAGAATGCGTTCAAACCTAGAATGCGTTCAAACCTAGAAATAAAAATTTTACTCAATTAAGTATCAATTTCTTTAAAGAAAACAAAAAAAGTGAGGAAAATACTATAAAATCATCCTATGAAATATGTTTAAAATCCGAATTATCAGATATTAAAATCCATCGTAGAACTAACATCCTTATTAGTTCCATTACTTATGTCCAGGACCACCATCAAGCATGGAGGAATCTAAAGTTGCTCCCTTATAAGCTTAAGAGGTATCCTTAGCTTATGCCATTTTGCCCCGTATGGCACTTAGCTCCCCAATTTTTAGCCGGTGGACTACTCTGCAACGACCTATAATGACCCAAGTGGAACTCCAATTATCAAGGCACCTTTCAGTATAACAATTTAAAGTTCATTAGATCTCTAAAGTGAAGTGTGCTTAAGCTAGATGAATCTTAAGATTAGTAAACTTCTGGGAAGTTGTTGTACCAAGATTCAATCGTACAGTATTCCACGCTAAAGCAGAAAATACCTTAATGAGAGGAGTTTCGGTTGAGTCATTATGGAGTGTTATTAGAGTAGTCCACCAGCTAGAAGGATAAAGTCCTTACTTAGTGTATGGTCCTTAGACTTGTGCAATGAAACCAACAAAGACATCAATTCTATAAAGAGAGTAGAGTGTAATACCCCTTAAATAGAAGGTGATGGAATATAGAAGTGCCTTTTGACATAGTGGCTTAGAGTATATCGAAACTCTAAAAAAACGTATTTAAGCTATGTGAATCCTATACTAGGTGACCTCTTGGGAAGCTGCAGCATTATGAGATAAGATCATGTAGCATTCCATATGAAAGCGAATGATACATCGATGGAAGATGTTCCAATCGAGTTGTCACAATCGAGTTGTCATATGATTGTCATATAAGGATGAATCATAAGAATAAATTGAGTATACTTAGAGAATCACTCGGAAACCACCAAAAGGACTTATCTTCATAGGAGAGGCAAAGACTGTCAATGAAATTTATAAATAAATCTGGCTAAATAGGCATCTAGTTACAAATTTTCCACCTTATTGCGCTGACATATAGGATAAGATTTGACAAAATTTTGAACTTGGTATTTCATCCTTTTCCAATAAAAATTTTAAGCTATCCAATACAGTGTTCTCTGATAACCTTCATGAAATTGATCATATACGGTATTTATAACCACTAAACATAAAGTTGATGTTAGAGCCAAATAAACCCTTTTTATACAAAATTAGCCCACATCGAATTTGCTTGTTTTCATCCAATTGTTTGTCCTATATACATGTTAGAACAGTTTGCTTATTCAGTGAATAACTAACTTTAGCCCTAACCATATCAAAAGTTTACATGTGAGCAAAAGAGATGGTGCAAATAGTGTCATGACAATCTTCATCATACCTACATAAGGCATCAATTACCTTATTGTCTTTGCTTGCTTTATATTCGATTATGAAATTGAATTCGAGGAGCTTACAGTAACTTACCATTTGAGTAAATTTGTTAGTCTACAATAATCCGTTTGGATAATAAACCCAAATTTGAAAAATAAGCTTGCTAATATTAGATAACTATAGCATTCTTACCAATTCCTTTTCATAAGCTGGTAATTTCAAATGATGGTGGGTGAATGTTGATTATTTTGTTAAAGCATAGCCTTTATTCCAACAATGGATGTATGATGCTCCACTAAAAAGAGTTAATCAAAATTTGGTATTACCAATATGGGGTCTTGGTCATTATCAACTGTGGATTCTACTGGGGTTTATGACTGGGCGTGCAGTCCAAATACTTAAGTGTTGGGCCTTAGAGTTATGATCTAGAGAAGATATAACCTATAAAAAACATACCAAAGATAACTCCAGTATGGGTGCTTTAACATTCAACTTAGTGAATAGGAAGTTCCATGGTAAAAAGACAGTAAAAAACTTAAATTCCATACCTAAGGGGTGTCATCTCCATTTATAGGTGATATAAGACAACTTATCATTTAGAAAAGTTCATGTTATATCTCGTTTGAAGCTAGCTATCCCAATTAAGGAAGTGTATTATGATAGATTAGGAAAGTAGCTTCTAGGTCAACCAATCTGATTAAGCATGTGCCCTTTCAAGGTGTATGGATTAATTAGACAAGCAAATCTTAACGAGCTCTAAATGGGTTTTGTCATGGCAACCTATGGCGGTTTGCCATATGTTAACTAGGGGAGTCATCCTGGGCTAGGGCGGTTAAGGTAGTAAGGCGTATCCTTATAGTACAGTATCAATAGGTATTACCTATGGGCTAAGCCTTTAGTCAAGTTAGTTCGGCTAGCCTTCACTAGTTACTTGGGCTTGAATTGGGCTTAAGGGCTTAGACCCAATATTATCTATCAACAATCATAGATTCCTGAAGTTTAGTAAAAGCTTGTTTAGATGTTGTTGTCCACTAAAATTGGTTTTTATGTAACATGCACATTAATTGATATTAAACCATAATTTTGTATAAATTTTTTATAATAACCCATCAAACCTAAAAAATTTTCGTAATACTTCAATAATATTGGGTTTCAATCAAGAGTTCATAGCCTTAATTTTGTTTGGATCAACCTTTATCCCCTTTTTTGAGATTTAATGATCCCATATGCTACCTGTTATTGTGCAATTTGCAAAAATAGCCAATATTTGTTGAAGCAATAAAAGGACTACTTGAAATGTTGAAATGTTCAACCAATGTCTTATTGTATATTAATATGTCTTCAAAAAGTATAAGTACAAACTTATGTAGATGGGTTTTCAATACCATTTATAGCATGCCTAAAAGGTAGAAAGGGTATTTATAAGCCTAACAGGCATCACTAAAAATTCATGTCTACAATGAGTACATAAAGTTGTTGTCTCTACATCAAATAAGTATGTTAAGGCTTAATGGTACCTAGAAGACAAATTCAACTTGGCAAAGGAACAAGCTCTAAACAATTCCTCATGTAATCCTTCAGTTATTAGAATGGGGAACTAATCTTTGATAGCTTTCTCATTAAGGGCTCAATAGTCTACATCAGATAACTAAGTTTCATCTACCTTTTTAACCAACATTACTAAGAGGAACATGGTGATTAACTCAATCAAATTATCCCTTTGGCCAATGTATCTTCACATTACTTCTTGATTGCATCCTTTAGATAATGATGGTAGCAATATGGTCTCGCAACAATTAGTGGAGTACTTGGTTTAATCCAGATTTTATAGTTACAATGAATAAATACATCCAAAAATTCTATTAGCAATTGAGTTAAATGCCACTGGTGATCAACTTCTTAAATGGTGGCTAAACGTATTAGGCTGGTCAAGACTATATCAACTCCCTATAATAGGACCACTTCCTTCCCTTGAATAAATTTCATCTTCATCAATGAGAAGTCCCAAATAATTTGACCTAATGATTTCAATTCGATTACACCCAACACAACACCAACACCATACAATGGTAACAAGTAAGAGTCTACTTAGATAATTTTAGAGCCTAATTACATAACGGACTTACAAATTCCTCTACTTCCCTCTGCTCCCCAATTATGATCACCAATTTCAATGATTCCCACTCCCCCACATGTAACTACAATTGTGAAACCATGCTAATTCTCATAGAGCTATGCATACTACTAGAGTTTGTAAGGACCATCATTGGAGCTCCACCAACATACCCTTTAATCTTCATCATTTGTAGTTGAGAAATACCCATCATTGTATGTAAACATATTTCTAATTCTCCTTTACTATTGTCATCATTGGTTTCAATTTACTTATTTAAATCATCAACAAACTCATGTAGATATTCCAACCAAATCAATTTCTCACACTTGCATCTAATCATAAAATGGTTCATCATAATTAAAACATAATCCTCTTGCCCGCCTATCCTCTACTTTAACCATACTTAATCTTTTAGTAGAAGGTTATTTATTGGCTGGTGTTGTTGGTGCCATAAATTTCTTTCCTCCACTTGACTATTCCTTTATTGAAAATCCTTTTGGCTAATAGAGGCAAGTTAGCCTCACAGCCTACATGTGATTAGTAGGTTGATGCATCTTCACTTCTACAACAATATAACCCTTTAATCTACTCACAAAAACTACAAGTTTTTTATTTTGGTGGCAAAGTAACCATTTAGGTTGACAATTGCTTAAATCACCATGGATAACTCTCTATCGATCTAAATTGTCTTAATCTGGATAATTCTCCCAATTTATTGCTTTGTAAAGGAGGTCCAAAATGCATACTGCATAAGGATGTAAATTCATCCCACTCTATGTTTAGCCTTTTATGCTCCAACTTAACAAACCGTAATTGAGTGTCCCCTTCTAAATCGAAACCAACCAATTCCACTCTTTCTCCTTCTCGAATATTTTGATGTTTAAAGAAATGTCTATACCTATTTATCCATCCTATAAGATTTATAGTTCCATCATGTTTCAGCAAATCTAATCTAGAAATTTTAGGCATGATTACTCAAATTTCCTCCCTTCCATTACTCTTACTCTCATTGATCTTGGTCTAACATGACTGCTTTAGATGTGGGCACATTCCTAATTAGAGACCCTACCTAGTTGACTATTGTAGGTGTCAATTCTCTATGGCTATTCGATCTTGTTTAGAAATCACCGAGAATGCTTCAAATTGTTATTGTAATAATGCCTTCAATTCCTCCGTTACACTTGGTTTTAATACTAAATTGTTATAGGATTATAAGTAATTTTGTGTTTTTGATCCTTTCAAAATAAAATAGACTCAATAATAATATGATTCGATTACTTCTATGTTTTCCTATCTTGGAAGACAAATTTAGACTCGTCCTAAATGGAACCTAGCATAGGATATATTCAGTGAAAATTTCAGATTTTCTTTTTTCCTTTCATTTCTACTCGATAAATAGTGTACACCATTCCAAATAGCAGTTACCAATAGCCCATATTCCCTCATTTTCTGACACAAACACACGTAATAGCTACCTTTTAAAGAGACATAACTACCCCACACACTTCCGCAACCAGCACTAGACAACATGCACTTAAACACTAGAATTAACTGGTACTCGTACACTTAACACACCACACATACAAGAAGCTCATAATATAATTTATACAGATACAACATGCTTTTGTTGCTTTTTATGTCTGCATAAATAGACATGTTTGATTTCCCTAATATCAAATCTGAACAATTTGTTTTGCATGAGGGAAGGAATATGGGAAGCATGATTTTGGAAGGAATTAATATGAGTAGAAAGAAATATGAGGGGTATTTGATTTCTTTTATTGTGTTTAGATAATGGGGATTCAAAAAGTAAAAGGAATCTCAATCATGCTAAAAATAAAATGAAGTATTGAAATTATCAATATACCCATAAAAAGTAATAAGAGACTGAATAAAGAATTGTAAAATTGAAATTTAAACAACTTTTATAACTTTCCCTATGGAGGGGAATAAAAATTGACGAGACCTATGAAAAAGTCACTCCCAAATCATTCCTTTCATTTTTCATTCTTTTCTTAAACAAGGAAAAGTTGCTCTCCTAATTCTATCCTTCATCCCAAACATTAGGCTAAATTTCCACCGGTTTCATCCATCTCCACTTTATTTTGCGTGCTCCAAGCCAAAATACTTCTAACGATCCTTCACATTGTTTAATGGCTTCGTATTTAACGACATAATCATACGAAACTCGCTACATACGTTAGTGAAGCGGCAACGTAGCGTTATGCCTCCGGGAATTTGAATCCACGTGCTCTTCATACTGCTGTGGTTGGCTCGATTATACTTTATATTGTTCATTTGCCTCTCCATTTTAGCTCTAATACAGCAGGATAGGATCCTGAAGAATTAAAAGAAACACTCAACACGTGACACGGGATCAAAAGCATTCGCTTTTTAATTTTCCATCACGGAAAGGAAACAACAAGGGTAAGATTTCCCATCTTGTACAAATCTAATGCCAATCCCCATGTTTCTATAGCATCTGTACAAATAATAAAAACGCATAATAGTGAGAATGACTAAAAAGCATCAATATGTTCATCAGAAGAGAAGAAACTACTGTTCCTAAGCACACACACAAGGTATACCAGTAAACTATACCGAAATACATGCAGACTGCGGTTATCCTCATGAGCTGGTATGATTTCCATAATCAAAGTACTGGTCCCATAAATGCTTGGTTATTGTGAAGTTCTAAAGCTTAGGAGTAAGAAATGCTTGAATATAATTTCCTTCTACATATGCAGTATACTCGAGAGACATAGACAGAACAGAATCATTGCACAGAGTTATGAGACGTGAAAATGTCTAGTTAGCTCTAAAGCAATGAAAGAATGACAAATGGTCAAATAAAAAAAAATTGTACACGTGTAACTACTAAACTGCTAGCAAACAAATAAATACAAAGTCAACATAAAGCCTTAAGCTGCTGCCGCATAATTCTACTATTGTAGTGATAGTATTTTCTCACACCCCCACCTCAAGTTGAAGCTTGTTGAAGGCCCAACTTGCCACAAAGAAGTTTAGTCTGTTGAGCACTTAAAGATTTTGTAAGGAGATTCGCGACTTGTGATTGAGAGGGTACAAAATGCAGTTGAAAAAAGCCAAAACTAATATGGTCGTGTACAAAATACACATCAATATCAACATACTTTGTTCAACCATGAAGACAAGGATTGTTAGCAATCAATAATGCAAATTTGTTATCACACAAAAGAAAAATTGGATAAGAAGCAAGAACTTGAAGATCACGTAGAATGTAGGAAACCCAAAATAATTCCTTAGACACTACAACAATACTTTGATATTTGGCCTCTATTGAAGATGTTGCAATTGTTGTTTGCTTCATGGTTTTCCAAGAAACAAGTGAACCACCAATAAGTACACAGTAACCAAACACAAACTTTCTATCACGAAGATAAGAAACCCAATCAGCATTAGAAAAGCCTCAAAGAGACAAGTTGTTATTGGATGAATAGATAACCTTAAAGAGCAGGTTCCTTTCAAGTATCTCAATAGATGCATTAAAGCTTGTAAAAGAGGTCATCGAGGAGAAGATAAAAACTGACTAAGCTTAGTACTGCAAATGTAATATCCAGATGCGTAAGTGTAATATATAACAGTTTTCCAACTAGGCACCTATAATATGAAGGATCGGATAACAAGTGACCAGAGATATTGTCCAAATGAAGACAAACAGGAAGTGGAAAAAGAGCCAATTTAGCCCTAATGGGACCAGAATCACGGAGAACATCTAAAACAAATTTTCGTTGATTAATGAGAAGTCCTTGATCAATATGACACATTTCTAAACTTAAGAAAAACCGTACCAAGCCAAGATCCTTAATGGTAAATTTGGCATGTAATTTCTGTTTAATCTCATCTATAAAAGTAGGATTAGAGCTTGTGATTAACATATCACCAATATACAACAAGATAATCACAACCCCAACTAAACTATGATGAGAAAACAAAGAGTAATCATGCTTAGATTGGTAAAAACCATAAGAAATAAAAAATTTAGAGGCTGTACAAGGACTTCCTGAGATGGCAAACTTGATTAGGCAACACCTTATCATCACCTTCAGGAGGCAACATATATATATATATATATATATATATATATCTTCATCAAGAGTCCCATGCAAAAATGCATTATTAACATCTATCTAAAATAAAGGCCAATGATAAGCAACTGCAATAGCAAGAACAATACATACACCGCCCAATTTAGCAATAGGTGAGAAGGTTTCATGATAATTTACACCTTCTACTTAAGTAAACCCTTTAGCTACTAACTGTGCTTTATATCGTTCTGTAGTGTCATCTAGTCTATACTTGATTTTATAAATCTACTTGCACCCAATAGCTTTCTTATCCTTAGGTAATGTAGTGAGTTCCCAAGTTTCATTAGCCTTAAGTGCATTAATCTCATTTTGCATTGCCATCTTCCATTCTTCATGTTTTGATGCTTTTAAGTAATTATTTGGTTCTTGAGTAATGAACACTTTAGCTATAGAGGCTACAAAATCAATTAGGTAACTAGAAAGGGTAAGGGCATCAAAAAGAGGATATAGGTGTATCGAATGAGTAGTAAAACAAGTTGATAGATTTGTGTTTATATGATAAACAAAGTCTTGTAGCCACCGTAGAGTTGCTTTAGGTCTAGTTGAACTGCGTAAAGTAACACTTTCTTTTGCAAACAAAAAATGATGCTGACCAGTAGAAGACTGTTCTAATGTTTTAATAGCAAGAATAACCAACTAATTTAAAGATGAAACAACTAACTTATCAAAAGAAGAATGATGAATGGAAGTAGGGGTATCAAACAAAACATGATCTTTAGGAATATTGGATGAAAAACTCAATACAACATGATTGTGTTTAAAAGGAAACTTAGACTCAAAGAAAACAACATCTCTAAACATAACTTTCAGTTAATTGAACAAATCAAAAACTCTATAACCTTTTTGATGATGTGTATATCTAACAAAAACATATTTAACTCCTTTAGGATCAAACTTGTCTCTAAGCTAAGGATGTTTTGCAATAAAACACAAACAACCCATAACACATAAGTGATCATACTTGGGAGGACTACCAAACAATCTTTCATGTAGACTTTTCCAATCAAGGATAGCCGTTGGCATTTTATTGATTAAGTATGTAGTTATAAGAATATACTCTCCCCAAAACTTTTTAAGCAAATGTGCATAGATACACAAAGCTCTAGAAGTATCTAACAAGTGAAGATGTTTTCTCTCTACCTTACCATTTTGTTGAGGAGTGTAAGAAGTGGTTCATTAATGAACTATCCTAAGTGATGTAAAGAGAGTTTTGCAGGTAGAAGAAATTAACTCAGTTCCATTATCAGCCCTCATAAACTTAGGTGAACAAGAAAAGCATTTAGACACATAGACAAAAAAATCTTAAGATTAGGATAAGCTTGACTTTTATGTTGCAATAAGTAAATCCATGTGGACTTGGAATAATCATCTATAACAGTCACAAAGTATCTTGCCCCTGTCATAAATGGGATTCCATAGGGCCCCCAAACATCTACATGTATGAAGAAGAAGCAAAGGAATTGTGTTTGTAGTTTTCCGAGAATGAGTTTCAGCAGCAAAATGATACTTGTTTGCAGAAATGATGTGCTCCATGTTCTTTTCAGCTTGCAAAATGTACAAGCCACATAAAGCTTTGGTTGTAACAACTGGATTTTATTCTTCTTGTCCTAAAAGTTGCATTGAAAAGCATCAAAGGTTATTAGTAGATGTTGGTCTTTGGCTAAGCTATTCACTAATAAGAGATTGTGGGTGAATTGTTGTACTAGAAAAACATTACGTAAGATAAGTGTTTTAGTGAGTATGATTGAGCCTATTCGTGTAACTTATATAACTTAGCCATCTGGTAGTTTTACACAAATAGATTATAGCAAAATAGTAACATCATGCAATAAGGACAGATACGAGGTCATGTGATTAGTAACCCCAATGTCTATAAATCAAGAATCCATATTGTTACTTAGAGCACTAAAACAAGCAAAGAAATATGATATACTTGCAAAAGAGACATTGTTGGCCATAGCACCAATACCTTGCTAATTTTGAGTCCCCATGATCCTAAGCATTTCACTACATAAATCCTACATAAGTTTCTAGTTTGTAACATTAGTATGATGATCATCATCATCTAAAAATTCCATTGGATGCTCAAAAGGAGTATCACAATCCAACTTAGAAATACTGGTACTAGCTAGACAACTACCACTTTTAAAAACTATGTTCTCCTTTGCTATGCTCTATGTAAATGAATCGCCAAAAACCATGATAGCACTTGCAACAACTTATGACCTTACAACTTTCCTTCCTTTAAACCATTTAGGATAACTAACAATTTGAAAGCAATTTTCTATGGTATGGCCTTCCATTTTACAATGTTTACATGTCAACTTACTCCTATTTTTCTTCTTCTCAAATGAATTCACATAACTTCTTCCTTTGGCAATGAAAGTAGAATTCTCCACATTAGAAGAAAAAATAAACGAAACTTGTCTTTACTTTTCAATTTGGTGAACTAAGTAAAACACCTTATTAATTGTTGGCAATGGATCCATTGATAAGACTTAATTCTTCACATTATTATAGATTTCATTCAACCCCATTAAAAACTAAAGCAATTGTCTTTCTAACTCAAAATTAGTTAACCTTTCAACTAAATCAAAGCTGCAATTTTCACAAGAACAACAAGGAAATAGATTCAATTGACACGATTCATCCCAATACTTTTTAAGCTTGCCACAATATATGCCAACACTCTGATTAGATTGTTTCCAATTGCATATTAAAAATTAGAAGACCATTCGACATGCCATATTACTCTGTTATTTCATCCTAAAGCAGCTTAGTTGTTTGAGTATAAAGAAAATTATGTGATATTTCTGCAATCATCAATTAATCAACCAATAGCAAACCATATAATTGCAACATTGCCATCAAACTAAGTCCTTAGAATTATCATCAAGCTTCACAACTATCCCATCTAGGAATCCGATTTTTAATTTCATACCTAAACCCATCCTAACGGATCTACTCTAGCTTAGTTGTTTCCATTAAAAATCAACGTAGCAATGCTCATGTTAGGGTTATCATATTTGCAAACCGTAGAAGATCACAATTACCTTAAACCCACTTTGACACGATATGAATTTCTAAAGCTTATGAGTAAGAAATGCTTGAGTATAATTTCTTTCTACAGATGCATTATACTTGAGAGATAGAGAGAACAAAATCATTGCAGAGTTATGAGATATGAAAATATCCAGTTAGTTGAAGAGTTTGTTACAAGAGGCATTTATATACAGTTGTAAAACAATGAAAGAATGACAAATGGTTAAACAAAAATTGTACACGTATAATTACTAAACTGCTAGCAAATAAATAAATACAAAGTCAACACAAAGCTTTAAACTGCTGAAAATCAACATATCAATGCTCATGTTAGGGTTATCATATTTGCAAACAGTAGAAGATCAAAATTACCTCAAACCCGCTTTGATACCATGTGAATTTCTAAAGCTTACGATTAAGAAATGCTTGAGTATAATTTCCTTCTATAGATGCAGTATACTCGAGAGACACAGAGAGTTATGAGACATTAAAATGTCTAGTTAGTTAAAAAGTTTGTTACATGACACATTTATATACAGCTGTAAAGCAATGAAAGAATGACAAATGGTCAAATAAAAATTGTACACATGTAACTACTAAACTGCTAGCAAACAAATAAATACAAAGTCAACACAAAGCCTTAAGCTGCTGCTGCATAATTCTGCTATTGTAGTGACAGTATTTCTCACAGTTATGAAAAGCTCGGCTAAGTGGCAGTACAGATTCTTCAAAAGCCGCAATAAGCCCAGATGGGTTGGCTCTGATTTGATCTGCATTACGTAGTATAGAGTATCCTATCCTTCAAGATTTTCTATTGCCTCTGCCTAGTCCGTATCACAAGAAATAGAGATTGGGGCAAGTCATACGTTCAAATCATCCATCATAGAGTACAACACAGGTACGATTCTTAACATGGTGGGTTAAATTGAAGACATTTTTGTTGTCCATGTCCACCACAAAGCATTCCAAATGGTATATTAACTCCTATTAATCTATTTTTCTACACAAATGGGCATATGCATGTATTTGGTCAGCTGGTATATGTACATGACAGCATGCATGCCTGAATTATTAAGGAATTTGGAGATGACGTGCTACTGTGCAATAAGATTCTACATGAAAATTTTGTAGATAGCAATTACAATCAACAATCTTATGCAGATTAAAGTCAACACTTCCATCATCACATCATCACTTAGCTTCCTTCCACATAGCAACATAACAGGTCCTACAATTCAACCTCAGAGGACTCAACTAGTCTGAGAAGACTACAAAAATTCACAAGAGGATCTACATCTACGCAGCTCCATTGCTGAGAAGAGATCAAGTCAAATGATGCCTCAACTACTTAAACTGTCTAGTGGTCAATAACTTAACACAAACGGACAAGTGCATAGATTGCATTACAAAACAGCATCACCTTCTTCGTACTCATATACACTGTGCCATCGGAAAATTAGTCAACTTGTTTGTTTGTACTAGTTTCAGTGTCGTCTGGAACATGGTAAGTTGATAGAAAGAAATAGCTTTGATTTTTTTGCAGGAACCTGAAAGTAAGTGTACAAAGCTTTCAGGGAGAGCATGACAAGGAACAGGGAACAATTTAACACGGACTAATGAAAACACAAATAAAAAAATAAAGAAAGAAGAAATTATCATAAGCTGATATCCTGTGTTTTGTAAGTTTTGAATACTTGATCAGGTCATGGACCAAGGTCATTCACAGAATATCAATGAAAATTTTTGGTGGTCTTGATCAGACTAGCGATTCATCTCAAGTTTTGATCAGATAATTCTCCAGTGATTTTCAACATAAATTATGAGTACAGGCAGGTCTATATGCATGATCCTTGATAGGCACTTCCATGCAAAGAAATTCATGTTTATCAGCTAGAGATAAAGCCCTACAGTTCAAATGCAAAAAACTGACAAACAATTACAAATGCAACTCACCCTTTGAATCTTATTTCGCTTACCTAAGAAAGTCATTCAGGCGCTGCTGTAACTCTATCAAAGTCTCTTCCTCAATATTCACGAAAAACAATAGCTCAGGCAACTTAACTGCAAGAACAAGAAATGGAATTGGCTTTAGCCATGTAATAAGAAAGAGGTTCCACCAACCAAACATGCATAGACGTAAAAGACCACGAGAGTTATTTTCCTGTGCTCAAAGCAGATGAGAGGTTACATCTCAATGTCCTGATTTTAACACCTAATAGAGGTGCTTGGCACATGCAACCAAACATGCATAGACATAAAAGACCACGAGAGTTATTTTCCTGTGGTCAAAGCAGATGAGAGGTTACATCTCAATGTCCTGATTTTAACACCTAATAGAGGTGCTTGGCACATGCAACTGAATAATTTAGGCAGTAGGGTTTGTCATAGAAACCAAGAAATGCCCAATTGTTCACTTTAAGTAAGGATGAACACAAGCAATTAAAATGATTAATGTTGCATTTGGTATCCGAACTTTATCAAATTACTCAATTTACTTCCTCAACTTTAAAATGTTCGATTTACTACCAAATT
This sequence comes from Lumnitzera racemosa, assembly GCA_024138005.1. Classification (NCBI taxonomy): domain Eukaryota; kingdom Viridiplantae; phylum Streptophyta; class Magnoliopsida; order Myrtales; family Combretaceae; genus Lumnitzera; species Lumnitzera racemosa. Next base: position 30,329,364 of record JAMXBC010000010.1, read on the forward strand.
AAACTTTTTATGGTCATTTATACTACCTAATCTAATTTCGTTAGTTTTTGTTTGAATGGAATAGACACCTAGCACTACTATAAAACATGTGGCACCCCATGCCACAACTACAAATTGACACATTTCTTTACATGTGACACTCACTGACGTGATGAAATGCCAAACGCAATGCCATATGTGGCAACTTTGATATATAACATCCTTTTTAGAGAAAAATATTATTTTTTGATTAAACAATTCAAATATGAACATAACTCTATACATAGACTATTTCGTGCACATAGCACTTTTCACTAAACACTTTGAGTAACCTATAATATATATAAGTCTTTTTTTCTTCTGGCATTTCAAATGGGACATGCAACATAAAAACATAAGTTTTAAACAAGTTTAGTTTTCGTAAAAGAAAGACTTAATTTTGACCCGATTTTCTCATTTGATTCAACTTTTAATTTAGAAAAAAATGCGCAATCCATAACCTACTCCATTATTCCTTTTAAATTATATAAAAATCTTTACAAAAAAACTTTAAAAAATCCTTAAAATTCATGTCAAATTAGGCTTTTTAAGCATGTTTTATAGTTAAAGAGACCACTTTGATATGAATTTAAACTATGTTTTTGAAATTTTTTTTTTTGAGCTTTTTTTTTTAAATTAAAGTTAAATCAAATAAGAAAAATTGAGTCAAAGTTAAGTATTTCTCTTACGAAAGTTGCAACTTGTTTTTAAGCCCTACATCATCATGTTGCATGTCCCACGTGGAATGCTAGAAGAAAAAAGAAATATATTAAAGGTTGCTCAAAGTGCTAAGTGGAAAAATGTGCTATGTACATGAAATGGTCTATACTTAGAGTTATGTTGATATTTCGATTATTTATTCAAAAAATAATCTCTCTCTAAAAGGGATGTCACATGTCAAAGTTAGCATATGTTTACGTCAACGAGTGCCACATATAAGGATATGTGTTCAATTTGCAGTAATGCCACATGGTGCTCGTGCCACATCAACATATGCCACGTGATGCCACGTGGTGTTTGTGCCATATCAGTATATGCCACATGTAAAAGGTACCATGTGTCATTCCATAGTAGTGTCGTGTTTATTCCATCCATGTCAACAAATGGAGATTAACAGAGTTAGATCGGATAGTATAAATGACCATAAAAAATTTAATTAGATAGTAAATTGAATATTTTAAAATTAAGTTAGTAAATTGAGCAATTTTGTAAAGTTTTAAGTATCAAATGCGACGTTAACCCTAATTAGCAAGAAACATCAACTCTCTATGCCACTCTTGCAAGAAATCACACATTTGATGTCTCAAGAAACATACCAAAGAGGCGTAAAAGATGCTCTGCACCATAAACGGTTGAAGGAGAGATGTCATCTGAAATTGCCTCAGCATACTGCTGTCGTTCACTTTTATACAAGAGCATCCTAGGCAATGCTTTATCAAAGTAACAATGTAGACCTTTCATTATCTCTCCAAGTGATTCAGCAATCCTGCATCAATCAGCCACTTAAGCATGAGAATAATGAGCATTCACATTATTACATCAACTAAGCCACCAAGAGGGGGGAGAAAAAGTCTGGCTGGCTCTTTTAGATCCTACAATTTTAAGGAGAGTCATCCTATATTTGGCAAGATGTAAGAATATTTAAAAATATAAGCAGAGAAGAAAAAGCTTACAAGGAACTGCAAGTATTACTTGGATATAGAGGGGAGCTACAAAAAGTTAATTTAAGTGCTCAATTGTTAATCTCCACTAGCTTTGAGCATTTGGGACAATTTTAAGTATCTTGCACATGCACTCGGATTTTCCCTTAATTTATCCACTGAAAAGCATTCCAGATGCTACATTTGAATTTGGCATTGTCAAACAGAACCTCAAAGTGATAGATAATTGAAGGAGTAGGAGAGTCAGACCTTATACAAGTTTCCTGCAAGACAATGTAATGGAATTCCACAAATAGGGAGGGAAAAAAAAAATCTATATTACAAATTTTCATTTTGACCTGACATTCTGTCACTAAGCAGAACTAAGTTCATTAACAAGCAAGAAGAGCAGAATAAAATGCACTCTTTAGGAGAGTTATCATGGGAAATAATGAGCCAATCCAAGATTTTCAATAGTTAAAGCTTGAAAAGGCCCAGTTAAGTGCATTAAAATATTCTTTAATTAATAAAAGATTCAAGAGAAAAAATCTGTACATAGACAGAAGCTTAGTTTACTAGAATAGCTATAAAGAGTAGTGCACATTTTGCACTTACGAGCCATCCTTCTGGAGTCGATGGTCAAGATACTTCTTTAGTATGTCATCCACACTTGGAACCCGGGGAAGTTTGACAAGCTGCAGAGGATACGAAAATGAAAACCTTCAACAGGAGCCTTAGAAATATCAAGAATAACTTTTTTCTACATTAGTATTTAAATATGCGTCTATATTCTATAGTCAAAACTTTCTCTATCATTTTAGCCCCTTTTATTGCATATACAATTGAAAAGGCAGAACAGACATTTGCAATAACAATTTTACTCAAAGCCATTAGACTGATCCCACAACGGAAAAATCTAGGATAACAAGCTTTACAAGCAATAACAGCATGAAGAATGCCAAAATGAACAGTACTCAGAACTCAATTAGCTGACATGCATATTGCAAACCATATTAAAGTTTCTCTTTTGATGGAAAACACTATAGAGAGAGTTGTCTATCACAGGCAGCCATATAGTACAATTGTATTTGATAAATTTGGAAGGTTCATTATGTATCACAACAATCTGCCATATAATGGAGTTGACTGATGTTGTCACCTTGCCCAGATGCATGATAAATTCACAGTCATCAATTAACTGCTTCTTTAATGCCAGAGGAATTTGAATATTGACAAGCTTCTCTGAAGGTAAAGCCCCAATTTCCTGAAAAGTTGAATAACATGTCAGCTGGTATTATTCTTTCATGGAAAGGGACTACATAACGCCCACAACATAAAAGGTTATAAGAGAAGACAAACAAGGATACCACCTAGAAAAGGTCCCGAGACTTTACCTTAGCAATAAAATCATTCCTTCGCTTCTTGCCTCTTGGTGCTGCACATTTCATAAAACAACTCGTATGTTTAAGTTCATGATTATATAGACTACATATATAAAGTCAACCAGAACTTCAAAACAACAAAAGACAACAGGCTATCACTGTACCAATTCAATCATCAGGAGAAACCCAAAAAAAAAAAAAAGGAAAAAAAAAAAACACTTTGAGTGCCAGTCAGCCAGAACATCAAACAGTGGTGACGTTAGGATTTGTTTGGATATAATAGCATCTATCCAAAGCTTATGTACAGTGCAGAGTTCCATGGTGGATAGCTTTTCAAAATATAATAGGCAAGATGAAAAAGAAAGATATGAAAATCCATTCAGGTACTCCCTTAAGCTTCTATCAACACTGACAGCAATCATATTTTCAAGTCCTCAAAAAACATCTTCAGACAGTTCAAAGGATCTGATCTCAGCCTTGTGCAATAGCAATTCAAGGAAAGCAATTTAAAAGAAAAAGACAACAAATCTGACCATTGGGATTTTTAGGCTTATTTAGTGATGCACGGCCGGGTTTTGCACTTTTATCCGAGCCCAGTTTCTTGTTCACAAGCTGCTGTTTCTGGAGATTTTCTTCAGTAAGTTTCATCAAACGATCCACGCCAACCCACTCATCCCAGCTATTTAGAGAAAAAAACAGGAAAGAAATAACAAGTTATTAAAGGAATATACACAAAAACTAGTAGGTGCTAATCATCAATGCCCCAGGCTCACGACTACTACATATCATATTGTGATATATAACACAAACTTTTGAGAGAACACAACTTCTTTGAGAACAATCAAGAGAAATCTGTCATCGATGCAATAACATCCTGGAGGTTTTCTACTCAAACAGCTTCACACAACCCATATGCTAAAGAAGACAAACACTGACAATAGGTATATTTCAATCATTAAATTTGGTTGTGGATCTGCTTTTTTCAAAACGGAGAACTTGTGATGAGCAAGAATTTCAATATTTTATATTTTAATACATCACCTCACATGTAGGCTGAGATAGTGGCAAAGTTCAATCAATTGGAAATGGTTAAATAGAAGAGTCAAATGACATTGTGGGGCTCACATTGAAAAACTCTAGTTTTTATAACATGTGAAATTGGGATTCATGACTGACCTATTAATAGCTTAAACTTGAAAACATGTCTTGATTATTATATCTAATAATCCAATACCACTAAGGTCATGTTTGTCTCTAAATGATAAATGTAGCATTTGAAATGTTAATTATCAATGAATAATGAGGGAACAAAACAAATGAAAGAACAACTCATTTTTGAGAATTTAGACATTATTTTGAATTTATCGCAAATGATAATTCTACCGTTTACTAGCTTAGCAATAACTTTTAGCATTTTAGATAATTCCATGATGAACCTCCATCATTTCATATATAGTTGTATTTTTATGTCTTCCTATCTTCTTAGTATTCATTTGGAACCAAACAAGGCTGAAGCTTATTAGCCACAAGAATCCTCCTAAATAATTGCAACCTATGCAATTCATAATCAGTCAGGCAAATTATGATAACAGAAGAAGCAAAAATACTTTTTCTTTTTTTTTTTTTGTTTTTTTGGCATTCTAAGAGCAAGAGATACTAAAAGAAGGTTAAGAATAAAAATGTGGCTGGAAAAGGCACAGGCCAATGTAAAAACTCAGTAGGTCATTTTATTGATATTTGCCAAATTGAGATAATATAAGAAAGGTGCCTTGTGGTGTTCAAGTAACATCCCCTCATCCTACTGAAGAAACTCTCCACTGTGATTGCAGTTTAGCGTTAGAAAGAACAAGCTTGGTTGAATATTGTATACTTTCTTTCTATCCATTTCCTTTGAACAGCATCCTCATCTGAGCCTATGGAGAAGGCAGGGATTTCCTTTAAACAGCATCCTTATTCAAGCTATGAAGAGGCCAGGATTTCACACTTTAAAATTTCCTTTTTATTTTTTATATATATAATAATAATATAATACAATATAATATAAAACTAATACCCCTGGTCAGTGTTGTCAGATCTAGTCATATCTCCAAGGTAGACCAAACATGTCTTACTAATGCTGGAATTGCTTATGTTGGCCTTTAATACCATCTCCATAAAAGCTATATTGAGGTGTTAGAAGAAGTGGCTTTGAGTAGAGATTATGTCAAAGACCTTATATACAAAGTAAGAAAGTCCTAACATGATATGACAGGATCACTAGCAGGCAATGGGAAGAGAAGACTGATCCACAGTTTAACCTTGTAGATATGAATGTGTGTTAAATGCAGGCCAAGATATTGACTAAGAATCCTCACAAGAAAATAATCGAGCAAGAGATAAATGAGGATGTGGGGACTGACAAACTGACTCACTTTAATTCATGCTAGAAATTGATGTTACAACCAAATGATCTAAAATAAAGGTCTTGTTATGTAATGATACTTGATAAAGATTAGTTTTATATTATCTCAAACATGCACACCCACCCACCCCAAAAAAAAGAAAGAGAGCATCCTTGTTATCCATCCAATATCCTAGTACTTCCAATTTGAAGGTGCATGCTAAACATTCAATAGGATTAATTATATCTAACCCAGTCTCCATATCCAAATTTGAACTAAAAAGGGGATTCTCGGTGTGGCATATCCAAACACGGACTGTAAAAATTAACTGCAAAGAATAAGATTTAGATCCAGCAACTGCTTGCATCAAGTTTATTATGTTATTTAGGTCATTATGTTCTGAAAAATTTCATAATAGCACCAAAGTGGATCCTGGGCAGATGAACTCACTTTTTGCTCCATCCCTGAAACGTGATCAGCATAAAATCAGATTTCACCATAGGAACACTCCAACAAATCTGATGATTATGTGTCCCAAAAAGAGGTCTACTTACCAAACAAGGTAGTACTTACCATGTAATGGACAAAGTATCTCCATTCCTTCAGTCGATACTCAATTTTCGTGACCTTGCATGGAAAAGCACAATAACTCAATATATGGTAAATAAAACATCTTTGAATAAAGCAGAAGTACAAGAGTTGCTACACAGGAACACTTGAAAGAGCTAAGACAAGCACAGGTCACATGGTACCTAAAATCTGACTCATCTAGATTAATTGACTTTCTTCAACTAAGAACAGCAGGCCAACCCTGATACAACTAGATTACTGAAAATCCAGCAAAGGACATGTAGGAATCAGAATCAAGGACTCACCTGAGCTCTAAGCTCATAACCTGAGTATCAACTCAGAACTAAAGAAGTCTAATATGACTTGTTGTGGAAGTTTCTGGACACCCTTCCTAACTGCTTTCCTGATATTTATACATAACCATATCCACTTGACTTACTCATGCAACTATTTAATTTTAGGCTTGCCACATCAGCAAGTACTTTATTGCAAGAATAATACTCCCTTATTTATGAACAAACCCTCACCCATTATTTATATAAAGAGATATACCACATACTCCTACCCTACTAGATTAGCAACAGGCCAGCTCACGTATCAATTATTAGGAGCCACAATCCCCCTGGATCTCCTAGTGTACACACAAGAAATGGGCTTTCTCACCCTAGTCACATCAATACCTCCCCCATGAAGAGTGTCCTTGTCCTTAAGGACAAAAGAAGGAAATTGAAGTTGGAAAGCAGCCTTATCCACCCATCTAGCATCGACGGCCAACTCCCCTTGCCAATGAACAAGCACTTGCGGTACATCCTGTCCATTCTGGTGATGAAATGGACGACTCAAAATGTGGAAGGGAACTCGACTACAAAGCTGATCATCGGTCATCAAATCGGATGGAAGCTCTAAAACTATGGGAGAAAAACCCACTGATTTTTTTAACAAAGAAATATGGAATACCGAATGAAGTTGGCAACCATCAGGAAGTTTCAGCTTGTAAGCTACAGCCCCAATTCTTTCTAAAATTTGAAAAGGGCCATAATAGTGTGGTTCCAACTTAGAAGTATACTTCAATTGTAACTTAGCATTCAAAGCAGGATGGAGACGAAGATATACCCATTCACCCACTACAAAAGAAATATCCCGAAGATGCTTATTTGCTCGCTGACAATTCCGAATTTGGGCAAACTCTAAGTGCCGCTTCAAAAGAGCCAACACCTCATCTCTCTCACACAAAGACTGCAATAAAGCCTGGTCACCAATCTCTATAGGAATATAAGAAGGAAATACCGGAGGCGGACGACCATAAACAATCTCAAAAGGAGTCATACAATCTCAAAGGGAGTCATATGGGCAGCCGAATGATAAGACGCTATAAGAATATTCCGCCCATGCCATCTAATCAGCCCAAGTCTTTGGTTTGTCATATGCAAAACAGTGCAAATAGCATTCTAAACAACAATTCAACACCTCAGCTTGCCCATTTGACTCAGGATAATAAGCAGTACTATAATGAAGATGAGTACCAAGAGATTTAAAAAGCTCACTCCAAAATTTATTGATAAAAAGAGGATCACAATCACTTACTGTTGTTCAAGGAATGCCATGCAACCGCAAGATTTCTCTAATAAACAGATCAGCTACTGATCAAGCTGAATGGGGTTGTTTCAATAAGAGAAAATGACTGTATTTGGACAAGCGATCAACCACCATAAGTATTATGTCATACCCCTTCGATTTGGGCATCCCTGTGATAAAATCCATTGACAAATCTTCCCAAACAGCTGCTGGAATTGGAAGAGCATTAAGTAATCCTAATGGTGCAAGCGTTTGAGCTTTATTGCGTTGACATATAGCACATGAAGCAGCAAACGCAACAATGTCCTTATGCATTCCAAACCAAAACAAATTTGAGGACAGTCGTTTCTAAATACATAAGAAACCTGCATGTCCTCCAACTGGAGTAGTATGAAATTCTTGAAGAAATAAATTCACCCAATGAGAAGCAGCCAGTATTACTAACTTCCCATAACGATATAAGGTATAATTTTCAAGATGAAACCCTTTTCCAACATCCTTTCCTTCCTGCAAAAGTTGGACTTTTGCTGCCAAAGAAGAATCTAACAAGATATCAGCTTTAATATCATCCAAATCTGACCAAATGGGTCTCGAAATACCACAACATTCCATGTCATCTTGTATCCGGGATAAGAAATCCAGCTGCTGAATTTGTAGAACCAGCTTTATACTCAATATCAAAATCATATCCCAACAATTTAGAAAGTCACTTTTGTTGGTCTGGGGTTGTAATCCCCTGATGGAGAAGGTGTTTCAGGCTTTTTTGATCAATTCAAACCACAAATTTTCACCCTAATAAGTAAGGATGCCAATGCTGAATAGCAAGCACTTAGGACATAAGCTCTCATTCATAAGTTGCCTTGGCCAAATTCTTATCACTAAAGCCTTTACTATAATATGCAATAAGTTGATTGCGCTACATTAAAACAGCCCCTAACCCATGCCCTGAAGTGTCACACTAAATAATAAAAGGTTGAGTAAAATCAAGCATAGCAAGCACGGGTGCATTCACCAAAGCCTTTTGCAACATTCGAAAGGCCGAGAGTGCTTCATTAGTCCAATGAAAGCCATCTGTTTTTAACAAATTTATCAAAGGCCAAGCAATTTTACCACAATCCTTAATAAACTTTCGATAATACCCCCGACAAACCAAGAAATCCACACATGGCTTTTTGGGAAGTTGGAATTGGCCAATTCAAAACACTCCTTATCTTGTTAGGATCCATACTAACTCCATCATAAGAAATGATATGACCTAAATAATCCAATGAAGTAGCACCAAAAGAACACTTCTTCTGATTTGCTTTGAAGTGGTGAAAATACAATAAAAACATAACTTTTCTTAAATGTACCAAATGTGTGTCTAAGTCCATATTAAAAACCAAAATGTCATTAGAAAAGACAAGCACAAACTCCCGGAAAAGTAGTTAAAATAAATCACTCATGGTAGATTGAAAAGTAGCTAGAGCGTTAGTAAGGCTAAAAAGCATTATCAAAAACTCATAATAACCATGATATATTTGAAAAGCAATTTTTGGAATATTATCCTCCAAAACTCGAATTTGATGATATACAGCTCGCAAGTTAATTTTTGAGAAAATTCGAGCACCATTCAATTCATCCAAAAGTTCACTAATCACTAGAATAGGATATTTATCTAGAACCATAGCTTCATTTAATGCACAATAATCCACACAAAACCACCATAATTCATCCTTCTTCTTTACTAAAATGATCGGACTTGAACAAGGACTCAAGCTCGATCAAATAATCCCTACCGCCAACATTTTCCTAACAAGTTTTTCTATCTCATCTTTTTGCACTTAAGCATAACGGTAAAGCCTAACATTTATTAGACCCCTTCCTTCCTTAAGCAGATTCAATGATCCATAGCACAATTAGGAGGTAGTTCCTTAGGCTCATCAAAAACAGTAGAAAATTCTTCTAATAAACCACCGGTTTAGGATCATCAACTACAATGCACTTACTTCACAAATGCCAAATCACACTTGCAAACTCATAATCCATTGTTTTACTCAAAGACTTATAAGAAACACAAGAATGATATGAAGAAAAATCACCATGTAGTATTTTTTCAGTCTATTGCAAAGGAATTTTCATAATCATTTGCCGCCAATCAATTTTTACCTCCCCTAAAGTCTCCAACCAAGTCATGCCCGAGATTAAATCAACACCCCCAAGCTCAAACACATAACAGCCAATAGTAAAAATATGGCCATAAATAACAACATTCACATCAGCACATACTCCACAATATTCAACAACATGACCATCACTCAATTTAACATGAAACATTAAAGTTTTGTCCATTGATAGCCCTAATTCAATCACCAAAGTCTTCGAAATAAAGTCGTGGCTCACACCACTATCCACTAAAATAGAAATATCACGATTTAGTAAGGTATCTCAAAATTTTAAAGCATTTAATTTACTTAAGGCCAGTGGTGAAAGCTAGAATTCATTGTAGCAACCATCTCCTTCCTCTACTCCATGCTCGACTTTAGACACTCCTTCTACAGTCACCCAATCCTCATCTACAACATCAGAACTTCCTTCCAACACCAATATCCTTAATGATTCATTTGGGCATCAATGACTAGCATTAAAAGGTTGATCACAATGAAAGCAAAGGCCCTTTGCTCTTTTATCAAGATACTCTGCATAGGACAATTGTCTTTGGCCATAAGAGGATTGATTTGAAGTACGTACTAGGCTGGAATTGGAAGTAACACTTGACAAAGTTCCTGATGAGCTCAAGTTATTTACATACAATGGTTTCAACAAGGAATTTCGACCAGAACCACTAACTACGCCTCCATCTGGCTACTTGGAAGTGACAGTGACATCGACATCGCTTTACAGTCGTAGATATGGATGTAAATTGCATACAGTAGGTGTTTGAGAAAAAGATCGACGCATAGATGACTCATTCTTCAAATATTTTACATTTATGTGACTTCCAACATATGGAGAGAAGAAAACCCCAACCTCAAACTCTCTTTCCATAGCAAAGGCCAAATCAATTGCGATAGCCAGGGTGGAAGGCTCTAAGGTTTGAGCATACACTCTAATATCTTCCTATAAGTCGCCAAGAAAATAACTTAACGCCTGCAACTTCGTTACTTCAAGAGCTTGTGATAACAATGCCTCAAACTTATCAACATATTGCTCCGCTGTAGAAGTCAGTCAAAGAGTAGAAGGACTGATAAAAGGATTCCGAATGTACTACGGTGGAATCTTTTAAACAAAGCCGTAGTAAATTCATTCCAATTGAGTCTTAGATATTATCGCTTAAGGATTTTAACCAATACAGTTCTCCCACACATATACAATGTAGCCAAGGCTACCTTCCTTTCATCTCGAGTTGCATGGCCTTCAAAATATTGCTCAGTCATTGCAATCCAATTGACCGGATAATTTCCATCGAAAATAGATAGAGTGATTCGAGCTACGTTATTTTGGAATTCCTCATCAACTGCTAATTCATTTTTTTCAACTTCAAAAGAATTGTCAAAAGTCTATAGAAGATTGATCATACGCTCCAATCTTAGGTCCGATGGACTCCGCTGCATGAGTTGTACCTCCTTTGTCATTCATAATGGATTCTCCTTACAATCTCCTAAAACTTCCTTCAACATTTCTTAGATCAACACCACAGTATTTTCCAAAGTTTGTTGACTTCATCCAATTCCATGTATTTCACCTTCGAAGTTCTTCTGAGCTTGATCTACAGAAGAAAGCTGCTATTGTATTTCCGATAGGCCTCCTTGAATTTCCTCCACTCTTTTCTCTAATCCTTCCACTCAACTCTCCATTCGAGTCATTTCTCCCTCATGCAAGTAAGTTTCCCAACAATAGAACCAATTGATAAAACTAGATTATTGAAAATCCAGCAAAGAACATGTAGGAATCAGAATCAAGGACTCACCTAAGCTCTAAGCTCAGGACCAAACAAGTCTAATTTGAGTTGTTGTGGAAGTTTCTAGACACCTTTCCTAACTACCTTCTTGATATTTATACATAACCATACCCACTTAACTTCCACCTTAGCCGCACTCATGCTACTATTTAATTCTAGGCTTGCCACATTAGTAAGCACTTTATTGCAAAAATAATACCCCCTTATTTATTAACAAACCCTCACCCATTATCTATATACAAAGATATGCCATATTCTCCTACCCTACTAAATTAGTAACAAGCCAGCTCACGTATCAATTATTAGGAGCCATAACCCCCCCTTAGCCTCCTAAAGTACACATAAGAAATGGGCTTTCTCACCCTAGTCATATCAAACCTTCCATGGAATAATTTATAGTAGCATAGTGTTAAACAAATAAAACCAATCGTGCTTTCACTGGCCTACTTGAACAGGGTATACCTCTTTTCTTTTTCTTTTTTCTCCTTGGCAAATGAAAAAAATTGAAACAAAAACATTATGACAACAATTCCTTAGAATCTTATGGATTTTCCTATAATCTACTTTTCAGTAAATTATTGTATCACTCAATTTTAGGATAGGTTAGCCAATTCTACAGTTTGAACTACATACCGTGATCTGCAAACTAACCACCAATTTGGTTTGCAGAAATCATCTGCTACAACCGGTTAGGACAACAAAAATGTTTCGATGACATCATATGAAGTGCAACTCTTCTAGGGAGGATTACCTCAAATTGTTGGTGGATGATAACATAATAGTCTCCACATTTAACTCAGCTTACAAAAGTCACCTTTCATATAAAAAGTAGCACCTTGGCTGATTCTGTAATACTCAAAGGTCATCTTCTCTTTATTGACGAAAAAGGAATGAAAAACATGACCACATCCTATATTTTAACACCTCTAACTAACTCTGTTAAGCTGTCTATTCCTCCATTTGATCATGTCCTCCTTAAATCCAATATTAAGCAAATAGAAGTAGGATATCTTCTTCTTCTTTTAAAGGGTGAATTTTTTTTTGGGCGGGGGTGGCGTGGGTGTGGGAACAGGAAGGATATCTTACCTAGATGCGCAATTCAAATTTCCTTTCTCCTTTCCGTCAGTCATTGTAGGAACAGAGAACTTTTATTTATTTTTTTATTTTTTTGGGGGGGGGGGGGGGTTGTGGTGGTGTGGTTTGTGTTGGGGATGTGGGGTTTGGTTGTTGGTGTGGTTTGTACATACAGGGCCATATTCTACCAGCCTTCTTACTATCCATTTGAGCTCCTCAGTTTTATCACTGTGGCAGTTTTCCATTAGTTGCCACAACCATGGAATCTACCCCAGCTTAGGCTTTTTCTAATGGCTGCAAATATAGTTGTACAACCACCTTTTATGCACTCTATTTATTAAATTTCCCCTCCCAATCAACCTGGCCATGCACTTGTTTCTCCACTTCTCAATGGTTACTCTTAACATCCCTCACCCTTTGTCTAGGTTCCTTACATAAATGATTGCTTTAACTCCAAGGACATATTTCAACAGTTATGACATGTGAACATTCAACTTTTGATGAAGCAATGAAATATAAGTTTCAGTGAGATGGACTCTAGGAAGCTGGAAAAACATTCTATTGGTAACTTTCTCTTCTGTTTATGCTAAATATCAGGCTAAGCCAAGCTCTGCTCATGGATACGGCATTTACTGATTCATCTAAATCTTTGTTCCCTACCACTTAGGCCCTTCTTTGGTGATGACCAGATTGCATGTAACATGACTGCCTATACTCCTTTTATGAGCACATTAAGCATATCGAGATTTTTCCATGGGAGTATTACCACCAACTTTTCAACCACACAAGAACTTAATGTATCTTTGCTAAGTCTATTAAAGCTAAACAATTTAACAGTTAAAGTCAAAGTAGGGCATTTGTGATCTTCAATGAAGAAGATAGTATCAAGCCAAGTACTTATCCACGTGATTATTTCCCCTTTTATCTCCATCATTATAGGATAAAATCAGGATATCTTGCAATTTGCACATTTCATTTTCCTTTCTGGTGGTATTAATATTACATGCCACAGGAATAGAATTAGGATGTCTAGTCAATAAATCTTCTTATACTATATAATCCAAATGCAACAAACTTAAACCACTTCTTGCAATTAAATCATAAAGGGACAAAGAAATTCAAGCAAGACAAATATCAGCAAGATGGCATGAACATTTGGAAATATTGAAATAGTTTACAAGGTTATGCTGCATTCATATTCCAAGTGATTGCTAAGTAAAAAATCATATTGTTTGTAGAGATCGTATGATCCAACAGTTTTTTTTTTGCTTGCGCCGAAATCATCGATGCCTCCTGCCCAAGGGCCAAATTCGAAGACCCTAAGGTGCATAATACTAGCTTTTTTTCGTAAAATGTATCATCAACTTAGTAATGATGAAAATTATGTACATATATAAGTACATAAATACATATATGCATACTGCAAGCACGTGATGGCAGACATGATGTCATATTACCACTATAGTACATGATCTGCCTTCGATCATAACACAAAAAAAATAAAGTAAAATATAACATTTCCCTTGTTTTCTGACAATTCATCTGCTCAGGAAGAAAAGGGAAAAGGGAGGAAAAGAAAAGAAAGTACCTTTGCCTCGTAAATTTGAAGGTTATGATAAGCTAAGACCTTTTCACCCTCAGAGAAAGGACTCGATTCAAGTGAAGGAGGGTCTTGGTTGTTGTCATCACTATCGCTGTCTGTCTTAGTGGTGTCGCCGCCGTGTGACTCGGTGGCGGATTCCTCATTCACCACCGTTTTAGGACTACCCATAATTTTGACAGAGTCTCTCTCTTGGCTGCTGGACTTAGAAGCCTTTGTATCGTATGGTTACCAATTTTATGTACGTAGGACGGAAATAAAATAGGGGGAAGGTCGAAACCTGGGGGGTTTTAGTTTCAAGTTGGATGAGGTGGCTTTGGTTTTGGAGATTTGCAACTTATACGGTTTTAATGTTTCACTTTGATTAATCAAAATTTGTGATTATATATTTGTATATGTAGTTATGTAATATAGATAATGAATGTTAATCTTCTAACGAAATAAATAGTTAAATTTTATAAAGTTATAATATAGTCGTTGGAAAAAAAATTATGATTATATATTTACTATTGTAAATTATTTTTTATATGATTTATCAAAAATTATCATATAAGTAATATTTATTTCATATAATGTAAAATTATTGAGTAATTTCCATTCCTTCTATTGATTTAAGAAATTGATATTTAGTAAAAGGTAAAGTTTTATTCCATAAATTTAATTTACCTAAAATAAAAGTATTTAAGAATATTAGCCCAACCTATTGCAATACTAATACTTTTTTTTAATTAATCATTGCATTTAAATAAAAAAAATTGATCATTATAATTTAATGGTACTTACAAAGATCATGTAAGGAGATGGAATATATTTAGTGCTCCTTCTCTTAAGTCATGTGTCATTGAGTTAAAGAAAAAAAAGAAAGAAAGAAAAATTGATCCTGAAAAGATCCCATGGGAATGTAGACCGGTAATTTATATAGGAGCTGATCTCTGGTTGGCCAATGGGCAAAAGAAGTAAATAAAAAATAATAAGAAAAAGAAGACGGCCCAATGATAAAAGTGGTCGTTCAACGAGAAGGCCCACAACATCTTTTGAACCTCATTGAAACTTAGCAAATTGGAGTAGAGCCGGCCTCGGAACTGTAGTTTAACTAATATGACGCTGTGTCACGATTCATACTTTCATTTAGAACCTCCAAAACAAATAAGCGCACGCTTGACTAATAAACATATGTAACATTTTTGTATAATCATTAAGCATTTTAAGTATTTGCAAAATTTTATACACATCTTAATCATATAGGTATAATAGTAGAGGTGAGTAGGTAATTTTATTATATAGGATATCTACTTAACCTTACTTCATCAAATAGGTTCCAAGTAGATAATGAATAGAGATGTGTAAGTAGGTTTTAACCCGTAAATCAGCCCATTTAACTAGTTTTATAAATATGTTTAGACCAAGGTTTTATAGTATGTTTCAAAAGTGAGCCAAATGAGCTCAACTTGTTTAATTTGTAGGACAAAGTAAGCTCGTTTAGGTAGATCCATTTAACATATTTACGTCTTTAACTCACGGATTAACCCGTTTAATCTGTTTTTTAAATGAATTAAAGCTAAGGTTTTTTGGTTTATTTAAAAAGCGAGCCAAATGAGCCCCACCCATTTAACCCTCGGGCTAAAGAGAGCTAAACTATAATGCATCTCCAAAGTCGAACAAACGAAGAAGCACTACAACAAAGTAAATAAAAAACAAACAGGGGAAAAAGTTAGCAAAGTTCAGGCAGTTACCGAACGAATATAACGTACCACTCGATCTTATTTGACTTATAATCTGTCGGATATAACGCATCGGTTCGAACTAAAGGATCACTGGCTACTATTTCTTACTAAAGGGAATAGATAAGAGTGAATGATAACGAAAATACTAAGATTGCTCAAAGTAAATAATCTTTTATTGATTAGTTAATTGTCTACATACAAGAAAATAGGGATTTATATACCCATCTACTAAGATTACTTTACATGTATGAAAAGACAAAAAAGATATTTTATAATTAGGTTACATAAAACATACTAAAAAAGGTAAAAAAAATATTCAGTATGGAAAAGAAAAAATCGTTCTAGAATACTATGTTAGAAGATACGTATCGCTTGATGGCTGGATGAGAGAAATATGATACAAAGTAAGTGGAAATAGAGTAACGCTTGCAGTTGGGGGGCGAATTAATCTAAATCAAGTCAGGGTTCACTCAGTCCTATAGAGAAGTCAATTGTACTGGCATCAGATGTCTATGGTCAATCCAACAGCTTGGCTCGGATAGACTTAGGCTATCTTCTAAAATATGGCATCGTCATCAAGCAGGAGCAAATCTGATACATGTAAAGATCCAATACACATGTCAACAAGAGATCAATTCTACATAGGATCCCTGTCTTGGCTTTAGTTTCAAGCTAATATTCTCCGTGTAAGTCTTTAGAGTCTTCTAGCTCAACTATGAGAGATCAATCTAAGGGCTTGATTCCTATCATTTGCTTGGGGGTCAGAAAGATTTGCCCTCAAATCTATAGTGGTTTATGCTTCTTCTTCTAAGGCGTACGTGAGGTTTTCTTCTATTGGCTGGTAAGGGATTAGATCAAATACATTAAAAGTAGAAGAAATACCGTAGTCATCAGGTAACTTGATTTGGTAGGCGTTGCAATTGGTCTTCTTCAGGGAACAGATCGGAAAACTCATTGAGCAAGCTTCAGATCTCATCAAGGATATCCTCTAAATCCCTCATTTCCAATAATCTTCTGATCAACAGGAACATAAATTCTTTAACCTTTTCAACTTATAGAGCTCTCTTCAGCTCATCACTAAGGCATTCTTTTTACTAGCTAGGGTGAGCTGATTATGGGTTTCATTTGCTTGGATAGGGTCATGAGTTGCAACACAATTTTCTTTCCATCCTTAACAAAGGCATAGGTATTCTTATACCCACCATACGTAACATGTTGGTTAAATAACTAAGGTCATCCAAGCAACAAATGTGAAGCTCTCATAGGGACAATATTGCACACTACTCGTCTCTATACACATTCCTAACACTGAACGATACAGTCACTTATTCAATTATGTGCAAAGCACCCTTATCATGAAGCCAATGTAGCTTGTAAGGTCAAAGATGCTTTGAGGTTGACAGACCTAACCTTTGCACAAAAGACTATGCAACGACATTAGTACAACTTCCCCCGTCTATAATAATTGTGCACAATTAGCCTTTGATGATACACTTCGTATAGAACAGATTCTCCCTCTCGTCCTCCTCAGAGTTTAGTA
Source organism: Lumnitzera racemosa (assembly GCA_024138005.1). NCBI lineage: Eukaryota > Viridiplantae > Streptophyta > Magnoliopsida > Myrtales > Combretaceae > Lumnitzera > Lumnitzera racemosa. The sequence goes on from JAMXBC010000010.1 coordinate 30,346,808, forward strand.
AGGAACTCAACACTTGTCTTAGAATTAGGGTCATCACTTCTCCCTAGTTAACATAGACGTAAGTCTCCTCTTCCTCTTCAACTTTAGGTTTTCTAACATCCTCTTCCTTCTCAAGCTCGCTCTTGTCGATGTTGTCCATTACATTTTCTTGAAAAACCATAATGCGTCAGTTCGGACACTTAGCAATCATATGTCCGAAGCCTAAGCATTTAAAGCATTTCACCTTACTAGTCTTCCGTCCAGAGGTCTACCCTTTTCTCATATATTCTCGAGGTCGACCTAACCTTGAATCAACCTATCTGACCAGCTTAGCCTTACTGGCTTGCTCGGCTGTCATCAAATCGATTATTCCTATCCTCAGCCTTGTATGGCCTCCTTGGCTCTGCTTAAACAGGTTGGCATAAAACTAAGGTCAAGAGAATGTTGGCCCAAGGTGGCTCAAAGCACTTCTCCTTTATTTTTCGACCCTCTTCGCTATCTCTATTGCCTCTTCCAAGATATAAAACCTCTATACTTCCATGATATTGTGAATCTCGTACTTAAGCCCAAGAATGAACCTCGATACTATAAAGACCTTTAGTTCTTCCACATTGACTCGGATCATTAGCATTTGGAACTCTTTGATATAGTCATCAATAGATCGACTTCCTTAGCAAAGCTCCTGCAACTTTGTAAACGTATCTTATAGGTAAATCTCGGGTATAAATCTACCTCTTAACAACCTTTTCATCTCATCCCAGGTTCAAAACCTTGTCTTCCATCTCTAGTTCTGACTGCATTTAAATTCTTCCACCATATAGTAGCATACCCAATTAACTTAAGTGCAACAAGTCGAACTTTCATAGCATCCATATTCTCATGACATTCAAACACTTTTTCGATCTTGTCTTCCTACTCTAAGTATTCATCTACATCCCCACTTCCATTGAAAGATAGGATTTGAACCTTCACATTGTCTAACCCTCGAAGGACTCGACATTCTCATCTCTACGCATGGTAATAGTCAACTCATTCTTCTTCCTCCCTAAATTCTTCGACATTCAACTCATCATCATCTTCCTTAATCTCCTTCAACTCTAATCTTCGCCTAGCAACTCGATTTGCTATTCCTTCAGCCCGTTGCAGTCAAACTAGGCAATTGATTTGATTACCTTAGCTATGGTATCTGTTAAGGGCATTTTCTTATAGGTTGTAGTGTTGTATACCATGGGGTTATTGTCTATTAACTTGCATTCTTGTGACTAGACTTTCAACAAAGTTGGTCAATCTATCAAGTCTGTCGTCAATCGACCCTAGGGTATTACTATCATTATGACTGTAGACACCTAATTTTTGCTTTTCTGTAGTTCTAATTTTTATTTTTACAAAAAGGGTCCTAATTCAAAAAAATAAAAATAACAAAAAAATTTAAAAAAATAAAAATTAACAAATGATGAAAATACCAAAAAAATAAGGAAAGGAAAAATTATTATAAAGAGTTTTGTAGATTTTTAGGAAGTAACTTATATTAGGAACAAATAGTTTTAATTTTAGTTTAGTTAAAAAATTTTATTTTTAGGGAATCAAATAGTTTAAATATAATTTAATTGTACTGAATATCAAGACATAGGCCAACGGCCTAACGGATAAGTATTGAAGTGTTTGGGTTTGATTTAATTCGAGGTCGTGGGTTTAAGCCTCACTAGGCATCTATGTATTTTATTTTTCTATTTTTTTACAAAAACGAGATAAATAAATAGGATTCATATCTAATTAAAATCATTTGCATCTAGTTTGATTTTATTAAATCGGATTTGAATTAATTTGGATCTAGTTTAATTATTATCAAATCAGATACAATAGATATGATTTGATTTGGACCTTAAAAACACACATACACGTGCATAAAAAGAAAAAAAAGGAGACACAGTAGAAAAAGATCACCTTGACACAACAATAATTCAGCGACCAAACACAGTTCCACAAATAGCCAGAACACCCTTCAAGACTACATACGTCTAATGACTACTGCTATAGAATTCTTCAGCACGATTAGGCGAACAGCAGCAACACCGGGCGAACAGCAGCACGACAGACAGCAGCGAACAGAACAGCAGCAAGGCGGACAGCAGCGAAGCAAACTCAGACAATAATCCGACGCTAGTAGCCATACGCAACAGCAACTTCATTATACACTGGCCATCGTCCTTCATCACGTAATCAAGAAGTTTGGGTCTGTTTTTTTTCCAATTTCGAAATTGTTTGTTTAATTGTTTATTTATTATTGTTATATTATTATTATTATTATTATTATTTAGGTCTTTAGTTATTGAATATAATAGATACGAATATGAACATATTAGTTTTAGGAGCTTTTACTCTTAGTCTTTTATATATAGATGATTGTTTAATAACAATAATATATGTATATGTATATATTAATTTATGTATTCTTCTTTTAACATTAGTTTTCTTGATTTGATAAATTAAGTATTGATTTAAGTGAATGTATATTTTATGTTAGTTTAGAAGTTATTAGGATTGGTTATTTTTGTTATGATTTGATCTTGTTTAAGGATTTGTCATATAGAAAGTTTTTTTTAAAATAAAAGTTAATAAAAAATCCTTTTTAAATTTTAGGGCTTCCAGCGAAATTTTTTTATAAAACAATAACATTCAAGAATTAGAACCCTTTTGTAAAAAAAAAAAAATTACACATTTGTTAAAAAAAACGCTTGAACCCACTCCTCAGACCAATTCTATAATTGTGCGTGTGATTGGACTAGGGATCCAATTTGTTCCCTTTCATCAGCTTTGCATGTTTTGCCTTGCAAGTACATAATAGTGGTTTTTAATTATCGTCTATAACTTTTCTTATTTATTTATTTTTATCTCACTTAATATATGCACAGTTATTTTTAAGACTTGTACTATTTTTTTTTTGTCATGTCTTTGATTCTAGTAATTAGTTATAGCATTAGTGTCTAGTAAACATATGTTAAGTTAAGTTTTAGTTTATTTATTTTTTATTATTTTTTTTAGATTTTATATTTTCAAAATGATATTTTTATAAAATCTCATATTTTAAAAAATCTCGTTCTTTGCATATTGTATTAATTTTAAAAAATTGCAATAGACATGTTAGGGTTTTCTAGATAAAAAAATCATTTTGATGTTCATAAAATAAAAAATATATATATATATATATTTAATTGACTTTTTTTTACGACGAGACATCATTTCCATAGTTTAGATGTCTTTTCTATAGTTTATATATCTTTTTCATTGTTTAGATTTCTTTTTTATGATTCAAATATCTTTTCTATGGTTTGAACATTTTTTTATGGTTTAGACATCTTTTTTATAATTCAGAAATCTTTTCTATAATTTAGATTCTTTTCTATGGTTTAAATATCTTTTTATAGTTTAAATTTCTTTTATATGATTAGGCATCTTTTCTATGGTTAGACATCTTTTCCATAATTTAGGCTTCTTTTTTATAGTTTACGTATCTTTTCCATTGTTTAGGGTTTTTTTTTTCCATGATTCAGACATCTTTTCTATAATTAGATTTTTTTATTCTATGGTTTAAATATTTTTTTCATAGTTTCGACATATTTTCTATAGTTTAAATATCTTTTCTATGGTTAAGAAATATTTCTCTTTTTTTTTTTTTATGTTTTAAGCATCTTTTCTATATAAAATATTTATCATGTAGAACATTGTATATTTCATAAAATTTTTAGAGTTTTTCTTGAAAATAAAAAAATTATCACTTAGTTGTTTTTAAATAAAAATTTTAATTTGGGACTTTTAAAAAATTTGGTTTTTAGGGATTTTTTTTTTTATAATTAGGAATAAAAATTAGGCTTTAGAGATTTTTCTTAATAAAAATAAAATGATTAATAAAAACGTAAATTCAACCAATCATTTTTTATAAAAAGAACCAACACATTAAAGTTTTCGGAAAGAACTACGATAATCTAATCTCGGCTAGCGGGTACGTAGGCACCTTTGGAGCGACGATAAAATCTATAGAAACTTAGGTTCTTTTTTCTTTTGATTTTTTATTTATTTTTTTTAAATATTGTAATTAGAAGAATAATCCTAATTTCGGTAAATAAAAAGTTATACCCATTAGGGTTTAATAGGTTAGCCCCTAAATTTGGAACCCTCTAATTCTTTATTCAAAATTGAAATCAAAGACCGACAGCCAAATCGTAATCAATCCACCCAATTGATTACGGTTTCTTTTTCTTTTCTCGATTTCGGTCGAGTGATGACTCCAAAACCATTTTTAAAAAAATTGAAATTTCCCAATTTCTTTAGTCGATGATTAATATTAAATGGGTTATGGTTTAGTATTAATAGGAAATGGGGAAATCAATTTTAAATAAAACAAATCGAAAAATCAAGCTTGACAATGACCATGATCAGGTTGAGCACCACTACTTTAGTCACCAATAACTCCTTGAACACTCAAATCTAACATAGTGTAATACATCTCGAGCAAATTAACAACTTACTAACAACTTTAACACTCGATAATCTCTCGAATAGAACAACAATAAGCTTACTCTATTTTTCGTAATGAAAAATAGAGTAAGAATAGAGTAATAATGAACTACACTTACTTACACTCAAATGCACTACTGTAGCTACGAAAAGAACACAGCAACTACCAATAGCAGAGCGAACTAAAACTTCAGTGCAACTTTACATACTCCCTCGTTTGACCATGCTCTGATACCAGTGAAGCTGATGCATCTTCGGAGCCGACCATACGGAAAAGCACCACAGCGAAGCAAACCAAAAACAAATAAGGGAAAAAATTACCAAAGTCTGGGCAGTTATCAAATGGATATGACGTACTACTTGATCCTACTCAACCTACAATCTATCGGATATGACACATTGGTCCAAACTAAAAGGTCATTCATCATTATTCCTTGCTAAAGGGAATAGATAAGAGTAAATGATAATGAGAATGCTAAGATTGCTTAAAGCGAATAATCCTATATGGATTAGTTGATTCTCTACATATAAGAAAGTGAGGGTTTATATACCAATCCATTAAGGTTACTTCACATGTATAAAAAGACAAAAGGGATATTTTACAATTAGGTTACATAAAACATACTAAAAGGGATACAAGGGGTAAAGAACATTCAGTATGGGAAAAAAAAAAAAGAATCATTCTGGAATACTGTGTTAGAAGACATGTATTGCTTAGTGGTTGGATGAGAGAAATATGATATAAGGTAGGCAAAAACAGAGTAACGCTTGCAGTCAAGGATCGACCTGATCTTAATCAAGTCAGGGGTCAATTAGTCGTATAAGGAAGTCAGCTGTACTAACATCAAATGTCTATGGTCGATTTGGTAGCTCATTTCAGATAGACTTAGGCTATCTTTTAGAATATGGCATCATTGTTCAGCAGGAGTAGATTTGATACATGTGAAGATCTAACAGATAAGTTGATAGAAGATCAGTTCGGCATAGGGATTCCCGTCTCGGTTTTGGTTTTGAGCTAGTATTCTTTGTGTGAGTCCTTAGAGTCCTCTAGCTCGACTACAAGTGATTGGTTTAAGGGCTTGATTCCTATTAATCCGAATTGGCTTGTTTAACCCACTTGCACAACTCTAATAATGAAGATCATATGGTAAGTTCTTCATAACAATTTTTTGAAACTTGCTCTCACAAGGTAAGATATAGGTATGAAGTTAGGGTAGTATGTACTTACCTTGGAATCTATACCCTAAAATATAAGGATACAGGTTCTAGAGTTTCGTGTATTCACCTTATAATAATAATTAAATAACATTTTATAGATAAAAAAATTAATACCATTGTATTTTTTAGCCTTAAAGAAAATAACAACAGAAGCTTGACTTATAGTAAAACCTTAAGACTACATACTATTTGTCTTAATTGTCTAGTCCCTTTCTCTTTATTCTTTTGGGGTAAAACTCTCTCTCTTCTTTAACTATCTTAGTTTTTTTGTTCATTCTTACTCTTTTACTCACCTTAGTCTCATAAGGTTTCAAAAACATATTAGTTCTTAGCTTAGTTGCACCATAAAAAAAGTATGTTCTTTTAGCTTTTTGTACATATGGATTGCATAATCATTTATTGCATTATAAGATCTCATTCATTTTAAATTATTACTTATTGGTAGTGAAATTATAGGTTTGATATTAATTATGCGTCCGACACAATTTTTTGAAGGAAAGGTTAAAAAAAAATTATAGGTTTTATAGCTTACTATATACCTTATAGAATTTATAGGGTATAAGATACTTTTAGGGAGCTAAAAGATAAGCTCTGCATACAAAAATAGGAACCTTTTTTTTTATAGGATAAGGAATCGGTATGGTCGCATACCTTATCCACTATGCATTTGCTCACCCCTAATAATAGTATACTCAAGATATTAAGCATAGTGAAACCATATAATGTACATTCCTAACCTACGGTTTGCAAAATTTTGAATGTGATATTCCACTTATGTTAGATGTTCCTTTTAAATTTTCCTAGTCATAGTCTATTGTCTATACAAAATTTTTGCTACGCCTTATTAATAGATGGATGATCTAATATATAATCAACAACTTTTTCAATTTTTTACTTTTCCTCGAAGCAATGGAGTAATTTGGAAGGATTTGAAATGTTAAACCTAAAAGTTTGTATGTGTCCATTTTCCGGTCCAAACTCATTTAGTTTCCTTTATTAAATTTGCTTCGAGAGATCTAAAAAACTTGTTATTTTTCTGAGAGTAATTTATCGGACAATAGTTATATGCAATGGTCTTATGTCTTCCAATCTAGACTTGTAATTTTACAAAAAAATTAGTAAATATTTTTTATTTAATTGGTTTTGGTAGCTTATGTTAAATGGAGTTTTGTAACATTGTAACATTCTCATCCTTCTTCTTCGTCTTGTGATTCTTGTTAAAGGAGCCACTTTTCTTGCACGTTAAAGGTGCTCCTTTTCTTGCACCTTAATGGAAGTCAAGTAGTCCCTCTAAGTTTTACTCTAAAATTTTTCAAGGGTGGTACTAAGGCATCATGTGCTCATACTCATGTAGAGGATAATTTATCATATTGATTACTCTATACTCCTAAAAGTCACAAAAATTATATTTCTTGTTAGAGTTGTAGATGGCCTAAAGTTACATTGTTCGAGATTTTCCTTTACCTTTATTGGAGCATCCCTTCTTACAAGAGTTAAATGAACCACAAAAAAAAAAAAACTTGTTATTATACATATGAAATTATAACTTGATACACTTATCCAAGCAAAAATCATAATTAAAATGATGGAACCACTTTAAAATCTAAAAGAAGTTAAGCGCAAACAAAAAAAAAAAAGAAAAAGAAAAAGAAAAAAGCCTCATAATTACAATTGTGAAAAACAAAATATTTCAAGTAGAAAAAGAGAGATAACTTATAAAGTAAATAATTTGGTTGTGTATAGTACTTATACATTTTTAGGTGCATAAAATATGGCAAATGATATTGTTTTTGTATTGTTACTTAAAAGCCATTGATTAACATTCTTTTGAAAATGTTTAAATTCAAATACAATCGAGACAAATATTTTCTCCAGTCCCATATCTTGTTTCCATTCCTTTCTTATTTGCTTTTTTACAAAATGTGCCTATAAAGAATGGACATGGAAATGTAAGCAACAAATGTAACACTTGCTTTTTTCTTTTTTATTTGTTGCTACCTATCATACGAGTTAGATTTGGATTCCTTATTAATCATAGCAATTCAATGCTCAGTTACCTATCATACTTTGACCCATGCCCAACTCTACATTAGAGTCTCGAAGTCTTGGAATTTGATTATAAAAAAGTATCTTAGCACAATATAAGAAATATATTGTAGTACAATTATCTTATTTTGCTTTTTATAGCATTATAAGAAGGTTACTTTAGAGTTTTTAAGATTAGCTTCTATTTTATTTGACGGAAGATACCTATTAGATAGTAAAAAGTTTAAAACTTTGCTAAGTGAAGTTTTTTTGTTTGCTACCATGTAGGGTGAGTGGATTTTGAGTGAATGAAACAAATTGCCCATTCTATAACTTATCTTATAAGTGTAGGTACTGAAAATTTGAAATCAAAATCTATCAATTGATTATAATTTAGAACCATCTAGATATATGTACTGTATATAATTTATAAGTTTCAAGATATTTTGTAAAACATGTAAATTTTTCCTTATTATAATTTTTGCTTAAAATAATATAATTATTCATATCTAATATCTAGATATTCAAATTGAGCTCAAATATCCCTTTTAAATGTAAACTATAAATAATACAAATATAATGAACTTAAATGAAAGATATGAAACCATAACAAAAAGTTTTGAAACTTTGCTATGTGAAGTCTTTTTGTCTACTATCATATAAGATGAATGTACTTTGAGAGAATAAAACAAATTTCCTACTCTATAACTTATCCTATAAGTATAACTTCTAGATATTTAAAGTCAAAATCTATCATTTGATTATAACTTGTAACCATCCAAAAATATGTTGTAACTCCCTGAAACCTAAAAGCTCCATAACTTACCATGTATCCCTAATTTCCTAATGACATGTTAAGGCTTTAGAACTCTACTACAGTCTCTAAATCATTGACAAAACCTGTAAATAGTATAATAAGAATAATTCTCTAATATAACTATTAAAATGTCTCATAAGTAAGTCATCCTAATCATAATCTTAACTAATAGCAGTAATTTTCACTCTATAACAACATAACATATCTACAATTCTAAACAACATCATAAATTGCACTCCTACCAATTATCAACAGTATCCTCATGATAGTATTACTAATAACTCTCTTCTCAACTTAATAACAGTAGTCTCTAAACAATTAACTTCATTTTATAAACTTGTAACCTATAAAAATAAAGCAATGAGCTGAAGCCCAGTACATAATGCAAAAGAACACATAGATGCCAAACCAAACATATCACATGCAGTAATGTAAATATAAACAAGTAGCCAATTATTATCTTGTGTATTAGCCAACAAGCATCAAAGGGGTATTCATAACCCTATCACTTTGTGATCACTTATACATGTAAGTAAATAGAATATAATGTAAATTTTTTAGTTTATTACATATGTACTACGGTATTGGTCAAGTTGAGACCATAACACTCATGAACCAAGAACTATGAGATCTAACTGTGTCATCTCCACATTTAAGTCCATAAGGAAAAACCTCACATGAAATTAGCAATGCTCCTCTATACATGAGAGTAGGCCTAGAAAGCATAACCAGTAAGATACGTTTTTAAGTAGAATATGAGTTAATCTAGTTTGTTTCGTTTTAGCTTAACACGCATAAACAACAAGGATGCACTATGTACTTAAAGAGTTGAACCAACCTAAAGCGTGTTTAATTAAACATAAGTCCTAACCATACTTGACTAGGAGACCTATTCAAGAACTTGAAAATTATAGTAATAGAACTTTCTTGATTCATCAAGGAAATCGATTCAATATAACATAGTTAAAACTCCTAACTTCACTTCCTCTTATAGACATCCCATTTTTGCTGCCTTTTTTTTTTTTTTTAAAGCAAAAATGGTTTTAATTCAAAAATGCAAAAAAAAAAAAAAATGTAGAAAAACACAAAAAATTGAAAAAATAAAAAAAATAAAAAAAATAGGATTTTTAAGAAAAAAAAAACCTTAGGTTGGTTCTAGAAAGGTCATTTAATTTTTAGTATCAGGCTTAAGTACAAATCAGGCTTAATTAAAAATTAATAAAAAAGAAGGTTAGAAAACAAATTAAAAAAAAAAGGTTTAGAAGAGTGTGAATAAATAGAATTCTTAAGAGAATGAAATTTTAGAGCAATAGAATAAAATTAGAATTTCAATTTGAGCATTTTGGGTTTGGGCTTAATTTTTAACCTGGCCCAAGTAAGTCTTAGTCCTTATAATTATTTTGTTTGCATAGTGTTACACCCCAAATAAGAGAAGTTGTAACAATCCTGCAATGTAAACTAACTTAAAATAAAAGCTAACCTCACAGTTGCTAGCATAGATATAGTCCACATAAGACGTATACGACTCAACCAATTTGAAGCATCCATTTCGATACTTGTAAATGATCAAACTTGTGGTATAGTTTTATAAAATACCTATTCTATATAACATGTTGTCTCATAACACAACAGTACTTATATAACTATTTTATATCTAGAGTTATAATTTACAATTAGAGTTTATAAAAAACCACAGGTCTTGAAATTTATTTACAATAAGATAAGAAACTAATGGGCATCCTAGGGAATTCCTAATTAGTTTCCTCAAAACTCAAAAAAAAGTTAAAAGCCTAGATTCGGTAGATTATTCATTCCTTTACTTTCTTAGTCAACAATACATTAACTTGGGGGTGATGGAATCTAAACATTCGACCTTCACTCGTCACTTGCAAAATAATCTATGGAGATATGAGTATAACTAGCTCAGTAAGTAGGACAATAGTCAAAAGAATACCAAACAATTGGAAGCAAGATTATTAATTATGATGAAATGTAATGCAATCAATCACTTGAAATATCGCACAATGTTATTCGGTCCATTGTAAGGTTTGAGAAATTATATTTGCTTTAACCCAGATTAAGGAGTTTTATTGCAACTCAAATTAGACCAAACATGAGCTCATGGAATGGAGAACACCCTCCTTTTGTGACCATCTTTAAACTACGGCCCTTATCATTGCCGCAATCTCCTCACCTATTACTTAGTTTGATTAAGAATAAGGAAGGAATCATTTTAGTTATCCTCATCGAAGGAAGTTGGTATTTGGCCTAACACTCCTGATCATCTCCTTAACGGTTGCTATGTATGCCCAGTTACAATAGTGGTTGAATCACTATTAGTTTCATTTAAGGATGATCAACCAAGTTCACACAAAATAGAAACGATATAATCATGAAGAACAACACACCAAGGAGTTTAACTCTTATCACAATCAAAATATCAATTACATACATGGCATGCGCATAAAGAACTAATTTACAACCACAATTAAAATACTTTTAAACTTCCAGATACTTTAATATATTATTCCAATGAAGGGTAAAGCTACGATCCTAACTTACTTATTCAAACGCTCACTATGAAAGACTGGAGTCTTCAACAGTCTAATCACTAAGAGACTTTATATATACAAAATTCAAATTTAATTTTCGTAATAGTTATGAAAACATTATCGTTCTATCCAAAAGTATTCTATTAAACGGTTTTATATATAAATATATGTATATCTAAAGTATATTATTATTTTCCTTATATAATAAAATATAGTTTTATTATGTAAGTTAATTTAAGTTATTAAGTATTAATAATATACATATTTATATTATTACGTATAATATATCGTTTCAATTATATCGAAACGTACTTTTAATTAATTAAATCACGTTTCAATTACAGTAAGGTTATCGTAGTACGTAAATTTTTGTAATATTATGGAGATATAATTTATATTACCTAGAATTGTCCAATTTTAATAAAAGTAGTGTTATTAAGTTTGTACCTACCCTACGATATATATTACGGGTTCTATTTCAAGAGATTACTTCCTTAAGGTAGTTTGAGCTTCTAATACACCTATATGTGCTTATAATGAATATTAACATATTAAACCTATTTTATGTAATTAAACTATATTTTATGTAATTTACTAAAATAACTCAATAATATAGATATTATCTAACCGTAATATTTATATAACATATCTTGATTATAAAATTATCACTAGATATATTAAAATTTCACTTTTTATCAAATCCAATCAGCATGTATATATGTAGTTGTTATTTCATTATTTATCACATTTTAGCCTATTATTATTAAAAACAAGTCCCGATTCGTAATTTAAGCTATTTTACTACATAAATTAGTAATAAATAGCTCAGGTTACCAAATAATTTCTCTAAAATTTCTATAAACTCCTAAAAATATGGAGAATTATGTTATCATTTGGTTTCATGCTATCAGTTTATTGCTACTTGAAATTACAATTTTACCCTTAAATTGCATTCAATTACCCAAATATTATTCTTTTTATACAAAATTAATTCCAATATATCATAACATAATTAAAATTCACTAGAAGTTAGTATATATCATTTTCATCAATTAATTTTATAAAACTTATTTATTTCACATTTTACCCTAATTTAGCTATTTTTAAGGCTAAAATTACATTAAATACTAAAAATACATAAATAAAAAATTTGGCTACATAGTAGTCACATATAATCATGTATATTCTATACCAAATTTTGAGCTAGAAACAATATCATTTGATACATTTATTTTGAAAGTAAAAATTTGAATGAATAGTGACTTTCTTAAGCAAGTATGTACAATATTTTAAATTTTACAAAAATAAAAATATCACACAAGATCATATCTAAAAAAACCTAAATATAAGCTTTTCCATAATTTTTTAGGCAGATTTAATATTTTTTAAAATTAACCAAAAATAGGATAGAAATTTAACCTGTTAGTTCATTAGAGCTCTGCTCGCGGGCAATGGAAGGGATGGTATCAGACAGTCTAGGTGCTAATGGTGCTCCATGATGGTCAAAGGGTTTCACAGTAAGTCAAGATTTGCCCCAAAAACTAACTTAGCTTGGTTTTTACTCTGTTTTCTTTTTCTTTTTCCTATTTTTTGACGATTTTTTTCTAAATCTGTCTTTTAGTGTTCTTGGTTCCTAAAGTGTTTAATTGAAATCTAGAAGTCTTATTTATAAGAATTTAGGGTCGATTGAATTTCCTTAACCTTTAAGAAATTTTCTTGAATTTTTTTTTTATCCAATTAAGCAGGAGGTGTCTCAATTGAGGAAATTCTCTTTTGATGCATCATGTTGTTGTTGTTGAACTGTACCATGCCACTTTGCTGAGATTCCTATGAAATTTGGATAAGTTTTGCTAATATTTTATTCTAATTTAAGTAATTTAAGGATATTATATTAATATTTAGTTATTTTATTAATATATGAGTAAATATACCTTATATATATCATGTATAACATATATTTGTACTCATATAATTATGTTTATAGCATATTTTTATTTTTAAGATATATTCCCTACTTACTTTTATGAATTTAGCACATATTATATATAATTATATAATTTTGGATTAATTTATAGGTATAATTATTATATATATATTTATAAAAATATGTGTATACTTACATAGTATATTATGCTATATTATTTCATTTTACAGCTTAATTAATTTATCTCTAAGTAGTCGTTGTCGTATTCTAAGTTTGATTTTAGAAATTTTGATTATTTTTACTCTATATTAAATAATCATATTTTTAAGGGTAAAATTAAAATTTTGGATCATTATTTTTGAAATCTAACTTCACTATATCATTTCAACTAACTTTTCTATTCTAGTCATAAAGTTTGGGTTTAATCAAATAAATTTCCTCGGAGACCCTAAATCAAGGTTTGATTGCCGTAAATACAATATTAAGAACTTAAATCTAGGATTATGGAGCAAGGGCTAATAGCCCATTTGGTTGCACTATAAGTCTTAGAAGAGAGAAAAGTCAAAGATCTCAAGTTTGAATCATGCCAGACGTATATTACACCTTTTATTTTCGTTTTGACCCTATTCCACCAAGTGTTGTTGTGACAATGTGATACGTGTCACACTTGACACATGGCGGTCACAAATTGGTTGTGTTGATGATGTGGTACCATATGGACACCATGTCAAGAACCCCTCTCTTTCCTTTTGTTTCCTATAGTTTCTCGCATGTATCATGTCTAAGGTCCTCAGTTTAAGACCATTTTTTAAGTGATTTTCTTCGTGATTTCATCAACTTAATGGTGAAATCACAAAGACCACTTGGGATACTTTGAATTGATACCTACAATGAGCCTAGATTCGATCTTTTAGACGGTCAAAAGAAGGATTAAAAATGGAATAGAACTTAAATGCCTAGATTTTGGTACCCTTTGAATCTTTATGATTTAAGTCATTTGCTGAAAATTGAAGCTTCCATTGGATGTTTTTAGCAATAACGAATGTTCAAGAACACATGTAGACTAATAATCCAATCCAAAATCAAGCTTCAACAACTATAAATGGGAACTAGGAGAACTCGTTTGGGCATCGAACATAACTCGAAGCCCTTTATATAAGCTCGAAATTGAGTTTTCTCTCTCTAAGGGTTTCCAATGTACGATGCCCCTTTTTTCTCCTTTAGAAATCCTCCATCTACAGCCACTTTAGAAGGTAGCCACTGCCACCAAAAGCTCACTTAAACTCCTAACTTCCAAATGTTGCCCTTAGCTTCTTTAGTCGCAACTTATAGCCAAAGAACCACCAATTCCAAATTTGTCACCCACCATTGACCACTGCAAAATACCACCTAAACCACTTCTTTTTGCAAAAATAAGTTCACCAAATAATTCCTTAACCTAAAAAACTTAAGAAATGACTCTTATCGTACTTTAATCCATGGTCATTTGAGCTCCCCACAAATTTTCTCTCTTACTTTAGCAACCACTCACATCACCTTACACTACCACCAAATGGCCACCATTGGTCGAGGCATCACTCTTACACGCACATTCCCTAATAAAGAAACTAATGAAACCGATGTTTCCTGCTTGTTTAGAGGTCTAGAAATCACCATAGCAAGCTATGGTGGCCGCTTCTTCTTTTTCTTCATGTGACTAGGTGGAGCCTTTAATCCAACCTTGACTTAACCAACCTACGTCCTTCACCCAAATTTTGATCCACTTCTCCTTCTTTCAATTTTGCTTCTTTTTTTTTTTTTTGTTTTTGTTACTTAATATTTATATATATTAAAAAAAAAGAAAAGGAAAAGGGAAAAGAGAGATTGTTGCTCTTTTTAATGCATAAAAATGTACTTCTTTTTATTTTTTTTTCCTCTCACACTTTTTAAAAAAATAATGATAATTGAAAAAATAAAAATGAAATACAAAAAATGCATATATATATTTTGTTTCTTTTTCCTTTAATTTTTGCCAAATTTTTCAAAGTATTTTTGTTTTAAATGTATTTATATGTTTTGATAAATAAAAGAAAATGTGTTTTATCAATTAGAAAAGACTTACTTTAAAAAAAATACAAAAAAATTAAAATTAGGTTTTTTAGAATTTTTTGGAAATAAAATACTCGAATTAGAATCCTTTTTAGAATTTATCTGTAAAGAAATAAAGTAACTAAGAGTTATAAACTTGATTAATTTTCAAAATTAAAATAAATCAATAAATTAAAGTTTTATAAAACTAACAAAATATGAGAAATCTAATTCCCAAAAATCGAGTATGTAGGCACTTATAGACAATTACAAGGAGACTTAAAATAGATAATTTTTTTTTTGTTTTCTCTTTTGTAAATAATTTTTTTGCCTTCTCTTTTTTGAAAATAAAATTAATTTTCTTTAGTTGTAAATTAAAATTCATCTTTCAATTTAAGAGTGATATTTTGAAAAATAAAGTTAAATTCGAAAGGTTAAGAGTAGTACCCATTTAAGATTTAATAGGATAGCTCTTAAATCTAATATCTGTGGTTTTCAAAAATTCATTTTTAGAAATGATTTTTCTATAAATTGGTGGCTAGGTTAAAATCGATTCACTAAATGAATTTTAACTTATCCTTTTTCTTAATTTTGATTGGGTGGTAATTCAATTTTTTTTTTCAAATTTATACAAAAAAAATTTCCTTAATTCTTAATCAAGGGTTTATATTAAATAAGTATAAGGTTCAATATAGGTTAAGTTAAGGAAAATAATATAAATGGAAAAATTCAAGCTTGATACTCCTCAAGCTTAACTTTCACTAGAACACCCTATTAATCCATTTTATCTAGGTTTCTAAGGGATAAGATAACTAGAAAAGATGGTATCTTTTGAGGAAGAAATGTTGGGAAAATCTTAGGATAAAGGATTGGAATTGAAAGAAATTCTTTGTACACAAAGTCCTAAGTAAAGCCCCTAACTTAACTTAGTTTAACATAACTTAGAGGCAACTTGGAGTCTTATACAATGTAAGCTTTTAAGGGCCAAAATACTAGAAAAGAATATAGTTTTTGGTAGTATTAGATGTGTATAACACTTGGGTAGGGGTTTAGAGCAAGAAGAAACAAGTAAAACGAGATAGGAGTCCATACAGAGTATAGAATTCGGATGTTATTTGTTAGTGTTTAGATGCTAAGCTTTTAGTCATGAAAAATGGCCTGGCATCCCGATGCTATTAAGTGTCCTCAACTGATGTCCTCACAAATAGCATTTTTCCTTAAGCCAAAACCTTCTAGTGTCCGGATGGTATTCCTTCTAGCGATACATCAGTAAACACATACTTAACTTCGATTTAAACCAAAGACTCACCATCTTAACCTTAGCTCTTCCTCAAATAAATTCATCCATCATCAACCTTCTTCAAAACTTAAAAAACTCAACCCCAAATCTCAATCTTATCTCAATTTCAACACATAATCCAACTTAGGTAAAACCCACTAAGAACTTGAAAAACAGGAGAAAAATGGATGTGAAACTTACTTAAGAATGAGTGAAACTTCTTGTAATCCTACTAATAAGAAAAACTCATCAAAGAGCTATAAACTCACTCACAAATTTGAATTACAAATGAATACCCAAGAAACTCCATGAAAATGGAGATTCTTCACTAAGGAACACTTAAAAAGGAAAGGTTAAGAGATTACCTTACCCTTAGAGGAGTCTAAAAATGAGTTTTTCTTGGGTATTTGAAACTCTAAAAGCATGTTTTAGTCGATAAGAAGGGGAATGGCAAAAATAGAGAAAATGAGTAAGTTAAGAAGGTTTTGGTAGAGATTTTAGCTTAAGGGAGGTGCACTTAAACAAAGGGTAGCTGAAAATAAGATAAGGGTAAAGTTTTGGAGAGTTTGAGATGATCCAAATACTCTTACTTTTGATACATTTCGTTTAAATTTTATTAGGCATTACATCTATAACATATAGAATTTAAAAGTTTCAAGATATTTTGTAAAACTTATAAATTTTTTGTTATAATTTTTCCTTAAAATAATATAATTATTCATATCCAACATCTAAATATTCAAATTGAAGTCAGTTATTCCCTTTAAATGTAAACTATAAATAATGCAAGTATAATGAACTTAAATAAAAGATACAAAATAATAACAAATTATTATATATATACATAAGATAAAGTAAGTGTCAAATTATATTATAGATATGATATAGGTTTAATTATTTGATTGAGTGTTGATCCAAAATAGTGGGTTATTGCTAAGGCCAACTTAGTTGGATTTCATTTTCTTTTTTAATTTTGAAATTTAATTATATTTATCAATGATATTCCGTTGATGGAATACATGATAGCCTACATGATATTGGAAAATTATGGGAGACATTGCACTATATACTATACGAAATGAAAAGAAAAAAATAAATTAAAACTTACACCGTAATATCCACATTGGACCATAGCTAAATATAAGTTTTATTAATAATTTTAATATTTTCATTCTTATCATATGAATACTTTTTGTTTCTCCCCTATTTATTCGCCAACCTAACTTTAATAATTACACTAGAAATCGATTAAAAAATTTTATTCGGTAAAAATTCTTCAAGGAGTTCTAAAAATAGATTATTTAAATTAAAAGACTTATATTTGATTGTAAAAATTCAAAAAATTTTAAAATATTTTCAATTTATGTTTGTTTTTTCTCTTTTAGTTTTTGGCATCCACATTATGAATACATGTCTGCTAGCACATGTATATATATATATATATATATATATAAACAAACGCTCATTAGATTTATCTCGTATCTGGTTGGAAATTTGATCCTTAGAATTGGATCAAATAATCCACTAAGCGGTTTGTCCAACCGTCAAAATCGGGGGGCCATCAATTCTTTTGCCACACACCGTTTTGTTTGTGGCCGTTTGTAAAAGTTAAGTGGCAATTTATTAATTAATGTTTTCTTTTAAATGACCAACACGTGCTGCCTCATTTTCATGGATTCTACTCCCAAATGAACATATTCATGGCACGTCCTGTTTTTATTATTATTACATCCAATAGAAAAAAGATAAGTAGAGACGATAGGATGGAAATCGCAAGCATTGCAAAACAGTGAACCCAGAACTTCTTTTTTTGTTTTTCTTTTTTATGGGTAATTTAAATTTGCAGGCAACTATAGTTTTCACGTATTCTTTGGGATAAGTTAGTACATGGACTTGAATAAAGGAAATTGCAACCTTGATTCGGACCAATTCAAACTAGATTTGGATTCTTTTTATTTATACTTCATTTAATTTTCTTCAATTTATAAATCAATGGTTATTTTAAAATATAATGTGATGTTATCAATTATTAATTTTTTTTTTAATTTCAGCCTTTAATTTTATGTAACGATATGTCAAAAGATAACTTATGGAGAATTAAAAAAAATAAATAAATGAAGATGATCGATTTTCGAAAATATTAGCTAAGCTATCAAGAACAACAAAACGTGGCCTGTTTTGGAGATGTGTCATTCATTGAATGAGTATAGGAACGATGGTATAAGTATCGTAATAACAATCATCCAATGTGGACCTTAGAATGAGTTAGATGTACTCGTGACATGACCTAAAACTAGTCTGATGGGGCTGGACGCAAAACCGGTTTTGTCTTGATGGGTCGTAACTTGTTTATGGACCCGTTGGGTACATGGGTTATGAACATGTCATCCATCTAGATCTTTGAATCTAATGGTAGTTTTTTCTTTTTTTTTTGTTTCTTTTTTAAGAGAGAAAGGAAAAAACATGAAAAAAGATTTAAAAAATTGAAATATTAAATAATTAAAAAATTATACTAATTCCATGTGAATTAGAAAAAAAAGATTTTTCATTCATAGTATTTACCATGTTAATACTAACAAAACAAATAACAAATATACTTTAAAAGTATATTTGATTGGGTATATATAGATTTTTACGGAAAGAAAAATCCCATTCTTTAACAGTAAGGGACTAGTTTTTATCTTTTGATATCTTTTGGTTCCACATTACTAATGTTAACATTCAAATTGGATGTAGTTGCTTATAAATAAGTGCATATTTTTGACAATTACTTCACAAAATGGGTTAAAACTGCATGGCACTTGGACTATTTTTCTTTAATTCAAAATTTAATTTATTTTCTTTACTAAAATAAATAATTAATTTCAGTTTAAATGTAATTTAAAAAAAAAACATTTGGGCATGTGACAATTTATATATCTAAGGATTAGACCCTCAGCTATAACTTTGGACTTGGGACTTGGAGCGCTAAGGGTAAGTTTAGGTCGAGTTGGACCTATGCTCAGGTTTAATAAAACCAAATAAGGAAATAGGATTGTAAAGATCCAATTTAGCAAGAACATATATCATTCACCAATTAGGAAGTAACACCTCAAATTAAAAGTAATTAGTGGTCAAGCCAACAGCTGATAAACAAATATGTGTTGAGCTTGATAACAAAATTAATTATATAGAAGTTCCAGATCATAAGGACATCATTAAAATGATTCATATCCTATGTAGAGAAGTTGCTTAGAATTCATGTCCTCAAGTGCACACTTTATTCAAATTAAGTTACTTTATATAAACCAAGTGCTTTCATGAAAAGGAAAATAAAAAAAGGAGTGGAACTTCCTTTTAATGAAGTCATTCGTTTGAATTGAATTTATTATTCTCAACTCAACTTGTGATATTTCGAGTTTTACACCTTTCAACCAATTTAAATTGCCGAATTTGTCTCTTTAGATGAGTATAGACATCTATATTAGTGTAAATGTGTTAGTTGTGCTTGAAATGATTTGTTAACATCTAACTTATGAAATGATTAGCTTAAAATTGAACTAAAAAGCATGATTCGTAGAGCAAAAATGTCCTTGAACTTAATAAATATGTTATCACAAATTTTCTTATTTGAAAAGAGATGAATCGCTTTGTTTTTGCAAAACTACCCCTTTCTGAAAACAATAGAGCTTCCTTTTATATATTTCTTTTGTGCAATTAAGAGGTTTGTTATTATTAATCAAATTCTAGAATTATACATATCTTAGGAGACTATCTCCAATCAACAAAATTCCTTAAGCAACCCGAGTGTTAAAGGCATAATTCACTTTAAAGAGAGGGATCTCGTCATGCCTCTAAGTCAATTTATTTATATTGTACATTTGTTGTTCATTTTATATTTCTAAAAATCATAACAATCTTAAAGAGAATTAACTATTAAGATAGCAAATGAAACAAGTGCCATTTTAGAGTTAGGGGCCAAGAGGCAAAACTTTAGTAATTCAAGAGGGAGGGGTTAAATTGGATTTTAATAGATTTTACTAAAAATTAACAATTGCAATGTTTAATGAATAAATAATGAATGTAAACAAAATAATATGTACTAAAAAAAAGTTAAAGTAAGAAAAAGTAAACGTTTCGACTTTAACATAAGGTTTGACACCTGCCTAGTTCCCATGAGCACCATCCTTTTTAAGAGGCCTTTTCGTATTGACCTAATCTATTAATATCACCAAAGTGGTCCTCCATTAGTAGATATGCAAGTGTTTGCTCTTACAAAGAGCCACACATTTTAATTATGCTCGTGACTATTAACTTGCCTAATTAATGTTGTTGGTACTAGCATAGATGACCTTTCTCTTAAGTATGGGAAAAATTAATTATTAATATTCATTTGACTAGAAGGAATAAAATTCCATTCTATGTATATTCTAAACAACAATTCTTAACAAGTAATTTGAAATGTCTAAGTGATTAGGTACTTGAATTTGTAAATGAGACAAGATATTATAGGTTCAAATTCTCACAAATAACATTTTTCTTTTTTTAAGTTATCTTGATGTCTATGTTACTTGATTGGTATTTTCTTTTTACTTCTTTTAATTACTTTTTTCTTCACAATCAATAATAATATTAAGTATCATTAGTTATAAAATTGAATAAATTTTCATGAGTTTTAATTTATATATTACTAGTACATCATAAAATAGCAAATACATCATCAATACTATAAATAATTTGGTCTTCCTTACAAAACATTTATAGATAATGACAATGATAAGAATTGATATACTAACAATTTATTAAAATTAATATTATGAAGATAAACGTGAACTATTAAATGATTATTTGCATATCTTTTTGCTCTACTTATAATTTTCTATTTAAATATTTTTTTTACATTTTAGTTTTGTTAAGAGCAAAATTTTCATTAGTCTTATGTAATTTTATTTCTTTATGGAGTGATAGTTGATCTTCAAGATATATATGTTATAGTAAAAAGATAATAAGTTTAATTTTTTCAACTTTTTACAAAATACATCAAGCATACTTATCAATTTATGGAAAAATTTAAAATCCTATTCCTATTAAGTATTAAAAAGTGTCATAGATTTAGTGAATTGATAACAAAATCATTTAGTACAATAGCTAGAGAAAGAGAAATTGTTGGAGTGGGTCTCTTAAAAGACTAATACACTTCTCTCATCAATATAGTAATATGTGTTTGGAGTAGAGTTTATTGGAAGATTAAGTAACACAAGTTCATATTCAATAGGTGTGTAATTAATTTACATAAACTTACAATAATGTATTAACTTTAAGTCTCTAATCTATAGTTAGTGCAAAGTACTAAAATTGTAGGATTTTCTACTATTTCAATGGTTTTTGTTTTTCTAAATTATTAATTGAATATAAAATCTTTTTTTTTTTAGTCTTTTCACAAGAAAAAAATTATCCAAATAATTGTGTTGAAGTTTGAATGAGATCACTAGTTAGGCAAGAATTGAAACATATATTCTTATAGCCTATATGAAAGTGAAAATCTTGAGGATAATTGGAACAAGAAACAAAATAAGCGGCCGTTGTTAACTCTTCAAAAATTAAAAGAAAAACAAAATGCCTCACTTATTGCTCTAATTTGATCGGAATAATTACATATAAAAGGATAAATATTTAAGGTTAGGTTCAAGTAGAAGATAAAACTTTTTTAGCGTTTCAAATAGAAGACTAATCTTTTTAGTTATTCAAATGAGAACGTCATATAAAATAGTGCAAATATAGGATCACATTATGGTTCTAGTCAACACCTTTAGATCTTGGTAAATCGATATGTTAAATACATAAACATTCATTTTCTATTTGAACATAACATCATTCTCTATATATACCACTTTACATAATTTTCATTTTCGATTTGAAGAGTTGTAAAATGACATCATCTATTTGAACTTGATCCTAAACAATAATCTTTTAGCATATAATTTTCCCTAATTTTATCTTTAGTGGCCTTATTTCTCTGAGCCTTAAGCTCTGTTTTAAGTTATATAGATAACTAATGACATCTTGAAAATTCCTGTAACATAATTTACTTTAAGAAAATTTCTTTTATAAAGGTTTTACATCGTTCTTAGAACTTCTATTTAAAGTGTGTTTGTTTGGAAAAAAAAAAATATTACACCTTTTTCTTCCTATTTTATATGATTTTAGTTTTAAATTTCAATTATTATCATAATGGTGATCTTATTTACATTTGATTAATAACTTTTAGTAATAAGTAGTTATGAAAGATAATACTAGTAGCCATGATTGATAATTATAATAAATAACCATAGAAATATTTATAAGAAATGTAGAAAATGATTTCTTTTTAAAAATTGGAAATCATTTCTTTGTATTTTCTACGATTGTTAAGTATGGTAGGTAGAAATTTAAGGAAAAAAAAACATTTGAATTGAGCTTGTAATCCAACATTAAGTACATTTCTTACTTATGGGAATTTAGAAAAGTCTTCAACCAATTAAAATCAAATAAAAAGTTATTACACTTAGTTTTAGTACAAAAATACGATCTTGGATTGACAATGTCCAAAGTAAAAAGAAATGCACATTAAGAATGAGTTTGAACATTTCTCAATACCTATCCGTTAAAGTAAATGAAATAACAAGTTAAGAACGAGTCTGAACATTTCTCAATACCTATCCATTAAAATAAATGAAATAATAAGCCAATATATAATTTCCATAATGAATAAAGAATTGAATAAATATCCTTAATTTCCCATTTTCATCTACTTTTTATATTGTTCATCAATGGAATTGTTAAATCATTATGATTATGAATTGTTGCTATAATACTTTCAAATAAAGTAAACTTTGTCATACTCTACTTTATATTTATTAACATAAATAAAGAAACCATGCCACCCTTAAAATGTACATATATATTTTGCAGTTTAGTACTATAAAAACTACTGAATACAGATGGTTTTTGTCATTCGGAATCTGCTACTCCATGGCCATGGCCAGTATCTCCAGTTTCGATGGAATTTGCATTAAACTCATCAATTAGGAGTTCAATTCCCTTCTTTGTGGGATTATCATAACACAAAGGATAGGCATGCAATGATAATATTGAAGGAATAGAAGCATGAAAATAAAGATGACACTTACTATTAAACTTGGATATGGGCCAAACCAACTTAGAAGTAGCCTAACTTGTAGTTCTTGTATTCAAAAAACATGGAATTAGAACTTGCCTTGAATGGCCTAACTTAGGGACCTATTGGTTCATGGGTTCAATTCTTCAACATGTGAACTACGACACCTTTAAATTAATTTTTTAAAAATAAAATTAATTAAAACTTTAAATAACATAAAGAAATTTAAATTTTAAACTAAGAAAAATGAGCCTAATAACCACTTAAGCTTTTAGCCTATTTTGTGAAGTAATTGTTGAAAGTGTGCACCTATTCATATAAAACTACATCCATCTTGAATTTGAGTATTATCAATATAGGATAAAAAATTTAGAGATCATAAAGAAGTTTGAAAAATAAAAGATACTCCCACATTGCTAAGGAATAAAACTTTTCTTTGGGTGAAAATTTGTGTATACCAAATCATATATGCTTTTACAACATATTTATTACTTATACTGTCAAAAGCAACACATTAAGTAATGAATGGAAAATAAGATTTATTATTCATACGTAATTAGTTCAATATTGTTTATTCTTTAATTTTTTAATGTCATTTAATTTTCAATTTATTTTTTTATTTTATCTACCTTTTTGTTAATTTTTTTTTTCCTTTATCATTTTTCTTTCTTTCTTTCTTTTCTTTGATGGGTAAGGTAGACCTACCAGCTTAACAGTTTCCCCTTGCTGACTTAACTTCAACTTGCCCCCTTAATGTGTCCCATACATGGGCTCAACTAGTGCTATCAAATTCAAATCCAATTCTAGACCTCAGGCAGTTCCAGGCTAGTGTGTATGCCTAGGTTTACTTGCTGTACTTCTAGCTATAGGACTAAACTGCTTTTGAAAACTAAGATGTTAAAGGATATATTTCTCTCATACGTTTGTTTTGAAGGTTGGGAGAAAAACTTTACTAAGGTTTAGTATTTGTAGGGTTCATTGAAAGTTGTACAGTGATGTAAGATGTGTAATGTTTCATGATTGATGTATTAACTAGAATAGGTTAAGTAAGATTTGGATTTGAAATGTAAGGTAAGAACTAAGAAGAGTACAAGGAACATAAGTGGAAATGAGATAATCTCTTTCTTTTCTTTCGTGGAAGTTAGAATTAGGAGGTTCAAAAACATTTTGGTAATTTCATGGTGATGAGAACAGAGACACACTAACAATAGAATATTGTCTAAATTTTCCTTCAATTATTCCTAAAATACTATTATTGAAATTTTAAAAGTCTAGACAATTTTAACTATTAAATTTATAATTTTACTTAAAATACTTTAAATAGTCCATTTTCTAGATTATTTGTTTCTGTTTCCTTATCTAGAACTCCTCCCCAATTAGGTTAGTGTAGTAGCCTCTGTAAATTACTCAAAAAGGCAAAATCAACCCACATCAACAGAAGATCATGAACTACTTAATCTTGAAAACTAGAGAGGTGGTACAAGGTAGACAAGCACATTAGCTACCTCTTGAACTACACCATCTCTACGAAATCTCGATTCTCCCAACAATGAAACCACAAACTTTAAACAACCCAATTACATAAAACTATATGTAAATCATTGTGAGTCATGACCATAAGAGAGCTTAGATACATGTTTGTTGGAATGGAAGTATGAGAATTAATAATTTAACATAGAATTATACACAACCAATAAATAAGGAACAAAGAGAGAAGAAATTGTATAATAATTTAACATACAAAACTGCATATCAAAGGAAGGTACAATTCACTACTATGAAAGGGAGGAAAATACATGATAATCATACAGTCTTTGTAACTCATAAATCCTCACACAAACATATAAGTCTAACATAAGTGTTTTCTAACTTTATTTGATATACTATATCAAGGATATTGTGACTCATAACAATAATATGATACCTTAAAACGACTATTTATAAGCCTATTCTTAATTAGCCACTAAGGGTACATAATTGAAAGTTTTTGAAACAAATTATGAAAGTAAATAACATAGATGGGAATTTCTAGTCAGTTACTTAATACCTGGTTGACTATTACCATGGTCTATCCGCCCATCCTTTGTTTTTTCTTGGTTATGGCTCAATTTTATTAGGGTTGTCAAAACTAGCCCAAAAATTGCTTTTATAGATTTTAATATGGCAATGTAATATTTGCATTAAAGAACACAATGAAATTTATACTTAGATTTTAAATCAGGATATTTTGGGATATATTGCACTATAATTTTCATTAAGACTTACTCTAATTTAACGTCTCTTGGTTCGATAGTGTTAATAGATGAGTAAATTTGTATTGGGATAAGCTCACTGTTGGTTCATTATTAATCCATTATTTTAGTTAGGCCTAACTCTTGGACTAAGTAATAGGGTTTAAGGAGATGATCCAAGGAAATTTGGCTTGGTAGGTTTAGAATTTGGACCATTAAATTGGTCTATCCACTCTCAACTTTTCTCAAACAAATTGCATACTTAATGAGATGGGCTATAGGCCTTAGGTCTATAGCAAGTTCATAAGGATAACTCTGACATGAGTAAACTTAATCTCATTCGTCAATCATTAATATGGTTTGATGAACATTACTAAGTCTAAGAATTTATAAGCACCTAACCTTACCTTCTTACTAGACATTTTCCCTAAAGCTTTAAAGAATATAGAAACATTGCTATCTTATAAATCTCTACTTTTTAAGATTAAAATAACACTTGAATGAAGAACGGGTCAACACTCAATCAATAATAGTGAGATAAATGGTTGATAACTCTCTCACCTGTTACAAGTGTATTTGAGCTACTAAGACTACCTATTCCTTTTTCTCAGCTATTCTTCTTTAAATCCTCTTTTTAAGTGTCATTTACGTATCGTCCCTTTGAGGTAATGTATAACATGACATTCACATAGCCTCAATGTGACAACATCATTTAGAATCCCACCTTTATGCTCCATTGCTATAAGGAAGCGAATAACGTAGATGAATTAGACAGAAGGTTTATCAAACATTTAGATTTAAAGAAGCATATGAAGAAATCGATTAGAGTCGACAATTAAAAGAGGTTAGAAGTTGACCTTAAGTTAGTTTAAGGCCATGGAAAGCAATTAGAAGCCATGGGATTAGAAGTACAGTTTTGATATTTTAGTTGTGGGATTAGTCAATTTGAATGGCTATAACTTTTTACATATAGAGATTTACAAAGCCCATAGTATGAAGATTGGTTTGAGTCTAATTTGGCTTACAGTAAACAACATTGTTATTTAAAGCTATTTAAGAAATCAAATTTGTGTATTTTGATAAGTTACTGAGTTGTCAAAATTTAGTATTAGTTTATGAAAATTTAATTTAATTTTATTGGAAAACTAATTTCATGAGATTTAGATTTTTTTCAATTTCCTTAATAATTCTAGGGTTTTATGACTACAAATACCCTATGAATCAGTTATATCATCATATACTTGAATTAATATTAAGTTAATTCTCTACATAATATCGCACTAATGCTATGTCCACTAACCAATTGATAGATGCACTAGTGAATAGTGAAAACATAGCTATTTGAAGTTGTAGATTGTCAATTTAATATTTTCACCTCCTTTAGGAATGGCTTTGCTTTTAAAATTAGTTAGATTGAAATACTAGATTTGTGTCTTGACTCATTGGAATTTTTTATGACATTTAATTATGTCTTTCTATTTAGATTTACTTGTGTTTGTTTTTAATGAACTACTTTAGTTGATTGAAGAAAAGGATCATATCATATACTTGAGATTAATGACATATTTTCATCTTTATATATATATATATAGAGAGAGAGAGAGAAAGAGCGAGAGAGAGAGAGAGAGTAAGGATAACAAGTGCTTCGCCCTCTAAGCGAGTGGAAGGAGAAGTAGGCAAGTAGTTGGTAAGCCAATAGCCTAGTGAACCGAGTAAGTGCACAGGACAATAGGAGCCCATGCTTAGCAAGTATAACCTTACTTTACTTCAAAAGCTAGGACCATTATGGTAGGTCAAACCAAGGACCTAAGGAAGACGGGGCTCATTCGTGGTCAATATTAGATCAAACCATAGGGAGTTGCAGCACAGACCTCTTATTATTATTATTATGGAAAAAATGATTTTTATATATCTATATATCATAAAAACTGAAAAAAGAAAGAATATTTTTTTCAATAAATCTGTGTTCCCTGATTGTTTTACGAAGACAATCTTTTAGACATAAATGATAAGGATTAGATCAAATGGGAAATAAAAGGATTTGATAGATAATGATATATCTTGATTCTACATTTTTATGCTGTTTTTTCTTTTTTTCTTTTACTTAATGAAATGAAGTACAAGACACAATATGCCTTATTTATTATTCCTACATCCATAGTTGGTTCTCATCCTCAAGAATCTACGAGTGTAATAAGAGTATCTATTGACGAAAGGGTCGCCCTAATATGATCATCTCATGGCTATTGAGAATGAATAAAATTACCTGGTTTGATTTCTCAATCATTTTGTCTTGCTTCTATGTCAATAATCTCTAAGTATATGAACACAGCATTACATATTCTCGCAAGTGTTCTTTTGTTTTCTATTTTAAGTGTAATTTTTACATGCCATGGAGCTGATGACAAAAGCCAAAAGCTGGAAAGAAGATCCACGGGTATTAATAGGTTACGTGTATACATGAATGACCTTTAATAACCAATAATGCTTTGACATAGATAATGGTAATGAATAGTTTTTTTTCAAATACCTTTTATATTTTGCAATTGCTTCACGTTCAAATTTTTACTAATATTTGTATATTGCTGATCGATACGCCACATCTCATTAAAAGCCCTTGTTAACAACCAATAGACGTTAACAAATGGTCTAAACGATGATACAGGACACTTGATCAAAACGCACACATGTATATGGTGAGCAAGAAATCATAAACATACGGCCGTCGGACTAAATAAGGACGATTCAGGGAAGAAAAGATAGTGGGATAAACTTGGTTCACATATGGTTAACCACCATAAGTAGAAAGATCTTAAGCTTAAATATATGCGAAAAATAAAATCTGGACGTGAGAGACAAGGAGAACCACGAGCATCTTGAGAGACAACTACTCGGGAGTATCCAAAGAGTGTGATTGAAATTAGGATGTGATCATTAATTAATAAGAATCATAACATAATTTTCATGTGGCCCAAGAAAGTAGAAATCGTGATGCTTAGTAAAAGGTAAAACAAATAAACAAATAAAAAGGCAATTACTTCTTTCTTAAATAAAAAGAAAAAAAAAACACACACACACACACAAAAGAACAAATCTCACCTATATATATATTTTATTTCTAGTAACCTTATGTTTTTTAAGCACGGTAATTCACGTGCTATATTTGACAACCACATAACTTTAGAGATTTTATTTGCTTTAGTAAACTTTCATTTATAGTAATCTGCATTGGCATCGGTTCTTAATTTTTGAGTTTAAACTTAGTTTTTAATCCTTCATGACATAAAGTGGGCAATTAAAAATCCCATCACCCCGATGAAAATCAAGTCAAAGTAAACAGCTTTTTATTTTTTTATTTCAATTATATAGATAAATGGAATTCAGTTTATCTTATTAGAGAATTAATATTTATACTATTAACTTATGATAGTATTATCAAAGCTTTAGTGTGATGATACCATTTATATCTCAATTTTTTGCACTAATAACATGCTATATGTACTTTGGGAATAAGCTCCACTAAATGAAAGAACCAAAAACAGCTAAAGGCTATGACGTTCATATTAGAATAACAAAATTCAGTATAAAAAGAAATACATTATTGATAATCCTTACAATTAAGGGAAAATTGAAAACCATTCTCAAGACCTATCCAATGAAATTAATGAAATGACAAAGCTATATATAACTTCCAAACTTTAAACAATAAACATATAAAGAATCTTTAATTTCTCATTTGCATGTATTGTTTATGTTTATACTTCTGTATCGCTTATCCTCAGTCGACCGAACTATTCAATCGTTATGATATCGATTGGTGCTATATTATTTCCAGATTTTGTTACCAAATGTAAACTTTATATATTTAGTAACTAATACCACCCTCAAAAATCGGAACGATCGAAATATACGGCCGGCTGATGGACAAGCAGGAATACGCTAAGTAGAGCTGTTTTTTGTCATTATTTAGTGTCCTTCGCCGGGGGTGGGACCAGAATTCACCTTGAAAGCCCCTACAAAGCCATGACCCTTCCCTCCCGAGCTCGGACCTCCGGTTTTGAAGGCATCCACGTAGAACCCATCGATTCTAAGCTCAATTCCTTTCTTTATGGGGTTGATTTTATAACTATCATCGTGCAAAGGACGAGCTTGCGACGATGAATACAGAAGGAAAAGGAGCATAACAATAAGAACGACACTCGCTGTACTTTTAGCCATGATCCTAGCACTGATTTTGAACAAGCAAAGTTGTTGGTGAAGGATGTGTGTTACGTGTATATCTTTGATTTGTGGGTTGTGAAAACCGTTCTACCTCGGCCTGGTATTTATAGGGTTCATTGAATGTTGTATATTGATGTGCCTTGTTTCACGAATGACGAAATACCCAGAAGAGGTCGGTTAAGACTTGGATTTGAAATTTAGCGAAAGAACTAAGAAGAATAGGAGGAAATCAATGTCCCTGTTGAAGCACGTGGGTGGCCGTTTAGCTGGAAAGAAGGTCATCTCTGCGTCATGGAATTGGACTTTGGAGATTCTGAAACATCTTGGTAGTTTCATGGACATGGGAAAAAGAGACGCCCAACAAGTAGAATATTTGTCAAACTTTTAAGGTTTTGCTTGGGGACTAATTTATCTCCATTTCATTCTGTCCTTACTTTTTTCTGGTTTTCCCATCTCGACCTTCTCCCGCCTTCCGCCTGCGTAATTGCCCCCAGAAAGGCAAAATCAGCCCAAATCGACTCAAAACCATTAGGTTGAGAATATATTTAATGAAATTTTTAATTATCAAATTTACCAAGTTATACTTTATAAGTATTTATCACGTTATCTTACGCAATTTATAAATTTAAAAAGGTAAAATTTCACTTGTATATCATTAAGTATATCTAAACTTCAAGTGTAAAACTAGAGAAATAAAGATTTGATCAGGTATTATATTTAGTAATCTCAAATTTATTGTGTAAAATTTAAAAAAAAAATGTAAAATTTAGATGGCGATTTTAAAGTTATTTAGAACTTTTTAATCTTGGAGAGGTTGTATAAGTTAGATAGGCAAAATAAGCCAAATTAGTTGTGGTGGCCTAGCTTCCTACGGCCATAAAATTAAACACAATGGATCCATCAAGAATGTAGAATCTGTTATAGGCAATAAAAGATTAAAGGATTTTTGTTTTAATAAGTTTAACCACTAAGCTGATAACTTAGAAAATCATTGGTAGTTTAATAAATATGACAATTAAGTAATGATCTAAGTGAATTAAGATTACAATTTATGAAGGATTTGGATCGTTAGAAACAAAGGAAGAAGCAATCAGGAGTTAGCCATGTTTGTCTGAAAGCCAATTGAAAATTAATCAGAAACACCATGGGTCAAAATCAAAAGAAAGAATACCCTCAGCAGAAGCCATTTACAAGCCTTATGGAAGGGTCATGACCTTTTGCTTATGAGGAATTATGGAAACCAAAACATATCAATAAAGATCGATTCGAGTCTATTACAAGTTAGTGCAAATTGTTTTGTTGTTTTTTTAAGTTAAATTTGTGCATATTCAAAGCAACCAGCCGTCAAAGTTTTTCACCTAGTTAAGAGAGGAGTTTAGTTTTGGTTTATTTTGTTTATTGATTTCTTTCATTTCGAATTTAGTTTGTTTCGTTATTAATTTTAGGCCTATTTAGGCTTGTAAATAATCATACGAAATGGTGTGATGGGAGGTATCACTTAATATGAATAAATTCCCTCATTTTTTGTGTTTATTGTTTCACACTACGTCAAGTAATTGATCTTATAAAATATAAGTTATATTAATTTGAATCTAAAAAACATAATAAGGAAATAAATTGATTGGTTAGATAATTAATAAACACACTTTACTAGATTATATATTGAACCTTAGATTGCAAAACTATAGATAGATGAATAAAATAGAATAAACAATGAGTCGAAAGTATATAATACAACGTGATTTTAGTAAAATTAGATAATAATATATATATGCACATATATAATTTAATTAAAATATGAAAAAATAAAAAAGTTAGCCAAAAATAAAAGAAAATACTTTTAACTATCCTAAGGATAAGGAGTGGTTGGAATGATCAGTCCATTTGATATAGGTTACGACTTACTTCAAAATGTGAGTCGTAGCCATTCACCACCAAGAGAGCTTGCACAAAACTAACCCACCACCTCCTCGAGTGGTGAGTGGTCTTTTACGGTCATGAATGGGTTGTATCATCCATCTTTTAAAGTAGTTTATGACCCACTTTGCATGGAGTGGTCGCTCTAGCCGATCTCTAACCTTAGGTAATTGGAATTGTTTTTTCAATTTTTTGTTTTCTCTTTTTGTTTTTGCTTTTTTCCAATTTTTAATTTTTTATTAGTTTATTTAAAATAATATATATATATGCATATATATTTTATGTCAATTTTAGTTTTATTTTGTAGATTATTTTTATTTTTTATTTATATTATATTATTTAATAAAAATATGTGGATTGATAAGATGATATCATGTGACGTTATTAATGGAAAAACTAATGGAATAATAACAAAAGACTTGTTTGCAAACATTTGGAAATGATAAGGACTAAAATAGAAAAAATAAATGCTTAAGACTCAAATAGAAAAGTTGGTAAATGTTGAGGATTAAATTTGTACCTTTACTTATAGGAATTAATAAAGGTTTGTTCTTGAATTTACAAGATAATACAAGAAGAACAATAAAAGTTTGCAAGTAAACATGGACTTTGCTTGTGCTTATTATAGTAACAAAATGAATTTAATAAAAAGTGAAACCTTAAAGATTGTTTGTTGTGTGTGCTTAA
Organism: Lumnitzera racemosa; assembly: GCA_024138005.1. NCBI lineage: Eukaryota > Viridiplantae > Streptophyta > Magnoliopsida > Myrtales > Combretaceae > Lumnitzera > Lumnitzera racemosa. The sequence continues at coordinate 30,379,375 of JAMXBC010000010.1, forward strand.
GAAAGGCCAAAAGGACCAAAGATGGTCAGTGATTTGGAGAATCTACTTACTTATTGGTATGACATGAATGGGCTTTGAACATCATTGCATCAAAGAGACTGGTTAGCTAGATGTTGACTTCACTTTACAGGTTGTTGACCTTGGCAATATTACAAATTAAGTTAGGAAGTTAAGAAGAAGCTCAAGTAGGTCATACTAATGTTATGAGATACTTTTATGAATACCTGTAGTCAACAAGCATGCTAAAGTTAATTTGGTATGTTCTTGGGAGATGCACCTAAGGTACATAATATATTTGTAGAGTTATGAGTTAGATTGTGTTGTTTATGCTGATCAAACTAAAGATAATTAAATTATTATTTACTGCATAAACTTAGGATGTGTGCATGTCATTTTGATTGCTTCATTTGTGTTTGTGTGTATTTGACTATGTATTAGGTATTAGTTTACCCTTATGAGAATTTTTATTATTTTAAAGAATTGAATCAATGAGCTAGGAGTTGTGAGTACATTGAAGATAATTATTCTAGGCACTTTATCTATGAAATTAGATTCAAGAAATCAAGTATAATTTTCACATTTAAACTTAAACCATCTTACAAGTATAATTTTTACGTTTAATCCTATACCATCTCGTAATCACCTAAAGATTCTAGCTTGAGCATGTAAACATATACAAGCTAAAATCCTTTTTTAGCTCTATGAAACATATAATAACTTAAAATTTGCTTAATGGTCTAGTATAAATTCAATAATTATCTTAGCTATAGGCTTCCAAAAGCTTCATAATTTTATATTAGGTCTCTTCATTTATAATAAAATAAATTTTTGAATCCTTCAAATACCTTCATAAACATCTAAATGCAAAAAATCATATAACATTTAGTAACGATCATTTATTATCTTTATAATTATAATGCTTGGGAAATTACAGTCAATCATATGTCCCTATAATCTATTGATATGTGAGACATCTAGACTCCACCTATTCATATCTCTACATACTTTAATAATTACTTGTCAACTATATTAACTCCCATGAAATATTTCAAGGATGTTTTAATTACATCCACAATTCACCAATAAATACAATAAGATCAAATTTTGACATTCTTTTATTCAAAGGAAAGAAACTTGGCATAACTCAATTACATTTGTCTCAAAATACTAAATACTAAAACTCAATATCTCATAACTTATATTCTTGACAACTAAATACTACCATCAAACAAGGACTTGAGATATTCTTTTCTTTAAAGGAAAGAAAATTAACGTAACTTAATTACATATGTCTCAAAATACTAAATAGCAAAACTCAATATCTCATAACTTTAATTCTTAACAACTAAATACTACCATTAAACAAGGACTTGAGAAGTTTCAGGTAACTTCTTTGGACCCAAGTAACAACAAATAATGAAAATAAAACAAGTCTAATAACTTATTTAACAAGTTTCATAACACTAACTAACTATGTTGAACCATCTCCAAAATTGTAATAACAGTCATAAAAATTAGCTTCATCATCGTAGTATCTATAATCACTATAATACTCCTCGTAATAACCTAAACCTATGCTTGCGTCCAGAAACATGAAAACCTAAGGAGTGAGCAAAGCTCAGTATATGGTGCAATCATAAGCTCATGAACACACATTAGATGTATGAGCACATATATTAGCTTATTCGATATCTATAAGAAACAATCGCCGTTTATTATCTTATTTAGTTCCATTAAACAACACAGTTTCAGTGTCCCAGAACTTGGAGTAACTCTTGACTCTTGCACACGAATATATAATACATATAAGTATTGGTGTTGAGTCATCCCCAATACCTTAGTAACCACGGAGCATCTTAAATCTACCGGGATCATTTTCAAATGAAACTCCATTCAAGACACCGTCACGTAAGGTTTATTAAGGTGCTACCCTAAGTTCTGGTCTTCCTAATCCCTTGAGCCCAGCTAAACACAAGCAGTACACTTATTTAAGCTAAGTTTTTACTAAGTCAATTTAGCGATGCTAGTTGTTATGCCCCAAAGTGACAAAGTTGTAATAATCTTACCATGTAAACCAACTTATGATAGCGACTGACCCCATAGTTTCTATCATGGATATGATTTATACAAGGCTTTCACAACTCATTGCTTAGGAATAAACAGCTTATTTATAATTATAGACAAAATTTATAAATATAACTAAAAACTTTAAGTTGTATTTATATAAAGATACTTATATTGTCTTATAATTCTAAGAAATATTATGATGCAGTAGTTTGATAAGTAAGTTATTACAAGACCAGTGCATAAACCTAAGAGTACTAATAACAAAACACTAAAGGACTCGATTCTTTAGTCAGTTGAATCTCACTCTCCCAAGTCACTTAAAAAAGAAATCAACCCCAGGATAATTATATTGCGGCATCTCAATTGGAACCTGTAAGAAAATCTACAAGGCTATAAGTAATCGACAGCTTAGTAAGTTGGGATGGAGACTTAAGAATGCATAAAAAATACAAACAAGGTTTTCAAATAATTAATTATATGCAATGCAATACACAAATACCATCACACAATGTGGTTCGATTTGTTATGAAATCAGAATAATTTCACCTGCACTAATTCAGATTAAGGAGTTTTCATATTTATGCAACAATTTACAACCAAGCCCAAGTTTTTTCAGTAAAGACACTGTTCCCTCCATGACTATCCTTTAAACCATTGCCCTTATACTTATCGTGACTTCTTTTTCTGTTTCTTAGTTCGGCTAAAAATGAAGAAAATATCATTATGCTATCTAGTATTATTTTTTTCGAAGGTGTCGATATTTGATTGGAGAATCTTAACCATCTCCTAAAGGGTTACAATCCATGTCCAATTAAGGTATTGGGGTCAACTGAAATTAAGTTTAGTTTAAGGTGACCAAACAATCTCACTTTACTCAATTCAGAACAAACCACTAAAACACAACATTAATTTTCACCAAATAATCAAAGACACACAAGGATATACACATATGACTACTTATAAGCACAATCACTAACAATCCTAAGCCTTCGAGTACTTTAAAATAGTTCTCCAAAATATAGCGATGTATTGAACCCACCTTACCTAAAATCCTCAGTTTGCTCCTTAATTGGACACGGGTTAACTTGTTTCCTCGTATCCTATAATATAAGTATTCTTTTAGTATTTAATATCCATATGATACATAAACTTTAAATTATGACTTGATTCGATTTTCTAAATATATATATTACTTATTATCGATATTTTCTAAGCTAGTTTTTTTAATCGGTTTTCAAATTTGGTTCCAATTTAGGTCTAATTCAATTTTTTACTATAGGTGTTATAGGTAAATCTTAAAAATGTGTTTTGAACCATAATGTAAAATTAATTACATTATACTCGGATATCTCAAATATCATTTTTGGCCCTTAACCAGTATTCTAGTTTGTATGGTACACTCTAATTCTAATTTAACTACTGAATTCGCTCTTAATGTGAGAAAAATTTACATTTTTCATATAATCCACTAAATTTAAGTTTCATATTAGATTTATTATGTATTACTATTATTATTATACTATGAATTTTAACCTAATATTTTCTATTTATTACATTTCTAATTTTACATATTATTAATTTACATATATTTACTACATAATACACATAATAATCACATCTAACACTCTAAATATTACACATATCATACTACATAAGGTATTATCATCTTAAAATGCCTAATTACATACTAAGTTAGTAATTATACATTTAATTACTAATTTAGCATAAAATCACTTATATATATGATTTAAAGGCCTAAAAATAATCTAAAATTTCAAAAATTCATTTTTAAAAAATCTCTTCATAGCACTATTTTACGTCTTCTAAATAGTCTACAAAAAAATTTTGGGCTTAAAACTACATTATTAAGGTTATTTATTTTTAAATTGAAATAAGTTCGGGTTTTTGAAATTTCTTAAGTACTATACATTTCTAAATATAAATTCATCAAATTAATATTTTCCACTAAATCTATATACATAAAAATCTCAAAATATTAACTTTCATAATTTTGTAAACACATTTAATATTTCTACAAAATTAAACAAAATTGGGTTGAAATTGGACTCACATACCCGATTGGTTTTTGGCTACCAATGGTGGTCCTAAGTATGTCAACTAGATGAGGTGGTGGTGGTGGTGGTTCATCTCTAAGTGGCTGTGGGTCGTGGGTTTGCTTTACAAACCTTAATTATACATAATTTTTCTAATTTTTTTTTATAAAATTAGCTAACTTACTCTTTCTAGTCTCTCTCTAATTCTCTTTAATTCCTAATTAACCGAATGAGTTACAGTTAAAGTTTGAGGTATTTATAGAGCTGTTTTAATTTTTTTTCTTTCAATTTTTGCATGATATTTGTTCCTAATCATCTTCTATTTCACTTTTTTTTTGCCTTAATTTAATTGGTTAATTTTCTTCTTAATCCCCAGCATGCTACAACTTGATTTTAGACATTTCGATTTTTTTAATGATTTTTCTTTTATTTTTTTATAATTTTTTTTCATTATTTAGCATTAATTTAGTATATTTAAGACATTTTAAGTAATTTCAAGTATTTTTACTTACACGTAAATGCATATGGAATACAAGTAAGTACTTCTAAATATTATTTACGTTATTTTATGATTTTTAGTATATGGATGATATATTTCTATCGATTCGTTAATTGTCAGAACTCGTTTTACGTATTTTCAATAAATAGTGAGTAATATGTTTATAATTCAATATTATGATATTTAATTATTTTATTAATTATTTTCCTAAATTCAAATTTATAGGGTTACTTTTGCTAATACTCCTAGTTTCGTTATATAATTTAGGTTTAATTGGACACTTTATCCAATTACTCTAAACTTTATATATCGATTCCAAACTTCTATTGTCAACGCTTACATTAGTCCTATACACACAAACAACATACAACCCTGTACCTAACTGAAGTCTCTGTTTAGAATTTACACTAAGTACTTCACAAACTATTCATGCAATAACTTTTATTTTAGAAACACAATACATATTCCCTTATAACTCAATACTTTAGGGTCTTAAGATTGCTAAAAAGATAGGGTGAGTTTAAGGTAAGTTTAGGATATCAAAACACATTTAGGATTGATGGGAAAAGGTTTTAAGATGGAAGAACATACCCGAAACACACGTTGGAACACCATAAAACATTGTTGCATGTACTACGGATCATGGTGTTTGAATACTAGTTCAATCGGTGTCCAGAAACCATGGTTGAAAGGTGCAAAATTGCACATGGTGTCGAGATGCTAGCTATAATTTGCAAAATTCTGTAGATTGTAATAGCATTTTATCCCTTACACACAATACCTCTTTTACCATTTTTGCAAAATACTACTCTTGACTCAACAACTCGACGACACTACAACTCCATACCATTTTAAAACTTAGATCAAGACACTCTTCACTTGAAATCTTAACTCAAATCTACCATTCAAAATACATTTCAATAAAGTAACATGCATAGGATGCATGACCATAAACATACTCGTCGTAACTTGTTTCTAGTGTGTCCACCACCACAAATACATTGTAGGATATGCGTTAGACAACCTTAAGCTTGCTTTCCACAACACCCTATGGATGAAAATGAAATCTTGTAGGGATTCAACAAGGAATTCAAAAACAAATCATTACAAATGTCTTACCTTGAATGCACTACCCAAAATTTGTTGTAGAACACTCGTTAAGCTTTAGCAAAAATGTTCTTCTTGCTTCCTTATGTGGAAAAATGAGCCACTTCAAGGATTTGAACAAAAACTTAGAGGAAAAAGGTTTCTTACAACCTTACCTTACTAACTCACAGCCTGATCTTGATAAAATCTTAACGGAATCCTTTCTTTATCTCAAGAACCGCACGAACCTTAAGAGAAGTGTGGCACATGAGTGTCAAAACACAGGAAAAAGTGGTTCATAAACATTTCTTGCACCTAAAATGCCCTTCGTTGTTAATGTTAATACCAATCTCACTCTTTTCTTATAATACCTCTTATTTTTTTCTTTTATCCTTTATTTTCTTATTTTATTTTTCTCTTTTATTTCAGGTTTTACAAGAATAAAGCCATAAAAAAGGAAATAAGAGTCTTGGAATCGAGATTGTCTCATACTAACTTCTCCATCAATATTTGGCCATTAGTAGTTTAGTCTATTGCTTTTGTACATGGTTATGCTCCATTACATCTCACTAATGTTTTCTCTTTGAATCTTTTAGTTAGGACTAGTCGTAGGTTCGTTATATCACTAACTCACTTATCTACATAGTGCTTTCAATATCTAAACTACAAGCTACATCTTGGAAATCACTTAGTACTTTAAGGCTCCTGAGTGACCAGTCGATGACTCACGTACCCCTGTTGATTGTGGACCTTGATGCCAAACATGAGCAATAGAATAGTTATGCCCGATGCTAATTTATTTCATGTTCTTATACTTCACTTAAAATAGAATCGGATCACACCTTATGATATTTTACTTAAAATTAGGATTGGATTTTAAAAATATCAATTGACCACTTATAAAGGTTCAATTAATTATGGTTCATTATGGTACATTAGCAATCTATTGGGCACCAAGGTAGGACGATTGACCACTTAAGTAGAGCAATTGATTGAGTCATGGGGCAATTAGCTGAAAAAATGAATTACAATGGGAACAATACTTTAATACTTACATATATCATCTTAGGAGACTATTGGGATGTATTATAGTATATTCTCATGCACAAGGTAAGAGTATAGAAGTCTTTAGAGTAATTTCACAAAATATACAATAACTTAAATAATTCAATTACTCATTAATCCGAAATAAAGTTACTAATTAACTTAGCTATAGGTTCTAGAAACTTCACAATTTCACATTAAGTCTCTTCATATAAATATGATAAATCCTTAATCCTACTAATAAATTGGGTCATTACATAGGATATCTTGCAACTCTATTAAATCTAGATATAATATCAAAGAACAAAATAATCACTAGGTTCCTCATCATAACATTCATAACTTACAATATGGACAAATCTAAAAGGTAAGCATATTGCTACCAGTATCACACGCAATACACATAGCACATATAAACTTAAACATCTAAATACAACAAATCACAAAATAATTAGCATGTCTCATTTATTATCTTTTGATTTAATCCATAAACAATGACCATGACTCAAAGAGTCAAAACTTTCTCATACTAACTTTTCTACCATATTTATTTGCTAGTAATTCAGCCGATTACTTTCATATGTAGTCGCACTTCATAAACGATTACATACTATTGATAGTTTCTCTTTGAATTTTTCAATTTAAGACTAGCTGTAGGTTTGTTAAGTCAACGATCTACTAATTCACATCATAGTTTCAATGTCTAAACTACAATATACATCCTTTCAATAACTTACCCATAAATAGTCCTACTTAACTAATACATGACTCACTTATCTCAATTGATTATGTGCGAATGGAATGGTTAAGCCTAATAAGTTAATTTATGTTATTAGACTTCACTTAAATAGAAATAAGTTGTGCGCCTATAAAAATATACTTAAAAATTGGATTAGAGTTTAAAAACATCATTAAAAACCTTATCATAAGAGGTTCAATTGATCATGGCACATTAGCGATTGACTAGGAACTAGGATAAGATCGTTGACCATCTGATTAAAGCAAATCGATCGAGGCATAAGGTTAATGGATTAGCTTTGCCCTAGCCTTCAATTCGACTCCTAGTGAAGGGTATTTGATTGGGATTTACCTAGTCGAACATCCTTTGGCCACTACTACCTTAAACAACTAAAAACTCCAAATTTTTATCTTGTAATCTATCTAATTCAATTCTATGTGTTCCTAATTGTAGGGAAAAAAAAAAACTTTGATCTTTTCAACCAGTTTAATTTTTTTTAGTGTGAAAAATATAGAAAAGGGGCTCTCGTTTGTGCGACTTTTACAAAAAAGAGTCTAGATTTTTAAACCATACATTTAAGGTTCTATATTTATAAGTTATCCTCATTTAAGAGCTTTTGTCCATTTGCTATTTGTGGGATCTAATGTGGTATGGATGGAGACTCTCACATGAGAATAATTTATAAGCATAAGCCCATAAACGCATATTTGAAAAATTGATACTCATTTTTGCAAAACTAAAAAAATGTGTCATTCCTTTACATTCTTCTAGAAAAACCATAATTAAATATATAAAATATTTTACTTATAATATTACCTTTACACATTTTATTGAATTTATTTTATTCCATTTCTCTTCTAAAGTTTTTTTTTTTATTTTTTAGATAGTTATTCATCTATGTAGTTTTGAATAGAATTGTATAATATTTATAGATAAACATGGTAAGTAAATTAATTTTCATTAAAATCTCAATAATTAAAATTAGAAAATGTAAACATTGTAATCATATTTTTATTTTCATCCAATGATATCCCTATATATGATGATGATATTGTACTTAGGGTTAAGTGAGTAACCCTGTTCTACAGGATATCCACCCAAACCTTACTTTACTATGTAGTTTTTGCGTAGGTAAAGAGGGTTGTAGGGCAGATTCTAGATAGTAATTTCCCGGAACCTGTTCTCATAGAGTAGGTTATAGAGGGTAACCTATACCTACCATGAAACCTATATTATAAAGTATATAAAGTATAGATTTTACGATACCATATACTAATTTATAATAAAACCCTAAGATTACATGCTCTTGTATTTACTGTCTTATTTTTCCCTCTTTTTCTTTTTTTGGGTAAAACTTTTTTTTTTTTTTGTATTCTACAAATAATAATTTTATGATTTGATAAAAATTTATTTTGATGATTTGAAAGGAAAAGAAAAAAATAATTTTGCATGACCCAAGGGTTGAACATTTCCAATTGGAGGAATTATTCTTTATTCTACTCACTAAAGTTTCATATTATTACAGTTAAATGCATTACAAAAATAAGAACCTTTGAAATATCACTATTTGATCCATTAGTATAATTACATGTTTAATATTAATTATGTGTTGTGCAATATTTTGAAAGAAGATAAAGTAATATATATATATATATATATATATAGATTCTATAGAGTACCTTATACTTGTATCGTTGTAAAATTTACAAGATACAGGGTATATAGTGGTTCTCAAGTACTACAGGATAAGTTTCGGGTATAAAAATTTTGAAATATGTATTTGTAGTGTAAGGTATGGTATGATGTGATACGGGTAAAGTGTTATACCCTACCAACATATATCTACTCATCCCTAGTTGCACGTTCATTCTCCCTAAAGTTGTTTATACTTTATTTATTTTATTTTTATGTTTATTATCCTTAAACCAAATCTCAAATAATGCTCATTAAATTTGAAGTAGTGATAATGTTAAACAATAACAACTCATATGTTTAAAATGTTCTTTAATTTAATTACTGTCTAAATATATTATAATGTTTGTATATTTTTAATATTAATCATTGTGTCTTCTAATGAAGTTTATTTACTAACTATATCCATCCATAAGTATTATACAATTCCATCCAAACTATATAGATGAATAGTAATGCAAAAGAAAATATAGAGGGGAAATTGAATAAAATAAATTCAATAAAATATGCAAAGGTGATATTACAGGTAAAATATTTTATTTATTTAATTATGATTTATTTGAAAACATGTAAAGTAATGACTCATGTAGTTTTGCAAAAAAAGGTTTCAATTTTCCAACCTTATATCTTAGGGTCTGTATTTATAAGTTACTCTTATTTGAAGGTTTCCATTTATACCATTTTAGACTCCATTAATAGCAAATGAAAAAAAATCCTTAAATGAGAATAATTTATAAACATAGATCCTTAGATATATGGTCAAATTATTCAGCTTCTTTTTTTTTTTTTTTGTTTTTTATAAAAACTGCACAAATATAGACCCTTACTCTATATTTTCCCTTTTTTTTTTTTATGCCCTTAGCATCCCAAGAGTGTCCATAATCATCATTTAGTCCATTCTAAATTCAGTAATGTTACTCTAGATCGAAGCCTAATACCTAAATTCCAAAAACTAGCAGTAGGGATTAAAGCTTACTAACCATTCCAAGGATGGAATCTACAACCCCAAAAGCGCGAGCTTAATTGACGTTGAATTTCGTGATCGAGTTTTCTTCTACATAATTGCATGCATGCGGTTAGGAATAATGTATAGCGAAAGTACAAGGGAAGAACATACTTCTCTTACGTTGGATTTCTTCGCTCCTAGCTTTTGAAAGATAATTCGAGCTTTAAGCGTCAAATTCCAGAAAATGGTCTGAGTAATTAATTTATCTTTTAAATGGCCGTAAAAGTGATAACAGGGAAGGGGTTATCTACTATTGACATAAAATCTAATGGGATGACTGCCACTTTGTAACTTGCTTTTGCTTTATGTTTTTTCAACGGTATTCCATATATAATAAGGTGATGTCGGTTTCAGGAAAAGTGAAAAGAAATTAAACATTCATGAGTCTGAGAATAGTTAGTTTGCGTCAGACATACGTGTTGGCTCCTGCAGCGGCGGTCCGATAATGTATCATTTGATTTGATATATTTTATGTTTATTATACTCCTCTTGTTATTCATTTTAAAGGGGACAAAGAAAAATAAAACTACCGCATAATGAAATATAAATATTGCAAGTTAGACATATGCACCGTATCCGAAAGCAAAATGATGAAGGAAAAAACGAGGACCATTCTCACAACAAAATGACTCTATTACATGTTTTGTGTATATCCTTATAAAATTTTAATATATGCAATATATGAAAAACAAGGTGATAGTTATTTAGAAATAGACAATATCAAAATTATTACTTGAACTTTATGTATTTTTTTTTTTAATTTCTAACATTAAGTTTAACGTTGGTAAATTTGATACCTAATTGAATTTTTATTTGTCAAATTTACTACCTTATGTATTATTTTTATACTTATTTGCCACATTATTTTTCTCACGATAATGGAGGTAATAAATTTGACAATTAGAAATTCAAATGAGTGTGATATTTAATAACTCCAAACTTTCTTTTTGGCCAAAAACAACTCCAGACTTTAGGTGTTAAATTTTACAAGAAAAAAAATTGATTTAGTATAATATTTAGCAAATTCAAACTTCAAACCCAAAGTTTATATAATGTTTTTATTATTATCCCATTTTCTGGCCCCAAAGAAATGTTATCCTAGTTTATAAATTATTAATTCTACTATTGGACATTTGAATGTTTTGTTCGTGTGCTAAGACCATTACAGTCTAGTAATATAGTCATTGATCTCCACCAAGATAGATTAGGGTTCAAATCCCTTCTCCCCAAGTTGACAATAAAAAAAATATTAATACTTATACGCTATTTATATACTAAGGATATGCATCTACAATGCATGTGTATGAATTAGATGTAGCAGCATAATAAGATTTAAAATATATTATCAAATTAAACTATATAAATGACAAATGATTTTATTCATAATCATTTTCAAAAATTTATAAAAATAAAAGTTTTATTGATACTTATATATTATGTATATATTATCCAATGTCCACTTGTAATACTTGTGCAAAAAATAGATATAGCAACATAATATGATTCAAAATATAAAATAATTACTATATTTTAACTGTACAAGTAACAAATAATTTTATTAGTAAACGTTTTCAAAAATTCATAAAGATAAAGAGAAGTGTAATGATTAGAACAGATTATAAATGTTTGACAATGTATAAATAATGTTGTATTTAATTTAAAAAGGAAAAGAAAAATGATTTTGTATTAAACTAAGGGCACTCATTAATTTAATTACATTCTCTTTTCATAGCTTACAGCCGTGAAAATGTACCAAGAAGTGGGATCTACTTCACTCCTTACAACAGTTTTCATTTGGTCCTCGACACTACCATAATCTCCGCGTATGTGAGGATTCCACAGAAAGAGAGCGCAGGGTAGCAGGAAATGGAGAGAGGGATTAATGAAAAGAGAGAAATAAGAGTTACAAATAAAGACAAATTGAGAAAGTTATAAAATTTACTCGTATGGTAAGTAGTTTATAATTTTAAAAAGTTATTTTAGTGTTGGTTTTCTTCTTTTTTTTTTTTTTTACGTTTTATAATATTACATTAGAGGGTTAAATAGTAATCTCAAAAGGTGAGATACTAAAGTTGGTGCTTAAATAATGTATACATATATATATTCACACACATATATAAGATAAGTATTAAAATCAACCAATGCTCTTGGCATTTGGATCTATTGTTAAAGCTGGAGGATTCATGTATGGGCTGAAGTAACCGATAAAAAATCAGACCGAAGCCTGCTTTAAAAAAGTGATAGTGATTTAGTCTCGTTGTATCACGGATCAAGATTTAATATAACACGAGTATATGCTATACATATCATGACAACAGATATATGACGCACGCTTGAGAATCCATGAATTGACTCTGTAGTCTGTAACAATAGTACATGGGGTTCTCTTCCTCGAGATGATTAGGGCATCTTAATTTACCGGAGAATTCAAGTAAAGACCTTCACATCTACATTCTAAAAAGCTTTTTCCAGTAGAGCTCCCTTCGATTTATTGGTGAATTCTGTAAGTTCCCAATGTAATAATTTAATTATAATTCCTGTGCCCCAACATAAGCAGAAGAAAAGAAAAGCTAAAAAAGCTGGAAATAAAAAAAAAAAAAAAGTTAAAGAAGAAATCTTTCTAGAGGATCTATCCTAAACTATGGATCCCTTTTAGTTTTAGGATTGTCCTTAAGATGTTATGAGATTTTCAATTTGAGCAGAAAAGGATGGTATCGGATAGATACGGTGTATATATGATTTAACAATTGTTAAATTAAATGAATAGTTAGAATAATGCATTTTGTAGAAGGTTGGGAGGGGATGAGGCAAAATTGCATTAATTGCTTTCTTACTGGGGAATACATTTGGACCATCAATAAGCAAGATATCCAGAGGTATACAATTAGCTATATATTAATGTCTTCACTGCATAATCCCATAGGGAAAACAATTATTTATAATAAAGAAAAGCTGAGGATTATAAAATGCAAAATATTTTGCCTCAAACATCATCAGTAGTCCATTCTCGAAAGGCTCACTCATAACCTGGCAATCGATTTGCTTTTGGTCTGAGCGAAACACTACGAGTACGACATACTGGAATATGCTTAACAAGGTAGGCTTTTTGCTCGCTACTGTAGAGAAAGAATGCAACTCAGGAACGTGCTTTGTGAAACATGAAGATACCCCTAACACCTATTCAGTGATACTTCAAAGTTACGTTGATAAGAAATTTTAGACGTGAGTTTCTTAAACTATGTTGACTTATTTAAGCTTAGGATCAATGTGATCCATTAGCGCCCGATTTGATTTACTTAGCGACCAATCTACCTAAAGAATCTCCAAACAAGGACTTAACATCCTCGAATGACTAACTTGATAACAAAACAATTATAACGATCTCAAGATAGATGGATAAAGCTTCGAGACTTAGTCAATAGCTACATCTCTACATTCTTGAAACATGCCGAGTTACATGATCCTACTACACAGATTTTGTGGATGTATCAACATGCTTATAGATTTGTGGTAGCTTTTCTTATAAATAGTCTAAGCACCTCAACGATGCTAACCTTGACTTCTTTGCACATTAGCCGTTTGAACTCTTAAGTTCTCTTACTTATTTCTCTATAAACTCTCATTGATTTAAGTATAGAAATGGTCATGTCAGACAACACCTCAGTGCCCCTTAATCTGTTCTCTTCTACAAGCTCCACATATACTTGTGCAAAGTCTAATCTCACTATTCTCTATAGGAAAGATCCAGTTGACGCTAAGGTGGATCTTACATTTTATATCTAAACTTTGCCCATATTTGCAATTAAGTTTCTGAAATTAAAAAAAATATTAATTTGGAACATCAACATTACCTATTATTATAATTAATTACTTGAACTTTACATTTTTTTACAATTGACTATATAAATATTGCCAATATTTGGAATTAACTACTTAGTCTAGATATTATAAATAATCACAAAAAATCTATAGGTAATAAATTAATATTTTTAAACTTTAGGTGATTAATTACAAAAATGAAAAAAGTTCAAGTACCAAAAGAAATGTTTACCCTATATTTTTATCACAAGAACAATAAAATGCTTTAAGCCTTATAATAGCACCATTACTACTACTATCTTGCACCATCATTATGTTATAATTCTATATGGGATAATAGCATGAATTATGTATGATACTTATGTCCGATGAGTTCATCCACCTATTAGAATAGTATTTTAGAATAGGCTTTTCCCTTAGGTTTCAATACCGATATTTGGTGTTATCATTAAGAGCCAACCTTACAGAAGGAGCAACTTGATAAGGATTGATCTTAGATAGTGCTATCTAAGAAAGAGTTAACTAATAAAGTAGAATAAAAACCATCCAAAGTAAAAGTTATTTAAAGTGAACAGCCCATAATAGCCTAATATGGCAATTGGTTTTCTAAAGGGGGTAGTCATATTACAATCCTACATGGGATAGTAATATGGACTAAGAGTGGTATTCAAGTTTAAGGGTTCTCTAACTTATTGAATTATTTTTTTCGGATGGCTTCTTTCCTTGGTGATAGGAAATGGAATCCTAAGTCTAATCTGTAAAGGCAAGGAAGAAGCTAAGCACAAGAAGGTGAAATTAAGGTTCTGATTTTAACTAGCAAATTATTAAAGGGTATGTTTAGAAGCCAAGAAGGACTTTTTATGAGGATAGGAATGGTCGAGATTCTGGTTATGCAGTAAGTCTATTAAAGTTTAAACTTAGAATTAAGAAGTATTCCAATAAGAAGACAACTTAAATCATCAAAGAGAATGCCCAGTAGTTTTGCACATGCAAGCAATACAGCTTTTAAAATAATAAGAGGTTCTAATTCTAAAGGAAGAGCTAATGTTGCTTGTGACAACAAGCCAAAGACTCTGCAGAACAAAGCTTTTGACAAATGCATAAGAAGAAGTTTCTGATAGTAACTTCCAACTACGTAGGCAAATCCTATTTTAAATTGGACATTATTTCCAAATCTTCTAGATAAGGAAGAAGAATCATATGAAGCTCGATATTTTAGGGTCTAGTTAATAAGGTCGTTATTGTATTCTCTCTTTAGGATAGTTATTTCCTTTCTTAAATAGTTATTTTATACTTTCCCTTATAGTTATTTTTTTATAACCTTATGCATTATATATAGTTGATTAGATCTATTGAATGAGTATTATTCTTGTTACTCTTTTAGAGTATTGTGTGTGACACATTTTATCTCTATTGAAAGCATCTATCTTTATTGATCTTATTAATCAAAATCTTCTTGGTTATATTGATCATGTTAATTGATCTAGTTGTGGGTTATATTGATTGCTTCAATTAAACTTGTTTCATTTCCATTAAACTCTGGATGATATTAGTTCCGAAAGTTCAAACACTCCTTTAACTAGATCAACTATTAAATTTCAATTTGACCAATTGTTCATATCCCTTATTTTTATTTGTTTCTTGTCAAAATACAAGAAAAATCATAAAAAATATCGTTCTTTCACGATATTTTAATTCTCATATAACACTAAAGTTTTTACTTTTATCCTTGTGCTACGCATCTGGTTTATGTTAGATTCTTTCTTGAGGATCTAGATACATCATATTTGGTATTAAAGCTTTTGTTTTTCGAGCTCCATTATTGATAAATCTCATTATTCCCGTTACAATATATTTTGAAGTATGAATATTATCTCAAAAATCTAATTTTATGAGAATTGGAGGAGGGGTTGACTTATTGTCATGATCTTTAAAGTTAGATCTTGTAGTGAAACAAAAGTATGTTGAATGAAAGTGTTAATGTTGGTAATGGTGGTAATGTTAAAGGAAGAGAAAGGAATATTATAGGGAACCAATGATTGAACAAGTGGTAGACCTTGTAGAGATGATAAGGACAATGGTTATTCATTAAAATACTTTAATTAATACTCTAGGGAACAATGTAGGAAGTAGAAATAATAATGGAATATGTACAAATGGTAGTAGGTGTGTTAAAAGAGGTTATGAGTTGTTATCAGGAGAAGGAGATAATTTTGGATCAATGTCATGATTTACATCTCAATTTTACCAATTTTTGCAATTATGCACTTAAAATTTTAACTTGTTTAATTATACACTCAATTGAATATTTAATTGTCATAATTTATACCTTAATTAACTCCAATTTATATTATTAGTCTATTCAACAAGATTTGCTAGCAGGATGGTTGCCCACAACCTTAATGGGCTTGCTCGACCTTCTATAGATAGTTGCTAGCCACCCCTTACAAAATTGTGAGTTATGACCCACTTAACAAATGCAAGTCATGTAATGCATTAGCAATAGTTTGTAGCCATCTACAATCCATGGGGGTTGCATGAATCTCCTAGGGCCTTGGGTGGTCATTCATTTGGTAAATCGTATCGACTAGACTAATGTATGAATTGAAATTAATTATAGTGTAGACCATGACAATTAAATCTTTAATTAGGTGTATAAATAGATAAGTTGAAATTTCAATGTATAATTGCAAAAAGTAGCAAAGTTAAGGTGTAAACCGTGACATTACCTCAATAATTTTAGAATAGAACGAGTAGTTGAAGTGAATCAACTAGTGAGAGGGTTAGAAACTGTCAAAATAAAAAAAGTTCCCAAGTTTTATGGTCATGTACCTTCAAATGATTATTTAGATTAAGAGCAGTAAGTGGAGAGGTTATTTGAATTTATGAGTATGATTAGCTAATTAAAATTAAAATGGCTACTTTGGAGTTTGCAGCATATGCATCACTATGGTAAAGGAATATAAAGGCTCAAAGACAGGAAGCCATGACTCCTCCTCTCTTCCTCTTTTTATCTTCTTCATTTTCCTTGGAACTATTTCATATCTCTTTTCTTGTAGAGGTCACAAATTCAACTATGTACATGCATAGTGATGATTCCTTTGTCGATAACATTGTAATGCATAGCTGCGATTAGATCTACAAGTCACACTAATGGCTACCATGACCAATGTTTCATTTTATTATTTTGTTGAACAGACCCGAAAAATAATAGAGAAAATATTAACTTAAAGAGAATGTTTATATATGAAACATTTACCATTAGGTAGAATGGCAATATTATGATTAAGCTATATGCAACCTATATGTATAGGAAGAATTAGATTTTGAGAACAACTTTGTCAATGTAAAGGGATTATGTGAAGTGCCAATGTATCTCTAAAAGTGAGATCGTGCTTTGCATTTGAATGTTAGGGGGTATTCGATGGGTAAGATTGCGATTCACATTTATAGAAGATATAAGTAAGAACAAAGAATACAAACAATTTAATGCAAGACTAATGATCCTAGTGGGCTGATTTTGGCTGTTCTCTCATCCTCTTCCTCTTCTTCTTTTGTTGTTTCCCATTTTCTTTCCTTTGAAGGTACTAATGAAGTTAGATCATTGTCTTCTATGTATTTTGTTATTATTTTTCGCTACTGAAGTGAACTAGAAAGAAGCAAGAGTAGTTACATTTTGTTTCTAGTTTTCATGAAGAAGATAATATCAAAATGGAGACGTAACTTCTATTTTCAATTGTTGTAGTAGTGAGTTAGATAATTAAGGGGGGTAGTTATCTACTTCAAATTACATTTATCGTATCCATAGATTGTGGAGAAACTCTTTCTTAAAAGTTCAAGTGATTGAAAGGGAAAGTGAAATTTGCCTAAACATGTATAAATAATAGGATGCAAAAGTATAAGATAAGCACATAGTTGCCACATAGTTATGCAAGAATGTTTCTAATGTATGATTTTAAAAAGTTTATACAGATAATTCTTACTTGCTTAAACATAATAGATATACAATATCCATACGTATATATTATATGAATGCTATAAAAATATATATTAAAGCCTAAGGGAGTTATATATATATTAATAATGAATGTTTCTCATCTGTTGCTCACCAAAACCATCTAATGGATGTCATTGAATAATCATCTCATTTGTTGATCTATAAAATCATTCAATGCACGAGGATGAACTCCAAAACCTATAAATAGATGTTTCTTTCCCTTCATTGACATTAAGAAGATTTTAGACAAACAACATCGTACTGCTAAAACTTTGTTATGAAGGATAAGATGTTGAATCTGATGAATACTTAGCTTTTGCTCAAGAACGTTCATTTGTCACATGCATCGTCAAGCTATTAAGATTGCTAAGATTGCTTGTTCTACCTCTTGTGCTTCTCTCATACTATATCTCTCCATATAACATTGGATGGAAACTTATTCAAGGTCATCTAGAGCGTGACATACACAATGTGCATGGATCATCTATCAATGACATTACCCCACACAAATTCATAGTTATTCACCCTTGCATCGACTAGCTATTCTCACATTTAGTTGTACATTAAGCATAGGGTGACCATCACATATGGAATTCTTCCACTATGATTTCTATAATAGGTAGCTTCGGTGTATCGAACAAAGTAATTGTCCCTATTTTAAAAATAGTGTTCTACCGTCAATGTACCCTCCATAAGATCTTCCATTATTCCGTATGAAAAAACCATAATCGATTGAAAGAACAACCACGGAAGACTCTTATCCGACACCATTTTTAGAGTAGAAAACTATCTTGTTGAGTGCATTTATTGAACAATAAAATGAAACTCTTCTTTTAGCCACCAAATTGTTAAAGAGAGCATCACCTTCATCTAGAGAGGGAGATGAGATAAACAACCACTTGGCAACTTCATCTTCTTCATAAAGGGTGGCAATCGAGCTTTTATTATTCTTCTTCATGAATGGGATCGGCCACTATACCTACTCCTTTATAGCTCCATAGCTATTTTAAATGAGAAAGGCAAAGCCAATACAGAGATAAACAAGGTTGCATATTGTGCTGGCCATTGCATTGCTCTTATTTCAGCGACTATATCCATGGCATCACCTTCAAGTCTGAGTTTCATATTCAGATGTTTGGTCATAAAAAACGTGATACTTAGACAGACGATAAGAATGGATGAAACAAGGACCGAAGAGGAGAATGGATCTAGACTTGGATGACACTAGTGTCAAAGCCTAATTTTATCTTGATGTTAGCTGAAGGAGATTTGTGGCCACCCTTGCGAAGAAAACAAACTTAGCTTGTCATCGGTGACGAAAAAGGCAGAGCTTGGTGGCGATTAAGACAAAGCTCAGTGGTTTTATAAATCTCTTCATCCGCATTATTGGATATAGTCACTTATGATGAAGTTAAACCATGTAGATTTAGTAAAGCTACATTTGGTCAAGCACGAATTCAGGCAAAAGTTGCAAGGCGTTACCTTCCCGAGTCAATTCATCATATCCACTTATTAGTTGTACCCAATTGCTAATGGCTTTTCTTTGGCTAATTCTATGTGTAGCAATACGTGCAGTTGTCCGGATAGGATGAACCGCGTCTACTTCAAGATATGTAGTAGGAATCTCTGCACAAGACATATGCTTTGATCAGGCTAGCTAATGGAGAAACTTTTTCCACGGCCAACCACAACTTAAAACCTATGTTGTTGCTTTGTGAATGCGGAAGTAATATCATTTTTACCATCAAGGAAAGCTGTAAAAAAGTTATAAGCTACTCTGGTTTGCAGCTCCAGCCACAAGAAGATAAGATTGCATTACCATTTACAACCCATATTATTAAACTAAGTTGGCGTTGAAGTTAACCAGATCAACAGTTCCATCGTTACCCTCAACAATTGGGTTTTGAATCCTCTCAAAACTTGCCTTATCTTAATTTTTTTCTATTTACAAATTATTGATTGAAATGAATTAGATTTTTTAAATACTCCGCTATATAATCATAATGTTTTTATCTTCGTTATGATTTTAATCGTTTATTATATATGGCTATCATTTCAAGGGCCCAAATTGAAAAAAGATTAAGGAAAGGTAAATTGAGATAATCTATTTCCTAAGAATTGAAACATTATCCTGTCTAAAGTCATGACCGGAAGACTTAGGAGTATCCAAACACCTAAACTTTTCCATTCTTGCAATTTAATGTCCAAATAATTAATTTCACAATTAGTATGTAAACCTCCAGATAACCTACGAATGGATGTTTCTTAAATTTCAAAATTTACAGTTCAGTGTCCAAATTTCCTCAGGTTAGATCCGTGCATATGATTGTCCCTGATACATAAATGCAATCTAATTCTAGGGTCATTTGGGGTGGGGAAACTGAAAATAACAGTGAAGAATCTGCAACGCTGGACCATGCAGGTCCAGGTCATTTGGAGTACGGGTGCATGTAGAATAGAAATGGAACAGATAAGATTGGGACGCAGGAGCAGGTTGCAGGTATGCCAAAGTCCATAAGGTGGTAGCTCTTAAAGTCAAGCCACACACCTGCAAGAGTTATGAAAAAGAAGGCCTCCAATACGACAATTACGAGAGCCCCGAAGCCATTTCGGCCTTTGCAGATCTACTTTTATTCCCAAAACACATCTCCATGTCTCTACCTGTTGCACAACAGCCAGAACAGAACCAGACATATTCCAAAGTCCAACAGGACCTTTTGGTTCCCTCTCTCTGTGCTTATTCATGATGGTATCTCTTGCCATTTTCAAAAAACCTTCGGCCACGTTACATAGAAAAAGGATCTTTTCTTGTTCGAAGCATAGGAAGAGGAACAATCTATCTCATTGATATACGAACAGCTTCCTAACTCACCAATAATGCAAATTACTAGAGTAATCTCACGCCGGTATAGCGAAATTGACAAATGTAAGCACCTAAGAATATGCGAAACGTAGCAAAATCAACCTTATATACATCAAAAGTTGCAAAACCTAGGAAGTAAAACTAAGAACATTTAATCCACAGTGAGGTTACATTACAGATTCAATCATCATAACACCCCATGTTATATCTTGGAAGAAGGACGACAAATTCCAAAACCTAGAACACGTAAAAACAATAAAACAAAATTGAAATCCCCAAAGAAAAATCGAAAGTACATATGGCATATACATGCATAGATACATATGGTAATTTAGAAATGTAATGATTATAGTTAATTACTTCCGTCCTATCATTCGCTATATCTAAATTTCCTTTTTCTTAGAAACAATGCGGTTAAAATTCATCTTCTCAAAGTATTTAATCGAAAGTAGAGACAGTGATAATTGGACCTCGTCTTTACCCCACTTGCCAGGCGGCTTGGAGCCGATCATAGGAGCAAGCCGACCCCAAGCCGATACAGAAGCCGAAGCCGAGGAAGAGGACGATGACTGGCCCTGAGGCTTCGACAGGTGGCATAGGAACTGAGAATGAAGGCTCCTGAACCCACCGAGTGCAAGTACCACAGATCTAAGCTGTTGAATCCCACATCCCATATTGGCACAGTGTTTTGTGCAAATCAGCTCCCAGAGCCGCTCGTCTTGAGCTGTCCTATGCCAGACCTTACTCACACACGAAGCCATGGCTAGTGACCTTGCGTCCACATGCTTCAGGACCTCAAAAAGCAAGTTATCGTCAAGATGCATAAACCCAGTTCGGGTTTTGTGCTCTGGATCTACAAGATTGGACCTTTCTTCGGTTTGGGGGGGTTCTGAATCCAATTTGGACTTTTTCTTCATCTGGCTGCGCTCGATTTCGGCTTCACGCTTCATGAGGAGTAAAATTGAAGAGAGAAAAAGGGTGCTTGTGAAGTGAAATAGAGGGGAAAGAGATTGAGGACTCTGTTTGTTTTGGATTGGGGTGTTGGGTTATGGTGGTGGTTAAGGAAGAGGGACGCACATGATGGGGATGGGGTTATCGAAGACGACAAGGGAAGAAATGAATGCACTCGCACTTCGATTCTTCCTCTAATTGACGATTTTGTCCTGCTTTTCGTTTGTGACTTGCGAGTGTGTGCCTTTCTATTTACATTCTTTTTATTTATTATTCTTTTCATCGTTTGTTTTTTGTTTTGTTTTGTTGTTTTTTCTGTTTACATTACAATGCCTGCCCATTAAGGTGTGTTTGGTTTTACAAGGAAAGTCAAATTGCCAATTACTGGCCTTTGCGGTGCTTTTGTTTTGTTTTACCTTCCGGATCTTGGTTTTGGTAATTCAGTATTGGGATAAATATTAAAAAAGAATAGGAAAATGACGGCCTTACTTTCAGCTCCAATTGTTAAGATAATAAGTCCTTATTTAATAAGCTATACACCAAACCAAATCGAAATGAATCACGTTGAATCGATACATAAAATACGGTTATTTTATGTTTTAATTTGGTTTATAATTTAGGAGTACTTGAATAGTTTATAGTGTGGTATAAAGGATTAAATCAAATCGAATCATTTAAAACCGAATCGAATCCTTTCTTAGTAAACTATAAAAAAAAATAAGCAATATTTTTTAGTTTTAAACTTTATTGATATTTCAATTTAACCCGATCTATCTTTTCTATTTTTTTTTTTTTGTTATTTCTGATTTTACTCTTAACTTTTACAATCCACTCATTTTTCTTTATTGTTGTCTTTTCATCTTTAGTTGACCTACACACCTTTACTATTATTAAGATGAAATGTTGTCATACGATATTATGTGATTTTAATTCTTGCATAATATTCTTAAGTTTGGACATCAATATTAGTTAAAAACTTTAATAACTATTATTATCATCAGAAAAGAAAATGATTCTTTTGAAAATCGGTTTGAATAGAATCGAATCAAACTATGGTTCAAAATCCAAAACTGTTAAAAGTGGTTTAATTCGTTGAAAGTTTAAATCGAATTGCTTTAAATGCGATTCGATTTGATTCGGCCCCTAAACCAACTGAATTGAACAATGAACACCCTTAATTATCAACAGCATAACTTTTTCATTCCCATATTATAGTATGGTGTTGCGTTTTAAATACCCAATAGTCATTCTATAATAAATAATTATCAAGTAAAATTATTGAATTGCAATTCATACTTTGATCCTTACGAATTTTTATTCATACCTTATATATCATCAATTATATAAATGCCCCTTCTCTTTGGAGACACCATTTTGATGCCACCACTTGATTCCATCACCACTAAATGCCTAACCATTGTCACTTGCCTACATGAACTAACCTAAAACCCAAATAAATCTAGAATGTAGAACTCACATACATTGCAATGCACTTGAACCACTATGTAACTGAACTACGATGTATCTACATCAAATATAGCAGTTCATCATTTGATAATCCACCTACTTAGATTTATACATAGGCTTGTTGTAACCATAGTTGGCATCCTTAAACTAGATTTCGTAGCAAATCAAATATAGTACTTCAATTTGTTTGACCTTAAAGGAGATAGAAGAAATAAAAATATCTTAGGTTGGCATCTAAACTACAGTTCATAAGTTACCCACCTAAGTTTGCACTTGAAGTACAATACATGATCTACCAATCAAGGTTGCACTTTGGTTTGCTCATTTGACCTTAGCTTGCTTCCTTTTGATAGTGTCAAGTAGCTTAAGCTCAATTACATATGTATGGTGGTAGCTAAGATTTCTAAGGAAGAAGAAGTAATGTGTTTTTAGGGTTTTCAATAAATATAGGGTATAACTAATTAACTCTATTATAATATTATTCTTACGTTTACTTTATATTAATTAAACAATATAATAGATATGTAATACTTATTACATATCTATTTCATTCCTATTTGTTGTCTTTAGATTCTATCAGTATTGATTGGGATGAGATTGGGCTTTGCGTGAGTAGAAGAGCCTGCAAAATAGAAAATTGTGAGGCAATACAAGGGGATTGTTCAGTGCGGCCACTTCGATAGTTAAGTCAACAAAAAGTTTTGGAGAATGTGAATGCTAAAGAGTAAAGAGATGGGTCAAATGCGCAAAGTGTAAAATATTTTATCATTAAATGGTGATCTTGTATTTATAGAAGAGTAATGGCGGTAATTGGAGAGTAATTAGTAGGAAGAATTCACTTCCATAAGCATGGGAGAGTAGACGTATGGAAGCCGACTTGATTTGGAAAGTTAGAAAGTGGTTGTTGACCTAGTCCTTTAGCTTTATCTGGAGACTTATGATCGTTGGAGAGCTATTTCAACTGGGCAGGCTGAAATCTAGGCTTAAGCCAAGAGTGGCCATGACTATAGGAGTAAGCTTGAGCAGTTCAGGTCAAGCCTGAGTCCAAAAGTCCTTATCAACACTTTCCCCTCTGTAACCTCATTGCCATAGTGAATGTAAGGAGAGGGAAGAATGGGCTTCTCAGGTGCATAGCCAATTTGGTTAGGTAAGAGTCCAAGGTGAAGATGCCCCAACTTTAGCAAAGCCGAAGGGGAGGTGTTTGACTTGTCATGAAGTCAAATTAAAGGTACCTGAGTCGTGGTAAAGTCGAGGTAGAGGGGTTTGATAAGTGCATTGGATCTGATCTGATTACCCTTTGAGTAGAGGTACATGAGGTCGCTCCGAGGTGAGGTACTAAAGCTCTATCCTCTTAAGTCCGAGCAGTGTCTTCCGTATGTACGCCTTTTAAGCTAAGGTAATGGGTTAAGGTGGGTGTTGCGAGTCGAGGCTATTGTGAGTGGTGGTCTGGAGTGTCTTAAGAGTATTAGGTAAGTCTCTTCTTAGAAGTTAGAGGGACCTCGGGGAAACTTCTTATAGGTATGTCTTTTCAAATCAAAACCTTATTGCGCTTATTTTCAATGTGTTTAATGCAACATGATAGGTATCCTGTCATAGTAGGCAAGCATACAGTTGCATGCATTTTGTCTTTCAAATGTGACCATCCAATCATAGCTAATTCCATGTGCCCACATTACAGCATCCCAATTGGATTCATGTTGATATGAATCCTTATAACTAGATGTGCCTAATAAGCCAGACTAACCTAGATACGACCTAGAATCACCAGTTCATGGGTTGGTTCCTGTGCGTTTAGGGTTTTGGGTCAATTCATCAGCCCTTAAACTGTTTTTTTATTTTTAATTAATTTTATTAATTTCTATTTTTTTATTAATTTTACTAATTTTTAAATTTTTATTAATTTTCAACTTAATGTGGTTCTGTATATTTTTTCCTAAATGTGACCTCCTTTCTCTCTCTCTTTTTTAATTGTATTAATTCATTAATAATTTTTAATTTTTTAAAGTAATTTTCGACTTAATGTGATTCCAACTTTTTTATTATTTTTCCTCTTAAATTTTGTTTTTTCCCCACACTTAAGTTTTTAACATTTGACAAGTTTTACGAAAAGGACTTACATTAACTTAAATTGAAATTTCTATCTATCCTTAATACATAATTAACTTATGATTAGTCCTTTATTATTAGTTTGATAATATTACTTTTTAAAAATTGCCATTCATCATCGCAAAAAAGATAGCTTCGACATATCATGACCTAATGGATATTATCTAATTATTTTTTCTGGCTTAATTGCCTCCTTTCTTTCTGTTTATGTCTCTTTCTTTTTTTTTTTTTTAGAGGGTAAACTGGTTAGATCGACCCGTTGGTTTAGGTGGTTCCTGCCCCTTGAATAGCTTAGGCTCTTAGGGCTCGGCGGCTAGGTGGGCAATTTAGGTTTTGTCACTTCTAAGCTTAGTCTGTTCGTCGACCCTTCGGACTAGTTCATGATTCGGAATCAACCCTTACACGGGTTTACCTATAACTATAGGTACGTTTCCCAAAGCTTTTGGTATATAAATACCATAATTGTTTTAAAAAACCGCTCTTTTGCATTCTCTTTATTGTAACTACTTTCTTCTTCTTCATTGACTCCTTTTTAAAACTCTTTGTAAACTTCTTAGCAAAGCTTTTCGTCTCTCTTATCTTTGATCATCATGTCAACTAGCACTGGTGAGACACCTTCAAATGCATCAAAATTAAACCTTACCAACTCTAAGGTAACGAGGAGTGATCTCCCTCCCTATAGGAGAGGACGAAGTCCCATCATTGGCACAACTTGATGTCTTCATTGAGATGGCGGTAGAGGCCTTAGACAGAATAAAGCTTATCAACGCCATTTGTAAGGATGTATACGTATATGCTCCTTTGGCATATCCTAGGGATTTGTTCGATATGCTTGGGATAGGCAAGGTCTTGAGCGAGAGTAAGGCCTCTACTTTTAATTGGATTTTAGGAAACTTTGTCGTTAGGCTAATCTATTAATGGACAATATGGCTACTAAGAAGGGAAGAGAAGGAAGCCTTGTTGTCGGGGAGGCACTTTGCGGTATTCGAAAAGTGTTTAGAGTTTAGACAACACCTTCCCCCAAACAACCATGAGAAGGAACCTTTTAACTTTCACTAGTGTAATCTAGCATAAGTCCCTCTTAATGGGTGAATAGTGTTAAAGGCCTTCCAAGCGTTGTACGAGTATTTAATGATTAGGGTTACTCCCGAGCTTTTCAATCACTTCTACATGTGGAAAAGCGTTTAGAGGGGGGTGGTC
Organism: Lumnitzera racemosa; assembly: GCA_024138005.1. Taxonomy (NCBI): domain Eukaryota; kingdom Viridiplantae; phylum Streptophyta; class Magnoliopsida; order Myrtales; family Combretaceae; genus Lumnitzera; species Lumnitzera racemosa. The sequence continues at coordinate 30,405,965 of JAMXBC010000010.1, forward strand.
ATACCTCTAACCTAGTTTAGGGAGAAAGTTGTTTTGTGGCCTCATGGACACTATAAAGGGCTAGCAAGATGACTATGTGATGGTTGAGCTGCCTGAGGAGCCAAATTTCTAGACGAAGTGGATTGAACTGGTCTAAATTGGGGCTTAAAAGGAGCTTGGCCCCAACAATGTATGGTTGCAAGGGAGATTTAAGCCTTCATGGCCCTTAGGGATGGATAAAATGTAGCGGAGATGGTGAGGAGGTACTTCTGGTATCTAATCTCCAAGTTCTTTCCCAACATGAAGAAGGATGTGGTGAAGAAGTGGATTGAAGGTATATGTTTGTTTCCTTTACGAACACCTTTGTCTGTTGTGCTAATGTGAAGATGCTTTTTTCGACGTTTCTTTTAATAAAATGGGGGAAGGATCTTCCTTATCCGTGTCCATCACGATGGAGTTAGTGAATGATAGTGTTTTGTATTTTTCCTTTGCTTCATTTTCTTTTTCCTTACTGCTTGTTTTTGTTCTTTATAGAGAAGAATCTGGTCGAGGGGATTTCTTGTTCCTTAGTAGAGGAGTTGATGGGGCATTGAATGGCTAGATCATAATTGACCATGAAAGCCTCTGATGCAAACCGTGACCAAGAATAGATAAGGTTAGTCGCTAGATGGGTCCAAAACTGCAAAAAGCTTGAAAAGAAAGTGATGGGAAATGTACGAAAAGGGCAAATGTGAATGAAGGGTAAGCAAAAACCTACGAATAGGTCTAGAGGATATGACATACTAATAAAGCTTTCAAGGACTCATTGCACAATTCGATATGACATACTTATTAGTCCAATGATATTATTCATTATCTAGTTTTGCTCAAGGGTTAGGATAAAAATAATGCTGAGAGTAAACAAGCTATGTTTACGTAAGGAAAAAAATACTTAAGTGTATTAATGGTCATCTATATGATTGTTGCTACAATTATAAGGGTATTTATCCCCATAAGTTAGGGAAAATTGCCTAAAAAGGAAAGACAAAAAGGGAATTTTTTAAGGAAGTAATATACAAGATATAAAAGGGTAAAAATGAATATTTAAGAAAAATAAGCATTGGTGTAATGGATTCTACATATGATTTTGTACACGTAGTGATACTGTATCAGTGATGTTGTTGAAAGATGCGGATAAAAAAGTACAGTTAGCTTGCTTATCTGAGTAGGGGTGACCTAGTTAACCCGAATCCTCTCTCTTTCGGCATCTTAGCAAAGGTGATGCCAAGTAAGTGATTATTTTGGCATGAGTGAGAATGAGGATTGGCTATTATCTCGATCTTCTGCTTCTTGGCACATTACCTAGGAGAAAGATGATGCAAACCATGACCAATAAAAGATAAGATCGGTCACTAGATAGGTTTAAGCTTATAGAAAGCTCGAAAAGGAAGCGATATGGAATATATGAAAAGGGAAAATGCAAATGAAGGGTAAGTAAAAACCCATGAACAACTCTAGAGGATATGACACACCAATAAAACTTTCAAAGACTTACAGCACAATTCGATATGACATATGAATCGATCCGGTGTGGTTACTCGTCACTTAGCGTTATTTAAGGGTTAAGATAAGAGTAATCTGAAGAGTAAACAAGCAGTGTTTACGCAATGAAGAAATACTCAAGTGTATTAATGGCCATTTATATGATTATTGCTATAATTATAAGGATATTTATATCCATAAGTTAGAGTAGCTTGCCCAAAAGGGAAAAGACAAAAGGGTATTTCTTAAGAAAGTAATATACAAGATACAAAAGGGTAAAAATGAATATTTAAGAAAAAAATTATTGGTATAATGGAGTCTACATATGATTTTGTACATGTAGCAATACTGTATTGGTGATGCTATTGGAAGATGCCGATAAAAAAGTACGATCAGCTTACTTGTCCTATCAGCAAAGGTGATGTCAAGTAAGTGATTAGCCTGAAATGAGTGAGAACGAAGATTAGCTATTGTCTTGATCTTTCGCTTTTCGACATACTACTTGCGAGAAATAGGTAGTTATTCAGATGTGGACAAAAAAGTACGATTAGCTTGCTTGTCCAAGCAAAGGTGGCTTAGTCAGCCTAAATCCTCTCTCTCTCTTGACATCTCAGCAAAGGTGATGCTAAGTAAGTGACTAGCTTGGCATGAGTGAGAACGAGGATTAGCTATTGTCTCAATTTTTCATTTCTTAGCACACTACTTGCGAGAAATAGGCAATCATTTAGCTCAGCATACAGAATAGGTCGGCAAGGAGGTACCCAGCCTTGATAGGAGGCAGTTGGAGTAGAAGAATTCACCTTGCCAAGCTTTCCAGTCCTTGAATTGGGCTGCAGGTTAAAGGCTTAGTAGCTTAATTCTTGTCAGCTTTCATCCTAAAGGACAAAGTTGTGCGATCGACGTCAGGGGCTGGGGAGAATAGCATGGGAGTTCCTTTTGGCTCTCGGGCAAAGCCATTAGTTGCCAAGCTTGTAAGTGTGGTTCTTCCTTCCATTACCCTCATCCCAACTTTCGAGCCCATCATTGTAGGGGACAATCCCATCGATGCCAATAACCCAGATGTTGAGATGCTACCTCCTCTTGGTAGAGAGGAGGAGATGGCTGAGGATACTTCCCTGTCTGGAGTGATTGGGTAGAAGAGGAAGGCTCCCAAAACTTTTAGGGAGACAACGCCTAGAACTAAGAATCAGAAGCTTTTGGGGAGGGTACCCCTAAGCTGGGCGACTTGGTATGAGTAGCCAACGACTCACCCTTACAAACATATAGATAAACTTGAGGATGAATTTTTAATGTTCTCAATAAGTTCAAGTTCTTAGGGATTACGCTGAACTCATTCAAAGGAGTGTCGTATTTCTCATGGAATGAAAAGCTCTACCATCACACTTACAAGGCTTAGACCAAGAGGGTCAGGGGTGAGCTCCTTAGGCCGAAGTGGCAGGTTCTAGGTAATGACCTTACGTTATGTCATCAGATTCTTAACTATTGGGCCTCCTTGAGGTCTTACACCCCTAGCGATTGGGCCATTCTCAAGAAGATGTTGAAGGCAGGTAAGGACGACCCATTGGAGATGGTAGGCTACTTGAGCACACTCATCTGGTAGGTAATCTCTTACCCCCTTTATGTTGATGTTCTTTGTTCTTGTCATGAAACTAACCTTAATTTGTTTCTTTATAGTACTATGGCCAAGTGTTGCTTTTATTGAACAATTATGATGCCATTTGGAAAGAGGTTAAGGGCTTTCTAGAAGCATTACGTAAAGTTGAGATGGAATTGTAGGAGGCAGAGTCTTTTACAAATAAATATTTAGATAAGTTCACTAAGGTTAATTGGTGCTTACATTGCTCTTATGTACAGGTGGCTGGGCTCTAAGGCAAATTAAAGGATGCGGAGTAAGAGAGTGAGGCTATCGAAGGCATTGCTAAGAAGGCTAATGACTTGAAGGCTTGATTAGAAATTGAGTAAGGGACTATGGCCGGTCTCTCCCAGAAACTGGATGAGGAGAGGGAGGCTAAGGTCGACCTAAAGAGAGAGAAATCCAAATTTGAAGGCATGATAGACTGTGATGTTGTGCATACCAGTTCGTATGAGGCCTGCACCTCTACCCCTTGAGCTGGATGATCCATTAATGTGGAGAGTCTACACTAGCCTATCATCCCCCAATGGTACTTCCTCCCTTCCTGTATATTCGACCACAGAGTCGGCCAGTACTTAAGCTTTATAGGTCATTTGTGGTTAATACTGGATTTCATATGCGTTAAGCTCCATTGCATACTTCACCATCTATCTAGACATATCCGGCTTCTATAACATGGTGTATAGGGGTTGATCTGTAAGCATAGTGATTTGGTATGCTTGGAAATAGAGCTTTAGCCGACGTATTGATATGATGATGGCCAGGGCAAACTTCTCTACCTAGGTGTACTTGACTTCTGGCCATATAGTATATGGCTGACGTAGTATATGGCCTTACACTCTCTTCCTTTTAATTTGACCAAAATAAATGAGAGTGTTAAGTTGCTTACGACTAGGTACAAGAGTAAGTTCTCCCCATGGACAGGTTTAGAGAGGACTGATGGGTGTGCGAGGAAGTCTTAGAGCTATTAGAAGGTGTGGCGCACTTTAGAGTCCATTGAAAACCTTTTGGGTTTTTTAGGATCTTAAAGAACTTGGTGCATCTGTTTACGCTTTTCGAAACAAACTTACTCAACGCGGCCACTATGCCGGTGGGCTTCTATATGTCTCGGATCGAAGTAGGGGGCTTCATCTCCTTAATGGAGCATATTTTCTCGGGATTGGTCTCAATACCTCTTTAAGTGATTAAGAAACCTAGAAATTGGCTAGAGCCGACCTCGAAGACAAATTTCAAGAGGTTTAGTTTCATGTCATGTGTTCGCATCTGGTCAAAAGCTTCTTGGAGGTCCTTGACATGATTGCTTAGCTTTTATGTTCTTGATAATCGTGTCATTAATGTATACCTTCATATTGCACCTGATCTAGGGCTTAAACAATTTCGTTACCATTTGCTGGTTTATAACCTTAGCAGTTTTGAGACCAAAAGGCAACATTGTATTGTAGTATATGCCAAAGTTGGTAATAAAGGAGGTATAGACTTCATCCTTTCTGTCCATCTTAATTTGGTTGTACCTAAAGAAGGCATCTATGAGGCTCAGCAGTGTGTATCCTGAAGTGGAGTCAACCGGTTGGTCGATCTTAAGGAAAGGGAAGTAGTCTTTTAGGTAGGCTTTATTGAGGTAAATATAATCGTTGCACATATGCCACTTCTCAATCCTCTTCTTGACTAGCACTATGTTTGCTAGCCAGGTTAAGTACTTCTCTTCCTTTACGAAGTCGGTCTTAAGCAGCTTTTGCACTTCTTCCTCAATCGTGGCTTGCCTCTTCAAGGTGAAGTATCTTTTCTTCTACTTGATAGGTTGTGCGGTAGAGTCGATGTTGAGGCTATAGGTTGCTAGGTTGGGTGAGATCTTGGGCATATTTGATGCCAATCGGGTGAACCTATTTGAGTTAGCCTACAGGAGAGTAATAGTTTTATCCTTCACTTTGGGAGGAGTCTCGATCTCGACCTTTATGGTTTGGTCGAGAGAGGGACCGATTTGAACTTCTTCGGTTTTTTCACTCCGCTTGCCCCTTTCCACCAGCTTCTCATGCAAGCTGGACTCTAGAGTGAAGACTCTATCACCTCTGGCAGCCTTAACATATAGCTCTTATGAGAGCTTATGATTACACCTACATATTTCCACCTCGGTGGGGGTTGGGAATTTAGCTTACAGGTGAAGGGATGACGTAATGACCCCGAATGCATTCAAACTTAGTCTTTCGAAGAGAGCGTTATAGGGAGAAGGGTAGTCGATCACGACAAACTCTATTGGTCATCATACCACATAGTTGTTATTGCTAAGCTCTATGTTTAGAGTAATGATCCCCTTGGCTTAAATAGTATTTCCATTGAAGCCGATTAGGTTATGGTGGTCTGGCTTCATCTTGACCGATAGTTTCTTCCTCATCCTCTCATATGTATATAGGAAGAGAATATTAGTGGAGTTGCCTTTATCTAACATTATCTTTAGGACCTTGAAGTTTGCAATCCTCGCTCCTATGACTAGGGAAACCTGATTGGGGGGAAGGGGGTTGTATATATCCCTTCAAAATCTTTGTTGGGGGAGGAGATTGAAGTATCTAACTTTTACCTCTTCTCCCTCATAGCCAATACCTCGGATAGGACGTTAATTGAGCCACTGGTGCTCGGTCGGCTCCCTAGGTGTACCCCCCTAATGATTATATTGATGACGACATTAGTAGCACAATTGTTGTGACGGTCATTGTTTTGCTCTACTCAAGCACCCTTGATCTACTACCTTCTAGGTACTCGGTCCTTATTGTCATTAGAACGGTCGTTGCTCCTCTACTAGGCCATATATTTATTGAAGAAGACTCGTTGAATGGCATATTCAATAACGTTCTTCAATTGGAAGCATTTGTCAATGTTATGACCATCGTCATCGTAGAACTGGCAATATTTATCTTAATTCCGATCGTTAGGGTTCCGCTTCATCTTTAAGGTTTCAATAGTAGATTCCTACACTTTACCTCGAAATAGACTTGGGTTATGGGTCTATTCAGAGGGGTATACTATGTATAGATAGGAGGGGGGAATGGGTCTTGCTTGACTTAATGCTTCTTCTTTCTTGAACCTTCCCCCTCTAATTTGCTTAGCACCCTTCCATTGAGGCAATCTTTCATGGGCGATGTACTTTTGGGCCTTATTTTAGGAGTTAGCCAAGGTCTTTGGCTTGCTTTTCGCAAGTGATTGGAAGAAGTCTCCCGAAGGTCGAATTCCGAGCTGAGCAGCATGTGTAACAACTCCTTCATCTAGCTGAGGGATCTTAACTATGACATTATTGAACCAGGCTATATAATCACGCAAAGATTTGCCTTTACTTTGCCTTATTAGGTACAAGGATGATGTGTCCTTAGACGGGGGCTTACTAGCCTTGAAATGGAGGCTAAACTTTCATACTAACTCGCTAAAGGGGTCGATGGAGTTCTTGAGTAGGCGGTTGAACCATGTCTGAGTTACTTTCCTTAGGGTACTTGGGAAAGCCTTGCATATTATGGTATCTTAATAACCAAGGAGGATCATGAGGGTATAGAAGTGGAGGAGGTGGTTGTCAGGGTCTCTTATACTATCATATTGGTCTAAGGTCGGAAGCTTGCTATTAAGGGGCAATACTTCGTCTTGGATGCCCTTGGTGAAGGGGTTCTGTTGCTTACGACCAACTCGGCATCGTCAGTTGCCTTGCTCCCCTACTACTTAAAGAGCCTCCTTACGATTGCATGAAGCTCATTGAGGTCGACATCGTTTGCTGGATGTCTCGACGTGTTGTTGAATGAGCCTGTACTCCTTAAGTGTTGGTTACTTGTTCATTGCCAACTAAAGCTCGGTTGCGGGTAGCTACAAACCTTATCGGCTGTTATTGCATTAAGGGATCAAGTTGCTGATCCTTACCATTTTAAGGTTGCTACTAGTGGTTGCTTTGCCCATATAGGCATCAGAGGGGGGGGGGGGGGGGGGGAGAGGTGTTGTGAGTTTGCACATTATGCCTCTTGGCTTCTTCGAGGAGAGCGTGAGCAGCCCGTTTTGAGCAGCAAATACTTCAACCAGGAACTCATCCAATATTTCCCTTAGGAGGGGTTGGTTCTTAACAGGTTGATTATTTACTAACTGGTAGTTCTCTTATTCGTTGACACTAGACATGGTGTCCAAAGATGGTGTTTAGGGAATGTGTTTAGTGTGTTTGGGTTTTTTAGGTAGGAATTTAGTTCGTCAATTTCCTATAGACGGTGTCAAATGTTATCTCTAGATTCTGCCAGTATTGATTAGGATGAGATTAGGCTTTGTGCAAATAGAAGAGCTTACAAAATAGAAGGCTATAAGGGAGTGCCGAAGGGTTGTCTGGCTCGACCACTCTGATTGTTAAGTCAACAAAAGATTTTAGAGAATGTAGATGTTGGAGAGTAAAGAGATGGCTTAAGTGCGCAAAGTGTAAAGTATTTTACCATTAGGTTGTAACCTTATATTTATAGAAGAGTGGTGCTGGTAGTTGGAGAGTAGTTAGTGAGAAGAATTCACTTGTAGAAATATGGGAAAGTAGGTATATGGTAGTCGATGTGGTTTAGAAATTTAGGAAGTAGTTATTGACTTGGTCCTTTAGCCTTATCTGGAGACTTATAGCTATTGGAGATTTGTTTCAACTGGGCAAGCCGAACTCTGGGCTTAGGCTAAGAGAGACCATGGCTGTAAGAATGAGCTCGATTAGTTTAGGTCATGCCTAGGCCTAAAGGGCTCTATTAACACTATTAAATTGTAATTTAATTCTTTCTTATTCCAAAGAAAAGAACAAATCTTTTGGTCCATCTTTTTGACACGGGAAGTCCAAGAGCAAGACATAGCTATTTTCCTACATACTGTCTTTCAATACATTGAAGATCAAAACTAGGCTCCGGACTAGTGAGCTTCTGCCTCCATGCCTTTGATATTCACCTCCAGAAACTTGTTTCGAAGATTTCAAATTCTAATTAATATCTTTGGTTTTGATTAATATCTCTAATTTCAAGGAATGCTTATGATTTTAGGTTTTGGTTCTATTATGATTTTATATGAATAGTTTTTCATTTATATTATTTCTATAGTCGAGTCATTAGTTGTTTTGTAGATGTCGTAGTAGTCAAATATTTCTTTCTTATAACTTTAAGGAAGTCAATATTTGATTTGGTTGTATTTATGTCTTAGATTATATACGATATAGTTTTCCTTTACAATCTATAGTAATACTTTCAAAAGATTAATTATCATCTAATCATGGATAAAATATAATGTAATTTCCTGAATAAAATACTATATTGTGAGGATCAAAAGTTAGATAAGATTGAAGTTGGTAGCTATCAATTTACATGGAGAGAAGATGCTTTTGATATATGACTTGTGCTTTTAACTATTCATGATGTCAATTCATTGAAGCTTATGGTTGGTTTTGCTATGATGTTTAGCTTCCAATTTTGGGATATTTGTTCTAAAGCACACTTAGCTTATGCATTATTTAGTCTTTATTTTTGAAATATCTTATTTCCTTATCTAGCACTCCAAAGATATTGGAATCTTTATGAATAAGGAAATGAGATTGTATTACTTGTTAGATATTGAGCAATCTACTTTAGGATAATATAGATTCCAATATGTAGGACACCATGAAGATTTCTTTTATGTTCTTCATTAGATATTAGGATATCAAGATATTTCTTATGTATTTTATATAGTTGTTAAGGTTCTTTCCTATTTATAAATAGGTTATACCACATATTATTGAGGATGATTGAATATTATTATTTATTGAAACTAATATAAAAAATCACAAGATTAGAATATATCTTATGTACTCCTCCTACAAAATTCAATTTTGAATAAATCTCTATAAAGTTAAGCTTACTTTCTACTTTATTTAGTTTTGTTGAAAAATCAAATGAGGTTTTCTTTTTTCTAATAAATAAAACATGTTTCTTAATTTTTTTTTTCAACTTTTATTCTTTAATAGTCAGCTTCGCTATAATTATGACATGATACAAAGAAAGATGATTTACTACAAACTAATTTTGAAATCGAAACAAATTATATTATTTTTCATATGACATATTTTAAATAGATATACATCAAGCACAATATATACTTAATATGATACTATTAAAACATTAAAAAAAAATAACAAAAGAACCTTAAACATATATAAATACAGATGAGATGCTAATCTAAAATTTATATAAATTAATTGTTATCTTTAACATGTTATGTAATGTTATCGTCTAATTGTAATTAATAATCATGATCGAGTGAGGTCGTATTTATCTACTTCAAGCTTATGTGGTGTTAAGTTGGGTTTTAATACCTGTAATTTGTAAATCAGTATCTTTCTTTTCAAATATAAGTGAACTTAAAACTTACTTTATATCACATGTTTTCATAATGCCCCTTCTTTATCGCCATCACCTTATAATTAGATCATATTTCCTTTTTCCCATTTTTAGTGGGCAAGATCGATTCGTTTCTATCTTCTCCTCTTTTACAGGCATTATCATTCTATAATTACATCAATAACACCACTTTATACATGCTTTACCTTATTAAATTTCTATCCCTCTTTGAACTATCACTTTGAATCGACCCCCGAGAATACCATTAATTTCAAACTTAATTTATCCTCGAATTGTGTACACACACTAATAAGGAATCAGTTTTATCCCAACTGAACGATAGCAATATCCAATTCAATAAGCGACTAGTAGACACAATATTTTAATTTATGTTGCCTAATGGTTTCTATTGTGTTTTTGATATCCTTTTTTTTTTTTTTTGCTTTGACTTCATAGACCACAACCACCTTTTTCTATATATAATCTATACGAGAATTGCAATGTACTTCTAATAACACTTAAGGCATCTCTTAATATTTTAAATAATTGAATTGAAGTGTGTTAGTGGCTTATTCGTTTGCATTTTTTTATTGAATAAATCAACACAATTTAGTTAATTTAGTCATAATTCTAATGAAAAAGAATCTAAATGTATATAAAAAAAAAATGGCACGGCCACATCTTGGTCCAGTCAAATTAGGTATTTTTGCCACCACAAAAAAAGGAGAAAAATGAAAAATATAAAAAATCAGGAAATTTGATTTTTTCTGTTTTTCTTTTTGTAGGAAAATAGTAATTTCTTATTTTTAGCCAAATAAAATATTTTTAATTTAAAAAAACAAAATAAGATTTTAAAATTGTGTTGAGTCGGTAAATTAATCTAATTAGGTGGTTTTTTTCTTTTCTATAAAATAGCACAGGTTGTTTTTGGTTATATACAATTTAGTTACAATGGAAATTAAAGCACGAGCTAGTAGTCCAACTAGCATGACACTTGATCTTGGATTCGAGAATAAGCCACAAGTCTTGACTTGACTCCCCTTGGTTGTACATTTGCGCATTTTCTTTTTGCTGCAAAACTAGGACATGTGTCGCGATAGTATTAGGCCGGTGTGCCCTATTAGTCGTGTGGACCAATAGCAACCGAAGATTTGGCCTATGCGGTTCAACCTCAACAACATCTCCTTCATCATACAATAGTAATAAAAACTGTACTTTCCATGCTTGGACCCTCCATTTTTGAGTCCTTTTTTTACTAATTTCTTGTTGAAATCAACCCAAATCGTCAACGTATTTAGATTTCCGAAATTAGATACTATGAATTTCACCTCTTGTCTTGTCCAAATTCACCCATTTTGAGCTCGAAATATGGAAAAAAAGGTTCTAAACGTGATTCACCCAACTACACAAAATTGGATTCTTTTGGCAAGAACATTTTGATTCTGAGCTTTAATTGATGTTTAGTGACATTCCAGTACACAAAAGAATCAATCAAAACCAAAAAATTCTTCAAGTTCGGAGATACTTCTAGCAAGAACACCTCACTACCGTGCCAACGAGATCATCCATTTACGGCCTTTCCAAGTTGAATCCAAGTCGTTTTAGTATACATAGGATGTTGTTGTTCGTGTTTGATCATCAATTACAGTTCTTATCACCCCCTTCAAGCACATGTAAGAGCTTTCTCTCTCTACCGCTTCACGCTTTCTCTCTCTTGAATTTGATCAAGCTCCAAGTCTTTCGAGCGAAAACAATCCTCCCACTAGGACATCCACACTTCAGGCTTTCAAATCCATCCTCTCTTGTCCACCGCCGCGATTCCAAACATGAGAGCCGGTGCCTAGGGTTTGACAAGCGGCGGCAATCACCCTAAAACACAGCTTCTAGCCATCCCCACTAGAAAACCACCACGCCATTACGTACTTCATTATCGAAAACCCCAGGAACCACCTTCATTTGGCTTCGACGAAGTAGCGCGCGACACCCTCTCCCGCCGCCGCTGGCCGCATTAGTTCCAAACACCACCATCGGCCACTATGGCCGAGGCATCGCTTCTATCCCTCATATGCCCAATAAAAAATATAGCTCACCCACGCGGGATTGCGACCCTTTGTCCAGGCCATTGTAGCAGGTGGCACATCAAACGCGCTTTTTCCTGTTCGTTATGGTGCTAAATTTGGTCGGAATCAAGCCTCACAGCCGCGGTTGTTGGAAGTTACTTGCGACCGATGTAATATCCTTGACCGGACACGTCGGAGTTTCAAACCCGCCCGCCATAGTCCATGCCTCACCCGCAATTGACCCGAACACGTCGCCCAGGTTAGTCTTCTTTTCCTCTGCTTGTTACATCTTGTTTTCTTATCTATTGTTATTAGTGTTTTTTTTTTTTTTTTTCCATTTCCTCTTGCATTGGATAAAATTTTTAAATAAAAAAACAAAAACAACAACAAACAAAAGGAAAAAAGAGAAAGCGTTCAAATAGCATTTTTGTTCTGGAAAATGTTGAATGATTATTATTATTCTTGAATGCATTTATGGTTCTAAAATAAAATAAAATTTTTTTTTCACTCTCTTATGTCCTTTTCGTCAAAATAAATAGTAGATGACCATGAGTTAAAAAAAAAAGAAGCTTCCTTTCATGTACATATAAAAAGTTATTTTTCTAAAATAAAAAAAAATAAACCCTTGTCTGAAAGAGGCCTTTTAGAAATTTCAAAAAGTGGCTCCAAATTAGGAAAATTTTTAGAATTTTTTAAAAATAAAATAAATCACTAAAAAATGTAAACCTAGTCGATTTTTAAAATTAAAATAAATTAATCTATTAATGTTTGTGGAAACAAATTACGGAAGCTTAATCTTGAATAATGAATACGTGGATATTTATGAGGTAACTTAAAATATGTAAAAACTTATTTTGCCCTATTTTGTAAATGATTCTTACATTTCTTCATTTTTGTAGATATAGCTTTACTTATTTATTTGCATGTAAATATGAATGAGAAGGGTATATTGAAAAATAAATTTAAATTTAGAAGGTTAAAAGTGGTATCTATTTGAGTTTAATAGATTAGCTTCCGAACTTAAAAGATTTTTGATTTTTCAAAAATGATTTTCTCGTAAATTAGTATCTAAGTTAAAATCAATGTACCTAATTAGTTTTAATGTAACTTTTTCTGAACTCGATTAGTTAATAACTTAAAAAATTTTAATTTTTCAAGAAAAATCAAAATTTTCTTAATTCTTAATCGATGATTAATATTAAATAAGTAAGATTTAATATTGATCAAATTAAGGAAAATAAAAAACGAAAAATAGAAAATTCAAGCTTAATAACTTGGTGACTCTACTGGAGATCGTCAAGAGGGCTAACTACTTAAACCTTCCAAAATTAAATTTATCTTTCAAAATGCTCATATTAATTTATTATTCTTTTATTATAAATAATTTGTTTTAATCGTTATACTAACTCTTGCATGCAATTGATACATTGGGATATTAGAGGTTCATTTATTACATCATGGACGCAAGGTAGATATGGTCAAACTTAGGCCATCATAGGATCCTAGGCGGGGGGTTATTGTATAGAGTTCAAATGGTATGAGGTAGCCACCTTCTGAGGTTGATCATACTACTCTACTTAAGTTTCAATGTGATTAAGAAATCATTTCTTTGAAAACATGTAAGATTGTAAAACTTGAGAACCTTTAGAATCTACTTTAATTGCATACATGAACCCTCATTGACGAATAAATAATAATGGAGCATTCTAACCAAGGGTTGTTGTTATATCGAAAATTCTATATTCCATGTAAATTTAATGTAGATTAGTTCTTTTTTAATGTAAATTTATAATTTTTGCTGTACCTTGTATTTTCAAATTCTATTTCCCTGTAGTTTCAAATTTATTGTAATAATGGAATTCCAATATAATTATGACCCTAAACACCTAATATTGCTACATTATTATTTAATTGTTGATTATTTGCATCAATATGTCTTCATTTTACATATTTTATCCTTATTTTTATTCCTTTGTAAATATTCACGCTTGTTAATTATGTCTTAATTTCTAAAAGTTAGGTTCATAAATAATTGCATAAAATACTGTACTACTCCTAAAAGTGAAAAAAAAAAAAATCAATCTTATAAAATAATTTTAGGTTGTTGCCATTTTGCCACTTATTCTTCAAGTTAGAAAATATTTATTCTTTCAAATAAATTAGCACTTTATAAATAGGCTTCCTTGTTTAAAATAAATAGGATTTAGAAATGATCGTTAGTTCCATTGAGTAATAATTAAGGATAGTATTAGAAAAAAAAAGACCTATTTTCTTTTACAATATCATTCTTTTCTTAGTATTCCTTGTTTGTAAATAGTATTTATTAAACCATTGTTTTTTGTCAAGTGTAAATAAATTATACAGGCTTGTAAATGGAACCCTAAGTAAGCAATCCCCCATCTTTGTTTATAATTTGATCACTAGGTTTTTGCGAAATAAGGCTTTATTTTTCTCTTAAAAAAAAAAAAAAACCAGAGACAGAGAGAGAGGAAAGAGAGAAAAGAAAAGTTACTAACGGTTATAAATTCTTATGAGATTTGGGATAGATCTAAAGGGTAGCTAACCCAAGCACAAATCCCAACCCATCAAGGTAACTAAACCAATCCAAAACTCTTGGTCCATTAAGAAAACCAAGCGCAACCATAAACTAAGTCAAAACATGAAGCTTGATACAACCTCAGTCTTGTTAAAATACAAGGAAACACCATTCCGAGCTTAAGCCCTGATCTAAACAAAAAGGCAATTCATAGCTCCTCTACAAAAGACATCAATACAAGCGTACTTGACTCTAAAAAAGCAGGCTCATAAATATACATGAAAGCCAAGGGGTATTAAGATCTATAAGTTTGGGGCAATTATCTACTAAAGCTATTAAGACCTATAAGTTTGGGTTCGGCAAAGTCAATTTCTATCCTACGATAAATCAATATAGGAAATTGTAACTCACTTTGAAAGGGTTTGGAATGAGAACATGCAAATTATATCTTATATACTAACTCTTAAATACTTTAAGAGTTGAGTGACATCATGGTGAGAATTTTTAGACTTAATCCTTAAATGAGGTCTATTTTGAACTTGATATATAGATCAAAATGAAGATAGGTAATTATTTCTAATATCCTAAACACGATTATATTTTGCCTACCTCGTTGAGTGAATCAAGAAGTGTTTTTAAAATTGAACTCTATTAAGAATCATCCCACAATTGGGCAATTTAGAGTTAGAGTCATTACATTAGGAGGAAAATATAGAAAATGGTTTGTGCTTGCCTTAAGTGACAATGATTCAATGATAACTTTAGTTTTTGATAATTTATTTCCTTTGAGATGAAGAAGAGCGAACACTTTTCTGAATACCTCATTCAAGCCTATACACTCGGAATTCATAAAGAAAAAGATTTGGCAATGGAGATAATTACTTTTGGGGCTAAAGAAAAAAGAAAGGAGCAAAAAGGGGGAAGAAATAACAAGAGAACAGGACAAAATAAAAAAGAAGAAAAAAGGAAAAGAAAATAAGAACAAAGAAGCTTAGAAATTAGGTTCAAATGCAAGGAAAAAGCCCCAAAAGTACATCCTAGCAAGAAAGCAAACCTTAAAACAATCCCTTTTGATTTAAACTCGAAGGCCAAGCATGACTTTAGACTCATTAAACCATCCTATACATTCCAAATTACATTCCACATCACAAACACAAAATCTCTTGCCTATCCTCAATCACAAACACAAAGCTTTCTCCACCAACAATACCATTCACACTCAATAAAAACTCTTCAAATAATAGGGAATAAGTTATCTTAAATAATTTTTTTTAAATTGAAACAAGTACACTTCTAGTTTTTCTTAAAAGGTTCTTGACTTATAAACCTGTATTAAATAAGTAATTTTTTCAAATAGGCCTTTTCATCGATTCATCTCGAAACTATTTGACCAAAAACCTAATTCATAATATTGAACTAGAAAAAAATTAATAGATTGATCAAGGCATATCGCTTATAAATTAGACCATAATTTTTGGAATAGTACTTAAGAGCAAAATTTAAATCGAGAGCACGTAATGAAGTCTTTTTTGACTAGACTAGTCATGAGTTACTATTTCTTTAAGGAAACTAATGTTTAAAGTTTAAAAAGCCTCATATGGAAGGTTGACATGTCATCAGATTAACCTTAAAAATATTTATTGATAGAAGATATTTTCAGAGATTGAGACTAATATAAAATGCCCACATAATTATCAAGGAAGGGAATGGTTTAATATAGGGCTATTGTTTCTTAATGAGAATTTGTAATAGTTAGCAACCTCCAAAAAATAAAAAACGAAAATAAAAAAAAAAAAGCGAAAGTGAGAAGGTAAAGGCATTCTATAAGTTTCTTGATTCATTTTTCAAAATCATGTCAACCTTAGTAGCTAAGCTTTCAAATGAGGTTGTTTGTTTCCTTCCTAAGTGGTCACACCTTTTAAGTGGACCCTACTGGTCTAAGTCATTCACTTTGATGTAGCTTTCCTCATGATTGATATCTACCAATTTTTTTATCAATGCTTGTTTTGTTTTCAATCAATAAATTTTAATTTTTGTAAATATTCAAGTTAAAAAGTATTCCAAAATGATTACATCACCTCAATTCCCTTTTTTAGTTATCTTTTTAGGGTTCTTGATAGCTCTTAGAGTGTTGTCCTGTCTTATTTCTCTTTAATGTTCTAGCCAGCTCATAGAGCACTGTCCCAATTTATATTTCCTTTAAGGCCTTAGTTAGCTTATAAAGCGCTATCTCGATTCACCAATCTCTATTAAGGTCTTAGCTAACCCATAGGACTTCCATTTCACTAATTTCTCTTAGGGTCTCAACCAATCCATACCCTTTCTCTTCACCAATCTTTCTTAAGGTCTTAGCTAGCCTAATAAATGTTTCCTCCTTTCTAACTAGTTTTTAGGATTTAGTGAGCTTAAGGAGCAATTCTAGTTTAGTTTGCTCAGAAGGGCACTACTAAGTTTCAAATCAATTTCTTATTTAGGGTTGTTAGTCCTCTAGACGCGTACTTACCTAACTTAGTCAACTTAGAAAGACATTACTAAGTGTCAAATCAATTTCTTATTTAAGGTTGTTAGTCTCTTAGAGACGTTCTTGCCTAACTTAGTTGGCTCAAAAGGGTACTATTAGGTTTCAAATCAATTTCTCATTTCGGGTTGCTAGTCTTTTAGTGATGCTTTTGCCTAACTTAGTTAGCTTAAAAGAGCATGACTAGGTTTCAAATCAATTTCTTATTTAGGGTTGCTAGTCTTTTAGTGATGCTTTTGCTTAGGTTAGTCAACATAAAAGAGCATAGCTAAGCTTTCTAAATCAATTTCTTATTTAGGATTGCTAGTCCTTTAGAGATGTTTTCGTTTAGGTTAGTCAGCTTAGAAAGCATTACCGGGTTTCAAATGGATTAACCATTTAGGATTGCTAGTTAAGCCAGCTCATAGAGCGCTACCTATTTAGGGTTCTTACTAACTTACTTAGTGCTACCAATTTAAGGTTCTTGCCAACTCTAAGGGTGCTTCTCTCTATTTGCTACCTGTTTAGGGTTCTTGTTAGCTCTTAAGGCGTTACTCTCCCTTTAATACCATTTTAGGGTTCTTTCCAGCCCACTAGGGTGCTACCTTCCATTTAGTATCTTTTAAAGGTTGTAGCCAACCCCTAGGGGTGCTATACCCCTTCGAAAAATCAACTGCTGTATCTTGACCAACTCTTAGAGTATTTTCTCTGCCTTTTAAAATATCTTTCACTTTTTTCTAAATCTTTAATGGATCAAGCTTAGGATATCTAGCTTTTGTAATGTTTCTTAGGGTAAGTCTATCCTAAAGGCAATAATAGTGTTTCTCTTTGTTTTTATGGTAAGGTTTTATTTAAACATTATCACAAAGAGGGACAGTTGTAAACACCATATCTTTGTGCCCTCATAGTTTTAACTTTTTTTTTTTTGAATAAAGAAAAGGGGCCTAGTTTTTCTTAAAAAAAAAAAAGGGTTCAAAAGACACCAAAAAGAAAAAAAAGGAGAAAAATGAATAACATAAAAGGAATTAGGAAACTAATTTTTTTTTTCTTTTCTTAGGAAAATAGAATTTTCTTAAGGAAAATAGTAATTTCTTATTTTTAGGAAAAATAGATTTTTAGCCAAATAAAATATTTTTAGTTTTTAAGAAAAATAAGATTTTAAAGTAGTGTTGAGTCATTTGGTAGATTAATTTAATTAGGTGATTCTTTTCCTCTCCATGTTACATCTTGTTTTTGTTTTTTTATTGATTGTTATTAGTTCTTTTTTTTTCTCTTGTATTGGATTAAAAAAAAAAAACAAAAAACACAATAACAACAAAAAAAAAAAGAAAAATGAGAAAGCATTCAAATAGTTTTTTTTTTTTTTTTTGTTCTGGAAAGTGTTGAGTGATTATTATTATTCTCGAATGTGTTTATGGCTCTAAAACAAAATTGATTATCTTTCCTCTCTCTTATTTCCTTTTAGTCAAAATAAATGATAGATGACCATGTATTAAAAAGAAAAAAGGTGCTTCCTTTCTTATACATAAGAGTGAGTAATAAAAAGAAAAAAAAAAACTAACTTTCCTTTTCTCTTTTAATTTTTTTTCTTTTCTTTCTGGTTGTAAAAAGAAAAAATTTGCCACCTAGAAAATCGAGTTTTTTTTTTTTAAAAAAAATATTTTGTAAAAAAGTTTTTTTCCTTACTTAGAAAAAATAAATTTTCTAAAATAAAAAACATAGTAAACCCTTTTCCAAAGTTAAGCCTTTTAGAAATTTCAAAAAGTGGCTCTAAATTAAGAATTTTTCTTTAGAATTTTCTTAAAATAAAATAAATGAATAAAAAAATTAAACTTAATCAATTTTTAAAACAAAAATAAACCAACCCACTAATGTTTTTAGGAACGAATTATGGAAGTATGATTCCGAATAATGGATACATAGGTACCTACAGTCAACTTAAAGCATGTAAAAATTTATTTCCCCCCCTTCGTAAATGATTCTTAAATTTCTTCATTTTCATAGATATGGTCTAAACTTATTTATTTACTTGTAAATATGAATTAGAAAAGTATATTGAAAAATAAATTTAAATTTAGAAGGTTAAGAATGGTATCCATTTGAGTTTAATAGGTTAACTCTTGAACTTAAAAGATCTCTAGTTTTTCAGAAATGATTTTTTTGCAGATTAATAGCTGAGTTAGAATCAATCTACTCAATTAGTTTTAATGTAACATTTTGTTGACCTTAGTCAGGTAGCGACTTTAAAAATTTTAATTTTTCAAGAAAAACCAAAATTTCTTTAATTCTTAGTCAATGGTTAATATTAAGCGAGTAAAGTTTACTATTGATTAGATTAAGGAAAACAGAAAACAAAAAAATTCGAGCTCAATAGGGTATGTACACAATTATTTTATTTGGATATTTGTTGTCACTTATATTTCGCGGGTAGAGATTGTGTAACTTGGACCTTCAGGGAAATCCTAAATCTACAAAAAAGAACACAGTTCGTGAGCATCAGGGGTGTTGTCTAGTGTGACCATTGTTGTGATACCCAAGAAAATTAACTTAATAAAAGGGTTAAAGAAAAGAAAATAATAAAATAAGTGGATGAGTAAGAAAGTAGTAATATATTTTTAAGACGGGTAAGGTTGTCTTTTCTACCCTTAGGTATAAAAGCTCTTGTAAAAACTCTAGGGCTCATTTTTTCACCTTATTGTTTTGCAGAACCCTCTTCAAGAGAGCTATAGGAGCAAGTTTAAGGTAAGTTGTTGTGAAGCAATTCCTTTTGTTTTGATTTTAGTTTTTGTGATTTTTTGACATTAGGAGTTGTTTTAGAATTGTAGAAGCACGTAGTTCAAGAGATCGTAAAGCAAAAAGTTAAGTCAAGGTTTAAACCCTAATCTGATGAGTGTTATCTCAATCCTTGGTAGTATAACGATTGTCTTTGATATTGTTGTCTTAATTGGATTTCGTTGTTTTTATGTATGTGTTAATCTAGGTGCTGTAAACAATAGTGTGCAACGTATGTTGTGATTGCTTTTGGCATTTTGTGATTAAGGTATGTACTTTATTGTTTATTTTGATTTGTTTGTTAAATTGGGGATTGTAATACACTTGAATGTTCCTTGTTGTTAAATAAATGGAGAAAATTAAACCTTAAGAGGAAATTAAAGTATTGGAAGTGTTGGAATTGTTGTTGAATGGATTTGGGGAATTTGGAGTCGAAAAGGAGAAGGTTGTTGAGCAAGAGAAACATGGGCAAAGATCATGGCAATGGTCTTACTTGTGGACCTCTTGTTGAGAATTTTTGTTGAAGTGTGAAAAGAGAATTTTAGGCTGAGAGGATCATGGTCGTGGACTCTAAATTTGAGGTTAATCCTGAGTGATTCTGAGCTGTGTTGATTATTGGCTTAATTAAATATATTAACTTGTTGCTCTTTCCGTTTTGCATTATTGCTTATTTTATATTGATTGCTGCATGTCATGTGCTTGTGTTTGTGGATTTTTGTACTGGGTATTAGCTCATTCCTCTTCTTTCTCAGCTATAGGATCTTTAGATGAGCAAGTAGATTATGATGAGAATGAGGAAGTGTATTATTATAACCAGGACAAAGACACTAGAGAGTATTATTACTACTATGATGATGAGATTTAATCAGCTAATAAGAGAGATTAATTGTGATTTTCAATTACACTTGAGATTTATTTGAATGAGAGTTATAGAGTTATTTATGAAAATTTAAAGATTTTAGTTGCCCATTTAGCTTGATGTGTCAATGGATAACTAGAGACTCGAAGTGATTTGTGGTGCCTTAAACTTAGAGTGTTGTAGATTAATGTGGTATTAGAGAATAGGTTAGATTAAATGGAAACTTAGGCAAACGATCTGTAGGATGATGAGTTATGATGAGTGTAGTATTTATATGGGGATTTTTGGTGTAAATAGTTATTCTAATTCAATAATTTCCTACTTTCCTATCTTTATGTTCCTTATACGAAGCTTAGTTATGTCCTTTCTCTTGTTAGTTTTGGCTATAGTATGCCTCCAAGAAGAACAAGAAGAATTGAGTTAAGAGGAGTTGGTTAGGGTGATGCTCCTAGAAAAGCAGAATTGTAAGGTGATTAGTAGCTGCCATAAGGTGTAAACAAAAATGTGCTTATCATTAGGGAGGACATCAATAGTCTACTAAGCATAGTTGATAACATGTTGGGGGTGATTAACAGATAGTAAGATTAGATTCAGAGGCAACAGCAGCGGCACTAGCTACAATTGATGGATGAGAATAACAATGGAGTTAATGGAGGTAATGGACATGTTGTAGGAGTAAGGGGTAGAAACAACCATGAGAATCATGGAATTATTACTCTTAAAAAATTTATAAGGTTAACGGAAGAATTTTACCCTAAGATAGATGAACCTATGGCGTTTGAGAGATGGATAACCCACATAGAGAAGGTTTTTGAGATCCCTGAAAGGATGAAGGTATCATTTGCAACTTAGATGTCAAGAGATACCATTGTTAATCGATGGGAAGTAAAGAGGGTACATAATGCTGCTCTATCACTTGGGTTGTTTTTCGAGAGTTGTTCTATAGTAAATATTTCCCTACTAGTCTCAAAGAAAGATTAGTAGGCCAGTACTACGATTGCATGCAAGGGATTGAACAATGCATGCAAGGGATTGAATAATGGAACGGTATGAAGCTAAATTTAATCACTTGCATAAGTTCTTGCTAGAGGTACAAAGGGTGGATGAAGGATCCAAGGTGTAGAGATTTGTCAGAGGTTTGGGAGCTACTAAACGACATGAGGTAAGGCCTTTTGAGTTAAAGACTTATGCAATTGTAGTCAACAAAGCAAAAAATATGGAGAAGAGTAGAAAAGAAATGTTAGAAGATTAAGTTAAATCGTTTAGGGAGAAGTGGTTCTAAGAAAGAAACTCGCCGTAGGTATGGTGATGTAAGACAAGGGTAAGAGAGTTTTCTTTCAGTCTACTAGACCTGTAGCTAGATTAGTAGCTATAATAGTCAAGCCTCCACCAGTTAAGCTAATTCCTTTATTGTTAGCTTTGTTACCATTAGCGCTAGCCTTAGGGCTTAAATGCACTAAATGTGGAGGTCTTCATGATTTGTTAAAGTGCAAGTAGCCTGATGAAGCATGACTCTCTTTTAGTAATGTAAGGCATGTTAGTAGGGAATATCCACAGAAAGTGAAGATTTCGTAGACCTTTTGTTTCAACTATAAATAGAGGGGCCTTATGATATTTGAGTGTAATGCTACTAATCAGCTAGAACTAATATAGCAACTAATAGTACAATAGAATCTCAGACCTTATGGTAGAGGACAGGAAGGTAGAGCTATGATTGCAAGATCGAGGTAAAGGGTTCTTGCAAGAGTTTTTACACTTCAATAATAGTAACTAGACTACTAGGAGGATCAGGGGAGTGATACCATAGCAGGTATGCTTTTAGTGCACTTTACTAGAGCATATGTATTATTTGACACTAGTGCCACTCATTCATGTATAGCTAAGTCTTTTTGTATATGCTTGTGGTATGAAACTTGAGATGTTAGTTGATTCTTTGTATGTCGAGTCTCCTTTGGGTATGAGAAAGTTGTTGAATCAAGTTTGTAAAAGTAGCAAAGGACAGATTCAAGGTTGAGTCTTGTTAGTAGATCTATATGTTCTAGAAATGTTTGACTTTGATGTTATTTTGGAAGCAAATTGACTGTCAAGTAACCATGCTACTATAGACTACTAAAACAAGTTAGTTTAATTTTCTCCCAAGAATGAAGAGCCTTTTAGTTTCTAGTAGAAGATCAGAAGCCGTCAAGGCTTTCCTCATATGAGTTGTGAAGTGATAGTAAGTTGGTAGCTTTGATTGCAAGCTCAAGCCGGACTATGGAGTTAAAAAGGGTCCTAATAATCAATGAGTTCTGAGATGTTTTCCCAGAGGAATTGTCTAGACTGCATCCAACCAGAGAAGTTGAATTTAATATTGATCTAATACCAATGACAAAGCCGATCTCTAAAGTAGAGTATAGAATGGCACCGGTTGATTTGGTTGAGCTAAAGAAGCAGTTATAAGAATTACAAGACAAGGGATTTGTCAGGCTTAGCAAATCATCGCGGGGTGCATCAGTTCTTTTTGCGAAGAAGAAAGATGGTAGCATATGCCTTTATATTGATCATTGGGATTTGAATAGTGTGATGATACAAAATAAGTATCCCTTCCCTCGTATTAACAATTTGTTTGATAAATTACAGGAACCTCAAATCTTCTCAAAAATAGACTTGAGATCGAGAGATTATTTGCTAAGGATCAAAGAAGAGGACATACCAAAGATGACCTCTAAAACACGGTATGGATTGTATGAATTTCTATCATGCCATTTGGATTGACAAATGCATAAGCTACTTTTATGGATCTCATGAATAAAGTTTTAAGAGATTTCTTGGATAAGTTCATAGTATTATTTATCGATGATATCTTGGTTTACTCTAAAAGTGAAGAAGAACATGAAGAGCACTTAAGGCAAGTGTTGAATAAACTACGAACCAAAAAACTTTATGCCAAGTTTTCCAAATGTAAGTTTTCGTTAAGGCAAGTTTCCTTTCTAAGGCATATTGTCAACAAAGATGGACTGTCATGCACTTAAAGAAGATCAAAGCGATTCTTGATTAGCTGGACAAAAGATAGTGACATAGATTAGAAGTTTTCTAAGGTTAGCCGAATACTATAGGAAGTTTGTTGAATGGTTTTCTAGATTAGCAACTCCATTAACAAGACTAACACAGAAAGGAGTAAAGTTTGAGTGGATGATAACTATGAGAAAAGCTTCAAAGAGTTGAAAAGAAGACTTGTAACAACTCTAATGTTAGCATTACCCCGAAGTGGTGAAGAGTTTGTAATATCTAAAGGTACTTCACATCAAGGTTAGGCTGTATGCTTATGCAAAATGGAAGGGTAGCCTATGCTCATCGCTAGCTAAAATCATATAAAAAGAATTACCTAACTTATGACCTGGAGTTGGCAGCAGTTATTTTA
Source organism: Lumnitzera racemosa (assembly GCA_024138005.1). Lineage (NCBI taxonomy): Eukaryota > Viridiplantae > Streptophyta > Magnoliopsida > Myrtales > Combretaceae > Lumnitzera > Lumnitzera racemosa. The sequence goes on from JAMXBC010000010.1 coordinate 30,429,569, forward strand.
GCACTTAAGCTTTGGAGACATTATCTATATGGTGAGAGTATAATATTTTCATTGATCACAAAAGTTTAAAGTACTTCTTCAACCAAAAGGAGTTGAATTTTAGACAAAAGAGCTGGTTAGAACTCATAAAGGATTTTGACTTAGACATTCAATATTACCTTAGAAAGGTGAATATAGAAGCAAATGTAATGAGTAGGAAGAGACAAGGAGATGCAGCTACCTTAGTCACTATGTAAGGGCCCTTGCTAGAGAATTTGAGAAGCTTGGAACTAGAATATGACACAAGAGGTTAAGGTACACTTGGCAAACTTGCGCATTCAACCTACCTTGACTAATAGATTGAAAACAACTCAGTTGGAAGATGTAGAGGTACATGAAATTAAGAGTAAGGTGGTTCTAGGTAAAGTAGTAGAGTTTATGAAAGATCCGGATGGAGTGCTTAGATTTGGAAATAGACTTGTACACTAGCAAATCTAGAGTTAAAAGGGGAATTGCTTAGAGAAGCTCATTATTCGGGTTTTACTCTACACTCGGGTCGTATGAAGATGTATAGGGACTTAAAAGAGCATTATTAGTGGAATAATATAAAGAAAGAGATTATAGAATATGTTTCCAAGTGTCTTACCCATTAGTTTTGCCATTAAAATAAAGAGATGGCTCCATGTGTTCTAATTCATTATTTTTATTTCAGTTCCAAAGTACTACCAAAGTGTTTCAAAGAAAGGTTATCTTGCATAGGTTTTCTTCTTGTCAAGTCAACGTATGTTAAATGAAGTCTCTATCGCCTCACTTACTTAAAAAAACCAAATATGAAACTTTATACATTGTAAAGTTCACAAGGCGAAAAGAGAATTTTTTGAGGTCCTTATACTCATTATGTCTGGTATTAGATAGACTGGGTATTTACCTTATCAATATCTCAAATTAAGAAGGGGTTCTATTTGAAGCTTAAATGAGCACCTGAATCAGAATGAGAAAAGATCAGGCTATTGTTCTCTTGTTTTGTTCCCTAAACATTATGGAGTAAAACATCAATTTTTTAATAAGAAAAATTCCTTTAATCACATGATGTGATGAACTCCTCTACAAAGCAATGGCATACGTGTAAACAAGGTGTTCTACCAGCTGAGCTATAGCCCTTGTATTTGTTATATATATCATATTGTGTAGATAATTTCTTGTCAAGATAAATAGTACATGATTTAACATATATATCTTTGATTGGTATTGTTTAGAAGGAATATTGGATTTATAATCCATTGTTAGGATGAGTTCTTCTTGTATCTCTTTGTGATAGTAAATGACCTAGTTAACTCAGCGGTTAGAGTATTACTTTCATAAGGTAAGAGTCATTGGTTCAAATCCAATAATAGGTAGAACTTATTAGATACCATGACTCTAGTATCTAATAAGTCTTTCTGACTCCCTTCTTTTATTGATTTTTCATCCTCAAAATTGAATATTTTTTCATTGCATAAGAATCCACTTGTTTTTTATTTTTTTTATTTTTAATTGTATTTAATCGGAAGAAAAAAAAGGTATATAAACGAATCTCTATTTATATAGAAGTTCCTTTGATTATTCATATGCACCCCAACAATTAATTAGTTATGAAATTAGATTGAGAGTTTTGACTTGTGTCTTAGCTCGTATGACAATTATATTTGCCTTAATTGTTTGTCTCTTTTCTTTAGCTTTCCTTAAGTTAGCTTCCACTAGTTCAAGAGTTTCCTAAGCTTCTTGTGGATCAATGGCACTACCCTTTTCCACATCATTTACTAAAATACTGATCTCATTATTATCTATTGTAGCAAAACTGCCCATTAGAGCCATCGTTAACCTTTGGTTGTTAAGGTATATTCTCAATATACTTATTTCTACAATTGTGGCAATGGGTACATGATTTAGTAATATACTAATTTGTCCACTATTAGAAGATAAAACGATTTCTTTCACTTCTAAATCCCAAACAATTTGATTAAGGGTTAAAACACAAAGATTTAAAGTCATTTCTTCAATTTACTCTCCATTTCTAAGTTGGTAGCCTTTACAGTAGTTTCATCGATGTTACTTGCCAAATAAAAGGCTTGTTCAGGAAGACTATTTAATTCTTTGAAAAGGATCAATTCGAACCTTCTAATTGTTTTTGTTAGGCCAACATATTTCCCTGGGAACCAGTAAATACTTTTGCTATGAAAAAGGGTCGTGATAAGAAACACTCAAATTTTCATGCTCTTGCTACAGTTATGCAATTCATCCAACCTGAGGATAGCTATAATGTATTAAAGTTCTTCATAGTGTTGTAAAGTTTGCTTAACCTTTTGTATAGTTTCATAGTGTTCCTCACCAATGATTTGATGTTGGAGCATAGTTGATGTTGAATTTAAAGGATCGACAACTAGATGAATCCTCTTGATAGTATGTGCATGATCGGTTAAGTCGTTTGTAGGTATATAAATTGCTTAAATAGAAGTTATGGGTCCTTCTTTGGTAGAAGTAATTCTTTCTTGTAAAGATCCCATTTCAGTATTAAGGGTAGGTTGATAACCCACAATGAAAGGCATTTTACCCAATAAGGTACATACTTTAGATCCTACTTGGACGAAATGGAAGATATTGTCGATAAATAGAAGAACGTCTTATTCATTAACATCTCGGAAATATTTTGTCATAGCTAGGGTAGTCAAATCAACTCTCATACAAGCTCTAGGAGGTTCATTCATCTGATTGTAAACTAAAGCTATATTTTATTTTACAATATTTTGTTAATTAATTACTTCATATTCCTTCATTTCTATGTAAAGATCATTTTCTTCATGAGTACATTCACCTACTTCGCCAAATACTGATACGCTTCTATGAGCTTTAGCAATGTTATTGATCAATTCCATAATAAGTACTGTTTTACCCACTTCGGCATGTGCAGCCCCCAGGGAATAGTCCTATTTTTCCACTACGACGATAAGGGGCTAAAAGATCTACTACTTTAATTCCTGTTTCAAAAATGGATAATTTTGTATCTAATTATATAAATGCAGGAGTAGATCTATGCGTGGGAGATATTTTACGAGTGTCTACAATACCTAAATCATCAATAGGCTCTCTAAGCATGTTAAAATTTTATCTTATGGTCACTTCATTGACTGGAACACTTAGAGGAGCTCCTGTATCAATCACTTTGATTCTTCCCATTAGACCATCGTAGCACTCATAACTACACCTCTAACTTGATTATTTCGTAATAATTGTTGTACCTTATAGGTTACATTAATTTCTTAACTAAGAGTATCTTAACTTTTAATTACCAGGGCATTATAAATATTAGGCATCTTGTTTGAGGAAAAAGCTACATCTAGTATTGGACTAATGATTTGAGCTATACATCTCAAGTTTTTTTTTTTTTTTTGTCAAGTGTGGAAGCTTTGGGACTAGAAGTAGTAGTATTGATTTTTATAATAATAATAAAAGGGAAATATGTTGAAATCTTTTACAAAAATTTTTTAATCCAAAAAATTGTTCGATAGCAAGTTGATAAGTTAATTCAATAACTAATGGTAATTAACAGTCGATTTCATTGGTACCATTCAATCGAATCCAATTCCATTTATATTGTTTACTTAGTCAAACTAAGCACCGAAGGCTAAGTGGGGAACTTAGATTGTTACCAGTTCTAGAATGGAAGCGGGAGCATGTAAGCATGGACTTCGTCACATACCTCCCTAAGACTAAAGAAAAGCACAATATGATATGGGTAGTAGTGGATAGACTGACAAAGATAGCTCACTTCTAACCGATTAATGTGAAGTACTAGTTAGAAAGGTTAGTAAAGTTATATATTTAGAACATAGTAAGGTTGCATGGAATTCCAGTGACCATTACCTCTGACAGAGATACTAGATTTGTGAGTAGATATTGGAAGAGATTACAAAATACCATTGGAGCAAGACAACGTTTAGCATGGCATTGTACCTATAGATGGATGAATAGTTTGAAAGAATAATTTGGATTTTAGAAGACATGTTGAGAGCCTATGCCTTAGACTTTGGAGGCGCTTGGGATAAGTACTTGCACTTGGCATAGTTTACCTATAATAATAGTTATTAGGTAACAATAAAGATAGCACCTTATGAAGAGCTACATGGAAAAAAGTGTAGGTTGTTATTGCATTGGGATGAAGTAGGTAAGAGGTAAGTGTTGGGACCTAAACTTATACAAGAAGTAGAAAATAAAGTAAGAATTATTTGATAAAGGATGCTGGTAGCTCAAAGATGCTAAAAAGTTATGCAGATAAGACATAAAAACCCTTAAAGTTTTTGGTTGGCGATTAAGTGTTATTGAAAATTCTCTTATGAAGAGAGTCATTTGGTTTAGCTTAAGGGGAAAGCTAAGTCTCAGATACATTGGTCCTTATGTAGTTAAGAGAAAATTGGTGATGTAGAGCTAGAGTTACCAACTCAATTGGCAAGAGTACATAATGAATTCCATGTTTTTATATTAAAGAAGTTCAAACCAAATGAAGAACATGAAGTTGACCTGGAGATACTTGAAGTGTAGCTTGACATGATGATTATAGAAAGGCTAACTAAGATAGTAGATAAGAAGGGGTAGAAGCTAAGGAGAAAGGAGATAGAGCATATCAAAGTAAATAGAATAATTAACTTAAATGAAAGGCTACTTGGGAGTTGGAAGAAGATATAAGGAACAAGTACCCAGAGCTTTTCATTGATCCTGATAAACTTTCAAGGATGAAAGTTCTTTAAAGAGGAGGTTTACATGAAACCCTAGAAAACTAAATTAATAAAAGTGTTAAAGAAAAGAAAATAATAAAATAATTGGATGGGATAAGAAAGTAACAATATATTTTTAGGAGGGGCAATGTGATCTTTTCTACGCTTAGGTATAAAAGCTCCTGTAAAAACCCTAAGGCTCATTTTCTTGCCCTGTTAAGAGAATTATAGAAGCAACGTTAAGGTAAGTTGTTGTGAAGCAATTTCTATCATTTATGTTTTAGGTTCTGTAATTTTTTGACATTATGAGTTGTTCTAGAATTGTAGAAGCATGCGGTTTAAGAGATTGTAGAGCAAAAAGTTAGTACAAGGTCTTAAACCCTAACTCGATGAGTGTCATCTCAATCCTTGGTAGTATAATGATTGTCTTGGATATTGTTATCTTGATTGGATTTTGTTGTTTGCGTTTATGTGTTAATTTAGGTGTTGTACACAATAGTGTGTGGTGTGGGTTGTGATTGCTTTTGGCCTTTTTTTTTTATTAAGGTATGTACTTTATTGTTTGTTTTGATTCGTTTGTTAAATTGGGGATTGAAACATACTTGAGTGTTCCTTCTTGTTAAATAGATGGAGAAGATTAAACCCTAGGAGGAAATCAAATTATTGGATATGTTGGAATTATCATTGGATGGATTGTTAGAATTTGGAGTCAAAAAGGAGAAGAGAGTTGTTGAACAAGAGGAATGGGCAAAGATCACAGCCTTGGTAACTTATGGACCCCTTGTTAAGAATTCTAGTCGAAGTGGGAAAAAAAGAATTTTAGGTTGAAAGGTTCACAACTGTAAGCCCAAGACATAGACTTGCAATACTAATTAAGAGCATAGCTGTGATATGCAGAATTTAGTTTGGGAAGGACTATAGTCCAAGAATATGGCGATGAACTTTAGGCGTGTTCTTATAGTCTACGTTTTATGATCTTTTCTTTATCTCTATCTTTCCTTTAACCTTGTCTTAACCTTATCTAAACATCTATAAAAGCTTAAATAGATCCTTAAACCTCAAGTTGATCAAACCTAGACTAATTAACGTAGGGAGATAAGTAAGAACACTAAATTAAAGTCATATAACTTAAGGATAGAGCCCAAAAAGAGTTATTCTTGTTTTATTATTCAGTTATTGATTTTGAAAAGTTATTTGAAATAAATTCTACAAATTGTTTTTGAGACCTAAGTATGTGGAACCTATGTTTGCTACTTGTGCTTGTGTAGATTAGTTAAAGTAACTGGACTAATGAATAAATGGAATGAAATATGTTTGTTGCTTGTTTTTGGCTTGGCTAAGGGGGTCATAGTATTAGTGTCCTTAAGGTGGCACCTTGTTAATCTTTAGGCAACACTGTCCTTATTGGAATTCTCCGTAGATATGATATGAGATAGATTAAGTTGGTGTCTTGGGGTCATAGTACTAGTATCTTCGAATCAAGTAAGTTAGGTAGCATTTTGGGGGCGCACTCCTAGTATCTTGATCAAGAATTATGTGTGGAGTTTAAGATGCTCCATTTTTGGGGTTAATCACGAGTAATCATGAGTCGTGTTGATCGTTGACTTAATTAAATATATTAAGATGTTGTTGCTCTTTTCGTTTTGCATTATTACTTGTTTTATATTGATTGCTGCATGTCATGCAATTGTGTTTGTGGGTTTCCGTACTAGATGTTAGCTCATTCCTCTTCTTTCTCAGTTGTAAGATCTTTAGATGAAAGGTAATTTATGATGAGAGTGGGGGAATTGTATTATTATTACTAGGATGAAGACACTAGAGAGTATTATTATTACTATGATGATGAGATGTAATCAACTAGTAAGAGAGATCAAAGAGACTTGTTATTTGAGAGATTTGTAATTTTATCTATAACATGAGAGTTTAGCTTATTTATGTTCATTTTAGTTTCAGTATTTTGATGAGATTAAATTGTGCTTTCTAGTTACACTTGAGATTTATTGTATGAGAGTTATGGAATTATTCATAAAACATTAAGATTTTAGTTGCTCATTTAGGTTGACGTATTAGTACATTACTACGGACATGTAGTGGTTTTTGGTGCCTTAAGTTTAAGGCGTTACAATTCTGATGCTTAAGTCAGCGTATACAGGATTTGAGAAAGCAAGAGAGGAAGGGGGCTAGTTTGAGTATGTGTAAATTGTCTTACTTGTAAGCTTCAACCCCTATCTATAGGCTTCATGGAGGGAATCTTGGATAAATATGTATCTTATCCACTTAGACAACTATATATATTTCAAATAGATATAGTCTGTGATTCTTGGAGGTGATGTTATAAACCATACTTCTACGATGTTCCTTAATATTCGAGGTTTGATATCTTGATCTAGCCATCGAAGCCTAAGATCTTTACGACATAAGTGCTATAGGCTTGACTTATGAATAGGGACCAAGATATCATCTCAACTTCCTAGAGGTCCAAAGATGATAAAGGATGGTTAAGTAGCAAACAACCTTCCAAGGCTAGGGATTTGGATGATCATGGCCTAGCCATGGGTTGAGATAAGATGATGTATGGTCTATATAGGTTAAAATGGGCATTCCTATCTCAACCCATTATCAGTCTATGATCTTCCACATCCCTAGAAAATAAAAAAAGAATAATTTTGGAAGAGACATAAGAAAAATTTAGAGAATATGAAAATAATTAAAAAAGAAAATTTTCAAAATTTAAAAATACTTAATAAGTCAACAATTACCAAAAATTGGTTTTTTCAAGGTCTGTTTAGCCTATTAGGCTTAGCAATAAATTTTTCTAGAAAAAAAAACAACTTTTAGAGTCTATACGTACATATACAATTTAGTATAATTCAAGTTTCTAATAAAAAAGTTATTTTTTTAAAAAATAAATTTCCCAAGTCCAATTAAGCTTTTTCATACCTAAATTCATGAAATGTGATTAAATTTAGTGTTTTTTTTTTCGTTTCAAGCATGGCCTAATTAGTTTTAAAATGATCATTTTATGAAAAAAATTGATTTCATTTTCATAAACTAGTTTATTTACGGATTTAAGTGTGTAAATTCTCCCAAATTGCACTTATTTTGCAAAATATCTTATGCATATGCTTCATTAATGTTGTACAATTTAGGGATAAAATTGTTTATATAAAACGAAACATAAACCAATTATTATCCTAAGACATATTTTCATCTTCTTCCTCTTCTTGCATGTTTCTCTCTCTTTTCCATTTAATCCCCCTATTTTCTTATTGATTTTATTAATTTTCTATCAATCTAATCAAGAAAATCATTCCCCATTAGTTCTAGTTCATTCAATCTATTTGACCACATAAATTACTTATTTTTTGTCCATCAAAAATTCAAATTTTTGCTCTAATCATGTCAACCATTGATAATGGTTTCCATTATTATTTTTGCTTTAAGGCTCATAAATAGGAGGTCATTTAAACCCTCGGAATATGTACTTTTCACATGAAAGTGACCTTATTTCAAAAAAAAAAAAAAAGAATGCTCAATCTCTAATGTCATTCTCTTAAGAATTTCTAAAGATCAGTCTTTGTAGCATCAGTGTGTATTAATGAAGGGTGAGTTATTTTTCACTAATCTAGTAGGTAAGCACTACTAGATCACCACCAACACTACTTGATCAAAGAAGCTTAATTCATCATAACATCTATCTCCATCGTCTTAGTCTCACTCTTTAATGACCCTTTATCTCTTTAAACCTAATAGGTTGGTGAAGATAGTCTTTTAGATCAGGATAACACAATACTACTAAACCACCACTAATAAAACCTAGACATAGTGCTTCTTGCTTGTCTTTTCTTCCTTGATTCTTCTTTTTATTTTTCATTTTTACTCTCTTTGTTTACTTGGCTTTTTATTTCTAGAAAAAATCTATTTTCCAAAATAGTATAAAATGGCTGAATTTCTTAAGCTTCTTTTCTAAATGTTGAGTCCTTATAAAGTTAAAAATGAATGTCTTTCATTTATTTATTTATTCTTTTAAAAGCGTTAAACTTTTTGAATAAAGTTTCTATTAAAAAGGATAATATTTTTGCTATTTAGGTAGAATGATAAAACTTTTCTAAATAATCAATTTTGAAGGAATAAAAAAAATATAAATATGTTGGAAAAATGGGCTACTATTGGCTTGATCCCTATAAAAGGAATATGGGCATCCATCATGTCGTAACCTTAACAAACAAAATAATTTTTTTTTTCTTTTATTAGGGTAAGCAAGTAATCCTGCTGTATAGGGTATTTATCTAGACCTAATTCTATTGAGTAGGTTTCAGGTAGGCAAAAAAGATTACATGATAAGTTTCAAATAGGAATTTTCTGGAACTTACTCATATAGAATAAAATATGGGTATGACATCAAGGTACCTTGTACCTATCCTAAAACCTGTATTCTAGAGTATATAGGTTATATATTTTAGGGTAACTTATTCCAATATATAATTAAACACTAATATTACATACTCTTGTGTCTATTGTCTTGTTCCTCTCTCTTATTCTTTTCCTTTTCTTAGGTAAAACCTTGTTTTTTTTTTTATTTTATTTTATGTATAACAATTTTATGATTTGATAAAAATTTATTTTAATGATTTGAAAGGAAAAGATAAAATAAACAATTTAGCATAACCTAACTAAGAGTTGAATGTTTCCAATTATAAGGACTACTCTTTATTTTACCTATTAAAGTTTTATGTTGTTATTGTTAGACGTGTTGCAAATATAAGAACCTTTCAAACAGTACCATTTAGTCCATTAATATAATTATAATTTTAATATTAATTATATGTCTATATAATATTCGAAAGAAGATAAAGTAAAAAAAAAAAAAAAAAAGGTTCCATAGGATACTATATACTTTGTAAAATTTATAGAGTATATGATAGTTCCTAAATGCTATATGATAGGTTTTGAGTATAAAATTTTGGAACTTGTACTTATAGGATAGGATATAAATAATGTGTTATATACTATCCACCCTAGACCAGTTTACTCCTACCTTCTAATGTAAGTAAAAGCTCTAAAGGCACTTCATATTGGGCTTCACATTTAGTGGGCTCTAGAAAACCTATAGTCTAATGAGGAGGCCAATATGATGATCGGCCCATGTGCAAAGCTTTTTGGTCTACAAAACATGTTAACGGACGTGTTTTTTTAGTATGCAAAGCCTAGGAATGCCACATAAGGCCTAGACATACTCATGGTAGAGTGAAATATAGAAAATTTGCAATGCTTATTGTAATAAGTTAAATCATTATGTATGTTATAGTGCTCTAAAATATAGGATACAATCTTCTATAGTTTTTTAAAGTTTTTTTAAAGTTATTCCTTTAAAATGTAATGACGTGTAATTAATTATTAGGATTATATAAAGGAAGATGATATCATGATGATGTTATAAAATATTTAAAAAATTTAGATAATTTTAATTATTTATTTATAACTTCACATGAAATAGCTTTTTAAAGATCCATATCAGAAGAGGACATGTGTATCCAACTTACGCTACTCGTGATGGCAAGGAAATTGTGCTTCAAAAGAAGATCAAGCATTAGTTCTCTTTTGTGTCATATTTCCAAAGGAGCAAGGGTTCATCGTTCAAAAAAGCAAATCAGGTAGAGGCATCAGGGTCCCGCATTTTCCAAATTAACAAGTTGAACATATTAATGTGTGCTCAAGTATCTATCAGATAATCCAAAACAATAAGGGTTGCTTTTGGCAACAATATAGCATGATGTATCCAATTTTTTTCCAGAAAAATATACAATTGATAATTACTACCTTAGTTTCCACGTGGAGGCATCCAAAAAGAATGATTGACAATCACTTCCAAGATTCTCTAGAATTACAAACATCAGACAGATGAAGACTCCAAAAAAAATAAAAATGTTTACTCCAATATGAAAGTTAAAGTGAAGGATTCACATGTAATAAACTCCTATGAGAATACAGGTATAACGTTGATCAGCAGCCACGAATTATATATTAAAATATCTGTAATGAACATCAGTGTCCAGTTCCTTTGTTACTGGGACCGGAATATGCTTGAGCTGTCTTCAACATTGTGCTCGAAGCAAAAGCAATTTGCTCCACGAACGGCCTTGCTCCTTCAACTGCAAGAAAACATGACAGTACGAGGCACAAGAGGGTGTAGAAGATAACAAAGCGCCACCCATGATTCCTCATTGAAGATGTAGCCATGGTTATCATATTTCTGGTCGTTTTAGTGAGTTACTGGTTTCAAAGACTGCAACGAAACTTCAACGTGAATGGACTTCCGCAACGCGTTTGGTTCTGGTACATATAAAGGAGTAGGGGCAAGTTGAGAGGTGGTGGACAAATTGGAAATACAAATCGGTTGACAAAATATCAATGCGATCTTCACAATCAATTAGTCAATGGCAATGGAATGGAAGTTATAGGCTGGGTCAGGGCATGTAATCCTAGTCACGAGTTGAACAATTACTTGAAAATTTAGTTGAGATCAATAAGGACCTAAAAAGCGATAATTCAGAAGCTTCATCGAAACCTTTCCTTTCAATGTTTTCTATAATTGGGACAGACGATGGATTTCATTATATATGCATATATTCCTTCTCACATACCTAAAATTGATGAAAAAAAAATTCACTTTATATTATATACTATGTGTATATATATACGTGCAATAAATTTTTTTATATATAAATAATAATAAAATAAATAATTTTTAAAATAATTATCACTTACTTTTATACATATTATATATATTAAAATTTTATTAATATTCATTCATCATAATATATCTATTGCAAAACAAGTATAGACATTCATACATGATGAGCGAAACCACCGAGCATTGATGGTACTGCTTCTTGTTCCGATGAACCAATTAGATCCATCGTTCACACGCACTAAGAAACAAGGTTTATGTCACTTTCCGAAATTAAATAATTGATGCATTAAAAGCCATATGAAAAGATGTAACAAGAGACTTCATATAGGACACAACGATGAGGGAAAAAGTTTATGGGAAATGCTACCCAAGTTTTAAATTTTATGAAAGCTCATGTAAATATAAATTATATTTAAATATATGATAACAAAAGAATATATTTTTTTAAAAGGTATTAATATTATTTTCATGTGAATTTTTTTTATTAATATTTACATATTATTTGTTAATCTATACCATATCTTAATACCATTAAAACTTTTCTCAAGCATTTTAGTTTTAAACCATTTCAAGATCATGCAAGATTAAATTTGTTAAGTAGCCGTTTTATGAGAGCCATATGAGCTGAGACAATCTTTTAAACCCCTTTTCCCTAAGAAAAGGAGCCCAACATCTAGAAAGTTTAGGACATATTTAGGACTTGTTAAAGGATTTTAGAGACCTGATTACATGTCATCAAGAGTCTTATAAATTTCTAGTTTGTCCTTTTTTCCGCGCATCACGGGAAAATAAATAACTAAATAAGATAATGACTAATACATTCTTGTAATGTGATATTGAAGATTTCCTCATCGGTTGCATACGTATCTTCATTCGTCGGAAGAATATTTTGTATGTGACTATATTTGCTTTAGCCCAAGCAAGTGGGAAAGTTTCCGTTTAATACATGCATGCTGTTGGGGATTCTATTTAGGAGGTCACCCATTATTTTGTCTTATTATTTTGGTCTCCGTTGGTATGAAAATGATGGCAAACCATTTATGGTTGTTCTTATTATTCTTCTTGATCAGTGGGTTCAAGTTCTCAAAAGTGTTTATTTTCCTAACTCCAACTTGGTTGATTCCATAAAAAGGGTGGAGTTTCATAGTATTGGCAGAATATTCTAGACGATAAAAACTTGAACATCCATAATTACACGTCGCAAGAAGGAAAAGGAGATCAAATTAGAGCTCTAGGAGATCCATGGATCCCAGATTTGCCCAATTACAAAATTCGAAGCAGTAGAGATGTGCGAAAAGAACCTAGGATTATACCATGACCCATTGAATCTGAAAGTTAATGAAATTAGAGACAAAGTAAAAGGTTGATATGAACTTCAGAGGCCGTAGCCAATGAATTCTATATATAATCAATATCTATAACCCTGATTTTGATGATAGAATAATTTGGCCTCAGTAAAGAGATGGCTCTTATTCAGTAAAATAGGGTTACCATTTGTTACGGGTTGACAAACAATTGCCAGAGATTAATACAGCTTCTTCTTCTTCACATACTGTTGATAAAAAAAAGTTTGAAACTTAATATGGAATTTGCAAATAATGCCAAAGTTCAAATATTTCACTTAGCGTGTTGTTCTAGAGCTCTGTTGCCTATAACTTAAACCGCTATTGAATAACTCACTATATTTCATTAAATAACATTTTGTTCCGAAATATTTGACTCTCCACTAAATTAATTAATGATTTTCACTTTTATTACTGGGATTCCAATGAAGAAGTGTCTATATTGTCCAAACTCTTTTCTATTTCAATTAAGTCATAATCTCCCGAATTTATCAATTGAAAAGCTACATCTGTTATGAGTATGCACATATTCTTACGAATCTGTACATTCCAGAGAAGATGGAGGGAAGCTAGATTTGTGGAAAAAATATCGATATATTTCACAGCATTACTCAATGACCCAAAAACCAAGTGCAAATAATTTCATATTTTCTAGCTCGGTTTGGCTGTAATTAGATAAGCTACTTTTAAGGAACGATGAATTGATTTTTCAATTTTAAAAATAAATTACAAGATTACAGGATAAGCAAGAAAACACTGATAGCTCCATGAATATTTTTGTTGCGCTAACGTTGCCGGTGGGGAAACAAGAACAACGATCAAATTCTACGTATATAATTTTTTCTTATATGACCCGTGACGGACAAGGCGAAAAAGATCATGACCGATTGGGACAGCATGGCAGTAGATTTTTTGTCTGAGTACGATCGTGGCAAAACCCATCTTCGGCGTCTCTTGTCTTATCTCCTGACAGCCTGATGGATCTTTACAGAATTATTGAAGGGTTGGGCCCTGGAAAATAAGAGTCAAGGTCATGCATGTTCTTAACATTATATCATAATCCAAATCATTGCTCTAATGTAGGATCGTAATCGCTAATGATAGTAAACAAGGAACTCATAGCTCACGAAATGGAGTTCATGTAGAAAATTGGGCTCCCGGTCCTCTTCCTCTCAGAACCAAATCTAAAATTAATCGGATTTAATTATATAATTTGATTAGTAAATTTTTTAAATTTAAAATAATGATTTAGTTCATATAGTTTGAATCATTTTTCAAAACCAAATCTTACAAATTTAATATTCGGAAATGGGAAAGTGCGTTTAGAGTTGAAATATACGTAAATATGTACAAATTTAATGATATGCGACTATGTGTTGTGTCTTGCTTTTGTAAATATATGTATAAGAACTTGCATACTAGAAATAGGCCAATACTGACGGCCATCTTCCTTGCATATTGCAAAGCACGTTTACAAATTTAATAATCGGAAATGGTTTTCATATCAATTGCAATTTGCAATTTATGCAAACTTGTATTCATGAAGACATGAACCTTAAACAACCTATACAAGCATAACCTGTAAAATTTTATATCATTTGCTCTCTGACAGTTTATGTAATCCTGTTCATTCATCTCAAACCAATACAAATTCATAACACAATTAGAGAACTTGTTCTTCAACTATTAGGCTAACTATATTCATGAACATTAAGCAACATGTACCAGCACAACCCTTAAAATTTCATATCATTGGCTTTAGGTATTAACCAACTTGTATAAATTATATTACTCAACAATTGCCCAAGCACAACCTATAAAAATTGCACACTCAATATATTTGCTCCTTGTAATGAATAACATTTACATTTCGCAAGACATAATGAAAATACCAACAACTACTAAATAGATGAAATACCAAATTTAAGCCAACACTCTAAATCTCCGACTGTCTAATCAACTAACATACCAATAAAAAATTCAACAAATTAACACTAGCAAATTAGTATTGCAACAAACTACCATGTATCAAATTTTTCAACAAACAAAGTCAAACCAAATGAGTACTCTAACAAATAAATGAGCATATTTTCGGAAAATCTTCAAGGCTTAACTTCTAACTTGAACCTAGAGTAACAAATAAACAACAAATTAGTTGATTTAAAAAGCTTAAATGAGCTAAAGGTCAATAAACTTAAGAAAAATAACTTTACTTAAGCATTTTCCCAACTTCTGCATCTAAAGATATATTAAAAAATATATATATAGTTAACGTAATCTATGATCACATGATATGAATAGTTTTACAAATGAAATGAAATTTTTGCATATGAGGTAAATGCTTATAATGCTTGTAGACTTTCCTCAACACGTGGTACAATATAGCGGTAAGGAGAATTACATGACAAGAGATTAATATTTAAGAGTAAATTTATTTAAAAAAGTAACGTTTTATGATGTTAAAATGAGAGATAATCGTTTTAGTATAAAATTCAAACAAGGGATCGATTAGTTTGCAGATAACCTGAATCTTACTGACATATCCTTAGAAACAAGCGGAACATGACATGGCATAAATAAAACCCACCTGAAAAGATTTGTCCTGGCAAGAGCAGACCCATCTGAATACCCATTTTGAAAATTAAGAAAATTAAATCACTAAATAGAATTAGGAAGTTAATTTCATCAGGTAAGTCAAACTAAATCAGCAGAGTCATTCACCCCCTTTGAAGCGAAAACCCTAATTCCAACGGTGAAACCCTATCACCCAATCCAAAAACATTCGTGCAACCTGATTGAAGCTGTCAATTGCAGCTGTCGTTGGTTCCAATAATCGAAGGAGGCACGCAATTTTGGTTCTTGTTAGCTTGCATTTTGTTTCATATTTATTCCATTTTCTATATCTGTTTTTATGTTAGAAACCTAGTTCGTCTGAACCCTAAAATGTGGAACCAAAAAGCCTTAATTGATGCAAGCGCAAACCTACGTACATGAAAACCTGAGGTAAAACTCCACTCGAAAACCTCAGTGACGTAACAAGCAAAAAGGGTAGAGCATTGCTCGTGGCTGATCTCCCCCATGCTGGAACGATCTTTTATCAAAACGATTTTTCTCTTGATCTTAAAGTTGTTGACTTTTGCTTCCGTTGGTATGTGTAGAGTGAAAAGATAAATTACGTGTGCTTTGCCACTATAAGTTAACATTGTCAAAGAGGGCGTACAATCTGTCACGTGTGTTTGATGTAGATTCTTTAATATTACTGGCTCATGTCATTTTGGTTCTTGTTTTACTGATTATGCTGACAGTTGGTGGGTTCTTTTAGTAATAGAAAAAAACAGGAAAAGGTAAACCAGAATAGCATGAACTCGTTATAATACAACACATGGATTCTTCTTTTAATGGTAAAGGTTAACAATTGTTTAGTCCTTTAAAGGATATAGAAAAAGACGGAAGAAAGGATTGTTTGGTAACTTCCTTAATAAAGGTGCTGACGTATAGAAGATACGGAAAAAAAGATAGCAATTTATGGGCCCTTTAGCAGATATGTTATGGTTGTTTAGTTTTATTGTAAGTTCTATAATGGGATATATGATGTGCCCTTTATATAAACAGACATTTGTAAAATTTATTTTTTATTCATATATCCGTTAATTGTCTTTCTTCTAATTGCTCCATTAATATGAACTTACATTTGCTTTGTCTCTTTTTAGGTAATGAGATGACGGACAATAGAATCTATCTCGCAATAAACTATGATGGGTCTTTCGTTACAGATGGGCGAAGTGCTAAATACATAGGTGGAGCACAGCTTATTGTGGTTGTTCGCATTAATGAAATATCATATCTTGATTTTCTGGAAGACATACGTTGAGGGCTTGATCGAGCATATGTGCAAAGGATTTTTCACAAACCTCGTAATGATGAATCATATCAATCGATTCATGATAACCAGAGTCTTGCAGACTATGTGCACAACTTCCTGAATTAGACAAGTCGACAAGGTTTATCTCGAGCACGATAGGCCAATTGAAGTTGATGGGATACCAGTTGAGATTGATGAGATATTTGAACCACAAGTCCTGGGAAGGGAGGACCCCTATGTTGACATGGTCACGAATGAAGATGTAGACTATAATAGCAGAATTGAGTGATGTGATTAGAAGTGAGGATGATGAACAAGGCAGAGACTACACGAGCAGTGAAGGTTCAAGCGGTGGAGAGAACGATGCAAGAGAGATGATTATAACCGACAGGTGTGGACTAAATGTTATAGAGCATGTAGATGTTGATTATGACAATAATGATGCTACAGATTATGCAAAATCCATGATGAGCTTGCCAAATCTGAGGAGTCTGATGAAGATCTGTTGGGGACTAACAGAAGGAGATGCCATAACTATCCTCAATTTGATGCATCTGCAGGTTTTCTTCTGTTTTCTGTATCCATGGTATTTGGTGATGTCCAACAATTCAGTGCGGCTGTGGTTCGACAATCTATGTCAGATCAACACACTATTTATTTCCAAAAGAACAACCCCAGATTCATGAGAGCCAAGTGCAGGGACAAGGCTTGTCCTTGGAACATCAGTGCATCAATCGACAAGAAAATAGGTGAATTTCAAGTAAAGGTGTATGAAGAGAGGCATGAATGCCAACAAGTTTACATGAATAAGAAGGCTACATCTAAATGTTTAGCTGAGGAGTTCAGGGAAAGAATTGAATCAACTCTAGGAATCCAACAGGGGGGCTTGAAGGAGTTGGCCAAGAGGCGTTTTGGATTAAGTATAAGTCTAAGTAAGAGCAAAAGGACTAGAGAGAGGGTTTTAGTACAATTAGAGTGTGATTATTTAAATGAGTATGAGAAATTATGAGACTCTAGAGGAGCTAAGGATAAGTAATACGATGGTTGTTCTCGATGTCAGTGAGCACCAAGGGAGAGCAAAAGATGAGCTCAATCACATTTACATATGTTTTGACGCATGCAAGAGAGGATTTTTAGCAGGATGTTGTTGTGTAATAGGTGTTGACGGGTGTCTCCTCACCAGTCTATGCAAAGGCCAACTATTATGTGCTGTTGGAAGAGATGCAGATAATGGGATGTTTCCAATTGCTTGGGCAATGGTACTGGTCGAGACCAAGGACAATTGGGCATGGTTTCCTGGCTTGTTAAAGACAGAACTTGGCATTGAAGGCCTGGTTGAAGGGTGGACCATCATTAGTGACCATCAAAAGGTAGGTGGTTATATGCAATTTTAATTATACTTCATTTCGAATATGATTGTTGATATGCTAACAGTAAATGATTATGAGAGGGGTTGGTTGATGCTGTTGAGAGGATCTTCCTGAAGAGCAAGCATCATTATTGTGCTCGATACCTTGGAGCAAATTGGTCAGCAGCATATGCTGCAAAGAAGCTAAAGAGACTCTTTTGGGCGTGTTTGAAAAGAACAAACATGGTGGATTTCCGTAGAAACATGGAATTAATTCAACTACATTCTCCTGCTGCACATGCTGGTTTGAAAGACTTATGTGACTTAAAACATTGGGTTAAAGCCTATTTCAAAACTCATGCAAAGTGTGATGCTGTGGAAAATAACATGCGCGAGGCATTCAATGGAAAAATTATTGTGCAAAGAGGAAAAGCCATCATAACCATGCTAGAGGGTATAAGGAACTATGTGATGACATGCATGCAGAAGCAAAAAGAATCGATTTTGAAGTGGCCCCATGAATGTTCACCTCGGGCGTTGAACATATTAGCATGTGCACGATCAAGTTTACTGGTGACAATGGGTTTGAAATTGAGCAGAACAATGATATCTACGCAGTGGATGTAATAGGGAGAACGTGCACATGTGGACTTTGGCAGTTGAGGGGGTTACCGTGCCCACATGGTGTCTCAGCTATCCACTATCTCCACCAAGATATTGAGTCATATGTTGATCTGTGTTAGAAGAAGGCTGCATTCATTGCAGCTTATGAACATAACATACCGTTAGTTCAGAGTATGTGATTCTGGGAGAGCACTGGCCGTGTCAGTCTGGATCCACCTCTTCCCCACAAGAGGTGTGGTTGACATAAGAAAAAGTGTAGGAAGGAAGCAAGTGAATCCTCTGGAATTAAGATGTCAAGAAAGGGCCAAGTGCAATTGTGTCACAGGTGTGGTGGAGAAGTCCACAACCAGAGGGCATGTAACGGAACGGGCCGCTCAACTTCCACATCACAGGTGTTAACGAATTCATCGTCCAGTGCATCGTGTGATTTTAGTTTGTTTTCTCCTAAAATTATGAAAATTTCTTGTAGGTTCATAAATGCAAACATCAGCAACATTTATCTATTTTACCTATGAATCCTAGGAGGGCTAAGGGACCGTGTGGCTTTGGAATTTATTTTGATGAGCAAACCCGGCTAACACTATTAAATGTAAGTCCCATTAAACCTTCTTTCATCTTCCACCGTGGATAACATTTCATGTTAAATATGTCATTTAAATGGTGTTTTTTCGAGCTTAGCCAGGCACAAGTAGTGAAAGAGTACTCGCTGTTGCTGAAGATGGTGCAGCTGGTAATATAGGTGGTAGGTATGTCCAAAATAACACTTTGGAAGCGGTTGGAAGGTTGACTCAATCTCAAGGTAAGTTCTTGTTTTATAAGTAGAGGTTATATACAATTCACATACTGATAAATAATTGTCGCTAAAAATGGTAGTAGGTTTTAATGGAACTCCGGGTGCAGGTGTGAGTGTGAGTCCACGTGAAGCTGCAAGTGGTAATTCTGGTTAGTTTGGCTAATGTTGGTAAATTATATTGTATGATAATACAATTCCTTTTCGAGTCATTATATCATAGGTACCTGGTTGATGTTCATGGATTTGCATTATTGTTGTCTAGTAATTATGCAATGATTATCTATATCGTTAATGTTAGATACTTTTAGGTTGATGCCCCTGTAACATGCTGTTGGACTTCCAATATTCTTTGCCTCAACCGAAACACCAGAAAAAAAAAAAATGACTGATTTTTCAATATTTCTTGCCTGTAGAAAAGTAACTTTGCATAAGGAATAAGATATTAATATTCTTCCACCTGATGGCACTATAGATATACTTCAGTGATTGAAAAACTTGACAATAGGATACCTGCTATTTTACATTTCCATTTAGCTTTAGGATTTAGCTTTTTAAATGGAAATTTGAATTCATTTCTCCATCTCTTAGGGGCATGGCATTCCACTTATATTTTATATTCCTTGCTGGTGGATTTGTTAAGTTCGAGTCAAAGAATTATGAAAGTTCAATTCACGCGTCCCCAGAGGCAAACAAATAAGGATGGACAGCCTGACATGGTGAACTCGGAAGATTGAGATATGCTATGACGAGATGTTTTGTAGTCGCTTGAAGTGCGCAACTGATGTACAGAACAAAAGGCTGCCTTTATTTCCTTTTGGCGCTATGGCCATTGGCATGTGGAGTTTGTCTAGTAACCTTTTTTTTTTTGTTCATGGCACACAATAGGGTACCTTTGCTTATTTTGTAGAAATGGTGAAAAGGGAAGTAGTTCATCTGACGCCACGGATTCCTTACAATTTTTTTGTATCTGACTGACTTAGAAGATTGGCAATGGGTATTCTAGCCTATCGAAGTTGTTGGTGTTTTAATGGTATATAGTAACTTAATAGCTGTCATCATACTTGGCAGCACAACAATTGCAGTTAATCTTATATCCATTGTTACTCTGTCTGTTTATTGTTAGGATTCGACTTCTGAAAAGGAAATTTGAATTCATTTGTGGATGGTCTCAAGAAATCTTTGTCCTTATAATTTTTTTTCTTTCAATTCTTGCAATAAATATGTATATATATATACACGCATAAATATAGATAGAGGGAACCGAATCTTGCGGATAGGGCTTGAACTAATGTAATTTTCTGATACTGAACACGTTGATGTGCCACCTTACACAGGACCTATATCTGCTGGGTACAATTGTGTATCCAATCATGTATTGAAAGATGTGTGGTTAAAGCTATAGTCATTTTACATGATAAGTCCTTACCGTGGATTTTAAAATTGATGATAAGGATTAAGCTATAATCTGTTTATATTGGTACTGTATGTTCTCTCCTTTTTTTTTTTGGCCCAAAGCAAAGCCTGATGGTGAGGCATGGGGTGAATAAATGATGTACAAAAGAGGCTAATAATCATGCCCGGAAACAGCTAGAGCTGCTGGAGTGGATTTGCAAAAGGCTGTTGATTTCGTAAAGAATCTATTAAATGGAATCTCTAAAGGGTATCTCCTTTTATAGAATTGGAAAAACCAAATTAAATTCCTTTTATAAGATGGCTGTTGATGATACTTAAATTCATTATTGAAGGCTAGTCCAATCATATGGGGAACAGATTGAATTTTTCTTCCAGGACATAAGAAAAGCCTGGAAACTTTTGTTTTTCGTGAAACATCATTTTATGAGCATTCTCAATTTAAACAAGGAGTTCTCCTGATATTGATATGCATATTTAGCAAAATACAAATCTTGAATGGATTTTAATATATCATAAAGCAAGTGAAAGGCAAGCATACATCAATTACACAGTAGAATTACCATATAAGCATTTTGTCAATTCATAATTTGTTTAGTTCAACCAGGCGATAAGTCATTACTATTGTCTTCCTCTTCTCTACCTTTAAACTTTTCTTCAAGCGAGCGACACTTCCCTTCATGCAATTCAACTCAATTGCCATTGCAGTTTGTTCATTGAGCACATCGTCATCGGCACTTGCTAGGACATCCATATTTGAATCCGATAATTCACCCAACCGCTCCCTAAATTCCAAGATCACCTCTTTTGCACAATTAGGCATCGCTGGATCCACTCACTCGAAGAACACACAACATCCTTCACCCTATATGGCATGGACAACTATGGAACCTCCTCATCGGATTTCGTTTCATCCAACTAGTTTGCTTTGGCGATAATAACCCACAAAAACAATATTCCACGTGACTGCCGCTACTCGTGGAGTTTCCAATGGGCCATGATGCTTGCATGATGTCGGAGTTTACGCAACTCTTATCCGGCCTTCTTCTAGCTCACAAACCCTCCATCATGTAATGTTAGAGTCGCCAATTCTCATGAAAATCTATAGCAAAAAAAGGAGGTAATTGGAATAAATCTACAAATACATACATACATACATACATATACATATATATATATATATATGGGAACCTAAGCTAAAGACTTAATTTTGATAGAAAACTACATCCATAAATTTTCAAAACAAGTGCTACTCACTGTTGATTCTATGTAAAACATACATACAAAAGGAATGACAAAATAATTAAAACAAACGTACTTTTTTCAGATAAAATATCAACAAAGTACTTATTCAATCATATATATTTTCTGCATAGACTAACAAACACAAACATCTGTTTCCGGCATCACTTGCAGTTGATACAAACTGAAAAACCTCAAAAAATCAAACCCCGATCATCGATAACACAATCGAAATATTGATTCTATACGCTAACAAACAAACGAAACAGTGAAAAGGGAAAAAGAGAGAACACTTACCAGGTGAGTGTCCAATCCGTTTTGCTTCTGGCATCAATCTAGGTTTGGGGTTTCAATTACAGATTGGAGAAGGAAATTATGGGTTTCATTTTTTCGTATTATGGTTTGCAGTGGTTCTTTTCTTATTATTTTAGTGTTCCATGTTTTGGGATTAAGGTTAATTGATTTTCACTGTTTCATCGTCTGTTTTTTATTTGGGTTTCTTTGCATTTCATTCTTTTTCTTTTTTCCTGGTCAGATTTATTGAGATGTTCAACTTAATTTGTTTTTAGTCCTTGTCATCACTACATATGTGTCCAACTTCACGTGCCACATCAGCTTAAATTGATGGTGTTATAACAGCAATCTAATGGATCACTTATTTGAACTTTACATAAAAATATTTATCTTTTATTTTAATTTTATAAAACGTTTATTTCTCAAATAAATTTATCTCTAAACGTTAATATCTTTTATTGTAATTTTCCCTCTTAAGATTTTTTTAGCCAATTTGTGCACAAATAAGGTCTTTCACCGTATATGTAGTTAGAGAACTTCTAAAAAAATTAAGTACATAGACCGCTAGTGCTAAAATTACTCTTAGAAGTCGCATTCGACAAAGTGATAGCCAAAACATTTTTTTCCATCATAGAAAGAATAAGGAAACTAGAAGATGACTTTCTTTACTAATCCAATACATTAAGATCCTCATTATCAAATTTTTCAGTTTTCTCTAATATACCATTTTAATTCATTTTTCTATACCAGTTTTTCTCCTCCCATCTCACAATTGAGAACTCTTCATCATGGTTTACAATCTTCATTTTTCAGTTGTGACTGTGTTTCCTTCACACAACTTTGGAAATATGAGCTACTAGTCTCCTTTTTATGCTCAAAACTAAACTTATACACATGGTACGATGATGAAAGAGTATAGTTGCTTTTACCCATAAGCTCAATTGCCTATTTAAGATCATACACTTGTCTAACAATCCAATCAACATAAGATAACTTTTGACAAAGATCCAGAATGGTTGAAACAAAAGACAATACATTGATGTCATTGTTATTTCCTAATACTTGTCGTGCTTTTTTTTTTTTTTTCTTTTTCTTTTTTCATACTTTCAGCCATCACCCTCTTAAATGATCACTACTTTTGCATTGCTCATTAATTTGGTAGCTAACGCCTAATATCTTTTTAACAAATTGATTGCAAGTTGCATAAAGATATCCAAAAATACTAAAAATAGCATCATGAAATGTTTTCAAGAATGATAATATGCCATGTGCATATTTTATCCCTCTTAAGTTCTGGTTTAAACTTATCATCACCGATTTCTTATACCTCAAATACCTTTACAAATTTTATGGTTTGTTTCAACATCAAGTAAGTGAAGTTCCACTTAATTTGCATATTTAAAGACAATAATGCCTTACTATAAATGTTTTTTTTTTTTTTTTTTTTGCCATAGAACTCTTAAATTTATCTAGTCTTTATAGAGAAGACCTAACATACAGTAAAACCTCTATAAATTAATAATATTGGGACCATGAAATCAATTTAGAGAGGTATTAATTAATTGATAGATTAATAATTTATTACTATAAAGAGTCCTTTTTTCATTAAGTGAACATAAATTTAATTGTATAAAAAAAATCATTGTATATGATTGATCTATGTATCACATTTTGTGAATCAATTTAAAATGAAAATTCATTATACATACCTATTTTATGAAATTAATTACATAAGTTCTATTTATTGTTTTTAATACTTAATCAATATTCATTAAATTGACTAATTAAATAAAGTTCAACACAATTCATATGCAACTACGAATTTGTTGTACTAAAGCTAAATATATTCGATGTATGATGATGAAGGGAACTACCATGTAAAGAACATAGAAAAAGTTCTTAAAATCATACCCAACAATGGTTTCTTATCTACAAGGTGTCTAGAAATCAACTTAGTTATGTTTGTAATTTCATAGAATCATTAATTTATGATATTAATAAGACTATAGATTTATATAAGGCTCTTCTTAAAAATTATTATCTTATTAATTTATCGAAATTGTTAATATTATAAATTGGCCTTAGTTGAGATCATGAAAAAAAAAATATTTTAGAAAGGTTATTAATCTATCGAGTATTTGGTTATGGAAGTTTAATTGTTCCTAATGGTTGAATGGATTCTAAATATTGAATCATCTAAATCTTCCAAACCCTTGTCTATAGTCAAATTTAAGATATTAGCACAACACCTTCTATGTAAAAGCTCTCCCTTCAATTGGAGCGTGTCCTATGATTGAAAATTTCATTTTAAGTGTTGAATGCAAAGATAATTCGAACTTGCATTATCAAAAATTAACATAAGAAACACTTCAAATATGTTAAAACAATATTGCCCATAGCTTTACCAACGTAGCTAGATATTTAACAAAAATTTATTACTTTTCTTTGTAATTTCCTATCATCATCAATATAATCACATGTCAAACACAAATAACATTGATTCTAATTAAATGTCCATGTGTCTGTGGTCAAAATTGCAATACCTCTAGATGTAGAATTTTTTTTTTTCAACTTTCCCCTTTCCTCTTTAAATAACTTTACATAATCACGAGTCAATATCCTATGAGATGGACCCGAAACCTTCAGGTTTAGAATAAGTTATGAAAGTTTCATGCTCAACAAGTCTAAATGAGAATTTGGAAACAATAAACAACCTAGCAAGCACTTTCTTATATTGACCCTCATTAAACTTATTATTTGAATTCATAGAATGTTGCTTACTTTTGAGGATATTACGAAAACTTTTTTGCTTACTGTTGCTCATAAACAACTCCTTCTCATTAGTAAATTGCTTGCATCTACTCATATGAATGCATAAGACACTTATTTTATTTATCATTGTTGCTCATAAACAACTCCTTCTCATTAGTAAATTGCTTGCATCTACTCATATGAATGCATAAGACACTTATTTTATTTATCATTGTATATTTGAAAGTTTTATGGTAGTGAGTACATCTAGCCTTGTGAAGTCCATTCTCATTAGGCGGATTCGATAACATATGTTCCCAAATAGTAAATTATTGTCTCTTATTTGAGATGTTGTAGATGCAAGAGGTGAATTACCTATAGAAGGTTAAGTTTCTTCATCATTAGGATTATGCTTTTGCTCATTCGATTCATTTATATTAACTTCTCATATATCATCATCTGTTGGTTCGATCATGCGTTGCTATTCAAATTAGGATATCTAAAATAAATTATACCAATTATAGCCATTAATTAACACTCTTCATCCAAAAATTTTTTGTATTGAACAATCATGCTCATATTACATAATGTACTTACTAATATATATTTACATATATATAGTATATGTAAATATAATATTTCATCATTGAACATATATTACATAATAAAATTATAAATATACAATTACATAATAGTATATATGTGCCTATCTCATGTTGCTTAGTTGGATCCAAGTCAATCAGTCATCGATAATTGTCTATGTACAAGAAGAAAAATTTTCTTAACAAAGAATCAGAATAATGGTTTGTGATTGTATGAACAATTTTTCACTATCAATTTTAAAAATTAGTCAAGCTATGGTCTAAATAGACACACTTGCTGAAAGGATGATTGTACATTCATTAAAAATCAATATTAAATGGTAAAAGTTTTTTGTCTTACCTTTTAACAAACTCCGTGTTTGTGTTATTATTTTACTTTTCCTAACTAACAAAATAATTTGCTATGCAACCTCATGGGATTAAATATTTTATCATATATTCTCAATAAGCCTGATAATATGGTATTATTCATTGTTAACCACCATGCTTTTAGTTTCACTTAAAATCTATTAGCTAACCCTTTATCTTTTTTACCGCAAACTAGACCAAAGTCGTCAGACTTACATTTTAGCAAATAGGACCTTAGCATCAAAATTTAGGACATCTATAAAAATTATCTATTTGTAGCACAAAAATGGATTAGGATCACAAATTAGTTAAAATAATCCAAAGAATTTAGGTATATAAAATGGAATTATGAAATAATAATATAAGTCAAAAGCTAAAAATTTTTAAGTTGACTCATTTGTTGAAATAAGGAAACCGTCAAACTCGAAATCCAATTAGTGCGCTCCTAAAAAAATTAATTAATAATAAAGTGCCATGAAATGAGATTTAGAAATGAGATTTAGAAATGAGATTTAGGATAATACATAAAAGAATTGAAGTATAATCTTAAAATTTTGAACACCTAATTTAGAGTGTCTATGTACCATAGGACTCAAACAAAGAAAAAAAAAAAAAGGTTAGTCAAAGAGACTTTGTACATTTAAATCTTGAAATAAAATATTATAACATTAATATAAATTAACACAATTCATTTCGTAAATTCTAAAATATTGAAAATTGACTCGAAACATGAAGGGAGTTTTGAAAAAAAAAAAAAATTAAATAGACAAGAAAATTAATAAATTTAATAAAAAAAATAAATAAACAACAATTAAAATAAACAATGTATAATTAAGTGAATTAATGGAGTGTGAGCTGTAGAAGCTTTAGTAAAAGCTTCCATATAAGACTAATAACTAACCAAAGAAATAAAATATACTCAAATAAATAATAAATCAATTATATACATGGTTTTAGGAAATCATGGATGGAAAACCTATGGATATACAAGGTTTTATATAATGAAACCATAAAAGTTTATAACATTTGCAGATGGTTTTGTAAAATCACTTGCCACTTTGCATTTTTCTTTACCACCTAACCCACTATAAAAACCCATCTCCATCTTCATTTTATACTGTTTGGACACTCTAAAAGTGAGAAAAATTTGTGAGAAATTTTTAGAGCAATTTTAAGAATATAGGAAAATATAAGCAATAATATGTGACAATGTAGTCCCAAGAAGACAACAATTTGATCATGAATGGTCGCCACCATTTGGACCTACAACTAACACCATTTTGGGTGGACAAACACCTTACCATCGGTGGCCATCAGATCTTCAAAAAGTTGGTGAGTTTGATTTTCTATGCAATTTTAAAAAGCTTGTTGAAAATATCAAAATTATCCAAGAATTATGAAAAATTTTATTCTAGCATAATTTTAGGTATATTTTTATGTAAGATTGTGACTTTTTTAATTTTTTTTCATTTTTTATATATCACCTTTAAGAAATGGGTTGTTTAAAATTGATTTTTCATTTAATTTTCAAAAGCTCTAACGTTGTAGTTTCCTTACTAATTTTTTTTTAGAAATAACTTATTACATATAGAAAATTGCCATGTAAAGAGTTTCTTTAAAACTTTTCATTTTATTCGGGTTAATTTTTAGTTTTTGGAAAACCGATAAGATAAAATTTAAGGAAAACCTATTATTTTTCAAAAGATTTTATTAGATTTGACTTGCTACCTCTTTCTGAGTAATTTTTAGTTACATACCATATGTTGATCTTAATTTTTAAGTAAAAATAAGATATTTTATGAATAGACTGGTTTTCCAAAGCTAAACATGATAATTTTTGCTTAAATGTTGATGCGGTTTTTCACTAAGTTATTAAGTTGGTAATTTTTGTTGAAAAATCACTAATAATTAGTAGTAAATTGAAGATTTTAGCTGAGACAAAAGAAGGATTTTCATGTTAGAAATCACGATTTTCTAACCTAATGTTGTATTTTAAGCATCTTAGTTAATTAGTTGTGTTTAACACTCTTTTTTTGGTTGAATTACTGGTTTTGCATATTAATGTGGATGAGTTTTGGGGAATGTCAGTCGATGTTGGTGGTGTTCCAAATAAGGTAAAATTGAACAAAGTAAAAGGGAGAGTGAAATACGATGTTTTTGGTGAAATTGGTTGAATCTGATAGCTATATAAGCTTCTATAGAAGTTTTATATGAGTTGATGAAGGAGTTGGAAGCTATAGAAGATTTTGTAAAAGCTTCTAGAAGCTTCTATGAATGCTAGTGTACAATGTTGACCTATAGAAGGTATTATAAAAGATTCCTTGATTGACTTGACTATAAGTTATAGCTGTAGAAACTTTAGTAGATAGTTACTTAGTGTAGAAATTATAAATAAAATTCCTATAGAAGGTTCTGTAGAAAGTCTATTTAATAAGAAACATTAATCAAGATGTTAGTAAAAGATTATATATAAGGTTTCATGTCAAAGGGTATAAGTTAAAACAAAAACACTAGTAGAAACTTGAGTAAAAAGTTTAATTGATAAAGAATATAACTAAGAACCTTAGTAGAAGCTTGAATAGAAGATACGACACCCCTAATAGACCTTAATAGAAGGTACTTTTAACCTAATGAACCTAATAGAAGGTTAAGTAGATAATTTTAATAACCTATGTAAAGGTAATAACACTTAATACCCATAACCAATTATTAATGAATACAAAAAATATAATAATAAACCTAACCAAAAGTATAACGATTAAAACATTGTACCTTTGATGAATTATATAAGAACTAAAATGTGATTTTTAAAATAGGGATCATTAATGATGGAAGGACTATGGCATCTAACTTACAAGAGTGACTACGGATCTAGGTAAGTAGGATTAATGCTTAGTGGCATTTTGGAGTATTATATGAAAGTACTTAGAGGTTGATGTGTACACTTGTTTATTGTTATAAAGTAGTTGATTGTATGCATGTGACATATGTGCTTGGAAATTGATTGCTATGTTTTGATTTTTATGCCATATGTACAGGAGCTTTGTTGTGTTTCACTCCTTGATTTGAGTATTTACAATGGGTTGATCATCCCTAAAACAGACCAAGCTAAACTTAGACTTAAACACTAATCGGTCACGCATTGTAACCCATTAGGGGAAACCATTAGGATTATCTGACTAAATACTGACCCTTTGATGAGGCACTGGCTAAACTAAGCGACAAGAGAGGAGGTTGCGATGAGGTTGAAGCATTAGTTCAAAGAGGTTTTAGGAGGAGTAAGCTCTATTGCATAAGTTTAGGTTTGGTTGAGATTTGCTTAGAGCAAGCCTTTATCTTGTTAAAACTTTTCAACCTAGATTAAAGCTAGTGCAATTTCTCTAATTTCACAATAAACTAGATAACATGGTGTAGATGGCATATGCTTGTTGCGTTGCATTGCATTTAACTAACTGATTAACAACCTTGCTTGACTATTATGCTGTGTATACTTTTGTCTCCATCCCTTTTTGAGTAGTAGTTGCTCATATCCCCATAGTTCTTTTGCGAGTCCTAAAAGATATACATTGAAATCAACTAATCCTCGAATGTATATAAGGTAAGCAATGGGTTTAGATAAGGATTAAATGGATTTGGAATATTCTTTTTGTCTTTGTTTTGTAGTCAACTAAGCCATGTGTATGACCTAAACTAAATTGTATTATTATATTTATTGTAAATATAATTTTGGTATTCTTTTATAAATTTTCTTATATAAAAATTTCATGTAAATTTCTATTTTTTAAAAATAAACATATGAATTAAATTTCTATTTTTCAAAAGAATTAAATGAATCAAATGTTTCTATTCTACTTTAGATATGAAATTGAAGATGCTTCAGAATTGTTTAGTCATATGTGCCTTGTATATATCAAGTTTAAGATAGCGGCTGAGTGGCTAACTACTCTTAGGGTGTGACAAAAGCATTCTTAGATTCATGTCTATGAAATGAAATGATGCCTCATGCATAATGAGTGATTTAGCTATTTGCACTAATGTTTTAATTATATTCAACATAAGATGGAACACCTATGGACATCACCAACTATAGGTGCCATGAGATTATAAGACATATTGTAATGCCTCAAGTCTAAAGCAGTGAATAATTTACCCAAAAAACACTAATGGAATCATTTCAACTACTTCACATAAAAGTTTTAAAAGTTTTTGTTGATAAGATATTCACCATCATGATCTTACAAACCCATATCAAGTTCTTCCACAATTTATGTGGAGCTTCACTTAACCATGGAACATACATAGAATGGTATGAGCTCATCTTTGTGAAATATGATAACTTTTTTAGTAGAAGTGTTCTCGTATTTCATGCTTGAGCTGCCTTTGCTAACTAATAGAGTATTAAGTAAATTGAAAAAATTCAATGGTGTAAATAGGTGAAAAGTTAACACATTACAACTTTTAACATGCAAATGGCAAATTAAGGGAAATAGGGTTTCTTAAAATTACAACATAAATAGCAAATTAGGTTTATCCAACATTGCAATGCAAGCTAAATAGTAGACAATAGATTATTATGTTTAATTAGAACTTGAAATTAAGAAAATTACCTCGTAGCATAAGCAAGAAGTTACAAGCTTATGAGATAGAGAGATGAAGAGAGGAGTAATGGGTGATAACTCTTGAATGTTAAGTGTTGAGTGTTGAGTGTTAAGTGTTAAGTGTTAAGTGATAGAAAGTCGAGAGAAGAGCGAGAATCGACACTTGAGATGAGAAAGAGAGATGATACTTAGGGTTAAGTTGAGGAAGAGAGATGAGAGTTGCAAAGATTGTGTTGTTTTGTTGATAAGGGAGGAAGATTGAGGGTAGAGAGTTTGGGACTAAGGGTTAGAGAGTTATGACACATAGTTAAGCATGAGTCATGTATCCTGCTAATTCAAATGTATGATAATACACTGACTTGTAGTGAAGAACCTCAATCATGATTTGCACATTAGATTTTAGCTCATTCCCTGTCTCTTATACATTTCCTCAGCCTACTTCTATAGTATCTTCTTTTACATGGTAAGATAACTTTTTAATTGTACCAAAACTTTGAGAAAACTTTGATTGTTTTCTTATATGTATTTATGTTACTTTGTGGCATTCAATCCTTTCTGCTACTAAGTTTTCACTTAAATGTCTAAATGTCTATCATCTCTCGGAAAAACAACAATTAATTAAGAACACTTTTATAACATCAATATGCTTGAAGGGAATAATAACAAATTTTTTAGTTTACAGTACATGAATAAGTATACCTTAGTATTGTGATGGTGCTATAACTTTTTTTCTATTTCCTATAATTAAAAGGGTTTAAGTTTAGTTTCTGTTGTTAAGTTCCTTTGTGTATTTTATGAGATTAGTATAAAGGTTTTCTAAACAGCAAAGGTAGTATATAAGATTTGTTGGGGCATTTAGGCTTATACTAAGGGTAATTTTAATTTCGTAAGGCAATTAGGGCGGCCTCTTGTAATTTAACCAAAGCATAATCAACATTCAAATATGTAGGCCAACCATTCTCAACTTAATTGCATCATATAAGTGATCAAAGGTAAGTGTACCTATTAAATTATAATATAGTAAACAAAATTGAGTTTGAGTTATAGTTCCCTTAGAGAGTGTACGCGTCAATAATCACTTTAACTCTATTATATCTAATCGAGAGAATTATTAAATTCTAAAGTGTAACACAACTTAATTAAACCCTTGCAATTAAAAGGAAAAAAAAAAGTAAATGTAACTAAAATAAAAAAGAAGGAACAATAAAATGAGAAACCTTGAAATGACAATTGGATATCTAAACATTGCTTTACTTGGAGACTAACATGTAATAACTAACAGAATTTAATTTCTTCCCTAACTTTTTTAATTAGGAGAAGTTTTTTTTAACAAGTTAATAGGAATTGCTTCACTTATGAACTCCTAATCTTAACTATATTAGACTTGAATTGCTTTTGCAGTAGAGCATGTTAAGATGGCATTAAGAACATGAATCCTCGTCACAATTTATATAAAAAAACATTTGGGAGAATTCCTTAACTTATTGCTAAGACCGCAGAGATTCCCTTCAATAATGCCAGATCTGATTGCATGTTTAGTCTTGTAACCATTATGCATAATAATAAATAATTAAGACTGAAACTCTAGAAACAACAACTTAATCAATTAAGCACACATGATTGAATTAAAAAAGAAGAAGGAATTCATTAGAATTGATAGAATAAGCACTTTACATATTAACTATAGGATCTACAAGTCTAGATATCTACCTAACCATGATCAAAGAACAATCTTTCATAAAAACTATAGAAGAAATCAAAACTAATTGCAATACGAAGAAGACCCTAATATATCCCTAAGAATGACTACTTTCTCTCTTTTTCTATCTCTCTTCAGTTTTATAAATCTAACTTCCTATTTATAAAGATTAGTTAAAATGACTCAAATAAGGAAACTTATTGTGAAATAACATGATCACACCCTAAAAGCATAGGTATAAACCATAGGCATGATACTCTATGCAATTAAACTCTTAAAATTCTTTATAATTGTTGGATGAATGGATCATGACAAGAAGCATGACCATGATCTCCAACTGTGATTTCTTTAGTTATTTATTTTAAGCAAATTTTTCTTCCTAAGCTGTTATCTTTGCTTACTTCTTCAAATAAGTGAAAATCATCTTTAATTTTGAATGATTCTTAGATACATTTCTCTCTTTTCACTTTAATAGCTCTTGAAATCTTGAAATCGACAAATTACTTAATTAAGCCCCAAATCCATTAAAATGACAATAAAATAAAAGGATAATCATTATGAAAATTCAACAATAATATGAACATTTTCATACTCATCAACAATCCCTAAGGGATATGACTAAGTGCTAAATAATTAGGTAGAGTGACATGATTGATCGATAAATTAAACACATCTAAGTACTCTTACATTGTACCTTTTAGTCGCAAATCCTTTAATTCGGTAACAAGATCTTCATAAGCTTGTATAATAAACTTTTATATAAGCCCACATATTCCCCCTGTATAGACAAATGACATGATAATCTTCTACTCATATACTAATGGTTTCCCTTTAAAGTAATTCCTTAAAGATAGATTACACATCTTAATCTTTTATTAAGTTGGAGTATGATCGACATTAGAAATTACTTAACTTGATCAAGTGATCCATTCAGGAAATTCCCTTTAAAGGTTAGGGAATTTGGCTCTAGATTGCATATAGGAACTAAGTATTGATTCCTCATTGGGTTCATGCTTGAACTAGCCATAGCTGAATTGAACAACTTATCTTACTAGTGTTTTGATAATTTGAATGCTCAAACATCGAATTAGTCTCACTCATTGTGTCTTTGAATCTACATCATCTCTTATTTTTCATTGATGATATGAATGGGATTGCACATTAATTCCTTAAGGTCCTTAAGTGCTTTCATCAATCGAGTATTGTTGGCCACTATAAAAGATCGTTTTGCTTTGATATTAATTTGATATTAACTAAGATAGTCACAATGTAACAATAACATAATAATATTGAACAAAAGTAAGAGCTACAAAACAAGGAATAGAAGTAGATGTATAAGTAGTAGTTGTATCAAAATAAAGTGTAGAAGCAATAGTTATAGAGATTAGGAATTAGACGGAATCTAAAGAGTCTAAATGATTGAGGTGGACATGATGAGTGAATGATTCTCTAGGTAGTTATATGGCCTATTGACACCTATTGCCAAGTAACATATTCCTTTCTAACATCTACGCGTCTTTCACATCAATCTTATGCACAATCCTATATTAACACCATTATGTCCTTCACAATAATTCTATGCATGTGCCATTTCACATTATTGGATCTAACATAATGGAATAACAAAATAGCAAAAAATCTCACTCAATCCTTTTATATCACAATCGCAAAGGTAAAACATGAAATAGATATGGGACACTATGTATGATGATTACATTACAAATAAATACGATTATAATGTAACTAATTACTTATGTTTAATTTTTTGTATTTGGAGGGTGACATGGAAATGCTACAAAATAAGGTACAATCTCGATCTAATTATATGAATGACCATCCTTATTAAGAGAAAATGAGACAAAGGAAGTTTTCTAGTATATTAATTTGACATTATAACATATGAAAAAATGAAAAATCAATAGCTAGCTAAAACGGAGGCAGTAGTCAATCCATAATCCCAATGCTTTATGTGTGTCTTTAGTAAGGCCTGGTTGTTTTTTCTTACCTTTTAAATTTACATGCTTTCAAAATTTGTAACAATCAAATTACTCAATATTATATTATCAATAAGTAACGATTAATTCTATACTTTTGCATAGTAATAGTCGTGATTGCCTTTTTGCTTGATTATTTCATTATTGGATGATTATAATTTCACTGAAAATATATCAGGAGAATCAAATATATTTATGTAAAACCAAATATACATTTTTTCAAATGTGTTTTTTTAAGACATTTGTGATGAAATTAAAGTTACAAACCTTCTTCATGCATTTTAACATCAATTATATATTTTAAGAAAAAACTAAATATATAAAAACACGAAAAGGAAGATAAAGAAAACTTATTCAATGTCTTAGTAAATACATTATTGATATTTTCTAAATAGGAACACTACTTCATTCTACCATATTGGCACTTTTAAGATTCTTTAATTAAAGTCGTTCAAGGACATTGTGCATGGATTTTTGGACCTTGCACATGGCCTCTAATGGCACAACTTTAGGAATTGTAATCCCAGTTCCTTCAGACAAATCAACAAGCTCTTCACTAATCCTTTCCCATTCAAAGCACTGAATCAACATTGCCAAGGTAAGGCCCATCACTCGGTTTGCAAGCCCAGCACCCGGACAGCCCCTTCGACCCAGCCCAAATGGTAAAAATTTATATGCCAAATGGTTATCACCTTTCAATACCTCAAATCTCTCTGGTTTAAAATTGATGGGATCATCCCATACCTTTGGATCCCTATGAACTGCCCATGCATTTACCAATAACATCTCTCTTGTTGGTATGTAGTAATTGCCAATGATGGTATCCTCTGATGATTCGTGTGGGATGAGGAGTGGTGCTGGAGGGAATAATCGAAGGGTTTCATTGACTATGTTTTGAAGATAAGGTAACTTTTGGAGATCTGATTCATCAGCTAAACGTTCGTGACCAATAGCGTTATCCAGCTCATTTCTAACTTTTTCCAACACTAGTGGATGGTTAAGTAAAAGTGACATCGCCCATTCTATTGATAAAGAAGA
The DNA here is from genome assembly GCA_024138005.1 of Lumnitzera racemosa. Classification (NCBI taxonomy): domain Eukaryota; kingdom Viridiplantae; phylum Streptophyta; class Magnoliopsida; order Myrtales; family Combretaceae; genus Lumnitzera; species Lumnitzera racemosa. The sequence continues at coordinate 30,464,936 of JAMXBC010000010.1, forward strand.
CGTATCTGTACCTGCACTGAGCAATACCTACACTCAAAATATTAAGTATATATATAAATACAGAATTTACATGTACATAAAAAAAAAAGATGCGATGAACATAAATGAGTTAATAACTCATGAGATGATATTGATGGAAGAAGAAAGATTTTCTTTTTCTTTTTCTCTTTTGGTGCAAAAGAAGATTTTCTTGCCTACATAAGACTATCTACAAATTCTAGATGTCAATGGGAGTGTTTTTTTTTTTTTTGCCCCAATTACATTTACTTATTACAACTTAAGAGAGAGAAGATTGGAACCTAATTCATTATGTTAGCAATATTCATTGCACTAGATTACAATGGCGTTGACAATATCGATTAGAGTTTAACTTTGTTTCTTTAAAATAAAGTGAAGACAATTTGAATTTATATCCATCTTTTCAATTAAATTAGCTTATGATGTTATAACATACCCAAAATAAAAATAAAAAGACGAAAAAAAAAGAAAGTTTAAGAAGCTAATATTTGCTTTTATGGAGTTTTTTCTTTAATTAGCAAAATGAAAATATTTTATTGAAATAAAAAAAAATGCATCGATTTCTAATATAATAACCCTTTTTTAGTCACTTTTAGCAACTTAATTGATTTTGAGACGTGATACTTGTACTTTTAGGTAAAAAAGAAGAGGCAAGAAACACAGTACTTACTTTGAAAGATTGTTGACATTTATCTAAGCCAAAATTCACTAGGCATCATTTAAGGTAGTTTAACTTTACTTCCATGATTTTGAGACAAGCTTCATTAGAATTAACACTTTGGTGAATCGTTTTAGAGATATGAACTATTATAATTATAGTATAATTAGATAACATAAGGAAATTAACCTAATCATTCTAAGTACTTATATCATTAAGTATAAGGTTTTAATGAATATAATTTATTATTAAAATTTTGTAATCATATTGAGATTTTACTTAAACAAAGAGTAAGAAATTCATTCTTACCCAAAAGTTTCAACTAACATCTTAACCTTCAAGTATATAGTAGCATATGTTTGAAATACATCAACTTATTAACGAAGACTGATGTTGCAAACCTTATGCCAATAGCAAGAATTGACCCTTTCTAGACAATATTTCTTAAGAAAGGGCATTTGTACAAAAAAGAAAGGGCATATTGTAGAAGTATATAGTCTTAATTTTTTTAGTCACTAGTTAGTTTAATTAGTTACTTATCTCGCATTCTTTTCTATACTTGTATAAATACTGCCTTTGTATATAGTGAATACAACTTCATCATCATTTTTGTTATATTTGATTGCTATGCTAATTTATACTGTACATTGTTCTCTCTAGCTCACAATGAGCAATGTGTTGTACATTCACATGGTATTAGAGCCTATGGATAATTATCTTCAAGGTTAAGTTTTCAGTTTCTATTTGTTTTATGATTCAAAGATTGAATTTCTTTGGTTAGATTTGTGTTGACTATTGTGTTAAAGTCAAATCAATTTTGTATGAGTTTCTTTCATCATGAATAATAAAAAAGAATCAGGGTTAGTTGATGCTTTTGTTTTTGATCCGTTGTTTCTTTGGAGTTTTGGTCATCCTAACATAATGATAAGAACTTTAATTTTCAATGGAAATAACTTTTTAAGATGGAGTTTGTTAATTACATTAGGTTTAAGAGCCAAATTAAAGATATGATTCATTGATAGAATAGTAATTAGACCTACAGATGATTCTTCTAATCTAGTGGGAAGTAGCGATGTCATTACATGGTTCGCTGCTAGATCTTAAACTTGATGGTTAGTGACATATTTCAAACTTTTGTATATACACAGACTTCAAAACACCTCTAAGATGAATTATTAGAGTAGTATGGGGTGTCTAATGAACTGTTAGTGTATCAACTTCAGTATGATATTAGTAATCTCAAGTAGAATAAACAGAGTGTTAGTGCCTATTATAACCAACTAAACAAGGATGGGGATGAATTGTAATAGTTGTAAGCTTATCTACTATGTATCTATGATAATTGTACTTATAAATTACGAGATAAAGTAATTGAGTTTGAATCATAGACTTGTTTGATGTAATTTCTTATGGATTTAAATGAGATTTATCATAGTATTCATAATCACATTATTTTAATGGATCATATGCCTACCATGAGCAAGGCCTTTTCTTTGGTTCAACAAATTGAGAAATAATGTTAGGTGACTTCAATTTTTTGCAATGAACCTAATGCATCAACTTTTGCTATAAGAGGTAGATGTTTTTCAAATGTTACTGATCGGAAGAAACTAAAAAACAAGCTCTTTTGTAATCATTGTTTGTAAGCATTGCAAAAGTAAAGGTTACTCTATTGACAATTGCTTTCAACTGATAAGGCATTCGGATTGGTTTAAAGGTAAAAGAATTAGGTAAAGAAAGTTTGGAGTGGCCAATGTTGTGTTGCCTAGTGGTAGTTCTAGTGGTATAGGTAATATAAGTAGTGTTGGTAGCAATCTTGGTATGGGTCTTGGTATTTTTATACTAATACTATAGTTATAGGGATGTTTCATATTAGGAAGTCAAATCCTAGTACTCTTAGCACACCATTTGATCACTTATTATTAAGAACTGTAGATGATGAAAAATTTCCATAAGCAAACCTAAATGATCCTTAGTTTGTTCAAAGTTTGTATGAGGAATTTCTCAAGTTCATGAAAGGCAAGAACAATTAAGATAGTTCCATTATTATTGTTAACAATATTCATTTTACACGTAATGCTTATGTCGGTGTCTTTACTTTAGATACTCTAAATAATAATGTGGACTCATGGATAATAGATATGGGTGCCACAAATCATATGAATCCTTTTCAATCCATCTTACATGATGTCACCATAGTTTTACATCCTATACACATTAAATTACTTGATAGGAACACTGTTATGGTTACACAAGTGAGAGCTGTTGTGTTGTCACCCACTTTAGTTATTCACAATGTCTATCTTGTTCCAAAATTTATACATAACTTGCTATCAGTCCATTGTATTATATGAGACTATCATCTTGATGCTCATTTCTCTTCCTTTGAGTGCATAGGGTAATATGTAGTCTTTATGTTCTTTAAGTAGTTCGCTATCAATAGAATCATGGTGTGATTGATATAACGTCTTCTTTATTAGCTTTCAATTCCTGGCTTTCTCCTATTTCACTTGAGCTTTTCCATGCTAGGTTAGGTCATACTCTAATATCAAAGCTTAAGCACATTGTAGCATATAAAAACCTTCCTTTTAATAATCTCATATGTGATATTTGCTATGAAGCCAAATTTCATAGACTTTGATTTGAATGTATTAATCATGTTACTACTTTTGCCTTTGAACTTTTGCACTTAGATGTTTAGGATTCTTATAAGGAACCTTCTATTATTGATGCTCACTTCTTTTTAGTTCTTGTTGATGATCATACTAGATCTGCTTAGACATTTTTGCTTCAACAATAAGAGTTAAGTCTCTTTGGTTCTTCAAAAATTCTTTCCTTACATCCTTAATCATTTCTCTCTAACACCAAAATTTGTGAGGATTGATAATGGTTTAGAATTTTTATTCGAAATGTGTAAATCTTTATTTGATAACTTGGGAATAGTATATCAATGGACTACTATATACACTCTTCAATAAATTAGTAAAGTTGAAACGAGACACAGACATTTATTAAAAGTAGCAAGAGCATTATGCATTCATATTCATTTGCCTAAGAAGTTTTGGGGGTTGATTATATCCTCATGGCTACTTACCTAGTTAATTGGATGGCTATGGCTATTTTGAAGTGAAAAACACCTTTTGAATAGTCATTTAAGTATACTCCTTATGATCATTTAAGGGTGATTGGTTGTTTATGCTTTGTTGAAAGGCATCCTTTACGTTGGGACAAATTTAAGTATTAAGGAGTTAAGTGTGTATTGTTAGGATATGGTTAAGGACAAAAAGAGTATCAAGTTTTTGATTTTGCTACTCATTAGATTTTGGTCTCAAGAGATGTAGTGTTCTTTGGGCATTGTTTTCCTTTCAAGGACTTATAGCACAATGGTATACAATCTTCACATTCAAGTCTTTAACCTCTGGTGTTTGATTCTTTTTCTCATTCTCTTGATCACTCTTCCTTTCCATCTAATACACATTCTTCTTTTACTGGTCTGTCCTTCACTGATCAAGTTGATTCACATATTGTTACAATAGATATATCATCTACAAATCAAGTGCTGTTTAATACATGTGTTGTTTCTTCTTGTGATACTCATGTAGATCAATCATAACCAGGTTTGAAGAATCCATCAAGGGTTACGTAAGATCCATGATGGTTAAGAGATTTTGTGCACAATGCATAGCAAGGTGATGCTTTAGCTACTTAACAAGGTTTTGTTCATGGTCAAATCAGCCTTATTTCTAACTTAGTTTTTGTTAAAGATAGGTTTTGTACCTAATATTTCTTCATCACTTGTTACTAACCTTTATCCCTTGTTTGGCTTATCCTCTTTCATTAGCTATCATTCTGATTGTGTGTTATCATTAGCTAGAGTATTTGCTATCCATGAACTTTTGAATTACTTAAAGGCATCTCAATCTTAAGAATGGCAAAGTGCTATAAAAAATGAACTTAATGCCTTAGAAAATTATGATATGTAGGAGTTGACTACTTTGCCTAATGGAAGGAAAGCAATAGCATCTAAATGGGCGTATAAAATTAAGCATAGGCTCGATTGTACCAATGAAAGATATAAATCTGGGTTGGTTGCAAAAGGCTTTACATAAGTTGAGGGAGATGATTTTCATGACACTTTTTCGTTGATTGCCAAATTAGGTTCAATTAAGATCTTATTAGCTTTTGCTAATGCTACCACTTGGCCTTTTTATCAAGTATACATCAATAATGCCTTTTTATACGAGCATTTGGATGAAGATATACATAAATGATTCCACCCCAAGGCTATGACAAAGCTTTACCTAATCAAGTTTGCAAACTAAAGAGGTCTTTATATGATCTAAAGCAAGCCTTACAGTAAGGGAATCTTGAGATTTTAAGATTTCTGCTTTCTTTGAGTTTTCTTTAGTCTTATCACGATGTTTCTTTGTTTCCTCATAAGGATGATGCTAGGTCTATTTTTATCCTCTTGTATGTTGATGACATGATGATTACTGGATCTAATGAGGCCTTTATTTCTACTGTTAAGAGGCGTTTAGATGAGGAATTTACCATTAAAGATCTTAGATACGCACAATTTTTCCTAGGCTTGGAATTGTGTTGAACCAATAAGGGTATTCTTATCAACCAACGGAAATTTATCTTAGACATATTGCAAAGTGTTGGTTTGACAAATACAAAACCGACTTTGATGCCAATGTAGTCTCAGTTATAATTGGATAATGAAACAAGAGAACTTCTAGTAGATCCTTCTTTCTATCGAAAGATGGTTAGATTTTTGTTATTTGTGTCTCCTATTAGGGTAGACATTTCTCATCCTATTCATCATTTAAGTCAATTTTTTGCTGCTCTTAGGAAGCCATAGTTGGATGTTTTCTCTTATTAGATCAAGTACTTAAACCTTGACCCAAATTACCTTGTTTGCTTGACTTCTTTTCTCTTTTTTGGTCAAATAAGTATTTTTGTTAAATAATTTTATTGATTGATTTTATAAGTATTATATGGGTTCAAACACTTCCAACCTTTTCACTAGATCTAGGCTATATACTTATGGTGTTGTTCTAAAGTTTTTGAAATTTGAGTTTATTTATTTTTCACCCAAGTTATTTTTATGCAAACATAAATTTATTATTTATATTTTTAGTGAGTCGAACTTTGGTTTTACTTAAATCCCAAGACTCAATCCAAAATTTTATGAAGTTTAAATTAATACTTAAACCCATTTGGGAACCTCTAGGGTAATAGCTTATAGAGTAATCAATGGATCAGATATTCTATATGACTTGCTGGCTTACATCCCTTTTTATTAAGCATGTTAAATTTTAAGCTAAATTTACTGGGCAGAGCATTCTAATATCATACTATACTAATTTAACACACAAATAACTTTACTTAGTTAATTAAAGTAGGGGTAAAAAATTAATAGACATACCAATTTTATATAATAATAAAATATATGTAACTTAAAAGTGAAGTGGTTCTCCATACTAACCAGGATTAGGCTTTTGATGATATCATCGGAATAGGTTTCGGGTTCAGAGTCTTGCAACGACAACACCGTGTCAATCATCGTCTTGGTCTCAATTCCAACGCCCCTTTCTCTCATCTTTCGACGCTCATCGATCATACGCTGCATGATACCGTCAGCTGTCTTCTTTACCCGAATCATTCTCTTCTGCGTCCCATTGTAATCAACCCAACGCAACAATGGCAAAAAATCCCCTGGATCCGTCGTACCACTAAGTTCAAATACCTCCCTTATTATCTCTCTAAATTTCCTTGCTTCTTCTTTATCGCCACCGTCCACGTGTCCTCCCCCGAAGTACCTCTTCCCGGATACCATCCTCATTATCACATTAAAAGACATCTCTTGCACTCTCGAACGGATCTTGACTCTCACAAAGCCATTCTCATCATCCGCATGTTGTGTTATCTCGTGCAGGAGATCTTTCACCAAGTACACAACCTCGTCCTTACGGATATTCAATAAAGTGTTGAGACGGTTAATGGAGAGGATTTCTACCGCTGCTAAGCGACGGAGGTTGCGCCAAAGTGGGCCGTACGGGGCGGCACTGATGCCTGTGTAAGCGTACCCAAAGTGCTCCCCAGATAAATTGCGTGGCCGGTTGGCAAAAACGATGTCGTTCTTGGTGAAGCATTCTTCGATGGCTGATGGGGATGATATGAGAGTCACCGGCCGAGAGCCAAGAGATAGAGAGATTATGGGGCCGTATTGGTCCGAGAGTTTGTGGAGTGTCCGGTGAACCGGTTCTTTAAGAAGATGGAGATGACCGAGAATAGGTAGTGAAGGAGGGCTTGGTGGGAGGTTTTGCGTCACCCGCGATTTGAGCATCTTGCGGAGGAGAAGAATGAGAAGAAAGGAGAGAAAACTGATGTAGAGCAAACTCTCATCCATGGAAGTTTACGGGTGACGTATATGTTGGACGGCAAGAGGAAGAAGTTGTATTTCTATTTATAGAAGGCTATGTTACTCGAGCATGTTTAGGACGTTTTGTTATCGAGTGACTCGTTGTCTCTGTTTATTGGATTCATGCCCCATTTTCGTCACATGCATCACATCTTACACAAAAGATAGAGCATAAATCGTAAGCAAAATGTGACAGCATTTTAGAAAATTTTCTAATTTCGTAACATGCTATGTGTTAACACGAACCACGGCCCTCACCAATAATTTTCAGTGTTTTGTTTCCATGCGGAAATGAAAACTTGTACGAAATAGAAAACGTGTTCCTTATTTTTTTGTTATCATCACGGGGCCAACTACAAAATCTTCTGGAAGATTACATATTATAATGTATTATAGCTGCTTTGTCGTGTTGTTAGCTTTTATAATAATATTTTATTCATCTAAATAGTAAATACATCACTTGCATGATAAAGGAAAAAAAAAAAAAATTCATTTCATTTTCTATGATAATAGTTTTGAAAATTTTATTAATTCATATTCATATAAAACATATCTTAGATAGTATTTATGGATACTTTCTAAGTTAGAAGAAGGAAGTAAACCGTATGCTTTAGAAGAAGTTTGTACAGCTTGGAAGAAGTTTATCTAAAAGGTTCCCATTATAATTAGGAAGACTGGAAGGAGAAAGATAAATTAGTTTGGGCTTTGTTGGTATACATGGATTTAGTGAAGTATAGAAGTTAGTGGTTTTGAGTTTTTAGAAATAACTGGTTTCGTTGAGATTTTAGTTTTGTTTTTTAATTTAATATTACCGTGGCTTGTTAATTAAAAAGGAAATGATTAAATTAGACTAAAAGAAACAAATTATTTAATCAAATCTTATTGATAAATTAAATATGACATCACAATAAAAATTAAATTAGATAAAAATAAAGAAATTTATTGCTAGAATTTGACAAATAAATCGATAAGATCTTAAGAAGAAAACAATAAGATCTGTCTAAAGTTCCAATATCAATATTGAATATCGGTTATCTTTTACCACCTATTCACTTTCTCTAATGGAATAGATGGAGATTAGAAAACTTATTTCTTTTAGAATGACTATTATTTGGATTTGGCTAGAAATTTATATTTTAGTATTTATTTCGAGTAAATTTTTATTGTAAATAATACTTATTATAGTATTTACTTTACTTTATTAATTGTATTGTTAAGTTAGGAATGTAATTAAAAATACTAGTTCCCCATTTGATCATTTTAGAAAATAACCAAAAGTGATTTGTCGAATTATTAACGAGGGTATAATGGTTACACTATTTTGAATATTTTAATCCTATGGAGGAAATAAAAATTTTCAAATTTTCTTTAAGTATCAACTATTCTTAATGAAGTGGGAATAGAAAAGCTACAAGAATCAAAATTTCGTGCTCACTTTTCAAACAAACAAGGTATAGGATGTTGAAAGGGAACGATTATTTTGTTTCCTCTCTGGGAACAGCAACTTATTCATATCTAACTTTGCCAATCCCAAGGATACGGGTATATATAAAACAAAAATAGAACTCTTATCATATTGTCTACGACCTGTGATTGCTAATATTGACTAATACTACAAACTGCCAAGAGCTGCTAATACTGACTAATAACTAAAATATTGAACAATAGCAAAATAACATAAAAATATCCTTAAAGCCTAAAATAATATTACATCTTAATGGTGAGTCTCAGGCATAAATCTTCTAAAGCTAAGCTTGGAAATTAAACCTCACTTTGATGTAGGAAGTTTTGTAATGCAATCAACATCCATTATGCTTTATAGTATCGTTTGAAAGTTCTTTGGCCATTGCTAGCATACGAGACATTTTAAGAACTCTTTGCTCCATTGAATTAATAATCCAACATGTCACCTTGTGACCGTATGTCAAAAACCTATAAAATTAAATCGATTTATTATTTAGTCTTTCGATTGAACCGTTGATGAACCCTAACTTAAGTTTTTCTTTAAGTGCCACTTTCATAGTTTCACCCTAAGTAAGGAAATTGAATCCATTGAATATTACATTTCCAATACACATTCTTGGATGAGTTGAATTGATTAACTAATAGGGGTCATTAAGCACAAGATCACCATTTAATTGCCGAAAACGCAACTCTGGATTTTCCGCCATGAGTGGTAATAGTGACGATAAGAAAGGGAGAAAAAACAAAATGGTGACTAAATAGAGATTCGAGAAGAGTGATCAAAACGTAGCTTGATACTATGTGGAATATCGCGTAAATGATGTAGCCGTTGATTGAGCAGAGTTCTTTCTAAGTCTCACGCAATCTCCCGGTTCTTCGACATTCTAATAGGGAATAGTACAAGTCAATTCGATTAGCTAGTAAAATGGTTTATATATATCTTTAACTATCATTAACAAAAAACAACTACTAATCACTAATTACATGTATTAATTATCAGTCACCCATTTCTAATGTGGCAAATAAATAAATACATATACTTCACATGTGTGTCTTAATTATTTTGGACTATTCCCTTGTTTTACCATTTCATTTCTTTACATTTTAAATTTGCTATGTATTTTATCTATATCATCTAAGCTAGAAGGTTTTAAGTAACCACCATCTTCTAAACTCACTATTCAATGGTCAATTTAATAATATATAATAACAAAACTAACACTAAGTTAAAATCTTAAAAGTATAAAACTAAGTATGGTTGTCAATTCATTAATTCTCTTCCCCAACATTCCACTCTCTTCCCTCCTTCTCACTTTCTAGCAGATCCTTTTTGACAAGCCACATTCAACAACTGCCATAGATGTGTTCCCTCTTCTCCACTTTTATCTGCTACGTCCCCATCATCATCTCTCTGTCCCTTGTAAATGTTCTCCTCTTCTCCATCTTTTTATCGCACGATACCACCATTAAAGTCTCCCCATGCTCCATATCGTTCTGCCATTACCAACGCCTCTTATCCGTATTATTGTTCTTCTATGAACACACATTGCACAAATTCCTATGGTGATGACCTCCATTAACACTAAAGAGGTAGGTTACAATACATTTGAATTTGGTGGATTTAACAAGTTACTCATTAATTTCTGTGCATTAGATTTTGGGAGATTTCATGTTAATCCTTTAGATGTAAATTCTTGCAGATTTATTGATTGGGAAGGAGATAGAATTTGTGGTTAAGGAGTTCGTATGCATTTTTAGATCCCCTTTCTTTTTATTTAATGTTACTTTTGTTTTGTTTGTTCATAGTATTTTTTGTCCCTCATTTTCCTTTTCATTATGATAACTTAGAAATTCGGATCATCAAGGATTGTTCGATTGCCGTACTATTTCGTGTCGTTGAATTATCGACGGTCAAAGACTAAATCAAACGATAAGAATATATGTATGCATGTGTTCGTGATATGTTAATAATTGCATGAATGTGTTCGTGATAAGAATATATGTATTCTGTTGAATGCTTACTCCATTTTATGGTTGCCTTAACTGTGAATATTCTTCTTTTGCGCATTGCTTTTTCAATGTTCTCATCATTTTTATTTGCATTGAGCCATATTGGTTTCTTCGTATGATTTTCATTTTCATTCTTTAAAGCGGTAGTGTGTTCAATCTTTCTGTAGATTATTTTTTGAAATTATTAGAAGTTTAATATTGCTTAAAACAATGCAAGTACACCGTTCGTAGGGTTGAACTGGCACGAAATTGGATCCTTAGATTTTTTTTTATATAATTTAATTAATTATCCTAATAATTTCTAATTTTTTATTTATTTCTAAATTTCGTGTTCTTGAAAATATTTGTTAGTCCTTTCCCACATTTGTATTTTATTCTGAAGATTATTGTATTTGTATAACACATATTGCTGCTTATATGATAAACTAACATTTTCGGTTGGAGTTTTATTCCATTTCGAAATAATAGATTAGGCCCATATGAAGTTAATATTAATGTAATATTAAAATGATGAGTGATGTTAAACAAAGTAAGAAAAATTGTAAAGGATGAATAATTCTCATTAGTCACGGAATTATACATTATAGGAAAGAAATAAATTACAACGCTACTATTAATTGTAAATCATGTTGGTACATTACAAAAAATTTTCTCCTTGATCAAAGTATAGTAATCGAGTAGAAATATAAAATAAAATACTATCTACTTTTAATAGTGTTAGTTGGTATAAAAAATTATCATAAAGTTTAGTCTTAAAGAATTTAAGGGTGGGAGAGATTTTTTGGGTGATTTTATGGTCATTGTATAGGTTCTTATGTATCTACTAGTTGGAATTAGACTGGTGTAGTTCGGTTTGGAGTTTTAGAAAACCTTTAGTATGTTGGTCAATTTTAAATGTTGAAAAAAAAAAAGTAAAGAAGTCAAGTATACGTGATTATCCAATTTAATTTTTTGAAAAAAAAAATTTACTTAGTGATAATTTGAAAAAGCATAAGGTTAGATCGTTACTTTTGGGAAAACCATACCATTTAATTTTTTTTGACACAATTGCGAAAACAATTTTTCTAGGTGGCAAAATTTTTTTTGTGGGAATAAAAAGAAAAATAAAGGAAAGATTTTTTAATACTTACTAGGTGTCTCCTTGTGTTAACAGTTTGTATAAAGGAGTGATAGCTACGGCTGAGCTTGGGCTTTTATTAGATTTGTTCTAATTGTTGAAGTACTTATCCTCCTAACTCAATGTCTTGCATGCTTCTTACCATCTGCAAGTCGCCTAGTATTAATCTCCGTATAAACACTTGCCTTAATGTTGACAATAGAAAGGGAGGTTTACTGATCATTGATGATGAGGCTTGCGGTACTAAATGCTTGCTCAATAATGATCATCGATGCTGAAGCAACAAGTACTTGACCTACAATGCGAGATAAGAGTGGATAGTTTCTGGTGTGCCTTTGCCACTACTCCAAGATGTTGAATTCCTTAATGAAGATATTTTCAGAGAACTCGAAATTCATGTTTGTGTAGTACTTCAACTCGGAAAATGGCTTACTAAACTGTTGTCTCTTCAATTTCTATGCTAGTAATTACTCACCTATAAATGAGAAGTGATGTTCTTTGGTGAGTGGCGAATGAGAGACTAATGACTGACCATCATGCTAACGTTGGTAGAATGTAAGTGACTCTTCTATGTCGACTGTTGCTGTGGATACATCTTAGTGTGCTTTCAAGCTATACACATTTTAGGAATTATGATAATTAATATAACTATAATAAGTTTTTAAATACATCAATAGTACTTTAGCTTTATAATGGGGATTTAGAATAGTTGCAACAAAATAAATACTATGAATGTTTTTATAATAAGTCATCCACTTCAATGCCATATCATAAACATAGTCATTTAGGTTTGGGTCCTCACTTGCATAAAGTAACATGCTAAGTATGCTGACCGTTGGCATAATGAATAGGTGGACACTTGACTTGTAAACTTGTGAGAAAGTCTTAATCGCATCATGAAAAACTTTTGGAACCTTTAGTAACTAGATACATATATCCTAAGTGTTAGGTACGAAGTGAATTTCCACTTCACATATGTTGTACATAGCTAAGTTGCTTATCAGTTTGTTATAGGGAACAGTGCTATGTAACAACTCATATGTGGTAGGGCTAGGTAAAAAAACCGTAAACTATAAATTGAATTGTGAACTAAACTAAACCAAAAATTTTATTTTATTTTTCAAGTGTTTTCGTTATTGGTTTGGTTCAGCTTTGGCGAAATGGTTTGTAGTTCCATTCGAATTGAATCGAATCGAATCATTTACTTAAAAGAAAAGAAAAAGTACTAACTTCTAGAGAGAGAATGTTGTAAAAATAGTCATATACGGCAGTGGATAGAAAGAGAGATATGGATGGGAATGGGATATGCAAACTGGATTATATTTTTCTTCAAGGAAGATCAGGTTACCATTCTCTTAATTGTCATGTCTTAAAGTGGCAGAGTTATAATAGTCCCTCCGTACAAACCATTTAAAGATAAAAACTGACCTTACAGCCGCTATCTTAGACCTGATCTACATAAGGTGTTAATGAGTAACCCGTTTTGAAGTAAACAGTTCATAAATTAAATAAGTTCTTTACCTAAGAAAGTATGGAAATATATACATACACTAAGATTCAAGTATTACAAATAATGTTTATAAGGTTTTGTTGTCTTATACTTCTAAAGTAATAAATTATTTGAAAATGAAAGATTTTAAATAAAAGCTAGGACCTTAAAGTTATATTTATGCTTTAATCTATTTCTTTACTTCCCAAGATCTAATAGTTGTTAGCTTTAAGGTAATTGTAAGCCACTTCCTATGTAATAACGTCTATAGGAAAGTAAGTAACCATAACTCAGTAAGTTAGGACGAAAACTTAAAACCATACAACAAATACTAACAGGGTTATCAACCAAATTATTAATTATAATGTATGTTCAAGCAAATGTCATTGCACAACGTTATTTGGCCTGTCATGAGATTAGAGAAATTGTATTCACTCTAATTCGAGTTGAGGAGTTTCTATTAATGCAATAGCTCACGGCCAAACTTAAGCTTGCGCAATGGAGATATTGCTCCTCTAGTGACTACCTTCAAACTATTAATTTTACCCTTGCCACGATCTCCTTACTTGTCATTTAGTTCGACTAAGGATGAAGAATGGATCAATTATGCTATCCTATGCTATCCTATACTATCCTTTTCGAAGGGGTCGGTATTTAGCTGGAGAACCTTAGGTTTCCCCTAATGGGTTGCTATGTAGGTCCAATTTATGTTTACAAGTCATATATTTAGTTAGGTCTAATTTAGGCTGATCAATCATTTCATATAAATTATACAATACAAGTTAAAGTAGCACATCAAAATGATATTATTAGCTCAGAACAAGCATATGTGTGTAGTCAATTATTTGACAAGCATGATTAAGTACAATTTCAAGCTCCGAGTACTACAAATTAATATTTTGAAATAAAATGATGTATTAATCTCAATTTATCTAAACTCTTTGTTTACTTACTCGAGGTGGACTTATATTAGCCATTGCCAAAAATCCCTACAATACAAATATTATTTCAATTTTCTATATAACTGCTATATATTGGTTTTATCTTATAATGCCTATTGTTATTTTTGGTTTAGGGTTTAATATACTAATTATCTAGGTTTTCAAGTCTTTTTACAATTCTTCTTGAATTAGGTTGAGTTTTGGTTCAGTTTTCGCATCGATTTCTAAATTAGTTATTTTTTTTTAACTTAGTTTTCGATTAGGGATTTTACACATACATCCCAGGAAATAATTCCGACTTATAATGTGAAATTAATTACATTATCTTCGGATATTCTAATTATCGTTTTTCAGTCTCTAACCAATGTTCTAGTATGTATGATACATCCTAATCCTAATTTAATTACCGAATTTACTCTCGTTATGAGAAAATTTTACATTTTTATATAATTACTCTAATTTAAGTTTCCTACCAAATTTATTATATATTCCTATTATTATCACAATTTCAGTTTTAATATACTATTTTCCTACTTATTAATTTCTTATACCTACATATTACACATTATTACCTAATATGTCCATAATACAAATGTCTAATATTTCTATCTCGTCAAATATCATCTCCCAACATCAACTAATATATCAAAATATCTAAATTCATCTCAAATCAGATTTCTCACCTAATTATCTTCAATTACAAAATTAACTTAAAATTTACCATTTTTACCTATTACATATTTACTACATAATACCCTGATAATTACATCTAACACTCTAAATGTAAAAAATAGCATACTACATCAGATTTTAATATTCTAAAACATATAATTATGCACTACATCAATAATTATCTATTTAATTACCTAATTAACAAAAAATTACCCATTTTATACATCATTTTAAGGCATAAAAATTATCTAAAAGTTTCAAAAATTCATTTTGAAAAAAAGGCTTTGTGGCACTATTCTATATTATCTAAGTAGTCTACACAAAAATTTTGATTCCAAAATTATACTCTTAAACCTATTTATTTTAATTTGAAACATGTTCGATTTTGTATGATTTCTTAAGCATCATATATTTTTAGATATAATTAAATCAAAATGATATTTTTCCCTAAGTTTGTATATGTAAAAACATTAGAATACCAAATTTCATAATTTTCTAAGCATGCTTAGTATTTTTAACAAAATAGGAAAAAAAAAAAGATTGGACTCACCGAAATTGGTGGTTCCGACTACCAACAGTAGCCATAGGTGCATTGGCCAATCTAGCGCTGCTATCATCATGTGGTGGTGGTGGCGGTGGCGGTGGCGGTGGCTGTCCCCTCCCAAGTTGTCGTTTGATGGTGGTTTCCTTTTATATTCCTAATTATACAGATTTCTTGTAATTTTTGTAATTAAACCCTAATCCTAAAATTTTCGATTCTCTTTGATTTTTCTACTCTCCTAATTAATAATGAACTTTTGTAAAATTTTAGGTATTTATAGAGGTCGTGGGGATTTTTTATGTATTAAATTGAGGTGACATTGGACTTATCTTTTCTTTTCTTTTTTTTTTTCACTTTCTATTTCTTACATTTTTATTGGTCAATTTTGTTTCTCTATTTCTAAGTTGCCACGCCTTAAATCTGAATCATTTCTTATTTTTCTTGATTTTTCCTTAATTAATTATGAATTTTCTTTAATTAATTAACTTTATTTTGATATATTTCATGTTTTTTAAGTGATTTCGCGTATTTTTTCCTATGTAAATTCATATATGGTACAATTAAATATTTATAAATATTATTTAAGTTCTTTTAAGATTTTTAGTATGTACATAATTTATTTCTTTAGATTCGTTAGTTATCAAAATTTGTTTTAAGTATTTTCGATAAATAACAGACAATTTTTATAAAATTCAATATTATATTAATTAATCATTTTATTATTTATTTTCCTAAATTCAAACTCATGAGATTACTTTTACTAATAATCCTAACTTTATTGTAAAATTTGGGCTAGATCGAGCAATTTGCTCGATCGCCTCAAATTCTACAAATTGAACCCCGAGTAGCTAATTACGGGGCTTACATTAAATTTTTTCCATAAGCTAAGCCTACCACGTATTAAAAAGAGGCAAAATACTAGCTTATGCTCATTCTTATTTATAACTTTCTTTGGATATAGAAACATATAAGAATAGTAGTAGTCAAGCATAGGTAGTGATTGCGAATGCCTTACTATCACATGACTCAACCTTAGACAAAGACAACACTCTCTCCAACATACTTGAGACCCTATTTGGTGAGTGTAAATCCCTTAAGGGTTACAAGAAACCTAGAATCCAGCACCCTAAATCCAAAAGAGTTGAGTTCTGCTTTGTTAAGTGTGTCGACACCTATATAAGAAGTTTATCAACAAGTATGACTCTTTGCTAAAGTTAGCATTATGGTGATGGTGGTTTGAATCGCGAATCGAATCATTCTGAACCCTTTTTTTCTTTAGCTTTGAAAAATTTATGAATCGAATTATTTGGTTAGGTTAGATTTGAAAAAAAACCAAACTATTAATTTTAGGTTTGGTTTGGTAGGAAAAGTAAACCATACCGTACTGAACTAAATTGCACTTACCCCTAGTATATGGAGTTCTAATAGTGCTACACATCTATCTTAAATTTTTGGAGCTTATTCTAGTGCTCCATGCAAAAGTTCCTTCATTTCCTGTAGATGGATGGCTTCTCTATTATTATCTTCACCACATTCTTAATCGGGGCTATATTGTCTTACAAGGCTGCAATGACATTTTTGATATACAGGTTAAGAATATGATATGTACAACGTATATGAAGTACTATCTAACCCCCCTCCCACCCTACCCCTAAAACGCTAATTGATAATGATTTTGCATATAAACTTTTGAGGTTGTGTTGGCACTTATAGTGTCAGAACCAATAGAAAATATTTTCCTAACTAAGTTATACTTGTTTAGGATTCCTCTAATAATTTTATAAATGTTTTGCATTGTATAGTAATCGTTAAACATCCTTAGAGCTAACAGTCTTTTATTAAGTTACCAATTATCCTCTACTTAATGAACAGTTATACTTATGTAAAAATTATTATGAAAAAGATCCGTCCATATATCTGTACATATGGACACTAACGAAGTGAGTGACACGAAGAGCTTCTGCTTACCTTTGTGATAAAGCTCCTGCATGGCTCGGCTTAACATGGTATGGCTTAGCTATCATGACTAGGGTTGAACATCTCTTGCTTGTATCGACTTTACTACTTTAACTTACCTACGTTAAATCACAAGTACATGTTAATGAGGTACTGTGTGAGGTTGTACTTATGCTTCTTTTGATCGTACCTTATTAGCGCTTGTTTAGACAAATCGCCGCCTCTAGTAATCTATTGTTATGTATTGTCAATCCTTACCTCCCTAGGATGCTTCGATCTTAGGTGCCTGTTAAGGGTACCATATCTCTCTCCTGTTTTCCAACATAGCTCGTGTGGCAATAGTTGCAGAACACCCGTGAGTTTTCCTTCTCATCTATACATTTACGATAATGTATTGTAAAAATATTAGACTTATTAGGTTTAGAGGGCTTACTTATGCTCAAAGGTCTCTAATTGCTAGGTGCATGTTGACCCATATGTTGCTCTTCGGTTTTAGAAATTGTTCTTATCTTATCATTCTCATCTTTGAACATAGTCGTAGGGTGACTCATCCATGGAGGTTCAAATCTAGCCGATCATATAGCTACAGTCATTCGTAGAGGTTCGAATCTAGTAGGTTATGTAGGGACACTCATTTGTAAAGATTCAAATCCAAGAGGTAATGTGCCTCGGTAATTCGTACTTTGAGGTTCAATTTCAAAGCTAAGAGGTAGTATACTTCGGTGTTTTATGTTTTCCATCACCTTGTATGCCCTATCCTCATTGCGGTCGTATTTGTACTATAGGTATGCTTAAACATCATTGAACCACTGTAGCTCAAACAACGTGCCTGTTCCTATGTCCTTACCCTTACTTTTCTTACTTGAGGAGGAAATGTGCTTCTACTTGAAGAAAGTGGGATTAGGTACATCTTTCTACACAATTTCCACCATTTGTCACCAAACTCGAAGTTCGTATTAAGATAGTGCCAGAGCTTTATTTGCAATCCCCTTGACCTGTCTCTTTAACTTCCCGTCTAACATTTGTTTCTCTATGAAGGAGAAGTTGTGGGATGTTGGGGGAGGCAAGAGAGTAACTATAGCTTGACTTCTATACACATATGAGAAATGTTGAAAGAGCTTGTTCATTTTGTCTATTACTCATCAAATTTCATTAGCTACACTCATAGTATATATATCTTGGGTATTAGAAAGGTTATCAATTATTTGATAGTACATATTAAGGTAGCCTTGAAGATCATTTGTTTACATCAAAGGTCTAAAATAGTAGAAGTAAGATAGATAGAAGGAATTTCTTTGTAATGCTATAGCCACTTTGGCACCATTTCAATAATGTAACTTTGCTAGATTAGGTCTTAGCATCCATTAAGTAGAACTACAATTACATTGACACCTTTCATTATGAAATAGTGTATGCTAGGCTTATAAACTTGGAAAAAAATGTTAGTAGCATCATTGAAAACTTTCAGTACTTGCAGCAACTTATTGCATACTTCCTAATCCCTAGGGTAAATTTCAACTTCTATTATGTTATGTAAACAAAAGTTGCCTAAAAGTTCTTTGTAGTTAATTGTGCTTTGTAACATTTGATGAATAGAATTCCATCGGTATTTGACATTCTTTTCAAATTTTTTATACCTTTTACTGTTCTGCATACAATAATCCTTCCACATTTTATACAGAATGAGTTTTTAGTCCAGGTTTTAACTGCTAATCTAAACGGTGTTACTTTATATTATAGACTTTTCATTTCTGTTTTGACATAAAGATTCTAAATATGGTATGAACATTTGATGTGAAAAAACTGTTCCACTTAGATTGGTTTGGCACAAGTTTTTAAGCTCCTCTATTGATGTCATGGTCGTGTCTATGCTATCAAAAACAATTGAAAAACTTTTCGCAGTGGGCAATACTCATATAGAATAACATATACAATTCTATATATTGCCTATGTCGAGTGTTGTTCATTGAACACCTTAAAGGCTAATAGTCTTTTATTGAGGTGTCACTTGTTACCTATCTAGTGATTGGTTACTCCTATGTAAGAATTCTCTTACCATCTATTGGTCCATATATTTACATGTATTGAAACTATATATTTAAAAAAGGGAAAAGTACAAAAAATTCCTTAATATTTACCCCATTTTCTATTTCGATCCTTAACATTTCATATTTTTCATTTAAGTACTTAAAGTTTACAAATAAGTCTTTTTAATTGACGGCATTAAATTGTAAATTGAAAAAGTATAAAAAAGTCCTTAACGTTTGTTTCTTTTTCCATTTCAGACCTTAACGTTTTATAGTTTTTATTTGAGTTTCTAACATTTGAAAAAATTTATGAATTAGTCCTTTTTTACTAATGGTATTAAATTAAAGGAAAAGTACAAAAAAGTCCTTAACATTTACTTATTTTTCTCCACATTTCAAAAGTTTCATTTCAGTTCTCAACATTTTCGATTTTTGTCAACACGTGTCATGATTAATGGAAAAAGTAATGGAAGGACTGAAATAGAAATTTTTTTAAGCGTTGAGGATTGAAATAAAACTTTTGAAATGTTAAGGACTGAAATAGAAAAACATGTAAACGTTAATGACTTTTTTATACATTTTCCTTTGAAAAATTAAATATAGTTACTAGCTCTTGCTTACCTTTGTGTTACAATCGCTAATTGGCTTTGCATATAGTTTTGGTATCAAAAGTACGTAAGTTAGGATTCAATGCTTCTAGTTCATACTATAGTTAAGACTTGCATTAGCCTACATTGAGGGAGAGGTATACATTTGCAATGTGTTGTACAAGGGGGAGTTTTTTCTTCTCAACCTTGTATTAGAATAATGCGGATGACTATGAACTACCATCATGTGAAATTTTTTGTTAAGATTAGTCAATATTGTACTCTGCGGAATGCCTCCTTCGCAAGTTCCTTGTTAATGTATCATACACATGCCCCTTTTTTCGTACATAGTTTGAAGTGTAGTAGTTGCATTACGCATAGGAATTCTCCTTATCTTCTACAATTTTAGTGAACTGTTTAGTAAAAATATTAGACATCGTGGGGTTTAGGGGACTTGCTTAGATCGTTATGTTGGAGCTCCTGTACATCGCCTTTTGTGATATTTACTACTTCTTCATCTTCCTTAGTCTCATGTGTTACCTAGTCAAACCTAAGTGGATGAGGAGCGACAAGAGTGTTAAATACATTGTTAAGTCACTATCTAGTGAAGTCTTAGCGAACATTGTACTCTTCAAAATCGATGAAATGCTTGTTTTAGACGACTTTCACTTTTCCTTTGTCAGCCTTCTTACTGGAGGAAAATCTATGAAAAAAGAGATCTATTGTTTTTCGTAGTTAGTAGTGAAAAAATTTATTGTCAAGTGCGATATCTAAACATGTGTGGTAGGACAAAAATTTATATTTTTTTCCAAAGCAGGTTCTATATCTTATATTTTAACGTAGTTAAAAATAAATAAACAAGGATGCATTTGGAATAAAAGAAAAAAAATTTTACGTGAGTGTGGAGTCATTTGAATAACTTTGATTACAAAGAATAGAGAGTGGAAAGGATATAAGTATGCAAAGAAGCAGAGGGCAAGAGACATAGAATTCATAGAGCATTACACACATTCAAATTTAAAAATTTAGCACGTTTATTGTAATCTAAAAATTTTTGGAATGTTAAAAAACTTAGAATGTTTAACTATTTCACATGTATATACTGTTTACTTTGCAACTCTGTTTGCTCAATTCAAAATTTTAACTTTCACTTTGAAAAATTTATTGTGTAGTGGTCTTTATTAGGCAATTGAATTGGCCTTTAGAGTATGTGTGTATGTGTAGGTATATCTTGCGTAAATGTGTTGTGTAGTGTAAATAGTGTGTTTATATGTGTTGGGTGAGCAAATTTAGTGTGTTTTGTAAAGTGAAGAGAAAGAGAGAGAGAGAGAGAGTCTCAAGTAAGGCCATTAAGGCTTTTAGTGTTATGTAGTGTTTTTACGTAATAGAGAATAGTGTATAGTCTTTCAATTATGAAATAATGTTGTGTAGTGGAAATTGTCTTTTAGTGTGAATGTGGTGTGACATTTATTAAGGGTTGGGAGAAAGGTTGCATGATGTAATTGAATTCATGCATTAATTATTATTCTTTTAATGGACAGGTAGGATTGATGAGTTGAAAAGCTGGTTCATTAACCTAAGCATTGACCTATTAGTTCGACGAGTCGAAAGCCTTAAAACTGTTTTGACCTAATAGGCATAGCAGGTTTGGCACTAGTTCAAGTTAGTTGTAGTTGGACTTAGCCCATACTGATTCAGGCCCATTGTGGTTTGACTTAACCCTTTCCTTAGTCTATTCGTACCACTTTGTTCTTAGTTTTGTTTTGAAGTCATGAGTGACTCTAACTTCCAGGAAGTACTTTGCTTGTTTAATTAACTACTTAAATTAGATGGATCTTGCTTAACCCATTAGAATTATGCTTGCATGCAATTGGAATGGTATGTGTTTTTGGTTACTAAATACCAAGTTCTTTGTGACTTCCTCTATTGCTTTTACTATTTCTGATCTTCATCATGATTTCCCTTATGATGAGTTTGGCTTTGTTCTTGAGGCGAAGGATTGGGATATGGATGATAATGCTTTTGGTGATGCTCAAATACTTTGCTATTAATTGGATTACTAATTGACCTCATTAGACTTTTGTTCGACTTTTGCTAAAGATTGATGTTCTTTTGTTTTGAGGCTATACCCTAAGTTTTGGACTCCTGGATTTTTGTGACTTTGATTTTTTGGGTCTTATTTGTTGATGATGATATGATATGGAATTTTATTAATATATCATGTTTTAAAATTTAATAACTAAATAAAGGATTTTCAAATTTATGATCAACAATGCAATATCCAATATCTACTGCAAATCAATCATCCGAGCAACTGTTTTATAAAATTAATGAACAATTTTGTAGAGTAAAGTCGGTTCAAGATAATTAATTGGTGTAAGAAGTTTTAATGTGTTTTGCTTAAGACAAATAACATTGTTATCATACCTTTTCTAACTTTCAAGGCACGACATACTTTCTCTAAAACAGTGACCTCGTTGTAAAATTTGAAATAGAATTGAAAACATTTTTCTAGAGCCTTAATATGAAAATATGTTAATCTAAAAATATTAACCTATACTTTGAAATGAAATCTATTGTGGTCAAAATGGGAAAAATCTTTAAAAACATAGCTCAAGGCACTAAACTTTTTCTAATAAGTCCTTAAGTTAGCAATAATCAATTCATAAGGGAATTCACTAGAAATTGGCTAATAAATTTGTGTAAACTTACATTTACTAAGTGTATTATGGTGCAATTTGCATTGGTAAATAGTAAAAGGAAAAGACTCCTTCTCACTCTATTACCGTTTGAAAGACCAATTAGACAAAATCACCATTATGAAAGACGGCCCGCCTATATATATAATATATAAATACACTGACCAGAATAAGGCCTTTGATGATATCATCGGTATAATATTCAGGCTCAGAATCCTGCAACGACAATACCGTATCAATCATAGTCTTGGTCTCAACTTCCCCTTCATGTCTCATTTTTCTTCTCTCATCTATCAAACCTTGCATTACTTCATCAGCTACTTTCTTTACTCTAACCATCCTCTTCTCGTTCCCATTGTAATCAACCAAACGCAACCATGGCAAAAACTCCCCTGGATCTGACGTACCACTCAGCTCAAATATCTCCGTTATCATCTCCCTAAATCTCCTCGCTTCCTCCTCAACACCACCGTCCACCTGCCGTCCAAAGTACCTCTTCCCTGACACCATCCTCATTATTACATTAAACGTCAACTCCTGTAATCTCGACCTCATATCCACTCTCACAAAATCATTCCCATAACCGCAGCTTTCACGTTGGAGATTCTTGACCAACAAAACGATCTCTTCCTTACGAATATCCAAGAAAGAGTTCAGACGATGAGCCGACAGGATTTCTAGTGCTACGAGGCGGCGGAGGTTGCGCCAGTGCGGGCCGTAGGATGATGTCCCAATGACCGTGTGATTGTATCCCAAGTGTTTGCCAGCAAGAGATTGATGGCGGTTTGCAAATACGATATCGTTCTTGACGAAGCATTCTTCGACCCCGGATGGGGACGATACAACTACAGCTGGCATTGAACCGAAAGAGAGGAATATTACTGGGCCGTATTGGTCCGAGAGGCTCTGGAGTGTTCGGTGGATAGGCTGTTTAAGAAGGTGGAGATGGCCGATTATGGGGAGTGAAGGAGGGCTTGGAGGGAGGTTTGGTTTAGTTCCGCTCAGGAGCTTCCCGAGGAAGATTAGAAAGATGAATGAGGAAAGAGAAAGAATGAAGTATAACAACTTTTCGTCCATGGTTTATGGAGGTTTATGCTGCTGAGTCTAAAATGCACAGGAGTGGTGACAATTTAAAGTGGTTTTTAATTTGACATGTGATATTTATGCCATTCCCAATATTCGGTGCTTGGCACATTTATTAATGACGAAGCACACCATGTGATATGGCTACGCGGTGGTGGGAGGTCCTTTTGGAGGGATGCATCCTCGCTGAGCTACGATGCTCTGTTATTTTCTTAATTCTAAAATCTGCGAAACAACAAATGCAGAAAAAACGAAAGGAAGAAGGCAAGAAAAAGCGAAAGCAAGAAAGACAAACCGGCATCTTCACATTTGATATTTTAGTTATTTATTTTATTTTTATTCAAGCTAATTACTCCAACTTGTCTCAATTTAAAATAATTTTTTTTTGGGTACTTTTGCTTTTTATGTTCACCAATTAATAAATTTAAATTTTCTTAATTATAAATTTAAATGGTATTATAAAATTTTTTTTCTATTTTTGCTTTTCAATATTCTCCTTGTAAAGTTTTTGATTTGTTTGGATATCGTTTGGATATGTAATTAAAGTAATTGAAAATAATTACAGTATTAAGATTCAACAAAAACTTTAAAAGTGCTAATATTTATTTGGAAGAAACTTAGGGATAAAGTGAAGAGTTTTTTAAATAAAAATGTTTTTTAAAATATTGATGTGATAGTATAAAAATGATGAAGAGCTCCTAAGAGTTGAGGATGGGGTTAGATGTTTATTTTTTATTCGCTGTATGGATTGTTGATCTGAATAAATCACGAAAAACAATACTAAATAAACAAATAGGTTTTTCACGTGATGGATCAATATCAATTTTGAAAAATCTTAGTTTTTTCATTTTAATTATATAGCAAGAGCGGCGATTCAAATTTGTATTTATTTTATTTGTGAAAATGACTACGCTTTTTTTTTTTCAAGCCTATAAAATGTTATAATTTAATTGAGATGATTTGTAATAATGTTGGAATCTGTATAAATAAAGTACCATTTTTCAATGTAAAGAATCGGATTAGATTTAAATCCCTCTTTTTTAATTATAATAAGTAATAGTTAGCCAAAAGATATATATATATATTTATTTATTTATTTATTTATAATTCGAAAGCACTTAAACAAATATATATTCTCCATAAGATATAATAATTAAAAAGGGTATTTTCCATGAAACGTGGTTTTTATTTTTCGGATGACTCGGACTCGGAGGCGCGTTGTGAGCAATTCTGCGTTACTTACTTTCCTTCATCATTGACCAATCAACAATGATGGGCACAAAAATATGGTCAACGAAAAAATGAGTCAAGAATTCCAAGAAAGTAAAGGGTCGGTTGCATTTAAATACCTCATATATAGTGCTACATCTTGTAAATAAATGAACACTTCGGTGTTTTCCAACAAATAAAATCAAGCAAATTCATTAGTGCTGAACTAGTATACTGAAAATTATAAGTGAAAATATAATAGTTCATAATTGTCACATTAGCTTCTTGTAAAATAATTAAGTAGACGGTTAGTCAAATCAGTTAGATTGTTGCAGTGCAAGTAGGTCATTAGTTATATGCAAGTAGAGCATTACTTTCAATTCAGAACTTTCTTTTTACTCTAATTTTAATTTTCAATCTTTAACATTTGATGCTGTTGTTACAAACTCCCATAGTATAGTTGATATTTTCTCAAAATTCAAGCTTTTAGCTATGATAGAAAATTCATTATTATTATTATTTTTTTAAGAGTTACCAAGATTTGAAGGGTCGAATCCGTTGGGATGGCTTTATGAGGTCCACCAAAATTTAGAATTCCATGAACGATGGTTATGCGAAAAAGTAATGGAATTTCGATGGCAATTAACAGAGCCTAATAGTTATAATGAATACCATAGTAAATTTGGTGAAGACGTGCGTACGATGTAAAATAAAATAGAAACTCATGTTACCTCCATATGCAGAGCACAACAGTGCTCGTGTGCAAGCAGTTGGGGTTAAACAATATTTTTGGTATCTTTGATAGACTTCATTCCAGGATGAACAAGAATTGAAAAATTTCTTGATGGCAATCCTTCAATCGGTTTTTTACTACATGTGACAGTGTGAGGAAAAGAAAATTGCGTTTGTTTTTAGTAAAAGAATACAATCGGATGTCGTACTGGTGATACATGTGCAAATTGAACATTATCAAAATTCATGAAAGATTAATTAAAATACATTTATGTAGTTAATTACATGAATAATTAATAGAAAAATATGAAAATAAAAGTTATATGTAAAAGCAGTTGATGAATATCTAAAATATTCTTTAAAAAATAGCATGCACATTTGAAGTTGTTAATACTTCATAGGGTAGTAATGCTAATCATAGTTAAGTTGCTCCATTGGTTAAGAAAAATTGTTGAAATGCCTATAAAGAGGGAAAAAAAAAAAGGAGATAAATTCATCACAAATTAAAAAATCATCTAATAAAATTAAAGTTAAAGTTTCTCAATTAAACAACACCTCAAATCGGATGCTTTGAAGATGAAGAATTAATAGAAAATTGTTAAAAAAAAGTGACAACATTACTAAGAAAGTTTATCAAACTCTTATTATAACTTGCCATTTACCTTTGCAAATAACGAAGAATGAATTAATTAAGGAAGTTATTGGTTATGAAATTACTTTAAAAAATAGAAGTTGCACAAAAGAAATAGATATACAAATAAATAATAAATCTTGAGTCAATTTACTTCCAAAAAATAAAAGCAATGCAGTAGAATAAACAAATAAATAATATAATATGAGTCGGTGAAGAAACCTAAAATGCAAAAAAGAAAAAAAGAAAACCATAAGCAGGAAAATAAATTCCTAACAAGGAAAAAACATAAAAAAAAAGTGAAATAAAAGACCGACTCGTGCTTATTGGCAAGAAACTCTAAAGATAGCAAAATCTACACTGCTTTTCCCTTTTTTTTTTGTTTAAAAAAATTAAACTTTAAACAATTTTATAAATAGAATGTTTGACCAAAAGAATTCAATAAAAAGAATGTGCTTATCAAAGAATTTATTCTGTACACGATTTTATAGAAACTACTATAATTGGTTATTCCAAATTAAAATATATATATATATATAATATATACACACACACACAAATTTTAGATCAATCTAAATAGTGAATAATCCAAAGGTAAAGGCAAAATCAATCAATATAAGCAATTTGTAATTCATTCCGTGCTTGTGAAGAGAAGGATAGTTGATGAAATATGCGTTTAGAGAGAGAGAGAGAGAGAGATTTTGAGAAGTTACCATTTTATCATTGAAATTATTAATGCAGATTATAATAATATAGGTTTTAATAGGGTTATCTAATATTATTTAGGAATATTTTAAGGAACAAACAAAAATCAACAAACCCCAATCTTGCGCTTAAATAAAAGAAACTACCATGGTTATTCCAAACTATAAAAATATAAATAAATAAAAGACAATAAATTGCAGACCAATCTAAATAACTTATATGAAGAGGGAGGACATTTGATGAATTATGCATATTTTTCCAATCAAATCCCATTGAAACATGCAATTATAGGAAAAAAGATTCACTCACTGCTATATGGTGATTAGATTTTATGCTGAGCATTTTTGGAAACCTATAAATACAAAGAATAGTGGAAACTATTGAATTAGAAGTATAAATGAGGAGGAAATGTGGTGTAGGCGGAAGAGGAAAAGAGAGACAGATTAGGAGAAGTTTTGGTTTTACCCTTGAAATGATTAAGGTAAATTACAATAGCATATATTTGAATAGGTTCTTCTTATATTTTTCTGGGGTTATTTTAAGGAATTAAAAAAAAAAAAAACACCGAAGAAGGAGGCTAAGGTTAAAATAATATAGATATAGATAAAGACATAAATATTATGAAATAATGATAAATATTGAGAAAAGTTGAGAATTTAAAATGAACCAATAATATTTTTTAATTTTTTTCATTGAAGTAGTGTTAGTACAGATAGCCCAATCTTTATCAAATACATAGTTATCAACAAACTTTTGCAACAATAGTTCTCACGTCTTATCATTTTTGTGTAAAATGCTGTGTTTCTTTCTTATTTTTACGTAATTGTTATTCTAAATTAGTTTCTTTTATTCTATTTAATATTATTTTTTCCTTTGACTTATTGTATAGATTACAGGTTATTAGAATTTAAAATGGTGAACGTTCTAGATTTGTTTAGTATTAATAAATGATCCATATGTATTTTTGAAAGTGACGATATACCGTATCGTAGAAAGCACCGGTCTAGATTCAAAGTTTGGAAGCCCTTTAGATTGTAAAAATCATATCTTTTGAATTAATGCTGACTCTTAAGTGTACGTTTGAGCCTAATTCATTTCTATTTTTAATTATTTTAGATTGAAATGGGATAATTTTGATTTGTTATTTTAAGCTTATGATCATCATATTTACACTATGTTTAGGTTGGTAAAAACTACTGAAAATGGAAAGAATGAAAGGCAATAATATGTTTGGCAACTTTAATGGAGAATGGAAATATGTGAAAATATTTCTATTTTAGGTCCACTTCCTTTTTCTTTAATTTTGGAGAGAAATGATAGTAAATTACAAAAATATCTTTTTATAACTCAGTTTAAGAAAATAGAAATGAGGTAGTTTTATTTTATATTAACTTCATTTCCACGTTTAAGATAAACCAAACAAAAGAAATGGAAACTTTTTCTTTTCATTTCCTTCATGAGTTACCAAACATAAAATTAAAATTATTTTTTATTTCATTTCCACTCGTTTTTTCCTTTTTCATTAATTTTTATCAATTTCTCTTTTATAACAATAGCAAAACACAATGTTAATCTTTGATTATGAAATAGAAACAATTCAAAATCAAAAAGGGAAAGAGAATTTATTTTTTCCGAGATTGAAGAAGATTGTGAGTGTAATGCATGCACCACTTAAAACCTTGATGCATCCATCCCGTGTCTCTTACGTGCTTAAAACAAAAACATAAAAAGGGGTCGAGCCCCTGACCTATGAGAAACAAAATGAATCCTTTGCCACTAAATGGTTTACGCATAATATTGATAAAGTGCATTTTAATTTTTAAATGAAAAAAAAAATCCCTCGACCAAAAGTTAAAAGAAAACCAATATCATGTCCCATGGAGCTCCTTGGCGTGTTGACCGAGGAATGGGGGAACGTCACTCCGTTCCTTGTCCATTGCATTGCGTGGCTTGGGTGGTGAAAGTGCTTAGACGCAGGCACCGTTCTTTCTGGTTTTTACCCTTTTTTTTTTTTCACATTGGTTGTTCATTTTTGTGAGACCCATAAAAGCTTTTAAAAAATATGTAGACGAACTTTTGTAGAAAAACACATTAATAAAATAGTAAGTTTTTTAATAATAGAATTTTTTTAATGTATACCTATATATATAAATAATATATATTTTCTTTCATAACTAGGGTATTCGAACTTCAATCTATTTTAATGAGAGGTTAATTATGACATCATTGAGTTACAGTAATCTTAATAGGTTTCTTATTGTAATTTTAATAAGTTTTTTAGTATATTGATATGATATTTAGAGACAAAATAGATTTGAAATCATTATTCATAGATTAAATCATTCCCCTCAAATTTTATGCAATTGGGGACGTTGTTGTGCTGTCCAATGCTCGAAGGAATTGGTTGTTGTACCCCTTCAATGGAGAGGGTTCCTTTTCCGACAAACATTCCTTGGTGAAGGAATGTTATATTTTCGATCAATATTATTGGGACCATAAAAACTTAAAAATATAAATGTTAACAAATTTTTGTGAAGAAACTCAAATATATGATAGTGAATTTGTTGTGAAGAGGGTTTCTTAATATATTGATATAGTACATGAAATAGGTTTTGTGAAGATATTCTTAGTTTAATCAATTAGGCAATCAGTTAATGCAAGCACTATTGTACATCAACTGAATTTCTTGATAAAGCTCTCTTAATAGATTTTGGCCCCCAATTTTTTCATTGTTGATCTTATGCAAAAATGATAGCTTTTGAAACAAAAAATTGGGACTTCATTTAGACGTTAAAGATCTAACTTAGACCTAAACACAATTATGTTCCACTCCTAGGAGTGAATAAATTGAA
This sequence comes from Lumnitzera racemosa, assembly GCA_024138005.1. Lineage (NCBI taxonomy): Eukaryota > Viridiplantae > Streptophyta > Magnoliopsida > Myrtales > Combretaceae > Lumnitzera > Lumnitzera racemosa. Next base: position 30,494,754 of record JAMXBC010000010.1, read on the forward strand.
AGAGACCAAACTAAATGAAATTGAAAAAACTTGTAATTTCAAAAATCCATTATATTACATATACACATTATGCCTCCAAAAATAATATTTCACCAAAAAATTGTGTCTTTGATCACAAAATTTTTATTCATCCTCATCATTTTCTTTTTTTTTTTTCAAAAATTTCCATTTTCTTCCTGATTTTACCTCTCTTTCTCAATTTTTTTTGCTTTTCTCTTTGTGATTTTTTTCCTTGTGTTTTTGTGCTTTTCTCGTTTTTTATATACTTTGTTATGAAAATTCTGTAAGGCAATCAATTGTGTAACCATTTCTTTAAAGAGGTTGTAAGATCTTCGTATTTGCAATGTTAAATCTTGTGTTTTCCTTTTCTCTTGTCTACTTATTATCCATATATATGTGTATGTATGTGTATATATATTATGTGATACACAATGAAAAATTCGCATTCATCAACAAGGGATGTCATGTGGCAAAAAGAAAAAAGAAGAAGGAAAAAAGAGACAATGGGTTGTCATGGCTGCATGGGTGCCGATAGCCTAGAAGATCGTATCATAACATCAACTAAAATACGCAATTGTCTCATCCCATAAAACTATTACCTTAATATTTATTATGCCTTTGTGATGGATAAATCCAAAATGAACATGAAATGGTATTTTTCTATTTTCTTCTGTTAGATAGTGCAAAGATAATTACGTCATAAATATGAGCATAATCCATTATAGTTATGAGGTTATAATGCACCTTAGAGAACCTCAAAACATAAACTTAGAGCACTACAATTATTGAATTCTTGAAACTCTGTACTTCTGGGTGTAGATATAAAAAAGAATGGACTTTGATTTGATTTTTGGTGTTTATGGAGCAATTGCATAAAAAGGTTTGAATGATTATTGAATCAAATAATGCACAACAAACTCAACGATCAAACAGGATAATCAATTACAAGATTGATATGATTCACAATATGTAATTAATTAAGAGAATTGATTATTATGACATTGATATGACTCAAGATATATAATAATCAAGAATTTTGCCACAATCTAAATGAATGAAAAGGGAATGATTATTCAAATGGATATTATACACATTTGAAGTTTTATTTCTATAGCCTTCTCCTTTCTTCTAAACAGTGGGACTATGTCTATCATTCTCATCCTTATATACATCTCTGTCTCTATGGTCTACCTCATCTACCAGATTAGATGGTAGTTTTAGTGATCTTACTTGTCCCTTCTATTTCAATCTAACCACTTTAAGGGCAAGTTTGATCATATAATCCAAAATCTTGTATGATTGTAACTCAATAATGCGACAAATTTATAATTTAGACTGGTAAAGAACTTAGCAATCATTTGCTCTTTAGGCTTAGTCTCTTTATACCTAATCATAACTTACAACAATAATAACAAGACACAAACATTTCCCTACTGCCCATTTCATCATCTACTATGTTTAAATCTCAACCTCTACATCTTGCCTCATAAGTTTTCTATGAAAGATAAGTCTATATAATAAACTCCAACATTACAAATTATGTCTTGATAGGCTTATCTAATTTATAACATTTAAAGTCCCTTTTAGCCCTTTATTCTCGGTCTAAGAAATCATTAGAACAACTTTTACCATTGAAGGGTAGTATTTCAATTTAATAGTTTCAATTCTATGATTCTTCCTAATTTACTCACTAAAATTGTCACCACTTCCTTCTACCAATTTGATAATTTCTCTATCTACATTGTTAAAGATAGTATGCCCATTTCCTTTGCTATGTTGATTATTACACTATGTCTTTTGCAAACATTATTCCTACCACTATCCTCATGCCAATCTACCCTAGGTGCTCCCCTTGCCCCCATCTACATTGTAACAAACTTATTAAGGTTTTGGTCAAGTTTCTCAATTTTTGATCTATAGTCAAATCTTCTAATTTACCACCTACTTTATGGCCATTATCACCAATACTACATCCACCATCACAAACACCTTCTCTAATTATATTATTGATCTACACAAATCTCAACAATCATACATTTAATGAAGAATCCAACTAAAATTAACAATTTATGCTAAAGCCAAACATCATATACAAATTTAATCATGCTTGTATGTAGTGCTCTACTATAGTTTAAGAAACATACTATAAGCTAGCATACATAAATGTTTGTAGTTACTACTAGTATGACAAGTTATTAAGCATACCACCTATTTCTTTCGAATGTTGGAACAATGTCAGGGTCTTCTACATATTTATTATTTGAGTGATAACTCATTACATGCAGATTATATCATTGGTTTAAACTTCTAGCCATTAATAGCAACTTCATCATGACTTCATGAGGCTTTATTAGCGCCTCTAACTCCTTTCATGGTGGCATGGTAAGGCCCATCCCCTCTGACATATTAATTACTCCACCTACTCTTTGCCACTCAAAGCACTAAATTAAAGCTCCAAATACCATCCCTATCACTCTCTTATTAAGTATTGCTCTTGGACATGCTCTTTTACCAATGCCAAATGGGATAGGCTTATATGACCATTCAATACTTGCTCTACCATCATCCATTTTAAATATTTTTGGTATGAAATCCTTGAGTTCTGACCACAACATAAGGTCTCTATGAATGCTCCATAAATAGCATAGTGCCATGTAGAACATGGAAGCCAGAAATAAAACGGTATGTGGAGGATTCATGTGGCAATAAAAGTGTTGCGGGTGGGAATAGTCATAATGTTTCATTGATGATATTATGTAAATATTGGAGCTTCATGACATCTGACTCAGTAGTTATATGGTTTTCTCCTATTAGTGAGTTTATCTCATTATAAGCCTTAAGCATTGTCTTTGGATGATTGAGCAGAAGTGCCATTGCCCATTTAATAGCCATTGATGAAGTTTCTGTACCAACGAGTAGAATGGCTTGCATGTAAAATCTGATTAGTGTTAACATACTTTTAAGTTGTATTATGTTGCTTGACTTGACTTTTTTTACACTTAATGGCCTTGGTTCTCTGCAAATGTTCAGTTAAATAAGAACAATGGTGTTATAATCTTTGTGAGAGAGGAAAATTAGAAATCGTAATATAAGAAGGGGTTACTTTTGCCAACCTTATTATATTTAAGGATGTAAAACCTAAGTTAAAATAAAAAAATAATAAATAAATAAATTTAAAGGAATTAAAGGAAAGAAATAATTTTTTATAACTAGATTTTGGTATAACATGTAAATTAATATCATGTGCTAGGGGCAAAATTATCATAGGAAAAGATTTAGAAATTGGTATGGTATGTAAATTGATATTAGGTGTTAGGTCCAAAACTATCATAGGAAAAGATTCAAACATTGATATGGCATATGATTACACATTAATACCAAAGGCATTTTGATTTGGGAAAAAGTTATACTACCAACTAAATCAATCAATTGTAACTTACAGTTGTCATAACTTTCTCCCATAAAAACTTACGATGCTTTTTAAGAAACCTATAGTACTCCTCTCAACTCTAAATCCCTAATCAAGGTTTGTGCCATTGAAAGAGAAATTTATCAAGAATCAATATTTCCTTTGTAATCAAGTAAGACTTCCTTCTATCTCTATTTTACCTTTTTCAATTTATATTTTTACGGTTCCTTGAAGTTTTGGAATAGAGGTGTTAATATTATTAGTGTAGTGGTGGTAACATGGTTATGATATAAATTATATCTTGATGGTGTTGCGGAGTAGTGTTGGGATGTGTAATGTGCATGTACTGTGTCTTGTATGGGTATGTACGGTGTGTGATTGCGTGTGTGTCTATGCAGTCGAGGGTGTCTACATTAGTGTACAAAATGTGAATCATAAGTGTGTGAGGTATGGGTTGATGTACATCGTGTGTGAGTATGTTTGTGTTCGGTGTAGTGCGTGTTGTGTGTGTATGTATAGGCATTGTAAAGTATATGTATTTAGCTAAGTATAATTGTGGTCATACGACGGCGTGCTGTGTGTGTGTACGTATGAAATTAGAGTAGCATTATGTACTATGTGTGCGTGCTAGGAGTTGTATGAGTGTTGATGTTGTATGTATGTTTTTATTAGGGGAAATATTGAAAAGTTATATGCAGTACGGTTTGGGAACTCAGAGTATGGACTAGAGGATAGAGTTAAGGAAAAAGACGTATTGAGTTGCAAATTTATTAAATTTTGAGCTAGCGTTGATGTTTTAGATAGGTACTAGAAGATGTGTGGTATTGGATCATTTTAAGATAGGAATTCTAGGTACGGGATACGTATTTGCTGAATGTGTGTATGTTAGGTTAGCAAATATAAACTGGACGAAATTGATACTTGGACTTAATTTTGTTGTTTGTTATATTTGGCTTTGACTACCCATTGGTCGGGTATAATGGTGCTAGTGAGGTACCTAGTGATTTTTGCGCAACGTTATCCTTTATAGAGTCCAGTGCAAAAACGACCCAAGCAGATCTAGGTTGGTTTATGGTATTCGAGTGTTGGGGATTATCCAATACCAATACTATATAGTATTTATATAGTATGTATTAGGGATCATAAGTAATCTCAAGTCTCAAGACACTGAGATTGTGATGGTTATGGGTTTAAATGAAACTTGTAAAACTGTTGCTTATTGTATTTACTAGCGTTATTTATGTGTGTATTTGACTGATACTTGTTTTTCATGCGCATGTATATGGTATCCTATACTAGGCATTGACTTATCCTACGAGAATTATTATTTTTTAGTTGTAGAGACAGGTTACAAGGCAGATGATGGGGCTCATACTAAATATTATGGATTTGACTATCTATACTATGACAAGCAAGGAGAGTATTACTATTTTGATGGTAGAGTTGGAGTGTTGTAGATTAGTTGTAGGGGTGGACTAAAGAATTTGTATTTATTTCCTTTATAATTGCTTATTTAAGAGACTTGTGTAGTTTCGGGAGTCGCTTGTGACTCTTTTTGCTAGATCTAATAGTTTATCTATTGTCAGAGTTATGAGACTCTAGATTATGATTTAAAGTTTTTTTGCGATTTAAGTTATGGAGTGGTGATATTTTTTATTATGTTATTGTTTTAATTGTAGAGTTGAGTGGTTGACATCCCACTCCAGTAGAAAATTTGAGATTATCAATTGTGAATTATCAGTTTTCATGAAATTATTTTATAGATCTCACACAAGTTATAAGTTCCTAAATGCCTGATGTATTAGTAATATTTAGAGATACGTGATGGAGTTGTGGTGTCCTGAGTTCTAGAGCATCACAAAAGAACATAGTACATTACTTCTATGGTGTAAGGGCTCCTTGTATAAAGCACGTTATGTTTATGCCCCTTAATCTTCAAATATGTATTGTTAATATCAAGTATCTCTACCTTTTTATTTCTTAAGATGTTCCATGTTTTCTTGTTGAAGAAGAATAACTTTATATTTTTGAGTTCTTTATTTTATCCAAGGGATTTCAAATGAAGGTTTCTTAGAAGAAACCTAGTTACATATTGCCATTTGTGGATAGTAAATGTGCTCTTTGCAACTTGTTAAACTTGGGATTATAGGATGTAGTTTCAATACAATTTATGATGGATGCTAGAGGCTATAGGATAGATTTTAACTCCATTTCTTTTAAACTTGCTCTTCGCATAGGATAGGATACAAGTGTTTAATCCCTTATAGAATTACTTGAAACTCATACCTAAAGACAACAGATTTGAGGTTATAAGCTACCTTGTATTTCATTACTATAAGCATGCATGATGTGAAATTACATAAATAAGTAGAAAACATTGTGAATATTCACGAAATGCAACCACAATTACTATCTAGTCGATAGTGAATAAGCTAACTCAATTTAGCAATTTGCTCATTTGAATTGTTAAAAATATAAAACCAAATAACAATAACAAATGATTATTGAAATTGGATTTTTACTTTATTTTTAATCAATTTAGACCTATTTTATAAATATTCATTATTTTGGACATTATTATGATGATGATAGTAGTATGGGTATTTGTATTTCATACTAGGAAAAGGAAATAAGAAGTTTCATTGGTTTCATAAGTTACTTTGTAATGCATAGTATGATCCCTCATATAAATAAGGTCCACATCATTTACACAAGGGTGATAATAGTGACTTTATAAAGCTAAGGTAATAAATATTAAGTCAATAGTTAGGAATTATGGAAAAAAGATTCGATGATATTAATATGCTATTGATGAGTGGGGTATAACTATTAATGAAATTTAAATACGTGTTAATGAAAGAATATACTTTTTTAAAAAATACTATTTACATTTTTAGGTATGAAAATTTTATTAGTATTTATTTGCTACTTATCAGTACACGTGATGTATTAGTATCATTAAAGCTTTTTTTGTTGGAAGCCAAATAGTTAAAAAAACTTGTTGCTCACTTGTTGATCACTTGTTGACTTGGCTAATTAGTACTTTCAGAACGAGTCTTTATACATAATACTAGAATAAGGCCCTTTTTAAAATGTATCAATTATATTTTTACATGTTAAAAATTTATAGATATTTACATATTATTCATCGATCCATATGGTATATTAGTCTCATTGAATCCTTTTTCTTTTATTATCGAAAAAAATTTAATAGTACTAACACATTATGTATATTGACCAATGATATATAAGTATTTATAAATTTTTATACGCGTCAATAAAGGAATGTATTTTAAAAATGTACTAATTACATTTTCATTTATAAAAAAATTATAAATACTTACATATTACTCATCAATCTATGTAGTGTGTTAATTCTTTATTACCGCTAAATGGATAGTTTAAGGACAAACTATCGACACAATTTTGAAAATTCTCTAAGGTCAACAATTTATATTCTCTCTCTTTTTCTTTCTTTCTTTCTTTTTTTTCTTTTTTTTTTCTTTTTTTTTTCGTTCTTTAGTTATGGTATTTTGCATTGCGTTCAAATCCTAAGGATTTCATGTCAGGTACTTCTAAGAATTCCTTTTCTTGTAATTGACGTATTTAGGGATTCTTTTTCTGAAAAAAATAAAAAAGTGATACTTTTATCTTTTCCCAAAGATATGAATAAAACACGAACAAAATAAGTAATATCCTGTATCACTGGCCAAAGACTTTCCTCATTGTTTCTTTTCACATAATCGTAGAGTGATACTCTGTATTTGTCTCTCCATTTCTATTCTTATAAACAGCATGACCTCTGTATTTTAATCAAGAAAAAGCATAATACAGAAAAAAATATCTTTTAGGTATTGTATACGATATATAAATACTAATAAGATACTGGTATAAATAATAATATAAACGATAATTTTCAAACAAGTTATAGCCCATGATTTGAATATGTCATTTATATTAATATTTTATTATTATTTATATATCATATATACATAATACATAATATGTATTACTCATTAAATCGAGATTAATATTAAATTTATTACATATGTGAGATTAGGCATTTTATGCAAGTGAGCGTACCAAATCAGAACCCCGAATTTTCATCCTTTAATAATGCCTTGATCGTGCCATTATTGAATTGATGACTACACATTTTTCATGTCTTTTTGGGGAAATGTTCTCTCTTTTTCTTCTTCTTCTTCTTTTTTTTTTTGCCCCATTCGAGCCCTTCTGTTAGTTGTTGTGTACCAGTTATATATGTTAGCTAAGGTAGAAAGTCATTTTCTCGAGAAAGCTTTACCCTAAATTGTAAACCAAATTGATAGGTTGCATGCATATATAAAAGATCTACTTTTAACGGCTCGGACAAAATATGCTAATACAATTTAGATCATAGTCGGGTTCAATAGATATTTACCATTCTTCTTAAAAGAATTATATAAATGAAAATATGATAAAATTAATCATTTAATTATTAATACTAAATTTTTGAAAATACGATATTATAATTTATATATATCTTACACTTGTAAATTATGATTTAATGAATTAAATACCATTACTGAATCACATTTAATATACGATCATCATGATTTAATAGTAAAGGTGAGTGCAAGTGTTCTATGTTAAGTTAATTCTTATCAGATATTTTCTTGCCTGAACAATCCACTTTTATTGATAAAGTATAAGTTACTTAGGATGTTAATTCTTATCATGTATTTAATTCGTTACCACTACTTGGCATGTGTTCCCCTGCCATATCTATTGTTTTGTGCTTGAACAGCTATGTTTAATCTTAATTTTTTTCCCTTTTCCTTTAATATGGAAGCATGTAAACTGTTTAAAAATTTCTAAGTAACTTTGATTATATACCTATTGATAAAGGGGAAATTTATTTAAAAATGGAGATCTTTAAGAAACCAATGTAACACCTTAAATACTTCTTTAGATACCAAGTTGATAACATGCTTACGTCGGTAAAATTCATATCACTAAGCAACTTAGTTTTAAGTGAATCCACATGTGCAAACCTGGACGGGTGTAATCAAATTGTCTCCTATTTGCATTTAGCATTGTGATTTTGATGGTGGCTAAAGGAAGAAGAAGAGGAAAGTGACACTGGTTTTAAGTGAATCCATTGTGTGCTAACTTGGATGGGTGCAACCAAATTGTCTCCTATTTGTATTTGCATTTAGCTCTGTGATTGTCACGGTGACTAAAGGAAGGAGAAGTGGAAAGTGACACTAGTTTATGGTATGGAGTGTACATAGATAATGCTCCGACATTGTGGAACTTTTTTTGAACCGCGCATCAACAGGTAACTCCACATTTAAACGAGATAAATAAGTATCTCTTTTTTCATGCTGGTTTAGGGTGTAACAAACTACTTGAATTTGACTATGAGTTTTACTCTAATTTTATTTGGTAATAGTAAAGTCAAGCCCATGCTTGCGCTAATTGAATGGTAAAATGAGTCTAGTTTAAACTTTAAAATACTAATTCATTAAGTTTGTAAGTTAAATCGAGTTTGGTATAATTTTTAATTTATTTTTAGTTTTTTCAAATATATTTGAGTATGAGGTTATTTAAGAAAAATCCATGAAAACTTGAAGGTTATTTGAGTTAATCAATTTGAACTCAAACTTATTAAATATATTTTTAAGTTAAGCTCGAGATCAAGAGTTTAAGCTTGATCGGACTCGAGCCGAGTTTGAGCTTCAAGCTTTTAACTGAAGTTTGACCTTGACACTCGATATTATATTGGTTCGGCTAAGCTTGATTGTACCTCTATTCTAGTCATAAAAATGAGATAATGATAATGAAAATCTTTTATAAAAAATATAATTAAGAAAAAAATAAATCAATAAATTAGGAAAAAAATTGAAGAGAAGAAATAAGTAGATATGTAAATGTTCATAAATTAACATATTTTGGGAAACCATATATCAAAAAGTTTAAGACTTTGTATTGTAGTTTAATAATAATATCAGATGTGTATTTCGAAATTAACCAATTTAAGAAAAATTTTGAATAAACTTTAACTTCACATTCAGGAACCCTTCTATTTAAAATTTCATCTAAAGTGACCTATTTAAAGATGCATACGTAATACTATATGCAAAATATAGCAAAATTTCTTGCTTTTTTTTTTTTTTCAAAGATATGTATGAAACTTGCACAATTGTGATATTATCCATAAACGTAATGTATGGTTTAGATTTCAATGCAGCTACTTATATATCTTTTCCGATTTTACTATTTTTATTTTTTATTATATGATATTCTATAATGACATTATAAATGAGTCATTCATTTGTCCTACTTAAAAAAGTTGAGGCACCAAAACAGGAATAATTTTATATATAAAACACCAAGATGGATGAAAAATAAAAGTTGTGTTACTTTCAAAGTTAGTTTCTCATTTTAAGATAGCAACCATTATAATGAAAACTTAGTTTTTCTTGCCATTGAAAAGTTGAGATACTAAGGTATTTCTTGAAGGCGGAAAAAATAAATATACATATACATACAAATATCTATATATATATATTTCAAACTATTATATTTACACCGTCCTACACATATAGCTATAAGTGGATCAAGTTAAGACCATATGGTACTGTACTTAAGTTTGAACTTAATTTAAAATTTCAAAACTTAAACTCATCAACTTGGTTAAGCTAATTTAAATTTGATTTTATTTGATTTTTTTTTTCAATAAAAATAATATTGACATGCAAATTAACTAAAGTTTGACTAAATTTTAAATTCGATTCGATTAAATTTGTTTAAACTTAATTTTTTTAAAAATAAATTCTTTTTAAAAGATAATACTAGTATACAAACTGACTTGAATTCAACTAATATTTAAATTCAATTGAATCCAATTAGATTATGAGCTAATCGAACTATAAGTTTAAGTTCAACTATTCTAAAACTTAACTCTGAATAAACCTTCAGTTAAACTTAAGTAATTATCCAACAGGTTTGACTTCTTTATATTCATATCGACGCATTAGTAGCTAGAAAAACGTACCATGAGGGTGCTTTTGACAGTTTTATCCGTATAGAATTCTGGATCTGTTTCTTGCAACGACAACATCTCATCAAGTAAGTTCTTATCTCCTTTGTCACCACTAGAATATCGATTCCTCAAGATACGTTGTTGGTCTATGAGGCCTTGAAGGAATATTTCCAATTTATTCTGAACTCTTAACATTCTCCTCTTCACACCCTGAAAGATGTCCACCACCTTCATGAACAAAATATAATCACCCATATAGGCAGTACCGTCAAATGGGTCCATCAATTCTCGGATGATTTCCTTAAATTCCGTCCCTTCTTTTGACTTCTTATCAGTACCAAAGTATCGTTTTCCTACCAACATCCTCATCATAAAATTCAAGAGCGTATCGACCAACAGTGGTCTTAACAAGGGTATTTATTTTTTTTCTTACATTTAAATCTCATTTGACCTAAATAGGCCTCAAGAAGGCTAATATTATATTTAAGCTTCTTTTTCTATGAGAAATGAGCTAAGTTTTATAAAGATAATGCACGTGGACCCAAACCTGCAAACGCATAAAGAAATAGAAGCTTCAATTTCAACCATGGATCCTCAATATTCTATCCAACAACTCATTTGAGCTACTCACTTCAAATTCATCTAATGAACAAGATTAATAGCCATACATACATATACACATGTATATATATATATATATATATATATATGAGTTTTCACCTCCTTATTTACAAAATGAGAAATATTAATAAGTTTTACAAAAACATTGTTACTCTATTGTAATAACTCTATAGAATACCAAATGCCAAAATCCATTGATACCAAGTTAAGATCTATCACATGTATAAATACAATATATTTGAGTAACCTAAAATTCCTCCTCCCATGTCTCTTTTCACAAAATCTCTCCACATGTCATCATATTCAAACTTCCCTATGGTCAAATAACATCCTTATTGTATTGTATGTAATCGACCAATTATAATGTCTCCCTCATCCATATCTCTTTTTTTTTTTTTTCTTAATGTCTAACTAGTGGAAAATAGCAAAATAAAAATGGAAACTCTTCTCCGTGACTTATTTCGCAAATAATTATGATGCTACCGGATCATTAGGATCCGATAACTCTATCATGTACTCCTACTTATAATAGGAAAATACAAGGCTAAAAGAGCATGTAACTAAGTCCATAATATATTTTTATAGTACTTAATTCATCAAACTATCAAATATAATGTTATACACAATTCTGTCATCTGCATTGAATAATGCTAAAGCAAATTACTGGACGAACTATTATCATCAATAGTCTTTTAAATATAGAAGTAACTAAAAATTGAATACGTCTTCGAAATCTAAAATTTAAATACTCGAAGAAATAAAACTAAAACTGGGAGTAATTTGGACATTCACCTTAGGAGTTTTCTTTTAGAGATATACAATAATCCCTCCCCTCTCGCTTTACGAAAAAAATAAAAGTGAGACAACTTTGATTTCCCTTGGTCCTAGACTATGCTATCGCCATCCTAACACCTCTCTTTCCTTTTCTAAGACAGCATATGTGGAGTTGACGATTTATGATCTTCCCTTAGTCAATTTCATCTTACACCACTCATCAAATAGGGAATTTAATGAGATTAACTAACAGTTTCTATTCTTTTCTTTCTAAGGAAATGAAATCTAAACAATGATATGATCAAGGAATCAATTACAATCAGCAATTAGGGTGTAAGAATTTTAATGTTATTCTGGAACACAAACAAGAAATTCGTAACTCTTTTTGGTTTACATTGAATGGTAATTCTAAAATTCAACACTTCGAAAAGATATTATGACAAATCTTAAGTGCTTGTTTAATGCTCAAGTAAGCAGTTTCAACAAACTTTCCCTTAGGATAATCTAAAAACCCAACACTAATAACCTTAATCATAATGGAGGAATTGAAAACCGACCTGGAATCAATCAAAATGATGAATTCAAGTTATTCGTTGATTAATAGATGATTGAGGCAATGACCTCATGGAGTAAAGTGATCGAAAACATAACTTGGAATAATGAAAAGGCATAATGCATTAAATTACACACTAGGGAAATAGAGACAAATTTTGGAGAGAAAAAAAGTAAAAGGAAAAACATGCGTTCAGATTTAGTCAGGTTGACAGCTTAAGATGATCAACCTGGCTACGAAGAAAATTGGGGAGAAGACTAAGCCACGTAGTCTATTGTTTGCCCAAGGACGATTTACCACCTACTTAACATTAGGCACCCAAGATCAATCAAGTAACTCTAAGGAAATGCCTTAATGTGATAAAAAGAGGGTTGTTCAATGATTTAAGCGGAGGAAACCATGTATAAACCTAGGATTTGTAATTTATGGCATGATTGATATGGATTCATGTTCTATTATGAATTAGGAGATTATTTGGAAATCTTTCTAGATTGTAACTAAAACTTAGGTACATGATCTTTGTTATTTATTGATTGTATATGCTAAGTTTAGAATATAAATTGACTAATAATAGTTGACTACTAATTTTAATTGTTTACTTACAAACAAAAACTTAGTTGACTATTAATTCTAATTGTTTGCTATATGTACTTACAAACTAGAGCTCATTTGCAAAATACACGGAACCACTACAAACTTACGCTTTAAAATACCGACTCTATGACTTGCCATTCATTGTAAGACTTCCCATTAAGGATCTACTCTACGGTTTCAGTATCGACATTAGGAACCTACTTTATACTTTCTAAACTTATTCTAAGATCTAATGATCCAAACTCTCAAAACTACTCTTGAGAGTATTAATGGATCAACAATTTCAAAATTGCCTTTATGGAGAATTATGGCTTAACACATTTAAAATCGACTTTATGGAGTGCTAATGGCTAACAAAACTTGATACTTTTTCATCAATGTTGATTATGATCGTAAGAAACCCATCATTAAAAATTACTTTTCATCTTCACCACTTATTCTAAATACTAGGCTCAATATTGATCAATTGATTAATCTATTGAATCATTTGGTGGTAGTAGTTTAAACCTAACAACAGTAGATGAAATAGAAACAACAATGTGATGCAAAATAATGTAGGGAGGTTAAGATAGAATGGAAATGGTCACCATGGAGATCATGATTGACTTAGAAAGATAACTAGACTTCTTGAATTTGTTTGGTTTGTGAAGTCGTTTCCAACATTGTTTGTCAATCTACTTAGGGTAGAGGAGTAGGTAAAGAAGAAGGAGAAGGCCTTCATTACCTATGATGTGCTAAAAGATAAGAAGCAAGCTTATGTTATCTATATGCTGAAGGTTATTGGAATTGATTGGTAGTGATTGGCATAGAGGCTTATAATCTAAAGGATCATAGAAGAGGTGCTTAAGGATACTTTCATAGTAGGTTCTTTCCCAACAATTTGGGATAGAAAATGGTCTCTTTATTTTTCAATATGAGGTAAAGGGAAAAAAAAATAGTAGTGGAATAAGAAACATAATTTAAAAGCTTGATCAAATTCATCCTTTAAGTATGATGGATGAGAGTCTACGATTGAAAAGCTTTTGACTGGATGGAGCTAATGCTAGAACATAATGTTAGACCCTATGAGTCACATATCTATGCAATAGTGTTAAATAAGACAAAATTGATAAAACTATGATATCAATAGATTAAGGATCATGCAAGGATATAGGCTTAGGTAACTTCGTTGAAGTAGCCTTCAAATAGGGTAAAGAGTTAATAAGAGGTCTACGTTAGGTCTACCATATAGATAAGGATGTAAATGAAGAGGCTACCTTAAAACTAAACTGCTTTAGCTATAGGTGACAAAAGATGTAACGGGTGCTTTGGTCCTTATGAGGAGAAAGATTGCCAATGGGTTATTAGGGTATGCTTTTCTTATGGTCGAATAGGTCATATTATTGAGAATGTGCTACTTAATGCTACCTCTAATCTTTTGCTACAAATGTAAGCAAGGATCACATTATATAACTATATGTAAGAAGGATATGAGGGAATAAAGAACTAGCCCTTACTTAGATGATTAAGCAGAATGATGCAAGGTAGAGCCCAATATTTAGGCTAAAGTAAGTAGAACAATTCTATCAAACTTGAATTTTTCTAGTTTTTATTATTTTCTTTAACCTGATCTATATTGAACCTTATACCCATTCATTATAGACTTTGGACTAGAGATTAAAAAAAACTTGGTTTTCATTTGATTTTGAAAATGAAAAATGGAGTCGCTAACTGAATGGTGGTTGGAAAAAGAAAAGAAAGATTAAGTCATAACTGATTGGATGGATCAATTATAACTTAGCTACTAGGTCATAATAAAATCACTTTTGAAAAATGATTTTTTAAAACCAAAGAATTTGAGTCTGGGAGCGAACTTATTATATTTTAACGAGTACCTTTATTTTTCAAATTACCCTTTTAACTAATTCTAAATTTACAATTAAAAAAGAAATCAATTTGTTTACAAAAAGGAAGAAGAAACTAAGAAATTAAGTTTATTTATAAAAGGGAAAATAAAATTCTTTTTCATTTTAAGTTGTTTTGTAGATGCCTACATATTCTCTAGTAGGGATTAGACTTTTTGTAGTTCATTTAAAAAATTTTAGTGTGTTGGTCTCTTTTAATTTTAAAGAACAACTGAACTTACATTTTTGTCAATTTGATTTTATTTAAAGAAAAACTCTAAAAGGGTCCTAATTGTGGTAATTTATTCATTTTGAAAAAATTCTAAAAGAAGTCCTATTTTTGAAAAAGAAAAATTGTTAATTAGATTTATTTTTTGAAAATAATTTTTCTAAGTGATAAGAACTAATTTTAGTATATATATTTTATTTTTATTTATTTATTTTTACATCTTTTTTTAACCTTAAAAAAAATTAAATAAACAAAGCATTCCTTTCTTTTTCTTCTCTTTTTTTTGTTCTCTTCTTTTTTCTTTTTTTTTTTTCTTTCTTTTTTCTTCTTCTTTCTTCATATTACAAGTTTTTATTACAATATAACGAATTTAGAAAGAAAAGGAAAAAAAAAAAGATACAATACAATAAAATATTACAAACCTAATAAATAATAATAAAAAAAGATAAGATAAAGGAAATATGGAAAGGGGACTAGACTTGAGTTGGATTGCGGGTTAGACCTGGTGCGGATCTTAGGTCACACTTTAGGTTTGGGTTGATCTAAGTGAGCCACATGTGCTTAAAAACATTTTACTTTCCTAAAAGTCTATTTTTTCTAAAAAAAACTCTATTTTCTTAAAAAGTTTGATCTTTCTACTTTTTCAATTTTTTTTTCTCTTTTTCTTATTTTTATGAAATTTTCTTTCTTTTTTTTGTAACTTTCTTAAACCTTAGTTCGTGACCTCCCTCTTTCTTTAAGATTATGAACTCCACAATTGTTCTTAAGTTAGTTTAGCTCTACCAATGGGGCCTTCACTCCACCAGTTCTCCATTCCACCCACTCTCCTCTTTAATTGTGCCCTCTAACCTACTAGACATAAGCCACTACTAAGGGTTTCAAAATACCCTTCCTACAACAACCTACACTATGTGAGACGCCACTTAGGCCACCATGTTAAGTGAAAACGACCATAATACCTTAACCACCACTACCCAAAACCTAATACCCAACCCCCTTTCAAAGCCTAACAACCACCTTGAACATGGCCACTAATGCCTACCCATTGCTCATCTCTGTTGATAATGAAGACCACCTCGATTAGTCATGACACTATCGCCAATCGACCTTTTACTAATAACTTTCACATGAAAGTCAACTTTCCCCTTCACTTTAGACCATTGAATAAGAATTTAAGATTGTGTTGAGTTATTAAATAGATTAATTTATTTGTGTCATTTTTAGAATAAGTCAAGTTTCTTTAAAGGCTAAATACTATTTAGTAACCTAATATATCATGGCATGGGCCAATAGCTCAATGTTGGCTCGATTTTAGTTTTCTTAATTTAACTTATATTAAGCTTAACTTGCTTAATATAAGTTACTTGACATAAAATTAAGGAAAATAATTTCTTTTTTTTTTAAAAAAAAAATGGAGTCATTAACTAGTTTAACTATTAAAAAATAAAATTAGGGTTTTCCGATGGGAAAACCCTAATTTTACTACTAGTCCACGGATATTCTAAAAAAAATTAATTTTTAAAAAATTGAGTTAAAAAACTGAGTTTAGGAGATAACTTATTAAAACTAAGTCACCATGTGAAAATTAAAGAAAAGATTGATAGGCTTTATTTTTGTAATTTTTCTAAAAATATTAAAAATATACCTAAATTCACAAAATGTAATTAAAAATGATTTTTCATTGTTTTTTAATTACGAATTTCTAAAAAAAGGGGAATTTTTTTTGAACTATTGCCTTAAAGATATCTATGTATCCGTAACTTGGAATCAAGTCGACTGTAGTTTTTTTTTTTATAAAATTTTTAGTGGGTGTGTCATTTTTATATTAAAAACCAAGCTAGGTTTACATTTTTTTATCAATTTATTATTTTAAGAAAAAAAAAAAAACTAAGCAATCTAATTTTTTTGAATCAAATATAAAAAACCTTAACTAAATAAATCTTTCCGAAAAAAACTCAATTTAGATATTATTTTATTTTTCTAAAACCCCTATGCATAAAAAAATATATATATATTTCTTTTTTTATTTAAAAAAAACATGATTTATAAAAAACTTAATTTAACTAATTATTTAAAAAAATGTTGCGATAATAATAAAAAACTGCACTTAAACATGAAATAAATTAATAAAAACATAACTAATAAAATAAATTAATGAAATAATAAAAAAAATTTACTTAGGTTTGATCTTGTGCTCGTGTGTAGCTGCTGCATTAGGCGACACGTGGGTGACAGTAGGCGATAGCACAGGTGACGTTGGACGACAACGTGGGTGAGAGTCAAGGCGAGTGAAGGGTAACAGCACGGGTAATCATGGGCCAGAGTGAGGACAAGGGTACGGGCAAGTGAGGGGTGAGAGCACAGGTGAAGATCTAGGTGACTGTAGGCAATACTGGCGAGGGCTTGGGCAACGTAGGCGAGACATAAGCGTGCACGACGGTAGGTCTAGGTGTGAGCGATGATGCTAGCAGTGTTGTGGTATTGTGGGTAGTAGCTTGGGTAGTAGCATACAGTGGTTTGGATGGTATCACACGGTGGTTGTATGGTGGTGCGTGGTGGCACGTGGTGGTTTGGTGTTTGTAAAGGATTGTGATTAAGAAAAAAAAAAAAACTTCGTTAGCTTCCCCGTTGATGTGTTATTTATAAACTCAAAATCAAATATTTCGTCTTAAAGATATGGAAAATATGATTATGATTTGTTAAGGATTTACCCTAACTTCTAGAAACCCTAATTTATTTTGGGCTTTTTTATTTTTTGCAATGGCCGATCTAATCTATTTAAATATATCTCAATAATTTAATAAATTTTGATTTGAGCCCTTAAATTCGATGAATTTTTATTCTATATTAGTTTGGCTTAAAATTAATTAAGCCTATATCGTTACTTGATCCAACAATTCAATTCAATTCAACTTGACACGACTCGACTCATGACTTAACTTACTGTGACTTCACTTGATTTTCTTTTTCTTTTTATTTTTCTTTTTCTTTTTCTATTTATTTATTAACTTGGCTCAATTAATGAAAAATAAAAGATTGGAAAAAATGAGGTATCTACACCCAACTAGTTAAAACTTAGTCTTAGATATTAGGATGAGTTAGGAGTCATAGGTTTGAATCTTACAACAAGCATATTGTGCCTTTTATTTTTCACAAAGCCAAAGTGACACGTGCTGAATCCTCATTAGGCCATGTACCTATCATCAACATATGGCCTTATCCGATTGGACCACATGTTGATGTGGCACTACGTCAACATCTGTTCGCCCTCTTTCCCTCTTCTTCCTTTTCTTTCTCTCTCTTTCTCTTCCTTTCCCTTGCAAGAACATCTTAGGGTTTTACATTTCAAGCCTTTTTTGATCCTTTGTCTTCAAGATTTCATCAAATAAATGATGAAATTGTGAAGATTGCATGGGATATTATGCATTTGACCCAATTTTAAGTCCTAGCACATTCATGTGCCTATTGAATTCAACCTCTAAAAATTGGGAAAACATTAACCTACAATTTTGGCACTTTCACAATTTGGTCAAATCTTAGCTATGGAGGGAAGTAATTGATGCTTGGTTTCAATTACGTGAGTAATAATATCAACATTTGACTTAGAAGATTAGCTGGATTCATGCAAATTTCCCAAAATCGAAGATATCCCATGATTATTCATCAATGTTGGAATTTGCATTAACAAACTTTCGAAGCTTGTTTAAACCCAAAATAGTATAAATAGAACCATCCCTTGTTCATTTGGATCATCAACAAGTGCTCAAATCCATTAGAAACATACTTCTAAGCACTTTCTTTCTTTATGAAATTTTCTTTTGCTTTGTTCTCCATTATACACCCCTAAATTAAGCAAAACCACCACCATTTGAACCACAACATCCACCTCTTTTCTATCGACAAACATTAGGGCTCAAAGGGGAGTGTTTCAATTGTGTTTTTGATTGAGAAAGTTAGACCTTGTATAGGATTATTTAAGGTAAAACTTTCCTGGATTGTTTAAGGTAAAACTTTCCTAATCTCAATTTCTTGTTTATATTAGCTTTACCCATGAAATCTTGACAACATAGGATTAGAAAAATGATCTAAACTTGTCTTTGTCATATACATGTCATTTTATGATCTTACATTTATGTAACTTGAAAAAGGAATTAGGAAAACTCCATAAAACCCCTATTCCTTGAGTAGGCTGACACTTGAATGTGCATTTCCACACTTTCATTATGATTTCACATGATTAGTTTAGAGAAAAGTATATTAAATTGCATGTAGAGTTAGTTTGATATACTAATCATTTTGTTTAGTTTATGTAAAGTATTAATCCTCAAACAAAACTTGTTTAACCATTATTTAAAGTTTAAAACTTGAACTTGTAAGGCCATGGAATAAACATTGCCAACATTAAGTAATTAGGCCTATATTTGATTTTAGGCTTAAAAAACCAATTTAGAGCCTAATAAATTACTAATACTGGATTTGAAACTTGGGTGATATTAGTCTAATTAATATGATTAATAAGTTATTAGGCCCAATGGAGTCAGTTATGGTCATGGTATAAGCCTTAGCATATTAATTAGGCTTAAATCAAGCTAAAGGCTCACAAAATAAGCTTAAACCCAACTTAGAATTGTAAGACTAGTAGCTAAAGTAATAAGTGGAACTTAATTAGAAAGTTTAATGAGGCCACTAAATAATTAAAAGAGGCCTTAATAGGCTTAAGTATAATTTAAGCCCATAATTGGTTAGCAAGACTAGTTATGCCTTAAAATGATAGAGTTGGAGTTAGACCTAAATTTTAATTGGCTCAACTAGTTTAATAACAATAAATAAAGACTAAGAAGCCTAACAAATAGATATATGAGGCTAGGACAAGGCCCTAAATACTCAAACGCTTAAGTAAGCTAAGAATTCAACTAAGTAAAAAGAGCAAAATCAAAATCTAGAATTTGACCCTTTTTTGAACGAATGTTATGGGTCCCAACTCTCAAAACAGACCTTACCATGTAAAAGTTTGTTTGAAATCATATAAAATTGACTATAAGATCTCGAAAATTAGAGTTTAAATGAAAAAGATATCATAAAAACAAGTTTTAACTATAATAGGAAATAGTATAGCGAAATTAACTTAAGTAATTAAAGAGTTTCGCTGTAGACTTAGAGTATCATCCTTATCTTACTATCAGGTGACTCTAAAATTGATTTTAAGAACACCCAAGGATTTCCAAATGTAGGTATCATGATCAAGTGAGTACTTTTGATGACTCTATATTTATTTGTGCATGTAGTTAGTTGTATGATTAATTAAAGATAACTAAATTTGATTGCTTGGGGGTATACAGGTTTATGCATGTGTTTAACTTTTGTTTGAATGTGGTGCATATACCTTAATTACAAGACAATGAAATGCATGCTATATTATTGAATGTTACCTACTATGAGTATTTGTAGAATGCTTAATTACTTAATTGAGATGGACCTAATTATATTTTATTTAATTAAATAAATGTTACCTAATATGAAAGTTATTAGTACAGTGAACTTGTACAACAAATGCCTCACCTTAGCCTACAGGTATACTAAGTGCTTGGAGATGCTAACCATAGGGCTAAAGGTCTTGTCTAGAGATCTTCGCTAGAAGATATGGGTATGAACTGCAGGAGCCACCTCACAGCTAGAATTGAGGCTTCAGTTTTTTACTAGATTTTGGAAATGAAAAATTACTTTTGTGAAATGTGGAACTATAAATTGGTTAAGAGTCTAGGTGCTAAAATCTTGTTGTTATTGATACTGATGAATATCTAACCTTGACTTCAGAGGGTATAAATCTGAGTTTCATGCAGCATCGGTCAACTATATACAATGTTTGGCATACTACTTGTTTATGCATTCATTTGTTGATTAATAATAATTACTTAATAATTTGCTTGCTAGTATAATTGAAGGGATATCTCACTAAGCTCTTATAACTTACTTTCTAATAGTCTATTGTTACAGGTTCGTTTAAGTTGGGATTAAGATATGATTCTAGTGTAGAGTGTAAATCCAAGAAGTGTAAGAGAAAGATTTAGGTGGGGAAAATGTATAGTTAGTATAGAAACACTCTACATTGAAAGTACTTACATGTTTAGCTTTTATAACTTTAGTAGTTGTTGTAATTTATAGAATTGGTTTACCTTATCTTAATATCCAGTAGGGGGTATTGATTATTTGTAATTATGTGGCGATGTTGCATTAGCAAGGTTGTTAGAAGATGTAGACAAAAAGTATGGCAGATGAGCAGGGATGGCCTAGTCAATTCGGTCTCTCTCTCTCAAATTTATGGCAAAGAAGATGTCGAGTAATTGGTCGACTTGACAATAGAAAGTAATTGTCAACTTGGCATACCACACAATAATAGGTAGTCATATAGTACGACAGTAGAGGTAACTCAGTAAGGAGGTACCTGGCCTCAACAGAGGCTGGTTGGAACATAAGGATTTATCATGCTAACCCCTTTCATCCTTGAGCTCGGTTGTGGGTCAAGGACCCCATAGCTTGATTCCTATCATTCCTTCTTGGTCGTATTGGATTTAAGATCAAATTCAAATGGTGTTCGCTAAGTTCTTTATCAAGGTGATATGACTAAGGTCGGCGATGTTGAAGGCATCTGAAAGCCCATAGTCCTTAGGCAGTTCTAACCTATAGGCGTTGTCACTGATTTTCTAGAGGATTTTAAATGGTCCTTCCACTCTTGTAGATAATTTGTTTTTCCTTTTATTATGGAATTGTTTCTTGTTGAGGTATAGCCATATCAAGTCTCTTAGTTGAAATTGTTTGGTTGACCGGCCCTTCGTCTTTTCATACATTCTTTTAGTAGCTTGGTCGATGTATCGAGTAACCTTATCATAGATGTACTAAAGGAATTGTGCCTTGACCGAGGCATCAGGATCCTCTTAAGCAAGAATGGTACAGGGGCGGAGTTGAGGCATAACTTAGGATTGAATCCATAGACTACTTTAAAGGAGGTCTGCTTAGTGGTGTCATGTTCGGTTTGGTTATAAGAAAACTCGACCACTGGTAGGTAGATGTCCCAATAAGCTAATTTCTTGCAGATTGCAGCTCGCAGCAGTGAACCTAAAGTACAATTAACCATCTCTGTTTGGCCAATAGTTTGGGGGTGATAGGAGGTACTGAAGAGTAATTTTGTTCCTAGCCAACGCCATAAGGTTCTTCAGAAATAGCTTAAGAACTTCGAGTCTCTATTAGAGATTAGACTTCTTAGCACATCATATATCTATACAATCTCCTATAAGAAAAGGAAAGCAATAACTGAAGCGTTGTTAGTTTTGGTGCAAGGCATGAAGTGTGCCATTTTACTGAACCGATCTACAATGACCATTATAAAATCTTTTCTTTAAGTAGCTTTCGACAGTCTGAGAATAAAGTCTATGCTTAGTTTAATCTACAACCTCGTTGGAATAGGTAGGGGCATCACCTTCCCTTGTTCGGCTCAACACTTGTCATTTTTGCATAAAGCATAGCTTTCAACCACTCAGTATACATCTCTTCGCATTCTCAGCCAAAAAAATCGGCCATTCACTAGTTCACAGGTCTTTCTCTCTCCAAAGTGCCTAGAGAGTCTTTTGCTATGGGCTTCCCTAATTAATAATTCTTGTAGGGAACAAGCTAACACATACAGTTTTCCTCTTTGGAACAGATGGCCATCCTATACATAATACTCATCCACTATTTTCCTATCAATGCATCTCAAAATTATTGGTCCAAAGTGTAGATTCTTGAAGCATTATTCTTTGATACTCGCAAAACCAAACAGTCTGGTCTGGAGTTTTGTTAAGAGTATATGCTTCTTTGAAAGAGCATCTACAACTATGTTACTCTTTCCTTGCTTATATTTGATCACAAAATTGAATTCTTTAAGGAATTCAACTCATCTCTCTTGCTGCTTTGATAGCTTGGTCTGACTTTGGAGGTACCACAGTGACTCATTGTCAGTATATATGATAAATTCTCTCAATAGTAGATAGTGCTGCCACACTTGCAATACACAGATTAGTGCTAAGAGCTCTTTGTCATATACGAAATAATTTAGCTGAGGTCTTTAAAGCTTCTCACTATGGAAGGCAATTGATTAGCCTTCCTACATCAGGACAACACCTATTACAATGTTTGACATATTGCACTCTAGCTCAAAAATTTTGTCGAAGTCAAGTAGCACTAATACCGAGACGGAGGTCAATCTCTTCTTAATCTCAGCAAAACTCCTCTCTTCCCTTTCTCCCCATTTGAAGTTGGTGTTTTTCTTCATTAATTTAGTAAAATGAAGCTAGTCCATAGAAACTTCTCATGTTGGCACAAATAGTATGGGTAGGCCATTCAACAATTGTTCGGATCTTCTCATCATTGACTCATAAGCTTCCTCTAGTAACTACATATCCCAAGAACACTACTTCCTCCTAGAAGAAGCAACATTTCTTCAAATTATCGAATAGTCTCTCGACACGAAGGATATTTAGGATTGTTCCAATGTGTTCACAATGACTTGGCAAGTCAACACTGTAGATTAAGATGTCATGGAAGTACACTGCAACACACTTTTTGATGAGATGTCTTAGCACATGGTTCATAAGTCTCTTAAAGGTACTCGGGGCATTTGACAAGCTAAAGGACATGACCATCCACTAGTAAAGTTTATGTTGAGTCTTGAACACAATCTTCTACTCATCTCCTAACCTCATACGAATTTGATGGTAGTTAGTCTTGAAATTAATCTTACTAAAAATTTTGGCTCTACTTAGTTCATCTAACATGTCTTTTAGCCTCGGGATCGGATACCTATATTTGATTGTGATTTTGTTCATTGCTTGATTGTTAACATTCATCCACTAGGTTCCATCCTTCTTCGGCATTAGAAGTGCAGGTACAATACAAGGGATGAGACTCTCTCTCATGTATCCTCTTTCCAATAGCTCATTAACTTGATGTTGAAGTTTCGAAGCCTGCTTAGGATTCATGTGATAAGCTAGCTTGTTTGGTAGTGTAGCGCTGAGTACTAAGTTAATGTAATGCTCTATGCCTCGGGTCGAGGGCAACCCTTTTAGCAATTGTTTTGGGAACAAATCGGCATATTCATCTAACGGTTCCTTCATTTCTTAAGGTAAATCATTCCACTTCTTCATTTCTAGTAGTTGCCTAACCAATAAGAAGGTTTGCTCATTGGCATTAATGGCCTTTTGAAGCTTGGCTTTACTCATCATCGGAGCCTTCTTTGACCTGCGAGCAAGTTTTGTTTGTAACTTATGAACTTCCCTCGACGGCATTAGATTTAGCATGATCTTCCAATCATCCTTCTCGAGCATGTAGATATTCCTATAATCGTCGTAGATGAATTTCCTATCAAATAGCTATGGTCTTCCTAGCAATACGTGGGATGCGTACGTGGGCAGTACGTCACAAAGAATCTAATCGGAGTAATTACCAATAGTAATCGGCAGTAGTATTTGTTAAGTGACGTATAAGGCTCTCTTCTCACTTAACCAATGCAACTCGTACGGCTTCGGGTGTACAAAAATCGATAACCTCAGTTTTGAAATGAGGTCGTTTGACACCATATTGGTGCAGCTCCCACTATTCATGATAAGGGTACACGTCTAATCATTTACCTTACAGGTGATATGAAATAAGTTCTCTCTGCGCTCCTCCTCTAGTAAGGGTTCCATACCTATAATACGTCGAACAACCATGAGTAGCTGGTTTAAGTACTTGGCATAAACATCTTCCTCAATTAACTCTTTATCGGCAGGAACCTACTCCTCGAGTTCTTCATTTGTACTCTTTACATCTAACTTCGGGATGTCTCCCATGATGACCATCATCCTTTGGTTCGGGCATTGAGTAGCCATATGTTTGAACCCTTACTACTTGAAGCACTTGATCTGGCTAGTCTTCTTACTAGAACCTTGCTCCTTTTCATATATTACTCGATTCCTTTTCTACCTCTTTACTTATTGGGCAATCCTAACAGCTTCATCTATTGTGTCAAATCGTTGGAGCTCCATAATGTCTCGGATGTCTACTTTCAACCCAATGACAAACCTTGAGACTATTTGGGTAGGTGGTTCCTTTACTTCGCATCTTATCATAAACATTTGGAATTCTTAAACATATTCATCAACAGTCTAGCCTCCTTGTCTCTAATCTTGAAGCCAAGTGAATCCATCTTGGAGATAATTTTCGAGCACAAATCGGTTTTTAAGCGCTCTCTTCATCTCGATCCAGGTGTTAATCTCTTGGTACCCCTTTCTTCTTCTCATGGCTTAAAAATTCTTCTACCATATGGTGGCATGTCCAAAGAATTCAACAACAGTAGTCTTCACTTTCTCATAATTCTCATATTGATAATAATAAATATATGCTCTACCTTTTCTTCCTTATCTAAATACTCATCAACATTTGTAGATCTATTGAAACTAGGAATCTAAAACTTCACATGGTTGGATGCTCTAGGGACTCGTATATGCTTTTCTTACTCATCAAGCTCTCTCAGGTCTATCCTTCTCCTTACTTGTCTACCAACTCCTCCACCTCAAATTGGTCAACTTGGGTTCTAACCTCTAATAGGTTAAGCAGCTTGTGGAGTGTTTTGCATGGTCTTAGTGGGTTAGTAAGACAAGACATGAATAGTTTGGGTTAGATCTACCAAAAGGTTAGCTATCTCATGAAATCTCTCCTCAATACTTTTGGGAGTTCCCTGAGATTATAGTCCGTGGTGGACAACTCTACTATCATCACCAGCATTAACATTCATACGTGGATCTATCGTTTTTTTTTTCCTTACAGATTCGAATTCTAATAAACACTTCAAAGAGTGAACAACTAATAACATAATAGTTAAATGAACTCAGTAACTTGCTCTCTTTTGCATACGTAAAACAGATGATGCGAACCGTGATCAAGAACAGATAAGGCCGATCGCTGAATGGGTCCAAAGTTGTAGAAAACTCGAAAAGTGTTAATGGCGAAAGGTATGAAAAGGGTAAGATATGAAGAATGAAAACAGCAAGCAAACTTATGAACAACCTTAAAGGATATGATGCACCAATGGAACTTTCGAGGACTCACGGCATAATTCAATATGACGCACGAATTGGTCTAATGAGGTTACTTGCCACCTAACCTTGCTTAAATGAAATGATAAGAGTAATGTCGAGAGTAAAACAAGCAATGTTTACATAAAGAAGAAAGTACTCAAGTGTATTGAAGGTAATATGATAATCTTATAACTACAATTACAAAGGTATTTATACTCGTATACTAAGGCAACTTGCCCAAAAGGGAAAAGATAAAAAGGAGATTTCCTAGAGAAGCAATGTATATGATACAAAAGGGTAGAAATGAATATACAAGGAAAACAATAATTGGTGCTACAGATTCTACACATGATACGATATACCTAATGATGCTGCATTGGCTAGGTTGTTAGGAGATCTAGACAAAAAGTACGGATGGATGGATTTGTCCAAGCAAGGATGGCCTAGTTAGTTTAGTTTCTCTCTCTTAGATTCTCAACAAGAAAGATGTCTTGTAATTTGTTAACTTGGCAATAGAGAGTAATCGTTAACTTAGCATACCATACAATAATGGGCGATCATACAGCACGACAATAGAGGTGACTTGATAAGGAGGTACTTGGCTTCGACAAGGAGGTACTCAGCCTTAATAAGGGTTGGTTGGAACATAAGGATTTGTTGTACCAGCCCCTTTAGTCTTTGAGCTCCGCTGTAGGTCAGGGGCCCTATAGCTTGATTCCCATCATGCTATAATTTGAACTCTTAATGTGTAGCAACACTTCTTATTACCTTAGGAGCTTATCATCTACACCAATCATAAATTTTCCTAATACTTGAGGAGCCAACCTCAGTTATCCATATAGTAGGTCACGTGGGTGGAATTCCTAGGGGGATACTCTTTCCTCATCAAGTATAAGTGTAGGAAAGCTAATGTTGTTGCAAACACCTTATCTCAAACATACACTCAATTGTCTAACCAATGAATCATGCTACTAGGCTTCGTAAGTATTAGACAACAGTATGCACAAGACCCCTATTTTAGTATAGTTTATGCCTACTACATTAAAGGTTAAAATTTAGGTAACTACTTTGTTGATAATGGTTTTTTGTTTCGAGGTGGTCAACTCTATATATTGACTTGTTCTATGAGAGATCTATTGGTGAAGGAAGCACATAGCAAGGAATTTTTAGGTTACATTGAAGAAAAGATGAGGTATTAGCTATTAAAGATGAAATTCTTCTGACCTAAAATTGTTAAGAGATGTACATCGAGTTGTTGAAAGGTACACCACTTGTAAGAAAGTGAAGAGTAGAATAGAGCAAGGAAAGAGCATGCGCTTACTTATCCCAACCCGACCTTCGACAAAGTTGAGCATGGACTTAGTCATTGGCTTACCAAGAACTACTCAAGGAAAAGAGTAAGTAATAGTTGTCATGGATATAATTAGCAAGATGGTACAATTTATGCCGTGTAATAAGACTCATGATTCTTAAGTTATATCTTTTATGTTTTTTTTTTTGTAGGAGTTAATTAGGTTGCATGGTATACCAAGGAGCATTGTCTATAACAAAGATCCTAAGTTCTTAAGCTATTTCTAGAAGACCTTATGGCATTAACTAGGGACTAAGTTGTTATTTAGTACATGATGCCATCTACAAATATATGGATAGAGAGAGGTCATTAATAGAACTTTAGTCTCTTTACTTTCGGCTATTGTGGGATAAAATTCGATGGACTGGGATATTTGTTTGGCAATAGTGGAGTTGTTGCCAACAATTGAGTCGTTCACAATACTACAGGCAAAAGCTTATTTAAAGTCATCTATGGTTTCAATCCTAAGTTACCTCTTTATCAAGCACCAAAACATAAGCCTAACGAAGGGGACCTTGATGCTTATTATTGAGCCTGAGCTTTAAAGTAGATATATTAGAAGGTGATTGACCAACTTGTTAAATTCTCTTCACGTGTTTTGATGATAACAAAAAAGGAAATATGAAATGATATGTTTTTGTCTATTCAAAGTATACAATATATATATATATATATTATCTTTGAAGAAGTATAAGTTAGAACTTTATTCAATCTTCTAATTAGAAGATTGAGAAACATAAAAGCTTCTTGAATAAAATGATAAAGTATTTGAAATTCTATGGAGGATTTTTAATTGATAGAAGGCTTAACTCCATATTCAATACATTCCGTAAGTTAGTTAAATCCATAAGGATTAACTCGTTAAAGAATTTTTAAAGGCATGATTTGAAAAAGTGACAAAGGAAATTCCTTTTCATTTTTGAAAATAACCACACTTCTTATAAGGACAGTAACTCATGAAAGGCAAGGAATTTTCTAAAAATTTATCAAGAAAGTTGTCATTTGTAAGGTCATCAATGTTTTGGCAAGAAAGTATTCAAAGAAGGTTAAAATAAAGAAAAATGCGTTCCAAAATAAAACCGTCAAAAGGGGATAGAAAGGAAAGATTACACAATTAATTTGCACATTTGAAGAATGAAGAAAGAATTACAACCATATATGCAAGCTCAAAACAAGACAATACAAGATCAAAGTAAAGGTGGCACAATTTTCTTTAAAGAAGATTTCCTTAAGAAACCTAAGAAAGATCAAAAGTATTAATTTCAAATATTGAATAGCATTCCAAATCCTTCTTAACTAGCCATTCCAAAGAAAATGTATATAAAGGCATGGGATCTAAAAGAGGAAGATAGAGAAAAATATATACAAGTGCTACAGTAATTATTTTTGAAATCATCCTTGAGGCTAGACAAAATCAAAAGATCAATTAGAGAATTACTCTATTTGATTATATTTTGTTTCATTCTATGTGTTTTTTCGGTTGATGATCTATTGTAACATTTTCTCCCTTATAATTTGTGTGGAGAGTCTATATTATGTATTAGGAGAGATTTGAGTAAAACTCTTTGGATCTGAGTGTTAGCCTAAGGTGAGGCTAAGTAAGTCAAATCAGAGGACTTGTGACTATAATCTCTCAAAGTGTTGATTTTGTTGAATGTAGGTAATGAAATAACTCTAATGAGTAAATTGGGTCTCCAACGGTAAAGTTGAAAGAATGTAGTAAGCACAAGGCTAAAACACTATAATTGATTTGTCTAATCTTCTATCTTTACTCTTTTATTTATGTGCATTTTATTTTAATAGTTCAATTTGCTCACTTACTTTTAGGCCATTCATATAAGTAATCAAGGGTTCTTTATTCTAATATCTCTTTTTCTTAAAATTTTCAAATTATAACCAATTCATCCCCCCTCTTGGTTACATAATTAGGATCCATATTTGATATCACTAGAGTTTAAAGATCACGACTCCAAGTAGTGGAAATAGTAGCATAATTGTACAACCTAGAAAAGCTCCTTTCTTTGATGGTATTAATTTTCTGTAGTGGAAATTCAAGATGGAGATATACATAAGAGCTACTGACTATCAAATATGGCGGATCATTGAAAATAAAGATACAAAAGTTCCAACAACCATCACGAATGAGAGTAATATTACAAAAGCTAAATTAAATTTCGAGGTTAAGAATCATCTTTTCTCTACTATTGCTCAATCTGAATTTTACTTAATCTCTTCTTATGGTTTAGCTAAAAAAATTTGAGACACGTTGTCTCAAAGTATGAAGGCACAATCACTATTAAGGGGACAAGAATCAACTCTCTCATGCAACAATATGAAACATTCCACATTCTACCTAAAGAAGAAATCAAAGAATCATTTAACAAATTTATAGCCATTACAAACAAAGTCTCATCCCTTCACAAGAAAATTGAAGATGTAGTTTTGATGCAAAATATGTTGAGGGTATCACCAAAGCTAGGAATGCAAAGAAAATTGTAATGGAAAAAGCTTGTGGTATGGAAAAATTAACACCCAGTCAATAACTCACTCAAGTTTGTTGTTTGCCAAAGTACAAAAGCACAATCATGTATCCGTAATTTATTCTATTAATAAATATATTTAATTAAAGATATAATTGAAAATAATAAAAATATACACAAGTTAAAGAAAAGAGAAAAGCATAAAGAAGAAAATGCAAGTCACCATTTTTTCTCTATTTTGGTTTTAAATCTCTTCCCTTCATTAGAGCACATGGTTTTGGCAAATGGGATTCTTTCGTTATGGGTACCACTGTTGTACAAATTAGACCAGCCTAATCGGTTGAATGGTGTTGACCCAAAATCGGCCATTAAGGCAGGCCGATCTATGGTAAAAACCCATTTTTACGTTGAATCGTCTAGACTTCTTAACCTGGCTAGTTGAACCATAAATTAGTCATTCCGATCGGGTCATACGGGTTCAGATGTAGCATTGAAAAAAAAAAAAAAAAACGACAACAAGACGCAAAAGGAAATTGGGAAAATCATGATATTCAATGTCAATATAGAAACGTTATTATATCATATCGGCTAAAATCTTGATAGAGAATTAGAAATCATTAATTGTCGGCTTCAGCTATGTAATATCAATTTGCATATCTTTGTGGCCGAATATATTAATATATTCCTTTTCCAATATTTTATTTACTTTCCAAAATAAAAGCAAAACCCAACCGTCTAACTTTTCCATTACTTTTCGTATTTTTTTAATTATGGATTTGGTTGTCTAATTTCATACTTATTTATCCTTTAAAAGTAAAATATAACTTGTTTTTATTTTTTATTAATCTGAATTCGACCCTTGATTGAACCCTGTTCAACTTTTTGACCCTTGATCTAGGTTAATCACTCGGTTCATGCTTGACAGCATTGGTGAGTACTCATGTTCATCCTCTTGTTATCAATTTTTAATTAAATATCTATATATCTAGGGAAAAGGAAAGAAAAAAAATACCTTTTTTTCTAAAGAAAAGGTATATTTTTAGTTCTCAACACTTTACTGCTTTTTTATTTGAATCCTTCTTATTTCATTTTTTCTATCTAAGCTCTTAATTTTAGCAAACATTTTGAAACAGGCCTCTAACAGCGTTACTTTTTCCATCAAGTAAAGACATGTGATGCAATTATGTTAGCCTACACATAATAAATAAACAATAAAATAAAATATACAAAAAATAAATAAAAGTACAAAAAAAATTTAAGAAAATGAAATGACAGGAGCAATAAAAAGAATTAAGTCTTGGCCATCCTAATCGTCGGAGGTGGCCAATAACCACCAATGGAGGTCACCTAATACCCTCGAAGTAGTTGCCAGTTACCCCCTTGGCCTTGGGTAGCCGAAATGTGTCTACAAATTCGAAATTTTCGTTCTTTCTTTCTTTTTCTTATTTTTACTTTTTAAAGAATTTTTTATCTTTTTATTAGTTGGTTGTCATTTCAATGGCAAACTCTATTTTGCCTTTACTACTCGTTCCTAAGTGCCTGGTGAGCTAGGTTATCTATATTCTGCCTAGGATTTCAGACCTTTCGAAAAATTAATATATTTAGATCAATTAGATCAGACTCTGTGTGGTATATGGATGAAAAACCTCTCATCATTTTAAAAGATTCCTTGTTTCCTAATTTTCTGGAGGACTCGAACACCAAAAAAAAAAAAAAAAAAACTTAGTACTTAAATAGAGAAATGGCCAAACACTTACAGTGAAAATGTACTTTTTAAAAAATAATCCCTTAAATATGGGAGAGAAGAAAATATTCCTAAAATAACCTCAAATAAAATTGTGTCACACAATTTCTTATTTATTTTTAAATAGTGTCTTAAAGAAACAATTTCAACATAATAAGATTATTATGATTAAGTCGATATGCCAACAAAACTAAAGTATAGATCAGCATCATTCCTCTCTCCTCGTATATGTTGCAATAGTACTCGGCAGAAAGAAAAAAGAAAGGGCAAATAAAAGATTGCTGTCTATAAGAAGTGAGGAAGGAGAGACGTGAGTGAGTAAAGACCTCTAAGTATGATTGAGAGTAGAGTAGCTGAAAGGTGAAAGAGAATTTTTAATTAGAAATATCATTCCTATGGCTAAAAGATGCAACACAACATATCTTATTTCTTCTTGTTCGTTCCTATTCCATCAATTACTCTTGAAGAAAAGAAAAGAAACACTATAAATATCCAGGTCATCAACCATTGCAAAAGTGCTCAATGAAAGAATAATAAAATACCAAAGCTCGTGTGTTTGTTTACTCAACAAAGCATGTATCAATAAGAGAGAATTAAAAATAATTTGTTAAAAAGTTTTTAGGGCACTTATTAACGGGATTATAAAAGGAATCCACATGTCCAATTATTTTTCCAGAACTTGAAACCTTGCTTGAATGAAAGGAAATCATGACTCAAATAAGTACTCAGTATATACATCCAAAAAGAAGCAGATAACAGAGAAATGACTAAATATTTCTAAAGACAAGTATATATGTATTATTCGTACAAAATTATGTAAATGCGAAAATGGTTTTAATTTTGGAAACAATGAGTTCAGTATTTTTTTTTCCCTTCTTATTCTCTTTAAATTTTGTCTAGTTCACTTCCATTATAGAAATTCTTCATAATCATATAATCATACCATGAAAGCCTAAACTTAGATAACACACTTCTCCGGTATTAGGGATTTTGTGTGCTTAAAATCTAAAATTATATCTTTAAGATATGATTTCAACATACATATGATAGTAAGCCGATATAAAGTTGCATCTCAAAAACATTGTCTCATGTAAGATAATTTTGGGATTAATTTTGTTCTCGATGTATTTTTGGGTTCTTTTTAATTGTTATAGAATAGCATTTAAATAATATAATATTTATTAGACAATGTAAGTAATGTAGTGTTAGGTAGGAATTAGTATATCAATTGTTAGGAACATACTATCTATATATATCACACCTTACATGTACAATTTTTTTAGCACATCAATATATATTTATTTTACTTTTCTCAATATGATATTAGAGCCACTCTAACTTTTTTTCCTTCTCTTTTCTGGTATTTTTCACATATTGATATTCGGATCTAGGTGTTGTTGGGATATTGTTGATAATTACTTTCTACAAATGCTTGACTTTAGGATTTTCTTGCCACTTTTATTGTTTACATTCTATCTTTTTTCTTTAATTTATTATTATATTTTTTATATTATTTAATTTAATATATGCAATAATATTATTGGTATATTATTATGAAGCTGTTAGAAGTTGACACACATAGACTCTTAAAGAATATTTTTGAGGGGCTTAATGGTAGACTTTAAATAAAGAGATTTTAAAATATTGAAAACGTAAGGGGGGAAAATATAATGGTAAGAAGTGGATGAAAAAAAAAAAAAAAGGAAATGTAATTTGATCTCACCACTAGCAGAAGAATCATAAGAAGAAAGGTTGCTTAACAGTATACCAATAACAAAACACAATACATATTCTCCCTTAACTTTTAAGCACAAGCACAAGCATGATCTTCCATAGTCCTCTACTTAGTTTTGAGAACAAATTATACAGAAGCAGCTCTAAATCTCTGTGGCTACTCCTACGATGACAAGTTATAACGTCATGGCACTTACTTATTTTTTTGCATGCACTGGTTCATTTATTTCGAATGTTGGAACAGTCGCTAGGCTCTTCTACATATTTATTATTTGAGTAACAACTCATTACATGTAGATTCTATCACCATTTTAGACCTTAAGCCTCCACTAGCAACTGCAACATGTCTTCATGAGGCTTAAATAAAGCCTCTAACTCTTTTGATGGTGGCATGGTAAGGCCATTCCCTTCAGACATATTAATTACTTCGCCAAATTTTTGCCACTCAAAGCATTGAATTAAAGCCCCCAATACCATTCCGATCACTCTCTTACCAAGTATTGCACCTGGACATGCTCTTCTGCCGACGCCAAATGGGATAAACTTATACGACCATTCAATGCACACCCCACCACCATCTATTTCAAATCTCTCTGGCATGAACTTCTCTGGTTCCAACCACAACTTTGGATCTCTATGGATGCTCCATGAATTGACTATCAACATAGTGCCGCTTGGGATATGAAAGCCGGAAACATAACTCTCTGCGGTGGATTCATGTGGCAATAGAAGTGGTAGTGATGGGAAGAGCCGTAATGTTTCATTAATGATACATTGTAAATATACCAACTCTTGGACGTCTGATTCCTTAACTATGTGGTCTTTTCCTAGTAGTGAGTTTATCTCATTGTAGGCCTTAAGCATTGCCTTAGGATGACTGAGTAGAAGTGCCATTGCCCATTCAATTGTCGTTGATGAAGTTTCTGCGCCAGCGATTAGAATTGTCTACAAATAAAATACAATTAGTGATATGCTGATGCTGCATCCATGATGAAATCTGATTAGAAGGAAATGACATTTGTATACAAGAGAAAAGAAAGCATTGTGATGCTATTATGATATCATTTTTCTTTTAATCTCTATTATTAATCATACGTGATAATATTTCAATAGGATAAATGAAGAAAGTAAACAAAGATAATTCATTTTAAATGTCATTTGTTTGTACATATTAGGGATTGGTAATGTGCTCATTAGATTTGTTAAACTCTGAATCCTTAACGATTTATATAGTGGGACAGATTCTTCAGTGAGTACTAAACCATACAGGATTTAGTGAAGATACCCCCAATAACAACCTGGAATTTGGCCATTTAATCCTAAGTACAGAAAAGCAACAGAAATTGCAATTACATAGAGATATTAAGCATTTAATAAAGTGCTTACATTTCATGTTCACGGTTCTCCTTGCGAATTCCGGAGACGGCGCTCGGAATAGTTGAGCACAATTTCGTTTGTCCTCTCGATAATATTCTTTCTTTCTTTTTTTTCCTTTTGTTTTCCTCCCTTTCCCCATTTAAGCTCTTTGCGTTTATTTGGTGTGTGCCATTTATATTAGGTTAGGTAAAAAGTCATTATCTCAAGAAAGCTTTATCTTGGGTGATGCCATATATTAAAGTCGTGCATTTAATAATTCAAACAAGCAATGCTAAAGCCTATGAAATTTTTAAATTACAAATGCATTCGGGCATCCTTTAATGATATCATTAGGGACCTCTTGTCGACTCGCATAATTTATTAAAACTAACACAAAATAAATCAGACTTATTTAACACAATCTAGGATAGAGATATAAACCATGTGATTATTGATCTAGTTATTGAGTAATACAAAACGAATCCTCCATGTCATTAGACAAATAAACCTAGCACATGCGAATTATTAATGATCAATTGCAGGATCCCTACATACAGTTAAAGATGTGTTGTTGTTTGTAATTTTAAAAGATTTACAAAGTTGTTAATGCAATTCATTCGATTAATACAGTTTTTATCCCTACCACTGGGAGTTGTAATTTTTGGTAAATTATTCAGATGTACCGAATTCTCGTTTCGCTATTAATCATTCACACATCTTTATTTAATTATTTATTTTTTCTGTGCAAACCATAACTTTATTTAATTAAAAGGTAGATAAAGTCTTACATACTAGTAAAACATTCACTTGCAGAAGAAAACCATCTGAGTTTGCAAAATATATATAGACATATATATTATTCCTCTAAAATATCTATATATATATTTATTTATTTATGTAGTTGGTGTAATTAGACTATGATGTAAGAATAATAATGACATTCCTTGAGACCAGAAGACTATGGGGTAACTATTCGATTGTTACTCCTTTCCCTTGAGATCTCAGAGATAAGATTGCAAGTAAATTAAAATATCCATTATATCCCGATCAACGTAGTCTATGCATCAATCCAAGTGCAACTGTTTTCTTTCTTTCTTATAATATGGGTGACCATAAATAAGATAACCGTTGACTCTAGTTCTAAAACGAGTACTACACAGTCTTGTGATTACTCAAAGCAAAGCATTCCTTTATGCTACGTTTGATACATGGGATTTAGCAGAATGAAATTACAACTTTGGGTCTTATTCTCTTTTTTTTTTTTTTTTAATATATGAAGATATATTTAGAAAGTAAAATTAGAATTCTATAAAATTGGCAATTCCGGACTTTAAAAAGAAGTTTCATTTTATCTTTGAAAAGGTGAATTTTAGTTTCCATTCCCCCTCATTAATTATATTAATGAAAATTGCCTAATTAACTTTTAATTAATTGTGACATCAAATAATTAAAGGTATTTTTGACAAATATTATTATTATATATATATATATTTCATTTTATTTCATCCTTAGACATATCCAAATATAGAATTGAATTTATTATTCCATTCTAATTCATTCTACTTCAAACTATTCCCTCACACTGCATGAAGCAAATGATTTGGAAATTGCTCCTTGAGTTGTCGATCTTGAACCATAGGGGGTTGATTCCAATAATTCTTTTATACTCTTAATTAAACCTTAATCGGACTTCAAGCAATAACGGTGTTGCTAAATTGGATATGAAAGGTTCCCCCTGGTATGTCTTCCCAAGCACGTGGATTCACTAAAGCCTTAAGTATCACGAAAATCTAGAGGCCAAGATACTACTCTCGTTTATTTTCTAGAATAGAATAAATGAGTAATAGAAATGTTATGTTTAAAAATGATTATCATTAGGAATATTTAAGAAATTTACATTTCAATGATTTCTGCCTGTAATGAATATTTATTTTACCTCATTAATTGCAATAATAATTAAAATTATAAAAAAATGTGGGCATGCACTTATTTAGGTTTTTGAAAAATAACAAAAATAATTTAATTTCTTATTGATTGAGGGCACAGATGGCTAATCACTTAAACTTTTATTCCATGTGCAGAGAGAAAAAAAAAATTCTACTTTCCAAAATGTAATAATTATTCTCTATAAAGGGAAAATAGAAAAGTCACCGGCAAATAAGGTAATTAAAAATTTTCCAAAAATAATTATTTTAATTTCTCTCTACTACCTTAAGTGAATGGACAGATGTGCATACCTAAGCGGGTGCGCACAAGTTTTCTCCATTTCACAGTTGGCAACCCGATGTTGATTGCGGATAGAGGAAGGAGAAGGGAAATGGGATACTTGCGTTAGGATTTCGAGCGTGCGTAAGAAATGGCAAGGAGAAGCGATCAATGGTCCATAATTGGGAAGCTTTTTCTCGAACATTTGCATTAGCGTGTAAAATGTAACCAAACACGGACAATGACTTCTTTTCTACGTGAATCCGGCTAGATGGTTACTCGAGCTTAAATTACTCGAATAGTTAATTGAATCGAGTTTAAACTTTATAGTATTTAAATCAATTAGTTGGTAAATCTAATTAACCTTAAATCGAATATCAATATTAGTCAAGTTTAATATTAATATTATTAGAATAAAATATATATATATTTATTAAGTGAATCTAACTTAAATAAATTTAGTCTAGTCGAGTTTGAGTTTATTAAGTATTATTTTAAATCAAATTTATGCTTAAAATTTTAAGTTTGGTTAAGTTTAAATTAAACTTGAATCTTAAAATTTTAAATCGTTTAATACTATATCTTTTCAATTCAACTCGTTTATAATTAATAAATAAAAATTCTAAATAATTATTAGCAAAGGGGATATATAAATATTTACACTCTCCCCAATCGGCCTTCCTACTTCTTCCATCTATTTATAAAATAAGAAATACCAGTTGTTCAGCACTCTTCTCTTAAAAGAAAAAATTCAAATCTGTCCCGCTAGTGCCAACCATGACCGACAATACCATCCCATCCATCATGGGCAGCCAACCAAATATCTCCTGCTATACCATGCACACACAAACCATGGATGCCGATCAACCACGACGGCTACGACCTCGGGATTCTCAAAGTCAAAATCCAATTTTTAGAGCGGAGTGGAGGGTGAGGAGTGAGACAGACGGAGAAAGACGAGACATGAACAGAATTTTTTCATATTTTTGTGATTAATTTTTTTTGGTATTCTATTACGATGTCTCAAAAAAGTTATTAATCTGTTTTGCTTCAAAAAATAAACTGGAAACACCCAAATGAAAATTTTAGAGCCTGTCACCAAAAAGGAAAAGAGTTGAGATACTTCCCAGACGATTATACCCTTTTAGGATAAAAGATTATTAGGAGTAAGTAAGCATTAGGTGGATAGATGATGAGATTCTACTTGTATCTTATTATATAAATATAGATTTTTAAATTTTATTATTCATATTTTATTTTATAGTTCTCTAATATTATCTTGTATTCTATACTTTCTATACTTTATAAATTGTATAATATATAACGTATTTTATAGAACCTGTAAGTCTTTTTTTTTTTTTTATTTATAAATTTCAATATAACTAGTTTCTTGTCATTTTCCTTTCCTTTCAATTTCTTTCATTTATTTTTCTTTTTAATTATTTTCTTCACCTTATTATATAAACATATCAATTTCATTGAAATCTCAATTTTGACTTTAAATATTAAATAAATAATTATAAAATTGAACTCATTTGAAGATTAATTTATTTGGTCATCAATAAGAATAGTCATAGATTACAATGATCTCTTAATTCATAATCATCGTTCGTAATGATCCTCCATATAGCACAATAACTAAATCCTAATTTCTTGATTAAATCTTTTTCAAACCTAATACAAACCTTGGACAAGGGAAACAAGTACAAACAATAATTTCAAGCTAAATTTGACTTGATCAACGCTATGTAAATTTATTATGAGATAGTTTTCAAACCTAATACAAAGAAATTATTGTATAAGAAAAAGTTAATAACATACCTTGTTCACATGATTTCAAGCAGATCTTTTCTTTTTTAACTTCAATTGAGTTGAACTTATAAATGAGGAAGATGAATAGAAAGAAAATATAATAAAGAAAAAAGTAAGGAAGAAGAGACTGATACAAAGACATCAGGTTTAATATAAAGTTTTTTATAAATTGTGTTTTGTCATTTTTTTAACTCCATATAAATGAAATGTTATTAATTTTCATTTGTTAATTTTATTTAATTATTAGTATAGAGTAAGTATTCTATAATGGGTACAGGGCATCGTGACCTCATATCCATATCATACGTTATAGTTATAAGTTTTGGAAAATTATTATCTTAAATCTTCCTTACAATCTTAAATCTTTGAGTAAAGTCTAGGTAGATATCCTAAACAATCGGATTATTTGCTTATTCCTAATGACTATTATGATATAGTATTTTTTTGTTATTTTGAAAACTTAAGATACTAAAGCATAGGGTTTGAGTATCAAAATGAAAATAGTATGAATTATTAAGATTAGCATGTAAATATCTGATTGACAGTGAGGGAAAACGTACCATGATGGAGCATATGATAGTTTTATCAGTGTAAAATTCTGGATCGGTTTCTTGCAACGACAACATTCGATCGAGTAAGTTGTTATCTCCTTTGTTTTCATCAGAATTTGGATTCCTTAAGGTACGTCGTTCATCAACGAGGCCTTGAAGGAATATTTCCAATTTCTTCTGAACATTCAACATTCTCCTCTTCACACCCTGGAAAATATCCACCACCTTCATGACAGAAACATAATCACCTAAATAGGCAGTACTTTCAAGTAGTGTCATCCATTCCTGGATGATGTTCTTAAACTCCCTCCCTTCTGCAGACTCCTTATTAGTACCAAAATATCTTTTTCCTACCACAATCCTCATCATAATATTCAAAAGAGTGTTAACCAATAGTGATCTTAGCTTCACTTTCAAATAAACCTGATGATCCACGCATCCCCCAAAATCTTGGAACATGTTTTGTACCAGCGAAACAACTTCCTCGTGTCGAACCTTCGCGTATGCTTCAAGTGATTTGGATGAAAAGATCTCTATTGCCGTAAGACGGCGAAGGTTACGCCAGTAGTCTCCATAAGGGGACAGACCTATAACGCCATAATCAAAATTTAGGACTTTTCCCGAGAGCAACTTGGGGCGATCTGCAAACACGATGTCACTCTTGGTGAAGCACTCTTCAACTGCCGATGGAGTTGAGATGACAAGGACTTTACGCCAACCGAACTGGAGGAGTATGGTGTTGCCGTACTTCTCCGTGAGGTAGTGCAGGGATCTGTGAAGTGGTTGTTTGAGTAAGTGGAGATGACCTATGAATGGAAGAGCAGGAGGGCTTGGTGGAAGATTTTCAGGATATTTATAGATACGAAGAAAGAGCTTGTAGATCGGGAAGAAGAAGAAGAAGAGCAATAATAGTGCTATAAACCAGCCATAGTAACCTTCCTCCATGTCGCTTATTGCGTCAATGTCGCCTGAAGTGTGGTGGTCTTCTCCCTCAATATAATTGATGTATATTTATGCATGTCTATATCATCGTAAAATATTATACTAGTCCAAAAGAGTCTAAAATTTCTTGTTTATGATGTCAGCAATCAATTGAAACTATATGGTTTATGATATACTGTTCTTTTCTCTGCCACATATTTGTCATCCTTTTAAATGGAATACTCCAACAAAATCTGGTCCTAAATTTAATGTCGTGATTTAGACTCTGCACTCGTGATACAAGAACGCCATAAAATTACGGAACAAATTCAATGACAACTTTTATTTTGAATTGAAAAAAATATACGTAACATTCACATGGTCATGGGTGTATTCTATTGTATTTACGGTTGAGAGTGGAAGTTACTAAAATACACGAGTGAAGTTGTAAATGGGATCAAAACCAATAGTAAGGATACCAAAAAAAATAGAATATTACTTCAATATTATCGAATTGTAAAATTATCTTTACACCTATAGCATCAGTGCATCGTTTGCTCATATCTTTTTTTTTTTTTTTTTGGGATTTGACATTGTGTAATAAAATAGATGTGGCATGGTTTTATTTTGCCTGCTTATTTCCCATTTGTGCTGTGAATATTCATGCAACTTACTGACTTTATTTAATATATAAAAAGAAATATAATCTAACAAGTCAATTGTACTTAAAAGCCTATATATATATATAGATATAGATGCATGCATTCATGCCTTTTCATTTACTTAAGTTTCGACTTTGTCATGTATGTTCTTTCTATTTTATTTGATGGCCAAAAAGAGTTGGTTGAAATACGATCAAACTTATATAATTCACGAAGTGTGGACTGGAGCGAAATATAAAAGGCTACGTTTTTCATGACTTGATTCAGTCCATGACAGTTCCAAATCCCGACCTTTGTCGAGTAGATTTTCCAAGTATTACCATTTTTTTGTTTGAGGTCAAGTAATACAGCAGCATATTGAGGAAGAAAAAATAAAAAAAGAAAAAAACTCGGGTGGTACATTGTATGGTTTGGATCAACAAGGTGAATTTGACTTGGTATGAACAAAAACTACAAATAGGATGTTTCTTTGATATAAATTAAGATAAATAGTTAATAGTGTTACAATAATGCTATAAGATTATACATATTTTTAAGTAATTTCAACAATCAATTTAAAAATGAAAGAACACCAAGAAAACAAAAATTGAGAGAATCCATTTTGAATAGGATAAGCTTTCTTCTAATTTTATTGTCATTTATTGTATCCATCTCACGCTATTGAACTGAAAGGAGGAATAGTCAATGGCACATGTTAATAATCAAGAGCAATTAAGGCAAAATAATTTCTAAAATATTTAATTTTATGGTTGGAAAAAGAAACCAATATCTTACTTCTAACCAACCATGCCGGCATATATATATATATATATATATAATGGATTAACAATTTATTTGAATTTACTTTCTTTTTATTTTATTAGTGACTAGAGACAATATAACTTAGATTTAGTGGGCGAAAGTTCATTAAAAGATAGTTCTGAAAACTCTTGACTAGGGACGCTTTTTAACTTCACAGCATTTCCGGCTTTTTTCCTTCTTTCACATCATTTCACTAGCAAAGGAATTTTTTTTTTTTGCCAAGTCTTAGCTAAAGATTTTGTCTGGGCATGAATCTGAGGATGACATACACGACTATAAATTGGGTTTGAGTAAGCATAATT
This sequence comes from Lumnitzera racemosa, assembly GCA_024138005.1. Lineage (NCBI taxonomy): Eukaryota > Viridiplantae > Streptophyta > Magnoliopsida > Myrtales > Combretaceae > Lumnitzera > Lumnitzera racemosa. The sequence continues at coordinate 30,536,850 of JAMXBC010000010.1, forward strand.
TAACTCAATTGATAGATTTGGCCCAAAAAGAAAAGAAAAAAAGAAAAAAAAAATCTGTTGATGGACATATTGTACATGGACTTGCTTATAAGTATGCCCAGGATTCAATTCACCATCTAGACGCATCTAATTTTATAAACATATCTAATAAACATATTCAAGTATGATTCCGTGACTCTATTTGAGAATTGGATTTCCGGAATTTATTATAGTTTGCTTCCTAGTGTCCTTTAATATGCATGTTAGCTTACTTTTGCACTCCAGAAAAGCACTAGGCCAAAAACGTAGTCCAATCTTAAAAATATTTTATTTGGTTTTTACTAAGGTTGGTTTGAAGAAAAAAGGTAGGCAAACAAACTAAACTTTATTTCACTTTGATTTATTTTTCCAAATTTCATTGTTGGATGGTTATGTAAACTCTTAAAAAATAAAAATCTAAATTGAAGTTGCATTATCACTTTCAACTACGAGTTTAACTATGATAATTAAGGTTAGATTATAGTATAGATGTCACTAGCATGGTTATAGTTTGCCTTGTTTTTGTAAATGTTTGCTAAAATAGGCTATCATCATTTTAAATTACTCATCTATTCACCCTCGAAATATAGAGAGGCTATCCTTTTTATCCAACCTTCTATCAATGATTATTGACAAGAAGGACTATGCAATAATGATCTTACAACAAAAAAGGTTGCATCATTTTGTGTTGCTAATGTAAAGAATTATCTACAGTTGAAATTGTTGTATCTTATAACAAGAAATTATTTGTTTTCAAGTCATCCTCATAATGGCAGGAGGTCAAATCCGATATCATTTGTAGAGCTCTTACTTAAAAGTAATCAACAAGTAAGTCTAGAGGTAACTTATGGGACATTTCAAATCATCCTCCAACGCTCATGGATGATAGATTGTTAAGGAGAGTAAGTTTCTGATAGTCTCCAAGATTTAAGGTTGAGGTACTACACAATGGATGACTTTGACTGAAGAGTGAGTTCTCTTGTTAAGCTAACCTTACACTTGACTTCATGGGTTAGAACTTTGATTAGAGCGGAGTGATAGAATAGGCAAGCTGCTCGAGTTAGATTAGGCTTGTGCTTTTATGATCATGACATAAAGGACACCAAAAGGGGCTTTGCTAAGTTGGTGTATCGAGGAGTGTGCTAAACTATGGGATCAAGGAGTTGTTAATTTGATTTGTCTTGCACATGTTAATTTTAGTAGATTTAATGCATAGGGCATACGCCATTGAGTGATTAGGTATGTTTGCACTATGATATTTCTACTCAGAAGATCAAAGTTGTTCATTCTTTTTGTAAGACACATGATGAGATCAATAAGCTTTTGTCATTTCATTTTGCCTTATTATAATTTCCTCTTTGGTTTCTATGTGTGCCTATCAATAGGTAAAATCCTAATCATTTTTACCTTTTGCTTTTCAAAAAGTGCTAAGCTCTTCTTATTCTTCTTCTTCTCAAACTTTTCATCGAAATTCCTCAAAACTCTAAAATTTCATTCACATCTTCAATTGTTTTTGCCATTGATGAGTTATGTAAACTCTTGAAACTTAGGTTTTATCATATTTATGTCCATTTCAAAACTCAAAATCTCTAAATATGCATGTTAAAATCATTTTACGAATAACGAGATTAGGTCGATTTAGGGCCTACGTTTTATTTTTTATTTTTTAGTTATTTTTGGCCTCATAGGCTTTATTTAAATTTAAACAAATTTTAATTTCTTTAATAAACAGAATGAGCATGTTGGTTTAGCGTTGTAGAGTCAATATTGCACATGTAAGGTTAAGTGATTAAGTTTTACTATAAACAACACATAGTTTAATCAAACTATGAATGTGTGGAGCATGTAGGGACCTAGTAATCTAGTTAGGATGTGTTGCTCTAAAGAAAAAGAAAAGTTGAAAATTGAATCACATCGAGCATGCACGGTGCACGTATTCTAGAAGATTTTCTTTTAGAGTTGCATTAAAACTACTATTAAGGACCTAAATCAATCTAAACTGTGTCCCCTTCAAGAGCTTTGATCCTTTACCTTCTACACCCTTCAAGGCATCATAACTTCTCTACAACCTACAACCACTTAAACTTAAGCCCATCTACCACTAGAAATAACTTCCATGCTCCTAAAACCCCCTTAAAACTAATTGCTTTTCATTGAAAGCACCTCCATAATCCTTAGCTGAACTAACCTATACTTACTATTACTGACTATCACCTCGCACACTACTACTCAACATCACTCCTTTTTAGATTCCACCAAAATAAGCAATTCTTCATACTCTCCCTAACAAACCAAACCATTTCCCTTAGTTAATGACCACTAAGGTACAATACATGAAACCCACTATCTATTACTTCATCTTTTCCCTTAGTGTGTGACTCGAATTCCTTATTGTTGATCAAATCTTCGTCCCTTTAACTAGAAGAATTTTCCTTACCAATCCAAATCAACTCATACAAACAAACCACCCATTCTTAATTGATCCAAGCTATTCAGTAAAGCTAAACATTCTTTTGGCCAGCTTTTTGTCCATTTTTTTAAGGTATTAACCCACTTTGCTAGTTTATGCAAGTTTCATCCATATCCTTTTTTTACTTTGTTGCACTTCAATCTTTTAGTTTATTTATTATATAATATATATATATATATATTACTAAATTTACATATATTTGCATTGATGTTTGTGTGTGTAACTATATGTTTAATATAATAAAGTTTTCTTTATCTTTTCCATTTTATAAAATTTGTACAAGAAAAAAAAATTGGTGATTTGTGATGTATATAGTAAACAAGGATTTAGTTAGAGTGATGATGGAAGAAAATTAAGAGAAAATGTTAAAAGAAGGGTGAGATAGGTTGTGTTGTAAACACATGATAAGCATGTGATTTACATAATGGCAAAGTAGTGGGGCAAAATGAAGTTAAATACGGGTTAGCTATTTATTTAAAAGGAAAAAAAAAAACTTACGTTTGTTATTTGCTCAAGTATGAAAGCAAAGTTACACAATATTAGAATGGGCATAAGAACATGTATTGATGTAGCAAATCGGCTAATGCTTCTAGGTTGATGCGATGTATTCCACTAGTTAACTAAAGACTTGATTATTAGTATGTCAATTGATCCGATACAGATTGAAATAGAAACTGGTTTGATAGGAAGATTTTGAAAATGTAGTGTACCTAAGTAAATAAGGAACAAGATTAATGCAGAAGTCAAACATGCGTCTCATACCTAAAAGGTGCCCCGCATAGGTCTTCCCTGAAACCCCCCTATAACTAAAGTAAATAATGTAAAAAAAGTACCCATTTCAATATTGGTTCTGGAAGATCAAAGAATAAGGGTATGTTTTGTTAATAGGAATAATAAAGTGTTTATAGCCATAGCGATATAAACATCAAGACTCATCCGAGCCATAGGAACATGTATGTAAGGAATCCAAGAATTTCCACCTTGTTTAAGATGGGTTATGTATTTATAATTTTCTCTATTATTAAATATATTTAATAAAAAATATAATTGAAATTAATAAAATATAAACAATTCAAAAAAAGAAAAAGTGTAGAAAAGAAAACTCAAGTTACCATTTTTTTTCTTCATTTTGGTTTTTATTAGATATCTCTCATGAATTTTGATGATAACAAAAAGAAAGAAATGTTAATATACTAACAAATGTGCAAGTATTTAACCAATTCTTTAGATTGTTAAAATTGTAAATTAAGTTTCATTTGGAGACTTATTTAGAATGTTTGAATCACTTGAAAAAGAAACAAGTCTAGAAAGTATTCAAAGAATGTTTTAGAAACTCATATAAGAAGAGTTAGTATAATACTTAAAAAATTCTTCAATGACTTTGAAAATAAGTATGCTAAGATATCTTCACAAGTTTATTCAGACGGTTGACCTAGAAAAGTGAATATGAAATATAACAAGATATCAAATTTGAAGTGAATAAGGCCTAACTCCATTAAATTAGGTGTATTAGGGAAATACACTTAGTTTAGTTTCACTTAAGTTGGAACTAAGATTCACGAATATTATTATTAAGCAAATTAATTTTTGGAGATGATTAAACCATAGGGAAATATTTAAGATTGGATAAGGATAAGGATGATTTCGAATATTATGGTTTTTCAAATTCAAAGCTCAACATTATCTAGAGTTGCTGATCAAAGTATATCCATTGAGGAAATCTAAACAATATAAGATCAGATTAAATTTCAAAATTCTAAGATTTTCTCAAAATATCAAAGAGTTATCTTTGAACGTTGGGATTGACATGAGGTAAATGTAATCTTCAACAATTTAGCTGTTGGAAGACTTTAGTATAAAAGAAGAGACGATTCAAAATATAAAATATAAGTCTAAGAGGAAAAAGATAATAATAATACATACATGATATTCTGATTATGATCACTACCTATTATTTGAAATATACAGAACACTTTCTTTAAAGAGTTAACATGAGGATACATTTACAACAATCTTCATATCTATATCCATGTTAAACTATTTGAGATTTACATTGTTGTTCTCAATTTTTTTTTTTTTGTAAACATTTTTTTTTCTGTAATGTTGGAGAGAAGCTTGAGTGTTCTCTTTAGAACTATAATTAGCATAGATTATAGGTCAGTCAGCTAGGTAGGGTAGAGAGTAGTGAAGGCTAAGTGTGCCAGAAGCTTATAAACTTTTCTTAATTTATTTTTGATATAGTGAATCAAGTAGAATAGTACTGATAAAAAAGATTGGGTCCCCAATAATGGAGCTTGAAGAGAGCAATAGACATAAGGCTAAAGCTCTTTAAATCTTAAGCTTGATTTTCTCCTCTTTATCTTTTTTTACTTTAAGTTATTTATTTGTGTTAAATTATTAAAGTATCACAAATCACCAAATTAAGTTATTAAGATGGGCAATTTCAATCTTCTTCAAAAATTCTTTTTTAAAGATATCAATTCAGCCCCTCACTACACCCCTTTACCTAGGACCAATAATTGGTATCAAAGCCACACTCTAATATCATCTAGAGTTTAAGATCATTTGTAAATTAAGTGTTAGTTTAATAGTTCAGCTTGATAAGGCACCATATTTTTATGGAACTAACTTTCTTACTGAAAATTCAAGATGGAGACTTACATAAAGGCATCTGATTATTAGGCTTAGCAAATCATCTCAATTGGAGATCTCAAAGTTTTAACTATTATTACATCAAATGAGGATATCACCAAAGTTAAACACAACTCAAAGGCTAAGAATTTACTTTTGAGTACTATTGTACAATTAGAATTCTATCTAATTGCTTCTTATGCTATAGCTAAAGACTAAAGACATTTGAGATACCTTAATGAAAACTTATGAAGGTATGGAGACAATCAAGGACACGAGAATCAACTCATTAATTCAACAATATAAAACCTTTCAAGTCAACCACCTATGGAGGTTGCCCTATACCCTTCAAGTAGTTGCTAGCTACCCCTTTGGCCTTAGGGTAGCTAAAATGGGTCTTTTCTACAAATTCTAAATTTTTGTTTTGTTCTTTTTTCTATTATTTTCTAAGAATTTTTTTTAATATTTTTATTAGTTTGTCATCATTGCAATGGCAAACTCTATTTCACAACTCTATTATACCTTCACTACTTGTTCCTAAGTGCTTATGAGTTGAGTTATCCATATGCTACCTAGGATTGTAGACCTTTCATAGACGAATTTTACTTAAAAATTAATATATTCGGACCAATTAGATTAGACTTTGTGTCATAAATGGATGAAAAACCTAATATCATTTTAAAAGATTCCTTGTTTATTAATTTTCCAAACATTGAGGACTTGAACACACATACAAAAAAAAAGGGGGGTTAGTACTTAAATAGAGAAATGACCAAACATTGAGAGTGAAACGTACTTTTTAAAAAATAATCCCTTAAATACGGGAGGGAGGAAAATATTACTAAAATTACCTCACATAAAATTGTGTCACATAATTTCTCATTAGTTTCAAATAATGCCTTAAAGATATGGTTTCAACATACTAAGATTATTATGAGTAGGTCAACATGGCAACAAAACCAAGGCCTTTGTAGCAAAATAGCATGAACATTGATCTCCTAACGAGATGGATTAGGGTCGATTCCCCTCTCTCTATAGTTGTTGCATTAGTAGTTGACAAAAAAGGGGGGGGAGGGGGGGAGCAGCAGCAAAAGATTACTGCCTATAAGAAGCGAGGAAGGAGAGAGGTGAGGGAGTAAAGACCTTTAAGTACAATTAAGAGTGGAATAGTTGAGAGGAGAGAGAGAAACTTTTAATTAGAGATATTATTCCTATGAATAAAAGATGGAACACAACATATCTTATTTCTTCTTGTTAGTGCCTATTCCATCAATTGCTCTTAAAAATATTTTAAGGCACTTATTTTTCCAAAACTGGAAGCCTTACTTGAATGAAAGGAAATCATGACTCAAACTAAGTACCTAGTTTACATACCTAAAAAGAAAGAAATAATTGAGAGATGACTAAATATTTCTAAAGATGAGCATATAAGTACTACTTGGAGAAAATTACATAAATGTGGAAATGGTTTTAATTTTGGAAACAATGAGTTTAATATGATTTTTTTTTCTTTGTTTCTCTTTACCTTTTATCTAGTTCACTTACATTATCGGAATTCTTAATAATCATATCTAAAATTGTATCTTTAAGATATGATTTCAACATGGTTACATGTGTCTTAAACATACGATCATAAGCTAATATAAAGTTTCATCTTAAAGACATCATATCGTGTAAGGTAATTTTGGGATTAATTTTGTTCTTGGCATATTTTTAGGCTTTTTATTTTAAGTGTTCCAGAAGAACATTTAAATAATATAATATTTACTAGACAATGTAAGTGATGTAGTGTTAGGTAAGAATTGGTATACCAATTGTTAGGACACACTATCTATATGTTTCACACCTTACATATATAGTTTTTTCAGCACATCAATATACACTTATTTTACTTTTCTCTATATAATATCAAAGCCACTTTAAATTTTTTTTCCTTCTCTTTTCTAGTTTTATTTTCCAGTTACCTTGTGAGCAACCCACCTTTGTTGAGTATGATTTACCTTTATAGGGTGATTATTTTTTCTCACTACCCCAAGGAAGGTTGCACTACTGTGTTACGAGCACATTAATGAAATCTAATGCTGGTTCAATGAGGACTTGAGTCTCATACGCCACCATAAGATCATGCTAACATTTCTTTTAATTAGCTCTTATGAGCGCGTGCCATGTCCTTCTATCCTCTGACCATCTTCTAGAGGGTCACTAGCTGTTGCTCCTCTTCTTTTGTAAGTCATCCTTGCATGAAGTAGGTGTTTCTCCTCCCTAGTTTGCATATCTTATCTCCTTATTTTGATCTCAGCACTGTTTTGACTATTTTGAAGATTAGTTGTTTTCCAGTTGTGAGATTCTTTGATTTGGGTATCAATTGGTAGTGAATAGAAAATTACTATTTTTGAAGAAGAATTTGTTAAATTCCTTCAATATTAAGAAAATTTGAAAAATTCATCTCACTTGATTATTGCTATTGTTGGGTTAGGCAATTTGAATAAGTGCCTTGTTTCCTTTACCTTACAATGAGTCATTGACTTAGGTGCTACTAGTCATATGATAGGTAACCCTAATCTTTTCACAAGTTATAAACCATACACCGATTCTTCCCTGGTGACTTTAAATGATGGCTGCACATCGTCTATGCTTAGGTTTGACATTGTTCATCCTACTTCATCATTTTCTTTAATGTTGCTCTTGAGTTTACCCAGATCTCTCTTTAATCTAACATCCGTTAGCAAGATTACTTATGCTTTAAATTTTTGTGTCTTATTCTTTCTTAATTATTGTCTATTTTAGGATCTTATAACGAAGAAGATTATTGGTAAAGGACATGTTTCGAGAGGTCTCTATGTAATGAATACTTTAGTAACTATGCCCAAATCCTCTCTTAGCTCTAGTGCTTTGAGTCCTTTTGAAGCTTATTGCCAATTAGAACACCCTTCTCTCTCTACTTTAAAGAAATGATGTCTTTAGTTCTAGCATGTGTCATCTTTGGAGTATGAATCATGTTAGTTTGTAAAACGCCATCCTTCGTTTTTATGCTTCTCATGTCGACAAAAGAATAGGTGCTCCTTTTGAGTTCGTGCATTCAGATGGTTAGGGTCATTTTCCATTTATGTTTAAAATTGGATTTCATTATTTTATTACATATGTTGATGATTTTTCTTGAATGGCTTTATTTGATGAAAAAATTTTGTGAGTTATTTTCATTTTACTGCCTTTTGTGTTGAAATTCAAACTTAATTTAATGCTCTTATTCAAATTTTAAGAATTGATAATGCTAAAGAATATTTATATGAAACATTTGAAACTTGTATGACTAAATAGGGCATTATTTATCGGACTTGGTGTGTTGATATACTATCTCAAAATGGTGAAACTAGAAGAAAAAAATAGGCATCTTCTTGAGACAACCAAGACGCTCTTACTCCTATTCTTAAATATTTTAGGTAGAAGCTATTTCTAAAGCCTATTTTCTCATTAACCATATGCCTTCATCTGTTCTTCAAGGTGAGGTTCCTTATGGCATATTGTTTACTACAAAACTATATTTCCTATTGAAGCTCGCATATTTGGTAGTATATGCTTTGTTTAAGATCTTTATCTTAATGTTACCAAGTTAGATCTTAAGTTTGTAAAATGTTTTTTTCTTAAGATATTCTCATCTACAAAAAGGATCTCTATGTTATTAAGTATATGCTTTGACGTTCAAGTAGGATGAGGAATGGGAAGTGGAAGGGTGTTTTGACTATGAATGTGTATGGATATCACCTATCAAGGCATAAACACAATCAAGAGTTGAGCTCGAAATAGAGTTCAATACAATTCATGAATACTAAATGTTACTTAGGTTTCAAATGAGAGATTAGATGTGATTCACTAACTCGCTCAAATGAAGGAGTTCGCCACAATCTTAATGACAAGATTGATAAGAATACGAGGAAGATTAAAGAGTTATTTGACACTCAATAACATAGCAATGCTAGCTCTAAGGGCTCAAGAATGACTTTGCTTAAAAGAGGAAAGTTCTAAGTGCGTGTATATTGTTCACCATCTGATTCTCTACTAATTACAAATGTTGCTATTTGTAGTAAGTTCTAAAACCTTAATGGAGAAACTGTAAATAATATATAATGCTTTAAACTCTAAAGAATGACCCACAATCGAAATAAGGAAACTGTTTACAAAGTATATAAAACTGTACATTTAATGGAGTGGTCAACATACAGTCATCTGAGCTGTCTATGTGATCAAACTCGAGTAGGTGCCAGTTGGCAGTCGAATGTTTGAGCAAGGGTAAGATGTTTGGAAGCCTCATTGTGATTGGTTGAGTTCTCAATAAGGTTAGCCTATAGTTGTTGCACTAGTAGATTGGTTGGCACTAGCAGATTGGTTAGCACTAGCTTTCCCATGCTATGTTGAGCTATTCTTTGGCCTTGAGGCCTTGTCCTTTTGGTCTCTTATCTTCTTAGCGAATGACAAACCTAATGCGGAATGGTTTCTCTACTTCCCCTTAGCCCTTGGGTATTAGTCTAGCCTCAGCAAGAGCATGTTGGCCTTAGCTTTTAAGGAGTGAGTCTTGGCCTAAGGTTCGTTGTAAACTGATTCCTATCATCATCGTGGGACTAAAAAGAAGTCGTTTAAAACTTTAGATTGTGAGCTCGGGCTTGGATGCCAAATAGGATCCTCTTCCCCTTTCCCTTTACCAAAGGTGTCGGGCTATTCAGAATCTCTTCAATGCTCATGGGGGTCAAGCATTAACTTTTCCTATCTTTCTAAATCATGTAGGTATTAAGGAAGTCGTCGTAGATCACTTTTTAGTTATACTCCTAAGGTTAGCCAAGAAGCAAATTTGTTGCATTCATAGGCATTACATCGAAGTTAACCTCGTCTTCATATTATCTAGCCTTAAATGCTATGTAAGCACTTTCATGTATATGGACCATACCCTTATCATTGAGCCATTTCAGTCCATATGGTTGGGGATGTGGGTAGGTCAACAATCTCATCTTCTCTACTAGCTTAGTAGAAACGATGTTGGTGCAACTACCCCCATCAATTACCAGGGAATAGGTCTTCCTATTCACTAAACATCGGATTTGAAATAAGTTTTCCCTTCGACTTAAGTCTTCCTTTATGTTGGCTCGTTTGCTCATCAAGGCTAAAGGTTCTTCCATCTTAAGGTAGACGTTTATTGCTTTCTAATTCTTAGAGCTCTTTACTTGAGCATCCAATCCTTTACCTTTTAGAATCATTACCCTCTTGTTTGGGCATTGGGAGGCAATATGTTTGAAACCCAAACATTTGAAGTACTTAACTTTTTAGACTTTGGTGCTAGGTACTCTCTCCTTCTCTGCTTTCTTAGTGTTAGCCTAGCTAGGTCAGCTAGACTCTCCTTTCTCCATCCTCCTTTCTAGCCCTTTTCTTTTAGCATACCTCTCAAGCTTTAGGTTACCTTATTGAGGTCGGCTAGTTAGCCTCTGATGTCGTCTTCTCCTCTATCTCTCCACTCTTAATGCTAAATTGATAAGATCATCCAGTGAGTTAAATGGCTGTAGTTCGACCACATTAACAATGTCATCTTGAAGTCTACTAAGGAATTTAGCAATAGTACAGTCTTGGGGCTTGGTAATCTCACATCTGGTCATTAAGGTCTTTAACTCTTGTAAATACTCTTCAATAGTGTTTCGACCTTACCTCAAGTGTTAGAAAGCATAGAGAATCTTTTGCTTGAAGTAGGTCTATACAAAGCACTAATTCATCAATCTCTTCATATGTCGCCAAGTTCTAATCGGCTCTTCTCCTTTAGCATCTTACTTAGTGATAAATTTATCTCACTAAAGACTTGCATATTCAACAAGGGCTAACAAGGCTAGCTTGACCTTAGTTCTATCATCATACCTATAGCACTCAAACATCTTCTCTACTTGGGGAACCCAATATAAGAACTCTTTAGGTCGGCAGTTTAAGCTTGATGTTGTTAAGACCTTAACTATGCGCTTGGGGATCATCTCTTACATTCCTAGTTGGTCAATTCACCTAAGATCGACCACTTTTGTTGGAGCTTTGCTCGGCCATATTTCTTTTCTTTTTGGCCTCAACTCTCTTCTTTGGGCTCTTTGATTCACCTTGGAGTCAATACTCTTGTTATTGCTTCTTCTCAACTCAAGTTAGTTTTCTCTTCTTCCCAACTCGATAGCTTTTCTCAACTATCACTTATCATTATCAAGCTCATTAGAGCTACTTCTCTTGGTGGGTGTTTGTTCCCTTCTTTCACCTCAGCCAACACGTCTATGGCCTTTACCTACTTTATGAAATAATCTACATTAACAATGACAAATTGTTGTTGTCCTGTAGACTCTAATCCTTACTAGACAAAGGGTTAAGTATTGGTTAAGCAGTACAATTCAATAGAAGGTGCATTACTTGGCGCCTCATGCTTTTAGCATTTTAGACAATGTTGAATAACTATTCTCACGTCATCTTTCATTGTTAGCTAATAACAGCCGAGTTGTAACGTACGGATATAGAACATTTGTGTTTTTATGTGGTTGTTGTACACACTACCCTGTAGTTCAAATAATAACTAATGGGCATCTGTTAGAGGAAGGCATTGAAGATAAGGTTAGGATATATTGCATTTGTATAGCTAATCATCTATTGGTAAGTAATTTGTGGCTTGATAAACCAATCTTCAAGCCTCTTTCTTATCATCCGAAAGGACACCATCCCTTAGATAATCTACAAGGGGATCCATCCAAGACTTCTCTTTTGGATAAGGAGCTAATTCGTAGCTTTATGAGACAATAGATAAACTCTTGTATGGGAGAAACTCAACAAAGAGTTTGTCACTCAGATTAAGAAATACCGTACTGGCCAGCTTAGATAACTTATCAATGGCAATATTCTTACTCCTCGGTATTTTGTGAATTGAAAAGGACTGGAATTCTTCTACGAGTGTTCATACTATCAACAAGTATTTACTCATTTCTTCTTCACTTGCCGCATAACTTCCTTTGACTTAATTTACCATAAGTTGTGAATTAGAGAAAACTTCGAGTTTCTTGGCACCAATTTCCTTTGCTAGTTTGAGTTTAGCTATTAAGGCTTCATATTTCGCTTTGTTATTGCTAGTTGGAAATCCAAATTTCCAAGCATAACTAACCTTGAAATTATAGGATCCTTACAGAATAAGGCTTGCACCACTTCCTTCCCTAGTGAAAGAACCATCAATATAAAGATACCATACGGGTTTCTTGGTGATTTCTATATTGTTTTCTTTACTTGTGAACTCGGCTAGAAAATCTACTAACACTTGAGCTTTTAGTATCGTTTTGGGTTTGTACTATATACTATAGGTACTTAGCTCCAAGGCATATTTCATCATCCTTATAGAAGAATCTTCCTATTATAATGCCTGCTGCAAAGGTTGATCGGTGAGGACTACAATTTAGTAAGCTTTGAAATACAATTTTAACTTCCTTGTCGAGAGAATTACTGCTAATACAAATTTTTCAATTTTAGTATATTGATGCTTCAGTCCTTGTAGGACATAATTGATGTAATAAATTGGTTGATGCTTCTTACCATATGGGTGGGTAAGAGAAAGAAAAAGAAATGATGCCAAATGTTGTTAGGTGATTTTAGGTTAGGACTATGATCTTGTAAAGAAAGAAAAGGCTATAACGTACCAAGGCTAGTTCCGTATGGCCACTCCAATAATTAAGTTAGTAAAATGAATTTAGTGAGAAAATAAAATAAGTAGTTATAGGGTCTCAAATGTTTCTCACAGTGCCTCTTCTCCTTATTTATAGGTGAATGTTAAGTGTTTGAAACAATAATTAACTGTACAATTATTGAGATACATGGAGACCACTCAATCAAGTATATTCCTGAAATGTAGGAATAATGGGCAATTATGTAATATAACCATGTCAAATTATAACTGTTCATGCCACTTTCCTTAAATTCAAATCAGGTACAAATCTATGTTACTCATGTTAGCCGAGAATTGAGTTACTTAGCATTTTAGTAGCCAAGTGAATGAAATTCGACTATCAACAGTATGGTTTGGATCAATAAGGTGAAAATGATTTAGTATGAATAAAACTACAAATAGGACATTTCTTTTATATAAAATAAGATAAATAGTTAATAGCGTTATACTAATGCTATAAGATTATATATATTTTTAAGTAATTTCAACAATCAATTTAAAAAAGAAGAAAATCAAGAGTATAAAAATTGAGAGAATCCATTTCCAAATAGATGAGCTCCCTCTTAACCTTATTGTTATTTATCGTATCTACCTTAAGCTATTAAACTAAATGGAGGAGTAGTCAATCGTACATGTTAACAAGTAATTAAGGCAAAATAATTTCTAAAATTTTTAATATTATGATAGCAAAATAAATCAATATCTTACTTCTAACTATGCAAGCATATATAATGGATTAGCACTTTATTTGAATTTACTTTCATTCTTTTATTTTGTTAGTGACTAGAGACAATATTGGAACTTCACTCAACTTAGATTTAGTGGGTGAAAATTTATTAAAAGTGTAATGCTAAGGAAAATTATTTTCAAATATAAGGGTACTTTTTACTTTTCTCAAGGTTTCTAGAACCCCACACTCCATTGAAGGTAGCCTTTTAGCTAAAAACCTACTCATTTTAGTAAATAGCCGCCTAAGCACTCTTTTAACTCTAATCCTTTCCTTTTACAATTGCAAATAGCTAAAGGCTATGTTTTCTATCAAAAATACACACAAGAGAAAGATTAAGAGGAGGTTTAAGGTAAGTCGTGAAGGTTTATCTTTGGAAAATTCGTTTTTGGACCCTTTAGTAACCTAAATCACTCATTTCTAGCTAATCTCAGATTTTTCCTAAGAGTTTCTAGTTGGGAATCCCTTAATCTTCATCAAAAGTAAGAAAAGGATGGGTTTCAGGTAAGTTTCTTGAGGTTCTTCCTAACTAGGTTCATTTTCAAACTTAATTTTGTATTTTAGAGGAGATTAACATGAGTTTTTATATGGGATGAATATGAAACGAGCTATTTTTTTATAGTTAGTGGTGGTATTTTAGCTCCATTTTTAGATTATCCAAGTGTTTGAGTTAAATAAGTAATATCTCTTCATCTTAACTCTTATTCTTGAGATTAAAGTTGGTTTCTTAAAGTTTGTTAGTAGATTTGTGGTTTTGAGTTGGTGTTTAAACCAAAATTTATAGATTAGACAATGTAAAACTTTGTTATATTGATGAGTAATTGAAGTTGGTTTGAAGAGAAATTCTAATTTAAGTTGGTTTGAGAAATAAATTCAAATCTTTGTTTATTGCTCTAATCTAAACCGTAAGGTTAGTTCCAGTAAAACTATGGGACTGGTTGTAACTAGTGTTTTGGTTATAGAAGGTTGGTAAGGACTAGTCGATTGGTTCACACTAGAAGGTTGAATCAAGTTTTCCTCAATTCCTTTTCTTAAATCAATTTTTTCATGTTCTAACCTACTTCCTAAAGCATGTTTCATTCTCTAAAACCCTTTTTTAAGTATATTCAATAATAGAACTTATTTACAAACATGTTTTATAAAGAATCAAGCTACATTTTGAAACTTCCCTTTTTAAACCTCTAAATCCTCATTCCATGTATTTTACTCATTCCTTTCTAAAGCCAAAGTCTAATCTTTTCATTCTTATTTAGATTTAGTAACTCTTAGAATCTTTGAATAAGATAAGAATTAGGAAACCTTTTGGTAGTGTTATCCAAAGATGAGTTAGGTTACTTAAGATGCTTGAATTAGATTGATTAGAATGAAAGATTAAGATAAGTTTATTATTCTAGCTGTCGGGTTGTTAGATTCTAGTTTCATGGTTGATTTATGCTTTGTAATTGGTTTAGATTGGACTTTTAAGGTATGTAGTGCATACTTGTTGCTTATACTTATTAAGATGGTGAGAAATAAAAAAAGCAAATTAATCCATATCCAACTTAAATGTTGCTTGTTGATTGTACTTTACATGGCTTATCCTTCAATATAAGAGGGCAACTATTGATGATATTTGAGAATTTTCTAGTGGACTCATATACGGAACGATGTAGCTAGATTTGTTGTTTCTTGGTTCCCAAGTGTTGGTCATATAACATTCACTATAGTACATGATAGTAAATTAAAAGACTTATATTTTATTTTATCTACCTATTTATATAAGAGATCATAGTGTAGTGAGGTCATGATTACCCTTTTGTTTTATGAGGACTTAAATTCAAGATAATTAACATGTTGTTTGTTATATTCTTGAATTAAACACATATGAATGATTGTTTTGGCATCCGTATGTACATGTTTATTATGTATTGGGCTTTTAGCTTATTCTCTTATTTTTATAGTTACAAGTATTCTTGATAAGATAGTTGCTTGTGATGAGTTAAGGTCATTACTATCTTCAATCTAGTGAAGAGAGACAAATAGTTGTGTTGCATCAGGAATGTAAACAATTTGTAAAGACTGGGTAATGATGCTGAGTAAAATTTCTAATATGACTTGATTTTGTAAAATTGAAGACTTTATTAATAGTTATAATTGTTACTATAGTAACTCACCTGTAAATCATCTAAATAGTTTGTTTTTTTTTTTTAGAATTGTTCTCATTGTATTTTTAACAATGTTTTTCCATAAGATTTAGAGACAATAGTGGTGTTTTAGAGCTTTAACATATCATTACAAACTAAAGACATGTGGTAGATTGTGGTGCTATTAGGTTCAAGAGCATTATAAAAAGATGGTTTTTGAAAACACTTGACTAGGGATGCTTTTTAACTTTATAGAATTTCTATCTTTTTCCTTTTTCTTTTACTTCATTTTAGTAGCAAAAGGTTTTTGTTTGGGCATTAATCTAAGTATGACATACATAACTATAAAATGGTTTTGAGTAAGCATAATTTAACTCAATTGATGCATTTGGAAAAAAAAAAAATTGAAGAAAAGTCAATTGATGGACATGTTATACATTGACTTCCTTATAAGCTTGTCTAGGATCCAATTCACCACATATACCCATCTAATTTTATAAACATATCTAAGTATGATTTCGTGAATCTATTTAAGATTTAGATTTGTCAAATATATTATAGTTTACTTCCTAAGGTCCTTTAATACGCATGTTAGCTAACTTTTGTGTTTCAGAAAAGCACTAGGCCACATACTCTAGTTTTAAAAATATTTTATTTGGTTTTTACTAAGGTTGGTTTGAGAAAAAAACAATGGGTAGAAGAACTAAACTTTTCTTTTACTTAGATTTATTTTGCTAAATTTCATTATAGGATAGTTTTGTAAACTCTTAAAAAATAAAAATCTAAATTGAAGTTGCATTATCTTTCAACTACGAGTTTAACCATGATAATCAATGTGTGGTTTGTAATATAGATGTCATTAGCATGGTTATGGTTTTACCCATTTTTGTATATGTTTGCTAAATTAGACTATCATCGTTCTTAAATTACACATCTACTCACCTTCATAATAAAAAGACTCTATCCTTCTTATCCAACCATCTAGTAGTGATTATTGATAATAAGGACTATGCACTAACAATCTTACAAAAAAAAAAAAAATTCACATCTCTAACTCTAAATGCATTTTGTATCACTAATGTATAGAATTATCTATAGTTGAAACTGTTGTATCGTACAACAAAAAAAATTATTTGTTTTCAAATCATTCTCCTACTAGCAAACAATTAGATCCAATATCATTTTTAGTGCTCTCACTTAAAAGTAGTCAACAAGTAAGTTAACACATAACTTATGGGACTTTTCAAATTAGCAACAAATCAACAAGGAAAGTAAGCTTCTAATATGGTTTCTAAGATTTAAGGTTGTTGTGCTACATTATGGATAACTTTGCCTGAAGGGTGAGTTGTCTTGTTAAGCAAACCTTACATAGGCAAGGGCTTTTATTAGAATGGAATGGTAAAACAAGCAAGCTATTCGAGTTGCATTAGGCTTATGTTTTTACGATCATGATGCAGATGAGACCAAAAGGAGCTTTGTTGAGTTGGTATACCAAGGAATGTGCTAAGCAACACGATTGGGGAGCCTTTAATTTGGTTTGTCTTATACACATTAATTTTAGCACATTTAATGAGTAGGGTATACATCACCAAGTGATTAAGTGTGTTTGCGCCATGACAGCTCTACTTAGAATATCAGGGTTGCTCAATCCTTTTATAGTACACATGAAGAGATTGGGTCGGAGTTTGTCATGTCATTTTGCCTTTTTATAACTACCTCTTTGGTGTTTGTGTGTACACTTATAAATAGGCAAAACCTTAATCATTTTTACCATTTTGCATTTCAAAAAGCACGAAGGTCTTCTTAATCTTCTTCTTCTTAAACTTTTCGTCAAAATTCCTTAAAACTTTGAAATTTCTTCCGTACCTACAATTTTTTTAGCCTTTGATAGGTAGGACACTATCTATTTGACTTCTTCTTGCATACTTATAGATTAAAGTGTGCAACATACCTAGAGGGTTACTCCCTTATAAATACCCCATTTTTTCAAAAAAAAAAATGAAAATAATAAAAATAATTGAAAAATCCTTAAATATGCAAAATGTTGAAAAAATAAAAAAAGTTGAAAAGTTGAAAGATTTGAAAATAAAATTAATGTTTATTGCTTTACTGGACTAAAAATGACTACTTTTAAGCCTAATATGTATATTAATTTGGGAAAAATCAATATTCTAATCTAAAAGGGCATCATTTTGCAAAATAATAAATCTTTTTATGTGAGCCTAGTCAAATATATTATAAAGAGATGAAAGAATATGATTTAAGTGAAATATTGGTCCAAATTATGTCTCATTAGGATGTAAAGCGACCATAGTATGCAAATTTGAAAAATTTGATTGATTGTGTTGGAACATGGATTTTTATTAAATTTTAGTCCATTTCAAAATTCAAAATCTCTAAATATGCATGTTAAAACCATTTTTGCAAGATAATGAGCTTAGTTGGTTTAGGGCCTATGTTTCTTTTTTAGTTATTTTTGGCCTAATAGGCTTTATGTAAGTTAAAATAAATTTTAATTTCTTTAATAAATGGATTAAGCTTGTCAGTTTAGCATCATGGAGTCTATATTGCACATGTGAGGTCAAGTGTTCGAGTCTTGCTATTAAAAACGTATATTTTAATCAAACCACACATGTATGGAGCATAGGCAAGTCTGGAAATCAGGTTAAGATGTGTTGGTCTAAAGGAAAAAAAAGAATAGTGTATGTCAGGTCTAGAGGGGGAAAAAAAGAAAGCAAGAAGGCAACTTGCATGCTTACCTTCTTCAACCTCTCAATGGAAGGTCTATGGATGGCCATGGAAGCACAAGCTTCAAATTTTGAAACAAGCTCATATTGAGCTCTTTTTAGACCTTTAGAACATTGGAAGATGCCATTATAGAAGATTTTCTTCTAGAATCACATTAAAACTACTATTAAGGCTCAAATTATTCCAAACCATATCCTGTTTAAGAACTCTAATACTTTATCTTCCACTCCCGATCCCTAAAGACATTATACCTACTCTATTACCTACAACTACTTAAAATTGAAACCAACTTATAACGTCTAAAAACTCGAGAAGCCATTGCCTTGACACATGTTAGCCTTATAAGTTGATACGCTACGGCATCTAGTAACATGCCTCCTATTTATTCTCTTCAAACAATCAAGCAACCACCAACTCACAATGAATAACTCCACATTTATTAAGTAAGAAGTGATAAGACTAACTACCCAAATAAAAAAAACATAACACCTACTTGTAACTTGTTTAAACACTAGAAATTCTAAACTTGTTCAATCTTAGAAAATAAAACTTATGGCTTTATAAACAAAGAGTCTCAAACTTTAATCATATACAAAACAAATAGGGAGTAACATGCAACCCTACATAGTCCACAAAATAAAACACTAAAATGAAACAATTGATCATCATCTCCATAAAATCCGAGTGCCTGGTCTAATGCCTAAGAGTATCTTATCCCATCATCAAAGTAATAATAACTGGGCTCTTCATCATAATAATAATAGTCATACTCAACAGCCTCATAATATTCAGAATTTTCTAAAGAACCTATACTTGCAACTTAGTAACAACAAAATCCCCAAAAGGTGAGCTACACCCAGTATGGAATATTAAATACACATGCGTATGATACACACAATCACAATTCACTTATAGGCATAAAAATAACTAATGCAGCATACACCATTTATTATCTGAATTATTAGCCAGTAACCAACATAGTTTTAGTGTTTCAAGACTTGGGATAACTCATGACCCTTAATTACATAATATATATATACATACACATACACACACATACACATATAAGTATTGGTATGGATCTTACTTAACATCCTAGTAAGCCTTCCTAAAATCTAACTAAGTCATCTCAATTCAAAACCTTCATAAGGTGAGTCGAGTAGGATCATCAAATACCTCACTAACCCAATTAGACCTTACCAAAGGGAGGTCGAAGCCAAGCATAAGCAGTTCACCGCATTTTTAGGTCTAAGTTTGAATTAATTATGGTTCATAGTTATAACTATATCATATATAAGCATAACAACTAAGCAAGTGTCCATACTTGGATTAGAGAACACAACAATGCAAGTTTTTGAACCAATGAGTTGCTTAGAATTTGTTAATAGGAAATAATCTATAATCAGAACTAGAACCAAGTTTATCAGCATTTTTCCTTCTTCATATCCTATGTTCAACCTTATAACGATGGACTTTCAAAAACTTGTAGAATGCTTTGTTGGTAGAAAAATGGTTGAAAACATAATGATTTTTCAAAAAGGGAAAATACTAAACTAGGGCTTGGAAAACACTTAAGAACACTAAGGAGAAAGACTACTGAAGGATGCTGGCTTGATGGTTCATTATTGTATAGTTAAGCTGGCTCAACTGAAAAAGTGCTGGCTTAAGAAGAATCGGCTAGTCAGTTATATTATAACCTGTAAGATAGTTTTGACCACCACCCATAACTGACTCGTATGTCAGTTGTATGTTTCATGTAAGATATAAAGAGAGGAGGTGAGAATTAATTGATATCTTTATGAAATTTAAGAAATTTTCAAATTTTATAAATGAAAACCTCTCTTAATAACTTATATTAGGTAAATGAAGTAATTTAAAAGGTTTATATGCTAGGACAGTAAAAATAAATATATCACTAAAAAATAAACGAACATAGGGAGAAGAGAATTAGGTTCAAGATTTAAAGAGCTTCAACCTTATACTTACTGCTCTCTTCTAACTTTATAGCTAGAGACTTAATCTTCCTCACAGGTTTCATTCCACTGATCCAGAATATCAAATTCAAAAAGAAGAGAACTACAATCTTGCCAATACTTGACTTCTACAAGTTTCTACTATACCTATTTAGCTTCGTACACGGCTAACTACAAATCTACAATGATTTAACTTAACTCCTTTCACAAATACAATACTCAAACACTCTTGATGATGTTTACGACAAAATGAGAAATATAACTAAGCTCTCAGAAGAATTCGTTCAAAAATAAAAGTGTATAAGCTAAATATTAATCTTTAGTGAATTCTCTAATGAAGTCTCTAATAAACTTTCTAATGAACCTTCTAACAGCAAGAATGGGAACTTTTGCACAAGTTAAGCACTTTTGATCAGTTACCAAAAAGTGTTAACTAGATTTGGGTGATCTGCTTCTATTTACCGGAATACTCTAACTGACAGCTTTGAATTGTTGTTGACTTAATTCTTATCTTCAATAATAAACTCATTGCTTGATCCCTTAATTTTTGAAATATGTCAAGCTTGAATTTGAATTGGAACTAACTGTTGATATTTTGTTGATTTTCCACAAACCTTATCTTAAAATAATGTTTGGTCTCTTTTATATTTCTATACCACATCTAAATTTTAATTTTTTTGAACATATTGCTTAATCTTGATCCAGCTAACATGAAAGACTTTAGACTTAAAATATTTTGAGATTCTCTAGTAGTTCCTCATAGAATTTTAACAAATTTGAAATGATTTTTCTAAAAATTTTGCACCAAGATTTCTTCTCAATTTATGATCCAGTTGATTCGATATGCCTAAAACAACGAAAAATCTAATAATAAACTCAAGATTTGTGCCTAAGCTTTATCAAATCTTGAATTTTGAACTACCAAATCCCTATAAACTTGGAAAATAGCCATATCTTAATTTTAAAATCAAATCTTATTCGAATCACTTTCAAATTAGATACTTGTCCACAACCTTCATTTATATTTTCTTTGTGATTATGAATTATGACCTTGGCTCATGAAATTTAAAAACAGATAATTCCTAAACTTACATGAATGCTTAGACTTTGATTTCAATTTCTTCAAAACATTATCTTAAGATAATATCATTATTTATTTCTCTTGTTTGCAAACCCTTCTAAACAATTTTTTGAACTTTCTTTTTACAATCTTTGCATGAAGTCTCTAAGCAACTCTCTAACTTAATTCATGTGTTATATTCCAAACTATTTTAATAAGATTTTGAATAACTACTTAGAGTTAAATATAAACTTCTGACATACCCTCTAAACAACTTTATATTAAAGGTATTTTAGCTACTTTCATATACACTTAGTGAAATTTATTAACCAACAACTACATTTTGTTATCATCAAAATTTATGAAGAAAACTCAACATCAGTCTCTTGCTTGTCCCGAATCGGTAAGCTAATTATCGCTTGCATGTTTGCGATTTGCACAAAATTTCCCCGACTTTGAATGTACCACTTACAAAATCCAATCATCCAACTCCAACACTAAATCAACACCATTCCTAATTCATTCCTAGATCATTCTTCACCCTTTTACACATTAAAAGGAAAAAAAAGAGAGTTTATGAATGCTTACATGTTTCTTTGATTAACTAATATGAGCCTTGTATTAAGTAAATAGGAATCAAATGAGTAAATTTAAGGTATCGGTAAAACTAACCTAATTAACCTAAAAATTTACTAATAGACTTGAGGTATTAGATGAGGAGACCTAATGGACCCAAATATTAAAAATATAAAATAACAATAATAATATAGCTAAAATAGTATAATTTAATTCTATTACATATTATTTGTTGTAATCGTATAAAATAGGTTTTATTAATTTGTAAGCTTTTAGAAATAAATTATATATGTAATGAAATTAATATGGGACATAAAATGGCATATATAATATATACATATACGTCATGTGTAATTTTTAACTATATACATATACCTATAATTAGTAAAAATACCTTAATATATGCATTTTATGCTAAAATAACCTAAGAAAATTAATAGAAATCACTAAAAAATTATAAAAAGAATTCATGGTAGCTAGGATTACATTTTTAGTGTGTATGGAAAGGCCATAGACAATTGTTGGTGTGATAGATAATGAAGATCATGCAGTTTGAGCAAGGTATTTAAGGGAAATTACATGAGAAGAGTGAAGAAAATTCATTCCTAAACTTTACAAGTTGAGAAAAATATGGAGACCCTCTCTAACATTTAGTACATGCAGTTTAGGAATCAGAAAAATTAAGTGTTAGATTTGGGAATTTAATGAAGTAAATTAGGAAAAAATACACAAAATGAGTACAATTTGAGTAACCAAGGGTACAACAACATAAGTAGTTTCTAGAGCTTGACCACCACCATCACTAGAAGTTACACCCACCACCTAGTGCTTCTGATAAGGTAGGAGGAGCTACTAGTGGCCGAAGGCTAATTTTCAAGTGAGGTACATTTTCTATTGATTTTGTTAAATTTTGCAAAAATATAAAAAATGCCTAGAAAAATATAGAAAAAAATTATTCTTACATATTTTTGTATATAAAATCTAAGAAAAATATCATTTTATATAAATTTAATAGCTAATATATACGTCCTTAAGAAATTAAAGAAGTCGAACGATTTTCGAAGTTGAAATAAATTAGGTAAACAACATAGTTTTCACTTTAAATTTTTTGTACAAACTATCCTAAGTAAATATTAATTTTCTATGTTAAAGTTTTTCATGATACTATTTTTCATATTTTTATTTGATTTTTGAGCTTAAAATGTTGCTTAAAATGGTGTATTTAGTAAAAATTAATATAATTCCTTGCGTAATCTTATTTAGATACTGAGTTTGAATCATATTCGGAGTATGTACAATTGTTCTGCAATGGTTGGATTGATTGTAAAATGAGAAGTGATGGGAAGTTGGAAGTTGTCTTTAAATAGTGAAGTTGGTATTTGGCCAATTTAATAAACTTGAAACAATTAATGAATTGTGATGTAATACATAAGGAATTTGGAAATTATAAAACTGAGAAAGGTTAGTATGGAGTGTTGTTTGATGTTTAAATTTGATTCCACAATTGTAATTAGGAAGGAAGTTAGTAAACTAGTTAATTATAAGACATTGAGTAAAGGTTGAAGATGATTAAGAGGATTCTAGTCATAAAATTTTTATTAGATTGATACTCAAAGAGTAAGTTAGAAGAAAAAATTACAAAGTAAATGTGAAAATAGGGGAAGTACAGGATCAATCAAAGGATGTTTTTGTTAAAAATTTTATAGATAACAGAGTTAAAGGGTAGCTCAAAGGATATTATAATAAGAAGCTTAACCTAAAGAATTTCAAAGGTAATCTTAGAGGATAAAATCAATGTAACAAATAACCCCTGTATAGATCAGAGAGTAACTAACTACTCAAAACCAAACTCAGAGGGTTTAGGTAAGAGAAAATCACTATAAATTCACTCAAATCATAGCTCAAAGGATTTGGTCAATTATAGTAACTTGCAAAAATCATCAATTGGTCATGAAATCAGGATTTTAAGTAAAAATAACTTATGAAATTTATGACTAAACAATAAAAAATGTATAAAACAAACTAATGACTAATGAGTCAAAGCTTGAAAACTAATCTATTGTATATTTTTAAGGATAATTGAAGAACAAGGAGGCTATAGTCAGGAGTAACTACTAGTAAGTACAGGTAAGTTAGGATCTATACTTAGTGGCATATTAAAGTATCATATCAAGATACTTAGAGAAGTAAAAATGCTTGTTTGTGGTTGTAATTAGTTTGTATGTGCACGTGCTATGTGTATGCTTGAGATACTGATTGATGAATTGGGAGTTGAACTTTAAATGTTGCTTTCTACTTGAATATCTATTATATTATGTGTATGAACTTGGTTGATTACCTAATAATCTGAGCTAATCTTGAGTTGATTAAAGACCAAACTTATCATTCATGATAACCCAATAAGAGTAACAATTAGGTTGTTAGATTACATACCGATACTTCGATAAGGATAGTAAAAATAGTCATTTTCTCACTCTTGGTCAAACTAAGTAATAAGAGAGAGAGTTGAGGCAAGGTTGGGAAATGTGGTTTGAATAATGTCTAGGGAAGAGAGCGTTTTTCATTACACAAGCTTGGATTTAGTCTAATAGTGTTGCGTTAAGGTTGCTATTTTTTTTTTCCACATTTCCTTCACTCTATTATGGTTCTTAGCACTCTTAAATCAAAAATCCGAATTTCGATTGATAGGTTCTATAGTGACTTGAGAGATTGCTATGAAAAGAGAGGAAAAGAGGTTAGGAATAAGGTTTATGGCTTTTGATCTCTCTATGTTAAGAAAAAGGGGGTTCTTAATCTTTATTATTTGACTAAAGTACTCTCATAAGCATTAGTCAATGACATACCATGTTAGCCTAAAGCTCTCTACTTTATTTTATTCTTTTTTATTATTTTTTCTAAGCTTTACAGTATCCCACCTACACACCCTACACCCCAAAAACAAAACTTTCATCATCTAAAGTTACTTACCTTGATTTTGAAACAACTTTGGCTACTTCTTTCTAATTTCTTCTTTTAGCTCCTGACTCACTTCTCCTTTAAACCAGTTTGACCATTGTACTTTAATATATGGTATACTTCTTATTCTTAACTTTTAGATATTATTATCCACTATCTTGATGAGTCGGTCTTTTATTAACATGTTAAGTTGCAACTATAGGTATTCTTAGTCCAACACCTATACATGTAGCCCCTCTTCTTTGTAAACACCCCATTTTCATACCTTCGTAGTTTTAACTTTTATTTTTAAAGGGTCTTAATTAAAAAAAAATTATTTTGAAAAATGATAAAAAAAAATAATAACAAATTAATAATAAGAAACAAAAAAATTCATTAAAAGAAAGAAATTCACATAAAAAGTTTTGATCAGGTTGAGTTGTTTTAAACAGATTTAATAGAATTGCAACTAAATAATTATTGAAAAAAAAACACAAATCTAATACGATTATGTTACATCTAATAAAATCAAAATTTGTATAATTCAAATTTATTTTGGATCTTTATCATTTTATATTTGATTTAATCTAAAAGATTTGTTTTCCAATTTTAAAAATAGGTTTGCATAATGTGAGAAAAAGAAATTTTCAATCACACACGCACATAACTTTCAATCCACTATTAATTACACTATGAGCCATTGCTCAAACAACACATTCAAGCCCATACTCAAACTAATATCACTTAACCCAATCCCCGATCGTGCTCTAACTTCAACCAATAGTGCCTACCCTCTCTTTCAACAATCCCCCATCAATTTCAACATCTCACAACATACAGGTGTCACGGGCGGATTTCGTCGCTCGACCCCGTGCGGCACTTAGCGCTCCTGACCTCACTAAGGAAGGCTAAGTCAGCCTGTAATACACTCGCAATATTAGAGAGAGAAACTCTGCTAGTATACTGTATTCACTTCAATAACTTGTGTGTTACATCTGAGGGGAATACCCCTATATATACAGAAAGCCTTTACAATCTAATGGTTAAGATCAATTCGATCTAATGGTTACAGTTGATTCCCAACTACTACCTTCACCTACCTCCACCTACTACTATACAAGATTCTGGACTTCTCTGGAACATTTTAGAGCATTTCATCATCTAGAAGCTTTTAATGGGCTTGGGCTTTCGTCTTTAGGCTTGAGGAACCTCCCAAGAGTGGCCCATTTCGGGAGGTTCGTAACATTCTCCCCCGCTCAATCCGGCGACGCCCTCGTCGCTCCTTCATAGTGGAATTGTTGAATCTTGTTTTTAAATTACCACAATGCTTCGACCCCCCCCCCCCCTGGCCTCACTCTTTAGTCTTCCCTTCCATCTTACCATATACTCATGTCTGAGAGTTTGTCTACGTCTCTTCACATGTCTATCAGCTATGATCCCTTCCACTTCGTTGTCAAATGAATCCCGTACCCTTATTGGGGCCCTTTGTGATATGGCTCTTATAGGGTCTTCCTCATCTTTGTGGAATGGTTTTAGAATGCTCAAGTGGAAAGATGGGTGGAATTTCAGTTTAGATAGAAGTCCCAACTTGTAAGATACTCGCCCCACTCGTTTCACAATTGAGAATGGACCCTCGTAGCGACTCATTAGACCTTTATGTAATTGTCCCTTCGTACATTGTATCAAATGTAACTTGATAAGCACTTGATTACCTACCTGATATTCCATCAGCTTCCCCTTCTTGTCTGCCATCTTCTTCATTCTCTTGATAGCTCGGCCTAAGTATGTCCGAGCTAAGTCGTGATTTTCCCGCCATTCCCTTGCAAATTTATTTGCGGGAGGGCTGGACCCCGTATCTCCTATTGCCACTGTATGAGGAGCTAGGGGTTGCCTTCCCAGGATGATCTCGAAAGGACTCTGTCTAATGAACTCCTTCTTCTGTAGATTGAAAGAGAGCTGTATGACATCCAATAACTTAGACTGGCCCAAATGACTTGTACTTACAAGGTGCCTCCAAACTTGAAGGCAATGTACTACAACTGACTTTTCCTTTTCATGTCTTGGGTGTCGCCTCTTTTTATCGTTCAACGTTCGATTCTCAAAGGCTATTGGATGGTTTTCCTGCATCAAAACCTCACCAATGGCATAATCACCATCATCTATGCATGCTTCAGATACTTCACCAAAATTAGAAGGTGTAAGAACTTGTTCTTTAATGACTACTTCCTTCAGGATATCAAATGCCTTCTGTCGATCTTCCTTCCATACCCATAAGACATTTTTCTTGAGTAAATCCGTTAAGGAGGTAGCCATTCGGGAGTATCCACTTATGAAATTTTTGTAATAACTTACTAAGCCAAGAAATGACTTCAATTCAGTGGGCTTAGTAGTTTCTTTCCATTCTCGAATGGCCTGTATCTTCTCTTCGTCCATTTTGATCTTCCCCTTTCCTATTACATGCCTTAAAAGGGTCACTTGTTTCTTTGCAAAGGCACATTTCTCCAGCTTTACATATGACTCGTTTTCCCTTAAGGCTAAGCAATTTGGATGAAGATGCACTTGTTGCTTTTCTATAGGCTTGCTATAATTCATGATATCATCCAAGTAAATCACAACAAAATGATCCAAGAATGGTGCTAATACCCTATTCATTAGACTACAAAAAGTAGCTGGGGCGTTTATGAGCCCCAATGGCATACCAGGAACCTTAGATGCACCATACCTTGTAACGTAAGTGTTTTTGGACTCGTCTCCATATCTCAGTAGTAGCTCCAATTTTGAAAAGTATCTTGCCTCTCCCCTTCGATCGAATAAGTTTGATACCAAAGGAATGGAGTACTTATTCTTCTTAGTAACCTTATCTAAGGCCCTATAGTCAATACACACCTGGAGGGGCCTATCGTGTTTCTTCTGAAAGAGAACTGAAACTCCAAAAGGTGCCTTTGACGGTTGGATGAATCCAGCTTCCAACAACTCCTTCAATTGTTGCTTCAATTCTTCTAATTCTTCTGGGGGTATGCGATAAGGAACAACAGCAGGGGCCTTTGTACCTGGTTTCAGCTCAATCGCATAACCCACTTCCCTTCTTTGTGATAGCTTCTTTGGCAACTCTCTCGGCATGATGTCTTTGAATTCTTCTAGCAACTCCCCCACTCGATGTGGAATTACCTCTTGATCCCCTGTCTCTTCTTCCCCTTTCAAGCCCTTCGCTAGTCGCATAGCGGAAAGGAATTTTGTGGCTTGACCAGCTTTCCTTGTAACGGGCACCACACATTGAGAGTTGGTCTCGAGAATACATATACAGCCTACACGAGGAACAATAAGTGCATCTATACGATCTAAGAATTCCATCCCAATCACAAATTCGAAGTCATCCATAGGTACTACTTCGATGGTTTCTTTCCCTTTCCACCCTCCCATATGGAGCTCTATCTCCCTGGCGACTCCAGTAGTAAGGACTTCCTTTGAGTTTACTGTCTTGAGCCATGTCTTGGTTTTCTCCACCTCTATTCCAATCTTACTTGCTGCTACATCGGAGAAGAACAGATGAGATGCCCCTGTATCAATAAGGGCATTTAACTTCTTGCCAGCAACTATTACCTCAGTGTACATCAACCCCTTTCGCTTCTCCGGCATTTTCATAGCACTAAGTAGTCTTACCGAACCCAGTTTGGCCTCATCCTCTTCACTGGAGCTTTCATCTGCCATAATTGCTACCAACCAATCTTTCTTTGGGCATTCCCTAGCATAATGGGGCCTATTGCAAAAATAGCACTTCAATTCTCGAGGCTTCCATCGTTCCCCATCTTTTCCTTCACGAGTCCTTCCCCGATCATTATTCCTCTCTTCCATCTTAGGTTTCCCTCTTAAGAAACTCCCATTCCTTTCCTTCTCAACTCCCCCTTTCCACCTTCCTATTGGGATCTTATGCTCTGTCTTCTTGAACTCCGTTAGGCCTTCAGCAACTGCTATAGCCTTGGAGATGTCTTCTATTCCCCTTCGATCTAGCTCTAAATTTGCCCAAGGTTCCAGACCATCTAAAAACATCAATAGAGCGTCATCCTGGTTAAGGTCTGGGATCTCCAACATTAGTTCTGAGAATTCCTTCACATATTGCTTGATGTCACCCTTATGAGTTAGGTGACGCAACTTCACCTTCGCTTCTTTAGCAGCATTTTGGGGAGAGAACTGTCCCTTGATCTCATGTACAAAGCTAGCCCAAGTATTGATTTCGTTTGCCCTCCTACGCCACCATACCATAGCAGAATCTTTCAAATACATAGCAGTAGTACGTACCTTTTCGAGGTCATCCAAGATTCTTACAGCATTGAAATATTGTTCTATTCCCCAAAGGAAGTTGTCTACCTCCCGGGCGGATCGTATCCCATTGAAAGGTTCGGGCTTGGGGATATCGATCCTATGAGCAGACTGGATGGTCACTCCACTTACCATTACCGTCCGACATGCTGTTAGTTGGTTCTTAAGTTCTTCAATCTCCTGGCACATGGCCGTCATTATAGCATCTATCTTGGCTTCATAACCTTCCTCCTTAGTTTCCAAAGCAGTGACTCGAGCTTGGAGTACTTCATTCTTTCTCTCAATCGTCTCATCACGCTGTTTCAGCTCGTCAATGGCTTGATTCAATGCTCCTTGTAACTTGCCTTGAAGTTCTTCCTCCATCTTTTCAAGGTTGCCTTGTGATTCATCAAATTGTTCCTTCGCTTCAGCGATGCTCAACTCTGCTCTGTCCATCCTATTAAGGAGGGAGTTCAGCAAGTCTCGGGACCTAGTCCTTTGCCTGGTAATGCGGTGATCATCATGGTCAGCCAACTCGTCGACCATTGAAGTGTTATTGTCTCCTCCGGATGACATTTTCTCCTCAAGCAGCTTCTTTTTCAGGCTCTGATACCACTTGTCACGGGCAGATTCCTTCGTTAGACCCCATGCGGCACTTAGCGCTCCTGATCTCACTAAGGAAGGCTAAGTCGTCCTGTAATACACTCGCAATATTAGAGAGAGAAAGTAGAGAGAGAAACTCTGCTAGTATACTGTATTCACTCCAATAACTTGTGTGTTACATCTGAGGGGAATACCCCTATATATTCAGAAAGCCTTTACAATCTAATGGTTAAGATCAATTCGATCTAATGGTTACAGTTAATTCCCAACTACTACCTTCACCTACCTCCACCTACTACTATACAAGATTCTGGACTTCTCTGGAACATTCTAGAGCTTTTCATCATCTAGAAGCTTTTAATGGGCTTGAGCTTTCGTCTTTAGGCTTGAGGAACCTCCCAAGAATGGCCCATTTCGGGAGGTCCGTAACACAGGCACGTACCCAAAAGCCACCAACCTCTGTCCCTCTGTCGCGATTCTCCATAGCATGACAGTATAGCAGCACAACAACACCGGCAGCAGCAACAGTGACCAGCTAGCCATAGCTCTGACCGTTCCATTGTCGCGCAATGCTGCAACACACGTGCGACCCCGACGTCCATATTCGATCGTCTCTCGACAACAAACAACAATAGAAACTCCCATATCGATTAACCACTTACGTACGATACATACCTTACAATCATCCTCGCTCAAACATAGACACTACAGTGCCAAACATGACCGCCCACCTATTAACTCTATGCAGCAATCTCACACGACCAACGACATACCGCGATGCCCCTATCCTTACGACTACACTGCTTGAATAGCAACTCAATTCTGTGCCACCCATAACCTGAATAGCAGCCACATACTTGCCATCGTACTGCATTGACCAGAAAACCAAATCGTACACAACTAACCCACTACGCGTAACCCCCATGGCCTATAAAAGCTATCCATGCGTGCGACCCAAGCTCACTACAGCAACAGTCACGCTTTATTCAGCCAGTCTAACCACACCACAAACACAACCATCACCACACATACGGTTGAGTTATTGAAAACCCCCAAAACCATCATCAACCGCAACGGCATTAGTCCTATACCCCTATTCTCCAATTGGATACGTATGAAAACGTTGTTCCAGCTTGAAATATCGGCCGAGAAGTTGTCGTGAGAAGCTGGATTGAAGTTGCTATGGAAGGGAGTAAAGGCCAACTCGCTACCCGCAGGAACCTGATCCGACTTAGATCCAAATCCGATCCAGGTTCAGCCCATGTCTAGTTTGAACAGGTCTAATTTTTGCCTTGTTTCAGTTACTTTAAATTGTTTATTTAATGAATTGTTTATAGTTTCTTTAAAATATACAAAAGGAAAAAAATATATCTTAGGTTAGGAAATCTTTTTTACTATTAGATTTTAAGAATATCTCATTTAGAAAAAACTTACTTTTTAGAAATAAAAAGAAATAATAACAAACACTTTCTAAAACGAGGACATTTTAGAGAATTTTCTATAAAATAAAAATACTCAATAATTAGGACTCTTTTAAAATATCTCATAAAACTAAATAGATTAAAAACGTAAACTTGGAGAATTTTCAAAATTAAAATATATTAACATATTAAAGTTTTCAAAATAAACTACGATATTTGATCACAACTAGTAGGTATATAAACACCTCCGAAGTAATGTAAAACCTATAAAATCTTAGAGTTTTTTTTTTAAAATATTTAGAAAAAGGATAATTTTAAAAAATAAGCTTAATTTTGAAAAATTGATATTGGTACCCATTTCAGTTTAATAGGTAGCTCTTGAATTTGGAAATCTCTAGCTTTTTCTTATAGTTAAATTGTAGTCAATTCACCCAACTGATTACAGTTTCTTCTTTTTTCTCGACTTTGGTTAGGTAGTAACTCTAAAAGATTTTCAATTTAAAAAAGAAAAAAATAGAAGAACTGAAATTTTCCATTTTTTCTAGTTAAAGATTAATATTAAATAGGTTAAGGTTTAGTATTAGTCAAAAAATAGGAAATGAAAATGAAATAAGAAACCGAAAATTCAGACTCAAGATTCTTGTTCTAGATTAGGCCTTTTATACTTCCTCAACATCGACACATGGAACACGTCATGTATACCCTAAATCCTTAGAGGAAGCTCTAATCTATAAATCAACTTTCCAATTCTCTATAGGATTCTAAAGGGACCAACATTCCTTAGAGTTAATTTTCCTCTCAAATTGAATCGAACAATACTTTTAATTGGAGACATTCTTAGTACTATCCATCCCTTACTTAGAACTCTAGAGGATGTCATCACTTATTAGCATAACTCTTTAGATTATTTACATTCTTTGTTTGATCAATTTGACTTTGTCTACAATTTTCTATACCATATTTGGTCCTATCAATTATCTTTCACCTGCCTTATCTCAATGAATAGGCAACCTATACTTCCATCCTTACAAGGCTTCATACGGGGCCATTTAAATAGTTGAGTTTTGTTTCTTGGAAGAACAGGAAACTAATTTGTCACTAAGGAATTAATGAGCACCGAAAGTACTCTTCCTATCAACTTTAGTTCCAACATAGTCTACATTAAAGGAAGTGATTAAATTAAAATTTTAATTCCTCAAGTACTAGATAGCTAGCTTAGATGTAGTTGAAAG
This sequence comes from Lumnitzera racemosa, assembly GCA_024138005.1. Classification (NCBI taxonomy): domain Eukaryota; kingdom Viridiplantae; phylum Streptophyta; class Magnoliopsida; order Myrtales; family Combretaceae; genus Lumnitzera; species Lumnitzera racemosa. Next base: position 30,569,370 of record JAMXBC010000010.1, read on the forward strand.
ATACTTAAAAATTCTCTTTACATCTAAGAGATGAATTTTAGTTGGTGAACTTTGAAATCTCATACACAAGCATACACCATATAAAATATTCAAATGAGATACTATTAAATATAGTAAAGAACTAATAAGACTTTGACATAATATCTCACTTACCTTCTTCCTTGTAGGGTCTAATTCTAACTTAGTAGAAGTGCTCATAGGAGTAGAAACTCTTTTAGAAGTTTCAAATCCAAACTTCCTAAGGATTTATCAAGTGTATTTTTCTTAGTGAATGAAATTCATTCACTTATCTATTTGATTTGTAATCCCAAAAAGAAGGTCAATTTGCCTATCATTAACATTTCAAAATTAACTTGCATAAGCTTAGAAAACTGTTGGCAATAACATTCATTAGTTGAACCAAAAATGATATCATCCATGTATATTTGTAAAGCTAAAATATCTTGATTATAATACTTTTAAAATAAGGTTGTATTAAATCTACCTGTAGAAAAACCGTTCTTAATTAGATAATCATTTAACCATTCATACAAAGGTACGAAGAGCTTGCTTTAAGCCATAGAGTGCTTTTCTCAATTTGAACACATAGTTCTCTTTAAACGAATCTTCAAATCCTAAAGGTTGTTCTATAAATACTTCCTCTTTAATATATCCATTCAAGAAAGTGCTCTTTATGTCCATATTAAAATGCTTGAAATTTTTTAAGTTAGCAAAAGCAAGTAAAAGTTGAATGGCTTTAAGATGTGCTATAAGGGCATAAGTTTCATTTTAATTGATGTCTTCTTCTTGTGAATACTCTTTAGCAACTAGATGACCTTGATTGTGCACTACTTTACCAGTTTCATCCAACTTGCTTTTAATAATCCATTTGGTTCTTATCATAGACTTATTTATTGGTTTAGAAACCAAACTCCATACCTAGTTTCTTTAAAATTGGTTTAACTCATCTTGCATCACATTAATCTAATTTACATCCTTTAAGGCATTATCAACCAAATTAGGTTCTTATTGAGATAGCATTACAAAATGTTTTCCCATATCTCGAAAACTTGATCTAATTCTAGTCACAAATTGTATAACTCCCATCATAAGCTTTGGTAGATGTGTTGATTTAAATTGCCAAGTTTTAGATGCTTTAGATGTACCTTCTACAAGGTCTGGTTGTTGCTTGTCATAGTTCTACAGAACCTTCTACACCCCTTTGATCACTTGCTTAAACTTAGGTTCTATAGTATCTTCTATACCCTTACCTTTTATTACAAGTACTTGAGTATCTTCGTTATCATCTTCTTTCTTTGAATCATTACAAAATTTTATATTTATAGATTCTTCCACCACTTAGTAGTCTCATTGTCTACTCAATACGCATTGCTTTTCAAAGAGTATCCTAAGAAGATTGTTTCATCTACCTTTTCATCAAATTTTCCTAAGCTTGAATTATTTCTTTTAAAAAAACACTTACAACTAAAGATATGAAAGTAAGAAACTATTGGCTTTCTTCCTTTATAAAGTTCATAAGCTATTTTACCTGTAAATGGTCTCAAATTAACTCTATTAATGATATAACAAGTAGTCAAAAGAATTTAGCTACACTACTATCATCCAATAATGTATGTGTCATCTCTAGAATGATATGATTCTTACGCTCAACTATGCCATTTTGTTGTGAAGTGTTTGGCACGAAAAAATTATGAGTAATGTCATGCTCTTCACAATAAGTTGCAAAATCATGGTTCTCAAACTTACCTTTGTTATCTATTCTTTAGCTTACAATAAGGGAACCCTTTTCATTTTGAACACGGTTAGCAAAGATCTCAAAATTACGAGGTGCATCACTTTTACTTTTCAAAAATAAGACCCATATGTGATGTGAAAAGTCATCTACAATCACCAATCCATAACTATTGCCTCTTAGACTTACTATTGTTGTTGAAATCACACTTTTGCTTTTATGCAAAGTAGAGATAATTTTATTCTTTGAACAAGATGAACAATGAATATCATTTTTAATGCTTATTTTTGGTAAACCATCGACTAAATTATTTTTAGATAACCTTAGTAATTGTTGAAAATTCACATGCCCAAGTTTCTTATTCCAAATAAATACATTATCATGCAAAGAGAGAAAACTTACCTCTATTAGCACCTCGAAAGGATTTACTTTATAAACATTACCTTTTCTAAAGCCTTCAAACAAAATGTTGTTTCCATCCTTATCATGAGAATAGCATTTGTCTTGTTCAAATATTACCTTACATCCTTTATCACATAGTTGGCTAATGCTCAAAAGGTTATATCAAAGTCCTTTTACTAAATAAACATTTTCAATTGAGTATGGAGAAACACCAATAGAGCCATAAGATATAATTTTTCCTTTGTCGTTATCTTCAAAGGTAACATGTCATTTCTCTTTCCACATACTAAGTTACCAAACAGTGAAGCATTCTTAGTCACATGATTTATACAGCTGCTATCTAGATACCAAGTTACATATGATTTTACTTCGTATTCTTGCGTACATTAAAACAAATTAAACCTATTTGCAAACCTAGTGAAGCTTAGGTCCATCAATGATCAAGCTCATGCTATTATTTTCTACTTGAGTTTTATTAGGCTTGGTATTTTTATAATAGTAATATTTTTCTATACGGTTAAGTATATAGTAGAAGAAACACACTTAAGGTGAAGGATACTTGATATTTTTAGCTTTTTTCTAAATTGGATTCCTTCTACTATACCTTTGAGTATGTATATTCCTAACGTAGGTGCCTTTTATTAGTTACAATAACTTTACCCTAGGTTGTTGCAAGAGCCACGAGCTTCGTCTGTTGTACTTATTCGTCTTTCACAAACATAGTCTTAAATGAAACATTAGAGCATGAAACTTTCTTAAAACCTAAATTATCTTTCAATTGATCATATCTTTGACTTAACAACAACATTTAGATTTTTTTTTTATAACTTTTGTCAAATTTTACAAACATAGTTTTTATGGATTCAGATAAGTCTTGAACTCTTGATTTAGACTTTTAATCTCATTAATTAACTTTCCATTTTCCTCTTTTAGGGTGTCATTTTCAGATTTTACTAAATAAACCCCTTTTACTAAAATCTCATTTGTTTGACTTAAAGCCTCCTTTATAATTTTTAGAGCCTTTTTCTCGTTTTCCAACTTAAAGATTTTAGTATTAGATTTTGCAAGTGCATCTAAAGCTCTTTCTATCTCAACATAAATGTCTTTAGGTAAAGATTCAATCATAGAATTAGAGTTCACTTAAGACAAATCCATTAGACACAAATTAGCTTCTTCACTTTCTTCCTCAATCCTTTAGTTTATATTGATCTAAATCGCTCCGCCATTTGTGCCTTATGCTTCTTTTTGTTCTTTTCAATTTTCTTTACCAAAATTGGGCATCCGCACTTGATATGTCCTAATGTCTTGCATTCATAGCATAAGACTTCTTTCTTTTCTTTCTTCTCCTTCTTATCCTCTTTGAATGCCTTTCTTGCATAATTTAATAATTTATTAGATCTTAACCTCCTAGTGTTTTTTTACCTCTAACTTGGTTTATTCTAATAAGTCGAAATGCTAATAATGTGACATCACTTTCTTTATCATCGGACTCATATCAATATATGATATTATGCATGTTGATTGAGAAATTGCATGTGTAATTAGATCTTTACATAATTGGAGAGAATTACATGTATACTTAGAGATAAGATACATGTTTCTTCCGGAAAGTTAATTATTTGTATGGGAATTCATTATACATTAATGCAATTTTAAATTATATTACTAAGTGAAGAGATTCCGGTAAATAATTTAGGATTAGGGTTAATATGCTTGAGAAAGGTATTAACTTTAGTTGTGAATCCCTCCGGTCAAGAATAATAGAAACCGAATTGAATATATTTTAAGCGATCACATGTTAACTCTAGGAGAAATAATTCCTAAATACGTTATTACTTTCTTCAAGTCGTTCTTAATTTTATCGTTTTTTCAATTGCTTAATCAAGTCTTATAATTAAGTTAGTTTGTTAATTTTAGTATTTTTAATTAATTTAAACTTTCATAATTTTCCGATTAGATAATAAAGCTAAGGTTAATATTAGTACTCGAAGTCTTTGAGGGATCGACTCGGACTCACATCTGCTATATTAAAACTGATAGGTGTACTTGCCTGAGCTGTCCTATTGGCACTATGATGCCCACCCGTAGGCCCCGAATGACAGTACCTCAAAATTCTCCAACCTTCGAGGTGTGGTACATACCTTCGAATGACATGATCTGCACATACTTTAAACAGGTAAGGATCATCCCAAAAATAATGTTTCACATCAGAAAAGAATTTCTTCTTTTGCTGGTGTTGAAGTCCCTTCGGTATGATCCTAGCAGCTAAAAAATTAGCAATATCTGCGAACCAAGGAATTTCTGTATCACTTACCTGGGCGATGACATAGAGTCGCTCTTTAGGGAATTCATCTTTGACTTCGTTTTCGCCGAGCATTTCCAAGTTTGGATTCTCTAATCGAGATAGGTGATCTACTGCTAAATTCTCAGAGTCTTTTTTATCTTTGATCTCCACATCAAACTCTTGTAGCAATAAGATCCACCTAATCAATCTTGGTTTTGCATCTGGTTTCACTAACAAGTACTTAAGGGTAGAATGATCAGTATACACAATCACCTTAGATAGAAGCAAGTAAGAGCGAAACTTATCAAAGGCAAAAACAACTGCTAGCAACTCTTTTTCTATAGTAGTATAGTTCTCCTAAACATTCATAAGAGTTTTGCTAGCATAGTGAATTGGTTGAAAGTGCTTGTCTCGCCTTTGTCCTAGCACTGCCCCGACTGCGTGATCACTTGCATCATACATAAGCTCAAAGGAGAGTTCCCAATCAGGTATTACCATGATTGGAGCATTGGTAAGTTTCTCTTTAAGGATATTGAAAGCTTTCAAACACTCCTGAGAGAAAACATAAGGCAATTTTCGAGAAATCCTTGATAAATCGCTTGTAAAAACCTGCATGTCCTAAAAAACTTCTTATGGCCTTAATCGAAGTTAGAGATGGAAGTCTTGCAATCGTATCCACTTTGGCAGTATCCACTTCAATTCCTCGATAAGAGATCTTATGGCCCAGCACAATACCTTCTTGTACCATGAAGTGGCACTTCTCCTAGTTAAGGACAAGATTGGTCTCTTCACACTTGGTGAGTACCCTATCCACATTATTCAAACAAAGGTCAAATGAGTTGCCAAAAATTGAAAAATCATCCATAAATATCTCCATTATGTCCTCAATCAAATCATAAAAAATAGCTAACATGTATAGCTGGAATGTAGCCGGCGCATTGCAAAGACCAAAAGCCATTCTGCGATAAGCAAAGGTACCATAAGGATAAGTGAAAGTGGTATTCTCTTGATCTTCCGGTGCAATAGGTATCTAAAAATAACCAGATAAGCCATCCGGAAGACAATAAAACATATGTCCAGCTAGTCGTTCTATCATTTGATCAATAAAAGGTAAGGGGAAATGGTCCTTACGTATATCATCGTTTAACTTTCGATAATCAATACATATACGCCAACCTGTTACCGTTATCATTGGGATCAATTCATTCTTTTCATTAGGGACTATTGTCATCCCACTTTTTTTCGGAGCTACTTGAACTGGACTCACCCATGAACTATCAGAGATAGGATATATCATACCTGCATCAAGGAGTTTAATAACTTCCTTTTTTACTACCTCTTTCATGTTTGGATTCAAGCGTCTCTAGGGCTGCACAATTGGCTTGTAGTTTTCTTCCATTAAAATCTTATGAGTACAAAAGGAAGGATTGATACCTTGAATATCGGATATTTTCCACGCAATGGCTCTCTTATGCTCCTTGAGTACTTTCAACAACCTCTCTTTCTGTTATTTTTCTAAATTGGATGCTATAATTACCGGTAATTTGGAGTCCTTCTCTAAGAAGGCATATTCCAAGTAGTCAGGTAATTGCTTTAGCTCCAATACTGGTGGCTCCTCAATCGGAGGTTTTAACTGCGCTTCCTTCCTCTTTTCAAACTCTTCAAATCCTTTCTCCACAGAGATAGGTTTATTTGCTTCCAGTTGGGCTATCACCTCGGATTTGACAGGATCTTCCGAAGCTTCCTCCATGCCTAATTGCAAGCAACTCTCTAATGGATCCTTAAGAAGAACTTCCTGCATATAACTTGAAACAAAAGTGTTAGTAACATCTAGAAGGTAGCAAGTATCATCCTGATTGACATACTTTTTCATAACCTCCGAAATTTTAAACATAATCTCTTCATCTCTTACTTGAAGAATGAGCTTACCATTACTAACATCAATGATAGCTTTAGCGGTAGCTAAGAATGGTCTACCTAGGATAAAGGGCAACTCAAAATCTTAATCCATATCCAATATCACAAAATCAACTGGAAAAATAAATTTACCACTTGGACTAATACATCCTCAAATATACCTCTAGGGTACGTCACAGATCTATCAGCTAATTACAAGCTCATGCGTGTGGGCTTAGGTTCCCCTAATCCTAGTTTCTTAAAAAATTTATAAGGCATTAAATTGATGCTAGCACCTAAATCAGCTAAGGCTTTGTCAATTAACAGATTACCAATATGACAAGGAATTGTAAAACTTCCTGGGTCTTTTAGCTTCTTGGGTAGCTTGTTTTGCACGATCGCTGAACACTTTTCATCCAAGATGACTGTAGAAAGCTCCTCAAGCTTCCTCTTGTTAGATAACAAATCTTTCAAGAACTTAATGTACTTCGGCATCTGTGACAGGGCATCAACAAGAGGTAAGTTAATATGCAGTTGTTTAAAGAGGTCAAGGAACTTACTGAATTGTTGGTCATTGCGATCTTTCTTGAGTCTTTGGGGATATGGGATAGGTGGTTGATATTCCTTTACCTTTGATGGCTCTACATCTTCCGTTGCTTTCGTCCCCTCCTTGTTCTTGCTAGTCTCCTCGCTAACTTTCCTCTTAGCATGCAACTCCTTCCCATTTCGAAGTGTCACTGCCTTAACATGTTCCTTTAGATTAGGTTCTGTATTTCCCGGTAACGATCCCTGCGGTCTTTCAGAGATTAGCTTCGTAAGTTGACCAATTTGGTTCTCAAGGTTGCGATTTGAAGCCTTTTGATTCCTCAACGAGGATTCAATGTTGGATAAGCGAGCTTCATTGCCTTGAATATATTTTATGAGAAGTTCTTCCACGCTGGACTTCTTTTCTTGAGGGAGAGAAGGTGGGAATGGCCTTTGAAATCTAGGTGGGCCAAAGTTGGCCTTCGGCTGGCCTTGGTTTTGATTTTCCCATGAGAAATTGGGGTGATTCCTCCATCCTAGATTATAAGTGTTGTTGTAGGGGTTATTTTGTTGCTTAGGTGGATTTCCTAGATAATCAACCTGTTCCAATTGTTCAGGTGCTCTATACCCCTGCATACCAAAATCACTTACATCCGATTACACTTGTTGAGGGCCAATAGAGAGTGCATCAATCTTCTTACTCAATAGGTCCACCTTGGCTGCTAAAACAGTGGTTAAGTCCACATCATAAATTCCCATAGCCTTTTGTTTGGCTTTAGTGCTTTCCCACTGATAATTGTTCATCTCTATTCCTTCAATCAGGTTTTGTGCTAGCTTAGGTATCTTTGTGTTCAAAGTACCTCCTGCGGATGCATCAATCATTTATCTAGTGGATAAATTGAGACCATTATAAAAGGTCTGAATCTACATCCATAGTGGGAGGCCATGATGTGGGCACCTCCTGAGCAAGTCCTTAAACCGCTCCCAAGTATCATATAGCGTCTCCGCTTCCAATTGAGCAAAACATGAAATATCATTCCGTAGTTTAGCGGTCTTTGCAGGTGGGAAATACTTCTCCAAAAATTTCTCTACCAATTCATTCCAAGTTTTGATTGAATTTCGTGGTAGAGAGTTCAACTACTGTTTTGCTTTACCCTTCAAAGAGAAAGGGAATAGCCGTAGTCGGATGGCATCATCTGTGGCTCCATTGATTTTAAATGTATCACAAATCTCTAGAAAGCTAGAGATGTAGGCATTAGGATCTTTATCTTGGAGACCATCAAATTGAACATATTGTTGCACCATTTGTATAGTGTTAGGTGCAATTTGAAAGTTGTTAGCTGCGACGGTTGGCCTTGCAATGCTAGAGTCAGCTCCAATAAGTGTAGGCCTTGAATAATCGGACATGGTCCGATTTGCTTCATTCCTATTGTTAGCCATGTGTGATGGATCTTCCTACTCTATGAATTGAGTGTTGGTCTCTTTACGTTCTTCCTTGATTTTAATGATTGACTCGTCGTCAATGGTCGCCACACTTTGTCTAGGTCGTGATTTCAAATTTTGAAGGGCAGTTCTCTCAATTTCAGGATCAAGTTCTACCAAATCTTACGGGTTACTTCGAGTCATGCACTACAAGGGTAAGAAATATAAAATCAATTGCAGCTCTAACTAATGAAAATAAACAATGAAAACAAAAGAAAAAAATGGTTAAAGTAATAAAGCAACTAGTGTTCTTAATATCGAAAATCCTCGGCAGCGGCGCTAAAAACTTGATATCAGGCAAGTGCACCTATCAGTTTTAATATAGCGGATGTGAGTCTGAGTCGATTCCTTAGAGACTTCGAGTACTAATATTAACCTTAGCTTTATTATCTAACCGGAAAATTATGAAAGTTTGAATTAATTAAATATACTAAAATTAACAAATTAACTTAATTATAAGACTTGATTAAGCAATTGAAAAAGCGATAAAATTAAGAACGACTTGAAGAAAGTAATAACGTATTTAGGAATTATTTCCCTTAGAGTTAACATGTGATCGCTTAAAATATATTCAATTCGGTTTCTATTATTCTTGACCGGAGGAATTTACAACTAAAGTTAATACCTTTCTCAAGCATATTAACCCTAATCCTAAATTATTTAGCGGAATCTTACTTCACTTAGTAATATAATTTAGAATTGCATTAATGTATAATGAATTCTCATACAAATAATTAACTTTCCGGAAGAAACATGTATCTTATCTCTAAGTATACATGTAATTCTCTCCAATTATGTAAAGATCTAATTATACATGCAATTTCTCAATCAACATGCATAATATCATTTATTGATATTCTAGAAATATTAATCAATAATTAAACGACATAATTGAATCAAGTAAAGATAGAAACTTTATTGAAATTTCTAAATCAATCCAAGAATCACATAAAACCTTAGGTTCCATAATCCTAAATACTCAAATTTTAAGCTATCATAATGAATCTAAAAACGAGTTCCATAAAAAACGTAAAATAAAACATGGAGAAATCTTTTGATTGATGAAAAATATCTCTAATCTTGAAGTTGATGTTGTTTTCGCCTCTTTGTTGATGTTCTCCTTAAGTTTATTTCTCTTCTCTTGTGTCTCTCCATTTCTGTAATGTCTCCCCCTCTTTTAAACCCTAAGATATCCTTTTATATGTGTATTACAAGGATTCTGTTTTCGTCACCAGACACGGCTTGAGACATGGTCGTGTCCCCAAGTCGTGTAACTTTCTGCACTAAGGCAAAATTTTCTATACAACTTCAAAACTTCATAACTTCTTCATTTGAACTCCGATTTAAGTGAAACTTGATTCCTTTTCTTCGTTTTCGATCCTAGAATGCGTTCATACCTAGAAACCAAAATTTTACTCAATTAAGTATCAATTTCTTTAAAGAAAACCAAAAATGTGAGGGAAATACTATAAAATCACCATATGAAATATGTTTAAAATCCGAGTTATTAAGCCTTCCCCTTCTAAAATTGAAGAAGCCTACCCTAAAGTCAATCAAGGCTTCAAATCCTTTGAAATAGAAGGGGTATTTCCAAAGGCCAACCTAACTTTTGAGCCGAATACTTACTCATTCCTGATTAACCCAAAGCTTAAAGCTGACCAAGACAAGTTAAAAGAGCTTAAGAAGCAGCTAACTCGACAAATTATAGAAAAAAAAAATGAACATGGTCGAGAGGTATGATGGATTGGAGCATGCTGGCATAACAGACTTCTCTGCCTATGAATACAGAGGCTTTTCAAAAATTTTCTCAAATGAATTCAAAATGGGTAAAACACGTAAACTAGGCAACTTTTCAAAAATTAAAATTAAACTACCCACTAAAGTTTTTTATAAAAGAATTACATACATCTGATCTCAAATAGTGAGTACGTAGGCACTTACAAGGCGACAATAAAAATGAAAAAAACCTAATTTTCCTTTTTCTTTAGTTTAGATTATTTTGTTCGTCTAATTTGAATAGTTAAATTGAGTTCCATCTCATGAAATAAAAAAGGTCATTTTTAAAAATTAAAGTTAATTTTGGAAATTCAATGGTACCTGTAAGGGTTTAAAAGTCCTAAGCTCCAGATTCAGATTCTCTAATTTTCGAAAAGTTGTATTTATAAATTTGTTTTTTAATCGATAGACCGATAGTTAAGATATAACCAATTCACCTAATTGGCTATAACTTAACCCCTTTTCCCAACTCTGGTAGGGTGGCAAATCTAAATCTTTTTAAGTTGAAAAAAATAGTTTTCTTTAAACCCTAGTCGATGACCAGTATTAAACAGGTAGGGTTTTGTACTAATTGGTTTAGAGAAGACCTTCTTTTATAAAAAGAACCGAGAGAATGAAAAAGCAGGCTCTACAGTGACCTTGCCTCATATTTGAATATCTACAAATTCAATAATATATTATGAATCATAATCAATATCCTAGACATAGGTCTCCATCTCGTACTTCCAATAGGCAAAGTTAGTGACATCAAAATAAGGAATCTTATTTATAAGAATGGTCAAATTGCTTTCAGCCATTGGGATTGATACTCAATTTGATAAAAGAGCCATCCTTCTAATATCGATTATTTGTCCTACTTAACAGTCAAGAAGGGTAAGGGGGATGAATTGGTTATTTAAAGTTCAAAATTTAGAGAATAAAATTGTCAAGAATTTCTAAAACTAAACCCCCCTCAAGATGTTATGCAATAGATGAAAGCAATATGAATCGTTTTCCAAAAATAAATAAATAAATAAAAAGAGATAAGGGAAAGAAGAAGAAATATACAAGAATTTTATGGTAGTTCGGCCTTGTACCTACATCAACTCTTTCAACTCTATTGCTATGGATCTAATCATCTTCATGGGTCGTTTCACTATACCAATCAATTAAATTCTCAATACAAATCTAGTCAAGCTACCTTATCTTATAAGCTTTTACCTAAGCTAATCACAGGCTACAACTATATCACTCTAAATTCAATTGATGTATAGGATCAAGAGTGAGGAAACAATGTGTTATCCTCTCTAATTAGCTCAAGAATGAAAAGCAATAGATATAAATTTTTACAACAGTTAAAATGAATACTTTTTTATCTCATTGTAGTTCTTGTCATATCTCCTTTGTGATTTGATTTGCTGCTATTTTATATATGAGTATGTAACAGATGTATCCTTTACTTTTTGTTCCTTATCTGTAAATGATGCCATTGCAATTTGAATGAGCGACCATCAATCTGATTAAGATAAACTTTGGTCACTTGAAGTTGATTTTTCTTCCTAGATCTTGCTATACGATTATTCTGTAAACCTTACTCTATAAAATCTATTGCGTGTAATTCAGACTTATCTACCTCAATGACTTCTCTTCTATTTTTGATCCTCAAATAATATTCAGTCATCTTTTCTTTTATCTCCAAATAAATATTTATTTTTCAAGTCTTCATGGTATAGTTATCCTCTTTTAGTGAAACATGTTAAAAATGTTTCTCAAATATGTTTAATAAGTGAAGCTAGGCCTTCAAAATTATTTTTAGTAACATACTCCAATCAAGAATTCTATTGTTCATACAAACCTTCTACTCAACCATCTAGAAGTTAAGTCATCTTAGAAAGCTTCTACACAATCTTTTATAGGTTGATTTTTCTTTTGAACCATCTTTTGTAGAATCTTCTACACGACTTGTAGTCTCACATTTTTGCTTTCGAAACTTCTACAAACTTCTTACTTACAGTATCACTTCTATAAAAACTTCTACCTACAAACACTTGATTCAAATGTTATCACAACAAACTATCTTTTTGTTGTCACAAAACCTAATTAAGAGGGATCCTAAAATAATTTCATGGCTATTTATTTTATGTAAACTCATCTAAAATTTACCTACAAATCTAGTATACCTATCAAAAGTAATGGATACTAATAACTCCAATTTAGCATACATTATTTTATAGTTATGTTGAGAATTTTTAGATGTTAATCAAGTAAATTTTGTATTATTTTGAGTTCAATAAGTTAAAATTTCATTTTCAAGGACACTTGGAGCATTTTACAAAGTTTTAAGGGTTTTTAGCACTTTTTGGGGTAATTTATGACAAAAGCATTGATCATAGAATGAAGTGGAGGAAGTTCATACGAGAATCGAGCAAAGAATGAAGTTTAAGAACAACTAAGACCATAGTTCCTAGCCATGTTCCATTCATCAAGCTATTTCTTTAAATTAGAAGTTTTTGTAGAAAAAATAAGTGTACGCCTAACCACCATAGTCATGTACCCAAGGCATGGTCATCTTTTGATGAGTGGAGGTCTCTTAGTTTACTTTCTCTTTTCCTTTTTTTTTTATTATTCTTCTTTTAATTCATTTTTAGTGAATCATTATTGAAATCTAGTTCTCTTTCTAATAACTTTTCTTTCTTTCTATAATATTATTGTTTAATGATCTAATTAGGTGAGTATAATATCTTTAATTAGTATTTATCGCAATCACTAATTTGATGCTTGAGTTTATTGTAGAGTCATAAGGCCTACAATAAACAAACAAGTGTAATTAGAAGAGTTTTATTGTGCTAATAGATCAGATATTAAATTTTTTCATATTAGAGAAACCTAATAGTAGGATCTAAGTGCTTCATACAATCTTGAAATGCACTATTCAACAACGATGCAAGTAAAGAGGGTCTTAGCATCGGGATTAGCTAAAGATATGAGTTTGGCAAAATATTTTGTGTAGATAAATTTAATCTTGAATCTTCATCATCTCAATCAAATAATATAACCTCTATAATAAATTTTTTCCATAGTTTTTTATAAATTGCATAGCAGATTCTCGTTCTTACTTTGTAAACTTTAAAGCAATTTGAAAAATTGAAATTCCATTAGTCATGATGACTATTTATTCTTACCATAAAAACCTTAGCAACAATAACTATTATCAAATATTCCATAATACTAATTAGGAAACTATCACATGTGATAATAGATCCATATTTCTTACTCCTTTGTTATTAGAACTACCAAATGATTCCATTATATATTTATTTAGCTACATGCCCTTTTTCTAATGGAGCTTAATGATTTTCCATTCTTGTTAAATATGCTATTGATTTAAGTCCTCATATATTCCCTTTATTTCTAATCATTATTCCCAAATAACAAGATATCTAAATTTTCTTTTCTTCCTCATTCCCTCATTCCTTCATTCCTTTTGTATTTGTTCAAACATAGTGTTATATTTTAATATGGATGCTACTAAGGTGGGTTTGGAATGGGTTTTGCAAAACCCAAACTCGATTGAATACTTTATAGGGTTCCTAAAATCCTATATGGTACCTTAGAGGATTTTTACCTTATTTTAGAACCTACCCTATAAGGTTTCGTAGAACCTATTAAAGACCAAACTAACTTTTTTTTTTATTTTAAATTAACGCAATGAAAAAGAGATGAGTAGAGATTGAGGAATGTGTTTGATTGGCTAAGTGATTGGCTAGGAGAGATTAAGGGCAAGAGAAGAGACTCATAGAGAGCTTGAGATTACAAGATTACAGGAGATAAAGAGAAAGATGGGTTTTTTTTTCTTAAAACAATGCATGAAAGAAATAAGATATCTTTTATTAATTATTATGTTTTATTATTTACAACTAATATTAAATTATTAATATCATATATGTATGTATTATTATTTTTAATTGGGTTTGAGTTTTTGATTAGGTTTTTTCTAAATCTCCCAACCCAACTTGGAACTCTAAAGGGTTTGTGAACCACTTCTAGAACTTGTCATAAATCTTATAAGGTTTTTAGTGGATTGAGCAAGTTGGAAACTTATAATGACTTACCTAGTGACATCCCTATATTTTCATTATTAAACAATTATACTAATGCCAACTAAAAGAAATGATTCTAAAAAACATTTAAACAATACTAAACATTCCTATAAAATGAAATAATATCGAACAAATTGTAAATCATATTACACTTGAATATAGTTTGAAGAAGATAAACAATAAAAAAAAAATCATATGTGATGAACAACATTAAATAAAAAATAAAAGATTAAAATAAAAACATATCATAAATGATTAAAAAAAAAGAAGAAGGAAAAGTTAACACTCTTCTTCACAAACTGACCTCAATATATTCATATGAAGTATTGAATGGACGATAGAACAATCTAAGAAGACATGTAGCACTGGATCACTAATTTCTTTACTTTATCTTCTATCTCACCAACAAAACCTATATCTTTCATTTCCAACAAAAAAAAAAATTGCACAAAGAGAACTCAATAATTGCATGTGATATCATAATTCTGTTTATTTTGAAAAAGGTGTAAAGAATTAATATGATAATGGTATCGAACATCTTTCATTACAAACAAAAAAAAAAAATCAAAATTATTAGAAACTCAAATCATATTTAATATCAAAAAAACCAAAAGAAACAAAAACAACAATTCCATTAAGGATTAATGCTACCTACTTTTGACATATCACAAATGTGAATGAAAAGGAATCCAGTTATATTATGGAAGAAGGTTAAAACGAACATAGGAAAGAGAATATGATGGAAGGGAGAATAAAGAATGACAATAGTGGAGTATGCATGGATACAAAAAAAATGTTTTTAAAGTAAGATTTAAGAATGTAGGAACATTTTTGCTAGCTATGGAGGGAGAGAGCAATTTTGCAATTACACGTATCTATGGATATTAGAGAAAAAAAGGTTTTAAAAGTATGGTCTTAAATGGTGCAATCAAATAATTTGGTTATGGCTTAATATAGATAGATAAGTGAATAGTTAATAAATGGAATTATTAATACAATTAGTAGTAATAATGACACTATAAATATATAGTAATAATGGTAATAATAATAAGAGATATTATATATAGAAATTACCATTTCCAATGTCGCACCTAAGAATAGTAGAGTCGTAACAGTTCAGTCATGTAAACTAACCTAGGATAGAGACTAATTGCTAAGTTGCTATCAAAGATGGGTTTACACAGGCATATATGACCAAACAGTTTAGAAGAGTTTAGCTCATTACAAATATATACAAAATGAAAAAAAAAAAAAACTAAGTAAAAGTCGTTAAGTTATTCTTATAGAGAATATTTACACAAATAGTTACATCAAAAATAGCTTAGCCAAATATTTATGAAGGTTGTTTACTTCATAAGTATATCTATAGTCCAAATAGATAATTATAGCCTAGGCAAAGAATCTATTTAGGTAGCTTAAGCGACCCAACAGATTTACCCCAAAAGAAAATAAACAAAAGACTCAAAAGATTTAGATTTGTCTTCATTATTTCACACTCCTAGGCCCAAAACGCAACTAACTTACAGGTAAGAATAGTGTTACATATCTATGGGGTACTTGTAAAACAATATATATGTGTGTAAGCAACTAACTACTCAGTATAATAGGATGGAGATAGAAGTGTATATCATACAACAACAAGTAAGGTTATTAATTAGTTACTTATGTGTAGTGTAATGCAATGCAATCAAACATACACTATTCACACAAAGTTGTCTAATTTGTTGTGAAGTTAGAGAAATTACGCTCACTCTAACTTAGATTGAGGAGTTTTAGTGTGATGGAGGCTTGCCTCTAAGTAGCTCTTGACTAAACCTTAGCTTGTGTAATGGAGCTTACTCCTTTAGAGTCCTCTTCCAATCAAAGCCCTAACCTCACCCTGTCCTTCTCTCTGATCACTTAGTTGATCCTTAAGGATGGGGGAAGGCTAATTTCTATTACCTTATCAAAGGGTTCACATTTGGTTAGATAATCCTAATCTTTCCCTTAGTGGGTTATAATGCATGTCAAATTAAGGTTTTTGCTTAAGTTCAAGTTAGTCAATTTATAATGTGATCAAATATTTTCAAATACTATAAGATAAAAACAGTAGGACAAACAACACAAGTGACAAAGTTACTACATTAGCACAATAGATTCCAATCACATATGCAATATACACATAAATAACCATCCATAGACATAAACAACATACACTTCAGACTATAAGTACTTATAATAGAGTACTTCAAAATGCCACTAAACATTAATCTTACTTACTTAGATTCATTGCTGCTCTTTCAATTCTATGACGTTTGCTCTTCCTTCTTTGGTAACCCCTATATTACAAATCATGTTTTAGTTCCATGTCATTTAGTATAAAGGTGATTTAAACATTATACTTTTAATTAGTGTTGACATTCTTTTGATGTTAGAGATTTGTTATGAGTATTAAGCTTCTATTTCTTCTTAAAAGTTAGAGAAGCCTTCTACCGAACCCTCTTCAAGGGTATCCTAAGGTCTTGGTACATTCTACTTAACCTTTACAAGAGAATCTTAGGGTCTTTATACCTTCTACTTAACCTTTTATAAGAAAATCTTGAAGTCTTGGTACCTTCTATTAGGATCTCCATTTATACTTTATGCTTAGGTGATCTTTTATACAACTTTCTATAAGAACTTAAGGTTTAGTTATACTTTAATGAACCTTCTACGAGAGTTTCTACTAAGGTTTTAGGTTTGATTGTTCTCTAGGGAACCTTCTACTAAAGTTTCTCCCGTGATGGTTTAAAGTTGGCTTAATTAAGAAAACTTCTACAGAACCTTCTAGAACTGTCAAAATCACTCTGAATCACCATAAACTTCATAATTCATACTTCCTTTTACTTCAATTAGATTCAATATAATCAAGACTTCAGTCCTAACAACTTGTAAGGTTCAAGAAAACTTACCACACATATACATACACATAATTCCATACTTCACTAAATAGGGAGGCTTCTTTATTTAGTCATTTAAAGCACTTAAAGTCTTATAAGTTTAGCCTAGAAAATATAGTTTCGTGGTAAAAATCAAACATCTATAGCAACATGTACTTGCTACTTACTAGTGATTATTTGAATTTTTAAACAAAAATAGTTAACTTGCTCACTTAACAAAGTTCAAGACTTCTAATTTAAGTGAAAGATCACCAAATCTAACTTTGAAGAACCCATCCTTTTTAAGATTCTCAACTTTCCCCCTTAAAATCAAGATCAACATGTAGCACGAAACAAATATTTTACTTAGAAAATGTTTGATAGTCTAATTAAACAAAATATATTGAATAATAGTGGATTTCTTGTAAATTTAAACTTATCAATTTTTCATAAATGAAAAATTAACCCATTAAAACAAAAAGTTTTTGAAATACTTTTTACATAGCAATTTTATATATGATATAGGGTGTTTATAGAAAAATTTTGGTAGGGAAACTACGTTGCTAGGGTTTTGGAAAATCAAAGCGAAATTTGCTTCCAAATATCTCATTTCTTAAGAGCGATATATAAGATGAATGAATTTTAAAATAATAATAATTTTATATGAGAGTATACTCAAAATAATGCTAGAATAAATTTTTCCATAGTTTTTAGACAAGATTTAATAATTTTTATAAATTTTTGAAAATTAGGTTAGAAATTGGACTCACCAACAATAGAAGCTCTGACCACCAACAGCTGATGAGTGTTTTCTAACTTGATTGGTGTTGGCCGCTCCTAATCAAGTCACTCCTAAGTCTACTAACCCCAATTTTGTATATTATTGCTTGATTTTTCTTAATTTTTCTAAGGATTCATTAAAATCCCTAAAATTATCCTGACGAATTTTTCTATTCTCTAGAGTATTTAAATAGTCTAAAATGACCTAGGGAAGGGGTATTTATAGATATAGATTAGTAGGGAAATTTTTGGGTGCATGTAGGATAAGTATAATGCCAATTAGCTCCTTTATGCCAAATGGCAATATTGTCCCCCATAATCATGGGTTGTTGATGGTTTTCAACTTAAAACTAGCAACAAAACCCTTGGTTTTTAAAATAAACTAGGTTCTTTGTCTTGCAAGGGAAGTTGTTTGACTTATTTTATTATATTTAATCACTTATATATGAGTAAGAGCTTCTACAACCTTAATTAACCAAATACACTTTGTTATTATTTCATGTAATTATAAAATATATTTATGATTTTTCATTTCATTTCTCTCTCTTCTTATTTATTTAGTTTATTTCTAAGCATGTCTTATAATTTAGGTTGGTCTTCAAAATCTTTTGAAATTTTACAGACAAGTGAGTTAATTTCATCATTTTAGCTTAGGAAAAAGTATAAAAAAGTCCCTAATATTTTACATTTTTATGAATTAGTCTTTAACCTTTTATTTAGTTTATTATATAAAAAATTCCGTAACATTTCACATTCTTACGTATCAAATGAGTCCTTCCATTAAACTTTGTTAAATTTTCCATTACTGTAGATACATGTTAGCATATAATTGGTCCATATAAGTATAAAAAAGTTTCTAACATTTACTTGTATATTCAAATTAGTTATTAACATTTAATTTAATTCATTTTAGTTTTTAACGTATCCACACATAATGGAGAAACTAACAGGGGGACTTTTTTGTAAATTTATTAAAATATTTGAAAACTAAAACGAATTAAATGAAAGGTTAAATACTGATTTGTATATACCGGTAAATATTACAGATTTTTTTTTGTAATTTTCCCTTTAGCTTGTAATAATATTTGTAATATTCCATTTAAAAAAATTAAATTTACGGGATCACCTTAATTGACTTTTAGGTAGTTATAACTAGTTATGAACCTACATGGACCGATTTTACAGACATCTTAAGGTTTTGAGTGTTACATCTAAGTTTTCGACTTATCAGACTTACATTCAATGTAATTGAATTTTATAACCTTAGTGAAATAATATAATTGTATGTATTATTTTAAAATTTCATATAATAGATGCAAAAATAATAATATTGTTTTCATGGGCAATTTATGCAAATTGAAAAAAGGCATTAAATCCATCTCTTTCTCCTTAATAATATAGATAATTAGTACAACAAGCAAGCTCATCAAGGTTTTGTTTTCTATTTAATGGGATTCTTTCATCATTAGTACTCAGCTTCATCACTTTATTATCAAATAAGGTTTTGAAATAAATATATATATTTAAAGGGAAATGGAAAGAAATAATGCCTTTTTTTAAAAAGGAAAACTATATATTTTTAGTCCTTAACATTTATTTTATTTTTATTTGAATCCTAAAACTCATTTCTTTTTTCTATTCAAGTTCTTAACTTTTGCAAACATTTGCAAACAACTCTTTGAGATTGTTACTTTTTTTTTCAAGGAAAGACGTGTGATGCAACTATGTTAGCATACATACTCATACTAAATAAATAACAACATAATAAAATATAGAAAAATATAAAAATACCAAAAATTGAAAAATTACAATAATAAAAAGAATTAAGCTTCAACCATCCTATGTCTAGAGGGGTGGCCAACAATCACCTTTAGAGGTTACTCGACCCCCTTTAAGTCCTTAATGGGTCTTTTCTTTAAATTTTAGACTTTTATTTTTCTATTTTATACATTTTTGTTCGGTTATTTTAATCATTTCTATTAATTTTTGAAAAACAATATATATTTATATTTTTAAATAAATTAGTACTTTTGTACCAATCAAATCAAACTATGTGTCATAAATGGATAGAAAACTTGACAATGTTTGGAAAAACAGTTTTTATTAATTTTTTGAAGTGTTGAGGAATTGAAATGCCAAAAAGAAAAGGTTTAATACTTAAATAAAGGAATGGTGAAACGTTGAGACTAAAATTATACTTTTTCCTTTAAAAATTAATACCTAAAATAAGGCAAGATGTAAAAAATTCCTAAAATTACTTCGAAATGAAATTGTCACACAATTTCTAATTAGTTTTGAATAGTGCCTTAAAGACATGATTTCAACACAGTAAGTTTATTATGAGCAAGTCAATTAGGCAACAAAAGATTGCTGCTTATAAGAAGTGGGAAGGTAAGAGATTAGGGAGTAAGGACTTTTAAGTAAGATCAAGAGTAGCTGAGAGAAAAAAAACATTTAATTAGCGATTCTATTCCTATTGCTAAAAGATATAAACTATCTTATATCTTCTTGTTAGTGGATATTCCATCAGTTGCTTTGGAAGAAAAGAAAAGTTAAAGCGAAGGAACTCTACAAATATCTAGGCCACCAAACCATTCCAAAAGTGCTTAATGAAAGAAATACCAAAGTCTACATTTTTGTTTACTTAGCAAAAAAAAAAAGAAAAAAATAATGGTATTAATATACTACTAGTCTACTCAATTCACTAAATGGAATGAGAAGAAAATATAATTGGAATTCTTAGAGAATATAATAAGGGTATAATATCTATTATTTTGTTTAATTAGATTAATAAACAACTTAGCAATAGACATATAATAGAACTTTAATGATTAAATTACTCTTGATCTATTCTCTTTCTTAAGTAATTCTAAAGTAATGGGTATTGTGGGTAGTTGTGGTGGTTATGACGATAGCAATGGTGGTGATATTAGCAATGATCGATGGTGGGTGGTGATGACGATGACAACGGTAGCGATGGTGGTGATGGGTGATGATAGTGGTAGTATAGTGATGGTAGAGGCAACAGTAACAATGGTGGTGTTGGCAGCTTCGGCATCGGTAGTAGTAGTGGAAATGATGATCAGTGGTTAGTAGTAGCAGCAATTGTAGTGGTAGTGACTGTGGCAACAGTAGTGGTGGTGACAATAGTAGTGGTCAATGGCGACGATGGCAGTGGTCAATGGCGACGATGGTAGTGATAATAGTAGTTATCGTTAAATTAATATAAGGTTGTTCTTGAAAAAAAAATGTAAACTTTTTTGAAGAATCGTGATTTTTTTGTTCAATTAAGAAATTCTTATTACTTGATTTCATATAATAGGGATTTTTAAGAAATTGTGATTCGAAGATAAAAAACCAAGTAAACGTTGTAATAAGGAATAAGAAGAGAATTGAATTCCAATTCCTTTCAAGTAAACAAGGCATACATGTTAGGATGAATAATGTGCAAGTATGAAGAAAGCATGTATTTTTGTTAGAGAGAAAGAAGTCAAATAGAAAAGAAAATTATGTTAAGAACTTAATACATATTTTCCCCTAACTTTTAACCACAAGCGTAAGCATGCCTGTCCCCTAACTTTTGCGATAGTTTAGAAAACAAATTATAAGCGAGTAGCCCTGAATCTCTATGGTTACATCTACGATGACAAGTTACTATGTCATTGCACTAACTTAATTTTTACACACACCAGCCTAACTCCTTTGAATGTTGGAACAACCACCAAGGTTATCTTCTACGTAACATTTGAGCAACAGCTCACCAAACGTAGATTCTATTGCTAGTTTAGACTTCAAGCCTTTAATAGCAAATGCACCATGTCTTCACAAGGCTTGAGCAGAACCTCCAACACTCTTTTGATGGTGGCATGGTGAGCCCGTTCCCTTCGGACATAATAATTACTTCATCGATTTTTTGCCACTCAAAGCACTCAATTAAAGCTCTCAACACCATTCCTATCAGTCTCTTACCAAGTAATGCACTTGGACATGCATTTCAACCAACGCCAAATGGGATAAACTTATATGACCATTCCATACTTGCTCCACCATCATCTATTTCAAATCTCTCCGGCATGAACTTCTTTGGTTCCAACCACAACTCTAGGTCTCTATGGATGCTCCATGAATTGACTATCAGCGTAGTGCCACGCAGGATGTGAAAGCCAGAAACAGAACAGTCTGTGGAGGATTCATGTGGCACTAGAAGTGGTAGTGATGGGAAGAGTCGTAGTGTTTCATTAATGATACTTTGTAAATATACCAGCTCTAGGATATCTCATTCATTGACTATGTGGCCATTTCCTACTAGTGAGTTTATCCCATTGTAAGACTTAAGCATTGCCTTAGGATGACTAAGCAGAAGTGTCATGGCCCATTCAATTGTTGTTGATGAAGTTTCTGCACCAGCAATAAAAAATTTCTGCATATAAAATATGTTTAGTGATATGTTCATGTTGTATCTATGGTGAAATCTCATTAAAAGGAAATGACATCTCTATACAAAAGAAAAGTAAATAAGGAAAAAGTAGTGTCTAAGAACTTAATGTTATTCGTTTGTACATATTGCCGATTCGTGGTATGCTCATTAGATTTGTTAAGCTCCGAATCCTTAACAATTTATGTAGTGGGACAGATTCTAGAGTGAGTACAAAACCCTAAAGGACTTGTACTATATTTTTCGACATGCTCTCGTTCTTGCACAGGATATGAAAACTTCAACACCGATGTTCTTGCAAATTCCAGCGACGGTGCTGGCCATGAAAAGTTGACCACACTTTCATGTCTTATCGGTAATGTTCTTTCTTTCTTTTTTCTTTTTCCTTCCCCTTTTTTCATTCAAGCTCTTATCATTTAATTGGTGTGTGCCATTTATATTAGGTTAGGTAAAAGTTATTATCTCGAGAAAGCCTTATTTGGAATTTTTGTGTAATAAACCATATGGATGGATGCCATCTATTAAAGTCATGCATTTATATTCATTATCTCAACAAATTATGCTAAAGTCTATGAATTTTTTATGCTAGAAAAGCATTCGGACATTCTTTAATGATATGGATATGAACCTCTTGTTGACTAATTTATTTCATTTATACACACTTTGACTAACACAAAACAAATCAATGTTATTTAATACAATGAAGCATAGAGATAAAAATCATGGGTTATTCGGACATTGTTTCAAGATATAGGTAGGAATCTCTTCTGGACCTGTACAATTTATTAATTTATTTCATTTCTGCACATATGAACTAACACAAAATATATCAATGCTGTTTAGTACAATCAAGCATTGAGAAATAAACCATGTGATTCTGGTTCTAATTAATAAGACATCTTCGTTAAATATGTCCTGAGAACCCCAAATTTTGTAATTGTAATTTAACATGATAAAATGATTCCAGTGGCCTTATACTTCATGTTTTAAGACAAATGGACCTAACACGTGCGAATTATTAATGATGAAATGACAAATGAAGGATCCGTACATACTGTAAAAAATTTGGTGTGGCTTCTAATTTTAAAAGATTTACAAACTTGTTAATACAATTCATATTCCATTAAGCAGTTTTCATCTATACCTATGGTAGTTATAGTTATTGATAAATCATTTAGATGTAACAAATTCTTGACATTTACATATCTTATTCGTCTAAAAATAAATAAATATACGTATTTATATATTTGGTGTAATAGACTATGATGTAAGAATAATAATGATATAGGATGAGATTAGAAGTTGTGAGGGTAACTATTGTATTACCCTTGACATCGTTGAACTCTCATGATGCTAATAAATTAAAATATCCATTGTTTCCCGATATGCATACTCTAAGCTTCAATACATGTGTTGCTTTTCTCTTTTCTTTCTTATGCTAGGGCTGACCATAAATAAGATAACTACCGATTCTAATTCTAAAAGAAGCGACACAGTGTCTCGAGATTACTTAATGTAAAACTCGAGTAAAAAAAAAAAAAGAAAATAATAAAAGCAAAAGAAAAATAAAGGAGTATTTTACAATAAAGATATCAGTTGTATTAACTAAAAGTTGTTGAGGCAGTCTGGACATATGAAAGTTTGTGGAATCATAAGGATGAAAAGGGCACCTAGGGTCTAGGAAACCTTTTTTTCCACAAAAGCAAACTCACCTGCAGGTTCTTACGTAGGGCCTGAACCAAGGGAAGTTTAGCACATTTCAAGAAGTTCCATGTAGAAAACATGATTGAGGTAAGTAATAGGATCCTTCCTCCATTGAGTTTTCGATAAAAAAATATTAAAAATTCATTTCTCTGGCTAAGGTAGTGAGAAAAGCAAATTTAAAGTGGTCTGATGGGAGTTCTATTATGAATCCTTGATGGTGCATTTGAAAATAAGGTAAGGCAATTCAAGGTAAGACTATTTTAACGTTTTCTTTTCGAGTTCTTAGTTGAATTTCTATAAGAAATCATTTTTCTCCATAAGGTACTATGAAAAACAAATTTGGGTTGTTTTAAGGAGTCCATAGTAGGTCTTATATGGTGCAAGCAAGGCCTACGAATCTTTAAAGATAAGAATCCGGCAATTCGCTTTATAGGCGTTGTTTCTTGAGTTGTTTGAATGGTAAAGTGAGATGAGATTTTGGTTGTAAAAGAGTTTAGATTTGTGTTTTGTGTGTTATGGAGTTGTGTTGTTGTTAGGCAGATGAATTTGGAGTAGTAGTTGTCGTGATCGATGGAAGGAAGTGGAAAATAAAGGAACGAAACATTGCTATAATCTAAAAAAAGTTGCATACTACAGCTTAGCATCTGATTGCCATCCCCCTTAGTGTTTAAGCACTAAGGGTAGACTACTCCCTTTTGACTATGGCGACCGAATGCCACTTGATGTAACATCTGGATGCCATGACCCTTGCTTCTTACAGCGACATTTCTTTGGGTTTTCGATGTTTTTCGGGCATTTCTTCTTGTCCTAAACCCTTTCCTAAGTTTTTTTTTTCTAAATGTGAAACTTCACCCGAAACTTCTTATAAATCAATCTATCATTATAGTGATTCAAAAGGACGTGCGAGTTGATTGAGTTTATGTGTTAGAAAGTGTAGTTAAAAGAGTTTAGAAACAAAGTACATGTTTTATTCCCTTGTGAACAAGTAATGAGACACTTGTTACAAATTTTGAGTAAACTATTCAGTTAGTTACGGGGTTTGTATGCTGCTTGTGTGTATGTAGGCTTAGTATTGGTTAAAATGAATCTAACATGTATTTGGCCTAAATAATTTGTATTTCTCGTCCTTAGCTGGATCCAAGGGATTGGGAAGACTAGACCTTGTGGTGGCACCTCAATAATCTAAGTGCGTACGTGCGTGTGTGTGTACGTGCGCGTGCGTGCGTGCGTGTGTGCGTATGTGTGTGCGTGTGTGCGTGCGTGCGTGTGTGTGTGTGTATGTGTGTGCGTATGTGCGCGCGCGTGTGCGTGTGCGTGTGTGTGTATGTGTGCACCTGCGTGCATGCACGTGCGTGCTTGCGTGCGTGGCTGCTTGCGTGCGTGGCTGCTTGCGTGCGTGGCTGCTTGCGTGCCTTCATGCATACGTGCATGCGTACCTGCGTGCGTGTGTACGTACGTGCGTGCGTGTGTGTGTGCTGAAATCATGAGTTACTCTAAGTTTTGGGATGTCAGAACTATGTTCCTTGATAGACTAAATAAAGATAATAAACTGTAGTTGTTGTATTTAGTTATATTGAATTAGTTAATGTATGCGCCTATGCATTTCTGTAAATATGCATGTGTGATTGATATCTTGTACTGGGCTTTGCTTACTCCTTCAAGGATTCTTATTTTTGGATACAGGAATAAGTTATGGGGACTATGAGGATTACTATAATGACTATGGTTATTTTAGCAAGGATCTTGATCAGTATAACTATAAATTTGACTATGGAGATGGCTTAGTGTAGTTATTGTGTGATTGATAATTTTGATGGACCGTATTGTTAAATAGCTTGTTAATTACCAATATGTTGTTACTTAGGTCATCAGAAGTCGCCAAAGACTTCTCTAATTAGTGTCATTGGTAGTATGTTATTTATCAAGTTTGACTGTGATGAGATGTTAAGTTTTGTCAATCTAGCCTATTCAGACAATTGTTAATGAATTATGTTTAACTTATATTTTATTGAATAAAATGAAGTGAGAAATTGATCTTTTAATTTATTTGTTGGTTAAGGATATTATGAATACCCTTATTATGTTATAGATATATGGCTAGTTGGATGACTTATATTTATGAGGAGATATTAGTAGGCTTAATTTAGATGCCTGACTTATTAGTAGATTATAGGAACATATGGTAAGTTGAAATTTCTTAGGTTTTAGTTTATTATAGCTTTAATAGTATCAAAACCTTAGGTTTTAGTTCATTATAGCTTTAATAGTATCAAAATCTTAGGTTTTAAATCTGAATCATAGATAACCTAGGCATGAACCTTAATAGAAGCAAGTTGTGAATCTGGTGTTATAAATAATTTGATTGTAAGGTTAGGACGTGTATCATTTAAAACTAGGATTGCATGCTTGAAGTAGTTATTTGTCCTAAAGTTCTTCATTTTGTTTATGTTCTTAGTAATCCTTCCTTATCACGTTATTTATAATATAGTCAAGACATCTAATCTTTGCCTTTGAAGTCAAATTTACATGACTTTGTTCATGTGTTTTCTCTTATAGCATGCTTAAATGTGGTGTTACTTCCAGTTCCTCCTAGCATTCTTAAGGTAGTAGAGACACCAACCTAAATCGCATCCCTCTATCAAATTAGAATGAAACAAACTTGCCACCTTGAAGGTAAAGACCTCCACCACCGACTTAAGGCTAACCTACTCCTAGTTAGACTCAAGCCTAATAGACTTAAGGTCAAGAACAAACCTACCCTCCATAGGATATGTTACCCTAAACTAAACCCATCCTCAGTATGATCAAGGTTAAGGGTCAGAAGCTATGACAACTGCCTTCGTTCTGAACTTTATGAATACAATGGTGCAGCAAAAGTAGTAGATTCAAAGGGACATGTAGGTGATTCAAGCAAATGCTGAAATATAGAGGCAAGAGAGGTAAGTTAATTTGGATGCTAGTACAAGTGGTCATACCAATAGAAATACCTTTGACCAATTTGCGAATATTACCTATGATTTCTACCCTAAGCTAAATGATCCGGTAAGAGTTGGAGAATAGATCATTAAAGTGGAGAAGTCTTTTGCTATGATATAGGTACTAAATAACAAAAAAGTGACCTATGCCACTTTGTTTCTAAAGGGTTCTACAGTACAGTGGTAGAAGAATGCACCTAAAACTAACGGCAATGCAACTAGTCCTATCATCTAGGAAGAGTTTAAGTAATTGCTTTTTAATAAGTTTTTCCTTATAAAATACTAAGGATTAGGTGGAGCTTGCTTACCAAACCTTCTAGCAAGGAAATTAATCAGTGCTAGAGTATGAAACAGATTTGAATAGCTAACCTAATTCCTACCAAAGCCAATCAAGAGAGATGAGAGGTTATGTACTAGACAATTTACCTTTGGGTTAGAGCTTGAGCTATAGGAAAGAATGGTAGGGTTTAGATGTACTTATGCTAAGATAGTTGAGTAGGCTAGAAGCGTAGAGTAAGGTATGAAAAAAAAAGAAAGAAAGAAAGAAAGAGGAGTGACTAGCCCTTAGAGATAAGAAGGCCCTGGTTAAGAGGCTTATGTTGAGTTATAGACCACTAAAGAGGTTCAAGAGACCTATACCAGGCATTATGATCAAAGAATGTGGCAAACCACCATATGCACCATCCAAGCCGATGATATGGCTAGCCCTAGTTCCAGCTCAATTACACATACCAGTGCTAGTTAGGTACACCCACTGCTACGGGCTACATTACATTTCAAAATGTAAAGAGACTTCAAGTGCTTGCTTCTTATGTTGTAAGATTAGGCAAATCAGCAAGGATTGTAAATAACTGACTCTATTGCACTAAGGTTTTTGCTTTAGATGTAATTAGACAGGTACTAAGCAACAAAATGCAAGGATGGAGGGAAACAGCTTATTCATACCACTTAGCTTATTACTACTCAAAACACTACTAGAGTTGCTTAACCTTAACTAGTACTTAACCAGCGAGCACCAGCTTAAGTCTTTGCACTTCAGTAATAAAGTCAGAGTTAGAAGACCCTCGAGGTAAATACTTTAATAGGTATACTCTTTGTTCTTAACTAGAGTGTACATGTTTTATTTGACACTAAAGTGTCTCATCCTTATATTGTTGAACTTGTGGTGAATGCTTGTATATTATGTGTTATATTTCTAGACATCCCTTTGATTGAGAATACACCCTTAGGGAGTGAAACTGTTCTAAGTAGAATATGTTGAGCATAGAGATTGTTGTAGAAGGGAGGATTTTACCAGCAGACTTATGAGTATTGGACATGTTAAACTTTAACATAATCTTCGGTATAGACTAGTTAGTAAGAAACCATGCAACTATTGATTGTTACAATATGGTGATCACTTTTGAGCCTCTAGGAGAAGTACCTTTTCAGTACAAAGTAAAAGGTTAGATGCTTGTGAAGTGTTGATTATGAGTTGTGGGAAAAGCTTACCTTAGCAACTTTGAGTATAGGGACTGGTGAAGAGCTGAAGCCGAAATAGGTACTAGTGGTACAAGAATTCATAAATGTCTTCTAAGATGATTTACTTAGTTTACTACCAAATAAAGAAGTAGAGTTCAAAATAGATTTGGTACAAGACACTAAGCCCAAATCAAAACTAATGCTTAGAATGGCACCTGCTGAGCTTATTGAGTTGAAGAAGCAACTACAAGAACCATAAGATAAGGGTTTCATAAGACCTAGTTCATTTTCGTAAGAAGCCTCAGTACTTTTTGTGAAGAAGAAAAATGAAAACATGAGAATGTGTATAGCTATAGAGATTTGAATCAAGTAATAATTAAGAACAATTACCCACTTCCTCGAATTGATAACCTATTTGACCAATTGCAAGGGGCATGAGTCTTCTCAAAGATAGACTTGAGGTTAGGTTACTACTAGCTAAAAATGAAAGTAGAAGATGTGGAAAAAACAACATTTTAGACCGAGATATGAGTTGTACGAGTTCTTAGTCATGCCATTCAACCTCACTAATGCATTTGCAGCATTTATGGACCTCATGAACCAAGTATTCTAAGAGTATTTTGATAGATTTGTAGTGGTTTTAATAGATGATATTGTTGTATACTCTAAAAGTAGAGGAGCATGCGTAGCATTTGCGGATTATACTAAGTAAACTCAAACTAGAGAATTTGTATGCCAAATTTAACAAGTACGAGTTTTAATTGGATTAAGTAGCCTTTTACATTGTAAATAATGAATGTATATCAGTGGATCTAGAGAAGATAAAAGCTGTAGTAGAATGCTCAAGACCAAAAACAATAACTGAGATGAGAAGCTTTCTAAGGCTTGTGGGGTATTATAGGAAGTTTGTAAAAGGATTCTCTAAGTTGGTGGTGCCTTTGACTCAGTTAACTTAGAAAGGGGTGAAGTTTGAATGGGATGAGAAATGCGAGCAAAGTTTTAAGCAACTGAATAAAAGACTTATAACTATCCTCGTATTGTCTTTACCCCATCGTTTAGAAGAATTTGTAATTTATAGTAATGCCTTGATTCAAGGAGTAGGGTGTATATTGGTGTAGGATTGCTAAGTTATAACTTATGCATCATGTCAATACAAGCCTTATGAGAAAAAATACTTAATCCTTGACCTAAAGTTAACAACAACAGTACATGCCCTAAAACTATAGAGACATTATATGGTAGGAAAAAGGTGTAAGGTATATACTGACCATAAGAGTTTAAAATACTTTTTCAGCTAACAAAATCTGAACATCAAATAGAAAAGGTGGCTAGATCTAATAAAGATCTATGACTTAGACATATAGTGCTACCTTAGGACAGCTAATGTCGTGGCTAACACTTTGAGTAGGAAGTGATATGGGAATTTGCCCAATTTAATAATAGCATAGAGGTTGTTACTAAAGGACATGAGAAGACTAGATTTGTAGATTTTGACCAAAAAAGTATGTGTTAGGCTAGCGAATATTTAGATTCAACCCATGATAGTAGAAAGAATTAAGATGGCTTAAGTTGAAGATGAAGGCATATTGGAGATAAAATGGGTGATGGAGGTAAGAAAGCTAGTAGAGTTCACTCTAGATGTTGACAAGGTACTCAAGTATAAGGGTTGGTTATGTGCACTAGTGAAGTCGGAGTTGAAAGGAAAATTGTTGATCAGGGCATACTACTTAGGATACACAATTCACTTAGGTAGCATGAAGATATACTGAGACTAAAAGCACATTATTGGTGGAATAATACAAAGAGGGAGATCATAGGATATATGTTGAGGTGCTAAACTCATTAACATATTAGACTCGAGCATTAGAGATAGGCAAGTGAATTATAGCCAGTATTGGTTCTAGAGTGGAAATAGGAATAGGTCACCATGGATTTTATAACAACTCTCCTAAAGACCTTAAGTAAACATGATGTAGTCTAGGTGATTATGAACCGACTAATGAAGTCGGCTTGCTTCATTCCTATAAACATTAGTTACTTATGAGAGAAGCTAGCCAAGTTATATAATAAGGGAGTAGTGAGATTAGATGGAATACTAGTAAAGATTACGTTAGATAAGGACATATGATTTGTTGGTAGGTTTTGGAGAAGTCTATACAAAGCATTAGGTATGAAGCTACAGTTTAGTACTACCCTCCACCCCTAAATCGAGGGGCAATTGGAGAGAACTATACAAATTCTCG
This sequence comes from Lumnitzera racemosa, assembly GCA_024138005.1. NCBI lineage: Eukaryota > Viridiplantae > Streptophyta > Magnoliopsida > Myrtales > Combretaceae > Lumnitzera > Lumnitzera racemosa. The sequence goes on from JAMXBC010000010.1 coordinate 30,600,041, forward strand.
AAGATTTACTGTGGGCTTATGTACTTAACTTCGACGGACATTGGATGAACTCCTCCCCACAATAGAGTTTGCTTATCATAACAGTTTTCAAACGCCAATTCAAATGGCCCCTTACGAAGTCTCATATGGTAAGAAGTGCAAATCACCCATTTACTAGGACAAGATTGGAGAAAGACAATTTTTTGGTCTAGAGGTGGTATAGAAGGTAGTGAATAAGGTGAGGTTGATTAAGTAGAGAATGCAAACTGCACAAAGTTGTTAAAAGAGTTATGCAGATAAGCAGAGATTCCCATTGCAATTTTAAGTAAGAGATTAAGCTTTGTTGAAAGTATCTTTAGCTAAAGGAAATTTCATATTTAGGCTAAGAGGGAAATTGTCTCGAAGATATGTCGATCCCTTCAAAGTCATAGGGAGAATTAGGAATGTAGTGTATAGATTAGAGTTTCTTCCTAAGTTAGAGGGTATCCATGATGATTTTCATGTGTCGATATTGCAAAAGTTCAAACCTAAATTGGAGTACAAGTTAGAACAACCTAAGATACAAGTAGTGGACTTAGAGACCTTAGAGTTGCAGCTAGAGTTGTCTATTGTGGAGTGGCCCAAAAAGATTGTAAACACTAAGGTCCAAGAACTAAGAAGAAGACGAATACCCTACGTTAAAGTTCAGTAGGCTCACTCAGAAAGGGAAGCAACTTGGGAGCTAGAGGAAAAAATGAGAAAGAAGTACCTAAAGTTTTAGTTTTGGGTAGGTGGGTGTGTAAGGGTGGAGTTGTAAAACCCAAATTAAAAAAAAAAAGAAAATAATAAAAGAAAAATAAAAATAAAGGGGTATTTTACAATATGGACATCAGCTGGTATTAAATAAAAGTTGTGGGGGCAGTTTAGACATACGAAAATTTCTATGACCTAAAGTATAAAAAAAGGCATCTAAGGTTTAGGAAAACTTTTTTTTTTTTTTTCTGTAAAAACAAACTCATGTGCAGCCTTTGTGCCTAAGGTTCTTGTGTGGGGGTCAAACTAAGGGAAGTTTAGCACATTTCAATAGGTTTTATGTAGAAAACAAGGTTGAGGTAACTTGTAGGACCCTTCTTCCATTGAGTTTTTGATTGAAAATTATTAAAAATTCATTTTTGTTGTTTAAAAATTCCTTTTTTTAGTGAAAAATGAATTTGCGAAGGTCCAATGGGAGTTCTATAGCGAATCCTTGATAGTGCATTTGAAATTAAGGTAAGATGATTCAAGGTAAGACTATCGTAATGTTTTCTTTTTAAGTTCTTAGCTGAATTTCTATAAGAATTTGTTTTTCTCATTTTTCTCCTTAAGGTACTATGAAAAACGAATTTGGGTTGTTGTTTTGAGGAGTCCATAGTGGGTCTTAGGTGCTAGAAGCATGGCTTACGATTCTCTAAAGGTAAGAATTTGACAATTCACTTTATATACGTTGTTTCTTGAGATGTTTGAATGATAGAGTGAAATGAGGGTTTAGTTGTAGAAGAGTTTAGATTTGTGTTTTGTGCTGTATGGAGTTGTGTTCTCATTAGGTTTTTAGGATATTTATAGATATGAAGAAAGAGCTTGTAGATTGGGAAGAAGAAGACGAAGAGCAATGGTGCTAAAAACCAGCCATAGTAAGCTTCCTCCATGTTACTTAATTGTATCAAATTTCGCCTGAAATGTGTTGGCCTTCTCCCGCAATATAAGTTTGGTGTATATTTATGCATATCTGTGTCATCCTTCAAATATTATACTCGTCCAAAATAGTCTAAATTGTGTATTATATTGGCATTCATTTGGAAATATATAATATATGATATAATGTCCTTTTCTTTTCCGACTTTACACATCATTGTCATATTCTCAAATGATATTCTCCAACGAAAGTCTGATCCTAAACTTGATGTCGTAATTTAGATTTTGCACCCGTGATACCCTGAGGGCTATAAAATCACGGAACAAATTCAATAGTAATTTTTTTTTTTATTTCGAATTGATATAAATATAAGTATAAGAAGAGATATAGGTCTACTATTATTATAAAAAAAAAAAATTATATCAACATAAATCATAAAAAAATTATGTAAATATGACGACTAAACAGTACCTTAAAAATACGACCTCAAAAATTACAAATAAGTCGCATTCCGTGCTTACCACTCAACTTTCTGATACATTTTGCTTTCTCGCATTTGTCAATTGCAACAACGTCAAAAGCATCATCATATCTTATGAAGAAAGGAGCAAGTTGAGGTGGGCCACTCTTCAAGAGCACGTTGCGTATCCTCACACGCTCCACGATTCGTGAATCTCAACAATGTATGGTCAATATGTGACCTACTAATGTCGAACACACAAGCACCACGATCTCGGGAAACATCTAAAGCCACATAAAAACATTAATTTTTATTTTCTTGTAAACATAAATAAATGAGTTAATTAATTAATTAATATTAGTGTGACACCATACATCTTACAAATAAAAAAAATATATTATATATAATTATTTTCTTATTTTCAATATGTGATATATTATTTGTATTTATATAATTTTTTTGTATAATTGATATTTATGTAATATTTACCTATTTGATCAATAAATATAAAATTTTCTCTATAAGGATATCATAAGAACATCTAAAAAATGATAATTACATATTTGCGCACACAAGATTTCAAATTATAAACCAACTTACTGTTTCTTCTTTTTCCTTGAATTGCAAATTTTAAACGAGAATAATTTTTCTGCAACTACTGGGTATATGACAAGTGTCACAAATTTACAAGTGTATTCTATCATATGTTTGCAGCTGAAAGTGAATATTACTAAAATATATAAGTCAAGCCATACATAAGATCAAAACCAACGATAAATTTTATATTTCATACATTATATTTTTTTCATTGCGTGTAACACCATACAGTCTATTGCGTTTAATACAATAGATGTGGCATGGTTTTATTTTAGATGCCATGAACATTTATGCTACTTACTGACTTTATTTAGTATTAGTAGACATGTACCTAGGATGTGTACGTGAGAAATAAAAGGATATCATTGCGGATTAAATCTCTACTTTATCCCTTTTATTTTTCTTTTCAATTTTAAACCAGAACTTTGAGCTTAGCTTATCATATGCTCAATTAAATATATACTTGTCATAACTTACACTTAGTTATCTTCTACTGACCCCGTTTGTTCGCTCAACATTATCAACCAATAGGCCTGCGCCACGTGTTTTTTATTTCCTAGTATGTTATTTTTTTCTCCGGTCAACATCCATGTTGAAAAAGAAAATCCACATCAAATTTTTAAATCAAGCAAACCTAAAATAAAAAAAAATTATATTACAATAAAAAAAAAGAAGTTAAACAAAAGAAAACAACATAACCTTGTTACATATTACATGATTAGTAAACCTAAACTATGAAAAACTTCACCCTTCTTCCCACTTTTGAAACCCCTTTCTCTTTCCTCTTACTACCCAAATCAAAACCCTAGCAAGCCATACTTTCAACCAAAACCTTAACCCTAAACATATTTGTTGAAAAAGGCAAGGCATCTTTTTTGCAAGTCTTTATACTTATTTAAATAATTCATCCAAAAGGGCCTCACAAATGGAATGAAATCACCATGGTTGTAGTCAAAGCTTTGAGCAAGGCAATTCCTTTCAAAGTTGAATTTAGTGGCTTCAATGAACAAGGGGTCTTACATCGACTTGAAATTAGAATCAAACATCATTCTATACATAAATTATAAAGCATCAAATGCAGTCGTAATATTGTAAAACATCCTTTTAGAGTTGAATTTAGAGGTTGTGTTATTTTCTTTTGTTTAACTTTTACTTTTTGTTCTTGGAATATAAGTTTTTTAAATTTCAATTTGCTAGATTTAAATTTTTGATGTGGTTTTTCTTTTCTGATTTGATTGCTAATTGGAGAAGAAAATGGTCTACTAGGAAATAGAAAAACATGTATCACGAACCCATTGGTTGATAATGCTAAGTAGACTAACAAGGTTAGTGGAAGACAACTAATGTGTATGGTGTAACAAGTATGTATTCAATCAAGTAATGAAGCATTTTAAAGGTTTTACAACATACCATTACTAACTCAAATTATATGTAAGATAAATGAATTAATAAAAGGAAAAAAATGACATAAATAATTTGGAAAGTGTATTTAAAATAAATAAAAAAGGAAACAAAATGATACACTAAACAAAATTATTTATTAAGTAATGTAAAATAGAATACTAAAAGAAATAGGGGCATTAAATGAATTTCTTTCTAATAGGGAACAAAAATTAAAACAAATAATCATTTTGCCACTAAAGTTAAAATGAGTGCTCTAAAAACAATGGTTTTCTTGTGATTCCACTACTACTTACATCATTTTATGGATTTTAAATGTTATACAAAATGAAATTGAAGCTACTTCCACAAAGTTGATCATATGCCGATTGAAATATTGACATAACTACTTCATGTACTAATCTAATAAAAACCTAAATGTAACAAAATAAAAAAAAATCATCTTAAAATAAGTACATTGAAATTATGTTATGCATTCAATAAAATAAACAATTTTCTCTGAAGTTTAAGGAATAATTTGGCTATGTATATATGTTTAGTGTAGATCCATATAATCTATCTCTAAGTTCTATACTAATCATAATATTTCTTATTGTATATCTCCATTTTATTGAAGATAAATGGTGTTATAGACCAATATGCATAAGTATATGAATATGTTGATGTAGCCAAACAATTTTATGCATTATGACTTATGAGTACAAATATCTACATTCATTTTTAATTATTACGTATTAAGGTGTAAAATTGTTAACCTTTTGATCTTATTTTCCTCTAACAAACAAAAAAGGATTGACTTTTCCTTTAAAGTTATTTAAATAAAGGTTGTTTATTGCATAAGAATGGAGCAAAAAATCTTCAAATAACCATAGCATAGTTAATATATTTGTACTTTCCATATTTGCAAATTTTCATGAGGAAATAAATCTCTAATAAAAATTGTGACAGCCTACTTAATTTATTAGTCCAAATCATAATGGGATGTATTGTGTTAATGGTAATTGTAATTGCAATATCCATTATTAAAGAATAACGTTTTAGTTTTTTTTTTTTATTAAGCAAAGGTAAGATAGTATACTTATATAGAGATAGTGCTCGAAGTTTAAAATCTTTAATAGATAGATGCACCTAGTAACATAGGGATGGATCATGCCATGTACAATTCTCCATCTGATCAGCATTTAAAGTCTTCCAAAACATGGATGGTAAGGGAATATTTTTCTTGAAAGTTGAGATGGAGCATATAATCACCATTGAAAATTAGAGATCTTGATGATAAGTGAGATTGTGGTAGACAAAGAGTGAATAGAGATGTTGCAATGTTCATCATCAAAACATAAAAATATTGAGAGAACTATAGTAGATGGGATCAACGTTTGGTGGTAAGTTCAAATAGAAGATCAACGTTTTATAAAATAGCTCAAATAAAGAATCAATTTTGATAAAATAGTTCAAACGATTTTATGAATTATCTATTATGAATTTCTTATTTGAATTGCTTTGTAAAACATTGATTCATTATTTGAACTTTTTGAAACATTGATTTCTTAGTTGAAATTTTTGAAATGCTGGTCCTTTAGTTGAATTTATCTCTAAACGTTAATCCCTTCCATTATAATTCTCTTTAAAAATGTTTCAACATTGAATAAGATAAGTTTGAAGCCAAAATCTAGCACCTTTAAGAAAACAAATTTGCACATTGTTTACATGTAAGAACTTAATATGCAATGTCACCTAACTAACACTAAACCAAAATCTACATAACCAAAGAAATAAATATTACTTCATGCAGCCTAATAAATTCAATAAAAACCATACAAAATAAAAAACAAACTCAACTAATGCTAGAGTTGTGTTAATAAAGTTGGTTATGGCTAGTTAGTCATCATTGAAAAAATGGAGTTTATGTAGTCCTAGGCAAATTGGTGGAAAAGGATGTTAGAAAGCAAAAATTAAAAGACAGATGGGGAAATGAATAAAGCAATTCCATGATAGAATAGCTAGAGAACATGTTCGTCCTTTGCATGGAGATGGAAGTTACTTGGAAGTTGAAATAGCATAAATGGAGAAAGCATCACGGAATACATGGAGAACACGCAGATGAGAAGAGAAGAAAAAAAAAAAGAGAGAGAAAGCCATGTTGGAATAGTTTATATTATGTGTGGCATACTTATAAACTTTATAAAAGCAGTAATCAAGTGGAGTAAAAAATATTTTAAACTATAGTTTGTATAAGTGGAGACAAATAGTAGTTAAAAAGTAGTTAATAAGCCTTATTGGTTTAAATATTATAGATATAAAAAAATAACCTAATTAGTCAAGTGTACTTAAAAATATATAAACGTTAGCAAATGCAACTCATGCAATACGTATGAAAATATTTAATTAATTTTCAAATCCTAGAAAAGTAAAGTAAAAGCAAAAAGAGAATTTAAATAAAATAAGACATTAAGGGCTAAAAGGGGCTTGGTATTGCATTATGTGTTTTTTCATGGAAAGAATGTTAAAATTAATAGAAACCGTGTATTGCAGCAATGTGAAGGTATGAAATTGATTCCTTAGTGTCATTGTAGCAAGGAGGAGCGTAAGTACTCATTTAATCTAAAGTTTCATCTTAGTTTCATGATTATAGAATAGATTAAGTACCCATTTAATCTAAAGTTTCATGTCGGTTTCATGATTATAGAATAGATTAGGGTTGGTTTTGTATATGTTGATTAGGTGATTTGACTAATGTCAAAGTTTGAAGGGCTATTGTTGAATGTATGGAGTTTGGGGAGGTATCTTGTTGTAATTGTTATAGAATGGGTGATTTAGAGTGGTAATCGATAGAGAAAATTGAAGTTCAAGGGGAGTACGACCATGGTTGTAATCATGTTTGGCCCTAGAAGTCATATTGAGTTGTGTACAAAAAGGAGAAGAAAAATTTGAAGATAAGAGGATTATAACCAAGGTTTACGAATTCATGATCTTTCCTCTATATAAGAACAAGAACTATGCCATGATTCTTTCCTATGTACTTGTTTCACCTTATAATCCTTATATTCTTACTTTCTAGCCTTCCAACTTATAACTTAAACTAATCTAGACCATTTTAGGATTCCAAAATTGTCCTAAAAACAAAGATAACAATAATTAAACCCAAGATTTGAGTTGGATTTAAGAATATAAAATAAGACATGAAAGTACCATTTGAAAAGTAGATTCTAAACTTTACTTTTATTATTACTAGGTGTTCATTTTGAACTCACTCTTAGCCTAGACATTAGAAAGAATAGCGGTTACATTCAGATGCAGGTACGGGACACTTGCATGTTTTGTTATGTTTGACTAGTGTAGTTCATTAAATGAAACTTAGTTTATCAATTATTCTATTGTGAGTGCTTAGGTTCAACCTCTCATTGGTAGGTTTAGTAGGTTGATGACGCATTTAGTGATTATATTAGACTCATCCAATGGGGGTTTCATATTGAGATGACCTAACTAGATCTAAGAAGTATTACTTAAGTGATGGGTAAGACTCACACTAATATATATATATATATATATATATATGTACATATTGTATGCCTAAGACTCATGAGTTATTGCAAGTTTCAAAATGATGGAACCGTGTTGTTACAAGTTAAATGAAAGATAATAAAAATGTGATTAATGCATTACTTCTATTTGTGAATGCATGTGATTCTTGTTATATGTGTGACACATGCATGTGATTTTGTATTCTATATTTGGGCATAATTCACCCTTTAGGGATTTGTAGTTTTTCAGTTTTAAGTAGAGATAACATGGAAAGTAATCAGTACTATGAAAATGCAAATTTTGATTATTATTATTTTGATGTGGAGATAGGATACTATGACTTTAATGATGGGATGGGTTTTGCCTAGTAGTTGATCTGAGTATTGGATATTAATGAGAGATGAATAGTTTCTTTCTATTTATGTTTTTGTTTTTAAGGATTTGTAGGGGTTGCTTATGACTCCCTACTGTTATTTTATTTTATTTGAGTTATGTTTCTTGTAGTTTAGAGTGATGAATCCTTTAAGGTTGAATGTCGGATATTCATGGAGCTTTTAATAGTTAAATTGAATGAAGAAGGTTTTATATGCTTGAATTAAATGGTGAAATGTACCACTCTTATTTATTATTCGAAAAAAAAAATTTAATGAGAGACATGGTGGTATTCATTAATTGTTGAGTTTAGACAAGTGGCAAATTACTACAAGTCTTAGCATATAGGTTCCTTAGGTTGACATATAGTTGGGCTGTGGCTTCCCAAGTTTTGAGGTATTGCATAATTGGTATAATCAAACTTAAAATATAACACAATTATTATTGAATAATATAGATATTTATAAGTATAAAAAATGTTATTGACACAATATAGATAATTATTATTGAACAATATAGATATAAATATGGCTTTTGAATTCTCTATGAACCAATTTCCATGACATATGATATAGCAAGCAAACACATAATTTACATCGAAATTATAAGCAAAACTATTACTCGGAAAAAGTGGAGATAGTGGATATAAGGTGCAGCTAAGTGTTTGCTCTATAAAGGAGAAAATAGTGGATGTAAGGTGCATGTAAGTAGTTTATTAAAAACTTATCATAACATACAGTATAATTATTTTTATGCTATTCAATAATATGAACTTTTAAGGGTATTTCATGAAATACTATGAGGAAAAATGTGATACATTAAATGGTAATTATTGAAGCCTACTAGAGTTTAAATTATATAGATATATATATACACAAATACATGTCTTTTCATTTACTAGAGTTTCGTGTTTGTGATGTATGTTCTTTCTATAATATTTGATGGCGAAAATGAACTGTTTGAAAAGAGGGAAAAAGCATGGATTCAAGGAGTACGAATGGGCTAATGTTTAAGTACCATCAAGCTTATATATTCTATTTCTCAATTTACGAATTGTCGACTAGAGCAAAATATAAAAGACAACTTTTTTCGCGACTTGTTTAGTCCATGACAATTCCATCTCCGGACCTTTGCTGAGTAGATTTTGCAAGTCTTCCCAAAATTATGTTTGGAGTTAACAAATACAGCAGCATATTGAAAAAAAAAAAAAAAAAAGCGGGTGGTACATGGTATTGTCTTGAACAACAAGGTGAATTTGATTAGGTATGAACAAAACTACAGAGAGAATATTGTGTAACAATATTTTACTTTAATATAAAGATAATAGTAAATAGGGTCAATAAAATTATAGAACTGTATATATTTTTAAGAATCTCAACCATCAATTTGTAAATAAAAGAAAAATGGGAAGATAAAAGTTGAAAAGATCCATTTCTAATAAGATAAGCCCTGTCTTAATATTATCATTATTAATTATATCTCTCCCAAGCTATTAGACAAAGAAGGAATAATCAATCATGCATGTGTTACGGTCCATGTTTTGAAGGGAAGTATTAGTGTTCAACTTAGGACTTAATGTGAAGCAAATGGCATTAGTTGGTGATTTATTCTTAGGGTTGGATAATCTCTCAAGGCGGGATAGGCTTCCATGCACAAACTAAAATTGACTTACAAATTTCATTATTGAATAGTTTTATAAACTCTTAAAAGATAAAAAAAAATCTAAATTGAAGCTGCATTATCTTTCAACTCTTTAACTATGGTAAAGGTGTGGTTTATAATATAATTGCCACTAACTAGCGTGATTATGGTCTGCCCTAATCTTGTAAGCATCAAAATCCAAATGCTGTTGTTGGTCATGATCATCGTGGAGGCCCTAATCCTACTGGTGGTCCTCGATCCTAGAGATTACCATGTTTCTGAATCTGTATGCCTATCCATCCTCAACAACTTTTTTATCATCGTTAGTTGAAAAAAAAAAAAATAGAATCATAGTTTTAAATAGATAATTAATCATAACACAGAAAACAATACAAAATATGATTGAATTACTCCTCCCCATCTCCTTCTATACTATCATCAACAATATTAGATAAAGTTTTCTCTTCCTTTCCACCTAGACTAGACGTTGAACCAAATTTCCTAAATCAATAGATATATAATTAACTGGAACTGGCTAAGGTACACCTATATACTCTTGAAGCGCTTCCTCAACTTGGGATGTTCCATATATCATTGTTAACCCCATTGTTTGTTTATAATATGCCTCGATCATATAAATATCGATGGTAAACCGTTTGAACAACTTTCCAATTACTACTAAGCTTCATAGTGTCTTTCAAGTGGAAAACTTTCTAGCATATGTCGGAAGTCTGATCATTGTTATGCCACGTCCTACTTTTCCTTATTCTTATCACGTCTTCATTTGTGCAGTCTAGCCTTTTACAGTGTGTGTCAAACAACTTATTCTTAAATAGTGTACACCAATGATTTCCAAAATACCTTGGCCATTCAGTTAATAACCCATAAAAGATTTGATTTCCGATGTGCTTCCTAATGATTGAAACTTAACTATTTTGTACTTTCAAGCCAACCTCCCATCATGATTTAATGGTAAATCCAACCTTATTCATTATGCATCCATTGCGAACATAAAAATGATCGTCGAAATCCCATGGTAGTGCCTCCAAGGCATTCTATATTTCTATTCTGCTACAAGCTCTAAAATATATCAACTGCACATAACTACACCAAGAAAATTTTTTAATGTTAAATTTGGATTTTTTTTGTATTTAATTATTCTAAGAATTCCACTGATTTTCAAGATTTTATATAAAAATTTAAATTTTGATCATTGGCATCATGAAGAAAAATAATAGACAATATAAAATATAATTATTTTCCTCCCACAATGCCATAATGTAACATTATTTTCGCAATATCTAAATTGAACGCCCTAAACACTATAGCTCAAAAATAAAATATGTAGAATTATAACACAATACCAATATAACAATAAAAATTTCTTTCTCTTGCACTAATGCATTACAAATTCACATACTATAAAATTATAGACTTATGGAAGGGGGAGAAACCAAGAGTATCTTCAAAATTAAAATAACATCAAGTAATATCTCTATCAACATGTATACAATAAAGCAAAAAATATTGAAACACAAAAAGAGGCAATCCAATTTGCTCTTAAGGGAGGAGAAAGGAGTATAAGAGACAAATGAAAGGAAGAAGAAATTAGAGAAGTAGAGAAGAGAGAGTTAGAAGAAAATGCAATGAGGAAGAGATTAATGTCATAATTTTGATTTTATTTTATATTTTTTATTTCCATGATAAATAAAAGCTACCACTTAAACAATAAAGGTCAATGTGCTATGACTATGAGTTTTTGCAGCGATGCTTCATGGTTACCAAATCTAACCACTATGCTCATCTTCTTAAAACTCACTCAAGTGAGAATACATTCTTTAAAAACTTAACATTTAAATTTCAATCAATGTGGTTCTCTCATGAAAGTTATTTATCATTCATGGGTTAGATTTCGAACAAAAACCAGAATGATTGCCTATGTGCTATTAATGCTCTCTTAATGAAGTTTAGATTGTGAAATAAAGTAATTTTTGGCCTTGTCCACACACCAAAAGGAGATTTGATAAAACAACTTCAAGAGTCTGAAGCTAAATTAGTGAGATGCACCATACCCTTCTTTGCTATTGCAAAAGCAATCCATCAAGTAGCAATTGAATAGGGTTTTAGATATCGAGGATGAAAGCTAGGAGAAAATGGACCATAGAAGGGGAAAGAAAGACCAAATATTATCAAGCAACAGTTCTAAATAAGAGAGCAAAAAGTAGAATTTTTAGTCTACAAGATAATTCAAGCACCTAGAGCTAGAGCTATGATCTTAAAGGCATTATCATCTATCTTGCCCTATTAGTTCAAATCTGTTTAGAAGCTTATCAAGTGAACAAAAATCTACTTAAGAAAGGCTTATAGTACCAATAGAAATCTTTGAAACTATAAAAACCATTGGTCCATGGAAGTCCTTAAAGAAGGATCATTTACATGCTTTCTTTTGAAAAAATGTTGGAGCTTAATAGGGAACTCAATCACTAATCTTATATTGAAGATTTTTTCCACTCATCAGATGCCTTTTGGAATGAACCAAGCATAAAATTTTTTAATCCCCAAATAAGGAAACGCATTAGGAGATTTTGACTTTAGGCTTATAAGTCTTTACTCAACCATATACAGAATTACTAGAAAATTCTTACTTAGGAGATTAAGGCCTCTCTTAGATGGTTTAATCTATACAATGTAAGCAAGCTTCATACTAGGCAAAAAAGCCTCTAATGATGTTATTCTTATGAATGAAATCCTACACTCTAACCATAAAAGGAAAGGAAAAGAGGGTTAAATGGTAATAAATCTTAATCTAATCAAAGCTTTTGACTCACTTGAATGGGACTTAATTTATTGGATTGTTCAAGCATTTAATATTCCTAATTAGTAGATAAAATTGGTCATGAGCCCTCTAATATCCTCTTCCTCTAAAGTTTTAGTTAATGGGCAATCTTTACCAAAATTTTATCCTCTAAGGAAAGAAGGCAAGGAGATCCTCTATCCTACTATGTCTTCATTTTGTGCTTGGACATATTAAGCAGAGTAATAGAAAAGGAAACTCAGCAAGGAAATTGGATGCTCTATAGGATTAGAGGCTTAAATATCCATGTGTCTCATGTGGCTTTTGCGGATGTTGTTGTACTTTGTACAAAAGCAATTGAGTATAATGCAAGGGAAATCCTTAAGGTCTTAGGTTAGTTCTAAAATGTTTCTTGGTTGCAAATAAACAAGAGGAAGTCAAGCATTCTCTTTTCGAAAAATACCCCTTCTATCATCAAAGAAAAGATATCTCAACTCATGGAAATGAAAGCTTTAAATGTTTATGGGAAATATCTTGGCTAACCTTTTAACAAGCCTAAAGCCTAAGGCAACATAGTTTAACTTCATCATCGAAAAAGCTTAGCAAAAATTGATTAGATGGAAAGTCAAAACATTGAGCATGGATGGAAGGTTTATCTTAGCTAGAATAGGATTGCAATCCCTTCTAGCTTATTATATACATATGGGGAAGTTTCCTAATGCCACCATTGACAGACTTACATGGATCATAAAAAGCTTCCTTTAATCAGGACCTTCTCTAAAAAAAGAAAACTCATTAGGTAATAATGTGCCTAAGAGCTCAAGTTATCATTGGGACTTATCGTACTAGAGTGAAGTAGGTCCTTCTAACCATCGAAGAAAGAGCGATGGGGTCTGAATAACAGTAGCTTCATGAAGTTGTCATACAGATATGACTTATTGGGTAACATAACATGACTTAGCTTTCACTTGATATGACTCATAAGAGAAGACTAAGGTCCACTAGTCACTAATCTCAAGCTATTAATAGGACTAGATAATGGTTTAAAGAAGAATAACTTGAAGAGGATTTCACATAACAACGGAAAGGTATATTCATTAGCAATCTAATGGTTCTAGCTACAAAGGAGAAGTGGCCATTTATAGTAAGTTCCTAAGGTAATAAAGACATATGAAATTACATAAATGTGTAATACATAATTAAAGAAACCTAGTATAAGACAAAAAAAGGTAAATAAGACAAATAGAATAAAGGGGATATAGTACAATATCATAAAAAGGTTAAGATAAATGATCTACTACTATTATATCCATACTCTAAGGTAGTGAATTATTGATATCGAGCTGATTAACGTTGAAAATGGGTCGGTCGAGAAAACTGGGTGTTGTTAGAGTGATCTATGGAGGTAGGTAACTAAGTCAATAACTAAGACAGATTGATAGGGCTCTTATCATCTTGAATGTCTGCCTTAGTGGGTGTATCCACAAGCTTAGCATTTGGGCTATCAATCATTCAAATTAGAGTGCAACCAAGCTAGACATGCAAGGTGTTCAACCATAGCTTGGCCTAGTATGGGAGTTTGTCTTTAGTTAGTTGAATGAATAGCATCATGCCCCAAACTAAGGAGTTCACTTTAGCCGCTAACACAAGTATAGTTTACATAAAGCATTTACCACTCTACTACATTAATCCATCCAATTTTGAATGTGATTGGTACCAACTAGTGGGGTAACTTTTCTAAATATCTTTTGGAAATAATTTTTTGGTTCAAATGCTTGAGAGGAAAAAAAAGAAAAGCTCTATAAATTGTATGGAGTACAAAATCTCTATTTAATAAAAGTTTCAAGAATTTAATTGATATAAAAAGTTAAAGCGACTAGTAAATGATTTATAAAAGTCCATAGGTGTATAGAGTATAGTATAAATATGAGTAGTTGAAAGCTACAGAGTCACCCATAAAGACCTTATTAGTTTCCTATAAGTAAAATTGATAAATAAATATAAATTCAACCGATTAGTCTTGAATCTCACTCCTGAACCCGTTCTCTAATCTTTTGGGCCTTGGAATAATAATGGTCTATCTAATGGAAACTTGCAAAATGACTATAGTGGAATGAGTGACAACTTATTCAATAAGTGAGACGAAGATAATAATACATATCTAACATAAAGCAACCAGAGTTTTCAAGCAATTTAGTATGATGCTATGCATATATAAGCAAATACCATTGTACGATGTTATCCTGTCCATCATGAGATTAGAAAAATTGCACCCACTCTAATCTAAGTTAAGGAATATGACATCTTACACACAAATCGGAAGCAAACTGAGGCTTGTCCAATGGAGATCACCTTCTACCTGAGGCTACCTTCAAACCATGGTCCCCTACCTTACTGCAACCTCCTCTTTCGTCACTTCGTTCAACTAAGGGTAAGGAAAGAACCATTTTAGCTATCATTCTCGAAGGGTTCTTGTTTGACCTAAGAATCTTCATCGTTCTCCTAGTAGGTTATGATGCATGCTCAGTTAAAAGTTAAGCCAAGATTGAGTTAGATTGCTTTTAAGGTAGGCCAACAATTTTAGATAGTCTAAAGTGAGCAATATCATAAAGCAACCAATACATTCAGTCTAACACTCCATAACAGCAATATAATATTCAAGCACATATGCTGTACATGCATAAGCCACTAACTTACAATCACAAGCAAGATACATACTAAGGCCTCTAAGTACTCTTAAATAATACTT
Organism: Lumnitzera racemosa; assembly: GCA_024138005.1. NCBI lineage: Eukaryota > Viridiplantae > Streptophyta > Magnoliopsida > Myrtales > Combretaceae > Lumnitzera > Lumnitzera racemosa. Next base: position 30,615,207 of record JAMXBC010000010.1, read on the forward strand.
CAATGTGCAATATAGCACTAATCACACTTGCTTAGACATGTGACGCTCAATAAATATGCATATGGGTCTTGCTTGATTTGATTTTCCCCTAAATATTGAATACAATCACTTTAGTTTTAGTAAATATAAAGCAGATGAGATCATTTTAATTATTTTAATAATATAATTGTAGTTATGACTTATCTTTAGCGAGTGGTGTAAGCTTTGTATTGAGTTCCAACTTGCTATTTAAGTCATTGAATAAGGTTTTGAAAGCTCGCCTAATACTAAATTTAAATTTTGGAATCTTCTAAACATGTCTCTAAAGTCACTCCAACCTACTTTTTTTACTAAACAATATCATAACCAGGATGTTAAAATAGTTATAATCAAGATCATTGCACCAGCTAATCTTTTAATCAAGTATCTGAACCAAGAGTTTAAGTTATTCTTTTACTAAATCAACTATTCGAAGAACTCTCTAAACATATTCAATTTATAAGTTTGCTTCATATGACTCACTCCAGTATCTTATTCCAAATTACAAACATGGCAAATCATGATTATATAATAGGTCCATCATGCCCATGATCACCATATCACCTAAACTTCCAAATCATCACATTTCTACCTTAGTGCATGTAGTTCATAATTAATGATTTGTGCATATCTCAAATTCCATTCCATCCAACTGACACTCACTCTCCACAATATGACACAAATAAGTTATAGATTTGTTACATGTTATTTTCTACAAAGTTAAGTGTACGTAATTTCTAAAAATGGCATTTTTCATCAAATTTAGAGGCTTAAAATTCCTTAAAAATCATATAAATTATTTTTGACCAAAAAATTTTAATGAAATTCTTACATGCAATATAGGTTATTCTAGAAAAGTTTATCTTTAAAACAACAACATTAGGATTATATAAAACGACTTCGAAAATTGTATGATTTTATACAATTTGTTAAGGAGACTATATATTCATTCAAATTTTTTGCAATCTAGTTTTTTCTCAAATAAGGTACAAAAATATGAATAAATTTTTTTCTAAAATTTTCAGACTAAATTTAATATTTTTTAAAAATACAAGAAAATCGAATGAAAATTGAAGCTTACCGAAAAACCAATGTTTGGCCACCATCTTCCAGCCCCTCCTTATCAACCTAGTTAGGTGCTATCACCATTGTTAGATGATGGTGGTGGTTCGTTTCTAGAATATCCTTAGACTTGTGTTCCTTAAATTAGGTCAATTTGTATAGCATGGGTTCTATTTTTTTTTCTCTAGAATTTTCCTTCTATGTTCTTCCCTTTTCTAGATTTTTCCTAACTTTGTTAAGAATTCCTTAATGTTTTAGAGAGAAATGGGTGATGATTCCAAAGTTTGTAAGGTGTGAAATCGGTTTCTCTCTCCTAGTTTTGGTTTATATACCCATAATCTCATGCAAGCTAGGTGTTTCTAGGATAGATACTTAAGTCAACAGTTGCCTATGATTTTTCCCATGCTTAAGCTGATGAAATTCTGATTGCTTAGTGATATATTTTTTTTATTTTTATCATTTTATTATAAAATTTGGGTTAATTATACATAGTTTTAGGTGTTTTAGGCATTTATGGGTATATAATTATCCATAATAATTATATCTTAAGTACATATATTATTTTTACATATTATTTTATTTCATTTTATAAGTTTAGTGTTTAAATAATTTATCTCTAAAGTTTGGTGATTTTTCGTTACTTAAATCATACGATTATAATGGGTAAATTAAAATATAATATAATTTATTCAAATTAACTACTTTTATCTATAATACTATTATTTTCATATATTCCTATAATCTAGTCTTACAAGGTGTCCTCAACTAACTCCTAAGACTTATTCATGAGATATCATTCTAATCGGCCTACTTTCATGTACACCTTAAATTACTCACTTGGAATGATTATGTGAAACTATAAGGATCACATTTTCACTTCCCTTCAAAAAAATTTTGTTCTCAAAACTTCAATTATCTTACTTACCTATTTCACCTCAAAATACTTCAATATTCATCCACATATCATTAATCAGGATAAAAAGGTATATCATTGGCTTGATCTTCTGGAGCAATCTTATCCCAATCTTGTAGTCTCTAAATCTATCTATTGAGTTTTTGAATAGTTTTCTCTACCATTGTACAATCCTCTTATAGGTCCATCAACTTTATTATCCATCACTTCAACTTCAGGCTAGCCACTATTCTATTTTGATTTCTTGATTTTTGAGATTTATATATCCTGTATTTGCATAGATAGTTCCTTTAGTATATAGTCCTATTATAGGTCCATTAATTTGGTCCTAATATAGCCTTTGAATTCTTCATGAGTTTACATACTATCCCTATGTAGTACACTACATGATATTCTACTAAACTCATCAATAAAGTAAGTCTACAAGCCACATTCAACTTTTTTCTACCAAATGTCTTTAGATATTTACCTTATATCATCGATCCCCATTAGCTATTTACTATCCATTGGCTATAGCATAAGTTATAGTGATACAATAGATCCATCTGTTATAACATAGATCTAACATTAATAAATTTATAGAGTTCCATTTCATTCCTTATTTAATGCTTACTTTTTGTACTTTCTAAACTAGTCTTTGAAGTAATGTATCCTCTTAACTTCTCTCGAGTATTTTTGAAACTGTACTCTAAGTCCATGCAATTGAAGATTTTTGAGCATGACAATTTATGAGCAATCTCCTAACCCTAAGTCTAGTTATAATTTCCCTACCACAAATCTATTAACTTAATGTTTACCACTTATGCATATCTTATTCTATATCTTTACTCCCTATCTCACCTTATTAACTTTCGAAACCAATTATCTATTACATTGATGGGTTGCTTCTTATCATATATTCTTAGTAGTGTCCAATGACCCCTTAGCTTACTACTTTGTTTAGATTCTTCTTCAAAATTCCATTGCCTTCTTAGTTTAGAGTTTCAACACTCATATAACCAGCACATACATTCATAAGTTTGAGTTTGGCAAATCTCGATCCTTTTCCAACATACTCAAAAGGAGATAAGACTAACTCGACAAATAAATTTGACTTGAAATTGACACAAATTTGGAATTACTAAGACATTAACTAGTTTTTATGACTAACACAACATATTAGAATCAACTAAAAGACAAATGATTCATAGAATAAGACACATGACTTTTAACAAATTTGGTAAGGGAAATATAGGAATCACATATTTGCCATCCTTGTCTTGCATAATTATATGTACTCAAATTACATTTGAGAATATCGCTGTTCAACCATCATATTTCAATCTAATAACATCCGTTTAGTCCTTCACTTACTTTCATGATTGACATAAAGTACATAACTTTGTTGATTATCCCATAACCTATCCTTGCTACACAAAAGTATTACTCCTTTATTTCCATGAATTACCCCAACTTAATTTAAACATCCTCATACATGTTCTTATGGTACATTCTTTATCATCAACTAGTTTTCATCCCTTCAAACATCGTTCTACTCTTCTCTTTCTTGATCTTAATGATATATGTTTACTGAGTTCTTCATTGTATTGCTTTCAAAGTATAGCCCTTACAATTTCCTAAGAATTTCCCTTTTTACTCTTTACTTAAGTTTATTAAGTCTTCGAATATGCTTACAATGTGTTTATCTCTAATGCAATTTAATTGCCTCTAATGTCCTTTTTTCTATAGCTTATCCATATTTTTCCATAAACAATCTCAATCCAACTCCTTGACTTAAATGTTTTTAGACATCTTTTTGATACTTAGGTTCTAAACACTTCTAACCTAAGTTAATTTAGATTATTCAATCTTTGGTTAAAAGAGGTTTTCCCGATCTCATCCTGAAAGTATCAATTCATCTAAATGAATTCAGAAGTTTTGGTACTCCTGAAAATCAAAGCTCATAATGCTCTTTTCATTATACTTTAATCCCAAAATATTCTCATCATCCCATAAACATTATGGTAACTTCCCTTGTTGTTTAGCATTTAACTTAATTATCATCCATTTAACTTAGGTTAGGTCTATCATCTTCCAAAAGTAGTAGAAATTAACCCTTAGCAAGTCCTAAGGTATAAGAGTACTTAGAAATATATTGACATTCTCCAATCATTTCCTTAAGTATCTCACCCCTTTGTTGACCAAATACCTCTCTTCCACAAATGATTGTTTATCCTACACTTAATCACATATGACATGCAAATGAGTATATGATTAAGTCTTAATTGACTTCTTTAAGTGAGAATCTCTTGCTTTGCTACTATCATAAAAATTCTATAATGTATATTTTGATCAACTTTTCCTGATATTCATAGAGCACTTATGATAAGTATGTTTTCTTACTATAATATTAGTGAAATATCACTTGAGTAGAACAAATTTCCTATATTTAATTCTAAAACTTAGCATAGAAATTAAGTCTTTGAACTACTTTTTGAGAGAATTATTCCCTATTAACTTCATGTCATATAGTTCTTGACAATAAGTCTTCCATTGAGATTTAGTATTCACAAATCATTCATCTCAAACATATCCTGTATTTTACAAAATAATAACAAAGTATTCTTTGTAATATCCAAGTCTCTACTCATTAGGAATTGAGTGCAAATCAACACTTGTAATTATTACATCACATGTATTCATACCAATGTCATAATAGCATTTATGTTCCTAGAATTTCACCATATCTCCTAATTAATAGATAGAAAACAAAAGTTTCTCTATCAAATATCATATTTTAAATTGTTCTCATAAGTGATTCCTTCACTTAAGTCAATCTCTATAGATACAAATTCTAATACATTAACATCACCTAAAGTCATATACTTCTTACCTCTTATATCCTTCAAATTCTACTTTCCAATGCTCGACCTGCTTGTGTAAATTCTCATATATTCATCTCAAAATACTTTTAACTTCATTTCAAATCATAGACTTCAAATCTCACCTTATGATTCCATAAATACATGTTAGACTCTGAACTTTCCTTAGAAAAGTGAACTTCAAAACTTAGCTCCACATCAAAGAAGAATTACATTAACATTAACTTTCATTTGGCAAGGATCTATGTGTAGGCTTCTACACATATGAAAAGATCATATATTCTCTTCTTAAATACTAGTTTCTAATTATATACTTAATTAACCAAATAGAGAATCATAGCTAAATCAACAAGAGAATGGAAATATATTAGAATTTGAACTTTGCTTTGAAATTTATGTCAGAGCTTAATTTCATACCCAAAAGAAATCACATCAGAGTTAAACCTTCACATAAGAAAGAACCATATAGATAACTTCTACATATATCTATAAAAGATCACATATTCGCCTTCTAAATTCTCTATTTCCAAATATTACTACAAAGAGCTGTAAAGACAAGATCATATCTATGCTAATAGAAGAGTTAAAACATTCGAATCAACACAAAGCTCACCAAACAACAAGAGTCCAATATGACAACCACTACATGTTAAGAGTAATCAAATTCCCAACCCATGATTTCGTTGAAAGGAATCTAAAGGAAATTGCAAACCTCCGCCTCCTTAAAAAAACTTTGACTTAGGTGCAGATTGACCTCTTAAACTTTCAATGTGAGGTTTTCTACCCTTAAACTTATATAAATTGGTAAATAACCCTTATGACCCCTTTAAACTTCAATTTTGGTATGTAAATATCCCTTAAACTTTGATTTTGGTACATAAATACCTCCTAAACACCCAATAGTTTAGGGGAGTATTTACATACAAAAATCAAAGTTTAAGGACTTAAGGGTTATGTATAAAAGCTTAATTCAAGAAAAGAAGACCTAAGGGTCACATTAAAAGCTTAGTTTACATGAAGAGACCTACGGATCACAAGTTGCATAAAACTCAGTTATTTTCAACATATAGATTTACATGCTTAGTTTTGAGCTGTCGAACACCACTCCAATATTTTGCTTGGGAGCCACTAAGCACTGCTCATTATCTCTTTGGTTAAGATACTATTCGATACATGTCACATGCATTAGTATGGCATAACATTGCATACATAAGCATCTATTAATTGGTAAATTATAGTAAGCTCGGTTATGATTGGTGCTACTAATTGCTAAAATTATTGTGATGTTAATATTTAATGTAAATTAGAATTCACTTATTATTGTTCATTATTTATTGTATGCTTTTGCTCACTTAGCTAGATACTGAGGGGTTAGTCTTGTTTTGACCTTAGGACTTAAAGATGGAGATAACGCTGGAGTCAGTTAGGATGGGAACATTGATAGCAAGGATTAAATATTATTATACTATAAAATAACTTTAAAGGACTTAATGAGTTTATGTTCAACTTATGAGACCTTAATGGCCATAGGCACTATGGTGCCCTTATTTATGTATCCTAAAAGGCACTTCCATGATTCTCTATAATTATGTGTTATTATAAATTTTGAGTGATGCTTGGTTTCTAATTAGCCTTATCCTCAACTTGAGGACGGCATAGCAATCCATCTCCTGAGTAGCCATATATCAAACAAATAGGCCATAGGAGACAGGGCGCTATAGGGTAGTATTAAAGCCTAGGTTGAAATTGATAGGCTAATATGCATGTAAGTTTGTGTGGTGTAGCTACGATATCATGATAAGCCTATATATTCTTTTACTATGAAGATCTAACCGCCATGTATAAGTGAAAATCCTAATTTTAATATATTTATTGTAGTATAATAGTTAGAAATGCTACCGAAGAGACGTAGAAGACTTACTGCATCATTTGAAAATCCTACCACTATCAAGAATAAACTGAGAGAAGAATTTCATCATTTCAAACAAAAGGGAAGGAGCATATAAGAGTATGAACAGGATTTTAATTGGCTATTGAAGTTTGCCCCAATCTTATCAAGTTGATGAAGAGACAAAGTTTGATAAATTTAAGATGGTATTAAATGTATATTATCAAGCTAAGCTAAAGAGTATATGTACTGGAAGGTATATGAATGTGGATAATGAAACTTGAAGAGTGGAACACGTAAGGGATATGAAGTGTATGAAAAGTTCATCCCATAAGAGAAAAGGAGGCTTAAATTTCGAGCAAAACACAAATAATAGGAAGGGCAAGAGGCCATATCAGCTACCAATAGGGAACCAAAGACCTTATTAACCACTAAGTGGGATTCAAAGGCCTTACTAACCTCTTGTAACTAATTAAGGACCTTAGGGAATGGTACGTACATGTTGGAAATGCCATAAGAATCATAAGGTAGATGAATGTCAGAGCTGCAGGGCAAATGTTATCGATGTAGTGAGATAGGGCACATTGCAAGGTAATGCCAACATCCTAAAGATGTGAGATGCTATCAATGTAGCCGATTTGGGCATGCTGTAACCTAATCTCGAGTTGAAACACTAGCTAATCAAGCACCAGTTCCAACACCTAGACTGGAACCCAAGAACAATAACAACAACAACAATGCTAATCTTTATAAAGCAAGCCAAAGACCTCAAGGCTAGATGAGAGTATTTACAATGCAATAGACAGAGGCTGCCCAAGATGAAGTAATTGCAAGTCTTTTGTTAAACCATCAATAATTTTAAAATTCTATTAAGTGCATTTATCTATAACTCTTTACTGTTGTAAAATGAGTTAGTTAAAACATGTTATGCATGTTCAAGCATGGTACAAATAGGCGATAGTCTTTCTTATACCTTGTTCGATTCTGATGTGACACACTCATACATATTTGAAAAATGGGTGAAGGGTAAGAATATCTAGTGAGGAATTTACAATATCAATTAGTGATGTTTACACCATCCGGAGGAGAGAGGATTGTAAGTTATTAGTTAGAAAATGGTAATGTGATCATAGAGTCTCGACTATTGCTGGCAAAGTTAATAGTATAAGACATGATGGGGTATGATGTAATCCTTGGCATGGATTGGTTCACTAGGCATCATGTGAACTTGAATTATGAAAAGAGAGTCGTAGAATTCAAAATCCCCAGAAGAGACTCCTTTAGTTACAAAGGATGTCCAATTCGCCAAGTACCAAGACAAATTGCAGCTAGCAAAGCACAAAAGCTACTAAGAAGTAGATCTATTGGATATATAGCTTTGATGATAGACACTCAAGTGGAACAAATTAAGTTGGAAGATATACCTATGGTGTGTAAATACCTAAAAGTGTTTCTAGAGGAATTACCTGGTCTACCTCTAGGTAGAGAAATTGAATTTGGTATAGAACTAAATCAATATTGAAGGCACTATATTAGATGGCACCATTAGAGCTAGTAGAATTAAAGAAACAAAATCAAGAGTTATTGGATAAGGGCATTATAAGACCCAGTGTGTCACCATGTAGTACCCTAATATTGTTCGCGGGAAAGAAAGATGGGAGCTTGTGATTGTGCATTGACTATTGCCAACAAAACAAGGTGACGGTAAAGAATAGATATCCATTACGAAGAATTGATGATTTATTCGACTAATTGAAAGGAGCCAACGTGTTCTCCAAAATCGATCTATAGTCAGGCTATCATCAATTGAAGATTTGTGAATAGGATATATCGAAGACAACATTCCAAACTAGATACGATACTATGAGTTTCTATTGATGTCGTTTGGTTTAACAAATGCCTCAGTTGCATTCATAGATATGATGAATAAAGTTTTCAAAGAGTACTCCGATGAATTTGTTGTGGTGTTTATAGACAATACATTAGTATACTCTAAGAATAGAGCTGAACATGTAGGACACTAGAGGATGGTATTGCAAACACTTAGAGATCATCAACTGTATACTAAATTGAAAAAGTGTGAATTTTGGTTAGAACTAATTAGATTCCTTAGTCATATCGTATCTAGTTTTGGGATTATTGTAGACCATGCTAAGATTCATAGCAATAATAGAATAGGCAAGAATAAAGATGGTAACAGAAATGAGAAGTTTTCCTTACATGGTAGGCTATTATAGAAAATTTATGAAAGATTTCTCGAAGATTGTAATTCCATTAACTTAGTTGACTCGAAAAGGTGTTATGTTTGATTGGAATGATAAATGTGAAAAGAGTTTTCAGGAGCTTAAGAAAAGATTGGTAATGGCACCGATATTAGCAATGTTAGATGGAATTCTCCATGTATTATGATGCATCCAAGAATGGTCTAAGATTCGTGCTCATGCAAAATGATAAAGTAACTGCTTACACATTGAGACAATTGCAACCATATAAGTAGAACTATCCAACTCATGTTTTGAACTTGCTGCAGTTGTTTTTGCATTGAAAATTTGAAGACGTTATTTGTATAGTGATAAGTGTGATGTCTATATTAACTACTTGAGTTTAAAGTGCATATTCATGAAAAAGGAATTAAATATGCATCAAAGACGGTAGTTAGAGATGCTTAAAGATTATGGCTTAATGATAGATTACCACCTCAATAAAGCAAATGTTGTTGAAAATGGATTAAGTAGAAAGGGGTATATAAAATTTAGTAGCCATGATTACAAATAAGAAAGAGATCCGTAGAGATCTAGAAAGCTTACAATTGGAAACAAGAACATATGAGATTGAGCTTGATTTGACAAGTTTGATTGTACAATCTATACTAGTGGACCAAATTAAAGAGGTGCAAGTAGAAGATGTAGAAATTAAGAAGATTAATGATAATTCAGAAAGCCATCCTAATTTTATACTTAGTAAGGATGGAATCGTGATATTTAGGAATAAAGTGTACATCCTAAAGAATATTGATATTCGAAAAATAATAATGGAAGAAGTACACAATACAAGTTATTCAAGTCATCCTAGAAGTAATAAAATATATAAGGGTGTGAAAATGAAGTTTTGGTGGTCGAGAATGAAAAAGGAGTTTGCTGAATTTGTCGTACAATGTATTACATGTCAAAGTGTAAAGGCAAAACACCAAATGCTAAGAGGATTATTACAACTACTTCCTATACTCGAGTGGAAGTAGGAACATGTCACAATAGACCTTGTAATTAGGTTGCCCAAGACATAGAAGAAGAATGATGCAGTATAGGTCATAGTAAAAAGGTTGACAAAATCGGCTCACTTTTTACCATTTCATCTTAGAATACATTTATCAAAATTGGCAACCTTATGTAGAGGAGATATCGATAGTCTCAGACCAATTTGTGCTGAGATTTTGGCAATCATTACAAGAAACCATAGGTACAAAGTTAAAGTTTAGTATTGCTTATCATTCGCAAACGAATGGACAATCGGAAAGGATGATTCAGAAATTAGGGGATTTGTTGAGGGCATATGTATTAGATTTAAGAGGAAATTGGGATGATCATATACTACTAATAAAGTTTGTGTGAAATAATAGCTATCACTACTTAGATGGCTCTATGTAAGGCACTTTATGGATGAAAGTGTAGATGCCTAATTTATTAGGATGATATAGGAAGTGAACATATAGTTAGACTAGACATGTTTCGAGAACTTAAGGATAAGGTCTAGATAATTAGAGAAAGAATGCAAGCTACACAAAGCAGACAAAAAAGTTATGCAGATGTGCACAAATGACTCATGGAATTTCAAGTGGGAGATCATATATTCATAAAAGTGTCACCGATTAAAGGAGTTAAAAGATTTGGAGTGAAAGGGAAGCTAAGCTCGAGATAATAAGAAAAGTGGGAGATGTTATTTATGAGCTTAAAATGTTTGTAGAGTTGGTAAAAGTACATAATGTTTTTCATGTTTCATCATTGAGGAAGTTTATTAGAGAATCTTCGAAAGTGTTGGAAGCTTTCCTAATTAAGCTTAAAGAGAATTTAACTTATGAAGAAAGACCTATTAAGATCTTAGGTAAAGCAATTTGGAAATTAATTACAAAATAGAAACATTAGTTATGTGAAAGTTCTTTAGAACCATCATATGGAAGAGGAGGCAAATTAGGAAATCAAGCAATCAATGTAGGCTAGATAACTTGAGTTGTTTGTAGAAGGTTAGCTCCTATGTTCCTTTACAATAGATAAACTATGTCTTAAGACTTGCAACTCTTTACATGTTGCTTTATGCAATGAATCAATATATGTTGTTTAAAAAAAAGAAAAATTTTAAGCTTTGGTTGCAATGTAGACTAAAGCCAAAAGCAAACAAAGCCTGTTGCAAGGATGGGTCCAAGCTTACCGAAAACTTGAAATAAGTGATGAGATGCGCATAGAAGAATAGAAAGAAAAGTAAGATAAGCAAACCATCAATAACTCTAAAGAATATGATGCATTGGTGGAACTTTTGAGAACTCACAGTACAGCACGATATGATGCACGAGTTGATCTAGTGAGGTTATTCGCTACTTAGCCTTACTTAAGGGTTAGGATAAAGGTGAAAGAATAAACAAGCTAAAAAAAGTAATGTTCACAAAGGGAAATGATTCAATATATTAATGATGATAAGATGAGATGCGGCTATATGTACAGTAAGTATTTATTCCCAAGAAATTATGGCAACTTACTTGAACATAGAAAAGATAAAAAGGGTATTGTCTCAAAAAAGTAATGTACAAGGAATACAAAGGGTAAAAATGAATATTTAAGGAAAAGTAATGATTTAGTGCAACGGATTCTCCAAGTGGGACTAGATATGTGGTAGCAATTCATTGGTGATACCTTTAGAAGATGAAAACAAATTTGTATGATCAGGATGGGTGGTAGAGTAGGGGTATCGAGCAGGGTTGCCGTGCAGACCTAGACTCATCCGAGAGGAAGTTGCTAAGGACTAGTATGAGATCTCTCAGCCTCTCGACATTAATGTTCTCAAGCTAAGGGTCAGCTCAGTCATAATCGGGTAAGGGCATGTGAAGGGTCAGGTTGCAAGTAGAACATTCATTGAGTCAACACATAATTTCCGACAGATATGAAGTCACTCGACATTGCATGGGGAGTTGGTTGGTAACAAGGAGCAACTCAACCTCAACGGGGGTTGGTTGACGCAAGAGGATTCACCTCTTTAGTCCTTATAGTCCTTAAGCTTAGCTATAAGTCAAAGGCTTAGTGATCCGATACTTATCATTCCCTCTTGGTTTGACTTGAATTTAGAATCAAATCTGATTGGTCCTCATTTAGTGTTCCTTCAGGGTGATAAGGACTAAGGTCGACAATGTTGAAAGTTATAGATAGCCCATAATCTTCGAGTAGTTCCAATCTATAGGCATTATTGTTGACTTTCTAGAGGATTTTGAAGGGACCTTCAGCTTAAGTGGATAGCTTGATCTTTTTCCTATTTAGGAATCTCTCCTTGCTTAATTGTAACCATACTAGGTCTCCAGGCTGAAATTGTGCTGATTTCCTGCCCGTATCTCTTAATTGCATTTTCTTGGTGGCTTGATCAATCTACCAAGTAACTTTCCCATTAATGTATTATAAGGACTAGACTCGAGCTCTTGCGTCAAGGCCCTCATGTTTAGATACTAGCACAAGTGCGTAATCATAGGGCAGCTCATGATTAAAGCCATAGATAGGTTCAAAGGGCATTTGCTTGGTGTTGTCATGTACTGTACCGTTATAAGTGAATTCTACCAGGAGTAAACAAATGTCCCAATCAACCAAGTTCTTATCTATTGTAAATCGAAACAGTGATCCCAATGTACAATTGACCACCTTTGTTTGGCTATCAGTTTAAGAGTGACAGGAAGTTTTGAATAGTAATTTAATCCTCATCCGATGCCATAGAGTCCTCTAGAAATGGCTTAAGAACTTCAGATCTTTGTTTGAGACCACACTTCTTAGCATACCGTGCAATTGAATGATCTCCTATAGAAATAGAGAAGTAATAGCCAAAGAATTGTTAATCTTAGAGTAATATATAAAGTGTGTCATTTTACTGAACTTATCCATGATGACCATTATTAAATCTTTGCCTTAGGTAGTTCTTAGTAATCTGAGGATAAAGTTCGTACCCAACTTAGTCTTAGGTTTAGTCAAGATAGGCAAAAGCATTGCTTTCCCTTCGTCTGCTCAACACTTAACCCTTTTGCATACGACACAACCTTCAACAATTTGATGTATATCTCACCTCATTATTAGCCAAAAGAATCACCCACTCAGTAGTTCATATGTTCTTCTCTCTCTAAAAAGTCTGAAGAGTCCTCTACTATAGGCTTCTCTAATAAGCAACTGTCTTATTGAACAGGCCAGTACACACGATTTTCTACTTTGGAACAAGTAACCATCTTCCACTGCCTTCCCATTGGCATAATACCCAAGCATGGGTTTAAAATGTGAGTCCTGTGAATACTGTTCCTTAATACTCGTAAACCCAAATAACCTAATCTGCAGTTCAATTCGGAGTATATGTCTTTTAGACAAAGCATCTGCAACTACGTTGCTCTTGCCTTCTTTATACTTAATCATAAAGTTTAATCCTTCAACGAATTTAATCTACCTCACTTGTTGCTTCAACAGTTTGATCAACTTTAGAGGTACCTTAAAGACCCTTGATTGATGTAGATGATAAACTCTCATGACAATAGATAATGATGCCATACTTAAAGCGCTCATATAAGGGCTAAGAGTTCTTTATCATATACAGAGTAGTTTAATTGAGGTCTTCTAAGCTTCTCACCGTAGCAAGCAATTAGTCAGCCTTTCTGCATTAAGATAACATCTATACTAATGCTTGATGCATCATATTCTAACTTAAATATCTTCTCAAAGTCAAGTAAAGATAACATAGGGGTAGAAGTCAACTTTGCCTTAATTTCATCAAAACTTCTTGCCTCTCTTTTTCCTCATTTAAATTCAATGTTCTTCTTCATCAACTCGGCTAAGGGTACAGCTATGGTACTGAAATTCCTGATAAACCTCCTATAAAAGATGCCAGTCTGTAAAAACTTCTCATCTCAGTACAAGTGATTGTAGTTGGCTACTCGACAATTACTCAAATCTTATCATCATCCACTTAAAAGCCTCTCCCTCCTCCTATTATATAGCCTAGAAATACCACTTCTTCTTAGCAGAAGCGACACTTCTTCAAATTGCTGAATAATCTCTTAACTCGAAGCACATCTAATATGGCACGAAGATGCTCATAGTAACTTAATATGTTGGCATTGTATACTAGGATATTATCAAAGTACACCACGATATACTTCCCAATTAGATTTCTTAGCATATGGTTCATTAGTCATATGAAAGTGCTTAGGGGATTCGACAAGCCAAAAGGCATTACCATCTACTCGTAGAGTCTATGCTAAGTTTTAAATGCAGTTTTTCACTCATCAACTGGCCTCATTTGAATCTGATGGTAGCTAGACTTCAGATCAATCTTGCTGAAGACCTTAGCTCCACTCAATTTGTCTAGCATGTAATCTAACCTAAGGATTAGATATTGGTACTTAATTGTGATTTTGTTTACGGCTCAGCTGTCGACATATATTCGCTAGGTACCATCTTTTTTTAGCACTAAGGGTAATGAAATAGCATAGGGACTGAGGCTCTCCCTTACATACCCTTTCTCTAGTAGTTTATTAACCTATCTTTAGAGTTTAGCAGTGTGTTCGAGAATCATTCGATAAGCTGGTTTATTCGACAATGCAACATCGAGTATTAAGTCAATGTTATGTTCAATGCCTCTAAATGGTGGCAACCCTTCTAGGAACTGTTCTAGAAACAGGTCGGTATATTCATCCAATAATCTGCTCACCTTAATGGGTAGTTTAATTCATCCCTTTAACTCTAGTAGTCTTCTAACTAACATAAAAGTCGGCATATAAGCTTTTATAACCTTTGGAAGCTCAGCTCTGTTTAGCTTTAATTCCTTCTTAGATCCTCAAGCAAGTTTAGTCTGTAACTTACTAACTTAACTCGATGTCATAGGATGCAAAGTAAGCTTCCTTCCATCTTTCTTGAAAACATAAGTGTTTCGAAATCCATCATGTATAGCCCTTCGATTAAAGAGCTAAGGTTAGCCAAGTAGCATGTGTGAAGCATACATAGGTAGCATGTCACAAAGGATCTCATCGGAATAATTCCCAATAGAAATTGGTACTAGTACTTGCTAAGTGATATGTAGTACCATTCTCTCATTTAGTCAATGCAACTTGTATGGTTTTGGATGTACTATAGTCGGCAACTTTAACTTCTTGATCAAGTTGGTAGATGCCATATTGGTGTAGCTACCACTATCTACCATGAGTGCATACATTTGATCATTCACTTTACATGTGATATGGAACAAATTTTCTCCCTACTCTTCCTCGAGTGTTGGTTCTACACTCATTGTATATTTGACAACTAGGATCAACTAATCTAAGTCCTCAATAAACACATCTTCTTCCACCATTTCATTCTCTTAAGTGGTTTCTTTCTTGAAAACGATATCTTCCTCAGGTTCTTCATCAATACTATCTACTTTGAGCTTAAAGATGTCTCTTTTGATGACCATGGTTTATCAGTTTGGACATTAAGCAGCTATTTGTCTAAACCTTAGTACTTGAAGCATTTGATCTAGCTCTTCTTCCTTCAAGATCCCTATCCCTTCTCATATGTTTGGGTTGGCACATCAATATCAAGTTGACTTAATACTCGATTGAGCTCAATAACTTCCCTCAACTCAATTGACTAGGTCGGCTCGCTAGGGGTTAGGTTGGCATTCTGTTTCTTCTCTACCTCTCTACTTGTTGGGCTATCTGTATAGCCTCATCTATTGTAGTAAATTAATGGAGTTCCACAATGTCTTAAATACCACTTCTTAACCTAATAAGGAACCTAGAGACTATTTACCCTGATGGTTCGTCTTCTTTACAGCGAATCATAAGCATTTGGAATTCTTTAACATATTTGTCAACAATTTGGTCTACTTTCATTAGCTCTTGAAGCCAAGCAAAAGTGTCATATATATAGGTGATAACTCGGATTTTAAACATATTTTATAGGATGATTTTATAGTATTTTCCTTATATTTTTAGTTTTCTTTAAAGAAATTGATACTTAATTGAGTAAAATTTTGATTTTTAGGTTTAAACGTGTTCTAGGATCGAAAACGAAGAAAAGGAATCAGATTTCACTCAAATCGGAGTTCAAATGAAGAAGTTATGAAGTTTTGAAGTTGTGTAGAAAATTTTGCCTTAGTGCAAAAAGTTACACAACCTGGGGATACGGCTATGTCCCAGGCTGTATCTGGTGATGAAAACAGAATCCTTGTGATACACATATAAAAGGATATCTTAGGGTTTAAAAGAGGGAGAGACATTACAGAAACGGAGAGACACAAGAGAAGACAAAGAGACTTAAGGAGAACATCAAG
The DNA here is from genome assembly GCA_024138005.1 of Lumnitzera racemosa. Lineage (NCBI taxonomy): Eukaryota > Viridiplantae > Streptophyta > Magnoliopsida > Myrtales > Combretaceae > Lumnitzera > Lumnitzera racemosa. The sequence continues at coordinate 30,631,486 of JAMXBC010000010.1, forward strand.
AAAGAGGCGGAAACAACATCAACTTCAAGATTAGAGAGATTGTTCATCAATCAAAAGGGGTTTCCATGTTTTATTTTATATTATTGATGAAACTCGTTTTTAGATTCAGTATGATAGCTTAGAATTCGAGTATTTAGGATTATGAAACCTAGGGTTTCATGTGATTCTTGGATTGATTTAGAAATTTCAATAAAGTTTCTATCTTTACTTGATTTAATTATGTCTTTAATTATTGATTGATATTTCTAGAATATCAATATATGATATTATGCATGTTAATTGAGAAATTGCATGTGTAATTAGATCTTTACATAATTGAAGAGGATTACATGTATACTTAAAGATAAGATACATGTTTCTTCTGAAAAGTTAATTAATTGTATGGGAATTCATTATACATTAATGCAATTCTAAATTATATTACTAAGTGAAGAGATTCCGGTAAATAATTTGGGATTAAGGTTAATATGCTTGAGAAAGGTATTAACTTTAGTTGTGAATCCCTCCAGTCAAGAATAATAAAAACCGAATTGAATATATTTTAAGCGATCACATAATTAACTCTAGAGGAAATAATTCCTAAATACGTTATTACTTTCTTGAAATCGTTCTTGATTTTATCGCTTTTTCAATTGCTTAATTAAATCTTATAATTAAGTTAGTTTGTTAATTTTAGTATTTTTAATTAATTCAATTCATAATTTTCTGGTTAGATAATAAAGCTAAGGTTAATATTAATACTCGAAGTCTCCGAGGGATCGACTCGGACTCACATCCGCTATATTAAAACTGATAGGTGCACTTGCCTCATATCAAGTTTTTGGTCATGTGTGGTGGATCTTCCTGCTCGATGACCAAAAAGTTCTTCCACCATATTACGGCATATTTAGAGAACTCAACAGCAATAGTTTTTAATTTATCGTAGTCTTCATATTGGTAATAATAAAAAAAAAAAACATTCTACTTTTTCCTCCCAATCCAAATAATTATCCATACTTCCAAACCCATTGAAGCTCGAGATCTAAAGCTTCAAATGGTCAGCAGCTCAGGGTACCCGAGCTCATTTGACTTCCTCATTATATTCTTCCTCTTTATCTTCATGCAAGCCTCCCAAGTCAATCCTACTTCTCACTCGTCCACCTTCTCCTATACCATGAGCTCTTCGAGCTGGGAGCTGTCACGCCCCGAAGCGGCAGAGTCGTAACAGCCCTGCCGTGTAAACCATCCTAAGATAGAAGTTGGCCTTACAACCGCTATCTTAGACCTGATCTACACAAGGCGTCCACAACTAACCCGCTTTGAAGTAGACAGTTTGTAATTTAAATAAATCATTTACCTATAAAAGTGAGGAATTATATATATGTTATAATTCAATTATTGCAGTTAAAGTTTACAATATTTTTCTATAGTACTTTTCTATATCATTACATCATTCGGAAATGAAAAATAATAAAAACTTAGACCTTAAAAATATGTGTTTATTCTTTAATATTTTTCCTCACTCCCCAGGATCCAGCAGTTGCTAGCTTCAGAGTAGTTGTTGCCGCTTCTTAGCCAGCACCTGCACGACGTCTATAGGGATGTGAGCAACTACAGCTCAGTAAGTTAGGATGGAGGACTTAAAACTATATCATACACACAACAAGGTTTTCAATCACTTATTAGGTGCAATGCATATGCAAGCAAATGCCATCGCACGACGTTGTCCGGCCCGTAGTGAAATTAGAGAAATTACGCCCGCTCTAATCCGGGTTAAGGAGTTGCCGTTAATGCAACAGCTCACGACCAAACCCAGGCTTGTGTAATGGAGACCTTGCTCCTCCCGTGACTAACTTCGAACCACTGTCTTCACCCTCGCCGCGACCTCCTCTCCTGTCACTTAGTTCGACTGAGGATGAAGAAGGGACCATTTTGCAATCCTGCGCTATCCCTTCCGAAGGGGTCGGTATTTGGCCAGAGAGTCCTAAGTTCCCCTAACGGGTTGTCATGCATGTTCGATTATGATTACTGGTCGGATATTTGGTTAAGTCCAGTTTAGGGTGATCAATCCTTTCATACAAGTCATACAATATATGCCGGAGCAACAAACAGAATCATATCATTACCCATAATCAAGCACATGCACACATTCTCTATCTAACAAGCACAACCAAGCATAATCTTAGGCCTCCAAAATACAGCATCGTATTAATCTCAACTTACCTCGACTCCTCGCTCGCTCACTCACTCGAGGTCCGATTTGCTCAGGCCATCGCCGATCATCCCTATAACACGAACGTGGTTTCAGTATTTCATATAATATTATAAGTTCATTTTATCTGATAACGCTTATTGTTAGGTTTTGTTTAAGGTTAAATATACCTAATTATCTACGTATTAAGTATTTTATAATTATTTTAGGTTTGGGGTTAAGTTCAGGTTCGGTTTTCACATCGATTTCTAAATTAGGTTTTTAGTTCGATTTCTAAGTAATGTTTTAGATTCCAACCCTAGAAATCCATTTCAACCCATAATGTGAAATTAATCACATTACTTCCCGATCTCCTAAATACGATTACTACCCCTAGTCCGCATTTTATTCCATCCGGTACACTTAAATCCGTATTAGTGTATCGAATTTACTCATGTTGTGAGAAATTTTTACATTTTTCATATAATTACCTAAAATTGAATTTTGTTTCAAATTTGTTATGTTCTGATTTTCATTATTTTATTATCTAATTAAACCTAATTTTTCCATATTTATTAATTTTTAATTCTACATATTCCTAATTTTCTACATTTACCACATAACACCTTCATTACTTATACTTAACACTCCATACACTAGGATCAGGTTTCCACATCAGAGATTAATATCCCTAAACATCTAATTACTATCTAAATCAATAATTAATATCCTAATCACCTAATTAACTCCAAATTACCCAATTTTCCCATCATTTTAAGGCTAAAAATTAACTTAAAAATTTCAAAAATTAAATTTAAAAAAATGGCTTCATAGAACTGTTCTATATCACATGAGCATCCTACAGAAAAAAAAAATTGAGCTTTAAACTACACTCCTAAGGTCATTTATTTCTAAACCGAAATGTGCTCGGTTTTGCATGATTTCTTAAGGACCCTATATTACGGGACATGTTTTCATCTAAATAGTATTTTTCCTACAAACTACATACAAAAATATCCTAGAATAACAAAATTCATAATTTTCTAATTATATTTACTATTTTTACAAAATTTCACAAGAATCGGGCTGGAATTTGGACTCACCGGTTTGGGTGGCTCCGGCCGCCGTGGCCTTGTCGGCCGGCCTGGGCGCTGCCACCACCGTATGGTGGTGGTGGCCGTCTACTCCCAGCTCCTCGTCTGGTGTGGGTTCCCTTTAAAATCCCTAACTATACAGTTTTCCCCCTTTTTTATTTTTCTGGATTTTCTCTCGATTTTTTCGGTGTTTTGTTTTTTCTCAAATCATAAACTGACCAAAGGACTTCTGGAATTTTTTTCCTTATTTATAGACAATTTTAGAATTTAATGTGCATTAATTTGATGGGATTTTGCTCATTTCCCTAAGTTTTTGGCTTTTAGGTTGTCCAAATTTGATTGGTTAATTTTTCTTTTTCTTATTTGAAGCTGCCACGACCTGATATTACTTCATCTTATCCTCTTCTGATTTTTTTCTAATTTTTTTATAATTATTTTATAATTTTCTTTAATTATTTGCTTAGTTTTTGGCCAATTTAGGTAATTACGCGTATTTGTATCTACACGTAAATACATGTGGTGTACACGTGAACATTCCTAATTATTATTTTGGTCATTCTAAAATTTTTAGTATACATATAATCTATCTCTAGTAATTTATTAGTTATTTCATGACACTTTTCGTATTTTCCGTAATTAATACCTATTATACTTAAAATTTGAAAATTTTATAGTCTCCTATTTTATTACTTATTTTCTTAAATTCAAGTTTACGGGGTTAGTTTTACTAATATTCCTCTCAATAGTTTATAATTTGGGTTTGATCGGATGCTTTAGCCGATCGTCCTAAACCTTGGGTTCTAAGTTCAATCCTACGGTTATTTAGCTGAACTTTGGGGCTTACAGGAGCTATCCATTAATAGGTCAAGTAGTTTGTAGACTGTTCTGTATAGCGTCAGTAGGGCAATAGGCCATTGTATGAATTGCTCTGGTCAGGTCCATTAAGAGGTTAGCTACCTTATCTAATCTCTCGTCGGTACTTCTAAGAGTATTCTAGGGCTATCAACCATAGTAGACAACTCTGTTGTTGTCATCCCCAAATCCAGTATTAACACTCAAGTCTATAATTTCTTCGACAAATTGAATATAAAAACTTTTGACTTTGAGATGTTCTTGGTTCTATTTCTTCTAACTAAATAACGTATATACTCCTCAAGTTAGATACTCAACAACCTGAGACTATAACAGCTACACCATTGAATAGGTCACAACATAGAAGCTTACTATGTTCTCAAATGTCTAAAACGAGGTATTCAAGAACAAGTTACTACACCCTACTATTGTCTTAGAATACTTCAATAATCTTATCCATTACTTCAATATACTATGACAAAAAACACTACTTCACAAATCCTAAATACAACTTACCCAAAACAAAACCTCTGTTCCGATACCAAGATGACATAGACTAAAGCCAAGAGTAGATAAGGCTGATCGTATGGATGGGTCTAAGCTTGCTAAAAGCTTCAAATGAGTAATGGAATGTGTACAGAAGAATAGAAAGAAAAGTAAGATAAGTAAACTCACGAATAGCTCCAAAGGATATTTGGTTTGGTGAGGTTACTTGCTACCTAGCCTTATGTGGCTACGTATATAGTGGGTATTTATACTCAAGAAACTAAGGCAACTAGCTTAAAAATGAAAAAGACAAAAAGGTTATTGTCCCAAAGAAATAATGTACAAGGAATACAAAAGGATAAAAAAATATATATATGGAAAAATAATGATTAAGCGCAACAGATTCTCCAAGCGGGCTTGGATATGTAACAACAATGTATTGGCAATGCCCTTGGAAGATGCAGATAAATCAGTACAATCATGATGGGCAGCAGAATAGGGGTGGTGAGCTAAGTTGCTGGGAAGCTGTGGACTCGTTCAAGAAGAAGTGGCTAAGGACTCATGTGGCATCTCTCAACCTCACGGCATCAATGTTGCCGAGCTAGGGTTCGGTTTGGTCATAACTGGGTAAGGGCATGTAAAGGATCAGGCTATAAGGAGAGCATTCATTGAGTTGACACATAATTTTTTAGAGATGTAAAGTCACTCGGCATAGCATGGGGAGTTAGTTAACAGCAAGGAGCAACTCAGCCTTGACGGGGGTCGATTGGCGTAGGAGAATTCACCTCGTTAGTCATTCTAATCCTCAGGCTTGGCTGTGAATCAAAGGCCTAATAGTTCAATTCCTATCAAGCTATTAGTATTAACTTTTATGTATGATTTGCTCAATACCTTAAGTAAATAACCTCAAGAGTTTAGTACATTATGAGTTTTAAGGACAAAACTATTTTTAAGGGGGGTTAGGATGTAATACCCCGTTATAAATAATAGACTATAATATAAAATTTTGAACCTTATATTTCCTAAATAATTAGTCAAATAAATTTTGAGGAAGCAAGTTCGTTATATATATATTAATATTAAAATAAAAAATTTTCGAATAAATAAAATATAATAAGCAAAGAATTTTTTTCTAATAAACTATAGCATTCAAATATAATACATAGTTTACTATAAAAGTCAGAACTCAAAAATATTGTGTTTTCAATACTAAATAGCTAACTAATAAAGGAATTAATATTAATATCTAAATATATGATTTAGTGGTATGAAAATATTAACTCCAATATATTTTCTCATCACATAATAAATTTTAAGCTTGTTTATAAGTTTCTATTAAAATATGGTGCAAAAATAATTTTATTACAAGTAAAACTTATACGCATATAATAAAGCCAAACTAACAAATATTTTGAAATTTAGCTATGGTGTCTATTCATTTGAAACTTAGATTTCCTAAAAATAGTAGCCCCAAAACATTGATGCAAGAAAAATATACAAATCATCATCCAACCCCCTAACTTCCTCCTCTTGCAACACATGTCCAATCTATAATTGACTTTACTCAAATCATATATATAGAAGTCTTGAGCATCTAATAGAAGGAATATGGGACTGCATCTTACTCTTCCTTCTTTTTCTTCTTTTCCCATTTCCAAATCTAATACAATGATGCCTCGACTTACACCTTAGCTAACTCACTACTTATTCATCCAAACCATAACTTAAACTTACCTACATAAACTACCCCAACTCAACTTTTAACCCAACACCACCACCAAGACGCAACAGCCACCATATTCTTAGAAATTGTACACAAAGAGAGACCCCCAGGTTGACCCTTTAACACTTTGGAAATTGACCCCTTAACACTTGAAAATTTTTCTAAGTGCTAAAAACACCTCTTCAACTCGACCACTTCGAGCTTCAATTTCTTTCATCAATAGCCACCACTTGAAGAACCATTAGGCATGAGAGACTTTTGATATTGTCTTTTGGAAGCACTCAAAAATAATTTTATGGTAAGAAATTGAAGGTAGAAAATTAAAGCTCCCCACTTTATGCAAACACTAGCACTTGGTATAAAAATCCATAATTTAGCCTCTCTACACCCTTTACTTTGAGTATTGATTTCTAACTCTTCTGATCACCAAATGACGAGCCACCACCACCAATATATTCATCACATGGAGGACTATAAATATTAGCCAGTAGCTTGACCCAACTTCTAATCTGTAGTATGAAAATCAAAGGTAAAATCTCAAGTTCTACTTATTGTTTTTATAAAAACATAAGTTTCAATTTTTATCAATGAATCTCTGTAAAAATTAGATGAAATGAAAATTAATATATACTAGAATATATCCAAAATAACTTCATAAAAATTATACGCTTAGGAATGCTAGAAATGTGAAGATTAAAATCGAAACATAACATATATATATGTGTGTGTGTGTGATCATGTTTTATAATGGTTGATGGAGCTTCTTTGAATTGATTTTCAAATGTGCTTTTGGAAAGATCTTGGTGTGAATGTACTCATAGAGTAGGTTAAAGATATGATAATTTTACATGATTTGAAAGACAAATCAATAAAGAAAATCTGAGTCAAAGAATCGATTTTGTTGGGAAAAAATTGCTACTTGCCATGTTTTCTAACCACCAATGGTTTGTCCCACATGGATCATTCATTAATAGGATTTCCTCTTCATAATAATGGATTGATTGCTCAGGATTAAAAAACATATCCCACATGGATCATTCACCCATCATGGTTCTTTTATATGATAAGATTGATTCAAAATCCATGTTTAAAAACATGCTTATTAGAGATGGGCAATACATGAAATTGGGTTCCTATTCCAAAACACACTTCTTGGAAAACTTCTATATATATGTATTAGAACAGTATAACCAAGAAGCTTGGCCTTATAGGTACAAACCATGTTAATTGGTCAAGTTCGAGGTCCTCCTTTGGTAATATCTTATATGGTTGGTTTGGTTGATTGATTGCTACAATGTAGCATTAATTTTTATTTTAATTAACGAAGTGAAAATACTTACTTATTATTTGATGAATATGATTTTATTGTGATGGTATGTGAACAAGTATATATATAAAACACTATATATATATATATATATATATACATATTCTTATTCTCCATTAATATATATGTATGATAAGAAAATATTATTAATGTAAAATAAATTTTCAGTAAGCTTTAATAGTTGAGATTACTTATTATTTTATCAAATCACTTCTTAGAAAAATGTATGGAAGTAATTTTTAGAAAACAACTCTTAGCTAAAATTCATTACTTTTGAAAATTTCATATTAAATGTAATGATAATGAAAAATTCACATATATAAGATTGTAAATGTATGATGACAATATTAACAGAATTGTTAATGAGATGAAGAGGCTTAAATAGAGTTCATTTAAATGATTTATTTCTAAAATTCCACTCTATTACTTAAAACATATATACATATATATATATATATATATATATACTGGTGATATCGCAAATACGGTAGACTATCTCAAGGACGATAACAGAGAATGCTAGGAGTATACAACGAGCACCCCTTTCTTACTTGTTATAATGCAAAGTGGGTGTAAAATTAAATGACCATATTTTATAAAGCTCGGTTTTTGATTTATCAAGAAAAGATGACCTAAGGTTTACATTGAAAGCTCAGTTTGCATAAAGGGACCTATGGGTCACAAGTTATATAAAACTCTATTATTTTCAACATATAGAATTGCATACTTAATTTTGAGCTGCTAAATACCGCTCAAATATTTTTCTCAGGAGCAGCCAAGTGCCACTCAAATAATTTGCTTGAGAGCCACTAACTGCCACTCAAATATTTTGCTTAAGAGTTGCTAAGTGCTACTCATTGTCTATGCATTAAGATGGCATAACATTGAATGCATAAGTATCTATTGATTGGTAAATTACAATAAACTCCGTTATGATTAGAGTTAATAATTGCTAAAATTATTATGATGTTGATATTTAATGTAAATTGGAATTCATTTATTGCTATTCATTATTTATTGTATGCTTTTTCTCACTTGGCTTTATGTTGAGGGGTTAGACTTGTTATAATCTTAAAATCTAAAGATGGAGATAATGTTGGAGCCTAGGATAGAAATATCAAGAGCAAGGATCGAATGTTATTATACTATACAATAATGTTGAACGACTTAATTAGTTTATGTTGACTTATGAGACCTTAATGGTTGTAGGCACTATGGTGTCCTTATGTTGTGAATCCTGAAAGACATTTCCACAATTCTCCATAATTGTGTTATTATAAAATTTGAACCATGCTTGGTTTCCAATTAGCCTTATCCTCAACTTTAGGACGACATAGCAATTTGTTTCCTAAGCACCCATATACTAGACAAATAGACCTTAGGAGGCGAGGTGCTATAATATCTACTTATTATGATTTGATGTTTTAGCTTACTTATCTACCATTGATTTGGTTGAGCTTATGTTCAAGTATGGTTATGTTGATTGTAGAGTTATGAAATGATTCCTAATCCTTTTTGTATACATGTTGTTGGTTGAATCATGTTTTGTTATTGAATTTGATGATTGCGGTTATATTGCTTATTTGTTGTTAATTATTGATTGAAATCTATATTAACTTGATTAAGAGGCTAGGTAATAACCCCTCCTCCTAAGGTGTTCACTTAAGTGAACCTAATAACGAAGTTTTAGTGATGAAAATAAAAGAGAGAAACAAAGTAAAGGCTAGGCTATTACTTGGCATGTAGTTGATGTATTCATAGGATGACATGAAAAGACCTACATGTTAAGCTTTCTAAAATTGAGGTTTTTCTAGGTTGAGACTTACTTGAAAAGCTGAGTTTTATTAAGCAAACAATTTGAGTTAAATAAGCTGGCTTTTATCAAACAAACAACTTAATTTATAAAAGTTCGATTTTCGAGCATATAGAATTGCATTTCTAACCACATCACTTGTTTTGTTTTAGGTTAGGTTTTAGCAACTTCTTATTGCACTACTAGCTTCATGGACTTTGTATCTAAATAGCCAAAGTTAACTAATCAACTGAGCTAAATTAGGCTAAGATAATAGTATTAATGCATGTCACTTGCATGAGTATGGCATATAGTATTTGCATTGATTTCTTAGTAGGGATATAAGATATTATAACTTAAATAACAATTTGATAGTAGGTTTGTGATTTCTATTATGCTTATGTTTGTTGTTTTTTTTTAGCCATTCTCACTCAGCATACAGTAAGTTGAGGAAGCAAGTTTTCTTATCATCAAGTTAGAAAAGGAGTTCAGATATGCCATAGGGGTAAAAAAAAAAACGTTAGAGCGCTAGTTAGAGTCAATTTCCCTTAAGATGGAACGAGTAGCTGTAGAATTTGTATCAAGTTCATGGAAGCAACTCATTAAGGAGGTTGAGATTATCGTGTTACATTGTAAAGACTTTAACATACAAGTTGTAGATGTAATATATAGACTTCTTAAAAGTAATCATGTATCTTATAGGAGTCTTATAGTTGTAATAATCTGGTATGATACACATGTAAAGACTTTCATTGCAATATTGTTATATGATTAAGCTGAGCTTCAGAATTAAGTGTTTATGAATTGAATGATTCGTTGGTTAAAGATTTCGCTTTATCTCTAACTTATGGGATAGCATAATGAATCATCCTTCAGGCACCAAATGTTAAGATAAAATTTTGAGTAGATGCTTGAAAAGCGAAGTATTATAGTGATACTCATATGAAAATTGAAATAAAAAATAAAATAAATTGCTTCTAAAGGTTTATTCCCCACCATATCTTAATTTCAAAAAATAAAAAATTTTGTAATGTATGCTTTTCATTTTATTTTATAAAATAACCATTTTATTATTATGAGCTTTAGATGCAATTGATTTGTAGTACATTAAGTTAAGCCTCCTATTTATTCTTAATCAAATTCTTCCATTATCCCAATAATACAGTCATTTGTAGAAGTACATAGAATATCTAAGACACATAGCTCTTCACTTTTGATTAATTTTATTAATTAGATTCCATAATTCTTTATACATTTAACTTTTAAGGAAAAAATGCATATTTAATTCTCAATGCTTCCCTTTTTTATTTAAGTTATTAACATTCTTTTATTTTTATTATAATTTTCAACATTTTAAAACTTATCTATTTGAGTCCTTCTATTAACTCCATTGAAAGTTTTGTTAAGAGTTAGGCACATGCCATACTTTGATAGGCTTTAATCATCAATTTACTAAAGTAACACTGTTAAATATATTATAAATAATTAAAAATAATAAAAATCTACAAAAATTAAAAGAAAAGAAACAATATGGAAAAGAAAACTAGAGTCACTATTTTTTTTTTTATTTTGCTTTCGAATCTCTTCTCTTCATTAGTATACCATAATTCTTCTTCTTTTTCTTCATTTATCAATATATATAACTAATGCAACAAACAAAATTATCAAGGTTTTTGTTTCTATTAAATGGGTTTCTTTTCTTAAGGGGATCCATCTCCATTCCCTTACTATCAAACTTGGTTTTGAATCAAATAACTAAATATATAACTACTCTTATTAATTTGTACAAAAATTGAGGTATTAATAAGGATGCAATTACTTGCTCCACAAAATGCCTATAAGAATTCTAGTTACATAGAACTTGTTTTGGACATAAGTGTTATTGAGCAAAAGGCTTCAATGATATTAATATACTACATGTTTTATAAGTGGTCTAATAAAATTCTAACATGTTAAAATATAGAACTGCTATAATTAATATGTGTTTGAGTATTATTAGTATTTATTCATCACTTATTATAAGATGTAATGTGTTAGTGTTAATAAATTTTTTTCATTGTTGAGGTGCTGCTAATAATTACTTTATACAATGCTTGGATTTAGAATATTTTTGCTTGACCCCATTTTTTTTACATTTTATATTTTTTATATATCTTTTACTATATTATTTAATTTAATATACTTAATAATATTATTAGGAAAATAATCATTATCATCCTATTAAAAATTGACACACATCTACCCATAAAGGATCTAATGAGGTTAACATGTAACATTGAAGACTCGATTTGAAAATGAAAAATGATAAGAAGTCATAAAAAATAAATAAATATATGTTGAGTACTCACTTTGTATTTTTCGCTTACTTTTGTGCAGAAGCATGCTAAAACATAGCCCTTTGATATAGTTTAGAAAATGAACTACAAACAAGTAGACCTAAATCTTCATGGCTACTAATACAAAGAAAAGTTATTACATCATGGCACTTGCTTATTTTTTTACAAGCCGACTCATTTCTTTTGAATTAGGAAACAATATCGAGGTCTTTTAAATATTTAATATTTAAGCAACAACTCACTGCATGCAGATTCTTTATTAACAGTTTAGACTTCGAGCTTTGATAGCAACCGCATCATGTCTCCTCGAGGCATTAATAGAGCCTCTAACTCTTCTGATGGTGGCATGGTGAGGCCTATCCCCTCCGACATATTAATTTTATCATCAACTCTTTGCCACTCAAAGCAATGAATCAAAGCTCCCAACACCATTCCTGCCACTCTCTTACCAAGTATTGCCCCCGGACATGCTCTTCTACCGATGCCAAATGGGATAAACTTACATGACCATCCAGTACTTGTTCCACCATCATCTACATCACATCTCTCTGGCATGAACCTCTCTGGTTCTACCCACAACTCAGGGTCTCTATGAATGCTCCATGAATTGACTATTAGCATAGTACTACGTGGGACGTGAAAGCCCAATATGGAACAGTCTTCGGAGGATTCGTGTGGCAATAAAATTGGTAATGATGGGAAGAGCCGTAATGTTTCATTGATGATATTTTGTAAATATTTTAGCTCTAGGACATCGGACTCATTGACTATATGGTCTTTTCCTACTAGTGAGTTTATCTCATTGTAAGCCGTATGCATTACCTTAGGATGACTTAGTAGAAGTGTCATTGCCCATTCAATTGTCGTGGATGAAGTTTCTGTGCCGGCGATTAGAAGTGCCTGTTCAGAAAATAAGATCAGTGATAATCTTCATGATGTATCTATAGTGGAATCTGAGTAGAAGTAAGCATATCTATATACAAATAAAAAGAAAAGGAAAAAAGAAAAAAAAAAAAAAACAAAATGAAAGGAGAGCCTAAGAATTACTTATTGTTAAAAAGATGTGCTAAAATTTTATACATATTTTAGATATATATTAAAGGAAGTCTCTTCAGTCTGTCGTTTATATAATAAAATCGACCTTACTTTCTATTTCATCTTTAATTTACATTCCTTAAAATCTAGATTATTAGATTTATAATTAATTTAAAGGTAAAAATTAGTTTCATAGTTCAGATTTGAATGAATATAAATAAAAAATACCTTAGAGGACAGAACTAATACCATGAAAAACAAAAAATAAATATTGTTTGGCGGTATGTTTTTTGAACATGCTCCGATTCTCGCACCGGATACAAAACTTCTATATATATTTCTGTAAATAAAACTTCTATATCCATGTTCATAAAAATTGCACGGGCAAAACATGTCTTTTTACCCAGTTGATGGAAACATGAATAAAGAGACCCAGTAAAAACCGGGAATTTGGTCATTTAAACCTATGTGCAAAAAGCAAAATTGCAATGACATTGACTTTTTTAAGCATTAAATAAAGTGCTCATATTGCAATTGGTGTGTGCCATTTTCTTGAGAAAGGTTTACCATGAGTAATAAACCAGATGGACGGATCGCGCAAAATTGCCGAAGCCGCTATGCAATTTTTATATTATAAATGAATTCGGACATTCTTTTGTTATGTAAGCAAGGACCTGATTAATGTTTTTTTATTACAATCAAGAATAGAGATATAAACCATGCCACTCTGGATATAATTATTAAGAAAACTTTTTAACAGGTCATTCTTGAAGTAATTGATATTCTCGACCTGAAATCCCCAGCATAATTGCAACATACTAGTAGATGCATGCCCATGTTGCGAGCATATAAAAGGATAATTATATATTAAAATATGAAGTTTTGAATTCCAATAAATATGGTTAAAAGGAAAAAAAAAAACACATGACTGTATATCATGACCACAATTCCAATATTCAACAAAAGTTTTAAAATTAGAATTTCAAGTTTTGAAATCTAATAAATATATTTCTTTTTAATAATATAGAAAATAAGAATAAGGCATAATATATATCTAAGGTTAAAATGAAATTAAGGGATGACGAGACAATTAATGTAGTATTGCCTTGCAACAAGTAACGTTTTTACTTTATTTAAAAGAAAGATTAATTGAAAGAAAAGTAGATAAATGAATTAATAAAATATTATAGACTAAAATACGCTATGTCACATCGTATGTATTGATAGCATAAACCTTGATTCCAAATATGATTACTATTCAACACTAAAATAAAAGCTGAAATGGAGAATGAATTATTGGCATTTCAAGATCAAAAGAAAGCCATATTCAATCACAGTTATTCATAGTACGAGGTTGTAGGAAAGAAAAAAACAAAAAAAGGTAAGATTCCAAATTAAATTGTTGACATGACACTGGATTTTAAAATGCTATATCCCACTGCATTCGTTGATAGGAAAACATGTTGAATTTCACAAGCAATGCCAAAGAGTTTATAATTAAAAGACAATAAAATGAAAGAACTACTATAAAATATTAGCAAAAATATATGTGGACCAAGAATTTAATAGTTTTCAAACTCATTGCATAAATTACAAGACTTGAACAATTTGAATGTCATCTGCAAATACTGTGCTTGGCTAACATTTTAATACACAATCTTCTTCTTCTTATTATTATTAGTAGTAGTAGTATCTCTAATACTAAATCTGTTGTTGCTTCAAGAAGTTGAGGTTGGATACCAAAATGTTTTAAAAAAGAAAAAAAAAATTGAAGCTCTTTCAGAATTATTATACCATTTTAGGATGATTATCATTATAATGAAGTTCTTGTTTGTTTTATATAAAAAAACTGAGACACAAAGCATATGGTTTTAAGTATCAAAAGAGAATAGTATGAATTATCTAGATTATCCATGCACATATTTAATTGATAGCTAGAAAAAATACATACCATGATGGTGCTTTTAATAGTTTTATCAGTGTAGAATTCTGGATCTGTTTCTTGCAATGACAACATCCTATCGAGTAAGTTATTATCTCCTTTATTGCCACTTGAATTTCGATTCCTCATGTTACGTTGTTCATCCACAAGGCCTTGAAGGAATATATCCAATTTCTTATGAATTCTGGACATTTTCCTCTTTACACCTTGAAAGATATCCACCACCTTCATGATCAAAATAAAATCACCTAAATAGGTGGTACCATCGTGTAATTGGGCAAATTCCTTAAAGGATGTCCTTAAACTCCCTCCCTTCTTCTGACTCCTTATCAGTACCAAAATATCTTTTTCCTATTAGCATCTTCATCATAATATTCAAGAGGGTATCAACCAATAGTGCTCTTAGCTTCACTTTTAGATAAACCTGATGGTCCACACATGCCCTATAATCTTGGTACAATTTCTTTACCAACATAACGACTTCCTCGTGTCGAATCTTCGCATATGCTGCAAGTGATTTGGACGAGAAGATCTCTATTGTTGTCAAACGGCGAAGATTGCGCCAGTAGTCTCCATAAGAGGCCATACCAAAGGCGCCATAATTGTAATCTAACACTTCTCCGGATAACAAATTGGGGCGATTTGCAAATATGACGTCGCTCTTGGTGAAGCACTCTTCAACAGCTGATGGAGTTGAGACGACGAGGACTTTACGCCAACCAAATCGGAGGAGTATGGTGTCGCCGTACTTCTTTGTGAGGTACTGCAGGGATCTGTGAAGTGGTGGTTTGAGTAAGTGGAGATGGCCTATGAATGGAAGAGCAGGAGGGCTTGGTGGAAGATTTTTAGGATGTTTACGGATATGATGAAGAAAGAACTTATAGATTGGGAAGAAGAAGACGAAGAATAGTGCTAAAAACCAACAATAATAATCAGCTTGCTCCATGTTGCTTATTGAGTCAAAATTTGCCTGAAGTGTGTTGGTCTGCTCCCCAAATATCAGTTTTATATATATATATATATTTATATTATTAAAGCAAATAAATAATTATTTTTCTTAAAATTATATATTTATCTTCTATTTACTATTATTTAAAAAAACTAATAATAAAATAAACTATTAAAATTATAACTAATAATTAAATATTTTTATTTCTTTATTCTCTATAACTTTTTTCACTCTCTCACTTTTTCAACTATTCCTCTAACTATAATTAAATTTCTATTTTTGTTCTTGCCACTTTTTCCATTCTTTTGCTTTTCAACGTATTCTCACTAAATGCACCTATATATCTCAATCTCTCTCTGCTCATTTTATATTTTTTATACAGGTAATACGAGTGTATCCAAAATTAATATATATATATATATATATGCACGTGTACATCATCCCCCAAATATAATACTCTTTACTGTATAATATACTGTGCTTTACTTTGCCTGGTGCCCGTCCATGTCACCCTCTTCTTTGCGGTAAACATCTCTGTCGTCCTTTCAATTGGTATGCTCCAACGGAAGACTGGTCCTTGGCATTTCACTTGGTATAATACAAAGTCAACATAAAAAATAAAATTTGCCCAATAGTAAATAACAAGTTTTTTCCTTTTCTTTTTATTTCTTTTTCTACACAAGTAAAAAGAATTTTAAAAAAGCACTTATTATTTAAATACCAGTATTATTTATGTATGAGAAGGATGTTGTGGTATCTTTTCATATTTCCCTATGTCACTGTTTAATAATATTGATATTTCATATCGTTACCATTTACAATTTTAAAATATTGTTATTTTAGTAAGGGTATAGATGTCGAATACCATAGTTCCATCTCTACATTGAAATGGCATTTTATGTGATTAACTTTACATTTGAAATCATAGTAATACAATTAATTACATTTCAATTCATAGTAATATAAATAATTACATTTCAATTCAAATCAATGCAAGTTACCATCAATAATTTTAATTTTAAATCATTAACGTATGTTAGTTTAAAAAATCTACATGAATTATGTTTACATTCATGTTGAAGGAATATATCAATTTATTTATACAAGAGTCCAGACAAAAGCACCGCTTCGGTGTCCAAGGTTTTAATAATTTTTTGTAATAGTGGATTATAATAACACCCTTATTCGCTTATTTTTCTTATGCAACACAAAAGAATATTCTTTGAAACTATACCCTTAATGGTAACTTCATCTTAATCCTACTTTTGAGAACGCTACCAATTTTAATGATGATCAAGGCTTTAGCCTATTATTAATGTCACTTTCTAATAAAAACCAACTAATAAAGAAATAATTCTCTCTCATGTATATGCTTTTTTGTTTAAAAAAAAAGAAAGTGCCTTTTACTTTACCTCTTTGGTACCAGTTCTTTCATGTATCTGCTTTTTTGTTATTAATTTTTTTTCTTCTTAGTACTTTAATATACCGATATTATTTTACAAGTCAACCATTTAATACATGAGGGTATGTATTGAATTTAAAAAAAAAAAAAACAGCAATCACTCATTACTAATAAGAGAATATAAGGACACAATTATCAACTAGGGTGTACTAAACAAATATATTACATCTTTGGTTTTTTTTTTCATATTTCTTTTTCTAGCTACTTTTGCATGTATTAACTTTTTTAAGTGGTTGTTTTTACTCCAAAAACATTTTCCTAAGAAATGCTAATTCTTATACTCCAATTCTTGAAAATATTATTGAATAAATCGTTATCTTTGACTATTCAAAGGATAACAAATAATTTACATAATTATTTTTCATTTTAGAATTTCAATGAGATAACTTGAGACATAAAAGAGAAACTATAATGTTATAGTAATTAGTACTAAATATTTTACTTATATTTTTTCATTTTTTTTTTTGCATTTAATTAACATAAAGTTATTGTTTTTTCAAATGAACCATATCCCTTCATTATCTTATCTTCTACATTAATAATGCACTATTTTATTGTCAATATTTTTTCAATTACTTTTACATTTGCTTTTCCTATATTTTACTAATTTTTATTCATATACATAGTTAATTACATAACCAATTTGCAGTTAATATTTCAAGTATTTTGCATTCAATGCTAATATATTTCTATTATTTTCTTCTTTAGGATAACTCTCTTTTAGAGTTAATGAATATTCTTTCAATTAACTACTCTTTTGCTTAGTTAAGCAAAATTTATGAGATTTTGATAAAAAAAAATTTATTCAATATTTAGTTTGCAGTTTTAACTTGGCTACTAGACAAAAACGGATGTCAAGAATTGGATAAAATACGTAA
The DNA here is from genome assembly GCA_024138005.1 of Lumnitzera racemosa. Taxonomy (NCBI): domain Eukaryota; kingdom Viridiplantae; phylum Streptophyta; class Magnoliopsida; order Myrtales; family Combretaceae; genus Lumnitzera; species Lumnitzera racemosa. Next base: position 30,649,532 of record JAMXBC010000010.1, read on the forward strand.
AATTTTTCATATCTAAAATATATTACAAGACTTAATTTCACTAGACAAAAAATTAAGTTTTTTTAAATGTAAAAAATTCCCTCTTACAATTTCTTCAAATAGTACTTTTCAAATAATTTTAAATAATATGAAAATATAATTAATTACATTTTAAACAATATTGATAGTATAAATATCAAAATATAATAATAAGTCATATTCTTTATATACTAAATAAAGGATATCACAATAGTTTGTGTCCAATACAAACCCAATATAGTACAATACGATTTTATTGTCTTGTAAACCTCATATTTATGATGTCTAGTTCTATTTATTTAGTCTAGTTTTTGTAAGCAAATGGTACCTTATGGTTATTAGTTTTATATAATGTTTATAGTTACTTAATCACCTAAAATTACTCTAAATGAATATTGTCTTTTCTATCATATTTTTTTTGCTACTAGTGCTATTTCAAATCAATTATTTATATTATTCAAGTTGAAAGTACATTATTGTTATTTTATTTTCATTATTTCCAAATTTATAATATTGAAGTGTTTATCTTTTTTCTATGTGTTAATGGCATAATTGCTTCTTTACTTTATGATTTTACATTAGAGCCTCATAAATTTATTTCTTTTTTTTTCCCATAAATCATTGAAATTAGGTCAATCAAATACTACTAAACGGTTTTAAAATAATTATCTCATTCCTCCCACGTACTATTTTTTCTCCTTTTTTTTTCAATTACTATGATTATCATGAAAAAAAAAGTTATTATCATTACTTATCAAATATTGATTCTCAAATAAAAAAAAAAAAAAAAGAATTCCCCCTTTATTTGTCTCTCTCCCAACAACATTACAAAACTCATGTGAAACTTTTCATCTTTTTTACATTGATTAGATTGGATGTACAGTTCAAACCTCAAAATGAAAGAATAGAGTCCTATAGATAAGATTAATTGCTACATTGATTCATGGCTACTTTTAATTGATATTTCACATAATTTGAAATATTAATCACAATTAATATTATAGATATAATTGACTCATCAATGTAAATCCAATTAATTCATGATCCTTACTTTTTCTTAATTAACTCTTTCCAATACTTCACTAATAAGATCTTATAAAAAGAGATATATAAGACAAGTAATGTATCATATACAAGTTTTCTTTTATTGTTAAGCACTTTCTTCGATCAATGGCTTCTAACATAATTATTTTTTTAAGCATACGCATCATAGATTTATCATCCGCTAGTATATAGAAAGAGCAAGACACCCTTATGAAAACATCAACTATATGTAACCAAAACCCATCATGATAACGTTGGCCGATGTTTTAGTTTCATGATGGAGTTATTGCGTGATGTAATGTACATGAAAAGTAATTCATAAACAAATAAGCTTGTAAGACTATTAAGCTTCAATCAATCAATTATGTTTGACAATGAGAACAACATCCTTTTGGTGTCTTTCTAAGGCTAAAAGAGATAAGCTTGTAAGAACGTTTAGCATTGGCAACACTGTCATATGTTTCAAATCTCTCTCAAAGAATTTCTCCTATTTCAATAATTCAAGGTTAAAAACATTCTATAATAACCTATGATTGATACAATTGGAGTTCTAATTTATTTTTAATTAATGTTGGACCTACACTATAAACATTATTAATTTTAGCTTAAAAACAAAAAAAAAATATTGAAGAACTCTCTTTTCTTATTATACGTAGCATGTCTATTAATATTTCATATTATCAAAAAAAGAATAAAATTTTTTATAGATTTTACAAAGTATGGTGTAACATATAAGTGTTGATGTAGATTGGCCTTACTTATTTATTATTAAGTCATTTACATCATGTTTAGACATTTTAGAGCCATTGGTAGTTTAATTAGTTAAGGGCATAATATTAGTATAAATAGATAATAGTTAATATCTTTTTGGCTGATGTAACAAAAAACTATCTTGCTAAATACAATGCGACATTTTACTTTCCTCAACATTGAGTACTCTATTCATGAACTTTAATATGCGAATTTATGATTCATCATTTTAATCATATTATCAAATTCACCTTAATATCAGAGCATTTCAGTAAAAACTCTTACCATTTGCTTACATCAAATCTATTTTGTTGCTTGATTGCTATGGTGAATTGTTTTTTTTTTTTTAATGAAATTACTATGGGTAATCAAGGAACTTTCAATCTTTTTTTTCCCCTACATTTGATAATCCTAGAATGATCTTTGGTAGTATAATTTTCAATGATACAATTTTTTAATCATAGAATCGATTTATTCATATGGCACTTGGAGCTAAACTCAAATTAGGTTTTGTTGATGGAATGATGCTTAAAACAAAAGAAAACATTGATGATTATCACAAATGGATTTGATTGGATTAAATGGTGAGACATTGGTTGCTAAATTCAATGGTTAATAAAATCTTTAAAAGTTTTTTTTTTTATGCGAGAGTTATAGAGTGAAGTCTATGAATAATATTATATATTAGTAAACCAATGATTTTTCAATTGCAATGTGTTCTTCTAAATGTATGACAAAATAGTCATTTTATTGTAGCTTATTGCAATGGGTTGAAGAGATTTTGGGAAGACTTAAAGTCAATGATTCCATATCCAAACATATACTTATGGCCATTTTAATAATTGCGATTATGATTTGAGGAATAGATTAGTAAAGTATGAATCTCAAGGAAAGTGAATGCAATTTCTAATGAGATTTTTATACACTTATGAATTTGTTTGAAATTAAATATTATCTATTGATCTATTAGCAATTGTTAGTAAAGCTTTTTACTTTATTTATAAGTTAGATAGCAATGTGAAGTTACAAATTTAATAGGTAATGAAGGTGATTTTATAGCCTTTTCTACAAGTAAAGCCATCATTGAAAAGTCTATTGGTAATCAAAAGGGTAGTAGACAAAACAAGATACATCGTAAGAATTGTAATACAAATGGACATTCAATTGAAAACTATTTTGAGTTAATAGGGTATCTTAATCGGTATAAGGGAAAGCGAAATAAGAGATTAGTTTGAAATCTTCTTTAGCTACTAATTGTCAAGAAAAGAAACAAGAAGCATTTCCTTCTCTTAGGACTCCATTTAATTATGATGTTGGTGTAAAACCCACAAATTTAGCCTTCCAGACACTGTATCAAACTGAAGTACCATAGATAAATTGCCCAAGTCATTAAAATAGTATAAAATTAAAATCGATTTAAAATTTATTTTAAAACCTAAAATAAATATGAAAAATCTTAATATATGATTTGAAAATCTTAATCACATAAGAATAACCCTCAACCTTGTGTATGTATACTCATAAAAATTTGAACTCGAACTAAATGGAAACCCAAAACACTGAATCTAAGATTGTAAAACCCCATAATTTACCTTAATGTTAATAAAACCCCAAATCAATAAAATTATTGCTAAATATACGGAATCGTGTCAAATCGCTACGAACGGTTAAAGATAATTTAAATAATGATAATAATTAAATTGAACCAAATAAAATAGTAAATTTGTGAAATTATAAATTTAACCCTACATGACATATAAGTATGGCGCTATACATCTATATTTTTTTACATGTTTACCCTACGCATCATTTTCTTAAATGCATAAAATATAATATAGTAGATATTTTTACTAATACCCTATTGGGTATAATATAATTTATTTGAGCTGTTAGACGAGCTAAGCTAGTTAACTTTTTTTTAGAATTCAATCTCTTTCTTAACTAGGTAAAACCATCCCATCCTATCCCTAAACTAATCATATTATAACATAAACCTAGCAACTTAGGAAAATGTGATAAAAAGAAGAAAATTTTTTTCCTTCCTTCATGCCTTTCATGTTTGCCATGAAGCAAACAAATCCACCATTAATTTGTTTTTTCTTCTTCTTATCACATCATACACGAAATATCCCCCAAATCAAGAATGACCATATAATTAAAGTTGACTAAGTATAAGAGTTGTCAAATCATCTTTTCTTCTTACCTTTCATATCTTGCAATGCCATACCATTCCCCATCATTTTAACATCCACTCAGTTATCTCATCTTGGTTACTATTTGTCCTAAAAGCCAACTTGAAGTGTGAAAATAATTATGAAACAAACTTTATTTAGTTAATTGAATAAGGTAGCTAATTAGGTTATGCAATAATAGAAGTTCTAGAAAAATCACATATGAAGATAAACTAACCATTTATATTAAATTTTCTCATCAATTTGAATATATTTGAACTAAATCCAATAGTGATAACTTAATTGATTTTTTTCGCTTGACAATTTCCATAAGTATAAGATAAGTCAATTTCTGTGTCTTCATATATGTTATACTACTTATAGATAAGTTAATTAACTTATCAAATTATTTAATGTATAAAAGAAAGTCAAGTGACAACTCCATGGCACAATAGTACCCTATTTTAACACTGGTTGGAAGAAGGAATACCAAGACATTCCTCCTCATTTCCACACTCATCCAATTGTCAATCTTGATCACTATTTTTTCATAAGAACCATACCCTATCTAATCATTATGTTTTGACCCATCATACTTTCAAAAATTTGTCAAACAAAAGGGAGTTTAGTGAATGTGGTGTAAACATAACCAACCATCCATGCTCTCTCCATCTTTGTTTTCTTAACTCTTCTAGAAATACTAAAACCAAAGGCAATAAAAGGAAGAAACTCTCTCACCCTATACATAAAGCAAACTATCCACCCCATGCATACCATTTACACCACATACACATCACTTAGTGTTATCACCTTGAAACACTTGAAAAATCAAAGCTAGAAACATTTGTATTATCATTTGGGGGAAACTTAAAAGGTTAACCATCATAACAAGGATTTAGTTCTCAAAGATCTAAAGAGTAAAGGAGGAGAACCAAAGACGAGGAGCAAAAGAAATAAGTAGTGGTGCCATCTACCATCATTTCCCCCCTAGTGAAGTAACTTTCACTTTTAGAAATACTAAAACGTCACGCTTAGAAGATTATTTCTTATGTATGTAAAGTATTATGTACTTTAGATGTTATCTTAGTTAGATTATGTTAAGTGTTAAGTTTCTTGAAACTTTTCACATGAATATTGAAGTAAGAGTACATTAGATTTAGTTTCCTCTTAGTATACTTATTTGTCATCTAGAGTATGGCGTTATAACTTAAGAAAACCATCAAACCAAGTGTATCAACAACCTAAGAGATGCTATACATGACATGTATGAATACTTCTATTAAGTTTCACATGTCTTAAAGTCACCTTTGGTAAATGAAAAACTAACATATGCTAACAAAATAAAACCTAACAAACCCATGGAAGCTTGTTGGACGTGGGACATTTTAGGAGTATTCCTAAGTTCCTTAATCTTATTCTTGTTAGTTTAGCTTAGAAATATTGCATTATGTCTCCTTTTGTAAGTGTACATGCTATTTAGGCAAAAATCTTAAGAAAAAGGTCCATTTGGAAGCTTGAAAAAACCTATAAAAATCTAACCACACTTAAGTCTTCCCTTATAATAATATTTCAAAAAAGATTAAAGTGATTTAGGACTCCCCATAATAGTGTAACTATCATATAAGATATAAGGACACTACAGGGCGAAACTATAGATCATAAATAATAGCTTTTAGCTAATGTAATAGAAAACAATCTTGCTGAATAATGTGAGATTTTTCTCTCTTTGGCATTGAGTACTCTGTTCATGAAATTTAATATGCAAATATGTGATTCATCATCTCAATCATATTATCAAATTCATTAGATACAAGTTAAGTGGTATTTAAATGTAGCATAGTAAATCGGATTCGAATCTATTGTATAATAAAAAATAAACCTCCTATTTTACACATCCCGAACTTGTAAGGATTGAAGGGATGCTTGAATCCACAAATATGAAGGTTATCCATAGGGCTTGTTTCGCCTAACACGACTAGAATTAATTTTCTAAGACCTTTTCTGCTGAGCAACTCATTCGGAGGACATGGCTTCTAGCTCCTAATCCCAAGTGTGCGACGATAACCTAACTTTCATTTCTGTAGTCTTTTTGGTATTACCTTCTCACTAACTTTATATAATGTATTTGTAAAAATAAAATATCATAAAATAAAAGTATGTATTCATGCTTATTTGTACATAAATTACCTTATTAAGTTATTCCCAATTGGTGCTTATTTGTACATAAACAGAGATACCCAACAAGAACTGGGAATTCTGTTTATTAAACCCAAGTGCAAAAAGCAAAAGAATTAGTCGTGCCACTTGGCAACGGTTTACATTTTAATGTGTACGGTAGTTAGGATAATAATAATAATAAGCTTACATTTTATGTTCACCGTTCTTTTGGCGAATTATAGCGACCGTGCCGATGAACAGTTGACCACAATTTCCTGTGTTTCTGGTAACTTTCTTTCGTCCTTTTTTCTCCCCTTTCCCCTTTATTTTTCCATTCAAGCCATTTCGTTTGATTGGTGTATCTTTATAGTGGGTTAGGTAGAAGTCGTTTTCTCGAGAAAGCTTCACCATGACTAATGAAGCAAATGGATAGATGTCGGATATAAAGTATTACTTTTTCAGTGCACTTACTTTTGAAAATTATGTGTCATTTCTAGTAGATTAGGTAGAAGTCCTTTTCTCGAGAAAGCTTTACCATGGCTAAAAGCAAATGGATAGATGTTAACATAAAAGTTTTATTTTTGTGTAGGGAATAAAATATTTATACATTGTGAATTACTATTCATAAAAGTAGATTAAAAATTCTTATTCTTGTGTTTATACATTATGAGTTTCTACTTTTGTAGTCGATTGTATATCATATTTGGATAATAATTGCTTGTTCATTTAGGAGAAATGATCATTCTATTTCTTTCTTATTATATATCATATTTTTATTATGCTATTCACTTACCAGCAATTAGTATTCCAAGGAATACTAATTAATAAAAATCTTGTAATTGAGATTCTTTGGTGGCACCTCAAAATTGGGATTTCATGCTCTCATTTTATTTTTTATCCCAAAACTACCCTTAAACAAACTACAAAATGACCACCACCCTTAAAAAAAAAAAAACACAGTGTTGATAGTTGGAGTGGCTACTTCCACTTAGTTATGTAATATCATTTGGTATAGTTCTATTACATAACCATCTACCATATCTATATTTCAAATATATGCTTAATTATGAGGTCTTTACATGTCTTATGATCAATGATTAACTACTACTTCAAATATCTGATATTCGCCTATAAATATAGAAAAAAAAAAGTATTATAAGAACTCTCTTACGATCCATAACTATTCACTTATTTTCTCTTAAACATATTTACTAATTTAGGTATTGAAATGACTACATCATACTAACCCTAGTACCATTTAGTTCTTTGTGTTTTGCTAAAGTAAGATTTCATCCAAAAATCGCTTAACGATACTTAGCACCATCTGTTTTTTATTTCATACCCACATGACAAGAACTCGATTAACAAAGAGTATAGATGTTAGTACTTCATCCTACTACCATAAAGGGAGAAGTAGGCACCCAGACGAACAATGTTTGGCTAAGCTAGAACAACTTTGCCTCAACAACTTAGCCAAAGAAAACCAAGAATTAAGTAAAAAACATGAAGAGATCCTTGATCTCCTTCATAAGATTGTCCACAAAGTCAAAACAAAGAACATGGAGATACCGAGAATAATAATGATTCAATCTATTCTCTCGAATTATCAAGAAAGTAAGTTGAAGTTACAATGGGACCTTCAGCCCCTATGCCTAAGAAAAATGATAAGGGGAAGCAACTACAGCAGGTGTATCATGCTGGACCTTTGCATGTTAGCACTCCTATTATGATGAGTAAACAATTTCAAATTAAGAAGAGCCCTTTCATCCTTGAGGTCTTGGACGAGATTATACTACGGTACATTAAGTTGTCACAATTTGAAACCTATGATGGAGCGAGAAATCTCGAAGATGATCTTGATTACTACTGCACTTTAGCTAAGTTGCATAGCTCGAACAATGTCATAGCCTGTTAAGCTTTTCTCTTAACATTGAGAAATGCAACAAGTACATAGTTCAAATATCTAAAGCGAAACACAATTTCATGTTTCGAGGATTTGGTAAAAGTGTTTCTCTAACACTTGCGAGTAAGCTTCCTATCAGGGATTCTTTTATCCTTAACACGATAAAACAAAGATCAGATGGATCTATCAGAGATTATCTAGTCATGTTTATGGCTAAGATAGTCCAGATTCCAAAGTTGGATATGAACATTCCTCTTAACATATTTATTAATGGTGTCAAGCCCCATAGAGACCTTTTCAAGCCTCTTGCCAAAAATAAGCCGAGAACTTTTGCTAAGTTCAAAGCTAAAGCCATAGCCACATCTTACATCCAATAGAAAGATACCATTAAGGCTTACTGAGAAGTCGATCAAAATAGAAGAGACAAGAAAGGCGACAAAAAGAGAAGTGCGAAAGATCAAGTTGGAATGGATAATGATCAAATTCCTAACATCAAGAAAAAGAGGCTGCATATCTTAACATATTCAATCTACACACCACTCAATCAACTAATTGTAGACATATTGATGGAGGTGCATAACTAGGGAGGTGTGTTGCAGTAGCTAAAAAGGATGGGAGGAAATCCTTTTCTAACAAATATCGCGATTTCCATCGCACTAAGGGTCATAATACTGATGAGTGCATCCAACTTTATAACGCAATTGAGGATGCAATTCAACGATAGTAACTGAGCAAGTTTCTTATGCATAATGCTAAGAATATTAGGTGACCAACTCAAATGAGACAAGAAGAGTAGGAGAATGTCACTCGCCCAACTCATGCCACGAAAGATGCAAAAGATGGGAATACTAGTAGAGCACTAAACATTATAATTAACATTATTATTAGCAGACCTTCTACCACAGGCTAGTTAAGCTTTTTAAGCTCGACTAACACCATTCATTATGTTTGTAATATCTAAGGCAAGAAGGTCAAAATCGACAATAGAATTTCCTTCATAGAAGAAGATTTTGAAGGCATTCAAAGGCCCCACAATGATGTACTCATGATTAGTACGAGAATTGCTAACTTTGAGGTTAAGAAAATTCTTATTGATACTAGAAGATCGACAAACATTATTTTCTACCATGCTTTTGATTAGATGAAATTGAAGATCAAAGCACAGTTGAGATCCTATAGCTACGATTTGTATGCATTTAACAATCAACTCATCTAGGTGATCGGAGTAATTACTCTACCAATCTAAATTGAAGATGATGAGCACATTACAAAAGACAAACTAGACTTCCATGTTGTCAAATGTTGGTCCTCATACAATATGATCATTGGATGACTGTATCAACACTTATTCAACATCGTTCCTTCCACTGCCCACCTCAAGGCCAAACTTCCCACTCCTACTAAAGTTGATGTATGCAAAAGGGATCAATAGTTGGCAAGATCATTATTTATAAAGGCATTAAGGCGAGAAGAAATTTTTCAAGTCAAAACTTACTTAGAAGGAAAGTCAATTGGCATAAATAAAGATAGGAATCAAGCTACTGGTCTTTTAACTTGCAATCGAGCCTAAGGATTAAAGAGATTGGTGAGGCAAATCCTTATACACTAGCCGACTCTTACCTAAGCTGATTTAGTCCTTATCGTTGATCGAATCCCTATGCCATGCCAAGTGATTATATAGCTCTTGGAAATTATGTGATGACTAAAAGAATGTGCTAACAATAGCTAAACTTCGCATACTTGCTTGGTCCTGTATGAACCAACCACTTACTCGGCATTATTACTATCGAGAGGCTAAGAGATCTATCCTGCTTGAATCCTTAACCACTAATATTTAGATAAGTCTACGCCTACTTGGCACCCCTACTTGGTCACCCAACTAGATCCTACTACTTTATCTATATCTTCCAATAGTATCACCAATGCATCATTGCTACTTGTTCAAGATCATATGAAGATTTTGTTACACTAATTATTATTATTCTTGAATATTCATTTTTTATTCATTTTTATTCTTTATACATTACTTCTTTAGGACAATACCCTTTTTGTCTTTTCCATTTTTTTAAGTAAGTTGCCCTAATTTGTCAAGTATAAATACCTTTTGTACATGTAGCTGCAGATGGATTAGATTATCATTAATATACTAGATATTTTCATCTCGTAAACATTGTTTGTTTACTCTCGTTTCACTTTTATCCTAACCCTTAAGTAAGGTTAAGTAGCGAGTAACCTCACCAAACCAACTCGTGCATCTTATCGAGTTGTGCCATGACTCCTTAGAAGTTCTATTGATGCGTTATATCTTTTGGAGTTGTTCATGTGTTTACTTACTTTCTCTCATTTCTGTCCTTCTGTACATCTTCCCATCACCCCCTTTCAAGCTTTCAATAAGCTTGGACCCATCCCTTCAATCGACCTTATCTATTCTTGGCCTCAGTCTGTATTATCTTGGTATCAGAGTAGAGGTTTGTCTAGGTAAAGTATGTAGAGATTCGGTAGAAGTAGTTGTTTGGTGTTTCCTCTATTTTACCCTATTTTAAATATCTAAAAGCAAAGTAAGTTCAGTGTTAGTGGTTTGTTCATTGGTGTTGTGTTTCCACATAGCTGATTGTTAGTGTGGAGATTGTGTTATGCCGTTAGATTTAGAGAAAAAACATTGGTTGTAACTTAGATTTGAAGATTGAAATCGAATTCGTTGAGGAAAATGACTAACCCAAGTGTTAATGTTTATATTGGGGATGACAATAGTGGTGTTATCCACCATGCTTGGCAATCCCAAGGTATACCCAAAAGTACAGATGAGAGACTTAATGAGGTAGCCAATCTCTTAGTAGATTTGACCCAAATAGTTTATGCATTAGTCTAGTAACCGGCTAAAGCCGCACATAACACCATGTAAGCTGCCCAACCTACTAGAAGTCAAAACCTAGCTTAACAAATTCAAGGTAGAGGAGTAGGTAGATGACTAAGAAGAAGAATTGACTTGGGGGAAATGGACGACGTTGAGGAAGAAGAGTACAAAGAAGAAGAAGAAGAATCTCAACCACTCCAAGCATCTGACCATGTGAAGTTTCAAATTCCAAGCTTCAATAGGTCTGGAAGTATGGATGCTTACTTAGATTAGGAGGAGAAAGTAGAGAAAGTTTTTTATTATTACCAATATGAAGATTATAACAAAGTGAAAACTATTGCTTTTGAGTTCTCTAAATATGTCACCCTGTGGTGGAAGAATTTCCAAGCTATGAGAAGATGAGAAGGTTACCGAGAGATTAATACCTGGCCTAAGATAAAGAGAACACTCTAAAATAAGTTTGTATTGGATACCTACCTGTAAGACACTTTTACTTCGTTTCAAGAGCTAAGATAAAGAAGTTGAACTGTTTGACGAGTATGTTCAAGAGTTTCAAATACTCATGATTTGATGCATAGCAGAGGAACCATTAGTGTAAATAGTCTTTAAGTTCCTTAATAGGTTGAGAAATGATATTTGAGACATTATGAAACTCCAACAAGTCTCTATAATGAATGAGGCTATACAAATAGCCTAACAAATAGAGAGGAAAAGCAGAAACATAATGCTAACTTAACCTCCAACGAGTCGAACTGGTCATCCAAGTCGACCTAGTTAGGGAAGTTACCAAGATAACCTAAAAGGTGAATGTTCGAGTCTAACAGAAGCACCGACCTAATAGTAACATATTGACCTGATCATATGAGAAAGGATAAGGACTTAAAAAGAAGACGAGTTAGATCAAATGTTTCAAATGCCAGGGGTTTGGACATGTGGCTACTTAGTGTTAGAACTAAAGGACTATGATCATCAAAAGGAGACATCTCGAAACTTAAAGTGGTTAGTACTGACGAAGAACCTGAGGAAGAAGGTACTTCTAAGAAAGAGGCCATACAGGAGAATAAACTGATTGAAGAGGATGTGTTTGTTAAGGATTTGAACTAGTTGATCTTAGTTGTCCCACATGCAATGAGCTTAGAACCCTTACATAAGGAGGAGTAGAGAGAGAACTTATTCCATATCACATGCAAGGTGAATGACCAGTTGTGTGCACTAATCGTAAATAGTAGTAGTTACACCAATATGGCATCCGTCGACCCAATCAAGAAGATGAAGTTACTAATTATCATACATTCGAAGCTGTACAAGTTGCAGTGACTAAATGAGAAAGGAGCACTACATGTCATTCGGTAAGTACTAATACCGATCACGATTTGGAAATATTTTGAAGAGATCCTTTCTAACGTACTGCCTATGTGCGCACCACATGTACTACAGGGTCGACCTGGGCTTTATGATCAAAGAGTTATCCACGATAGATATAGGAACACCTATGTGTTTGAGAAGGATAGAAGGAAGATTATGTTAAACCTTATGCCATCGAGTCTAGTTAGCAAATTGCAAGTGATTAGAGTGAATTACTTTATACTTTCAAGACATATTTAGGGATAAATTGTTCATAATTGTGATTCAAATCTTAAGTTTTTGGTACTTAATTGCATAATGTATTGATTTTAGATGAGTCAAGAGTAAGGAGATAAAGTTTACGTAAAAACAATGAATTTCAAGGCAATTAGGGTCATGAAGAGAAGCAAACCTTGAAGTAGAACCAAGATTCACTCAGTCACAGGTGTGATGAAGAAAGATTGTATTGGTTAGCATTGATCATGTATGATTGAGGAAGCACTTATGATCCCCTGTTAGTCATGCCAGTAATTGAATATTAGGAAGGTAATCATACCCTCAATCATGGGTGTGAAGAGATGTAATGAAGCGATAAGGACTTTACGTCCATTGTCACAGCACAGCCGTGATTAGTGTAGATTTTTGTTTTCCGAGATTATCATACCTTAAGTCATAGGCATGATGGGAGTAGATATAACTGTTCTTCTTCAACTTTTTCCTATAGACTAGCATGTGGAACATGTCTTGACATCAGGCAGTGTCTTGAAGTGATATATATTTTTAAGTCCTTAGACAAGTTAAGTATAAAAATATAGCGCAAGTTTTAGACAAAAAAAGAGAGAATTTACATCAAAATGAACACTATAAAGAAACATAACAGATTATCAAAATCAAGACCATTAAGTTTCCTATTTGTGTTCCTAGGTAGTGATACTGTAATGTGATTTTTTATGTAACATTCTTTACTAACTTTGAGAGATTTATGAAGAATCTAATGTCCAGTGTTTATAGATTGTCATATCAGAACCCTTTAAGTTAATCAAAAGGGGTTTTTCTTCTTCTCTCTTCTTTTATGCTGTGTTTTAATTCCTTTATCATACTTCTTTGTAATTGTTCTTTTTTTTTATCATTTGTGAGTGATAAATTAGGGTTTACGAAGTCATTTTAACATAAATGTATTTTGAATTGTTGTTATTCCTAATGATTACGCATTTTCAGTGATTAGAACTTCATATAAGTTGAGGTAGTATAGTGCACAATACAATCTTACAGAAGATTTCAACGGAATATGTTGAGAAATAATTTTGCTGAATAGATCTTAGTCACTTGAATGAATTACTCTTGCTAATAGAGATATTTTTAGGAAGTTCGTTGCATGTTGCATGGAATTCAAGGATTAGCAAACTTCTAATGCAATCTTGACTTGTTTATTCTTTGGGAAGAGATTCTAAGGAACGTAATTGGGATTATAATTTAGTAATTCTAAGAAGAATACTCATAAGTAGAGAATTCCTACAAATAAGTAATTGTTAAAATAGATAGTTCATAATTCATGTTAATATGATGGAGTAAACTTACTTTATAATTTGTTGTTTTCATGTTATAATCTTATTTATTGTGTTTTCTTGGTGTAATCATAGAATTAGTACAGTTGAGTTATAGAAATCAGTTAAATTACTTCATTCAATCATTCAGTCTCTAGTTAATAGGAAGAATAATTAGTACTATTATTTGAACCTTTTTCCCATTGGAGATAATCCTATACTTATCCATACTAACAAACGATAGGTATACTTGCCTACTTAACTGAGCAAAGGATAAAATATAAGAATTTAAATTGTCGAACTTAGTAGCACTATTTAGAGGGTACTAAGTTTTTGGCGCTATTACTAAGGAAAAATGGAAACATCATCAGGAAAATTAGGATTCTTGTTCTTCTAGCATTTGTTTTCTTTCTATTTATTATTAGTTTAGTTGAAACCCTTATGCTCATATCGGCTATCTGTTGATTTTCAGTTTATGACTTGAGGTTGCTTAACTAGATTGGCAGACTTTGATCATGAGCCTAAAAGAACTATTCAAAGGAATTTGAGAAAGATTAGAGAGATTTTGGAAAAATCAGCAACAAGAGTTAAAGAAGCAAAAGTAGAGTCTTCAAGTATGAATAATCAAAATGAGAATTTTGACCCACCAAGAGTGGATGATTTTGTGAATCTTGATGATGGCATAGCAAGAGTTCCACCTCTGAATGTAGAACCACCTATTGGCAAGGACGGAATCAATGTACCTATCATACCAGAACAAGTAGTCAATCCACTTGTAGCTCCAAGGACTATGTTAGATTACCATAGGTCCAACCTAGAAGGAATTAATACCAGCATTACTTGGCTAAGAGTTAAAGCCAATACTTTTGAGATCAAGCTAAGTATCATTCAAATGATCCAGTAGTGTATTCAGTTTGATGGGCTTAGTGATGAAAACCCCAACAACCATTTACAGCAATTCTTAGAGATTTTTTATATCTTTAAGCTAGGTGGAGTTTCAAAGGACACTATTCGCCTTAAGCTATTCTCATTTTCATTAAGATACAATGCCAAGCAATAGCTCAACTCTATGCCAAGAAATTCCATCAATACCTAGCAAGAGATGACTGAGCTATTCATGAGAAAATACTTCCTACCCTTAAGAGAGGCTAAGCGAAGGATAGATATTTCTTCTTTTGGTTAGATGGATTCAAAGACCTTGTATAAAGTATGGGAGAGATGGAAAGAATTTTTAAGGAAGTGCCCCCACCATGGTCTTTTAGATTGGCACCAAGTTTTGACCTTCTACAGTGGTTTGACCTATACAACCAAGCAGCTCATTGATGCAGCTACTAGAGGAAGCCTAAACCATAAGTCACCAGAGCAATGTATCCAATTATTTGAAGATATGGCCAATAACCATTATCAATAGTCATCTGTAAGAGGAAGAGAAATAAAGCCAGTGATAAAACATGAGTTGGATGCCACACCCATTCTAGCACATAAGATGGAGGTGTTGATAAAGAAACTTTACAGTCTCACAATAGGTTAGAACAAGGCTTAGGTAGTTTTAGAATCTGATTTGGCAAGTTCATCAAAGATTGATCAAGTAAAAGAGGTTGAATATATGGAGAACTTGACTAAACCAAGGAATGATCCTTTTAATAACATGTATAATCTAGGTTAGAGGAATCAACCTAATTTTAGATGGGGCAACAATACCAATCAAAGCTCAAACATGCAACCTCTTGGATTTTAGAGACAATGCTTCTTCCTTAAAATAAGCCAATGTCCATTAAGGAGATGTTGGTTCAATACATCAGGACCTTTGAAAATTGCCACTAAGCCAAAAGAAGCAGCCTTAAGAAATCAAGGACCATTGATACATAGCTTAGAGAATCAGCTTGGGTAGATTTCTAAGATGTTGTCTGATAGAGCTCTTGGGTTACTATCGGGTTACACCAAGACAAACTCTAAGGAGCATGTTAAGTTTGTGAATCTTAGAAGTGGCAAGGAGTTACAAACTCCATAGAGGATCTACGATAAGAGAAAGAAGTTGATGTTAAGGTTGAGGGGTAAGTAGTAAGTAATGCATCACCAGAAGAGGGAGTCTTACTAGTAACACCAAAAGAGTATAAGCGACTTTTGTTACACCATTCTAAATTAAGGAAGGACAAGGATGATGAACATTATAAGAAGTTTTTGGAACTCTTCAAACAATTCCACATTAACTTTCCTTTTGTAGAAGCTTTAGGTCAAATGCCTAAGCACATAAAATTCTTAAAGGAGCTTCTTTCCAATAAGAGGAAATTGGAGGATCTTTCCATTGTTATTCTGTTTGGAGAGTGCTCTATAGTTTTGTTGAACAAGTTGCCTAGGAAACTCAAAGATCCTAGTAACTTCACCATTCCTTGTTAGATATGAGACCTTCTGGTAGAGAGGGCATAGGTAGATCTTAGAGCTAGTACTAAACTGATGCCTTATAGTTTGTTCAAGAGATTGAATTGAGAAGAGCCTAAAAGCATGAGAATGACAATCCAGTTAGCAAATAGATCAATGCAATTTCTACTATTATTCTAGGTGGATGATGTTTTGGTAAAGGTATACGACTTTATTTTTCCTACAGATTTTGTAGTATTGGACATGGACGAGGACATTGAGATTCTACCCATTTTCAAAAGACCATTCTTAGCAATTGCAGGTACTGTGATTGATACTAAGGATGGGAAGCTGGTTCTTAGAGTCGAAAGTGAGAAGATGTTAATCAGAATGCTTGACGTCCTTAAGAAATCAATGAGTGGTGATGATGAATGCTTTGCTATTAATTCTTTTTATTTCACCATTTCTGAGTTTTTGTAAGATGTTTTGAGTAAGGATCCTTTGGAATCATGCTTAACAAAAGGAAATGAGTTAGATGGAGTCGATGAGGTGAAAGAAGTGATCGCTCAATTAGAGGTGTAAGCTACGTAAATGAAGGATTTCGAAGTTGAGGAGATTAACTAAAGTTATACTATTTATTTAAAGTCGTCAATTGAGGAACCTCTTGACTTGGAAATGAAACAATTGCCAACTTACCTAGAGTATGCCTTTTTGTCTGAAGATTCTAATTTGTCAGTAATCATATCATCAGGGCTTAACTTTTGCCAAAAAGAGAAACTCTTATATATTATATAAAACGTAAGAGGGCAATTGCATGGAAGATATCGAACATCAAGGGAATTAATCCCTCCTTTTGCACCTATAAAATGTTGATGAAGGACGGATTTAAATTAGTGGTACAACCTCAAAGGACGCTAAATCCTAACAGGAAGACTACCTTTACTTACCCTTATGGTACTTCTGCATATTGTAGGATGTCATTTACATAATGTAATGCATTAGCTACTTTTCCAGCATTGTATGATGGCTACTTTTGGGGATTTAGTATAGGATGTGATGGAAGTCTTTATGAATGATTTTTCCATGTTTGGCGATATGTTTGATGGATGCCTTACAAATTTGAAAAAGGCACTTTAGAGATGTAAGGAGACGAATTTGGTGCTCAATTAGGAGAAGTGTCATTTTATGGTACAGTAAGGTATTGTGTTAGGACACAAAATATCAAACAAGAGCATTGAGGTTGATATAGCTAAGATAGAAGTGATATCAAAGTTACCACCACCATCATCTATGAAGGCTATGAGAAGCTTCTTAGGACATATTAGATTCTATCGATGTTTCATTAAGGACTTCTCTAAGATAGCTAGGCCATTGACAAAGCTCCTTGAGAAGGGTATGTCGTTTGACTTTTGCGCCAATTGTTTAGAGGCTTTTAATGTTTTGAAGGAAAAATTGATCAACATTCCTATCATAGTAGTGCTAAATTAGAGCATGCCATTTGAATTAATGTATGATGCAAGTGATTTAGCAGTAACAGTAGTATTAGGTTACAGAAAAGACCAAAACTTTCAACCAATACATTATACTAACAAGACACTCACTCCGACTCAAGCAAATTACACCACAAGTGAGAAGGAATTGATAGCAATTATTTTTGCCTTTGACAAGTTTTGGCCCTAACTCATTCTATCGAAAGTGATTGTTTGCACTGATCACTCAACTTTAAGGTACCTTCTATCTAAATCTGATTCAAAACCATGGTTGATCCATTGAGTGTTATTGGTTTAAGAGTTTGATTTGGAGATAAAGGATAGGAAAGAGGCAAAAAAATTGGCTATAAATTACTTGTCTAGGTTAGGTAATCCACATTTAGATGAATTGAATGAAGATGACATTAATGATAAATTTCCAAAAGAAAGCTTGTTTGCTCTTTTCACAGTTGAGACCTATAACATTCCATGGTTTGTTAATATAGCAAACTATTTCGTGGGGAAGGTTTTGCCTCAAAATTTGGATCACCATAAGAAGAAGAAGTTTTTCTCAAAGTTAATACATTACTTCTAAGAAGATCTTTTTCTTTTTAGAGTGTGTATTGATCAAATTATCTGATGCTGTGTACCACATAAAGAAGGACAAAAGATCTTATTTCATTGCCATAATGGACCAATAAGTGTTCACTATAGTGCAAACAAAACAACTCAGAATGTATTAGAGGCTAGTTTCTACTGGCCAAGTATATTTTAGGATGCTCATGATTATGTTGTAACTTGTGATAGGTGTCAAAGAATCAGGAATGTCTCTAAGAGGGATGAAATGCCACAAAAATACTTCTTAGAATGTAAAGTCTTGCACAATTGGGGAATAGACTTCATGGGACCATTCCCTAGTTCTTATGGAAACAAGTACATTGTAGTCGCAATAGACTACGTGTCAAAGTGGGTTGAAGCTCAAGCTTTACCAACAAATGATACTAGGGTGGTAGCAAGATTTTTAAGAAAGTTATTTTCTAGATTTGGGGCGCCCCGAGTATTGATTAGTGATAGAAGAACCTACTTTTACAATAATAAGATTAAACGGATCCTTAAGAGATATGTGGTACACCATAGGATAACCATTCCTTACCATCCTTGCCATCTACAAATAAGTGGCCAAGTGGAAGTATCTAATAACGTCTTAAAAAGGATTTTAGAGAAGACCGTAGCACATAATAGAAAAGATTGGGCGGATTAGCTAGATGACGCCTTATGGGCATACTGAACTACTTACAAAACTCCATTAAGTACTGCACCTTATCGATTGGTTTATGGTAAGGCTTACCATTTATCGATGGAGATTGAGCATAAGGCTTATTAGGCTTTAAAGACAACAAATATGGATTATGAAGCAACCGGTAAACTTAGGCATTTTCAACTCAATGAATTGGATGAGTGGCATTAGATATCTTATGAGAACGATCGAATGTATAAGGAGTGAGCTAAACATTTTTATGATTCTAAGATTAAGCACCCCAAGAAATTCATGGAAGGTGATTGAATACTTTTGTATAAACTTGATTAAGGATCAAAGAAGACCCTAATGATGAGTAAAGCTAAGCTCAGATAGGCTATTAAAGCTGATGCATCGACCTTCATGTTGGTTAGGCAATTATTGGAGTAGAGGGACCAGGGTAAACTACCCCTGAAAGTAAGGGAGTTGTTGAATGAATATGCTGACCTATTTCTTGAGCAATTGCCTAAGGGGTTACCCCCTATCCTAGGCATAAAACATTGCATTGACTTGATATTTGATGTCACCCTGCCAAACAAATTAGCTTATCAGATGAATCCCAAGCAGGCTTATGAACTTCAACAACAAGTCAATAAGCTCATAGAGAAGGGTTATGTAAGGGAAAGCTAGTATCCAAAAAGGATGGTACTTAGTAAACGTGTATAGACAGTTGAGTCGTGAATAAGATTACAATCAAGTACTAGTACTTGATCCCTAAGTTGGATGATTTATTAGACAAACTGAGTGGAGCTAAGGTCTTTAGCAAGATTGATTTGAAGTTTGGCTACCATCAGATTTGGATGAGGCCAAAAGATGATTAGAAAACTATATTCAAAACTTGGCATGGACTCTGATGGTAATGCAATTTGGCTTATCAAATGCCCCAAGCACTTTCATGTGACTAATTAACCATGTGTTGAGGAATTTGATAGAAAAGTATGTCGTGGTGTACTTTGACGACATCCTAGTATGCAATGCTGACATCTAAGTCACCATGAGCATCTCCATGCCGTGTTCATTATGCTCTAAGTTGAGATATTATTCGGCAATTTGAAGAAGTTCTATTTCTACTAAGAGGAAGTGATGTTCTTAGGCTATGTAATAGGCGGAGGAAGCTAACAAATGGATGATGAAAAGATCCTAGCAACTATCAACTAGCCAACTCTAACCACTTATGTTGAAGTGAGAAGTTTCTATGGACTAGCATCCTTTTACAAAAGATTCATATGGAATTTCAACACCATAGCCACACCTCTTACTGAGTTGATAAGGAAGAATATCGAGTTTAAGTGGGGAGAAAAGTAAGAAAGAAGCTTTGCCAAGGTGAAGGAAAGATTGACTTCGGCACCTTTGCTAGCTTTAACTAACTTTGAAAAGATATTTGAGCTAGAGTATCACACGCCAAGCGTTGCCATAGACGCTGTCCTAATATAGGAAGGCCAACCAATTGCTTACTACAACGAGAAGCTTAGAGGACCTCAATTAAACTACTCTATGTACAACAAAGAACTCTTAACACTCATTCGAGTGCTTCAAGTATGGTAACATTGTCTATTACCAAGAGAGTTCGACATCTATACAGACCATGAGTCTCTAAGTTACCTCTAAAGTTAGACCAAGTTGTTAAAGTAATAAGCAAGGTAGGTTAAGTTCCTTGAGGGTTTCAATTTTATAATAAGATACAAATATGGGAAGAGCAATGTGGCTACAGATGCATTTTCAAGAAGACAAGTGCTCTTGATCGAACTATAGACCAAATTGTTTGGGTTTGTAAGTATTAAGGAACAGTATTCTATAGATCTACACTTCAGGCCCATACTTAAGCATTGTACAAATGTAAGTATTACTTCTCTTTTCTATCAAGATATTGTTCGATTATATGGTGTATTAAGAAGTGTAGTATCAAACAAAGACTTGAAGTTCTTGAGCCATTTTTATAAAACTCCATAGCGTCAGATGGGGACCAAACTACCATTTAGTACTTCTTATCGCCTCCAAATAAAGGTAGTCAATTGTACTTTAGGATCACTACTCTAAGCTACAATAGGCAAGAACTTGATTAATTGGGACATCTGTTTACCCGTAGTAGAATTCACTTACAACCAAATAGTGCATGACACCACCAAGCAGACCCCCTTCGAAGTTATCTATGGTTTTGATCTCGAATTACCCCTCGATTACATTGCTATGGCTATATCTAAGTAAGGAGACCTTAACGCAAGAGCCTGAGCACAATCCCTACAACACATCTACAATAATGTTACTTGGCAAATCAACCAAGATACTAGAAGAATGCGAGAGAAGGCAAAGGGCAAGATGATGAAATAGTTCCAACTTAGAGACTTAATATGGCTACACCTAAGTAAGGAAAGCTTTTTGACTAAGAGGAAGAACAAGCTATCTGTACGGGCTGAAGGACCCTTCAGAATCCTCCAAAAGATCAATGATAATGTCTATAGATTAAAGTTTCTTAAAGATTATGGAGTTTCGAAAACCTTCAACATTACCAACCGTAGTCTATATCACCTTAACGGAGAACTAAATGAATACTAGTTGAATTTGATCCCAAATCCAAATCAACCTAGAGGGAATGATAGGAATCAAGCTATTTTGCAAATCCTTGCTAACTCCTACTCAAGCTGACTCCTATTGAGGTCAAGTTACTCCTTACTACTGATCAACTCCCTATAATATGCCAAGTGATTGCATATCTCTTAGAAATTATGTGCTAACTAAAAGAATGTGCCGACAATAGCCAAACTCCATGTATTTGCTCGATCCTATTTGAATCAACCACTTGCTCAGCATTATTACTACCGAGAGATCAATCCTGCACAAATCTTCAACCACTCTTGTTTGGACAAGTCTATGCTTACTTAGCACCCCTACTTGGTCGCCCAACTAAATCTTACTGCTTTGTTTGTACCTTCTAATAGCATCACCAATGCATCGTTGCTATATGTCCAAGACCATTTGAAGAGTCTGCTGCACTAATCATTATTATTCTTAAATATTCATGTTTACACTTTTGTATCCTTTATACATTACTTCTTTAGGATAATAACATTTTTGTCTTATCCATTTTTTGAGGTAAGTTACACTAATTTCTTGGGTATATATATTAATTTTACTTGGTTATCCTTATTGTGTTAAGGGGGCAAGGGTAAAGCTAAAGGTATTCTAGTAATTAAGTAATTTGGGGTATCTTAGTTATTATTATAAATAGATGTTGTAGTTGAGGAGAAAGAATTAAAGCTATTTTAATCAAGTGAAGGTAAGAAAATACAAGCTCTCTTTCTTCCCTTTGTGCCATGACATGAAGGAATACTAAGTGACTTGATTTTGTAAGGTGAATTAACTAATCAAGATGCAGATTTATCTATTGGGGAGGATCCAACCTAGAGACCTAACTTCAATTGGTTGATTAAAGGTATTGAATAATTAAGAGCACCTTTGGAGCATGGAGCTAGTGGGTCATGTATGGACTACAGAAGGTAAGTTATTGTAATTTTGATATTTTGATTTGAAATTCAAGCATGCTCTAGATCTTGAGTCAATCTACAAGTTTCATGAATGTTGATTATTGGATGTTGAAGAAGTTTGATGGATGTGTATGTATATATGTACACCGTGATGTGCAATGTAGGTTCTAGATGAGGATTTGATGATTCAAGCGTAATTGGTGTTTTTGTAATTGAGTATGAGGTGTTTGATGTAATCAATATGAGTTTGATGCAAATGAAAAGAAGGTTTAATTCAATTAAGATTTATGATAATTTGATGTTAATTGTGTTAATTGTTTGAGTTAATATGATATAATCTAATGTATATCTAGGAAATCATGGAGTTTAAGTTTAAAATGAAGTTAATTGGGTAAGTTAAATATAAAACAAGTTTGGATGAATTTGGAAATAAAATGAGTGTAAGATATGGCTAATTGAAGTGAAGTAGTATTGATTGGAGTTATGGAGCAAAACTGAATGGTTTGGTTGATCTGATAAATGATGTGGTAAACATGGATTCTTCCTAGAGAATTCAAGTTCATATTAAAGCTAATTGAATAAGCTAAAAGTAGAATCAAGTTTGGATCAATTTAAAGTTGTGCTGATCAAGTTATGAGCATTTGAAGTTAGGTAGTATAGAAATATAAAGGGCTAGAATTTTCTATAATTTACTGTACTTTATATTATTAAACTAATGATTAATTGATGTGTTTAATTCCTGTTCTTTTCATAAATTTCCACATTTTGATGCCTTAAGGATGTATGATTGATTTCTTGTCCAATGAAATAATATTATGCTATAATAGTACCATATATGACAATAGTTGATTAAATTGACGTTGTTCATTGAATATTCATGTTCTTCATCCTTTTATTCAAATGTTCATCATGAAATTCAAAGTGTTCTTTGCATGCTTAAGTGTTTGATTCATTTTAACTAAAGAAAATTCATCAAAAATTCTTTTTTAGAGCAATTTAAGCTAATTAGTGAATCAAATAAATTTTTGAGCCAATAAATTCAAATCTTTAAGTCAAATTAGCAAAATCAAAGCACATTTTTCCCATTATGATCTTGAAGACTAGAATCAAACCCCATTCAAGAATAGCTTTGATCTTCAAGAGCATGTGTTGTGCATTCGAGGGCTTTGTTGTAAATATTAGCAAGTTTATATGTAAGCATGTGATTAATGATGTCATAATAGTATCTAATAATACAATTAACATAATCAATAATAAATAGACAAATTATTTAATTAATTATTAATAAACTAAGACTTCAAGTGGCATTCCCCTTGGACCGAACCAATCCATACCTATTTCATTGTGAATCAAATTGGTTCGAGCCCCAATTGGTTTAACTGAATTGATTTTCAACTTAGTTTAACTAAGTAGTTAATAAACAACTAAGTAGTGTTAAGTTTGATCCCCTATGATTGAACCAGATTCCAAATTATCCCTAAACTGATTCAATCAAACCTTTAATCGATTCATTACCTTACAAATTAGTTCAATTAGTAAGCTGAGATTATAATTAATTAATGAGACTTTTAAAAGACTTAGATAACCAATTAAATTAATTCACTTGGGTAATTATTGGTAGGCTAATTTAGTATAATCTAAATGGGCTTACAAGCTTAATAGGCCACTTAGCAAATTACTAAGTTAAAGTCCATTGGGCCAAATAAATGGACTTAAGTTATAGGTTTAAGTAACAACTAACAATCAAATAAAATTTTTCAAACTTTCTAATCTTATCTTTTGTTGGCATGTCTTTCAACTTGTGTTCTGGTATTGACTTTCAACTCCAATTAGTATTGTTTCACTTACAGGTACGGGATAACCTTACATGCGTACTAGTATTAGGTCTAAAACAAACTAATATGTAAACTTGGCTTTAAAATATACTTATTTGTTGTTTGTTTATGGTTACCTAATCTAAAGGGTAACAAAAGTATTAGGTGCTATGGAGAGAATAATGTTAAATAGTCTTGGAGAGCAAAAGGATGTCATATCGAGAGTAATCCAAATGTATCGGACTTAATAGACAATATGATATGGATAGATTACGACTAAGGTGGCTTAGTAAAGTATTGGGAAACTTCATAAAGATTGTTTTGTTGATATCATTGATTATCATTTTGTATCTTATCATTTGGTTTCAGACATAGTAGTTGGATATGCTCGTCAACCCCTGATGTATATCTCGGTATAGTTAGACCCCAATGTTCCCCTAAGTGCTCAAAGTCATAAGTACTCCAATGCTACTTGCTTATGCTTAAAGTTAATATATTAAACGTATTGGTTGTTGTATAAGGTCAAGTCTAGAAGGCATGCGAGCATGTGGTTTTAGTAGTTTTATGCTATCTTTATGGCTCATTCCCTATGCTTTTCAAGTGATGATCTTCTTGCTAATGACTTCTATTATGACAATTTCAGTTTTTATGATGTTATTGAATGTTTGTTTGATGAGAGCAATATGTAGACTCGTGCTATCGTATCTAGACTCTTATGGTTCATGTTTAGCTATCTAGACTTGGGTTTTATTACGAGCCTTTGTTTGCTTTTGGGTTTAAGCCCTATTGCTTTTACTTAAGATTCATTTATGATACTTGATACATACTACTGGTTTTGGTTTTTGGCTTCGCAGCCTTCGTTTAGATTTAAGGCTTATACGTTTATCTATTTTTCCAAAATTACCTTTTTACAAACTATTTTCAAAATACCTAATCATCATAAATGCTCTTTAAAATTAATAAATGATTTCATAAATTGAAATTTGTTAAAAACTCATTTGAGAGTCATAAGTGTTTGTATGTAAACTTTTGGATAACACATAGTGGTCTTTTACATATTTGAGGTTTTAAGGCATGACAAAGTCTAAATCATCTACATTTGTTCCTTGTTCAACCCAACTTCGCCTTGATTCCTATTATGATTAAGGTGTTATTCTATATCCTTGATTTTCTCTAAGCAAGCAATGCTTTCTTACGAGAAGATAATTTCAACATTAAGCCTTATATGTCTACACTTTGCTAGTTATCCTTCCATGCCTGCTTAATAAAATCTTTGTAATCTTCAATAGTCAACTAATTATCTTTAAATTTGAAGGACCTTGTTTTCTTTTTTCTTTTTCTTTTTCATTTTTCAATAATATGGGAGCATGATTTGAACCATAAGCCATTAGATTAGTGATCTAAGTGGCCAAAAACATTTGAATCCATAAAAAGTTTCAACTATACAATTATATCCTTATTTCACCACATTTTCCCTTTCATTAGACCATGTATATACATCCTTAATATCCCAAATCAACCAATTGATGGTCATATAACACATTATGAAAAGCTAACATTTGAGTGATTGGTTTGTCTCTACCCCCCAATCTTCTCTTCTCTATTAAGGATCTCATTAAATTCCCAATTACTAACTGTGAATCATTTACAAACAATGCAACCTCTCTTAGTTTATCCCAAAACTGCAATCTATGTTAAAGCTCTATATTCACATAACACCAAGATATTATATAAGCCACAATACTCAGTTCTTCTACTACTTATGAATCAATTAGGTCAGTAGAAGAATCCACTTTTTCTACTTAAAAACCATCTTTCCAACATTATACTAGACCTCCAATCCCATTTACTTAACATAGAAAGCTTTCTAGAATCTCAATCTTCTCCTTATAGCATCAATCTTCAATGTTTTGTTCCTTGTATCCATTAAGAAAACAAGGTTGGGCCTTATTATTAAGATAAGGCTCTTTAACTCATCTAAGCTACTATAACCCTAGAAGGACATATTTGCTACTTCCTCAAAGCTAACAATAACCAAGTTTAAATCCATTTCTAGTTTCTTCCCTTGACTTGCACTTCGGCATTTTGTTTTCCCTTTGTTTCAGAAGTATTATTGACTTTTCCACTCTCTAATTGTTGTACCTATTTACCTTTTTTTTCTTTTGTTACAAAAACATCAACATTGGGAATCTCTTGTGAATCTTTACTTCTTTTAATATAGATACTATTTAACAGTTTCATCAAAGGGGAAGGGATATTTTTTGTATAAGAATGGGATTATAGGTTGGGAGTTCCACAAGGGAATTTCAAAATGGGTTTGGTTCCTTCTTTTAGTGGGATAATATGTTCAATTCAGGGGTTGGGGTTAATGGAGTGTTTTAGCAGAGATTCAAGTTCCTTAATAGTATATTAGGCTTAAGTGTAGTGTTTTTTTTTTCTTTTTTTGGTTGTTTTCGAGGATGTTTTCATGTTGGTAGGTAAAGTAGTTAAAAGGAAGTAGGGTTGTTTTGGCTCAAATCGGGCTTCATCTAAGGCAGGTTGCTGTTTAGTAGGATAGAGATGCCACATGCCTAAAGAAGGTGAGTCAAGAATTTAGAAGTTAGGTTGACTGTGTAAATTG
Source organism: Lumnitzera racemosa (assembly GCA_024138005.1). NCBI lineage: Eukaryota > Viridiplantae > Streptophyta > Magnoliopsida > Myrtales > Combretaceae > Lumnitzera > Lumnitzera racemosa. The sequence continues at coordinate 30,676,357 of JAMXBC010000010.1, forward strand.
TCTATATTAAAGCTTTGTCCATAAAATTCCTTACTAAATCACAAATTTGGATCGATAAAACTTCTAGAAATTTCTCCTTGTGGTAAGGAATTTTCTTCATTATTTCCTCCAAAACAAACTGTGATTTCTCAACTAAATGCACATTACTCTATCCTTCCTTTCTTAGAATACTTACCATGATCGAAGATCCTTTGCCGGTTAATAGCTCTTCTAAGGAGCTTTGATTATTCTTCTCTTTGATAACATCCTTTTTTCTTTCCTTGCTTCCACTCTTTCATTACAATGAAAGTTTGCTTTCAACTATAGTCAAGCTTTTTTCGTGTTGCTTTGTTATCATTATGCTTACTACATTTGTTTTCCAGATGCCCAATCAAACCATAATTATAACAAAAATTTAAGAGTTTCTCATACTTAAATGGGATGTAGATTCTCGCTCCATTTAAGTCTCTTACCCATAATCCTATTAACAAGGGGTTTACTCAATAAAATCTAAAATCTTACTCTAAGATACTCTTTTCTTATAGCAAAAAGGACTCAACTTTAACAACATCTGCAATCCATTTCCTTATCTTCTTTGCATTTTTTATTTTCTTTAGTTAACATGGCTAAAGGAAGGCCATGTATTTGGTTCTAATATAGATTATACAAGAAATCTAAATCTTCTATCTTCCCATTTTTGTCACATATCTGTGTGATGAAGAGGCAACCCATCACCAACCAAGGTCTAACATTGAAGATTTATTTGAAAAAATCCAAATCTTTCGTCACTACAAGATAAAAGTTATCCTTCAGAAGAGAGATTTCGAAATCATCAAATCTATCCTATGCTCTCTTTGGTATGCTCATAACCCCATTTTTATGGAAAGCTTTTTCTATAACAACTATTCCCACAATATGAATGATTTTTGAATTTTCTATTGTTTCTAGGCCCAAGATTTCATCATTATCATGTTCTCCAATCACATAGTTAATTCTTAGAGCCATGTACTTAAGTTTAGAGACCCCAGATCAAAAGTAACATAAAATAGATTCAAAGAGAAGGATAAAATCACAGATATTGTTGATTGTAGATTTTGCCAAAGGAAAAGAATTGGGCTATTGGGCTCAATCCTAAGCCTTGGAATCTTCAACTAGGTTTGAAACAACCAATACTTACAAAAACATGTTAGATAGTTTTCTAGTGCAAGTGTTTCAATGCTTAAGTTTGCTAAGTAATAGAAAAGGCAAAAGAATAATCAAATCGATCTATCATTCATACCTAGAGGCTTTATGCCTATTTATAGGGGGCAAAGCCAAGATTTTTTAGGAAAAACATGTTGTATCATATCTTTAGATTGTATCTCCAAATTAGAAAAGTACATTGAGATATATTAGGCAACTTCTTCTTAAACTGACGATATTGATTTGGCAAGTGGCTTTCGGGGTGGCTACAATGATTTGATAAGTAATACTTCATTTTAGCATGATAAATTAGGAAACTTGTTCATAGTAAGTGTTCCCAAAGCTCTGTATTGCTGTGGCCCCATGAGCCAACTTGTTCCAATTCAGCCAATAGGGCTTGACGATCTACATAACCAAGCGTCTGGCAAGCTTAAGCTACATTGTCAAGGAGTTGGCCATTCTAAGCCCATCTTGTACTTCAACCTCTCTCAAAACAGTGTAGCTTAGATGATTTCGGCCTGGGCTTGAAGGTCTAAAAATGCCTATCAATAAATATATAGACTCAGATAAAATAGGCACATCACAAAATCCATGACTGAACACAACAAACCTACAATTAGGCAAAAGATATCAAAGAAAGAAAATTAAGGGGCAAGAATGGAAAAGGGAAATCTAAGAGAAAGAAAGGATACAATATAATAATCAATCAAATATAAAAGATATGCTAAACAAGATAAAATGTAAAGATCTCATATCGTAAACAAGAAAAAAGGAAGAGAAAGAAAACCAAGGCATCATATAAGTATGATTGGGCCCATGAAGGGAAGGAGGTTTCTCTCTAAATACTAGAGAAAGAGTTGGCTTACTTTCAAAAATCTATTTAATTACGTCATAAAATATGTAGCTTCTTAGTACTTTGGTTTGACAAAGTGAGATTTTACTATCCTTCCATTCATTAACTTATATTTAACTAAAAGTTTGACTTAAGGACAAATCATACCTAATAATACGCAAAAATCAGGCATAGCAAAAAAAAAAAAATATATTCATTATGCTAGCACCAATGTTTAATCCTTATATGATGTAGCCTTAATATCAATTCACACATCAATAGCTTGAACAAATAACTATTAGTCTCAACCAATCATCTAACTTAAATGAACAAAATGGATGTTCACAATTTAACCATTAAGATAATTTAAACAATCAATCCCCATATCTAATTCACATACTACTAATACTAGTATATTTGGCCAAATCCATATTTAGAAACCAATAAATATGTATCACAATCATAGTCAAAGCAAATCCAAATCTCACCAACAACCCTATATTTTATTCTAACTCTTCTTATAGTAGTTACATTAAGTGATTATACAAGATTAACAACTAGCAAGCAAGTGGTTTATATCATTAGCTACAATGCAACACAATCAGTCAAGTTAAAAAGCTTACTTACCTCAATATGTATGAGATCACCTAAATGTACTTTAATGAGTTAGTAAAGACAATGCATGCAACATAGCTTCAACATTCTTATCTTCTAATATCCTAAATTATACATTTCTTATTCAATTTTAATGAAATTTATACAACCATGATTGCTATTTTAAAAATCATTTCATTATGAAAAATTACTAAACTGATTATATTGCTAAAATTATCAAGTTACTCTTTTTCATAACATTGTTTTGCTTATATGTTAGCATACTTCGTATTTGACTAAATTACTCTTAATATTTAATTAACTACCATAAACTCATTATGTTTAGTAAATAGTTAATATTTATTAGAATGAGGATTCAATCTCATGCAAATATTGCTACAATTGCCAATTACTTGGCAGAAGATAGAAAAAAAAAAAGAATTGCTAGTTATTAGTTAAGCTAATATGCATCTAAATGACCAATTATTTATAAAATAATTAGTGGGTGAATTGTTACTTTATTTAATTTAATTTCATTTACTTATTTATTTATATTTTCTATTAACATAAATAAAATATCACTTTATACTATGAATTTGGCAACAACCTATGCAGTTAGATCATAAAGATTCACTATTATATGGGCAAGGGAATCTATGGGATGAATTGACGATGGAAAGGTAGCATAATCTAATCTTCTATATGGCAAGGCATGCTTAAAATCCCTTCTATCCATTTATAGAGTCCATACAAAAAGAGATTAATCTACACAAGCAATAAAAGGTAGACCATTAGCCTATCTATTTCAGCATTATCCTCTATTGAAAGTATAACACATAAAATAAGTGAAACCTTAAAGTAAATCATACGGTCTTGCTCTTCTTATGTGTCATATTTTCAATAGAGGGTATTGCTAAAAGTAGGTAGACCATTAGTCTACTTACTATGTTACCTAACTTACATACACTTTATTAGTGAATGGGATTCTCAATTTTTTTACAAGGCAAGATTAGAATCAGGCTTTTAACATGTTATATATATCTTCCTTTGTAGGGCAACCACATTCATATAATTCATCAAAATGATATTTGCTACTGAGGAGCTTTTACGATCCTATCTCCTATTTTAATAGGATCGGTCCAACTCTCTATATCAATGTTAACTTAAAGATGAAATGACGGATTTGACTGATCCCGCAAAATATAAGGATAGGATTATAGAAGAATCCTTATTGAATGGTCAAAGCCCTTCAATATGTTTACTATATTGCGTATAGAGATGGTGACAATGGAGATAGTTTGGTCCACAGGAGAATGAAGTCTGTGGCCAATATACGTTTTCCAATTACAGCAACAACAACAAAGTTGTTCTACACGTTTTTCTTTCTATTTTTTTTTCCCTCGTTTCTTTCTTTCTTTTTTCCCTTTCTAGATAAACTTTCTTGAGCACAATTGAAGATAATTTTAGTTCAACAACATAATTTTAGTTCTATCCACGAATTCCCTATTAAGCTAATACTTCATCTTCGTAATTCATCAAAGTAGCACCAGATGACATTTCTTTAGCATTTGGGCCAAGTTCATATTATAAAAATGCAAAGATTCCAACATTTAATTGATATATTTATGCATACCTTATAAACATTTATCCTTACTATATGAATTATTAACTACACGATATTTTACTCAATAATCATCGTAAAACAGTTTCACTATTCGAAACAAAATTACATGTACGTTAATAGTTGGAAGAATCACTAACCATAATTCTTCTTCGAAAATTTTCTTTTTGGTAAACTGAGGAATAAGGCCACTTGTTAGCTCAATGGGCGGACAAAAGAAGAAAAAGACAAGTCTCATCCCTCGATGCTTAATCTTCGCTAGTATCTTTGTATCGCAGGTCGGTGAGATTAAGGAAGGTTTTATATTTGTAGTTTGGTTTCCCCTAAGTTCCATTGTTAGAAAGAGAGGAAGTGTTTACGATACTTCTTCCTTTTGCTTCTTTATTTTATTTTTTACTTCTTTTTTTTCTCTGCTTCTGATTTTTATGCTGCCAAGCCTTTGAAATAAGCTGATGAATTATATTTGTAATGGTTCTCAGGCAACGCTAGAAAATAATTGTGGCCAAACATAACTTCACATGTCAAATGTAAGTTAACCTTGGCCGAAAAGTGTTCAAAATTTAAGGATTTTTATGCAGCTGAATCAGCCACATCCGAGTCCATTGAGCTTATAATTATTATTCCATCACTGAATCATGCCTATAATCTATATGAAGTGTCCATCACAAAGCTCCAGGTGGTTCAACAAAAGTATCAATTACATGCAAACAAGTTAAGAAGGAAAGAAAATGAATAGAAAATATTTGATTGTTTAAGAGAGGAATGACCGTAGAAAAAAAGTCAATTAATTTTTTTCAAACATACTTAAATACCAAAAGACTTTTAAAAGTCTAAAATGTGTTTTTATTCAAGAGTCCTTTAAGTCATTTTGAAGATTGTACTTTCAATTCTCTCTATATGTGGAAGGAATGGTTTACGTGGAACCTAACGAAAATCTTTTCTTTATCAATCTCTTCCCTTCCGGTTTTCTATACTTTTCCAAATAAGGAGAAGAAAATTTCTTTTCTTTAATTCCTTCCTTCTCCTTTCTTTCCTTCAACCCAAAAATTGAGTAAGTATTTCCTCCTCTAATACCTCTAGTTGTTAAATATTACTTCCTACCTTTTTCAATTTGAGGCATACATCATCTCCAAATCCCAGTTTTGCTAATTCTCTTGCACATTTTGCCTTTTGAATGTGAGTATGTAAGAGGAAAAATATACAACAAACGTAATTAAATATAAAACTGTATAACGAACAAACTTTTATGATAATTAAAATCAAACAACAAAAACAAATCTCATTAAATACATAGACGAGCTAAACTATTGAAACGACACAGTGGAAGGATCTGGACTAAAATCACAAAATCATATTATAAATTCAACTTAGTATATGTTTTTAAAATCTTGTCTCGTAATGATTAGCCAATTTAAATCACAATTAAGCGTCTCACTTCATGAAAGTAATGAAAGAATTTCGCTTGCGACTCAGACAAAATTTAATAATAATAAAAAAATAAGATTAGATAATGATTTTAATCGAACAAAGAACAGAAGAGAGAAATTGGATGTTGTTGGGTCATACCTGAACCGGATGCATTTCGAATCATACACTGACACGAGGGAAAATTGGATCTTGTTGTATTTCACTATGGATCTATCAATAGGTGGACTTACAATCACTTTTGGTATAAATAGATGTTTTGGAATGAAATAAAATGAGGATAAGAAGAAACACTTCCTATGTTTAGAAATGATCATGAACGGAATGGAATGAGGTGGTCATGAATAAAATGGAATGAAATATATTGAACTCACAAAAATATTAAATTAAGAACACCATGAGAAATTCAAGTGTTAAGAACCAAACTTCAACTATTGAGTTAAAGACAAAATATAAGCTACAATAAATGCAAATATTTACAAGAGGATTAAATAAAGATGTTTTTCCATTAAGCATCAATAAACAAAAGGCCTAAATAAGGATAGACATAGAAAACTTACCGAAGAGGAGGTTAGACTTAGAATTTTTTTAATATTTGCATCATAAAAATATAATAGTATGTATATTTCTTTTCCAATCATTATTATTATTTTAGTAACTTTATAAGAGAGAGAACTTGGGGAACTAAGTTCCATAGCTTCTAGCATAGCTAAGTCATCCCAAATAAAATTCCCCTGGCAATAATGGAAAGAAAAAATTCCAACTTTCAACATAAAAACATGATAACCACAATTATTAACCAGATCAAACTCATGCCCAAATAAACAAATCAGTTAATAAAGACAACCCAAGTGTTAAAAACCAAACTTTCATTAACTATGAGCAAAAGGATTCATATGTGATGGAATTTCGTCTTTCTCAAAACTCCACAAAAAAATAAATAATTAGTTCATTTTAGTAGCAAGAAAAACTTGATGAAAAATGAATAAGAGGGAAAAAAATAGTAAATAGAAAGAGATAAATGAACAAACCACAAGGTGACATAGAGCAAATAGTGATGAACAAGCCCATCAAGATCCTCCTTTGATTTATCACTTCCTTTACATTGATTTCAGATATGAATAGATAAACTTGATACCAAACACTAAATAATACCTATAGCTAATCTTATGCCTCATCAAATTGATGGATATTTATAAGATGAAGCAAATTTGACCACCTCAAAAGCCTACAAAACACAAAGAGGAGAGGATGATAGGTCCTTGGAATTGAGAAAGGAGAATAAAGGGGAGAAAGGGTAGAGGAAGTTACTGTTTGATTGGAGGACTCACAGTTTAGATCTAAGGATATGAATATAAATAAAAATAGGGTTTGAAAAATGAATTAAACTACCCATTTACTTTTCTATTCAGCTCAAATTTTTTATGAAAGATTTATCATGGCATCTAATCATATTTTAGGTGTATAATAATAATTCTATAAGAATTCATATTACAAAAATTAATGAATGAAAAGTCATCACCCAAACCTGTGAATATTGGTTTAGTGCTATGGATAGTTGCTTTTATATTCTAAAAATACTATCATTAAGATCAATACATTACAATTTTTACCTTCTAAAATAAAAAAAAAAGAAACAATTTATCGACTCTTATGTTCACTAAATAGACAACTAAATAATTTTAGAGAAAAGATGGAATTGTGACATATATGAAAATCAATAGGTGAATGAATAGGAAACAAAAGCAAGTTCTCATTGAACATTGAAAAGAATGTCTTTCTACAATGTACATTCGATCTTCCCAAAAAGAGGTACTATAAATTGGACTTGTTTGACATTTCTTATAGTACATTCAATTAAAACCATCTGTCTAGATAAATACAATAGCATAATGGAAACAAGGTTACCATAGACAAGGAACATATTAGGCTTTTTCTTTAAGCTGAATTTAATGATATGAATGATAACCTTAGGAACAATGCTTCAATACCTTTAAGGGCACACCCAGTAAGATTCTTCAGTTCAATTGAATTTTGTAGTTATTATTTGGAAACCTATGAGTCTATCCTTTTATATCCTATGACATAACTAAAAACAACACTTTTGGGTTTGGGTTACCATTTTCATGATAACAACAATTTTGTAGTTACTATTTGCAAGAACACTTAGCTTCTATTGCAAGCACCCTTAGCTTCTATTGCAAGCCCATCTATAACAAAAGCAACTATATAATGATTTAGGGTTTGGGTTTATTTTCATGATTTGTTTATGCTATTTCATTTCAGGAGTCAAAAGTCATGAGTTGCCTTTATTAATTTAGGGGTTAGTTCTAATTTCATTATTATATGAATATACAATGAGCAATTTGGTTATTTGATTAGTTATTTATGACCTATTCCTTTATCAATTTTATCATTGAAGCAAGGTAATGTCAATTAAATGATATCCAACTAAATAAGGTAATCAACGAAGTGAATAGGGTAGAAGGGAAAACAAAGCAAGGGAAAATGGATGATTGAAAAGAAAAAGAAAGTAATTAAAGAAGTAAGGAGGAAGTGGTTTTATGGGAAAAAGAAAGGCAAGAAGGATGGTTAGGGAGAAGTAGAAATATTACAAAGATTTGTAGATATGTTGTTAACCAACTATTTGACCTAAAATATGTCAATGCAATTTTTTAATTTAAAAGAGTAGCAACTTTGTTATTGCATGCCATGTCATCTAATGAGTAAGTCATTGCAAGATCATAGAAAAAGAATAAAAGTTGTAACTCATGACATTGAGCTTTATTTGAGCAACAAAGTCCTTCTAGAGTTGGAAAAAAAGAATTAAAAAATATATTAATAAAAATTTTCATCACTACATTACATAAAAATTTAAAAAAAAAATTATTTTTATACCTAGAAGTTTATTTCATGCATTGCAATCTCCATTAAGATTCTTTAATCCATCTTAACAAGTATTACTAGGCTAACAATTTGTGTTAGCAAGTTGTGTTCATCTTTCTATTTTGTTTGGATTTAGGTCAACACCAAAAGTACAAGAAATTGAATAAAAAAGTAAGGATAATTACGTTACAATGTAATTGTGTCTATTTGTATCATAATTGTTATTTCGTCTCTTATATCATGTCTTCTCTCCATAAATCGTATTTCTAGTTATGTGAAGTTCATGTTTATGCTGTTGTCTCATGTCAATAATTGCCAGCCATATTATTATAATAAGACATTGTTTGTGTCATTAGAACCTAATGCTGTCATGCAATTTATTTGACATATATTCTAATACCTTAATGGCACATTCAGTAGGCAAGAATGTCAATTCCATTGCCCCCATTGTTTCCCATGTGCCCTTAATTCTTTTATTTAGTTTTCTTTAAGCTCTATGTAGAATGGAATTCGAGTAGAGCTCTATTCCTCACTATTAGGGAATGAGGATTCCTAGCATGTACTCCCTGATTCTTTATTCCCACTTCTTTCCTTAATTTTATTCCAAACCTACCCTTGTTCAAATTACAAGATTATAACTCTTACCCTTACCTATAAACACGAATCAAGCGGTAACACTGTGCAATGGTTTTGCATGTAAACTTAATCCGTCCTTCTCCAACACATTTATGGCAACAAAAAAAGAAAAAAAAAAAAGAAAAAACCCTTAGTCTCCCTTACCCCACTCACACACAATCAAGCTAGGGTTCTAAGTAAATCACCTAAAGCAATCATCATCATCTATTCGCCTTCGAAAGCTCATGGAAAAAAGCATGTGATTCTACCTTTCTCTCTTCTATTTATGCACATATCTTGTATCGGTTAATTTTACATTAACATAGATGCCTTTACTGCAATTTCAAAATAAGTGCAAACCATTTATGCTATGATTTTACAATTCTAGAACAATCCTTTTAATTAGGGATAAAATTCCAACTCTAAGCTCAATATTTATCTTACAATTATGCATTTTCTTGCTCTAGGTTCATCCTTAAGGAGATGCTAGGAATTTGACTTGGTGATGAGACAGACAAATCTAGTAATAGAAAAGAGACGATCTAGGTTCGGTGATTTCTAATTCCTTAAATGTTGATTTCTAGTTCCCCATGATTGGTGCTATTAAGGTAAAGAAAGCATAGACAATGGAATGGTGAATACTAATTTGGGATAAGTTTTTTATTTTTGTTTATTCTTTTGCTTAAGGAAGGGCATTTTGGGTATTTTCTTTTCTATGCAATGCTTATTTCCTATCGAATTTTTTCAAGTGAATGGTATAATTCTAATTTCCTTATGTTCAAGTAAACACTATATTAGCCATTACCATCTTATTTCATATCTATTCCATTCCTTAGTAATGCAATTCCATTACCCTTTTATTTCATTCCATGAACTAATGTGTCGTAAATGTTTGACTAACTCTATTATAATGAATAATTGTGATGTCCTCAAAAGTGAAATTATCTAAGTAAATAGTTGACTTTATCAAAAAACCAACCAATTTAGCTTGTACCATTAGAGCATTAAAACCAAGCTACAGCCTATGTATCTTGATGTAACCTTAGAGTGGCATAGGTGCAAGCAACCTAGACATGACCTAAATCAGTGGTCAACATAAGCTTAAGTTGAGTGTGTGAATTGATATGTTTTCTAATGGATATTTATAGCTATTATTGCATCCAATAGCAATAAGTTGATGATGTTGTGTTTGGTAGCTATGGAAACAATAATGTTAGTTTCAATAATGGTGAGTTTAGGTTTGTGGTATGTTGATTTAGGTAATTTAATAACTCAAATTTACGATAAAATGGTGCTAGAGTTTCAAGGCTAGTGATAGGGTAAGTTAAATTTTAGGATAAATTACAAATAACCTCCCTAAACTTTGACTTGAGTATCATAGTTGTCAAAAAAACGAGTTTACTCATACGTTTATATGAGTTAATGGTTCTAGAAGTCTTTTCCAAGTTAAACTGTATATAAAATCATTTTTCAATTAACTCATGGTAGAATTGTAGTTTTAGGTGTACCATTCTATGAGTTGTGATTTTATGAATTCTATGCGATTTTACACGATTCTATTTGATTTAGAGGTAATGAGTAATCAAAACTAAGAAAAAGAACTAAACTTTTGTGATTTAGAGCAAGCACATCAAAACTGTAAGTAAAATAATACTATTGTTACTTCTTTAACTTACATTTATGATATTACTAGCTCTATTATTCTACAAATATCTCATTAAAGATGAACAAATAATTATGGAATATAATATTTTTAATTTATCAAATGATGATTTGTTAAATATCCTCTTAAGTGCAAGAGATAAGAAAATAGATGAAGGTAATATTATACAAAAAGTTTTTGTAATTATAGATATAGAGAGTCATTGCCTATCAAAGTGGAACTTAAGATAATTAAGAGATTTATGACATTAGTATTATTAAATATGAAGTATAAATCGATGCACCAAAGGACTTAAAATATGAAGATACGGATATTATTGATAGTATTATCAATAATAGTAGGAAGTGATGATAATAATAACAACAATAATTATTATATTAAGAGAGTTTATAATAATTTTGTTGAAGAAAAAATGATTGGTGATTAATGTTTTGTTTTCATTTAGTATTTTACCATCATGAATTTATGTTGTAATGTATTTCATATATTTGTACTATAACTTATATTGTGATTATTTATGTTGAATTTCTTTATTTACATCATATATTTCAATATTTTTATGACTGTATAAATATATTTATAGTCTTTTAAAAGCTAATTTATCTAATATGAATTTTTATGTTCAAGTTCTATGAAACCCTCAACTATTTTAGATAAAATTATGAATTTGATAACCTTACTAAGTTTAGATATATTTCGAAACTTTTAAATGTTGCAAATCATCCCTTCCTTCTTACATCCCTAAAGATGTATTAAGATTAAAGTTTATGGGATCTTAGAACATATTTGGTGAGTTCAAGAGTGTAATTCTACTCTAATATGAAATATTATGGAGGTTATTGTCAATATATAAAAGTTTAAGATTATTTACTAATATATCAAAAGCTTAGGGGTGAGGAAGGAGGGAAGAGAGGATATCATGCCCCCTTGGAAAAGCTTTTGCAAGAGAGAGTGTTTTTGATTTTCCATAAATTTTAGGTGAATGATACGTATAACAATTTCATTGTTTCAGTTAATGTTCATTTTGCAAATCGAAGGAGATAATTGCACTTCTGTATGGAGTAAGCTAAATAATTGCCAGATTTTCGAATTAAATATTATGAAAGATGAAAACAGAAAACATGACAGTTATCATCTTTTATTGTACAATATATGTTTTTGGTGAAAGCAGAAAACATGGTAGTTATCACTTTTTATTGTCGTTGGTGGTGGATGTTTCTTTTTAAAGAATTAGAGGATTTCTCTCAAGGAGATAATGAGAAAAACATTAAAAACTTTTTAATATTATTTACACAGATTTCAAAAACGAAAATGAAATCTCCGTGGCATCTGTCCGAGTGATGACATTTAAGGGATTAAGTGGCCGGATGTTGTAGCCGGGCATTAGGCCATGGCAAATCTAAATTGTTTTGGCTTTTGTAAGTGTTTATCGATGATCCGTACTGATTTCAACGGTCAAACAAGTCCTTTCTTGATGTACTTCTCGATGCAGAGAAGCGAGATAAAGATGCACCTCTGCCAAGGTGTAGCATGATATTGAAAAGAAAGCAGCAGCTTCATGCTAGATAAAGCATCCATTCGGTGAAAATTGTGTAAAAAGTTTGATATCTACCTGTCATATTGTTGCATGGCCAACATTACCCAGAATTGGCGATTAATAGGTTCATACCATTTGCCCGGTGAGTTTAGTTAACGTTAGGACCCGAAAGAAAACCCAAGTTGATTTTTTAGAATTAATTCGGTTTTCGATTCAATTCGATAGAAAAAATCAGTTTGCAGTTCCATTCATAAAGTCAAACCGAATTGATGGAACCTAATTGGTTAACTTGAAATGAAAAAAATAAAAAAAGAAAAAAAACCTGATCTCACATGGCGTGATGACATACTAACCTAGAGTCGTACAGTGAGAGTGAGAGGCTGTTTTTTTTTTAACTAAGAACATTTCAAAGTTGTGGTTTTAATAGTGAATTTGTAGTAAAAGTTTCAAACTTTGAGCACAATCTCCATTTAGGTTTGCATCAGATTTTGATTTGGGTTTCGAGAAGACATAGATGGCTTTAGTTTGGAGCTTTGTACTTTTGTAATATATTTGATACAAAATTGTACAAAAATGGGAAGTTGTAGAAAAATTTTACGAGAATGGCTTGCGCGCTTTCATTGTACACAAATTTGTTAGACTAAAAACATATTGTATGAGCTTGCTTTTGTCATTCCAAGGAAGGCATATACTATAAGCACGCCTTCCTCATTATAAGGGAGATACATATTATAAGTATACCTTCCATTTTCTTATAGATAGCTCGATTTTCGCAATTTTCTCTTATTCTTACCTCTTCTAAATATGTAAAACACTGAAAGCCTTTGATTTCCTCTCTCGAAGCGATAGCATGTATTTTCTCTTTTTAAGCAACAATATAATCTTATTCTTCTTAACCTATTGTAAGTAACTATCGATCATATTTGTTTCACAATAATTTTTTTAAATACAAATTACGTTATTAGTATAGTTATATTTATATTATTTATATGAAATGTAGTTAGATGATAATTTTTTTAGTATTTATATTTTTTTAATATGCATGTTGCATTTTCTTTATTATTTATATGATAATATATAGTTATATAAGTTATGGTGGTTTCGTAATATATATATATATATATATATATATACGATTCATAGATTGTATGTGATTTTATCGATGAATTAGTGAAGCCATATGCATTTATAATCATAGTATGTGATGAGACACCTCAATGAGAAGTGAAATTATGTAAGTGTAATAAGACGCTCTACCGAAAATTGACGTCATGTGGGTGTTTAAAAATTATAGTATATGATAAGATATCCTACTGAGAAATAAAGTTGTGTGGGTGCTTAAAGTTCTAATGTGAAGTTATAGTGAGTAATAAGATGGTCCACTGAGAAGTGAAAACGTGTAAGTACGATGAGATGCCCCATCGAGAATTAACGTCATGTAGGTGCTTAAAGTTATAGCGTATGATAAGATGTCTCATTGAGAAATGAAGTTGTGTAAGTGTTTGCAGGTATAGCTTGAAGTTGTAGTCTGTGATAAGACGCCCCATCAAGAAGTAAAATTATATGAGAACGATATGATGCCTTACCAAGAAAATGAAGTCGTGTAGGTGCTCACAATTATAATATGTGATAAGATGCCTTATTGAGAGGTAAAAACGTATGGGTGCGATAAGATGCCCCACCAAGAATTGATGTCATGTGGGTGTTTAAAGTTATAGTATATGATAAGATGCTCTACCAAGAAATAAAGTTGTGTAGATGTTACGAATCGTGCAAAGTTGTATAGGGCTTTACTGACTTTTTAATTCATAAATCAATAAGTTATCAATGGCTGATTACATAAAGATAATTGGGTATGCGAGTGGGAATATAGTAAGTGGAAGTAACGATCCACAATATGACAAAGAGATATATGTTAGGGATGATGATAATGTATGGGCTTTACTTTGATGCCATTATGGATAATGATCATGTAGAAAACTTCATAGAAATGGCCAAAGCATTTGGAGAAAATCGGATACAGGAGATATATATTAGGGCTTCTAGTTAACCTAGTAGGAGTATTGTCAATAGAACTTTACAAGTTAGGTCTTCCAGTTTTCTTTAACCTCATGTGCATCAAATCGAGGAAGATAGCGGTATGTATGACAGATCGGAAACTTATTCGGTAGAAGACCCCACTTTTGGTGAGGGTAGTGTGAATGAAGATGCAATTGATATAGAAATAGAGTCAATTGATACAAAAATAGAGTTAATCTTAAAGGATGACCCGAGCTACGATCCGATTCCAATGGGACCTAAAAGTGAGGTTGAGGGGGAGCACGTAAGGATTGAATATGAAGTAAATGAAGAAATTGTAAAAGTTGAAAATACTATAGATTATATGGCTATGTCAAAATATATATCTAGCAACTTTCCATCTATACCTCAATTTACCATTAGCTAGAGAATTGGGATGGCTACCCAATACAATCAGACTGGGATGCCGACATCCTGAATTAAAGATTTAATTCCATATATGAACATTGGTTGTAGCAGTAATTATGTGTAATTCTAAGAGGACATGGATGCAGAGAGTAGTAACCAGGTTGACGGCGTGGATTTATTTGTTGGATTACCACATTGATCAATCTAAACCGCACCTATAGGTTGAATATTGCAAAGAGAAGAACAGTGGATGCAAGTGGAGGCTACGGGCATCATATAAAAGCTTAATGAGGCTATTTGTCATAACAATTCTTAAGGGTCCACACACAAATGTCAATCTAGATGTGATGTAGGATCACAGACAGATCGATAATAGACTTATGGCTAATTGCTTCATCAATAATATTAAGGAGAATCTAGATAAAAAGATTGTAAACTTGCAAGCAAACATTTTAAACACGTTTGGCTATAATGTGACAAGAAAGAGAGTTTGGGGTGCAAAGAGAAAGGCTATAGAGATGGTATATGGCAATTGAGAAAAAACATATAACGAGTTTCCTTTTTTGTTGAATGCAATTAAGATTTCAAATCTTGGAACTAAGGTAGTGTGGGGATGGAGGGGATCCCCTGAGCTTGGTGTTTTGATAATGAAGTGGGTCTTATAAACATTTGGTCCGTGTATACATGTATTCAAGTATTGTTGACTAGTGGTTTGTATTAATAGTACATTTTTGTATGGGAAGTACAGTCATGTACTATTGATTGCTTGTTTTATGGATAGAAATAACTGTATTATCCCATTAACATTTGCGCTTGTTAACAAGGAGTTCATAGATACATGGGCTTACTTTCTCAAAAGATTGAAGCAATTCATTGTGAATAGTCTGGAGGAGATAATTTACTTAATTATGGATAGGCACTTAAGTATTGAGAATACGCTCAACAAATAAGAAGTTAGCTAGAAGGAACTATTTATGGTTTAGAGATGGTGCATGTGGCATGTCGCCAGTAATTTCAATACAGTACACAAGAACTAACTGCGTAAGAAGCTTGCTACTGCTACTGCCATATAGGCATAACCTAGGAAATTTAAATACTTAATGGAGCAAATGGTGCAAGTTAAGGAGGATGCGCCATCATAGTTTTCACTGTTTGACAAGAGCAAATGGATGTTGTCTTATGACAATTTTTATTGATTCGGATATATGACATCAAACATCGTTAAAAGCTACAATGCCATTTTGAAAGGTTGTAGAGAATTGCCTCTTACTTCACTCATTAAGAAAATTTCCTATAATTGTATCAATTATTGGGAAAGAAGAATTGAACAAACGAGGAAGGGAATAGATGGAGGGTAAGTGGATATAAAGTATGCTACGAAAAAGCTAAAAATGTAGGCTCGACAAGCTTTAGCTCATTCCATCAAGCAATATAGTCATAAAAACAGGATATGAAAGGTGAAGATAGGTTGGAGATACAAACCAAATGGAGTGATGAAATGAAGCGGTCGAACACAAACTATAAACATGAATAGAATGACATGTTCATGTAGGAAATGGCAAATCTATAGAATCATGTGCCTACATACGATAAGGGTACTTAATTCTATTTGAGTAACAACAAGTTGGTACATTGGCATATGGTATACATAGTTACATCAGTCAGATGTGTATGCTAAACACTTCATACCAATTAGTGATGAGTTGAATTGACCTTGTCTCAATTATCCATTCCTCATACCCAATGAAAACTTGAAATATGGTTTAGGTAAACTAAGGAAGAAGAGATACCACATAGAGATGGACTTAAGAGAGCTTACTGATAAGAGCAGGTGTAGTGTGTGTAGAATAGAATGACACATTAGGAGGAAGTGTCCTCAGCTTAATAGAAATGATATAGAGTGACGTACATGTGTTGTTTTCTTTTATTATATTATATATGATATCATGTTATGCTTCCATAAGTCAATGATACAATATATTGTTTTATTATTTTGTAGGTTAGATGGATCCAAGACCAAGTGATTCATCGGTACTGCATGGACAGGAACAACATCGATCGCAAGACATATAGGATCATCAAGTATGGCTTGACATTAATTCACCCTTGAAATTATATAGTTCAATTAATTTCTACAATTGTGATGAAAATTAATCTAATATTACAGCAGAAGGGGGCATGTTAGTTTAACTTAGTTATGAGACAAATTTAGCGTACTTCCTATAAATGCAAATGAGGAGACCATTTGTCAGCACACTTGTACATACATCCTACAGTTATTTGGTGGATTTTTATTTGTTGACAAATCTTCATCTTTTGTTTACATGATGTTCTTGCCTATTCTAA
Organism: Lumnitzera racemosa; assembly: GCA_024138005.1. Taxonomy (NCBI): domain Eukaryota; kingdom Viridiplantae; phylum Streptophyta; class Magnoliopsida; order Myrtales; family Combretaceae; genus Lumnitzera; species Lumnitzera racemosa. Next base: position 30,693,464 of record JAMXBC010000010.1, read on the forward strand.
AGTATTTCCTACATACCATGATGTTTAGTTGGGGATCAACTTGTTTGGCTTAGTTATATCATTAGCTATGTGGGGCTACACGATCAGGAGCGTAAGAGATTGAAGGTGCTACCATACAACTATAGATATGAGCATGGGATCATTTCTCCCACATTACACTACAAACCAAGTCAAGCTTTACCATACATGAGGGCTTACCACTAGCTATTAGGTGGGCTATATCATGAGACACTACTCACCATGCTATGCATGTTGTGGATACGTACTGAACTACATTTGATATGTAGACAAGTCAACATGTATGTACTTCTTCAATTTTGTTTTTGTTGTTGATCTTTATTAAAAATTTATGCATTATTAATGCACTTTCTTTGTAAATGCATTGTAGGTCGTGTAGAAGCCATACCCAAGTGATATTATTGATATCCTACCTTCATTTTGTAGTGTTGTTCAAGCTATCTAGATGGCCAAAGTTCTATTGATATGTTTTCACATTGTCGAGTTTCATTTCCCTGATCATGTTATACGATAGTTTAAAGGCTTCTAAACGATACCGGTCGATGTTTATACGAATGAAGAGCTACACCATATTGACCTTAGAGATAAGACATACATAAACTAGTCGATCGCGCATCAAGGATACATATCAACTTGGGTAAACCGCTAGATGTGGGTTGTTCATAATCAGGGGCCAAGAGGCATCTATCTAACTTACTATGATTGGTATAGAGATCATACACGCCAAGACATCACCCATCATAAGGTGGTAATGGGATACTCAGTAAGCTTTCCTTCCATTTATCTTATAATTTTTCGCAAAGCAATGTGCACAAATAAAACATGAAATGTTTCATTAACTATAGGTGAATACTCTATGTCGGGCGAGGTTAGTAAACGATGTTGACGTTGCTCATCATATCATAGATGGTAATCTTTACTATTTCAAGGAGCACGATGGTTTGATATTAATTAGCCAGCTGATCCAGCCCTTGTGCTTACCCCTCAACCATGTACAGGTCTTAAGAGTTCAGATGAGAGGACATCGACTAACATAGGTACGTAGTTAGGGACACAATGGCGATTCTATGGCATTGAGATCTTGCTATTCCATTGCCTTGAGTGAGATTGGTAGCAGTGCACTACCAATTGATGCCTCCACTTCTAGCCAATCCTCATTCGATACTCCAGATGTTCACATGTAGATGTATCTGCAACTAACATCGTTAGGTCCTTGTAAATGTTGTATAGGATGCCAACACCTAGCTACTACCAACTCTAATTGTTTATGTAGATTTCACCAATACTCCTTTACAAACATCGGAGCCTTAACCATCTAAGCCTCAACAGTCAGAGGGACTATTCACTCGCAGACCATCATTGTTATCTTGTTTCAGAAAATAATTAACTAAATCTAGGAAGAAGTGGTTGTAAGTAACTATATTTGTATTACTTAGTTTGATTATTATGTATTATCGACATCTATTACTCACTATGTAGATGGTTTTTGTAAATAATGTTTCATATTACATTGCTATTCGCTTAACATTGATAGTTTACTGTATATATACTTTCTATATATTATACCTGCTTTTAATAGGTTTAATTGGTAGTTTAGTGAACAATTTTAGCCAACCTGTTACGTTAATAGTTTTCGTAAGTAGTACACTTAACTAGAGGGAATGTGAAGTGTGAATTAAACTTAGGAGTATAATAGGCAACTAACTTACCATATTGAAAGTACTCAACTAGGAGGAATGTGAAGCATCAATTGAATATAAGTAATAGTGACTTTGAAGGGGTGTGATAGTGATATTGATATTGAAGATGTGCTCAAGGGATACGTATTTATATAATAGTTTATATAAAAATTAAATTAAATTATTATTATCTAATTAGATAAATTAAATTATAAAAAAATAGAAGATGTACTTAAGGGACGCGCCTTGTTTGTTGATATTGAAGGCATGTTTCTTAAACGTACCTTCAATATCCATAAAGAAGGTGAATCCCTTAAGTGTACCTTTTATACTAAAATACAAGGTGTGTACACACATTGTGTTTTCAATATAAAAAAAGTGTGTAGTGTGTTTTACTATACTATTTTCGTAAAATTTTTTCAAAACACCCCATTTTCATACAATTTTTCCCCAAATATACTACAAAAGTACAAAACTCTTTAATTTAAGTGATGTGAAGTTGAGAGCTTTTAGAGTAATGATTTTTTCGTTGTTCTGTGGTTTGAGTTTTGGTTTCCTAGGTGTTTGGTTACTACGAAAGTGTAGGAAAGCCAAAGAAAATGAATGGAAAATCTTTGCACTTAGTTTTCGGTGAGTACTTGCCTTTTGGTATAGTTTTCCATGCCTTTTTAAAGTTCAATGTAGTCAAGCAACTAATATTTCTTTTTGTTGGCAAAAAAAATATTTTTTTTTTTCGTTTTTTTGGACTTTGGAAGTAAAATATTTCTTATTTTTAATTTATTTTTGCTTCTTATAGCAACTAATATTTCTTTTTATTGGCAAAAAAGATTTTTTTTTTCGTTTTTTTGGACTTTTGAAGTAAAAAATTTCTTATTTTTAATTTATTTTGGCTTCTCATAGTCCGGTAAAAGATGATTACGTTGTAACTTATAGTAAAAATTAATAAATTCTAGCTCCATTTTTCAGTTTCTCCCTTGTAGATTCTAAGGACGTACTTTAATGATTTTTCTGTTAATATAGTTTACTTTCCTAGTTCCTAACAACTTCTTCAATCATTTTCTTTAAATGTGCATAATGGGTTTTCAAGCATTTACTAAAACTAGAGTCCCTTATTTTTACTATCATCCCTTTAGCTAAAAATCAATCATCATGAAGTATTATGTGCCAAATGAAGCATTTCCAACTTATTTTTACGTTATTCTCTTTATGGATAACCCAATTCTTAGTATATTCTAAATTTGTTTTGCCATTGTTTTGAGGTTTACTTTTGTTGATACAATAGGGCGGTCAAAAAACAAAACTATCCCAACCGTAATATGCGTGCTTGAAACTTGATTGGACGCTATAGGTTTTGCTCTTACTTGTAAGGTATCAACAAATTGTTTTTGATTCTCATGCTTTAACAATTTCTTTTCGGTAAAGTCTTCAAGGGGACATAATTGATTGTGTGCCCATCTCCAAGCAACAAGCTTTTGATCATCCTTACCACAAAGACCTAAAAATTAAGGTACACTCTCTTTACTGTATCTTGCTAAAATTTGACTAAATATTTAGCTTATCGTCCGATTACGATTTCAAGTTATGTTACAACTGCGATGTATAAATTTATGCGGTTTTATCGAATGAGATGAAACTTTCATTGGAAAATAATGCTATTTGATGAGAACAAGGTAGAGATAAAGGCTCAAAGCAAACCCAATTAATCAGTTGTGGCGTGTGAATGGTAAATGCCCTGAAAGTACTGCTAATATTTTATTTAAAGAAAAAAGTTCATAACGCAAAAAATATAAAACCAAAGTATTTTTTTTTTATTTTTTTGTTAAATTTAAAAAAATTTATAAATGAAACCATATAATTATATTCGATTTTGATTAAATGAAAAAAAAAGGTCTTTTTGGTTTTGAGGGGGAGAAGAGATAGGGTAACCATACCATACCAAAGCGTATTGCATCTATCCTTACTTAACATATTATATCAGCATTTTAAATATTTTACTTTTTAAAGTAATTATCTATTTTATTATTGGTTAGTTCACCAAAATCTCCTATCAATTTTTTAAATTTTTGGTGAGTCTCATATTTTAAACCAATAGATAAAATATTTTTTAAAGACCCTTGAAATGTGAATAATTATTTTATTACGACTACATAGTATAATAATAATATTTTATTTATTGTTTTGACAAATAAAATGAAAAATATAAAATTGGGAATAGAAGGAAAAATGAAATAATGCCTCAATGGCCAAATGACCAAATTTGGGTACAAAGTTAGACCGAAAAAGTATATATATATATATATGAGTTTTGTTGGCATCAATACCTATTTAGGTATGCAAATCCCTCCAAGCACCTCTAAGTGCTTCAACATTATCAACAAATATGTGGTGTTTGATACGGGATTCCCTTGAATTTTCTTGTTATTGACAAGTTTAACTACCATGACGGAGAGGATTGTTTTTGTGTTGCGATGATTAATATTAGAGTAGCTAAGGCTTCCGTGTTTTCAATTTGGATTGATCGAAATTATGATGGATAATGTGCTTATCATATTAAGTTGCTTACATGAAAATCAAGATATTTAGGAAATTTGCAAAGTAACAAGTAATTGGTGAAACAACTAAACTATATATATATATTTAGTAATAACTATCTATACTAACTACTTATTTGTGTAAAACTTCCGATTTTAGTATTTTGGTCAATTGTGTATAACTTTTTTATTTTGACTTTAACTTTTACAAATTTACAATTGATTTTTATTATTTTTGGACTTACTTTTATATAGCAGGATCCGTTTTGAACATTATAACCCACACTTTTCATGATGTTCTAAAAATATTACGAATTTTATTATGCTGACTCAAATATTTTTAAATTATTATTTTAATCTTTTTTTTATATATTTATGATTTAATAAATATCTAAATTTTATATTTTTGTAATTTTATTACTTTTAAGTCTATTTTATTACAATTTAGTTATTACACTATTTTTAAGGTTAAATACTTATTTAATTCACTTTTTGCTAATTGAGTAATTTCCTAATTAATTAATTATTTTATTATTATTATTATTAATTATGAATTTAATTAAAAATATAAAATGTTGATGTGGCAGCTTCTTGGTTTTCTACATGTCATTTTATGGATTTTTCTTGTTTTTCCTATTTTATACTTTACTTAGTATTTATATATATATATTTCTATTATTATAATTTACTATATTTTATAAATTAATCCATTTTCTTTTCCTTCAAGGGTCACGACATGTATCTATATATACATATATATTATATTACTTTATTGGATAATTGAGTATGTTAGTATATTGTATATATACTATTTAAGCATATACATATACTTATACTATATTACTAATATACGTAGGTACATGTACAAGAAAAATAAAATAAGTGTTGTATATATAACTTTAGTTACATTTACAAATAACTTATTACAAGAAAAGGAATTACAACTTGAGTTATATTACCTATATTCAAAATACATGTAACTTCATAAAATATACTTACATGACAAAAGTATTTATATAGTTAAAAAAAATACATCAAAGTACTACTTAATTATTATTTTTTTTAATATTTTGAAGAGTGATTGATCAAGATCTTTTCTCCTTCTTCTTGTAACTTGTTAAAGAAGTAGAAGAAAAAATTAAGAAACTAAGTGTTTGTAGAACGAAAAGGGAAGAGGGTTTTCGGTGGTGAAAAAAACAAGAGAAAAAGTGGTGTAGTTTACTTTGTATTGAGTAAAAAACATATGAAGATAAATTGGTGCAATGCAGCTGACCAAAAGAGGAATGAAAGGAAGAAAAAATTATAAAAGAAAAGAGAAAAGAAGGATAAGACCATGCATTAATGCAGATTTGACACATAGCTTATCTTCTTACTTTTGTTTTGTCCTCTTAATTAGCACATGGGCTTTCATAAACATTCTAGCAGGAAAATGTGGAAATGAAAAGAAAAAAGATAAGTAACAGAAAAAAAAAAGATAAAAAAGAAAAAGAAAAAGGAAACTTAGAATTATGGAATTAACTTTTTTAAATGTAAAATTATGAAATTAATAATAATTATGAAATAATATTCATAATTTTATAAATTTTATTAATTAAATTGTTACTCATTACATTTATAACTATTTGAAAGTTATCTTAACTCATTCATTAACGATTTTATGTAAGTACACACGTTAGTCGATAATCATATTTGGGTAGGGTTTTAATACTTTTTGGGTACATCTACACATTTTATAAATGTAGGTTTATGATTTTAGGATTTTTATCAAGTTTGAGTTTAATCTCTGGTATTTATGCATACATAGGGTTTATGATTTTCATATACAATTAAAGTTTTGATAACATTATTAGATTTTTTCATACTCATTTTAGGTTTTGAATTTAAAATTTTGATCAATTTTAAATTTATCGAGTCTATTAACTTACAGTAATTACCTATAATATTTAAGTCAACTTAATACTCAAAAGATAAATTTGCAGGATTTACAATATTTATTTTCTTTCCTAAACAATGAAAAGTTCCCTTGATCATTTAATTACTCTTTCTTCCAATATATAAAAGTGACTAAGTAAAAGCATAAATTATCTACTAAAAAAGGTAATCCATGAAATTGTAGTTTATGATAATGCACAATTATATAATTGTTCAAACGAAGTATCTATCTCTCTTAGTGAAATAGTCCAAGAGATTTGAAGTCATGAAATGTATAATAACTAAAGATCAAACTCTCACTCCACATAGGATGGTTAAATCAAAATAAGCTTAAGAAAGTTATAATTAAATGCATAAATTATTATAAAACAGGATTGTGATTATATTGACGATTCTTACTTCATCAAGGATAAAAATCTTTGATTTGTTGATCATTTTAAGTTTTGAGAGAGGAAAAACAAAAAAGGAAAAAGTATCCTTCAACTTAGTTAAAGGATTTCTTGTGAATAGATGATATTATAGTTCATCTATAAGAAGGCAAACTTAAAGTACATTTTATACCAATGAATGCTATTTATTATGCATGAGATGTGTACAAAATTAAATATTCTTACTCAATGTAAGCTTTTTTGTTAAGTTCAAAATTTAGACAAGATAATAGCCATAACTTTATGACCTTTAATAAATAATAAAAAAAGTTCCCTTAAACAATATTAATAATTTAATTACTCTTTCCAAATAATATAAATGACTAAGTAAAAGCATAAATTACATAATAAAAAAGGTATTCATTTCACTTAACAAAATAGTTTAAGAGGTTTGAAATCATGAAACATAGATTTTGAGATCAAACCACAACTCTACATAGTCATGAATATTTTTTATTATCCATGAGATGTGTACAAAATTAATTACTCTTATCTAATATAAGTTTATTTCGTTAAGCCCAAAATTGGTAAGCTAGTAACCATAGTATTTATTTCCATTTATAAATAATAAAAAGTTCTCTTAGACAAAATGATCGTTTAATTACTCTTTCTTTTAATAAATAGAATTGACTAAATAAAAGTATAAATTGTCTAATAAAAAAAGTATTCCATGTATTTGTTGTTTATGACAATACTGAAAATAGCATGATGTTAACATACATGTACAAATACATAATAGCTTAATTGAAGTATCTATTTCTCTAACCAAAATAGTTCAAGAGGTTTGAAACCATGAAATATATAATAGCTAAAGATCATAGCATTGCTCCAGAGAGCATGGTTGAATGGAAATATACCTTAAAAAGTTAGTTAAAAGTATAACATTATTTGTTATAAAAATGGACCATGATTATATAGGCGATTCTTATTTCATCAACAAAAATCTCCAATCCACTTATCATTTTATGTCGTGAAAGGAGAAAGTAAAAGAAAAAAAGTATCTTTCAACATAATTAAAGGATTTTTCATGAATATATTATATTAGATGTTCATATAAAAGAATGCAAATTTAAAAGATAACTTATTGCTTGCAACATAATATAAGTCAACTAATCTATTTGGTGTCACTTTTAATAAATAAAAAATTGACAAAAAAAAAAATCATTGAACTTCTAAAGAACAAAAGCGCTATACAACAATACCAATTATTCAATATTGAATCATTACATTTTTATTTAGAATTTAACAACATCATGAAGAGTTCTAATGATAGTACTATTTCACCATTTTGATGTATTATCCATGGATAACGACATATGTAGAATTTTATGTTGTCTAAATATATTTAATAAATATGATCTACACAATAAAAGGAATTAAGGAATATAGAACAGTACAATGTTTTGAGGAAAAATACAATAAAATCAATGAATCATATAACTTTTATACATAATAATAATAAGTAGTGGTTCTATAATATATATAAAATGAAACCTTGATAATGTTTTTAATTGAGTGGTAATAAAACGTAAACAACAAATGCATTTTCATTTCAACTAATATTATAATGTGATGACCATCGATAGCATCCATGATAACCACTTAAGAGCATTAGAACATTAGTTGAACTCTTGAAGCCACAACCTTCCTTTAACTCTTAATGGTCTTTATTATTGTTTGTTTTAGGTTTGTGATTTTCTTAACCACCATACTACATATATGGGTTACTCTTTATAGGAAGTCTTTGTAAATTTATGGTCTTTATTACCATATGGCTTATGTTGGAAATCCTCTTAATTAGAGCCGTACAAACGGGTTAAATGGGCCAACTTAAATTGGCTCACTTTAGCCCACAAGTTAAATGGGCTAACTAAGCTTAATTGACTTTATAAATGGGCCAGAATTTGCTAACCCAATTCAACCCTCACAAGCTAGTGGATTAAATAAGCCAATTCATTTTCTCAGCCCATTTAACCCACTTATGTAGTGTTGTGAGCTAAACAGGCCAACTTAGCCCATTTAACCTATTTTTTTTTCGTTTTTATAGATTAAAGGGTAAACCCAACATCTTTAACTCGTTTATATTTTATTTATTTTTTTATTGAATATTATCTTTATCACATTTTGCCAGACAAGTCAACATAACTACTTAGGAAAACAAGCTACAATTCATTGCTAGTCTCGCTTGTTGTTATATTATTTGCAATACTTGATACAAAAATTACTATTATGTAGATCTAGTATTAAATCCTTTATAACAAGGAAAAGGTGGTATGCCAAAAATGTTTCCTACACAAATTGCAAGAGGAATCACATGCCACGTACTTTTGAAAAGCATATCCAAATGATAAAATTGAAAAAAAATGCTTAGTGCATTACTTTAAATAAATAATCTAGTAATTTTGATGAATAACGTCAACATACCTCAAAAGTCAACATTACCATTTGAGTATTTACGTATATGTATATTGAAAAATATAGGGTATTTACTTTTTTTATTTTCAAATATCTAAAGAAAAAAAAAGTGAGTTAGCTTACTTTAACCTGCGAGTTAAATGGATTGAGCCAAATTAACCCATTTTTATATGAATTGAAAGGCTCTACTTACTTTTAAAGTGGGTTAAACGAGCTATTGTTTACATAGCTATACTCTCAATTGAAATTGTTTCTTTAGTTGTGGACTAACTCAATTTATTACTACTATTTTTTAATTGATGAAAATCGTTAACCATCAACAAACCACCATACATAGAATTGTTAGTGCGATTATAAAGAAAGTTTAAAAGTTATAAATTTCACAACATCAAAAGTTGCAAATTTCACATCTACAAATACAGTAATCATAATGATAATAATAAAAGAAAGTATATTTTTGTTAAGAAAAGAAAAGACATTCCATTGGTTTAATGTTTTTTAGGAGGTACTGTCACAAATAGTATCTAAGAAAACCAACTTCAGCAATAAGTGGGTAGGGCAATAGTGTTGTCCAATAACTTTAAGAAAGGAGTAGAAAAAAAAAGCCGTAAAAGTTGAGAATGTATCTTGTGTATGAGAGCAATGAATTGCTCTTTTCTAAAAAAGAGACATCACAATGTAAATAATACTATAATGGTAAAAATGAAGCATCATAATATAAATAACCAATAAATCTTTAAAATATAAAAATAAAACAAATCAAATCAAATGCAGTAAAGGTATTGGACTATGATCGATGCATACTTTAAGAGAATAGTATCCATAGTATATTAACGTTCTTGTCCTCATTGTGAATTGTATAGGGGAAAGTAGATATATATGTATAGAATGTTAAAATAAATTAAGAAAAATGAAGCATCATAATATAAATAACCAATAAATCTTTAAAATATAAAAATAAAACAAATCAAATCAAATGCAGTAAAGAGATTGGACTATGACCGATGCTTACTATAGGAGAATAGTGTCCATAGTATATTAACGTTCTTGTCCTTGTTGTAAATTGTATCGGGGATAGTAGATATATATGTATAGAATGTTAAAATAAATTAAGAAAAATTTGAGCAAATTATAATATATCATAATGAACATAAAAGAAAAGATTAACTTTTAAAAATTAAATGGTATTTTTCTAAATAGCTATTTTATATAACCTAATGAAAATGGATTAAGATTGTAACACTATATATAAAGAAATATTCTAAAATTATATATTATAATATGACGTGCGATGCTTAACACACACTATGAACTTACTCTAAGTATTAGCTTCATCAAAATTCATTATGTAGTTCGGAAATTCCTAACCTCCTTTACGGCTCAATTTAAAATGACAGTAAATGCAGATATTATTATAGGTTTCTTTTTGAGGGAAAAATTTCAAACACACCCACCCGGCAACAAAGTTTGAATACTACCCGATCAAAACACGTGGACCATAGGTCTACTGAGTTTTTTCTATTCCCATTTTCTTGGCATTCCAAGTCTGGGTAATTTGGTAACCTTGAAATGAGATAGTAACAACGAGTTTGGAATGGAGGAAGAATTAGGAGGCAAAAGAAAAATGAAAGAAAAATAAAAATTTTAAGATATGTTCTCTTGTTTAGAAATGAAAGAAAAGTAAGAGAGATGGATTTAAAGGAGAAAAATTTTTCTAAGGTCCATATTTTTTTTTTTCAAGTTAGAGTGATTTGGGATGGAAAGTTATTAAAATTTAATTATACCCTCACTTTTTAAAATCTAATAATCTTTTTTAAGATAATATAGTAATTTAATAATTTAAAATATTTTTAAACATTATTTCAAAAAGCATTCCTATCACGTTCTTTTCCTCGATTCAAATAAAAACAAATACTAATTTTTTCCTTTCACTTTTTATTCCTCATAATTTTTTCTCTCTTTCCAAACATAGTGTGAGTGATATAAATTGAAGATGTACATCATCAAAAAGATGATTTTGTCATGATAGTTTTGAACCCTAGAGCCCATAATTTTATTTTCTCCCAGATTATTTTTTATTTAAAACTCCATAGAATTGTAATACCAAAAAAACGCTTATTCTGTAAACTCAATAACTTACTATTTTATAATGGGCATACAACTTTAAAACATGAATCAGTTGCCTTGCTTGTATCTTCGTTGTCGAGAGTCAGGATGGAGTTGTATGCCAATTTCCATTGAAATAAATTTATTCATTCTCGTGCCTCTCATAGGCGAAGCTTAGCTTGCGTTTCTTACTAATTCCATCATTTCACTTGTTTGTTAAGCTTGTTTAAATGAGAAGTTACTATAGCCTAGTAGATTTATTCCTGATCCTGAAGGACACTTTCGAGACTCATCATGTTACTAAACTACATAATCGTGAATGCTTTGATCAAGAACCTAGAAACCAAGAAGGCTCAATGGAGACATAATTCCTAAACGATATGACGTAGGTAATTCATAATGAACCCTAAGTTGTACCTGCTCAAATTTTCGGCAATCTTCAATCTAAAATCCTTCCGAACTTCATTTATTTTCCAAATTATGTCTGTACTTACGTATGAAGGATGAAATCGGGGAACAGCCTCACTGGTGGCGCTAGTTCAGTCATTAGATATGCTTATACCAACAGTTCATCACCTGCCCTGTAAACTTTTTTTCGACAGGATTCCAAGTAATTAGTTTTGGAGTTTTTATCATTATTCCTATTTTCTGTTCTTCTGTTCTTTAGTTTCCTTTATAAAAAAGTAGGATATGAAGTCCCCGTAAATCGTAATGCTATAACGGTTTCCAGTCTTTGTGTGTGTGTAGTGCAACCACGCGTAAGGCTAAGTCTAAGAATATATGTCGTGTCACTAATGTGTAACTTAGCACTTAGGTTACTATTCATTTGATTGCTAAAGTTTGATAATAATACCTGGTAATTTGAGGTGTATTTAGTCTATAATAGTGATTTATATTAATACATGCGTATATATAATTTTTATTATGTATATTTTGTGAAAAAAAAAATACTTCTACTTTACATGCAATATAATTTCGTTCCATATCATTAAATTTATAAGCCAAATAATTTTTTTTTTCAAACTCTAGTGTCTTGGAGGCAGCTATGTGGTTACTCCTCCTTTCTACATCTTTTCCTTTTATTAAATATAATTTAATCTATAGATTACCACTGTTGGTCTCAATATCCACAGATATATTGTTATAGACTTCAAATATGTCTTTTCATACCAATCCAACCATCCTTCATCTATCAACATTATGATATTGTAATGATCAGGCTAAGATTCATTTGACAGTATTTTCTAGAATAAGTTGCTTTTTTTTTTTTTTTTAATGTATTTTTGTCATCTCCTGCATGGGATCATATCCCTCTTTTTGTGAGATTTGCCACTCTCACTAGTTGGATGAGTTTTGTTCACTTAGAAGAAAATTTAGTTTTCTCTATATAGGATGCTATGATACTTAAAGAGATGAACCTATTTATTTGGTTAAGTTTTTACACCCCCAACTCTTCATATATTAGTTATTTTGTATCATTCAGTTTGAATCTTTTTCTATTAAATGAAATTCATCTTCTAGTAAAAAAAAAAAGAAAGAAACTTGAAGTTTCTGATAAATAATGAATTATACCAATTAACTTATATTCATAATCAAAACAAAGTTGTTATAAACCTTATTTCAACAAATAAACTTTACGGTATTGTTTAATCTGACTTTTAACATTTAGTTGTAAAACTTAAGCTAAAACATGTAACGTTTCTTATAAGTCCAAAAAATAATAGCTCCTAAAATTTGGGATACTCCAAGTATGTTAAGTTGATCGGTTTCAATATTATATACTACCTATATATAGGGCTTGATAAGGACATTTACTTTAGATAATTCTGCTTTGATATAACGTTTATATATGTTTGATGGACTCATAAATGATTTATGAGGTGCACACGTAAATCATCTACACATTTGAGATATTATTTTCATGATAAATTATATTGACCGTCACTTTAGTTTTGAAAATTACACGACACCTCTTGTTCTAAAAATTGGGCAATTTCCTCCCGCAGGATTTGGAATTTCCCTTTGTTTTTTTTTTTTTTTTGCATGTGCATGTAGTTATATTGCAATTGATCCAACGTACCATTACCGCGCAGTGGAAAAACTAACAAGAAATGAAGGGAATTAGACTTTGAGAAAATAATAAGAAAAGAAAAAACAAAGGAATGTAGGAATTTTCCTCCACCACCGTACCCGGTCACCGCCAATAGTCAGATATACAAAATTTAAAATAAGTACACGAATAAATAAAGTGCAAATTCAAAACAGATATACAAATGCAGGACATCATGTTCCATGTACGAATAGTTTGATCGTCATCACTACCACTTACTGTCCGAGAGTGCTCATGGTGAAATTGAACTGCTCTAACATGGTTGAAGCGTCCAAGAAGGCAATAGAAATCTATTTAGCTTGTAGCTGTAAACTTTAACAAGGAAAGACTAAAGTTCAACGATATTATCCACATAAGAATAACCCAATTCCCGCGACTCTCAGATTCTTCGTCGACCCGACTATATTGCCGTGAAATGTTACTGTTTATGGAATGTAACTATTAGTATTAAATTATCTATTATATTAAAAGGAAATCAATTATTTATAACTAATAACTTGGTATTTGTAATTTTAATCATTAAATATATTGAAGTGGTAATTATAAAAAAATTCAAAATACATCCCACAAACTTTTACCGCCCATTACTTATAAATCTTTTCAACCATATTATTATCATTTTCTATTATACTTATTTCTATAATAATTATTATTTTATTTATCTATTATTACAGTTTTGGTTTTATTAACATATATTATTGACTGTTTTTTATATTACGAAATCCATACCCCTTTTTATATATATTTTTTCTCATGTAATGCGGGTGCATTATCCATTAGTATTTATTAGATTCAAATAGTTTTTATTAGGCTTGAATTGTAGTTTTTTATTTTCCTCTTTCTTTTAAACTTATTTTGTGTATATAAGTTTGTACAATATTACATCAAATAAATGAAAATAAATTAACCTTTCAAATGGTATCAAAGTAGTAGATCCATCATATTTTGATTTTTTCTTCCTTTTCTCAATTACCTTTAATTTAATTGTCAAATTTATTGTAGATATTACAATACAAAATGTTAATTTGGATTTGTCATATAATGATCAATTATTCTTGTTGGGTTCTGATAATCCTAGCAATGTGATTACAAGCCTGATTTTTAATAGATCTAATTTTTCTAGTTAGTCATTTAATGAAAATGGTAATAGGGACTAAATCTAAATTAGGGTTTTTAGAGGGGACTTGTGTGAAGCCTATAAATATTGATGCTGATAGTCAAAGGGGATGCATTGCAATGACATGATCCAATGTTGGATCTTAAATTCTATAATAATGGAATTATTTGAAGGATTCTTATATGTAATGTTAGCAAAAGAGCTTTGGTAGGATATTATTAAGCATTTTGGTAATTTGAACATACCATTACTGTATCAAATCCAACATGATGAGGCAATGATAAAGTTACAACTTATTACAACAAACTGAAGAGATTTCCAGATGAACTTAGTAGCCTTACTAGTTTATTTGAATGTAATTACGGTAATTGAAATTGTGATGTTGTTGGAAAGGTATTAGAGAGGGAGAGTAGAAATTGACTAATGTAGTTTCTTCGTAGATTGAATGATATGTTTGAAAGTGTAAGAAGTCGTATCTTAAGCATGGATCCATCACATTATGTAAGCAAGGTATATTACATGGTTTTTCAAGTCACAAAACAAAAATAAGTTTCTAATTTGTTCAATTATGAAGCAAGTTTAGCCTTACATGCTTGAACTCAACAAAGAAATATTAATTCTGATAAGTACATAAAAGAAAAAATGAGGAGCAAAATAATTTGCTCACATTGCAAAAGAAATGAGCATAACATAAATAATTGTTTTGAAATTATGGGTTTTCCTAAGTGGTATAAGTATATAAAAAATAAAAAGAACTTGAATAGAAATTTTATTGCTTAAGTTTAATTTGGTATCCACACACCATTAATTCATGTTGATCATGGTGTGAATAGGTTGATTACAACTTTATCAAAGAATGAGATCATCTATACAATTTCTAGTGAAGTTTTGAGAATTTTGAATGGAAAGAAGCAATCAGAAGATGATATATCAACTGCTTTAGTAAATTTTGCAAATACTATTCCGTATGCTTCTTCCTCGTGTTTAAACTTTTTGCAATCTTATGATATTTTAACCCATAAATAGATTGTAGGCATAGGAGCTTCAAACCACATAAAACATGTTCCTAATATTTTAACCCACAAACAAGTTTTCAAATATCCCATTTCCATAAAGCTACCAAATGGACATGTTAAAGTCGTCACTACAATGGGTAATGTTCAAATAAATGACCACGTCATTCTTACCAAAGTTCTTCTTGTACTAGACTTTTGCTATAATCTCCTTGCAATGAGTTATTTACTTGCATCCACACCAAATTTATGTACCATTTCTAACCCCAATTATTTCTTGTTTCAAGATTTAAGTTCTAAGAAACATATGGCAAAAGATGATGTTAGAGCTAAACTATATTTGATACGCTCAAAGTCAAGTGTGTCCTACTTTAAATCAATTGTTATTCCTTAAGAGTTAAGTTCTTGTGTTTTATACTCTATTGTACCCAACAATGCTTCTAATAAGTATTCTTCATTAGAATTATTGCATAATAGACCAGGGCATATTTCCTTTTTAAAATGCAACATGTTTATGATTATAACCATTTGAATTTGTCAAATTTTTCATTTAATACGTATTAGATTGCAAAGTTTCATTGATTATTGTCTCATTTTAGTCCTTCTACTTTAGTTAATGTGTTTGACCTTATTCATATTGATCTTTAAGGACCTGTAAGCCTTAAAGTTAAGTCAAATGACTGTAGGATTGAACTTAGTACATGAAGTTTAGAATGATTGGTTAAAAGATTCGATCAAACCTAAATTATAAATTATAGATAGAAATATTAGTAAAAATAACCTCATAAACTGAAATTTAAGAAAATAAGTAATAAAATAGGAGACTATAAAATTTTTAAATTTTAAGTATAATAATTGTTATTTATCGAAAAGGCGAAAAGTATAATCTAATAATTAATAAATTGGTAGAGATAGACTATATGTATACTAAAAATCTTAAGAATGTTCACATGTACCTCACACGTATTTATGTGTAGATAAAAATATGCGAAATTACTTAAATTAGTTAGAAACTTAATAAATAATTAAATAAAATTATTAATTAATTAAAAAATCAGAGGAATAAGGAATGATGTGGATTTGGTCGTAGCAGGTTAGGAAGTGAAGAAGAAAATTAACTAATTAAAATCAAACAACACAAAAGGTAAAAATTAAGGGATTTAGGTAATGTCTTGTCCAATTAAATGCATAATAATTACTACAAAACTCTATAAATAGGGAGAAAAATTACATAACTCATTTGGAGAGTTAGAAGTTAGAAAAAATTGAGAGCACCGAAAATTGAAGAGGAAAACTAAGGTTTAGGAAAATATTAAGGAAATCTGTGAAGTATGGGCTAGTGAACTGAACCCACGCGCCACCACCACCCCACTCCAGACCTCACCGCCTGGATTGGCCGACACACTTGGACTAGTGTTGAAAGCCTAAAAGTCATCGGATCGGCTAAGTCTCTAATCTGCTCCGATTTTGTATAATTTCCTAAAATGATTTATTTTGCCTAAAAAATTATGAAATTTATTATTCTAAGATTTTATTGTATGTAGATTTAGGAAAAAATAATGATTAAGTTTAATCACTTTTGAAAATATATAGTTCTTAAGAAATTAAGTAAAACCAAGCATAATTAGAATTAGAAATCAATAGGCTTAGGAGTATAGTTTGGAGCTCAAAATTTTTTTATAAAATGCTCAAGTGATATAGAATAGTGCTATAAAAACATTTTTTAAATTTAATTTTTGAAAAATTTAAGTAAATTTTTAGTCCTAAAATGATGGAAAATTGGATAATTTTGGGTTAATTAGGTGATTAAGTGATTAATTACTAGTTTAGATAGTAATTAGATGTTTAGGAATGTTAATCTCTGATGTGTAAACCTAATCCTAGCCTTTGAAGTATTAAGTGTAATTAATATAGGAATTATGTAGTAATTGTAGGAAATTAGGAATATGTGGAATTGAAAATTTAATAAATATGAAAAATTAGGGTTACTTAGATAATATAATAATAAAAATCAATATATAATAAATCTAAAAAAAATTAATTTTAGATAATTGTATAAAAAATGTAAGATTTTCTCACATCGGGAATAAATCTGGTACCCCAATTAGGATTAGAGTCTACCAAATAGTTTAGAACACTAAATTAAGACTCAATATGATATTAAAATACTCGAGCTTAATGTAATTGATTTCACATTAGGATTCGAGTATATTTAGGATTCGAGCATATTTAAGATTCCAAAATAAAAACTGAAATCTAATTTAGAAATCAAACCCCGAAATAAAGTAAAATGAATCATTAGTAAATAATAGGTATACATGGAAAAATGAGTTAAATTATAACTTAGAATATGAATCATTAAAGTATAAGTACTAAAAAGACCTATTTGTATTATAGGATACCTAAAGATGAATAGACTTGCAATTAAGTGATCGGGCGATTGAGAATTCAAGTAAGTTGGGTTATTACTTACTGAATCGGAGTACTATTTTATGGTACTTAGAGACTTAGGATTGTGTATGATTGTGATTGTAAGAAGTTTATACATGTGTTTGAGTATTTGAATTTGTACTAAAATTTGTGATGTGATTGATTTTGTGTTATGACTGGATTGGTATGAAAATGTTTGAATACCCTAAATGGAATTTAATCTTATTTGACTCTAATGACCTAAATTGTCATGCATCGCAACCTTTTAGGGGATCATTAGGATTTTTCAACCAAACATCGACACTTTCGATAAAGATAGCATTGGATAGCAATTGGTCTTTTCCTCATCCTTAACTGAACTAAGTGACAGGAGAGGAGGTCACGATGAGGATGAGGGTACTGGTTCGAAGGATAGTCTTAAGAGGAATAGTATCTCCATTGCACAAAACGGGGTTTGGTTGTGAGCTATTGCATAACATGAAAACTCCTCAACTTGGATTAGAACAGGTGAAATTTCTCTTATTTCGCAACGTATCGAACTACGTTGTATGATGACACTTACTTGTTACATTGCATGAAAATAATTGCTTAATAATCTTATTTGTGTTTGTATACATTCATGAGTCTCCAATTCAACTTACTGAGCTGTGGTTGCTCATACTCATATAGATCCTTTTGTAAGTCCTAATTTCTAAATACTTCGAGTATTATGCCTCCCTATAACTATCCAAAAGTTAGTTCTTTTGAAGCCTGGGTTGTAAGGATCAATTCGCTTAGTAGTGGATGTATAGCTAGAGTGTCCTTTATAGCTTAAGAATGAAAGACAAATAGTTGTTATGTAAATTAGTAAACTCTTATGTTAATATAGAGTTTTTTGGAAAGTTCTATAGAATGTACATATAATTATGTATGTTGATATAAAATTCTTGATAATTATTGTAACTTTAGCTAAACTTTTAATTAAACCGTTTATTTCAAAGCGAGGAGTTATCAATGCCTGATGTTGATTGTGTCTATAATAGGTACTATGAGGCCAGTTACTATCATAGAATGGTTTATACGGCGGGATTGTTGCGACTCTATAACTTTGGGGTGTAATAAGACCCTATGATACACCATCCATATAAGGTATAAAATTTTTTCCACCATAGTTGACAATAAAAGTAGATACTTATGGACTTATCTCCTTGATTTAAATACCAAACAATGACCACCTTAACAAATTTCCTTTCATATGTGAAAAATCAATTTTTTGTTTACCTAAAAGCCATTAGAATCGATAATGGGAGTGAATTGACGTCTCTTGAATGCTAAAATTTGTTTAAAGCTCATGGCATAATTTAATGAAGAACTAATGTGTATGCACTACAACAAAATAGTGTGATTGAAAGGAAACATTGGCATCTACTAGATACGAAAAGAGCATTTTTTTTTTTTTTCATACCAATATGCTAAAACACTTTTAGGGAGTGTGTGTCTTAGCAGCTATCTTCCTCATCAATAGAATGCCTATTCAATCCTTAGAATGGAAAACTCTATATCAAATTTTACTAAAAAAACCATCATCATACAAAGAACTTAGAATCATTAGTTGTTTCTATTATGCATCTACCATAGCACATGTTCGTGATGAATTTCATGCTGGAGCAAGAATGTACGTATTTTTAACTTATCCTTTAAGTAAAAAAGGGTGCATATGATATTGATATAAACTAGTTTTTCACTAGTCAAGACATAGTTTTTCATGAAGATATATTTCCTTTCATGTATAAAAGGGTACATATGATATTGATAGGCTAAAATATTAAAAGTAATACTATCTATCTATACTGAATAACATATAATATAAGATAATAAGTCCATATTGGAGAGTTGCTATAGTAATGCTCGCTCAGCTCTCTACTTGACAAAAACAAACCCAAAAGCTTCCTACTGTCCTCAAGC
Organism: Lumnitzera racemosa; assembly: GCA_024138005.1. Classification (NCBI taxonomy): domain Eukaryota; kingdom Viridiplantae; phylum Streptophyta; class Magnoliopsida; order Myrtales; family Combretaceae; genus Lumnitzera; species Lumnitzera racemosa. Next base: position 30,713,187 of record JAMXBC010000010.1, read on the forward strand.
ATGCCTCAGCTAGGTATCACAAATAAATCCTCCCACAAAAGAAGTTTATAGGTATGTAAGCTAGGAAGCTTAGTGAGTTATCCCTCAATCATATGGAAAATAAGACATTCAACAATTAAATACAAACATATAAATGCTGAACAAGTAAAATGCAATAAAAATATATATAGTTGGCTAGATATTGTATGCAACTCAAATTTAACGCCTTTTGAAATCAGGATTGGAGTATATACGGCACCAATCAGATCTACGTATCATACTTGAGCTTACACAACTACGAAACTTTGCATTTCATATTAAAAAAATTAAAATAGTTTGTTCATTTCCGGTTTTTAAGACTAAGTTTTAGGTAGAATTGTAAGTAAGCCCCTGTAGTTTATACTCATCCTAAATGGTTGGTGCCTCAAACACCTAGTAATCCTACGAGTTAAGATAAAGTCATATTGTATGAGTATAACGTAGTAAAACACTTTATCATAATCAATAATGAACCTCCGCATGACCTCTTACTACTTCCGTGTAATGTGATGGTCGGAATTAGTATAATGTAATACATGGATATGCATGACCAAGTTTAATTTAATCAACTCAAATCTACTTAAGTCCAATTATTGTGCGATTAACCAATATCACAAACAACTAATTCTCTACAAATAACTATAATGCAACAACCAATTCAATTTCATAAATTAAAGTATTTTCATGCAATATACAATCATTAGTCATATGCATATCTCAAACTCCACATATCAAGTCGTTTATCAAAAAAATTTAAAATTTACTTACTATAAACATAAACAAGTATGAAATCATCAAGAGTACTCGCTCAACCATAATAGCAGTCAAAATAGTAAGAGTCTATTGGAAGATCGATATCTTTATTGAGATTATCTAACATTTAGGGAATATGAAAGGTGATGAATATTGAAATGAAATAACTAAAGTATTTATATATCTAATAATAACTACCTAAATTAGTTATTTATTCATATAAGATTCTTGATTTTAACTTTTTCATCAATTGCGTGTAATTTTTTTTATTTTAACTCTGATTTATATTGTTTCCGGACGTATTTTCACATAGTAGGGTCCGTTTTGGACATCGTAACTCGTATTTTTTTATTATGGTCTTTAAATATTACAAATTTTATTATTTTGACCAAAATATTTGTAAATTATTATTTTAAGCCTTTCTTTATGCATTTAACGTTTAATTAATATCTAAATTTTATATTTTTGAAAGTTTCTTATTTTCAAGTTTATTTTATAATTATTTACTTCTTTGACTATTTTAAGGTTAAATTCTTATTTAAATCACTTTTTTGTTATATTTATAATTTTCTAAATAATTAATTATTTTATTATTATAATTATTTATGATTTTAATTATATGATCTAAGGTGCTGAAGTAGCAGCTCTTTATTGTTCCACGTGTCATTTTCTAAATTTTCTAATTTTTAATTTTTCATAAATTTCGTGATATTAATTAATATTTATACCTATATATCTATTATTATAATTTATTAAATTTTGGAAATTAATTTTATTTTTTCCCTTTATAGTTACGGCCTCATATGTACATATATATATATGTATATTATCATATTTAGGGACTTAGTATTTTTGTATATTTACACATGTATTATTTCGACATATATTTATACTTATACCATACTACTACTATACGTATATTTATACTTTTACATATACTTTTATACCTATGTTTTCTTGCTCTTTTTATACATACTTATTTATACAACTTAGACTATACTTCACATATATGTGTTACAACTTAAGTATTATATGTATATATACATACTATATACACATCTCTCTCTCTCTCTCTCTCTCTCTCTCTCTCTCTCTCTATATATATATATATATATATATATTGATATGTACTCTATGTTTACATAGTTGATCCTAACATATATATACATATAATCATATATATATATATATATATATATAATTAGACATATACATATATGAACAAATGTACAATGAAAATAACCACTTTGTATATAATTCAATACATGTACGTGAAATTTTATTACAAGGATAGTAAAATACATATAATCCTTTTTTTCTCATATGCTTAAAATACATAAACAACATAAAGAGTATATAACAAATGGGTATTACAAGAGGAATTAAATACGTTATATATACTAAATAATCACTCCTTTTTGGTGTCTTGAAGATTTGTAAATCAAGGACTCCTCTTCCTCCTCTTAGAATTGATGTAAAAATACTATTGAAATGTTTTATAAAATAAGATGCTAAAAGAAATAAGAAGAAGAAAGGACTAAAAGAAAATGGGAAAGGGGATGGTTGGAGGGGTAAGAAAGTGTGTGTATGTGTTTTATCTTGTCTTTTGTAAAGTAAAATTAAAAAACAAATGATAAGAGGATGTGTAATATACACATATAGCAAACCAAAAGTGAAGGAGAAAAAAAAGAAAAGAAAGAAAAAGGAAAAAGGAAAAAGGGAAAAGAAAAAAATTAAAAAAAAAAAGTTAGGTTGGCCTTTCTAAAAGTGTATCTAATTTTTAAATGGCATTTGAAATAATTCATAATGTAATTATGGAAAGAAGTATAGAATATAAATTAATGTATACCCTTTAGTTCATAAACATAGGATATGTAATATAATTAACTCTAAATAATTAATTCAATATAAAACTAGTACATATATATGTAATTATGAAATTATAAATAATCACAAAATGATATTCATAATTTTATTAATTAAGTTGTTACTCTTTATGTTTATAAATATTTAGGAGTTATCTTCACTTGTTTGTTAGTGATTTTATGTAATTACGTGTGCCAATCAATAATTGTATCCAATTAAGATTTTATTACCTTTAAGGTAAATTTATACGTTTGATAAGGTTATGTTTATGATTTTTGGATTTTCATCATATTTGGGTTCAATCTATGATCTTTATGTATACATAAGATTCAGGGTTTTTATACGAAATTAAGATTTCGATAAAATTTTTTAGAGTTTTTTTCATTTGTATTATATTCAGGTTTATGGTTTAGTAAAGTTTTAATTTATTTGGCCTTTGCAACTCATAAAGCTATTTACGGCACTCGGGTCTAAATTAGAGTTCAGACTAAAACTTTACAAAGTTTACATCATTCCCCTCTTCAAATAAGTTTTATCCTCAAAACTTAAAAGGCATACTTGATTCTTCAAACAAATGCAGGTATCAACGCTTCACTTCATCTTCTGCTTCCTAGGTTACTAATTCTCGCTCATGATTTCTCTATAACACTTTGACATACTGGATCTTTTTATTTCTTAATTGTTGTATCTTAATATTTATTGGGTGTTCTTCATATGTCAAATTCTCTTGTAATCTTACTGGCATTAGCTCAACAATACGGTTGGGATCGGGAACATGTTTCCTCAAAATAGACACATGAAAGGCATTATGGATTCTCAATAGCTTAGGTGGTAAGTAAAAACAATCAATTGCACATTCAACAAAGCAATCCCAATGGATTAACTTTGTGCCTACTACATTGTGTTATTTGAATACAAAGACCAATATTTTAAGATTAATCAAAGTAAAACATACTTTACCCATACTATTAGGTTGCATGTAAAAACAATCAATTACACATTCAATGAAACATTCCTAGTGGATTAACTTTGTGCCTACCATATTATGTTCTTAGAACACAAAAACCAATATTTTAAGACTAATCAAAGTAAAACACACTTCACCTTTACTATTTAATGATAGCTTCCAAAAGCACAAAGTTAACACAATGTTAGTTAGATCAAACAAAAATTGGTTATACTTCATTCATTTCCTTAAGTGTATAAAAACCCTTCAATTACTTCCTAAGAACACTAACTTAGAAGAAAAGTACATTGCATCAATTTTTCTCCTATATTTCTACTTCTTTTATTGAATCACTCTAAGGACAACTTACTCATTACGTTTTCATTTTCATTTTTTTTCTTTTTTCTTTTCAAAGGAATGACTAAAGATTATTGGCTGAGTTAGACTTTAATCTTTTGAGGGACCAAAGCCTACCCTTACTAATTTGGTTATAAAGATAAAGATTAGCAGTAGAGTCAGATTTCGCTCTTCTAAGGGACTAAACCTTGTCCTTACTAATTTAATCCTTATATATCCTTATTGCAAAATTATAAAGACAAAAATTAGCAACAGGGTCAGATTTCACTCTTTCAAGGGACCAAAGCCTACCCTTGCTAATTTAGTCCTTAAACATTTCAATTTACTTTATTTTGAAGAGATTCTTAAGAAGTATTAACAAGTGAATTACTTCATTTTCCCTTTTCATTCAATATTAAATGAAGTTCCAAAAGTAATTGAAAAGTAGATTTACTACTTTGAAAGTTTAGAAACACAACCAATTGACTTTAAACAAAAGACTCTGATTCACTCGTAACCTCTAAATTCATTCATTAAATAGCAAGTTTGCTTTACTTAGATTTTTATCTCACAATATTACTCATGTACACTAAGTCCACAAGAAGTAGTTAGGCAAAAAATTGAGTGCTACTATGCTAAATTTACAATATACTTAGTAAACATACAACTTGAAAACAAATAGCTTAAGTAGGAGACTTGTGATAAACAAAGTTTACCCTTCCTAACACTTAGTGATAGACATTGTCCTCAATGTCTGAGGAAAGCAAACATAGAAAAGGCATAGAAAAGAAACAATTAGAAAGATGAAAAACAATAAACACCAAGAACTAGACTTCCCTAAAATATGAAGTTTGACCATTTCATTGAGCCGTAACCCATCAGACAGTACATTCTTCAAATACCATGGCAATTTGAACAATAAAAGAGATACCTAACCATTAAGACAAAACAAAAACAAAATGCAACAAGCACATAATATGAGAGTCTCCATTAATAGTATATCTATGAGGTTAAGCTCTCAACTAAATAAGGATTCTAAAAATAATAAAATACAACAAAAGAAAGAAAACAAGTTGGTCATCTTTAGCTTCCGTCTCTTCATTGGAGTCATCTTCCTCCTCCCTAGATGACTTGTCTTCACTCTCATTCATAGCTCTTTGTCCTGCTGCTTCTTACTAGGTGTCATACGTTTCCTCTTCATGATCATTGTCTTCGTCTTTTGACCCGTCCTCCTCATCACTAGAGCCTTCTTCTTCTTCTTCTTCTTCTAGAGCACTTACTGGTTGGGGAACCAAAGGTTAACTAGGACCCATATCCTTTCAGGTTTGAGGACAAGAAAAAAAAAGAGGGAATGGCTGCTCCTACTTTCATGGCGATGTTCTTCAAAAGCTCAACAATTCCTTTTTGAGTTTCTTTAATCTCAGCCACTTCAGTTTCCAATCTCTTTAAATTACCGATTGAGAAGCTCGATGTAGATGGCGTGAAATCTAAAACACCTGGGTCTTCGATGTCCAAGTTAGGATTAGAGACTCTTACTATACCCCATTGATTAAAAGGGGTTCAGGATTGGCGTAAGAGTCTCTTGGCTTATCACTAGTAGGCTACAACCTCAAATTCTTGAGGATTCTCATAATTAGTCCTCCAACAAAAATATCTTTGCTTTAATCAAACATTTGTCAACGAAGTCTAAATGTGGTTAGGATGCTTACATTCACTGGAAGCCCCTTAATTACACTATACAAGGGTAGTAAGTCATGCTCCCCTCCCCTACCACCCCAGGGCTTTTATGCTTCCTATAGATTGTCCTAATAAGAATATAGTGGAAGAGTTAAGCATTAGTCTTCTTCAAAGTTGAAGCCTTGGACTTACTCGCCCTGAAACTATTCTCATTGGAGATTTCTCTTCAAAACTCATTCACTTAAGTTCCCCTAGGAATACTCACTGGCAAATTGATAAACTCATCATCCTCAAGCTCAGCCTAGGTATACAACCCCATCGCCTGTACAAAGGTTAGCATATTGAAGGTATGAGTTTGTCCAAATGCAAAGAACTCTACCTTATTGTCCATTTTTGAGCTAATATACTCGTACTTGATCTTGAACAATGATAGGAAAGCCAAAGTTATTTGTTTGTAAGTTTTCTCTTGAACCGTAAATAGCTTCAACCATAGCCTATTTCCTAACAATCTCTATATGGCTATCTTCAAACCATATTCCCCCCAACATATCCCAGTCTGTGACACAATGTCTCTTGATGATCTTCTTAGTAGCAAATTTCTTAAATCTCTCTTTTTGCTCCGTAGTCATATTAGCTGGTGGAGTGACTGCCCTACTTGAACTTGCTGCAGCAGATCGTCTAGGAGGAGGAGAAGGAGAATGATCAGCCCTCGATCTTTTGTGCTAAGAATTTGTTGATTTTTTAGGTCCCATCTACAAATATTAGTGTTAGTTCAAGAGAAACAAACTCATGTACAATTTAGACTAAGCAAAGCTATTCCAACTTCCTTCAACTTACAAATATAAAGCATCCATCAACTAAACATGATCAATCCTAACCTATATTCAAGTACGCATTACATAAGTCAATTCATAATCACTCAACTTGTAACATGAGCTTCAACTAAGGAGTTGTATCTCCTCTTAACTATGCAGTTCTCTAATTCTCAACCTTAACACATAAACACAATACAATTCTTAATTGGCTTACAACACATCAACACATAGAAAACCAACTATCAACATAATTTTACATAACACTTAATCACTATGACTAAACTACATCACCAAATTAGGCTCAATTTGCAAAAGTCCCAATTTGATCATTATCAATAGAAATTAGGATTTAAGCTTGATATGCTAACTACCAGCATAAAGTCATGCAAATTGAAGTCTAATTATTACACAAGCAAAACTACTAGTACTATAGCAACACTTTTACAAAGGATAGTATGCACACACATTTAAACCCTAAAGTTACATAAAATAAATCACTCTAAATGTAGGAAAAATAAAGAAAAAAAGGAAGATCATACGTTAGAAGAGTGTTATCACGATGTGAATGATCATGCAAGTGTAAGAATGGGTTGGAATAGGAGTTAATATGAAGAAAATGGTGATGGATATTTTAAGGAAACTAGAATGGAGGAGATTATCATGGGGTAGAGTTTTAAAATGTGAGAAATAAGGAGAGAGAGAGGGAAATTTCTTATATAGTAAGGTGGTAAGGGCATGATTATGGCTGTGACACAGGCCGTGATGCCTTTTTTGAGCTTAATCACGGGCATGATGAGTTCCATGATTAGCTTTGTACCTAAAATTTCTCAACTATCATAGGCTTCAATTTAAAATAGTCATGGGCATAAACAAACTCGTGATTACAACTATGGTTAAAAATCCACGCTTAACTCTTTTTGTCACGGTCATAATTGAAATGTGACTTTTCCTATGGAAGTGATCTCGACTATGATTAAATCGAAAAGTTCTCAAGGAAGTGATTACGGCCATAATGGACAGGTGGATCAGCCCCATTAATTTATCATAGCCGTGATTGATCCCATGATATATGCTATGTTTAAAAAATTAAATACTTACCTTTATCACGACTAAGATGCATATTAGCCTTCTATTCTCCATCTACGTCCCCACACTTTGTGAAATTCTTCTCTTCCCCTTTTTATTGCCATGACTTCCACTCGATGTCTCCTTTCTTTTCTCATCAAACAATCCCGAATAAACTTAAAACAACCCAAATACATAACAAGAACAACAATTAAGTAATTTAAACTTAACAAACTTCAAGTGCTCAAAATAAACACAACAAAATTTCTAGTTTGATCACAGGATACATACTTGTTTTACATCTAAAGCTTGACATTTCTAGAAGCTTTCAACTTCATTCCTTGACTAAAGAAGTCTCAACTCTTCCTTGCCTTAAAATTACAGCTTGGACTTGTTCTCTCGAGTTTACCTTGGTATTACCCAAAAGGGATCTTGGAGTCCTTTCTAAAAGTGCTTTTGCAATCTAACCAACTTGGTTTTCTAAGTTATGGATCCATGCTCCTTGATTTCTCAAAGTGGTTTTAGCAGCTTGGTGACATGCTTCAGAAATCTTGATGTACTAGGCCAACATGTTCTTAATGGATAATGGCTTATTCTAAGAAGAAGGTATTTGTCTCTAAAATCCAAGCGGTTGCATGTTGGAGCTTTAACCGATGTTGTTGCTTCATTTGAAACTGGGATGATTTCTCTAACCTGAATTGTATGTGTTATTGAAAGGATCACTCCTCAAACTGATTGGGTTCCCTATGTAGTCAACCCTTCGACTTGATCAATATCTAACAAACTTACCAACTCAGAATCTAAAATTATCAAAGCCTTATTCTTACCCATTATGAGATTATCAAGCTTCCTTGTTAATACCTCCACCTTATGTGCTAGAGTAGAAGTGGCATTCAACTCATGTTTTCCTACTAGCCTTTTTTCTCTTCCTCTTACAAAGGACCATTAATAATGGTTATTGGCCATATCTTCAAATAATTAGATACATTGCTCTGGTGACTTATGATTTAGGCTTCCTTTAGCAACTGCATCAATGAGCTGCTCGATTGTATAGTTCAAACCATTGTAAAAGGTTTGAAATTGGTGCTAATTTGGAAGTCTATGATGAGGGCACTCCTTAATAAATCTTTTAATCTCTCCCATGCTTCATATAGAGTCTCTAAATCCCTCTGACCGAAAGAAGAGATATATGCCCTTAGCTTAGTTGTTCTTGAGGGTGGGAAGTATTTTCTTATGAATAGGTCAACCATCTCTTGCCAAGTATTGATGGAATTTCTTGGCGTGGAGTTAAGCCACTGCTTTGCATTAGATCTTAATGAAAATGGGAATAGCCTTAGGCAGATAGCATCCTTTGAAACACCACCTATCTTAAAGGTGTCACAAATCTCCAAGAATTGTTGCAAATGGTTATTAAGGTCTTCATCACTAAACCCATCAAAATGAATACACTATTGGACCATTTGCATGATACTTGCCTTGATCTCAAAAGTATCGACTTGAACTTTAGGTTGAGTAATGCTAGTACTAGCTCCTTCCCGGTTAGGCCTACAGTAATCCAACATTGTCCTTAGAGCTATAGGTAAATTTACTCTTGGCTCATTTCTCACTTTTACTACAATCAGATTTCCATTAAAAGGTAAGTCTAAATTTAATGGTGAATCTCTTTGGATACCATCTTTTGGATTTAAGAACTGGTTTTCTAATGGTGGCTCGATGTTTGGATTTTGATTATTCATTTTGGATGACTCGGATGACTTTATTCTAATTCTCAATGGTTTTCGTTCTCTTACTTCCTTACTACCAAATGCTTGCTTCTCAAAATACTCTTGGACTTTCTTTAAGTTACTTTTGAGTATTATCTTATGTTCAGGATCGAAGTTAGCTAAATTAGTCGTGCTACTCTGAGTCATAAACTGCAAATCAGCAAATAAGTCTATATGAACACAAAGATTTCAACAAAACTAATAACAAATAGAAAAGAAGACAAATGATAGAAGAACGAGAATCCTAATTTTCCTAATGATGATGCCTATTTCCCAATAATGGCGCCAAAAACTTGATCACCTCTAATTAGAGCTACAGATTCTTACAATTTAAATTCCTATATTTTATCCTTTACTTTGTTAAATAGGCAAGTGTACTTATCATTTGTTTGTATGGATAAATATAGAGTCATCTCTACTGGGAAAATGATTCAAACATTAGTACCAATTATTTTTCCTATTAACTAGCAATAGAATGATTTTATGAAGTAATTTAACTAATCTCTACAACTAAACTATACTAATTCTAAGATTGCACTAAGAAAACACAACAAATAGAATTATAGCACAAAAACAAGAAGTTACAAAGTAGGTTTACTCCATCATATTAACATGATTTATGAACTATCCATCTTAACAATTACACATATGTGGGAATTCTCTACTCATGACTATTCTTCTCAAAATTACTCAATTCTAATCCCAATTGCGTTCCTTAGAATCTCTTCTCAAAGAATGGACAAGTCAAGATTGCATTAGAAGGTTACTAATCCTTGAATTTCATACAACATGCAGTAAACTTCCTAAAAATATCTCTATTAGCAGGAGTAGTTTGTTTTAGTGACTAAGACCTATTTAGCAAAATCATTTCTCAACGTATTCCATTGAAATCTGCTACATGATTATGTTGTATACTACACTATCTTAACTTGTATGAAGTTTTAATCATTAAAAATCTATAATTATTAAGAATAATAACAATTCAGAATACATTCATGTTAAAATGACTTTGTAAACCCTATTTTATCACTCACATATGATAGAAACAAAACAAATATAGAGAAATAAGAAATAGAAGTAAAACATAATATAAAAGAAGAGAGAAGAATAAAACCCCCTTTTATTCACTTGAAGGATTCTAATACATAATATATAGACACTATATTCTTTACAACTCTCTCGAAATTATTGAAGAATGTTACAAAAAATCTCTCATTTTAGTATCACTACCTAAGAACACAAATAAGAAACTTAATGGTCTTGATTTTGATGATCTGTTGTGTTTCTTGAAGGTGTTTGTTCTAATGTGATTCTCTATCCCTTGTCTAAAAGTTGCAGTAAATTTATACTTGACTCATAAAGGACTCGAGAATATACTACTTTAAGACACTTCTTAATGTCAAGACATGCTTCACGTACTAGTTCTTGTGAAAAAGTTGAAGAAGAATAGTTGTGTTTGCTCCCATCATGCCTATGACTCGGGGATTGATAATCTCAAAAACAAGATTCTATAACAATCATGGTCATGATAGTAGATGTGAACTTCTCATCACTCCATTACAACTTATTATGCCTATGATTAAGGGTGTAATCACCATCTGGTTGTACAATCACGGTCATGATTAACAGGGCGATTATCAGAACTTCCTTAATCACGCCTTGATTGAAGGTGTGATTAGTGTTAGCCATTCCAATCCTTCATTATCACACCAGTGATTGAGTGAATCTTGGTTTTATTTCAAGGTCTTCTTCTCTTTACAACCATAAATGCCTTAAAAGTCATTGTTTTTGTATAAATTTCATCTCCTTACTCATGATTCATCTAAAATCAATACATTATACAATTAAGTACCAAAACTTAAGAATTGAATCATAATTATGAATAATTTATGCCTAAATATGCCTTGAAAGTGTAGAGTAATTCACTCTTATCAACAAGCTAATTGATAAGCCAAATGCTCAACTCACTCGAAGATCTCAAATGGACCAATATATTTTAGATTCAATATGCCTTAAGCTTTTACACGATGTACACTTTTGATTGGTCTCACTTTAAGGTACACATGATCTCTTACTTGAAATTCCAAGTCCCTTCATCTTAAATCAGCCCTACTTTTATGTTTATCCTAGGCTTCTTTCATTTTCTACTTCAAGACCATAATCTTATAGGCTACTTCCTATACTAAATTTGGTCCTATTTTAGCATTTTGTATATCATCCCAAAACAATGGAGATCGGAACTTTCATCCATACAGAGCTTCACATGGTGGCATTTGAATAGTAGAGTGATAGTTATTGTTGTAAGCAATCTCAATTAAAGGTAAATAAGTATCCTAACTCCCTTTGAATTCAATGATGCATGCCCTTAGCATATCCTCTAAAGTTTGTATAGTGCTTTCAATTTATCCATAAGTTTGAGGATGATATGCTCTATTAAGCGGCAATTTTGTTCCCATAACTTTTTGCAAACTTCCCCAAAACTTTGACATGAATCAAAGATCCTTATCTAATATGATTCCTATTAGTACACCATGTAATGTCACTATCTCCCTTATATAAATTTAGGCTAACTCTTACAAGGATGTCATATTAATTGGTAGAAAGTGAGTTGACTTAGTAAGTCTATCAACAATCACTCAAATCACATCAAAACTAGTAGTTATCCTTAGTAAACCACTTACAAAATCCATGGATATCTGATCCCATTTCCATTCAAGAATTAGTAGTGGTTATAATTGCCTACTAGAAGTTCTTTTTCAAATCTTGATACATCTTTGTTCTTCCTGGACATATAGTATAACCTGACTAGTGAGCTTCACTTAAAATCTCCTTTTAGAGCTATAAATTATCAGGTACACATAACTTGTCATTCATATGAAGTGTACTATGCTCATTTATTTTAAAATTAGTATACTTTCCACTTGCCATTTTTTCTTTGACTCAGGTCAAGATAGGGTCACTTTGCTGCACATTCCAAATTCTTTCTATTAATGTCAACTCCATTACCAAGTTCGATAATTTTAAGTTTACTTCATGCCTTGAGAATTCCAAACTTACCCTCTCAAATTCCTTAATTAACTCTTTCTAATAAGTACGAAGAGATGCAACTTCAGCATATTTTTTTCCACCTAACGTGTTAGCAACTACATTCACTCTACTCGGACAATAGTTAATTCCTAGGTCATAATCCTTAATCAATTCAAGCTATCTCCTTTGTCTCATATTCAATTCTTTCTAAGTGAATAAATATTTTAGACTCTTGTGATTAGTGAAAATCTCACATCTTTGCCCATACAAGTAGTGTCGCCATAATTTCAATGTAACCACTACAGCTGCAAGCTCCAAATCATGTGCTGGGTAGTTCTGTTCATGTAGCCTTAATTGTCTAGAAGCATAGGCAATCATCTTTTTGGCTTTCATAAGTACATAACCCAACCCATTCTTAGAAGCATCACTATATACTATAAAAGGCTCTTTGTTATTTGGTGATAGAAGAATCAAGGTGAATACTAACCTCTTCTTTAGTTCCTTAAAAACTCTTTTTCTTGCTTATCACTTCACTCAAACTTCACATTCTTTTGTGTCAATTGAGTGAGTGGCCTTGAAATATTTGAAAAGTCCTTGACAAATTTTTCGTAGCATCTAAATAAACTAAGAAAACTTTGGATTTCTACTACCATTTTGGGCCTTTTCTAATCTACCATGGCCATAATCTTCTCTAGACCATTCGAGGTACCATCTTTGGTTATTACATGTCCAAGAAAAGATATCTCTTTCAACTAAAAATCACACTTGGACAATTTGAAATATAGCTTGTGTTCTTGCAATTTCTGCAACATCATTCTTAAATGTTCTTCATGTTGTTTAGGTGTAGTAAAATATACTAAAATATCATCAATGAACACAATTACACATTTGTTTAATAATGGTCAAAATACGTGATTCATTAAGTCCATAAATGATGTAGGCACATTTATTAGACCAAAAGGCATCACAAGAAATTTATAGTTGCCATACCGTGTCTGAAAAGCTGTCTTTGGAACATCCTCTAACTTGATCATCAACTAGTGATAACTTACAAGAAATTCATAGTTGCTATAAGTTCAAAATCTACAAAATCATTAGCTTCTTCATATACTTCCAAGTCTTGACTTGAATAGTCCTAATAACTCTAATTGCCCTCCAAATTGTACACTTTGGCAGTATTCACTACACTTAGGCATGCATTTCCTACACTTGGCCCTCTAATAGTCTTTTCAATAAGTGGGCATCCAACAGTTAGGGGTGGCTTGGCAACTTACGTAGTAGTGGTTGTGTGCTGTGGGCAAGTAGTAGAGAAGTGCCCAATCTTATTACAAATGAAATAGGTAGTAGTATTTCTCTTAGGATAATTTGTCACTCGATGTGAACTTTAACCATAAAAGAAATACTTACCTTGTAATTGGGAAAAATCTCTAAGATAATAATTCCCTTTGCATTTCTAACAATTAGCTGTCCCACCAATCTTTTTTTGAAACATTCTTTGTGGTCTCACAAATTTTCTCACTTTGCTGCTACTACTACCATCACTTAGCCTCTCAAAAGGCCTCTTTCCAAATACACTGACTTTGCGCTTGCTAACTTTGTCACTTTATCTTTTCACATTATCTAACACCCTTGCTTTTTCTACAATGTTAGCAAAGCTTCTTGGCTGAAATTTCAAGAGTATCCTTTTCATATAACCATCAAATCCCCTTAGAAAATATTTGCATCTTCAATCATTTGTTGGTTTGATATTTTAGAGGCACAAATTGTAGCAATCTGTTAAAGTCAACTTCATATTACTCTATAGTCTACTCCCCTTTCATAATATCAAGTAAATCTTTACTGTATTTGATCCTCAAACTTCCCGGGTAAGAATTCATGTCTAAAAACATCCCAAGTAATTGGTCCTCTTAGATTCCACTGCTTTGATTTACACCAAGTATGTGCTCGCATCTTTAATAAGTAAGTACCATAAGTGAGTCTAAGATGTGGTAGTACCTCAAAAGCCTCAAATGACCTCTTAATCTGATTTAACCAATATTTGGTTTCATCCAATCTACTGGCAACACCCTCAAAATATTTATTGCAGCAAATAAATTTTGGCAATAGACTATGTTACTACTTGAAATTAAGGGGTACTGGAGGCATAACTCTCGTTGGAACAACTGGTGGTGGGGGGAGGCAAAGGTGGCTGTGGTAAAGGAATCTCTAGAATAACTACCAAAGGTGATGCTTGAATAAGTGGCGTATGCTCTCAAGCCAAATATACTCTTAACAACCTGTTTTGTACATTAATGGCAGCCAAAATTTCGTTAATTTAATCCTGCGGCATACCGAGTTCTCTTTCCTGAGTAAGTAGGGTTTGATTAACTTGAGGTCTCCTTTTGTGCTTGTTTCAACTAAGAAACCCATTTCAACTTTAAGTTAGAATTAATAAGCTATAATTAAATAGTCTTGCAATTTATGTGCACAAATTGAAACAAAATATGCACACATACAATAATAATAATAATTGAGGCTGCAATCTTTCATTTCTTGTCGAAATGAGGTTACATTTGTCTAGTGGTCACTTCTAGTGAGTAAATCTCCACTTATAACTATATAAATCTAAGTCAAAATACAGAGTTTCAAAATGTAACCAAGCTTCTCACAATACAAGGAGTTTTTAGTACATCAAAACTTACAAATACATCATAACCTTACTACAAAAAAACACTCAAAATATAAAATGATCAAACATGATCCCAGAATTGACAATAGAAGGAGCATATATGATTACTCTGATGCAAAATAGAAACTCTAAACTGCAGCCTATAAAAATAAACATTAGTAACCTCTATCAAGGATGTGAAGACTGTCCAATACCTACATTACCCTATTATCTAAATACTAGAACAGAAAATGTAGAACGAATACTAGAATAAACTCCTGACTCCTTAGTAGGTACCTACTAAGCCCTCTCCCTAAGTAACTAGAAGTCTAAAGGATTTAGACAGATAGTAAGTACATCAAATAAGTTACCTCTAACCAATATAATATCAAGATGTCCTGAGTTTACCTGATAATACTCAAGTCCTCAGTAAGGGGTAACTCTTGACTAGGCTTGGCTTATGGAATAGGAGTATCAAACTGTACCCCCAACTCATTAAATCCTACTCTTCACCTTGGTCCATTAACCTCAACTGCTGGTGGATGGTCAAACCACTAGTCAATGCTAGCCTAAAAATCTACCATAGCTTTAGCATTATTTTGAGCAATGACGAGACATTACTCTACTGTACATAAATGATGGTGGCACTAATAATGACTCAACATAAACTAGAAATACCAGCTCATGTGTATGATTAGTACTCTCCTTAGCCTCTAAGTAATAAACTATCTCTTCATCTATCAGCATGTCTCCTACTACATGAAGAGTCTAATAGATCCGTTGGTCCTGCCTGTATGTACTTAGACCAACTCCTTAAGTAGTGAAGACCTCATGTAACATATACGGTTAACCTACTAAAGCTAAATCTATACATAATATTCATAGGCGTCGCCAATAATCAATTAAGGTCTCACCCTTATGGAGACAAAAAAAAAGCCTACTCGATTTGTATATCAAAACTCGACCTCTGAATCAAAAAGGTAAATAATTGCTTTCATTATTGCATTATTATAACTTTCAATAATTAGGTTCTTAAAACTTAAATACTTAACGTGGTTCTACCTCTCTTAATCTCACTAGGTAGGTTGTTCCAATATTAAGAGTCAGGATTTATTCATTATATTTAATGTCATGCTCTAATACCACCTTTTCTATCATAACTCGAGGAGTGGTCTAATTGTGGTAGGTACCATAGATTGGTTACCCTTCCAATCAACAACCTTTCATACAACATACAATGTTACTACTATAACAAGTTACCCAAGAGTTATGTAGGCATAGATAATATCACAACATAATTATATTAATATAAGATTTCATAAAGTAATTATAGTACATATTAACAAATACATTAAGTCTTTAAAGTACTATCAGATAGGGTAAAATATTGATAGTACTACTATTTATCTATACTGAATAACATATAATATAAGATAATAAGTCTTTATTGGAGAGTTTGCTATAGTAAAGCTCGCTCAGCTCTCTACTTAACATATACAAACTTAAAAGCTTCCCACTAACCTCAAGCATGTCTCGGCCAAGTATAACAAATAAATCCTCCTGCAAAATAAGTTTATAAGGGTATAAGCTAGGAAGCTTAGTGAGTCATCCCTCAACCATACAACAAATAAGATATTTAACAATTAAATTCAAATATATGAATTCATTAATAAGCAGAATACTGCACAAATACATATAGATGACCAAGTATTGCATACAACTCAGATTAAATGCTTTCCAAAATCAGAGTTAGAGTATACATGGTACTAATCAGATCTAGGTATCATATCTGAATTCACACAACTACGAAACTTTGTATTTCATATTCAAAAAAATAAAATAGTTTGTTCATTTTCAATTTTTAAAACTAAGATTTAGGTAAGATTGTGAGTAGGCCCCTATGATCTATACTCACTCCTAAACGGAGACCTTTAAACTTGACCCTTAACTAAGCAATTGGTGCCTTAAACGCCTAGTAATCCTGTAGGTCAAGATAAGGTCATATTATATGAATGCAACGTAGTAAAACACTTTATCATAATTGATAATCAACCCTTACATGACCTCTTGCTACCTTTATGTGATATGAAGGCCGAAATTAGTATAATGTAACACATGGATATGAATGACCAAGTTTAATTTAATCTAGTCAAATATACTTAAATCCAATTATTATACGATAAGCCAATATCACAAACAACTAATTCCCTATAGATAACTATAATGCAACAATCAATTCAGTTTCATAAATTAAAGTATTTTCACGCAATATACAATCATCAGTCACATATATACCCCGAACCCAACACATTAAGTCATTTATCTATAGAATTTAAAATCCATTAATTATAAACACAAACAAATATAAAATTATTGAGAGTACGCACTTAGTCATAATAGCAGTCAAGGATCGTAATAGTCGTCAAGGATCGTAATAATCCACCAAAAGATCGATATCTATATTAAGATCACCTGACATTTAGGAAATATGAAAGATAATGAGTATTTAAGTGAAACATCTAAACTATTCACATATATAGTAATAACTACCTAAATTAGCTATTTATAAGATTCCCAATTTTAGTTTTTTTGTTAATCTATGTAACTTTTTTATTTTAACACCGATTTTTATGACTTTATATTCTTTTTTTTTTTATAGTTTTTAGATGTACTTTTATGTAATGGGGTCTATTTAAAACATTGTAACCTACATTTTTCACTATGGTCTTAAAATGTTGTGAATTTTATTTTTTTGACTAAAATATTTGTAAATTATTAAGCCTTTCTTTATTCATTTAAGGTTTAATTAATATCTAAATTTTTTATTTTTGAAATTGTCTTATTTTCAAGTCTATTTTATAATTATTTACTTATTTTACTATTTTAAGGTTAAATACTTATTTAAATCACTTTTTGTTATATTTATAATTTTATAATATTATGATTTTAATTAGATGATCCAAGGTGTTAATGTAGCAACTCCTTGTTGTTCCACGTATCATTTTCTAAATTTTCTGATTTTTAATTTTTTCTCAATTTTCTTGATATTAATTAATATTTATACTTATATATCTATTATTATAATTTATTAAATTTTGGAAATTAATTTTATTTTTCCCTTTGTAGCCATGGCCTTATATGTACATATATATATTATCTTATTTAGGGACTTAGTATTTTTGTATAATTATACACGTGTTATTTCACAATATACATATATTTATACTTATACATAGACTTTTATACCTATCTTCTTGCTCTTTTTACACATACTTATTTATACAACTTAGACTATACTTCACATATATGTATTACAACTTAAGTATATCAAATATTATATGTATGTATACATACTATATACACACATATATATTGATATATACTCTATGTTTACATAATTGATTATAACATATATGTACATATAATCATATATATATAATTAGACATATACATATATGAACAAAATACAATGAAAATAACCACTTTACATATAATTCAATACATTTACTTGAAATTTTATTACAAGGATAGTAAAATACATATAATCCTTTTCTCATATCCTAAAAATGCATATTACTACAAGATATATATATATATATATAACATAAAGAGTACATAACAAATGAGAATTACAAGAGGAATCAAATATAATATATATACTAAATAATCACTCCTTTTTGGTATCTTGAATATTTGTAAATTGATGACTCATCTTCCTCCTCTTAGAATTGATGCAAAAATACTATTAAAATGTATATAAAACAAGATGCCAATAGGTGAATTAAGGAAAAGAAATAAGAAGAAAAAAGGATTAAAAGAAAAGGGAAAGGGGATGGTTGGAGGGGAGAGAAAGTATGTGTGTGTATGTGTTTTATCTTGTCTTTTGTAAAGTAAAAGTAAAAAGGGAAAATGATAAGAGGATGTGTAATATACACATGCGGTTGGCTAAAGGTGAAGGAGAAAAAAAAAATAAAATAAAAAGAAGATAAGATATGAAGAGAATTTGATTTGACCTAAGCCAATCTTATCCTCTTAAATCTTAATTCAAATTTTAATCACATGTGGAAATAAAGTTAAACAAGTGGTAGTTGAATTACTAAAGCAAGGAGATGTGGGTGAAAAGAAAAAAAAAAATGGGAGAGAAAGAAAAAGAAAAAAGGAAAAAGGGAAAAGAAAAAAATTTTAAAAAATTGTTAGGTTGACATTTCTAAATGTATGTCTAACTTTTAAATGACATTTCAACTAATTCATAATGTAATTATGGAAAGAAATATGAAACATAAATTAATATATACCCTTTAGTACATAAATATAGGATATGTAATATAATTAACTCTAAATAATTAATTCAATATAAAACTAGTACATATATGTATAATTATGAAATTATAAATAATCACAAAATAATATTCATAATTTCATTAATTTTCTTAATTAAGTTGTCACTCTTTATGTTTATAAATATTTAGGAGTTATCTTCACTCGTTTGTTGGTGATTTTACACGATTACACATGTCGATTAATAATAGTGTCCAATTAGGGTTTTATTACTTTTAGAGTAAATTTATACATTTTATAAGCTTATATTTATGGTTTCAAGGTTTTCATCTAATTCGAGTTCGATCTTTGGTATTTATGTATACATAGGATTTAGGGTTTTTGTATGTAATTAAGGTTCTGATCAAAATGTTTAAGGTTTTTCACATTCGTATTATATTTAAGTTTATATTTTAGTAAAGTTTAATTTATTTAGTCTTATCAACTCATAAAGTCATTTAAGTCACTCGAGTCTAAATTAGGGTTTAAACCAAACCTTTATAGTGTTTACAACTTTTCCATAATAATTCTCTTCTTAATTAATGTAAAGATTACGTTGCTTCCTTAGCAAATGTGTTTACAATTCATAAGCCTCATAACTATCATGAGTGATAGGAATCAACCCCTCGAACTCATTAGCTAAAGTTGAGTTTGAGGACTACAAGGATTTGCCCAGTGTATACTAGCTCGAGAACCCTTTAAGTAATAGAATTCCATCACTAACTTAGGATTACTTCATCTTACCCTACCTAAGTGACAAGCTTTAACTGTGATCAAGGCAATTCTCTAATTGATGAGCACTAGACTTCCTTTTAAGCTAAGCTGTCCAATCACTCCACTTGAATAGGCTTCTAACAACACTCAGCATTTGAGCTCTAACCTAATATGGATCAAGTTAACCTAGTCTTCTATTCTCTTTCCAACCCCCTTTGAGTTGACCTCAATCAATGCTTAATCATCAAAGATCTTACAATTGCAAGAACTGTTGAACATATGCACATTTAGCTTGTTAACCGCTATTTAACAAGTCTATTAACATAACATTCTAGAGGGATTCTTTTTCCTTTATTATACTGCATTTTGTCATTTTTGCCCCTTATAGCATGTATTAGGAATCTTTTAGTATTTTACCCATTTTAGTTTTTTCTTTGTGCATTTAACCAAAGAGGGGATAATATAAAAACCTTATTTATTTTATATGCAAACAATCATATCACTTCATTACCGAATATAGAAATATATACTTAGATGTATCTTCTCTTTCCTAAACTCTCATCTATTTCCTTTAGCAAGAAGTAGTGGTGAATGACCCTAATCGTCACCTGTATATCATGTCAAGTGGAAGTTAGGCTTAGTAGGATTAGTTAATGTGTCATATTTAGTTGGTAACTACTCAGGTTTTACTAAAACCCTTTTGTTTTCCCTTTGTTTTGGTTTGTTGTGGTCTCTCTCTGTATGTATGACCTCAAAAATATGTGATCTTAGTTGGTATCGTAACACGGTTCCATAAGGAAGTACGTGAACTTACAGTGAAGTCTTGTTTATATTACTGCCAATAGTTGTTGTATTCTTCTGTTATCGCTATAGTATTGTTCTTAAGTATATTGGAACTGTGGTCTAGTTGTAGAAGTGGGTTTTGTAGTTGTAAGCTATGGAGCAATGGTTTGTAAGAGGTAAGTGTAGTAACTTGTGTCATTTTGTTATACTTTATTTTCCTACTATGAAAACAGAGCAAGTACGAATTCTATTCTACATTGTGTTGTGCTAAGTATTAAAGTGGTTGGAGTATGATAGTATAATTTTAGGTAATGAGTAGTAAATGGTTATCCAAGTGGTAGTTCTAAAATGTTGCTAAGTAATAGTGAGTAGTAGGGTTTTGTTGAGTTTATGCTATTAAAGTTCTTCATACTAAAGTAGTAATAAGTAGAGTTATACAATGTCAGATTCAATGTGAGGCATTATTGGTGACCAAGACAGTAGCACTCGTATTGGTCATGGCCAATATATGAATAACACATCAGGATCGGTAGATGATAAGCTTGATATATTAATTGACCTTATTGAGAGTTTAGTCATAACTATGTAAGCCAATAGGCAATAACCCTAAGGAGTGCTTAATGATGGCCGACCAAAAGAAATGCGAGAGGGGAGATATAGCCATACTAGCTAAGCTCATCACCAACCTAAACCATAGAGCTGAAGGAGTGGTAAATCAACCTGCTACATGAAGACTTAAAGTAAAGGAGATTGAAGAAGAAGACAAAGAAGTTGAAGAAAAAGTTGATGATGAAGAAGAAGAGTACGGATGATATGATGAAGTAGGGGAACGAGGACACCAACCTCCTTAGGGACTTGAAAATGTTAAGGTCTAAGTTTCGACCTTCACTAGAAGTGGTAATGCATATGAATACTTTAAGTGGGAAGAGAAGGTTGAAAGAGTGTTTAATTGCTGTGAGCATGTTGAGGCCGATAAAGTTTGACTTGCTATCCTTGAGTTCTTTAGGTATGCTGTTATGTGGTGGAAAAACTTAAATACGGCCAGAGCAAGTGATAGATGACAAGGATTATGCACATGGGATGATATGAAGAGGCTATTACAAGAAAGATTTACACTTGAGACTTATTTACAAGATACTCTCACCAAGTTGCAAGAACTTTGCTGGGAAGCTAAGTTGTTGATGAGTATGTTAAGGAATTTCAGATGTTGATAATTCAAGTTAACGTTAATGAGCCTGAAGCCTGCATTGTAACAAGGTTTATTTCAAGGCTTCAAGAATATTGTTGACGTGCAGAGGTTTCCTACATTGGAGGAAGCCGTTAAAATAGCACAAAGGGTTGAGAAGCAAAGGAGAAATATCCCAATACAACCTGGTCCCAGCTTTTCGCAAACTCCTATTCCATTTCGAGTTGCCTACAATGAGTTGAGGAGACTCTTCCAAGCAGAAAGAGAAGAATGACCGACCTAATGATTGAGCGGCTTAGAAGACATATGAAGGAGGATAAGCTTCAGGTCATGAAATGAATGAGATCAATTGCTTCGAGTGCTTAGTTATGGACATATGGTTGCTGAGTATCCTAACTAATGTGTTATGGTCCTCTAAGGTGATGATATAGATAGTATAAATGATAGTGAACTTAACAAGGAAGATAAGGATGTTGGAAGAGCTAAAGTAGAGAATGAGGAGGAACCTATATTTATGCTGACCAAAGCGAAGTGATGACTTTAGTGTTAAGACAAATATTAAACTCAATGTCGGGCTTCGAAGAAGACTAGAGAGAGAATTTATTCCACACCAAAAGTACTATCAAGGGACAAGTGTGCATGATCATAGTAGATGGAGGCAATTGTATTAATGTTGTTGGCCAATCCTTTGTATAGAAGTTATGTCTGCTAACCTCTAAGCTCCTCCGACCTTGCTTCATTGGTTACATGACAAAGGTACTCTACACGTGACCAAACAAGTAACCGTATCATTTTGTATGGGAAATATGTATAGAGATGAAGTAGTGTGCAATGTTGTCTTCATAGGAGCTTCGCATATGCTATTGGGAAGTCCTTAGTTATTTGACTAATGTGTCATACATGATAGATTCAAAAACACCTATGCCTTTACAAAGGATGGAAAGAATATTGTATTGCAGCTTATGACACCGAATCAAGCCAAGAAGACTCATAATTAGTTTACTTAAGTTAGTAAAAAGAAGGCCCTAGTGCTTAGCCATAGAGAGTTCTAAGCTGTTGAGAAAGTCGAGGAGCTTATGCTTTTGTTTATTAGAAGGTTATTAGAATTAAGAGACTTGGATGACATACCAAAAGAGGTCTGAAAATTAATATATGAGTTTTTTGACTTGTTCCCAAAGGAACTGCCTAAAGGACTAACTTTAGTCTAAGGCATTAAGCATTGCATTGATTTATAGCCAGGTGTAACTTTACTGGATAAACTTACTTACAAAATGAACCCTGAGCAAGCTGCCAAGTTAAAAAGACAAGTGGAGAGCTTATTGAGCTCGACTATGTGAGAGAGAGTATGAGCTCTTATGTTGTGAACTGTGACCAAGATCAGACAAGGTTGGTCGTTAGATGGGTCCGAGCTTATAAAAACTTCGAAAAGGACTAATGGAGAAAAGTACGAAAGGAAAAATGAAGAATGAAACAATAGGTAAAACCTACAAATAGCTCCAAAGGATATGAAGTACCAATAGAACTTTCAAGGGCTTACAGCACAATTCAATATGACGCATGAATTGGCTAGGTGAGGTTAGTCGCCACCTAACCTTGCTTCAAGGAAAGGATAAGAGTGATGCTGAGAGTAAACAAATAATATTTATGTAAGGAAGAAAAATTACGCAAAGAGTGTATTAAGAATGATATGATCTCCTTACAAGTATAAGGGTATTTATACCCATAAGTTAGGGAAACTTACCTAAAAAGGAAAAAACAAAAAGGGC
The DNA here is from genome assembly GCA_024138005.1 of Lumnitzera racemosa. Classification (NCBI taxonomy): domain Eukaryota; kingdom Viridiplantae; phylum Streptophyta; class Magnoliopsida; order Myrtales; family Combretaceae; genus Lumnitzera; species Lumnitzera racemosa. The sequence continues at coordinate 30,736,866 of JAMXBC010000010.1, forward strand.
ATTTTCTAAGGAAGTAATGTACAAGATACAAGAGAGTAAAAACGAATATACAAGAAAAACAATAATTGGTGCGTTACATTAGCAAGGTTGTTAGATGATGTAGACAAAAAAGTACAAACAGATGGCTTACTCAAGCAAGGATGGCTTAGTCAGTCCGAACTCTCTCTCTTGGCTTCTTAGTAAGGAGTATGCCGAGTAGTTGGCTGACTCTATGCTAGAGAGTAATCATCAACTCGGCATATTATAGAAAAATGGGCAGTTATACGACTTAACATGAAGGGTGACTTGGCAAGTAAGTACTCGGCTTCAGCATTCGCAAGGGTTAGTTAGAATAGAAGGATTCATAGTACTAGCCCCTCTAATCCTTAGCGTTAGCTGTAGGTTAAAGGTTTGGTAGCCTAATTCCCATCAATCCCTCCGAGTTATTTTGGATTAGGGATCAAATCTGAATGATGTTCGCTTAGTTCTCCGTTAAGGTAATACGGATTGAGGTAAGCAATGTTGAAGGCATTAGAAACTCCATAGTCCCCGGGCAATTCCAACCTATAGGCATTGTCATTGATCTTCTGGAGGATTCTGAAAGGTTCTTCCACTCTTGTAGATAATTTGTTCTTCCTCTTGTTCAGGAACCATTCCTTGCTAAGGTACAGCCATACCAAGTCTCCCTGCTGAAATTGTTTAGCTATTTTACCCTTGGTCTTTGCTCGTATTCTTCTAACAACTTAGTCAATGTGCCAAGTGACCTTATCATATATGTGTTGAAGGGATTGTACTCTGGCCAATGTGTCAGGGTCTTCTTGTATGAGTATTGGTATAGGGGCGTAATCGAAAGGCAACTTAGGATTGAATTCATAGACCACCTTGAAGGGAGTCTACTTAGTGGTACCATGTACTATTTAGTTATATGCAAACTTGACCACTGGCAGGCAGACATCCCAATCAACTAAGTTCTTACCTACTACAGCTCGAAGCAATAACCCTAAAGTATGATTAACCACTTCTATTTGGACATCAGTTTAGGAGTGACATAAGTTATTGAAGAGTAATTTAGTTCCTAGTCGACACCACAGGGTTCTCCAGAAATGGCTTAAAAACTTCGGATCTCTATCGGAGACTACACTTCTCGGCATGCTGTGTATCTGTACAATCTCCTACAAGAAAAGAGAAGCAATAGCTGAAGCATAATTAGTTTTGATGCAGGGCACGAAGTATGCCATCTTATTGAACTAATCTACCATGACCATTATAGAATTTTTACCTCAAGTAGTTTGTGGCAGTTTGAAAACAAAGTCCATGCTTAATTCAGTCCATGATCTCATCGAAATAAGTAGGGGCATTGCTTTCCTTTACTTGGCCTTTTTGCATATGACACAACTTTCGAGAACTCGAGTACATCTTTCCTCATTCTTGGCTAAAAGAATAGGCTATTTATCAGTTCACAGGTCCTTCTATCCCCAAAATATCTGGAGAGACCTTTACTGTGGGCATCCTTAACTAGTAGCTTCCTCAATGAACAAGTTGGCATGCATAATTTTGCGCCTCGAAATAAGTAGCCATCCTCCACATGATATTCATTCACTGTCCTCCCATCCATGCGTTGCAAAATTATGGGTCCAAAGTGTAGATTCTTGGAGTACTGTTTTTGATACTCGTAAACCCAAACAGTCTAGTCTACAGTTTTGATAAAAGTGCATATCTCCTTAAAAGAGCATCAACAACTATATTGCTTTTTCCTTACTTATACTTTATCATAAAATTGAATCCTTCAAGGAATTCAACCCATTTTGCTTACTGTTTTGACAACTTGGTTTGACTTTGGAGGTACCTTAGCAATTCATGGTTAGTATATATGACAAATTCTTTCGGTAGTAAATAATGTTGCCATACTTACATTGCTCGGATAAGTACCAAAAGTTCCTTCTCATACACAGAATAGTTTAGCTACAATCCTCGGAGCTTCTTACTATGGAAGGCAATTGATCGGCTTTCCTACATCAGGATAGTGCTTATTTAAATGCTCGATGAATCACATTCTAACTAAAAACTTCTATTGAAGTCAGGTAGTACTAATACCGGGGTAAAGGTCAACCTTTCTTTTATCGTAGCAAAACTTCTCTTTTTCCCTTCTCCTCATCGGAAGTCGGTGTTCTTCTTTGTTATCTCAGTAAGTAGCGCAACAATGGTGATGTTAATGAAATTCCTTATAAACCTTCTGTAAAACAAAGCCAGTCTATGGAAACTTCTTACATCAGCACAAGTAGTAGGAGTTGGCCACTCGATAATTACTCGAATCTTCTTATCATCAACTCGCAAGCCTTCTCTACCAACTACATAGCCTAAGGATACTACATCCTCTTAGCAAAGGCAACATTTCTTTAAATTGCCGAATAGTCTCATGACATGGAAGATATCCGAGACTACTATGAGATGTTCATAGTGACTTGGCATGTCGGTACTATAGATAAGAATGTCGTCAAAGTATACTACGACACACTTCCCTATGAGATGTCTCAACACATGGTTCGTAAGTCTCATGAAAGTTCTTAAGGCATTCGACAAGTCGAAGGGCATGACCATCCATTTGTAAAGTCTATGTTGAGTCTTGAATGCAGTCTTCCATTCGTCACTTGGTCTCATGTAGATTTGATGGTAGTTAGATTTAAGATCAATCTTACTCAAAATCTTGGCTCCACTCAATTTATCCAACATGTCTTTTAGCCTCGGGATTGGATACCTACATTTGATTGTGATTTTGTTCACGGCTTAGTTGTCTACATACATTTGCCAGGTTCTATCTTTCTTTGGCATTAGAAGTACAGGCACAGCACAAGGGTTGAGACTCTCTCTTACATTGCCTCTCTCCAGCAACTCATTGACTTGATGTTAGAGCTCAGAAGCCTGTTCGGGATTAATTCGATAAGTTGGCTTATTCGATAGTGCAGCATCAGGTACTAAGTCAATGCAGTGCTCTATGCCTCGTGTTGGGGGAAACCCCTTAAGTAACTGTTTTGGGAATAGGTCGGCATATTCACCTAACAACTCCTTGACCTCCTGAGGTAGCTCACCTCATTCCTTCATTTCCAATAATCGCTTCACCAACATGAGGTTTGGCTCATTAGTATTGATCGCCTCTCATAGCACGGCTTTACTTATCACCAGAGTCTTCTTCAATCCGTGAGCAAGTTTTATCTTTAACTTATTAACTTCTCTTGGTGGCATCAAATTTGGCATAATCTTTCAATCATCCTTCTCGAACATATACGTGTTCCTATAGCCCATCATGTATAACTCTCTTGTTAAACAACCATGGCCTACCCAACAACACGTGGGAAGCACACATAAATAGTACGTCGTAGAGAATCTAGTCAGAGTAATTCCCTATAGTGATGACAGTAGTATTTGTTGAGTGACATGTAATGCTCCTTTCTCACTTAACTGGTACAACTTGTATGGCCTTAGATATGAGACAGTTGGCAACTTCAATTTTGAAACAAGATCAACTAATACCACATTAGTACAACTTCCATTATCCATGATGAGGGTACACATTTGATCACTTATCTTACAAGTGGTATGGAATAAATTCTCTCTCTACTCCTCCTCTCGCGAGGTGGCAGGTTGAGTAATTGGTCGACTCTGCACTAGAGAGTAATTATCAACTTGGCATCCTATAGAATAATGGGTAGTCATACAGCTCGACATGAAGGCTGACTCAGCAAGGAAGTACTCAACCTCGACAAGGATTTACTCGGCCTCAGCAAGGATTGGTTAAAACAGAAGGATTTGTTAACTAGCCCCTCTAGTCCTTGAGCTCGACTATAGGTTAGAGGTCTGATAGCTTGATTCCCATCACCTTATGTTGTGCTTACTACGATCATCCCAATGAAAGATGGTTCTTGGTGCATGTACATAGGTAACTAAGCTATCAACTAAGTTACTATCAAATATAGATACCCTAAATTGAGGCTTAATGACATGTTAGATGAGCATCATGGTGACAAAGTGTTTTTAAAGATCGACTTGTAGTATAGCTGCCATTAGATTTGCACGAGACCTAATGACAAATAGAAGACTATATTTAAGATAAGTCATGATCTCTATGAATACGTTTTGGATTTACTAATGTACCAAGTACTTTCATAAGGCTCGTGAACCATGTAATGCGCCCTTTGATAAAAAAATGTATGGTTATGTACTTTAATGATATCCTAGTATATAACACTAATTTGGCTGATCACTTGAAACATCTTTGAGTTGTTTTTGACATACTTCGTTATGAGAAATTGTTCAAAAACTTAAAGAAATGTACAATTTACTAAAGTGAAGTTATCTTTCTTAGATATGTAGTATCTAAAGAAGGAATTCGAGTTAATGAAGGGAAGGTCCGAGCTATCTTACAGTAGCCTACATCTAAGAATGTCACTAAAGGTAGAAGTTTTTATGGTCTTGCTTCTTTCTATAGGAGATTTATCAAGAACTTTACTACCATTATGGCCCCTTTAACTGAGTTAACAAAGAATAGTGATGGATTCTAATGGATAGACTGAGTTGAGAAGAGTTTTAAGGAGATTAAAGAGAAACTTACCACCATACCCTTCTTAGCTCTACATAACTTTGAGATGCCCTTTGAGTTAGGATGTAATGCGCTAGGTATTAGCATTAGAGAAGTTCTAATGCAAGAATACTGACCTATTGCTTATCATAGTGAGAAGCTTAATGGTGCTACTCTGAATTACTCTATATATGAGAAAGAGTTGTATTCTCTTTTCAAAGGCCTTACAGTATGTTAGCATTACATACTCCCTCAAGACCTTGTCATTTACATGAACCATGAGTCCTTAAAACATTTGGGGAGTTAGAACAAACTTTCAAAAAGGTAAGTTAAACGATTAAAATTTATGGAAGGATTCTCTTATATGATCAAGTATAAGAAAGGTAGTACTAATGTGATTATTGATGCTCAATCACGCTAGCATGTCTTACTGATTATGTTAGAGACAAAGTTGTTGGGATTTTTCCTTATTGTCGAGCAATATGCTTAGGACCCACACTTCAATCCTATACTTGAAACTTATCGAGATGGAATTACTATTAGAGGATACTTCTTAAAGGATGAATATTTGTTTAGGGAGAGGAGACTTTGTATACCTAACTGTTCCACACGTGAGCTGTTGGTTCAGGAAGCTCATAGTGGTGGTTTATCTAAGCATTTTGGTGAGACAAAAAATGTTGATTTGTGAGAGAAAATTTTTACTGGCCTAGTATGGTTAAGGATGTTCGCAAGGTCGTTAGTAGTTATGATGTATATAGAAGGGCAAAAGAGAGAAATGAGCCACATGGAGAATACATGCCCTTACGCATGCCAACCTTACCTTAGGCTGACCTTAGCACGAATTTCATGCTAAGGTTACCCCGGACATCTAGAGGTAACAACTCGATCCTTGTAATTGTGGATCAATTAAGCAAAATAACATACTTCATTCCATGTGACTGAACTAACAATACTTTATATATTGTTGATTTGTTTTTGTAGGAAATTGTTCACTTACATGGAGTTTCAAAGTTCATTATTTCATATCGAGATACTAAGCTCTTGAGCCACTTTTGGAAGACCTTATGAAAGAGACTTGTCACCAAACTTATGTTAAGTTCAGGCAGCCACCCTTAGACTTGACATTAGGAACTTTGCTCCAAGCTATAGTTGGGAAGAATTTAAATGATTGGGATATGTGCTCATCTATTGTGGAGTTTGCTTACAATTGGACCGTTTACAGTACTACTATAAAGAATCCCTTTGAGACTGTTTATGGCTTCAACCCAACCATCCCATTAGACATGATTAGTACCTATGCAGCTCCCAAAGAAAGCTAGTCAAGAGTTGACCAGGCTTATGAACTGCACAAACTGCACCAGCAAGTGACTAAGGAGATTGTTAAGTTCAATGAATGATAACAAGAGATAGATAATCATAGTTGCCAAGCTATTTCATTCAACCCCGAAGACCTAGTTTAGATCCACCTCAACTAAGAGAGGTTTCCCCATCTCAAGAAGAATAAGTTATCACCTAAACCTAATGGTCCATTCAAGGTCTTGAAAAAGGTCAACCGTAACTCCTATTAAATTAATTTACTTGAGGACTATGGTGTCTCTTCCACTTTCAACATATCTAACCTGATTCCCTACCATCCAAATGATGCCAAAGTAGGCCCGACTAGTGAAGTCCCTACAGATTTGAGGCTAAATCTCTTCAACCTCCAAGAAGATAATAGGAATCAACTTCTTAGATCAATTAATCGAAGTTGAGCTAGAAGATTATAAGGACTTAGTGTATACTAGCTCAAGAACCCTTCCAGGAAGAGGATTCCATCACCAATTTAGAATTGCTTGATCTTATCCTTCCTAAATGCTGAGCTCTAACTATGATCAAGATAGTTCCTAAACTGATAAGCACTAGGTTGTCCCATCACTAAACCTGAAGAGGCCTTTGACAGCACCCAGTGTTTGAGCTTTGACCTATTCCAAATCAAATCAGGAAGTCTTCTATTCTCTTTCTAACCCCCTTTGGGTTAACCTCAACTAGTGTCGAACCATTAAAGATCTTACAACTACAAGAACAACCAAACATATACACATTTAACTCACTAACCACTATTTGACACATGCCCACTAATATAAGCCAGATGAACTTCTTATAGCCAACCAGTTCCTTAAGGAGACTTTTTTACTACACTACTATGTCTCACCAGCCTCACATCAATTCCCCTTTCGATACACACTTCAGCATGATGGTGAAATATTCAAGAACAAGCACAAAAAGGTAAGGTGAATGAGGATATGAAACCCTTTGCCCCTTTCAATGGAGCTATCAAAGAGCCATTTCTCATCAAAGAATAGGAGACAGTTATTATACAAGCTATAATGAGCTTAAGAAAATGTAATAGGAAGCTAAGTCCATGTAAAATCTACTACAAAAAGCCCCAATCAACTGTATATAAGCCTTTTGAAATGAAAGCATTGGGTGCATTCTGACTTGAAATTGAAGGAAAGTTAAGACCAGTATCGTCTGACTCTAACAATGATCGCTATGCCCCTTTCTTTCATTGGGCATAGCCTCAAACTTAGGATTCTTCCTTAAAGGCTTAGTCAAGAATAGTGACATCTGCACTTTCCTTTTATAGAAAGAAAGGAAAGCTTGTCTTTACTCCGTAGAATCTTCTTTAGGAAGCTGCCACGCTGAATTAACCTTTGGGTTGATGGGGATATGCATTTGCTAAAGATTTGTAGCCTAAGGTTACCATTTTAAGATAGGTTTTTTGTTACTTTTTTTTTTAGTTGAATAAAGTAGGATACCTGACCTTCTTCTTTCTCTGGTTTTCTTTCTTCTTTTGATAGGAGGAGTTCTCTTCTACCTCAAATCTCTTTATTGAGAATTCTCTATGTTGGTAGTTCGTAGAAGTTTCGATGTCTTCTTTGTCTGGCTTGCTTCAAACAAGTAAAGAAAGTTGACTTTCAAGAGTCCCCCTCTTTCCTATCTATAGGGACTTCTAAGTCTTAAGCTAAAGCATATTCTATCTATGCCAAAAGACGAGCTTTCATCGACTTCCAATATAGGATTCCACGACAGGATCAGAAGAGAACTTCTTTAGTCATGTGAAACTAGTCGCTTATTCGAGATATGCTCTATCACCACTAGCCCTTTCTTCAAAAAGAGGTTAACCACTTTCCTCTACCCCGCATCTTCCCCTTCCCTCCCTTTTTAAGCTAACGAAAACTGGACTGGTGCAATTGATATGACTTATCTTATATGGCTTGTGCCTTCCCTTACTTTAGCTGCCTTAGGATCTTCCTCTGGTTTCATACCACGCCATGCCGCATATGCTTTCTCTTGATCAACTAAGTAAACTACTACTTTTCCAACTTGCTTTCTTGATAACCCAACAGTCTCAAAATGAAAGACAGTAACCAAACTCCCTTATTAGAGAGAAGTCACTACTTTCCCTATCTTGATCAATTTTAGCATGTCAATTGTCCTTTCACTTGCAGATACTTTGTTTGGGGAACATACTCTTTCTTTCATCTCAAGTCTTATCTTCTTTCTTGTAGAACCTCTATAAGTACTTTACATCCTCTTTGGTCGAGTGGCTTTCACTCCTAGGTTGCACCAGTACTTCCTATCCTTTTAAGCCACATATATTCAGAGGAATTTTGAAAGAGAGATTCCATTTCAAGCCAAAGAGATGAAATTTCCTAAGAGATTACCTTTTGCTATGCCCCTTTTTTTCTTATATTCATCCTAAGATATTCTTTCTAGCTTTTCGAGTTCAAGCAAAAGTGATTGACTTATAATAAGATAAGATAATTTTTTTAGGAAAACCTCTCGATTTAGGTTAGAGGCAAGTGTATGCAAGAAGCACTCTTTTGATTAAGGAACGTTTTCAATCCTTTCATTCCTTACTTGTAATACCTAGCCAAGTCTATCTCAGTGCTTTGCTGCCAATAGAAGTGAGCAAGTAGGACTGTCTTTGTCAGCAGTTTGAGTTAGGTTGAGGAAACCCCTACTTAAATCCTAACATTGCAACTTCATTGGCTAGAAGAATATGCCATCCCATTAGGCCTAAACTAAAGAGTGACTGAAAAGCCAGAGTTCAATCCTACAACTTCATACCTTTAAATAAAGAAAGGCATTAGATCATACCTTGAACTCCAACACAAGATTACTTGCTTTCCTTTGGTCAAGCGACTTGTTCTTTCCACTCCTCCCCTAGCGGAACTTAAAAGAGGAAGGCTATAGAATCTATCCTTTGACTACCTTTGGGAATGGTTGGTTGAGTCTTCAACTAGACTATTCAGCTACTGAATTTGAATGACTCCTCAATGAATCGTAAGATCTAAGGAATGGGAAGGCCTTATGAGGGGGCTACTACCTCTTCCTCTGCTATTGTGAGATCAGTCGTTGAAGATGAAAGCCCTTACCCTCTAAGGAAGTCAGCCTAGTTATGCTCCCTACCTTCTATCCTTATTGGTTGAGTCTATTGTCTCCCTCCTTCTCTTGATCTTGATTTTCTTTCTGTGGAATCTCTATTTGAAACCCCAAGACAACTTCATTATCTAGACCTAATGAATTAGTTAAGTTAATTAGGCCAATTCTCTTCTAACTTTACTCGTCAGTAGCATAATCGACTGGTCTAGTTGTTAATCTCGTACCTCTGATCTAAGTTTGATTTCATGTGAACTACTAATGTGATTGTGGCTGGTTGAGGTGCCGCTCTTCTTTCTTATGTAAGACCATCTTTTTTTGTAAGTGAGAGCATCGTCCGACTCTACTGGTACTATTCATCTATATATAGATCGTGTGTGTTTTCTCTCTGATTCATGAGTAGGACTCTATTCTCTTGATGTTCTTAGGTAGGGGCAGGTTTCGGACTTGCAATCTTCAGGTCATGAGCCTGATGAGTTGACCCATTCCTCTACCCCACTTCAATACGTTCTCTTTCTTTCACTATTCCCACCTAGGTCCCAAGCTTTGGTTGCTTGGCCAGGATAGAACCAACATTCAACCTTTGATAGGTTTAAGCTATGAAGTGAATGGATACCGCTTTTTATCAGCCTTCAAGCTTTGAAAATAGGCTTCATACCATCAATCATATATAAATAGATTGATTGACTTATGGCTAGTAGTGTATGACAAGCAAACCAAACACCTCACTTAACCTCCCGGCTGTAAGTCAGCCAAAAAAGAGACTTGCTTTCAACCTAAGCAATTTCATAACCAGAAAGAAAGACCTCTCTTTCAAGATCAGTCCCATCCCTAGATGTAGTATTCAATCAATAGGACATTCAAAGAAGCTATGTACCTTCATTGAATGTTAATGAAAGCAAGCCCTTTCATCCTAATCTAATTTGCTGAAAGCGGGTTGGGCATAGCACATTCTTTTTTAGGATACATAGGTTATTACAGATGCATCATTAAAGACTTTGCGAAGTGTAGAACCTTGAAATGGAATTATTATAGAATAAAGGTATAATGGTTGGGGACCATAATAGGATTAAGCCTTTAAGCTTGTGGATGAAGGTTTACTGTCAGCCTTAGTTTCTAGATTGGAATAAGGACTTCATACTAATGCATCACTCTATGCCATTGAATGTATGTTAGTGCAGGAAGGGCTACTAGATCACCCCATTTACTTTGTAAGTAAATGACTTTCCACTTGGGAATTATACAACCATTAAACCTTCTTTATCATGATCCAACCTACATGTAAGACTAGGATTGAGTACTAGAGTTGCTGATAACAACATACCAAAAAGAAGAATGTGATGAGTTCATATTCTCCATATTCGACTATAAACTAGATAGTGAAGATGAAAGAAAAAGCATAAGCTACCTCATTCGTACTTCCGTCTTTTTGGCTGCCATCTTCAGTAGAAGGGCCCCTTATCTCTTAAAGCTTTTCTACGACCCATGTAGCTATTTATTGGTGCATTTGCTTCCCGTGGCTTCTTTTACTATAACTCTACTGCCATCCCTGTTATTGCTTATGGGACTAAATTAATAGAAAAAACAACTAAATCTAGTGCTTATACCCCTTTCGTTGGGGGAACCAGGTATTCAATGGGCAATGAATCTAAATATTTACCCCTTTAGGATGGCTAACTTAGCCAACTTTGCATCGATGTTCTAAAAGGATTCTTTTTTCGTACATTGTACTATATTTTGTCATTTTTGCCCCTTTTAGCATGTACTAGGAATATTTTAGTATTTCACCCATTTTGGTCTTTTCTTTGTACATGTAACCCTAAAGGTGCTATTATGGAAACCCCATTTTTTTTGTACTTAGACAATTATATCACTTCATTATTGAATATAGAAACTTATCCTTGGAGAGCACTTAGCTATGTCTTCTCTGTCCTTGACTCTTATTTATTTCCTTTCATAAGGAGTAGTAGTGAGTGACCCTAATCCTCACTTGTATGTCATATCAAGTAAAGGTTAAACTAAGTAAGATTAGTTAGTGTGTCATATCCAATTTGTAGCTACTCAGGTTTAGCTAAAACCCTTTTTTTCCCCTTGTTTCGATTTGTTGTAGTATCTTTTTGTGTATATGACCCTGGTAATGCATCAAAGAGGCTATAATGGAACCTAAATGGATTAAAGCCACGGAAAAAGGAGTTATCAGCATTGGAGTCAAATAACACTTGGGAGTTAACATCTTTACCTCTACGTAAAAAGGCAATAGGATGTAAATGAATATATAAGATAAAATGCAAAGCTAATAGGTTAATATAGCGATTCATAGCAAGAGTTGTAGCTAAAGGCTATAATCAAGTAGAAGGTTTGGACTATACTTTTTCTTTTTCCTTAGTTGCTAAATTAGCTATAATGTTGATCTTATTAGTTACTACTATTAAAAATTCAATCATTCATCAACTAGATGTGAATAATATTTTCCTTCATGGATATATTGATGATTAAATATATATATATATATATCCACCCTGAGGGCTATACTTAAGCATCAAAGAGATAATTATGTAAACTTTTTAGTTCACTTTATGGATTGAAACAAGCCTTTTGTCGATGGAACAAAATGTCCACAAGATTTAGTGTTTCTTTAGGCTTTACTCAATCAAAAAGTGACTATTGACTTTTCATTTGAGTCAATGATGAAAAGTTTTTAGCTACTCTTACATATGTTGATGATGTGTTGATTACAAGCAATAATGTTATTACAATTGTTGATAAACCATGAATTAAACCAAGCTTTTACCATAAAAACTAGGTTGGCATCTTTTTTTTTTTTTAGATTTGATATTTGTAGAACTTCTATTGGTCTTATGATAAATCAAAGGAAGTTTTTACTTGATGTGCTTCAACATGTGGGGTTGATAGGAGCAAAACCCACCAAAGTGATAATTTCTCAAAATTCACATCTTAATAATGAATAAGGAAATCTACTTGCAACATCAATTTATAGGTGCATTGTTAAGGGATTATTATGCTTAACAATCAATTGCCTAGATATATCCAACGTGGCTCAACAGTTGAGCCAATATGTGGCTCAACCTTACATGTCTCATTTCCATGCAACTATGCATGTTCTTAAATACTTGAAGGGCATAATTAATAAAGCATCTACTAGTTCTTTATCATTAGTTGGTTATACGGATGCATATTGAGGGTCTTATAGAGTAGATCGAAAGTCTTTATATGACTATTATATGTTCTTAGAGACTTCCTTAGTTTCTTGGAAGACTAAAAAGTAAGCTATAATTTCTACATCTTTAGCGGAAATCAAATATAGAAGTATTGCATTGGCTACCAAGGAAATGCATGCTTTCAATTTCTTACGTAATTAAAGATCTACATATCGGTGTCCCATTACCTATTTTTTTGTTTTATAATAGTAAGTCTACTTAGATTATTGCAAATAATCCTTGCTTACATGGCAAGACTAAACATAAGCATGTTCAATTTATTGAATTGCAATTACATGTAAATAACGAATTGGGATTACTTGCTTAGACCTTTGAGTTAAGATTCCAAAAAAAAAAAAAATGTACTATCATTGCCCCCTCCATTACACACTACATAACATCATTGGAAACCCATAGTCATTATTCACCACCTACCACTGTTATCACCTCCACCATTACCTACCATCTTCAACAACCCATTGAGGTCACCCCCTACCATTAGACTACCCAAATGTTACTATACACCACCACCATACCATGAAGAAGATGGCAATGATGTTTGAGTAATGGGTTTCAATGGATATGCATAGGTCGAAATCACTGCCAAACACAATCAAGAAGACAATGATGATGATGTTGTTGTTAAGCTTTCACCACCACCCAAAGCAACCTAAACCATCAACTTCACTAAATTGGACCCCTACTCCCTTCTTAGACAAGCACCTATAATGTTATACATAACTAGATCTAGACTGCCTCACAACACCACACCAATCTATACACAAGAACCATACTTAGATCTAATATGTCGGCAAGTACTTATAAGTATGGAGTCTTGAAATGATACACAAAGATCTAGAACACTATGACACCAGAGAGCAACAATGTTGTCTAGTGACCTTCTTAACTTTTTCTTTTTTTGGACATCGATGGTGGAAAAACTCAAAACATAGGAAAAGGACATGACAAATAAGGACAGACTTGAAAAAGATAGTAGAAAAGGAAAAGCATGAAGCAAAAAATAGAAGAAAAGGGACATAAGTAGTCTAAATAAAGAAAACTAATGCCAGATGAAAGAAACCTCAACATGAAAAATGGTGATGAGGAATTTGAAAGCAATATACCTTTGCCATATGATATAGATTTGATTAAAAGGTTAAGTTGAAATTAGTCTTACTTTTAGTATGGAGAGCCTAATACTTTGTACTGGTTGATTTCCAATAATTTGATATACATGTATGTATGGAAGAGAAGTCAAAATATAAAAGTAAAACTAGAATTTTAGTTGTATTATGCATTAATTCCTTGTATGCTTTTCTTTTCTCCTAAATGAACAATGTAATAGATATTATGAGCTTATTCCATTCCCTAAGAATGATGATTCCATTACATGTCAATCCCATATGGTGTGGTGAATAGGCCGATAAAAGTTAACATACATTATCAAAGATCATGTTACGTTTGGGTTTCTTTGCATTCATTATGTTCCTTCCAGTCAACAATTTGTTGACATTATGACAAAGGCAATCTTTAAATCTACCTTATCTATTTTTTCTTCTAAGTTAGGGCTAATAGGCAGTTTAAGGGGGTAGGGGTATGTAGAGAGGAGGAGGGGGAATCATATTTACTAGATTTAAATAGTTTTTATTAGGTTTAAATTGTAGTTTTTTTTTTCATATCTTTTCTTTCTTATTTTGTATATAAACGTTTGTACAATATTACATCAATGAATGAGAAGAAATTAATCTTTTACACACTCACTTTCTCTCTCTAAGTTAAACTCAGGTTCATATGGAAGATGGATTGTTGTGTACTACAGAAGGGGGTGTAAGAGGGAGGGAGAGAGGTATAGTTGGTTTGACATTTTGTCAAGAAACTATTAAGATTAATCAAATATGGGTGACCTAATATAAAGTTGCAACTATATTCGTAGTACCAACCAATCAACTTTCTAGTATAACTATTTAGTTTCTAATAACTCATGATCCCGATTATTATGAATAATACCACAATTAGCTGATTTAAAGTTTAAGCTTGTACTTGTATATGTGTTGTGCGTTATAATATCTATTATTTAACACTCCCCCTCATTTGTAAGCTAAACTTTGACTGAGGCCCTTTAACTTGAAGATCAAATTAAATCAAAGTGAAATGACAAAACATGATTGCAAACGACAAGTGGTGATTTGAACCGAAGATCTCTTGCTTTGAACTAGTAGCTCTCTAAGATAATGTCTCCATCGTAGCCTACACCACAATTGAGACCCATTAAGATCTTCATTTCAAATGTCTCGATTTATATTAGTCACAAGTTTGCTATAATAACAACCCATATATTCAAAATGGTCATTTGTCTTATCACCTTGCTACTAAACATTTCATGTTGACCATTCATCCTATAAAATCAAATCCATGATTCACCCATATGGATTGACAAGGCCAGGGAAGAAAACCAAACAAATTGAATAGAAACGTAAGTTTGGTTCAAATTGTTTTGTTAGATTCAAAAAAATTTTGAACCAAACTAAACCAAAAGAGTTTTACGGTTAGAAAAATTATGAACTAGATTGAATAGTGAAAAGTGAAAAAAAAAAAAAGTGACGGCAATCATTATGCTAATTGTGAAAATTTAGTAATAGTTTCCTTTATTAACTTGTTCCATCTATATGTATTTTCACCTCTATAGAAGAATATGAATGAATAATGTGAACCTATATATTCCAAATATTCTACTTACATTTATTAGATTTTGGAAATAAGTGAATAATATTTTTTAGCATTGATTTGGATACTACCTAACTTTTAAAGTACTAATTAGATCATAGTAGGATTTAACAGTTACTTCAATGTATTGTGCCTTGATGGATTGTGTAAGATGTGAAAAATGTTGCTTTTCATAAACTTTTAGGTTCTAGGTCTCATACCTACATTGAAAAAATATATATTTTTTTTGTTGATGGTAAAAAAAAAAAAAAAAATTACTTTAAGATATGAGTATTTCTCCTAAACATTTTGAGATTCTTGATTCGAATCACAAAGTAAACCTAATCAAATTGTTTTCTCCCTCTTTTTTTTTTTCTTTTGGTTTGAAAAAATTATGAACCTAATGTAACGTTATGTAATTAGTACATAATTGAATAATTTAATGATCTAGATCACAATAAAGAAAGTGATACGTGTAAAATTTATTAAATTAGATCAAGTTAAAATCTTGGTTAGAAGATGAATATAAGATTGAAATTTGTTAAAAAAGAAAAAACGAGTAGAAACATGATATTTTCATTCTAAGGCAAGTTGGATTTTTACCTTGATAAAAAGGAAATAAGAGGAATGGAAATAGTGGAAATTGTCAATCAATCGATCAAATGAAATAATTGACAGAAAAAGATGAGATGGGACCGAAACCAACTTAAGGATTCAATGGTTCAAATCATAAGTAGAAGCCGACAAACCTCCCAAAAAAAGTCTGAAGCGATATTTTTTAGTTGTAAGAACTATACAAACTTTACGCTCTTGGCAAGGAAGGGGCTGAAGAGATGGCTATATCCATTGCCCCCTCTAAATTTTTAAATTGAATGACAAAATTTCATTCTCTAGTGTAGAAGAAAAAACAATTGAAGTTAAATGTAAATTTTATTGTTTATTTCCTTTTTCACATGCTCTTGGATTAAATCTTAAGTTCCATATTTAAGTAAGAGGTAAAGTTGAGACTCAAAATATCAATTGAGCAATCAATACCACCGGATGCAGATAGACCGAATCTAACTCGCACTTGGTCTTTGACTAGCGTACCCAGCTTTCGCACCCATCCCGTCCCAGCTTCGTGTAGTTGTGAAATTGAACTTGGCTCAACTCTGTACATGGAGGAACAATTGAAAGCCTACATTTGTAGACATGTTTTAATAAATAATCTATTCTATTATAATACATAATTTCATAAGCTTTTATTATTTGTATATCTTCATTAGTAATACTTTCTGATAATACCTTTTCACAATTTTGCATTTTTAATTTTTATCAGTTATATCCTTTCAGTATTGGTATCTTTTAGTCATTAATAATTCTTTTCTTCAATTATGTATTCAAGAGACATATAATTTATGTAGAGGATAATAAGAATTGCAACTCTTGCATAACTCAACGTAATATGATATAAATTTATAGGTAGCTATAAACAATAATTAGCTTCTAATTACATAGCATTTTATACACAAAAGAAGATAGATCACTAAACATATAAAATCAATAGTTTAAATTAAACTTTAGTAATAATACCATATTTAAAACATTTTATGAACTCACCTTGCTCATATATTAATTGTGATAAACTTTTAAGTAAATCAATTAGTTTTTATAAACTCATATTTTTTAAATGAAAATTTACGTATGACATGGCATTTTAACTAGTTATTATAATTCGGTAACCTATAAGCAAGTTGCACTTTAAGCTCGAAAGGTATTAATTAGACAAGCCTAAGAGGTCCTTTTTTTCCTTTTCTTCTTCTTCTTCTTCTTTTTTTTTTTTTAAAAAAAAAATTGCTAAATGTACTTTGCCATATCGACCATAAATTGGCAAGAACGACCACATTTTTTTCTCCCTTCTTTCATATATATTTCGTAAATTCTCATATAAATACACCCTTAATTCAACAATACTCCTCTCAAATTCAAATAGATTCCATACCTACATTCTTCTATATCCAAATTCTCTTAATCTCCCACAACCCTTAAAACATCACTTCAGCTCATGCTGCAACACATCGTAATTTTGTTAATCTATTTGCTCTCAATTCGCTATATCATCCCACTTTTTTATATTAATTTACATTTGCATTTTTCATATTGAAGTTATTCTCACATATTTTGGAATTTTATAATTATCTTATATTGACAATGGTAAGCTTAGGTGGTTTATCTAACCAAAAACTTGTTTACGACGTTGATGATAATTATTACGGAGGATAGCCCGGGAGTAGAGGAAGAGGAAAAAGAGCTAGAGCAACAACGGATGACACCAATTCCAACTTTTGGAATACCATAAAAGCCACTTAATTCAATAATTTTTACTAAACATTCCAAGAGAATTATAGATGAAAATGGCACAACTAGCGCATAGCAAGCGATTCATGGAAGAAGGGCGATGGACAGTTGATAGTGAGCAAACACAACAATCTAGTTAAGAGAGCTCTAATCTCAATCCTGCATTCCGATATTTGGAGGAAAAGGAAAACATAAGAATGAGAATATTTAAATCCCTATTAAAAAGGTAACATATAATGTAATTAAAAGTGAAAACTGCGCTTTATGTACCTGTATTTTTACGGATTTTTACTTTGCATACTAGTATTGTGTTCTAATTTATTTTTATGTATAAATATCAATTAATAGATTTAAGTCAGCTTTTATTGGTTCATAAATAATTAATTTGATAAAATAATATTCTTATTATTCGAGGATATTAATGCACCGTACTTCCGTTGAACCTTAGCATAGGAGGAAAGGGAACTTTGATGTAAATTCAACCTGTAGATACACGAGTTTTCTATCATTGCTGATAACGAGAAAAATGAGTGAGAGAGCCATTGCCATTAACATGCGTGTTTCTCGTCAATCCGACAATCATTAGCAAAGTTCAGGATAAATATTGACTTTGCGGAGCAACTTTTTCAATTATGTTTGACAATACCGCAAACAGCATAGCATGAATGTTGGATTTTAAAAAACATGTTGCTGGTCTACATCATGAGGCACTTTTTCCGCGTAAGGTGCGCTTGTCATATTTTAAACTTGTATGTTCAAGATGGACTCTATGCTCTAGAATTTTAAATTAACCCCATGAATCAGTTACTAATTATATTTCAGATCATCTCTTCATAAAAGTTTCGCTAAAATTTTACCCAACTCGTGTAGTCCAGAAACAAATAGTAGAATCTATTTTCAAATAAAAATAGATAATTATGAGCTTTTCAATGATATAAGGTTTTGCTAAAATTGAACATCAAATGCAAAAGTATGCATAACTAAAACTATTCAATTTAAATAAAATTTTTTTAATTATTAAAACTAGCGAATGATATATATGCATTATATATGTAAAAAATATTTAAAAAAATTTTGGATTCTCTAATATAAAAGAATGCCAATAATATAGATTAGTAAAATCAAAACTGTAATAAATTTTGTAAAGAAAAAGTCCTTACTACAATAGCAAATATTAATAAAAAAAATATTGTAATGAATTTCAAATAATAGCAATATTAGGCAACTAAAATAATAGATAAATAAAATAATATCAACCATAAAAAAAATATGATAGAAAATAGTAACTATATAGTTAAAAAGATTTGTAAGCAATGAACCGTAGTTGAAAAGTTATTATGATGTATTTGAATTTTTTGGGTAACTATCACATGAATATATTTAATTGTTAATATTAGGTTGTTAGCTATTGATAATTAAAAAAATAATTTTCCCTTTAATACAATAGATAATACATTAACTAAAAGAATCAAAATTTAATTTTTAATAAATTAATTAGTGAATAGACATTAAAATGCATCAAAACTAAAATACAAATGTCAGAATGCAATTAAAACTAAATTATATGATAGATTATCATAACTAACTACTAATTTATCTTTGTTTACTAGCTTTTGTAAGTCAAGAAGCCTACGTCAAATGTTAAGTCATTCATCCGTGTCAATACCTTGCAACAATTCTATTTACCTGTATTTTGTTAGTTAGTTATTAGTTAGTTAGGTTAGACGTATATATATACCATTATTTCCTTTGTATAGGGTATGTGATTTATTTTTAATCAAAGCACTTCGTCTTTACATTTTCATATCGTCTTCTATCCTTTTTCCATTTGTTCTTTGTTTTCTTTATCTAATACTTGTTTTTACACAAACTGAGCATGGTATCAAGGTAGGTTCAATGTTGATCTGCAAGGATTTTGAAGTAGTTTCCAATCAAAGCTACTACATTGAAATTCATCATGAATAATCAAATCATTGAGGCAGTGATGAATGATTTGTATTACCTTTCAAGATCGGATAATCTAGGTATGTCCATTGGAAACATTCTCTTCAATGAAATGAATTACATTTCATAGAGCAAGTAAGATTAAGTCTAGGAGCTAAGGTCAAATCTGGTTTTGTCGATAGATCAATTGTAAAAAAACTCACCTAATCGTATAAAATAGAATAGATGTGATTATATTATTAGGTCATGGATATTGAATTCAATTATGGTCGAAATGGCACAAAATTTTCTTTAAACTACTTCTGCTCATGAATTATGGCAAGAAGTGAAGGAAAAATATGGAATTGCTAATGGACCTTTAGTTTTTCAAATTTAGTATGAAATGACAAACTTGAGACAAAACAATCAATCAATTAGCTCATATTTTAACAAGCTTAAGAGATGTGGCATGAATTACAAAAATTGCATTCATTTCATGTTTGTGATTGCAAAAGGTTATATTACTGTACTTGTGGTTTTAAAGACAAAGTGCTAGAATATGAGTCTCATGATAAGCTTATTCAATTTCTAATGAGGCTTAATGAAGCCTACAATAGAATTCACAATCAGATTCTTTCTACTAAACCATTACTGACTCTTAATTGTACATATTATGTTGTACAAGAAATTGAAAAGTAGCAACAAGTGTTAGGTACACTTAGGTTAAGGTTTGAAGTTACTGCATATGCTTCCAACAAATCTGGTTCTTATTCTAATGATAAAGCAGGTTCTAAGTTGCCCTTTAACAAAAGAAAGTCTAAGAAAGGTTTTTACTATAAGTATTATAACTACAAGGGTCATTTAATTGATACTTGCCTTCAATTGGTTGGATATTCGGACTAATACAAAGGTAAGAAGGTTTTTGCAAAGGATAAACAAATTTCATTAAGCAATACTTGCAAAAGTGTGTATGATACTCTGGATGAGTGATTCGAGAATGCTGTTATTCATGATCTTTCTCATAAGCAATTTGATAAGTAGATGGTTCAAGATATATGTGAGTAGATGTATAAAGTGTTCAAATCTAAAGAGGATTTTGCTCCTGTGATTACAACCATGGCTCAAGCAAGTAGTATAGCTTTACTATTGAATACTGCACATTCCCATACTTTGCATGCAAATACTCTTGTTTGGATAGTAGATACTGGTGCATATGATCATATCACTTTAGTCCTTGATATTCTTTTTGATGTTGAAATTTTATCTACACCTATCGTTATCAAACTACCTAATGGATCTATTCTTCATGTTGAAAAGGTAGGATTAGTCTATATTACAAACACACTCATTATTAGTCATGTACTTTATGTTCGAGAATTTAAGTACAACTTGTTATCTGTTCAAATATTATTAAGTAAATCCTCATTATATGCAATCTTTAACAAAAGCTATCATATTTTTCAAGACCTTTCATATCATAAGGTGTTGGCTATAGTTGAAGCTATGAATGGGTTGTATTTACTTAAAACTAAAGGGTTGTTTCTTTTAGTTGTATGATAGGTTGATTTCTGGCTAAAACATTAGATTTTCACAATAAGGATGTTCACTTAATTTATAATAGGTTAAGACATACTTCCATTTCTAAACTGCAACATCTAGAATTCTGTAAACATTTAGGTTTTTAGAATTTTCATTGTTTCACATGTCAACAATCAAAACTTCATAGCTTTCCTTTTCAGCCAAGTTTTAATAAGGCATCTTGTGTTTTTGAGTTGTTACACATAGATGTTTTAGGTCCTTATCATGTATCTTCTTTATGTGGTACCAATTATTTTGTCATAATTATTGATGACTTCTCTGAACTACATGGACATGTTTGTTGCACCATAAATTTCAAGTGCATACCATCTTAGATAGATTCTTTAAATATGTGCATAATCATTTCAATACTACACCTAAGATGGTTAGAACAGATAATGAAGGAGAGTTCATATCTAAACAATGTAAACAATTGTTTCACTCTTATGGGATAATTCATCAACATATTATCCTTATTCACCTTAGGAAAATGGAAGGGTTAAAAGAAAACATCAACAACTTGATATTGCAAGGGATATTAGATTGTTTGGCAACTTACCTAAACATTTTTGGGGTGAATATGTTCTTACTGCCACTTTCCTTATCAACGTCATGCCTATGTAAGTTCTTAATCGGAAAAGTCCCTATCGAATGTTGTTTAACAAGGTACCTGATTATTGTCAACTTAGAGTGATGTGATGTTTATGTTTTGCTATTGATCTTTCACCAAAAAGGGACAAATTTGATCCCAAAGGATTTAGGTATGTTTTTTGTAGATATCTATTTATGATAAAAAAAGATAAATAATTTATAATATTCAAAGCAAGAAAATTCAAGTAAGTCGAGAATTTTTTTTTTTTTACGTGAAATTGATTCTGATCAATATTAGTCTTCTTAAACCATTGTTCAACATTACAATCTTATTTTGTTTGAGTCTTTACTAAGCTCTACAGATAATGCTATTATGTACCTTAATCCTGTTAACCACCTGAATGATAGCATTACTTCTACTCTAGGTCACTAGCCTTTATCTCTTCGAAGATCAACTCGACTTAAGTCTGCTCCATCGGATTTTGTTTCTACCGTTCGATCTCATTAGTCTATTGACTCTCTTGATTCTAGCTGTGTTTCTTCTGCTACTTATCCTCTTCTCAGTTCTAATAACTTTTTTCATTTTCCTAAAGAATATGTGGTTTCATTTGCTAACATGTTAATTATTAAAGAGTCATTCTATTACTCTCCAACAGTTAAACATCAAGAGTGGTTAAATGCTATGGAAGTTGAATTGAATGCACTTAAGAGCAATGATACCTAAGAACTCACTCAATTACCATCTAACAAGAAACTACAGGTTGTAAATGGATTTATAAGGTTAAGTGTAGGCTTGATGGGAGTATTGAGAGATATAAGGCTTGAATTGTGGCTAAAGGCTATACTTAAGTTGAGGGTGAGGACTTTAATGATACTTTTTCGGCTGTAGCAAAGTTAAGTACTATGTGCATCCTTATTAGTATGGCAATTGCTGAAAATTAGCCTTTACATCAAATTGATGTAAGTAATACATTATTGCATGGATTTTTAGATGAAGATATTTACATGTTACCTCATGAAGTCTATACAATAGTAAAACCCAATCAAGTGTACAAGCATAAAAGGTTTGTGTATGGTTTAAAATAGGCCTCTAAATAGTAGAACTTGAAAATCTTATGCTTTTTACTTTCACTTAGGTTTGAACAGTCCAAACATGATACTTCTCTCTTTACTCTTCATCGTGATTCTAATTTTGTTGCCTTATTGCCTTATGTATATGACATTCTTATCATGGGGTCTAATGCCTCTTTTATTTTTTATATTAAAACTTACTTACATAGTTCATTTACAATTAAGGATTTAGGTCTTGTAAGATACTTCTTGTGACTTGAGTTATGCTGAACAGACTAAGGGCGCTTCATCAATCAACACAAGTTAATGCTTGATGTTCTTAGTAAGACAAGTTTGATTGCATGTAAGTCTACATCTACTCCTCTTCCTGTTGGTTTAAAATTAGACAATCATTAAGGTGACGACAAGCCTACATCTTTCCGTAGGATAATGGGACATTTATCTTATCTTTCATTTACCAGACCTGATATTAGTTTTGCAGTGCACTATTTGAGCAGATTCTTGTCCAAGCTACGCATTCCTTATCTCCATACTGTAGTACATGTGCTTAGATATCTTAAAGGGACTCTTTCTTATAGTTTATCCTATTCCTCATCCAATGATTTATCTCTTCATGCTTTTTTTTTTTTATTCTAATTGGGATATAGATCTTATTGATCATAAGTCAATTAGTGGCTGTTTTTTTTTTTCCTTAGTTTAGCTCTAATATCTTGGAAAACAAAGAAACAATCTACAGTCTCAACTTCTTCAATAGAAGCTAAGTATTGAAGCTTTGTTGCTGCAATCAAGGAAGTACTTTGGACCTCATATATTCTTTGAGACCTTCATGTCTCAGTAGATCTGCCTATATCCTTGCAATGTTATAACAAATCCACAATTTCGATTGCTATAAATCCTTGCCATCATATTAGGACTAAGCATATTGATGTAGACATATACTTTGTGTGTAACCATATCAACTTTGGTTTCCTTACTGCCACTTATGTTCTAACCCAATTGCAATTTGTTGATATCTATACCAAAGCTTTGCTTGATCCATGGTTAGTATTTCTCAAATCTAAGTTGGGTCTTTGTTCAACATCAGCTTAAGGGGAGCAGATAATAGATTATCGTTACTAACTACTAATTTATCTTTATTTACTAACTTTTGCAGTTCAAGAAGTCTACGTCAAATGTTAAGTCATTCATCCGTGTCAATACTTTGTAACAATTCTATTTACTTGTATTTTGTTAGTTAGTTATTAGTTAGTTAGGTTAGGTGTGTATATATACTATTATTTCCTTTGTATAGGGTATGAGATTTATTTCTAATCAAAACGCTCAGTCTTTACATTTTCTAATCATCTTCTATCCTTTTGCTATTCTCTCTTTGTTTTCTTCATCAAAATACTTGTTTTTGCTCAAATCAAACACTATAGACACCAAAATGAAAAAAAAAAAAAAAAAATAAGGTTGTTCACTTCTCCGTTAATAGACATGCTAAATCAAAACCAAATTAGAAAACAAGCACTAAATTGGCAGAAAAAAAAAAATCTTGACGCTAAAATACGAAAAGTTGAAGTATATGCACTTTTACTATCATCCCAATGAGCGAAGATTTTATGTTGACAATACAGTGAAGTCTAGAAAAGTTAAAGCAAATGTTACAAATCGTTGAAACTGAATGTACAAGTTTCTCCCAAGCATTGTAGGCTATAATTTTTCTTTGGTAAATTTTGCAATGTTTCATGTCAATAACCATCGAACCTCAACAATTAAAATTTCATGCTCTAAATTATTGGAGATTACAAAGGTTTTCCTGATGGTGCTACAATGTCGACTAGAACAATATTGCAAAAATATATAACGAAATGATTCAGGAGGCATTTACAATATTATAGAAATATTCGCAATATTTACGTTGTTACTATGATTTTGAATTTGGACCCCATGCAAAAGTAAATGGTGTGCAAGAATGTTTCGCTCTTTACTACGGATATGCAAAACTGGCAGTACTTAGAATCACTTCATTTGAATGTTTTGACGAGGCATTAAAACGAGGTGGCTTCAAATGAACGCCTCCTTTCTTAAATGAAGACCCTTTGTCAAAGTCGGTTCAAACCCTGGATGACTTAGCGACCGCTCAACCCTACTTTGGATTATTCCTCCTAGCCTATGGGATCTTGACATAATGTCATGGACCTCGATTCTTATTAGAACATCTCCTTTCTCACATCAATAGAAAAGTTTTGGAATTATTGGCATCTATATCGCAGTTGAATAATTCGATATGGTAGGATTGCCAAGAGTAGATTCCCCGGCAAATCTTATGGCAATAAGCATGGAGCACAAACTTGTGTGCACAGTTGGCACAAGGTATAAAGAAGAAAAAGGAAACCTACTTCTCCTCGAATTTAAAAGATGGATTCTCGAATAATTTCAACCCAACCTAGAGAATAAAGGTGTGTAAATAGGTTTTAGTCAATAAATCAACCCGTTTAATTAATTTATTAAATGAGTTTAGACAAGGTTTATCGGACAATATAAAAAACCGACTAAATGAATCCAACTTGTTGAAACCACAAACCAAAGTGAGTTGGTCTGGGATGACCTGTTTAATACATTTACATCTTTAACTCACGAGCTAATCCATTAAATCACTTTTTAAATAGGTTAAGGCGAGATTCTTTGGCTCATTTAAAGTAGGCCAAATAAACTTAACCCACAAAATTAGATTAGGATGTTTAATCTATTTGTACATCTCTACTTGGGAATAAGCATAATAGGATTAAATCTTGAAAGCTTCTATGTTCAAAATGACTTGATTATATAGATATATTAATAGTCTCATCCGTGTTTTTAACATGACTAATCTAACATTTCATTTTTACCTTCAATTTTATATCAATTAAATTTAAATTATTAAATTAATTATGTTTAATTAACATCAATTAAAGAGCTATATTGATCCTATTCAAATGAGGGTCGAAACTGTATTAACTCCTAGATTATATATATTTTAAGATCTCTATCCTCCTAGTCACCTCTCACATCATAGTTTAAATCTACACTCCTTTTAGCACTTGAAATATTCAAGTAAGAAAATTTTAATTGTTGTGTTCAAAACCAATACTCATTATTCATTGATAAATACCATTGGCCAAAATATGGAGTTTGCTCGGGCTGCCTTGTATGAATTAATTAATGACGACTTTACATTCAAATCAAAAAGTCAAAATGGAGCGATTTTATTGAGGACGACATGAGGTTCGTTGCACACGAATTACGTAGGTTTTATACCGACTAACAATGGTTGGACGATGTGGAGGCTTCTTTCACTTAAACTACATTGGTTGTAAATTAATTTGGATGTTTCTTGTAACCAACAATTGATACTATAAAAAAAATAAAAAGAATTATGATAAGATCATTGATATTTTAAAAGTTCAAATAACCTTAATTATTGAATTTATAATTTTATTTAAAATACTTTAAAGGCTGCATCTTCTAGTTAGTTGGATTCCTGTGAAAATCGAAGCAAATAAGTCAGGGACAATCGCCTAATACCAGATTGGGTATGCAGGCTGTCAATGGACTACCAAGCATTATATAGTTATAGAAATTTTGGATCTAATCAGCTTTCATAATGAATTGGTGCAAAAGGTCGGTTCCATCCCAATCGGACCATGTGGATGGAAGATTAATTGTCAATGACTGATCCCATGTTGGATGATAATGATAAAAAATTTAAAAGAAAAATAATAAACAAAAGAAAAAGGTGTTGCGCCAAAAAGCCAGCAGGGTAATATAGGATTGGACATATGGGTTATGGACTATGCATCGAGATATCGGAAGGAGACGGATTAAGTTGCATATAAGGATTAACTGAAAATGATTGAATTCTATATCTTTGAGTTTAGAAGATTCAAATCTAAATTTTCCCCATTTGAAATGATTACTTCCATGATCCTAATTTTTTTTTTTTTTTGGTAAATGTCAAAACCCATAAATAAGGAATGAATCTTCGACTTGCAAGTATCGAAATAATTAATATCAAAAGCCGATGCCACGGGACATGGCAATATTACTAGGATTGACATAAAACATATACAAGACATACAAGTTATCGAATCAAAATTACAAACAGGAGTGACAACTGATGATTAACAAAGCAGGTGCCATTTAGCTAGATAGCGGACCTCTCAACTGCAACTAGGACTAACGATGTAGATATATCAACTCCTCCATTGCCGTGTGTTGACAAAATATGCATTATATATTAACACAAAACCTTAAATGTGGTTTCAACTTTCAATGAGAGACCACTTTTGAATTCTCGATAACGACTCTCAAACCAAAACACCAGGCTTCACCGGTTGTGGAGAGGATCAGAAGCATTGGGCACTTTTCTTTTGCTGGAGAAGAATGCGTCAAAAGAATGGCTCAGAAACCGCCGATTCGGCTTCTTCCGTCTTGCTGCCGGTGGTAAATCCACCAACTGCCTTCCAATGCTAGCAAGCATCTCCGTATCCTTGTGTTCCTTCAGGATGGCAACTACTAATAGGAAAATAAGTACCGCCATCACAATGCACTTTTGAAGAATCCTCATATCAGGGAGGAAAAGAAATGAAAATGAAGATCAAACCTACATAGTACCAAAAGTTCCTGTTTGTTGAATGGTTTTTGGAAAGAGAAGAAGAAAGCGACGAATTGGCTTTTTGTGTTGGGAACGTAAGAAGGGGAGGGGCGGTAAAAAGAAGGATTAGAAAAGATGACGGATTGGTGCATGTCAGGTCAATTGTCATTGAGTATACCCTGCAAACAAGGGACACGAACTACGAGGATTTCTTTTCTATCCTTATGTCTGTGTTGTAAAATTGTGAAAAAAAAAAAAAAAAGATTTGCTACTCGTTTATGCTTTCACGGGGAACTTTCTTACCAAAATTATATAGCACTTTTCTCACTTTCACACCTAGTTTAGTTCGCTCAACGTGATAAATGAATTAAGAATGGAATACGAGTATAATAAGTGATAAATATCTATTATAATATTTTGTTGAATATAATTAAATTATTATTATGTTTTTATACTAGGATAGGAAATAAGATAGGAATTAAAATAGAAATATTTATAATGCCCTCATTGAAAAGAAAATAACAAAGCGGGAAATATTGTTCGAAGAGCAACACGAGTAATTTCTAAATGTGAATGAGAGTAGTCTTGGGAGGAAAAAAGACAAAAAAAAAAAAAAAAAAAGACACGGGATTCACCATTCTCTAGCTCAAGTCATGAATGGGATTGTAGTGAGGAAAAGGTATGTAGGTTGCATACTGAATTGCTGTTAGTGGTGGGAAATAGCAACAAAAAGGTGTAATAAGAGGGGTTACCAATTTGCTTGGAATGGGTAATCCATTTGGTGCAATCAAACGAGACGTCGGACTTTCAGTCCCAAGAATAGAGAAAGGTTGGCTAGAGATTATATCATAAGCAAGTATTAATAAGGGGGTTGGATTTTTATAATTATTTTTGTAAAGCTTTTTTTTTTTAAATTATCATTTTAAAATGTTGTTATGTGGTTGAAAATACAAGAAAAAATAAAGTCATTATAATAGTATATGATATTTAAAAATTTAGACAATCTCAATTCTTAATTTATAGCTTTACTTAAAATAACTTTATTAGATTCATTTTCATTAATGAAATTTTGATAGATAGTTGTAAATAGATAATCTAAACACATATATATTAAAATTTTATAATATTTTCACATTATATATAAATAACACAAAACATGTAATATCTACTGATCCCTTCTCTCTAAAATTATCTCCATCTTGTGTTTCTAAGTACTACATTATGAAATTAAAAAACTCACTTTTTAAAGCAACTCTCTACTTTATTCCCAAGTTAGTTTACTAAAGTTTCTTAAACCTTTTTTAATAATTTTTGTAGGCCCTATTACTATATTTTGGCCAATAAAAATTCAAAGAAAAAAAGAAACCCAACACATGTTATTAGTTAGAGGAATGTATAGGAACTAAGAAACACCAACTCATCGATCTATATCCTTAGAGCAACTTCCCCTTCTTGACTTGGTCTCAGTAGGTGCGTTAAGTATACGTGTGAAAGTTGACCTAAAAGGAAGCTAAAGGGTAAGGTCACCAAGTCTTGAGTCACCCCTATCCAGGTCTAATTAGACCTTTTTCCTCATTATATTTTAGTATAATATAAATGTTTAGGCTTTTGTATATGGATGAGGTTTGTTGTTTTTAAAATGTATGGGATGACATGTAGAGAAAAAAATATAAAAAAAGAAGTACAAAAGATGTTTGTACGCTTTTATGTGATAAACCTAATCTATAGACTTTTACTTTTGATAACTAATTGATATATGTTTCATCATGATGTTTTAATATTTCTTAAGTGATAAAATTAATTTCTATTAGTACATAATAATTGATTTGATAAAGTAATATTATTAAATATATTATTTAAATAATTTAACAAAATTATAGAAAATTTAAAAATAAAGAAAAATTTGAAAAGGAAAAACAACTCAAATGTTAGATAGGCTACACACATTGTAGCCTAATAAGTATACAATCCATTCATAATGTTGAACTATCTATACTTTATGTGCATTTAACTATCCTATCTTTAAAACTAAAACACCCAAGAAAAATATTAAAGGAAAAACATTTCAAAATCAAGGGTAGCATAGTAATTTTAGGGTTCTTTTGAACCTTCTCATCCAAAACCTAATTCCAATATCCTAAAATCTTCATTTACACTAGACCATTCTAAACCCACTCTATCTTCTTCACTTCTCTCCCTTCCTTTCTATTTTCAAATTCTTTTATCTCTACTCTCCCTTTTATTCTAAAGAACCTCTTGCAATCTCAATGGTAAGGAAGAAAGGGAAGACTCCTTTTTTAATCAAAACTTACTAGCTAACTTCATTTCAATGAATTTTCAGGGTTTTTATTAGGAATCCAAATTCAATATTTATTTCTTTTATAGCTAGTCATCTAGTTTTAACTTAAAATCTTGGAGTATATCCATAATTCAAGTAAGTATTCTTTTTCTTTTCTCTTCTTTATCTAGGGTTTTAATGAAATAAGCTAATTTTGTTGAGTTGAGCTAAGTTTTATAGTTAGAGTGGAATTAAAACATGCATAAATAATTGGTTAAGGAGTATTTGAAGTCGAATCAAAGGGAAGCCTACTATCCTACTAATATTCCCTAGTAAATCCTAACAGTAAACTTAGTTTCAAAGTTAGCTTGTTTCTTTTACTTTCCCCATCTTCAATCAAAGTGTTTATTCCTTCTTTCCTAAGTCTAAAGGTCCTTCCTTTACTTAAGTCAAGAGTTGTTAAGAGTATGGTGTTGAACAGGGCCTTAGAGTACCATTAGATAATGTTGATCTATAGGTGTTGGGTGTTTTTACTTAAGATGCTTAATTAGATTGATTTGACTGAGGGATTAAGATGAATTTACTATTATTAATGTTAGGTTGCATGATCCAGCTTTCATAATAGTTTTGATTCGCCTTGCCAAATATATGATGATTGTTTAGTAAGTAATTGGACTAATTCATATTCAACCAATAACTTAATTGCTTATTATGTCTAGCTTGGCTAAAGGGCCTGAGGTGGCAAATCCTTAAGAGGCACCTGCTGATCTTTATGTGATAATGTCGTTAGTAGAGTTACATACTAAGACAATGCATCTAAATTTAGGTGAATCATAAACTTATAGACTCATGGGTATTGGAGCCTATCATGATAGTTTTCAACACCGTACTACATATGTATTAATAATATAGTGGGGTCATAGGTACCCCTTTTTTTTTGTTTGTAGACCTAAATTCATGATAATTAACTCATTGTTTGTTAGGTTAATATTATATTTGATATCTGAACTTTACCAAATTACTTAATTTACTACCTTAACTTTAAAATGTTGAATTTGCTACTTAATTAAATTTTTCATGATAAAATTTATGCTATTTAACCTAACTTTGTTGGTCTCTATTTGCTAATATGGATGGAATAGATACATGGTACTTATTGAGTAGCACAAAACACCACATGGAACCATTACAAATTGACACTTGCCTTTAGATGTAGCACTTTTTGATGTGGTAAGGATGGACACATGGTAGTACCAATGAACTTACATGTGCTAACTTTGACATGTAGCACCTTTTCTAGTGACAAAAATTATTTGTTTGAACTAACAATCCACATGTCAACATAACTATGAGCATAAACCACTTCATGCACATAACATATTTTTCCACTTAAATTGAATAACCTATAATATATATGTCTTCTCACCTCTAGCATTCCATGTAGGACATGCAATATGAAGACAAGGGGGTTTGAATAACAAGTTGCAATTTTCACAAGAGAAAGACTCAACTTTGACATTTTATTATTCTTACTACATTTAACTTTTAATTTAGAAAAAAAAAAGAAACAATGCTCAATCCATAATCTCCTTTTAAATCATACAAAGATTTCTAAAAAAAAAAAAATCTAAAACATCCTTGAAATTCATGTCAAAGTGAGCTCTTTAAGTATGTTTTACACTTGATGAGCTCATTTTGATATGAATTTCAAGCACGTTTTTGAATTATTATTATTTTTTTGTAAAATTCTTTATGTGATTTAAAAGTAATCATGGAGCAGATTGTAGATTGAGCATTTTTTTTTCTAAATTAAAAGTTAAATCAAGTAAGTAAATCATGTCAAAGTCAAGTCTTTGTCTTGTGAAAAACTACAACTTGTAGTTTAAACGCCTTGTCTTCATGTTGTATGTCTCACATGGAATGCAAGAGGTGAGAAGACTAATATATATTATAAGTTATTATGAGTTGAGTAGAAAAATGTATTATGTGCATGGAGTGGTCTATGCTCATAATTATGTTGACATTTTAATTGTTGGTTCAAAAAAATAATATTTTTCTTTTAAAATGGTGTTATATGCCAAAGTTTCCACATATTAGTTCATGGCACTACCACATGTCCATTTGTACCATATTAGCGAAAGCTGTGTAAGGATACATATTAATTAGTAGTTGTGCTAAATGGCATTTTGTGTAGTGTCAACAAGTGCTACATGTAAAGGTGCTATGTGTCTATATCATCCACGTTAGCAAACACAAAATAATGGAGTTAAGATAAGTAATAGACCTGTATATGAGCCGGTTCCGAATCGTGAATCGATCCGACTTAGTGGTGGGTGGACTTGAATTGGCCTTCAAATTGTCAGGCCTTAAGAGCCTAGGCAGTTCAACTTAGTGAACACACCTAAATTTTGTTTATTTAGAAAAAAAAAGAAGAAGAGAAAACCAAACGTCATCTCACCATTTGCAATTGTTGTTCTTTTCCTTCATGAGTTATGATGTCACACTTTAATCTCTACACTTTTTCTTCCCCAAATTATTCTCTTCCTTTTATCCTTTTCCTTTTCAATTTCAAAATGTCAACCATTTCCCTATTCAACTAGTCTAGTCTCTACAATATACAACATGAGTAATTTACTAACACATTACAGAGTCTAGAGAGATTTTCATGTGGGAAATAATATTTTTGTAATATGCCATCACAAATTACAGTTAATAGTTATATTGTAATTTATTTCTTTCCATATTGACAATATATCCCGAGAATTAAATTACAAATCTTACTCCTTTACAATTTCACTTTACTTAACATTACTAAAAATTGTAATATTAAAATAATATCACGCTCACGTGGTTCAAATTAATTATTTCGAAATTTGAATAAAAAATAACAGTGAATCATTTGTACATCATCATTACATGTAATGTACACATAAAGTGTTAGTGTTATAACAATGTAGGGAAAAAAAATAGAAATATGAGAGAAGGCAGAAAATTATTTACACTAATTTACGAAAATGTGAAAAAAAAAAAACTAAAAAATCAATTCAAGATTTATGGAATAAGCTCTTGCATCGGTAGTTAGGCTGAACCAACCGAGCCCATGGCCTTAAGGCCTAGGCTTGTTTCAGTTCAAGGTTGGTTTCAAGTTGATTTAGCTTGGCATACAAGTCTACTAAGTGGTATAAATAATCGCGAAAACTTTAACTAGGTAGCAAATCAAACATTTTAAAGTTAAGATATCAAATTGAGTAATTTAGTAAATTTTAAAGTTGAGATAGTAAATTAAGTAATTTAGTAAAGTTTAGGTATTAAATGCGATATTAACCCTTATTTGTTACTATTTGATTTGAAGGTATGTGTATGACGTGATTGTAACACACATGTATTTTTGTATTATGTACTGAGTTTTGGCTCATTCTTTTACTTTTTTAGCTATAGGCAGTCATAAGATGTAAGTTACTTATGGCAATATATGGGGACATTGTAATCATTAAGTCAGGAAGTGAAGCAAGTATTGTTGTATTATGATGATGATAGTAAGGATCTATGAAGTTGTAGGTGGTGTTCAGTAGATTTGTTAATAGATTTTGATGTTATAAAAGCTATAAATCCTATTAGTAGTAATAAAAGTGGTCAAATAACTAGTTCATAAGTCATTCGGATTGTTTGAATTGTGGAGAATTGTTATTATTTTAAAATAGGTAATTATACGGGTCATCTTAGAGACTATTATAGTATGGCTAGAGCCTTAACATGTTATTATATATTAGGGATGCTTGTCAAGGTGTGGTATTTTTAGGTTCTAGGTAATCATAAAAGTGAAATATTCAATCACCAAAGCTTTCAAAAAAATGTAATTTTATTGTTTTGCTTGTGGATAAAATGAAAAAAAGATACTAAAGATAAAAATACTTAAAATCAATAATGAAATGGGCATGTAAGAATTCAAATGCATTTCATTTTTTAAAGATTTAAGGATGTAAATGATAAAGGGACTAAACACATATGAAGCAAATAAAACGTAGTGTATATGTGCAATGTATACTAAAAAAGGGAAAATAAATAAAAAGAAAAATAGATTACTTAGGATAATTTTACTTAAGTTATTCGATTTGAAAAAACAAAAACACTGTGATGAATGGCCTCCCACCACCCTATGAGTTGATTGAATGAACAACCTATAAGGTTGTGACCTATAAAGCTATGATGTGTATAGTCAGTTATCTTCCGACCTAAGGTTTTAGCTACCATTTTAGTGGTAAAATATAATTCATCTTTTTGTGTTTAAAATAAAAAGTTTAAAGGATTGTAAAAGTATGAAAATCACCAAATATGTTTTTATAGTTTTTTTTTATTTAGAAAAATTGAGTTGTTGAAAAATAATTTTTCTTTAAGAGAACCTTTTTCTAGAAAAACAAATTTGTTTTCTTATGTTGGATGATGAAATGTAAAGAAAATGTTGTATACACATACATATATATAATGATAGAATATGTGCAATAATTTTATATTATAATATATTAATAAAATAATAATTATAGTTCTTATGATATTAATATATCATTGTTATTTAATCATTATAATTATTGATATATAATTTTATTAGAAGATAACCGGTGGATTCAAACAAATGAGATGGTAATATCATAAAAAACTACCATAAGAGGATCATCACTCCTAACAGCTGCTTTTTTTTTTTTTTAATGCTTTAGTGATTATAGCCTCCTGTCCAGCCTGCGGACTGCCCAATTTGGGGACAACAAAAATCTTTTGATGTATGCCTAAAAGGGAGTAAAGTGAAGTGCAGGAGAGACGAAAAATCAAAACGTGCTAATTTTTAATGATAGAGTGGCAATGGATGTGCATTTGCATGTTTACTCATTTAATTTTGTCGCGGATTTCACACTGTATTTGATTGGTAGAAGAGGAAGAAAATTAATAAATGGAAGAGAACAGTGGAAATTTTTATGTTTGATAACTAAAGATCCAATAGGAAATGTAAGTAAGCAAAGAGATGGGTTGTCTTTCTCCACTTGAAATCATTGTTTTTTTTTTTAATTAAAGAGAAATTGATGGAAATGAGTAAAAATGAATTTAAAGTTACAATAATGAGTTAGGGGCTAAACCGAATTGAACTGTATTTGAGATAGTTTAGTTTTCGATTAGGTTTAAACTCTCAATGAATCAAATCGCTATAAATGTGGTTTAGTTGAGTTCGATTCAAATCGTTTCTCAAAAGAATTATTTTCTTTTTTGATAAAAATAATAGTTGTTAGAGTTTTCAACCAATATTGATATCTGAATTGAGGATTATTATGTAAGAATTAAAATTATATAATATTATATGATAACATTGGGTTAATTAGAGATGAGAGATGTTGACAGGGCTCTTTGAATATAAGACTCTGAGGTCTATCTAAACTTGATGCACCTCGTCTCTTAAGGCTTGCCACCTTGGACTTAAGCCCTAGGCCTGGCTTGATAAGTTCCAAAACACCCTTCAATGGTTAGAAGTCATAAGATAAGAATAAGAGACTAAGTCAAAACTTATTTTCGGTATATATAGGATACGTCGGATAGCATAACCTCATTCTCCCATACTTACGAAAGAAGATTTCTCTTACTAATTATCCTTTAACTACTAGTGCCACTCCATTATAAATACCAATCCACTACTTAGCCTTAAAGCTATTTATACTTTTGCAGACTAAGCTTGCTTATTATTCCAAAGCACTCTTTACTCTTTAAGAATTCACTATTGATTTAAGTATCAGAATAGCTACACCGAAGAATACCTCAACTTTCCCTTACAATTTTTAGTTTTGCAAGCTTATCACATACAAAGCCTAATTACAATAGGTAAATACTCAAAGGTAACATTTGGCATCGTTTGTAGGAAACTGAATTCCTATACTAAAAACCATAAACACACTAAACATATTCCTTATACATAACCTTTAGACACCATATCTCACCATGACAAACAGGAGGATCGTCAGTTGGTAAAAAACTAACTCGCAAGGAATTAGCTCCTCGCAAGGGCAATACTAGAGGAGCACATAGAATGCCTAGTTGAGGAGTTATCTACTCAAAATAAGCTGCTTCGTGCTTGCCTCAAAGAAGATAAGAGGCATAGCGCACAAACCCACCCCCACGAATATTCTAATGCCTACACCAAGTAGAATAATCATCAGCAATAGCAGAAGAATGGTACTGATTAGCAGCCTAATCCCTTACTGCAACAATAGCCAATAAGGTTTGCAACCACTCGCAACCAAAATTTGGTTAGTAATGAGTAAGTAGCTGACTCACAAGTAGCATTGACTCAAGCAGCATCACACCGAGCTCATTTGGTAAATGATGTTGACTATAATGAGCTCCTCGCAATAGTGAGAAGACTCTTCAAGCAACAGGAGAGTAAGGCCACTAGTAACGTCAGGTTAGTCACTAGCAATAAGACTCCCTTCACTAGGAGCATTCAGGATGAAGTGTTTCCCTTTAATAGTAAGCTTTTGTCCTTAGACCAATGTGATAGCATAAGTGAACCTGATGATACCTCCTCTACTTCCACACCCTCATGATCCTTCATAGTCATAGGGATGTCATCATGTACAAGACTTTCTTAAGCATCATGAGGAAAGCAGCTCGAACGTGGTTTAATCACCTCTTCAATAATTTTATCGACTCTTTTGATAAGTTGGCGCGGAGGTTCAGCCTCCACTTCAGGGTTAGCAAGCCCCTATCTAAGGATACATTGTCCTTATACCTTATAAGGTAAGGTAAAGGTAAATCCCTATGCGACTTTGTAGCTCGACTCAATAATGTTGTGGTTAAGATCCCTTAGCTGGATTAGGGAGTCACTCTCTATGTTCCCTAACTTAGCATTCGACTGACGGGAGACTTCTTTTGATTGCTTGTGAAGAGCAAGACAAAGACCCTAGCTGACTTTTAGAATAAGGCCTAAAAGTACATTGACTAGGGGGACAATATCTGTATTAGGCGTGATGTCAACCGAGAAAGGTTAGGTAAAAAGTAGGATAAGGAAAAATTATCTATGAAGGATTGCCTTGATGGAAGTTTGCTGAGCAAATTAGAAAGGGAGAGCTTTAGGAAGAAGAAGCGCCGAGCTAAGCGTGAACTGTTACCCCACCTCCCCCCCTATTGACATGCAACATATACCCTTGAATAGATACATAGCTTAGGTCTACTCCGAGGTGAAGCATAGGAACCTATTGCAAAGACCCCTAAAAATGAAGGGGAACTCTAGCCATTGGAACTACACATCACGGAAGAGCTATACGCCGGAGTCTATAGCAACTACATTCAATCTCAAGCCCTTTACCTTTGGACACTTCGGCTCATGTGTTACTATCCTACGATGAGATAAGACACCAAACCGATAGCCTAGAAGTGTCCACAATGCTAGAAACATAACCATATTAGGCATGCACCTAGCACTAGTCTTTATCCTTTGACCAGCTTGTGGTCATTTACATAATGGGGTATCGATATCTTCAGGGCCTTCCCTAAGGCTTCAAGAGGACAGCAATTTATAATTGTTGCCATTGACTAGTTCACCATGTAGGTAGAAGCTTAAGCGATTGCAAAGATTACAGAGAGAAGCATTGAATCTTTCGTTAGAAACAACATCCCCTCTCGGTTTAAGGTTCTTTATGCCCTAATCATGGATAACAAGTGACATTTTGACAACCTCAAATTTAAGGAATTTTGTGCTAAGCACCATATCACACCATACTTTATGTTGTTGCCTACCCCTAGTCGAATAGATAGGTTGAGGCAACTAACTGGATCACCTTGGATAGCTTGAAGAAGTAAGTGGGTAGAGCTTATGTCGCTTGGGCGGATGAATTGCCTAACATCTTATGGGGATATAAGACCACTCACCAAACTTCCACTGGCAAAATGTCTTTTTGCTTAGCATTCGGATCAAAGGTAATCCTCCCCATTAAACTTGAACTCCTTAACCTCCGAACTCGATGTTTCGACACTACCCTTAACGAGTCCCTATTGCAAGCTAACATCGATACTAATAAAGAAATTCAAGACCTTGTTGT
This sequence comes from Lumnitzera racemosa, assembly GCA_024138005.1. Lineage (NCBI taxonomy): Eukaryota > Viridiplantae > Streptophyta > Magnoliopsida > Myrtales > Combretaceae > Lumnitzera > Lumnitzera racemosa. Next base: position 30,774,232 of record JAMXBC010000010.1, read on the forward strand.
GGCACAAGTGGTTGCATACTAGTACTGAGTCTTTCAATACTATGATTAGAAGGTTAGACACAAAGAATTCCAGGTCGATGATTTGGTTTGCCGAAAGTTAGAAGCTATTGGCTCATGCGAAGGATAGGGTAAGCTAGCCTTAAATTGGGAAGACCAAGTCATTGTACGGGAAAGCTTAGGCAACAGTGCATACAGGTTAGAGAGATTGGACGATGAGCTTATTTTACATACATGGAACGTTGACAATCTTAAGCTTTATTTCAATTAGCACGCTTGTAAATCCTTTGTAAATGATGAATGAAAGTTATATTTTATAATCATTGTCTACAATTCTTTCCTTCTCCTTTCATTGTCTTTGCCCCTAAAAAGGGTTAATAGACCCTTTTACTAGGCATGTCGGAATGTCATCGACCTGACCCCCTTCAAGTAACCTCGGTAAGGGGAAACACCCTTCACATAGAAGAACTCCTGCTTCTTGGGCAAGTTAAAATGCCACTAACCTAACCTCCCTCGAGTAACCTCAGTAAGAGGAAACGCCCTTCGTATAGAGGAACTTTCGCTTTTGGGGTAGGTCGGAATGCCACCAAGCTGACCTCCTTTGGGTAATCATGATAAGGGGAAACGCTCCTTAAACAGAAGAACTCCCACTTCTTGAGCAGGTTGGAATGCGACCAACTTAACCCCCTTTAGGTAACCTTAGCGAGGGGAAATACCCCTCATATAGAGGAACTCTCACTTCTCGAGCAGGTTAGAACGCTACCAATCTGACTCCCTTGAGGTAACCTCAACGAGCGGAAACTTTCCTCACATAGAAGAAGTCCTACTTCTTGAGCAGGTCAAAATGCCATTAACTTAACCCCCTTCAGGTAACTTTGATGGGGGAAAATTCCGTTCGCATAGAGAAACTCTTGCTTCTTGGGTAGGTCAAAATGCCACCAACCTAACCCCTCTCGAATAACCTTAGTAAAGGGAAACACCCCTCTCATAAATGAACTTTTGCTTCTCGAGCAAGTTAGAATGCTACCGACTTGACCCCCTTCAAGTAATCTCAGCAAAGGGAAATGCCCTTTGTACAAAGGAACTCCCTCTTTTTAAGTAGGCTAGAATGTTATCGACCTAACCCCTCTTAAGTAATCTCGACAAGGGGAAATGTCTCTTGCACATAGGAACTCCCACATGGAATAATAACAAAAAGAAAAAAGAAAGAAAAAAGGATGGTCTAAAAAGGAAAAAAAAAAACAATTTCATTTATAGCTTTCTAATTACATGGTTAAGGCCGACATTTTGACATAGACTACAAAAAAGGAAAAAAAAAAACTATTACGTAGGAGTAGCTTACTTGAGTAGCGCCGAAAAGTCTAAAGCTTCAATCTACTCAAAGCGTTGGTTTTGCAACTACCCCTTAAGGAGGTTGGCTCTAGGTTAAAGCGAAGGCTAAAGGTTGCTTATGTGGACCAGTAGAAGGACCACCCTACTCTTGATCACCTCGAGAAGCATCTTCTAGGGTGGCCTCCTTTGGAGTTGCTAGGGTAGAATTGGAAATAGAAGTGCCTTACATGACTTCAGCAGTAGAATAGGTGCCTTGGACAACGTAAGGCGCTTCAGCAGCCTCCCTCTCTCATGCTTTGGCCTCCCTCTTCTCCCTAAAGGTAGGGGAGTCTAGAAATTCTAAAAATCTCAAGTCTATGCTCGAATGGTGGGAGAGCACCTATCTCTTTGTATAGTAAGTGCAATCAATAAACAGGTCTCCTAGGTCATCTAACCACTCATCTATTATCTGATAATCGGCTACGGTCTTCTTGGTAGTGGTGTCGCTAAGGACCTCTCCACTCTCTATCTTAAAGATAATCTCCTCCATCTTTGAAACTCTTCCCTACAGCTCTTAGACCTACTATTCTAACCCTACCTTCAAACCAGCTAGCTCTAGCAAAGTGCCTTTGACATTTTCACACTTGGATGCCTTCATTGCCAACTCGATTTTCAACTTAGTGACTGACATCTTTAGCTTGGCTTTTTTCTTCTCAAGTTGGGGCCTTAGCCTCCTTCTCCTCGTCTAGTCTCTGTAAGAGGTGAGCTTTAGTCCTCTGTACATCCTTAAGCCAAGCCTTTAGGTCATCGGCTTTCTTTGCAACCTTCTTGACAGTTCCTCTCTTTTGCTTTGCATCCCTCAACCACCCTTCAAGCCCAGTTACTTATATATAAGAGTGGCGCAAGCACTGGTTAGCTTTGGCAAATTTTTCCGAATGCTTATCAGTAGAGGACTCTACCTCTCATAGGTCCTTCTTAGCCCTGAGCAATGCTTCTTGTAAATCTTTTACCTCCTTTTAGGAGGCATCATATTTGCTTAGTTAAAGTGGTACTTGGCTATAGTATTGTATGAAAACGAGAGTTGTGGTTAGTTGAATGAAAGGGATGAGGTGCATTAAGGTAAAGGGATGAAAGCTTACCTGTTGCATGAGCATGCTCAAATGGCCTACCATTTCCATGGGGTCACCTCTACCTACCATGGGTTGTCACTCGAGTATGACTTAGTTACAAGGGGTATAAGACCCTAGCAGGGTCTAGTAGTTGAGAGTTTAGTGTTACAATGTTATGTCATTAGCCTGGACCTCCCACTCAGGCCTTAGGAGCTTCCCTTCGACTCTTTTGATCTTAGACTCAGGAGCCTCACTAATCAGCTCTTCATTCTAAGAGATGTATGGGACTACCTTAAACGAGTGTAACTCACTTCCTAAGTATCTAAACTTATTAAGGATGTCAAAAAACTCTTCCCCAAGTTTGTCCATACACTTGTAGGGATTAGTCATTAGTTACTCAACCCAAGTGGTATGGCTCAAAGGTGCCTTCGCTAAAGGACTTTGCTTCTTAGCTCTAAGCTCGGCTTCTGTAACCGTTTTAAGAGACTTCCTCTTTTGCCTTGCTACTTTAGGCATGGCGATGACCTCTGCCATCTCCTCTTCTCTCACCCCCAAAGGGGTAAGCATCTGAACTTTTGGCTCTTCAACGTCGATACCCTCATCCCCCATAAGGATAGGTTTAGTGACTGGGATAAGGATAAGCGTAAGAAGAGCTATGTCGAAAGGCTCTGCATCTACTAGCTTGTCTTGAATATTGATCGTAATCCCCTAAGGAATGGCCATCAGTTATGCTTTGTTGGTTTCCTTAGCCTTTGGCTTCACCCGTACGGCTTTGCCCTTCAATTCAATTGCCTTGGCTCTTATCTAGTAGTAGTTCATCAACTTGTTCATAGAAGGATAAGAAACACTCTTGGCTAAATTTTTTCCTACAAAAATAGATTGAAGCGATGAAGAAAACAGAAAAAGGAGATAAAAACAAAAGAAACAACTACTACAATTCACTAACTTTGTTGTGAATGGCACAGAGAAGGAAGATCCCTTGTGTTAAAAATGTGTCAAACGAAGCATCCTTATACTAGCATAATAGACAAAGTCATTCACAAAAAGAATGAACCTGTTCTTTTGGCCCATTTCTTCACCATAGCTTTCTTTATGTTGGGGAAGAGCTCAAAGATCAGATACTAGAGGTATCTCTCCACAGTCTCTATAGCATTTGTTCCTAGCCATATTCAAGGGCCATGAAGGCTTGAATCTCTAATGTGGCCTTTGCATCATTGGGAACAAGGCCGTTTTGAGCCCTAGTTCGAACCATCTCAATCCACAGCTTCTAAAAGTTTGCCTCATCGAGTAGTTTGACCACTACGTACTTGTCTTGTTAGCCCTTAACCGAATCCATGAGGTTGCAAATAGCTTCTTTCCCAAACATGGTTGGAGGTATGACTACCACCCGATGCTCTTCCATATGTAAAAATGACTAAAAAGTTCAGGAGTAACCCTTATTACCAAGTACTTATAGAATGCTTGGAGAAATCCTTAACATTCTCCACCCATTAGGAGGGACTTACATTGAACTACAATGATTATAGTTGAAGAACTCTTTATTGAAGCGACTTAGAGGGAGGCATTACTTAAACTCTCGGCACTTCTCAAACACTGTAAAGTGTCTCCCTAACAATAGGGCCATTCATTTGTCCCTACTCAATAATCGTATCTATTACCTAGGGATGGCCTCTATGATGAAATTACCTAGGATCTAACTAAGAGCAGAATGTTTGCTCTTACTCACCTGGCTACTAGGCCCCTTGCATATTCCAGCCACATCGAACAAATTCCTAAAAGGAGGTAAGGAGGTGTATGCATATATGTCTCTTCGGATGGTGTTTATAAGCCTAGCCCTATCTAACGCCTCTACTACCATCATAGTAGACTCGCCAAGTTATGTTAGCAACGAAAGTTTGTCTTTTCTTGCTCAAAGGGGATCACTCCTTATTGACTTGGAGTAGAAAATGTTATACTGTAATGATTTAGAACTTGCCTCACTTGTGTTAGCCAACATAGTCGCGTGAGGTGATGAAGAAGAATGAAAATTGGAAATTTTTTTAAGAAAGTTTTACGTAAGAGGGTGGAATTCATAGTAATAGAGTAGAGAGATTGTAGAAAAGTGATCCCTTATCATGATTGTACTATTTATAGGCCAAGGTTTGGGAAACTATATAGGCAGTTATTGAGATTTGTATAAACATAAATCCCTTGGAATGCCGCTGAGTAGACACGTAAAGCGAGTTTTGATCAAACGACTATCTTTAAAAGGCAAAGTGCATGTAGTTGTACGCTAGTCTGCTATAATAAGATACCTGTCACATCATATTAAATGCATAGAAAATAGGCGCACTAGAATCATAATTTGAAAAAGTTTCTTTCATAATAAGTTTCCTTAAGGTCCCTCCAACTTCTACCCAATTGACATAATAAAGGTACAGTGCAATCGTACTAGCTCGGTCTATGACAAGTGTTATTTGATTAGGCCTGCTTAAAGCTTCCAATCACCTACCCAGTGAGATGTGAAGGTTTCTTGCTCTAACACCCTAACCAAGGCTCCATCTTCCTTGGGCCATCAGCACTTCACTTAGGGATAATTGCTGATACCTCGGCTCTTCCTACATTAGGGCATCTTTGGCTCGAGTATACACCACCTTAGATATTACCGTCTTGGCTTACTGCTAGCCTGAACCTACATCTTTATCATGTTGGCACGGTAGCACCAACTCAACCTCCTTTCTAGTCAGATCAGCAACGCACCTAAGTAGCTTATATACTCCCTCTCCTTGCTTGGGGGGGGTGGTGGGGGGTGGGGTTGGTAAGTATTGATAAGGACCTTAGATATGGGTCTCTCAAGCTAGTCCAAATATTATATGCCTCATCTCTTAGGGCCTAAGATGCCTTTCAAAAGCTAGAAGTCACAAGATAAGGATAAGAGACCATGTCAATTCTTACTTCCAGTATATGTAAGATATGTCGAGTAGTACAACCCTACTCTCTCATACTTATGGGAGAGGATCTCTCCTAGTAACTATCTTCCAACTAGCGGCATCATTTCACTATAAATACTTGTTCACTACTTAATGGCAAAGCTCTCTATACTTTTGAGCACTAAGCTTACCTATTACTCCGAAGCACCTTTTACTCTCTAAGAATTCACTACTGACTTAAGTATCAGGGTGGCCATACTGGATAATATCTCAGCATTACCTTACAATGTTTTGTCTTGTAGGCTTACCATGCATAAAACTCAATTAGTACTGACAAATACTTAGAGATGATAAGAGACAACTATGAAAGAAAATGAGTAGATTATAAATGTTAAGAGTAAAATGAGAAATGACAAAAAAAAAAGAAAAGAAAAAGAAAAGGAAGAAGATAAATTGAGTTAAGTTAAAAGATCAATAGGGTTTAAAACTAAAAGATATCGCTTTTTCTTTTAGAAGCGATTTTGTTTAGTCAAATCTTCCAAATTGAACCATGAACCATTTAGACGTATTCTTTAGACCAAACTGTGAATTCAATTGAAATATAAAAGAATTGCGTTTTATGGTTTAGTTTGATTCGTGGTTTGATTTGATTTGATGAAAAGCATTAAATGTTTGGAATTAAAATTTTTCTTTCATGTGATGTAACTTTGGATTTCCTTTGTATGTATCAAAACACAAAATGTAAATCTGGTTTTCTTTCATTTTTTTACTGCATTTATTTGTTTTTCCCTAAAAATTTTCCAAACACATTTGAACCGTTATGATTTATATTGATATTAGGAGATTATGCATGCATGATATCTTTAAAAATAAATTTCAATATAAATTACTTAAAAATAAAATTAAAGTATAATAGTTATGTTAGTGGGATGGTAATATGTGATGGTCAAATATCATTTATAAAGAAATGATTCTATAAAATAAAAAAATAAGGGAAATTAAATAAACCCCTTAAACTTTAATTTAAGTATGGATGAATTCTCTAAATTTTCAAAGTATACTTTCAAACCTCCTAAACTTTAATGAATTTTAATATAAATGATATTTCCTTTTCTAGTTAAAAAAAGTTACATTATGATTAAAGTTTAGGGCATTTTAAATTATATTTTCATAAGTTTATGAGATATTTACATACAAAATCAAAGTTGGAGAGGGTTATTTTTAATATATATGATTATTTATCAATTTATTAAAGTTTGAGAGGTCTCAAAATACACATTAAAAGTTAAAAAAATCAATTATACCTTAGTTAAAGTTTAGAGGGATTATTTATATTTTTCTTTTAAAAAAAGAAGATATATATTATAACAGTAGAATCTAATTTACCACGAAAATGTTTGTATATTATACGCTATTACATATAGGACTAGGCAAAACACCGTAAACCAAGCTATAAATTGAGCCGAACGAAAAATTCTGTTTTTTCATGTAGTTTGATTTTTAGTGCGATTCAATATTGGATATTCGGTTCGTGGTTTGGTTCACTTCTCATCGTTTACCATTTTTTTTTTTAAAAAACGGATGACTAGACTTGAGCTGAAATCACGTTTACCATTGGAGGAAGAAAAAACACCCGCGTCTCTTGCGCACCATTTATATAAATTAATTCTTTTATGTTTTGAGGTCGTTGATTTCTATTGGATTTTGCTGAGTTACATTCTGAGGAAGCGTTTCATATCTGATATATTAAGAAGCAAATATTAGTGGTGCATGGTTATAGATTACAATGCAACATGCATGGAAGTCTTTGATACGCTCAAGTCAGCACAAAATATTGCATCAAGTAATATCAAGACAGTTGACTTGTATCAGCCAGCATATTAGTTTAGTAAATCAAAAAACTTATCACGTTTATTCAGGCATACCTTAGAATATAAAATAAATAGCACAGAACCAAAAATCTCGCTTGACAGTATTAACCGAATAAACAGATTTTTTAAATTGTAAACGTGCTTATCCCATTTCTGGTTATTAAATTTGTAAGGATTTATTTAAAAAAAAAAACGATTTGAATCACGAATGGTACTGTACTGAATTATTTCTTTTTATATACAAAAAATTTATGTTTTGGTTTGATTTAGAAAAAAAATAAAAAACCAAACCGTTAAATTTAGATTCAGTTTAGTAAAAGGAATAAACCATACTAAATCAAATTGTACTCATCTCTATTGTAAATCATAATTGAGTTTAGCGAAATAATCTAGAAGGATAATTCAATAGTAAAGAGATCTAGGTGGCTTACATAGGGGAAGAAAAAAAAAATATTTTGCTAAGCATTTGAACTAAGCTTGGCTATTCGTATTACTCTATTGTGTCTTATTTTCATATTTGTACGTATTTATGTTTGAAAAATCTCAACTTATGAAAGATCTATTTATTAAACGTGTATAAAAATTTAAACTTATAACCTAACTTATTTAATAAGTGTATCTCGTGTCTAGATTGAGTCTATTTATCAATTAAATAGTTATAAATAAATTTATAAAATATTTATAGATACAATGAGAAAATAATGATAATAATGTTTAAATTTTACAAAAGTAAATGAGATAGGCTTTTGATACATAATATAAAATTATAATCCAAAAAAAATTTTTAGTGAAATAAAGTTTCATCAAATATAAGAAATTTAAAAATTTAAGGTATATAACATTACTAAATAAAACCATGGCATAAATGGATATTACTATTAATATTGATTTCTAATCTCACTGTATTGTTTGTCGGATCTTTAGAAGAGATAAAAAAATCTACCCGCAAGTTCCTAACTTTTTAACCATTTACACTAAGATACAATAAGAAAAATATATAGTTAAAAGTAATGAATCTTATATCTTTAATTGAAATCTCTAATTTAGAAAGAAGGTATTTATGTAATAAAATACAAAAATAGAAAAATATATAATGTATCTCATATCTAAATCTAGAAGTTATACACAAACTTAAACCGTGTCAATTTTTTTTCAACACACCAACTTATTTACATTGTATCATATGAAGTCCACATCTTGAAGGTGAAGTCCCAAATTGTTAACCCTAATTTTAACCAATTATATTTAGCAGTAAATGATAACCGCAATATTCCCTTAAAATTTTTTGCACTTATCAAAACGAGTGTGTTTGAAGACGTATGCCATTGTTGGTTTCCTTGGTTTGATGTGTGTCTAATGTTGTGAAGGAAATTTGCAAATAAAGAAAAAACTAAGAATTGTAGGGCTTTTATTATTCGATTATGCAGTTAAAGACTTTAATTTTTTTTTTTAAACCATTCGAAGAAAAGCACATTCCAGGATTTTGGTCCTAATAGTACTGGCACAATCAACAATGCGTCATCTTATAATATTTGTAATTGTTACCACGGTTTAGAATGAGAAAGCAAAATCGCATGCCCCACCCAACACGTGAAATTCTATTGCTAGACAACTTTATTCTGGAAACAACACACCTAAATCTTTTGCACCTGTCATTGTTGACTTAACAACCCACATAGAGAATTTGGTTGGAAAAAAAAAAAATCCATATAGAGAGCTAAATTGATATCACAACAATGGGATTTATGAAGAAACTAACAATAGTTTAATTACCCAAAAAGAATAGTTTAAGAAAAAACAAAATACTTTAATTACCCAAAAAGGAAAAAAAAAATAGTTTAAGAAAGAACAAGTTGGGTCACTGTTAACCGTATTGTCTGAAAATTGCGTTAATTGAATGAACACAACCACACGTACTGACTAGATAAACGGCAGATAATTTATAGATAATGTGAAACGCCTCACAGAACATTTGAAAGTGAGGAAACTATAGTATCATGTCATGGGAAAATTATACATGAAAGAACAGACATTTGAATTAAGTTTAAATAGAGGATAAACTTTTTAAGGGATTAAGATAGATGATGAATGTTATATTAAGTGGTTAAAATAAATATCCAGCACTATAATAAGTGGTTCCTATAGATGTTAAAATGCTAATGAATTATCTTTCATTTAAACCATTTAACATAATATTTATTATTTGTCTCAATTACTTAAAAGTTTAATCCTCAATTGAAACGGTGACGTTCAAACTTGATTCTCTAGCATATTATTCTCTCAATTTCACTCTATTTTCTATTTAAAGAATTGCCTCGCAAATAACGAGAAAGCAAAAGGCATACACTTTCATTTTCTCTCCCTTGTGTTGCCTCCTCTTCTCTTTGCCTAAGAGTTTTGCATGCGATTTCATGTGAAATTAAGGATAAGGAAACATCCATTCTATTTTTCCACCTTTCTTCTCCTATTCCCGGCCGCATTGTCTAGGATGAGAAATCAAAAAAAAAATTTCCACTTTCTTTTCCCCTTTTCTCCTATTTGGAGGGTAATCGAATTTGGTAGAATCTAGGGAAAGCCTTCTTTCTTAAATTCAATCACCCCGTTTTCTTTGTTGTTCTAAAAAAGGGAAAATATCTTGATAATCGCAATTTCCTTCCATTTTTTTTTTCCTATTAATTCATCTCCTTAAGGTTGTTAAACAACGATTTTATATAGAATTGTTAAAAAGTTTATAAATCGTAATATAAAATCGAAATATAGAAATGTAATTTTCTACAACTTATATAAAATAGTTGTAAAAAATTGTAGATGTACTTATACTAGTTGTAAAGAACCCAAAATACATGATTAAGATAAAGAAATAAAAAAAAATAAAGTTCTTTTTCCATAAAATCTTCTTAATCTATAATCTAAGATGAATGAAAGAAGAACATTCAAAGGTGAAACTAATTTTTTTTTTCCCATTATTTTGTTTGGAAAAAGTAATGAATCGTGAAAAACTAAATGTTTCAATTTATTTTAAGTTAATGATGGTATAGATTGAAATATATAGTTTTCTTTATAAAATTTATTATTAAAGTTGGAACTTGAATGAAGGCAATTATCATTGAAAAAGAGACTAAGATAGAAAGGAAGAAAAAAAAAAGAAACAAAAAATTGGAATAAGATAGGAAATATGATGTAATGTCATAATACTTATTAACTTATAGAATTTTAGTTGCACTTTTTTAAAAAATTTTTTAGCTCATTTAACTTAGATATATAAAATTGGTAAACTTAATTAAAATCATAAGCTTCTATAGAGTTTAATGAAGAAAATTACTTATTTACTATCAAAATTAAAAAAAAAAATTACAAGAATACAGATTGTCTAAAAAAAATTATCAAAATACCAAAATTATATCATATTTTAAAGATGTAACTTAAGCAATTCTAAGGATACGACACATGTATAGTAATATTTTATTAATTAAGGCCAAGGTTATATCGCATTTATGAAATGTGATAATAACTAAAACTAATATGTCGCATTTTTGAAATGCAATATAGTACTTGTATCACAAATGTTGTGTTTAAGTTTTTCTAGTAGGACCAAAGCTATATTGCATTTTTGAATTATGACAATCTGCTAATACTAGTGTCGCATTTCTAAAATGTGATATAGGCTTGATAGTAGTTTATCATTATTTGATTTCATTAATGCAAGACAAGTGTTGTTATATATGCTGTAGTTTAAAGATACGATATAAGTTTGTATTATTGTAATATTTCTTATACAATTTATATTTGTATAAATTTTTTTAAATGTTGGTAGACACATGTTTAACTCAAGTTTAATATGTAAACACAATTAAAAACATAATTTTTAACATGAAAATGATTTTATACTTAAATTAGCTTGGAAAAACATTTAAAGGGTAATACAAATCACATATTATATAAATGTGGTATATAAATACTAATAAAATGTTGACATATTTGAAGTGTACAAATTACAAGTAGTAATTGATTTGAAAACTGCTCCTTCCATTATTATTTGTGTCAATATTTTATTATTATTTACATGCTACGTATATAAAACACAGGTGTGTACTACCTAAGGAATCTCTTTCAAAATCATAACGTCATCGAATATCATAGATAAATCATGATTTTAACAATTATGCCTCCCTTCTTTCGAAACATAGGTTTGAGGAATGTAGCACTCTATAAAATAGGAAACAAACATAAAAGATATCTACTAATAATATCCATAAATATACTCTTTCCTCACCTTCACTAAACCAATGCAATAGGAATTCTCTCATTGTGATAAAGAAAGAGGTTAGAAAAAGGTAGGAAACCAATAGTCAACAAGCAAGCTAGTATCTTCACCTTAAACACTTTCTTAAGCATCACAAATAATAGATTCATACTATGATAAAATCAGTCAACGTAATTCTCTATTTCCCCTCATATGAATGACCCATTGAATAAATGAAAACCCTATTCTCGATTCTATGAGAATTTTTATGATAGAACAACACATAATAAACAAATAGAAGTGAAACCCATAAGAACAAATTGTAAAACATATTAAAATGCTAAAAGGAGATAGAAATAATAAGTTCTAAGAATTGAACTCTAACAATCTTTTATAAAACAAAAATATATTCTTTAAAAATTAGGATTTTTATAATTAAATCAATCTTTAATAAACTTTTAGATTTCAAGACTAAGGTTTTAGAATACCATAGGAATTACAAGTTTAATTAGAAGATTAAGGATTAAACCCTTAAAAATTCAAATTAAGAATAACAAGAGATGAAATCTTAAGAATTGGTTCAAGAAGAAATTCAATAGATTGCAAGGATAGGGTTTCATAATGAAATAGAAATTACAATCTTAATCAAATAGGATGGATCCTAAAATCAATATTGTCACATTCCGAATTTACAATGTTGCTACATTACATAAGTACACTTGCTTAATTTTACATATAATTTGAACTTTCCAATATACATTACACATCTAGCACCTCCATTAGAGTCCAACTTTAGAGTTTTAAACTACAAATATGTACAACTGTTACATGTTCAAAAGATTCTCATACAAACTAGTACATTTTTTTTCTTTCCTATAAATATTTCAAATGGTACTACATTTCAACTTGAATTATTCTTCTCAAGAGGTTGTTGACTCTTCTAGCATACTCCAAAAGTAACACCTACTAATTACTTAGCCTAGCTCCTACTTTAGAACTTAAGGATAAAACACTTTGTTCCCTCATCTTTTTATAAGTTGAGCAAAAGTAGATTGACAACACAAACACAAGAGCATGTCTACATCACAAAATGAAATCAAGTTCACTTACAAACATGTATATGAACAATAAAATGTTATGCTCATGCATATGGCATGCATCGATATTGATATCCTAACCTAGCTTAGCTATCATTTGTTTGGTTGACTTCAATCTAGGCATTTGGTCAAATTTCCAAGAATGTAGCAAACTTAGCTAAGCAATGATCAAAGTTGTGGTTATGATTATTAGTTAATGTAAATCTATATACATAGTCAGATTTTTTCCAAACAAGATGTTTGTTGAGTAAAATAAAACTTTTTAGTTAAATTCAGCCTAGCAAATTTGAAAGCTTAGAAAACATGACCCATAGGTCACTTTTATGTTATGCCATGAATGCATCAACCATTTGTTACAGAAATAATAAGTAAGTTTAATTCCTAATCCAGCTTTCATTTATATTTCCGTTAAGTTCTAGAGCCTTAATGTAAGGTTCGCTTAAGTGAACACCTTAGGAAGGAGGGTTAGTACTTAATTCTTTAGTTAAGTTAGTATAAAACCAATCATCATAAAATCAAACAATAGCCTAGTAGCAACACATATTACATTCACAAAATGTGAGTTAACTAACAGCACATAAATCTAGAAGGTTAGGAATTATTTTAGCAGCTCATTAAACTCATGTCACATTTACATACAAGATTAAGCCCATTTATTATGGTTAGACAAGTTAAGAGTAGATAAAATCTACTCTAGAATACAAGCAATTCACTTACTAGAGTCACTTAGTGATTTTCCTCAAAAGCTTGTACCCGAAGCTTTTCTTCACCTATTTCACCAAATAAAATGTATACAACACCCGACTTATTATATGTCAAGTATAAGCATGATTTTTTGCTTACTTACACTTAAGGTCCAAGTCTTGGTATTGTTTACTTTAAGACAACTTTGGTCTTAGTTACTTTCTATCCTAGTATGCCAAGTCGTTCCTAGGGTTGTAAACAAGTAGAGTTGAGATGATACAGTCTTAGACTCAAGCTCAAGCTTAAGCTCAACTCAATTAAGTAGGATTTATTTAAAAGCACATTTTTTTTTTAATTATCATAACATTAGTGTTCAATAGCTACTCAAGCTAGACTAACATTTATATCCAACTTGTGTTCGATTAGGCTTGCAAGCTAATCGAGCTAAGAATTATAAAGTTGAGCTCAACTTAGTCAACTACTTAAGTAGCTTAAACTCGTGCTTAACTCAATTTTTCTCAAATCAAACTCAAGTAAATATTAAGGTGAATTTGAGTAGCTCATGAGTAGTTTGAATTATTTACACCCTCAGTCCTTTTAACATATTTTATGAAATAGTTTTTGACCTCTTCGACATTATATGGATATTATTATACCTCATTTCCTTAACACACTACTCTGATTCTAAGATAGAAGACTTTTATGTCTAATTAATATAATTTCATCAACATATCATTTAAGTTAACTATATAGCTAAACATGTATATGGGACATAAAGAATTATTATGTAAACACATATATCTATCTAAAGATTGACCAGCTTACTACATCAATTTCTGACCTACTTCTATACAACATGCTATTCCACATTTTGACTTAAATTCTAACTTTCACAAAACACTTCTTAAATCATCAAGTTACTCAATTTCAGCATTAGCTCCCTTGTTTCCACACTTCATTTCTAAGCCAATATTTAAAAACATAAATATAGTTATATTGTAGTACTTAGATGTCAAGATACCTAATCATACTCTCATTTTAGGCAATTTTAGCACATGTACAAGGTAAGTTGGAAAATACCTAAAAGCCCAACTTTTGAAATTCACAAAACTTCATAAAATCAAAGTAAACACTTACTAGTAATTGTACAAAATTTTTCAAATCAAAATAGCATCGTTTAGGCTTTTAAAAAATGGATTGAAAATTACTTTTAGGCTCAATTTCTTATTTGAATCTAGTTTTATTCTTGGATTCTACATGAAAAAATTACATGGGGAAACTAAAAATCATAATTTTTGAACTTCATTTGCTATCTTTAGAAATTTAGAAAAAAATCAAGCAAAACCAAAACTCACCATTGCCCAAAACTCCTATTGATATCTAAGGATAAGGGTGTATTGGCTAGCCTAGGCATAACCTTTATCGTCTCAAGGTGGTCTTGTTCCACTTATTGGTGGTACTTTGCTAAAGAATCTGAAATCCTCCTATTTTGCTATATTTTCTTGCTGATTTTTGTAAAGTTTCTTTTTAACACTTCTAAAGCTCCCCATTATTTTTCTCTCCTAAAATATCTAAACTTAGTTTTAGAATTGAGTTCTTAAATTTATAAGCCCCTCTTAGTTGGTGGAGAATATCTCCAAGTACTAATTATCCTTACTTTTGTATTTTCTTTCCAATATTTAATATTTAATCACATGTAGAGGTGTTCCAAATCTATACAAATAATGTGTTATGCCCCTTCTGGATAGCAATGATCCACTAGCTATCTTCTTGTTATTTTAAATTTATTTAGCTTATTTATGACATTATTTTAAGTATATTACATAATATATTATTATTTTTTCCAATTTTGGCTATACAATTATATATGTGATACTTATACTAGCTATTTTATTTTAAATTTGCTCTAAATTATTATTTTTATAGGTTATGAAATTTTATTTTCAAGGTCTTGTTATATTTTGGTTTCGCGTTTCGAGTTTATGACAAAAATATTCACTGTAGATAAAAGTATGTTTTCATTAATTTAAATATTTTATTGACTTAATTTTAAAAAAAAAATAGACTTTACTAGGTGTTTCTTTTAACATTTTGGACCTTATGTTAAAATATCATTCAATTTGGAGAACTTTTTTTAGACACCTTAAATCGCTCCGATCTAGAGTAGCTAACGTCTAACATTCTATCCCCTCTACAAAAAGTTTTGTCCTTGAATCTTACTTATATTGTGGGTTAAGTATCACATTAACAACTATAGAAAGAATACTAACTTGATATAAATAATTTCAAATATTCTGCTTTCATATGATCCCGTATTCTCCTATTGCCTCTTTTGCAATATGTCTACTCTATAAAACTTTGATGTACTCAATACTCTTGTTCGTTGGCCTTTATACTTTTGAATCTAAAATAGATATTATTTGTTCCACATATGTTAGATTCTCTTTTAGTTCTAGTGGGGGGATATGTTAGATTCTCTTTTAGTTTTAGTGGGGGGATCATCTAATATCGTCGCTAGATCTCCTACGAACTTCTTGAGAGTTGAAACATGAAAAACATTATGAATACCAACCATTTTATTCAGTAACTTAAGTTCATAAGCTATTTTTCCAATCCCTCTCTTAATTTGATATTGACCAATATATTGCACACTCAATCTCACTTTGATATAGAATTGTCTTACTCCTTTCATTGAGGATATCTTTAAGAATACCTAGGCTCCTACTTAAAATTTCAAAGGTTTCCTTCTAACGTCTACATAACATTTTTGTTGATTGTATGCAATTCACATTCAATCTCTAATTTCTAGTACACAATCTTAGCATATCTTCTAAGGTTTGTATAGTACATTTTGACTGTCCATCACTTTATGGTTAATATGTGATGCTAAAATTTAACTTATTTCCCATCTTTATTTGTAATAATTATGAGAATCAAGGCAAGAAATGAGAGTCATGATCTAGGACTATTAATATTGGTACTACATGTAATCAGATTTTTTCCTTAACATATACTTATGCTAATTATTGTATTTTTGCTATTTGCCTTGTTTTAAGAAAATGTGTCAACATATGGAGTTGATCTACCACAACCCATATCATATCATGGTGCTTCCTAGTTTGGGGCAAACTACTGATGAAATCTATTATTACATTTTTATATTTCCATTCCAGTATAGGTAAAGGTTATAAGAGCCTACTAGATTGTTGGTGTTCAAATTTCACTTTTCAATAAGTCATGCATTTTGATATATATATATATATATCTAGCCACATCTCCTTTTATTCCCATCCACTAGAACTTTTTTTTAAGTCCTTATACATCTTATTATTCCCAAGATAAAGAGAATATTTTGCATTATGAACTTCTTCAAAAACTATCCTCTTAATTTCTAAATCTCTTAGAATGCATATTCTTCCTTTAAATCTCAATATTTCCAAAGCATCAAATCTCAATGACTCTTCTGCAACTTCTGCAACTATTCTTCTAAGCTTCCTTTATGCATTCTAGAAGCGTAGGTTGTATTTCCAATTAGGCTAATATAGACTCACTTCCTTTGATTATAACTTCTAAAGTCAACTTCTCCCTTTCCTCAATCAACTCTTGCTTGTTAGTAATTAAACTAGTAACACTACCAAACTTTTTCTTACTTAAAGCATCAGCAACTACAGTATCCTCCTTTGACTGATAATGAATGGATAAATCATAGTCATTCAACAATTCTAACCAGCATCTTTACCTTAGGTTCAACTCCTTTGTGTGAAAATATATTTAAATCTCTTATGATCCATATATCCTTTACATTTCTCGCCATACAAATAATGTCTTTGAATCTTTAAAATAAATATCACGGCTACCAATTCCAAATCATAAGTCAAGTAGTTTTACTCATGTGGCTTAAGCTACCATGAAGCATAAGCAATCATTTTGTCATTTTGCATTAGCATGCATCCTAATTTACTCTTTGAGGCATCACAAAAATTTCATAGTCTCTAATACCACTAGGTAAAGTTAATATTGGTGCAGTAGTTAGTCTTCTCTTAAGCTCTTAAAAACACTTTTCACATTGGTCACTCTACTCAAACTTAACACATTTTTAGGTTAACTACTCTAATGGTATTGCAATTGTAATGCTCCAATACTTATGATGCCATAGATAGCCACATGTTCCTAATCCTCTAATGATACGTTAGGCTTACAATCAACTACAATTTCCAAAAATATTTCAATAATAGTCTTTAATAATTATTTTTTTCAATAAATTTGAATTCCCCAAATAAAATTGTATTTCCTTTTGAATAAGAACAATTAATTACTAAATAATAGTTAACATCACTTAAGGCTAAAGATTCCATTTATCAAATCTCTTAGAATATTCTACAATATCATATACGGTTGTCACTCTTCCCATCTCAAAGGTAATGAGAAGAACCTCAATGATTTCAGTCAATTCTACATCAATATTTCTTGCATTTGAAAAATAAAGAAGAGTGAGCCAAAGCTCAATACTTAACACCTAAGCACATGAGTGTGGGCAATCATATATAACATAAACACTTGTTAAATGCAAACAAATAAATCACATACAATAATTTAATTGTAATGGAGGTCCTCGTAACCCCCATTACAACATGAACTGCCTCAACATCCTATAGTAAGCACACCTCTTTAGGCCCCTCTATAATCTTACAGTAGGTATGCTTCTTTAGGACCTTCTAATCCTATGCTGGGTATGCCACTTTGAGCTCCTTCTACAATAACCTAATGTTAGGCATGCCACTAAGGGCCTTATATAAACAAACTAGATCTAGTCTAGATCATTTCTATGCTAGACTCAATATGGGAAAATGCGTCAGCTTCCTAGAGATTTGCTGGTCCTAGCCCTTAAGCCAAGTTACACATAAGCAATAAGCAATATTTAAGCTAGATAAGTTATTAGTCCATTTAAGATCTTATACAAGTATGTACACACTAGCCTAGCAAGCACAAACAATACATAATGTCACTTTCCTAGCATCCGATGATAGAAATTGATCTACTTTAGCTTAGAAGAATAGTCTTGTTTTTGTTGACCTCTAGAGAGAGAAAGAGATCCTTTGCAACCTTCTAATCTAATCAATCATGTAACACCTTGAAAATCAAAATCAGGATTTTAGATTCAATCATATGCTTTATCATAACATCAAATCACTTACCATTGGGAGTTTTAAGATTGCAACTAGCCTTACATGTTAACTCCTCCACCAAATCCTTCCTCTTACATTACCAATAAGAGTTGCAATTAATTTTAGGATTCATCAAACCAATAGAGTCAAAGGGATTTGTATCTTAGCTTTAAGATTCGTGAGGTGCACTATGAGAGAGTCCTTGTTTTATAACATAGTTAGGGTCTAATGAGCCTATGCAGAAGAGAGGCTTTATAAAGCTAGGTTAAGTGTGTAATCCTAACTTTTGCAATTCCTAAAATACCTTTTTCTAAAATTATTTAATTACATTACTACCATGAATATTCTTGTATAAGTTCTCTTTATTTTATTTGTATTTTCTTTAAATTTTCCTTAGTGTTAAGCAATCTTAGAGAAATCTTTTGTGAATCTCCATTAACAAATGGCCATTCCTAAGAAACTTCTAACTTTAGTACTGTAGTTGGTCTTGACCACTTTGTCACTGCTTACCTTTGTAGGGTCAACAAATATTCAAACCTTAGATACTATTTGACTTAGAAATTCCACTTGTTCAACTAAAACTCACACTTCTTTAGTTTTGCATATAATTGGTTGTCTTTGAAGGTTTAGATCACAATTCTAAGATGTTTAGTGAGCTTCTTCCTATTAGTTGAATACACTTAGATAACATTTATAAATACAATCACAAATTCATTTAAATATTTCTTAAACAACTAATTCATTATGTCCATAAAAGCAACTGAAGCATTTATCAAACCAAATGGCATCACTAAAAATTCGTAATGGTTATATCTCGTTCTAAAAACTATTTTAGTATGTCTTCTTCCCTAACTTTTAGTTAGAAAATACTGTAGCTCCCTTCAAATGATCAAATAGATTATCCATTGGAGGAAGAGGATACTTATTTTTAATCGTCACTTTATTCAATTCTCGATAATATATGCACAATGTCAAGTTTTCATCCGTCTTCTTAACAAAAAGCATAGCCGCTCCCTACAATGATGTATATGGTCTAATAAATCCTTTATCCAATAATTCTTGTATTTGCTTCTTGAGTTCTACCAACTCAATTGGTGCCATATGATAGATGGTTTTGGAAATAGGTGTGGTACTTAGTACAAGATATATGGTAAACTCAATTTTCTTGTCAAGTGGCAAATAAGGCAAATTTTTAGGAAAGACTTTAGGATATTTACATACTATAGGGAATATCTTCCAATTTAATTTCCTTAGTTTGGGTATCAACTATTGAGGCTAAAAAGCCTTCATTATCACTTCTTAACAACTTCCTTACCTTGTTGAAATTATGCGAGGAACTGCCTTACTTAAACTTCCTTTAAAATAATATTCTTTTCCATTAGGTAGTTAGAACACTAGTGTCTTTCTTTCATAGTCCACATTTACTCAATATTTAGTCAACCAGTTCATTCCAAAAAATCACATCCAAGCCTTTCATTTCTAATGTAATTAGGTCGGTAGGCAACTTACAATCTTCGTATACACATCTCCACCTTTAAACTTCCATATTACCACTTGCTTCCCTTCTGAAGGAGTTGTGACTATTAGTCTACTGAAAGTCATTTCTTTCAACATATTCTTTTGATGCATAAGAATAAGTGGCTTCAATATCAAATAAAGCATATGCATAACTATTCCCTATGTGTACCAACCCTAAAACAATTATTTATGACTATATTACTTCTTTTACATATATAATACAAAGAAGCAAATGCTAGTTAACTACATAATATATCTTAATTAGAGAATTCTAAATTATACGCAACTACCATAACATGCCCATCTCCGGCTTCTTCAGATTTTGCACCTACCCTTCCTACTCAATTATTGTTTCTATTAGTGAGTTCTTACCTAGCCTAAGCTTGATCTTATCTATCATGTTGCTTAATGAACTGGTTTAAGTTTTGACCCATCTTACGACATTTAGAATAATCTACACCTAAAGCACTTTCTTCACAAATCTAGATAATCCACAACTTGATGCCTTACATTATACTTCTAGCATGGTAGCGTAATTCCACTTCCTCTTTAATTCTTATTCTTAGGTTGCTTTTTATGTTTCCCTTTTGTTGCCTTATTACTACATTTGGAACTTTCTACAAATTTTCTCTTCTTATTCTCCATTTCCCCAGCTTCCTCTTGTAGAGCATGATTTTGCTCAATCAACTAGCTTCATTCACCAAATCAACATATCTCACAATTCTAACTTTCTTCAACTCCACTTGATAGTATAAATCAAGTTTAGCTTTGAATATCCCAACTTAGCTTACTCATTGTTTTGAACAAATTCCAAGGTAAACTTCAACAATCAATTGAACTCTTTGATAAGAGTAAATTACTCTATACTTTTAAGACATATTTAGCCATAAATTGTTCATAATTGTGTTCATTTCTAAAGTTCTTGGTACTTAATTATGTAATATATTAATTTTAGATGATTTAAGAGCAAAGAGATGAAGTATGCATAAAAAAAATGTAATTTGAGGCAATCACAACCATGAGGAGAAGAAAACTTTGAAGGAAAATCAAGATACATTCCATCATGGGCATGATAATGAAAGAGTTGAATGACCAGCATTGATCATGCCCCCCTCTTACGGGCGTGATTATGAGACTTATTGTGATCTCCCTATTAATCATGATCATGATTGGTTATTAAGAAGGTGATCACTCATTTAATCATCGACATGATGAGATGAAATGTTTACAATGACGAGTTCATGTCCATTATCATAGCCATGATCAATGTAGATTTCTGTTTTTTCGGGAAGATCACACCTTGTGTCACGGGCATGATAGGAGTGGACATGACTATTCTTCTTTAGCTTTTTCACATAAATCAATGCTTAGCATAGGTGTTAATACCAAGAGGTATCTTGAAGTGGTGTATTTCAGGCCATTTAACGATAAGAGTATAAATATACTACAATTTTTAGATAAAAGAGGAGGATTACATCCGACCATCTTATAGTGGAATAAAAAGGGGTTTGTTACTTTTTCCTTATTCCATATTTCATTTCCTCTTAATTATGATTTTTATCAGTTTATGTTATTATTTTGTTATGTGTGAGTAGTACTTTAAGACTTGCTACATCATTTCCTTTTAATTATGATTTTTATCAGTTTATGTTATTATTTTGTTATGTGTGAGTAGTACTTTAAGACTTGCTACATCTACTTAGTATGATTAAGTGCATGGAATAGTAGTTTCCTAATTGTTTGTTATTCTTGATGAATTGAACTTGAATAATCTAAGTATAGTGTAGTGCATGATATTTACTTAGGCTAAATTTCAATAGAATATGCCAAGAGATAATTGTATTGAATAGATCTAATTCATTAGAATAATTTACTCCAATAATAGAGATATTATTAAGAAAGTTGTTACATCTTTAGGAAAATCGATAAATTAACACGAAATTAATGCGATCTAAGTTTGTTATTAATTTGGAAGAGATTTCAATAGACACAATTAAGATTAGAAATAAGTAATTATGAGAAGAATGCTTACATATCTATAATTTCTTATAGATAACAAGCATTAGGACAAAAAGTATATTAACAAAATCATGCAGGGTGGTGAAGCAATTTTGTTTGTTTGTTAAGTGTGTTGTTAGTAATTGTACTTGTAACCATTGTGTTAGTTAGCATTAACTTGTGGATTAGTATAGTTTAGTTAGTAATTTGGAGTCATAATAATTAATCACTTGATAAATTGAGTTGCTAGATAATAAGAAGGATAATTAGTACTGGTGTTTATATCCATTCCTAGTGGAGATGACCTATACTTATTCATGCAATAAAACTATAGGTACACTTGCCTATTGAACCAAGTTAAGAATAGAATATAGGTTTATAAATTTTAAAACTTGGAAGCTCTAATTAAAGGCAATCAAGTTTTTGGTATTGTTGTCGGGGAACAACATCATTAGGAAAATTAAAATTTCTATGAATCTAGTCTTTTATTTTTGTTGCTTCGTTATTTGCAAGAAAAGAGTTGTGCTCAATTTGAATTAGACTATTGGTTTTTGTAGTTTATGACTCGAAGCAGCATGACTAATATAGTTGACTTCGATCCTAAAACCAAGATAACACTTAAAAGTAACTTGAAGAAAGTTTGTGAGGATTTTGATAAGCGAGTATCTAGTAGTAAGGAAATAAGGGCACGTAAATTGTTAAGGATAAGAATAGAGACATAAGGGTAATTCAAAATGAATAATTGAAATGAGAATGTCAAGCTACCATTAGGCAACCGGTTTATGAATCCAGAAGATGGTATCTAAAGAGTTCTACTATTGAATTTGGACCCACCTCTTGATGGAAATCATAATGTAGTATAAGCATGGAATGAGCTAAGAGTAAATCCTCCTGTAGCTTCGAGAATAATGCTAGATTATTATATACCTAACTTGGATGGGGTAAACAATAGCATTGTTCGGCCTTGTGTTCAAGCGAACACTTTTAAGATAAATTCGAGTGTTATTCAGATGATTTAATGGTACATCCAGTTTTATGGATTTAATGAGGAAGATCCTAACAATCACTTGTAGCAATTTCTAGAAATATGTAACACATTTAAGATAATTAGTGTATTAGAGGATGCTATCCATTTAAGATTATTCCCTTTCTCATTAAGGAATAGTGCTAAACAATTAATGAACTCTATGCTAAGAAACTCCATTAGTATTAGCAAGAGATGACAGAGCTATTTATGAGAAAATATCTCCCACCATTAAGAATAGCCAAGTAAAGGGCAGATATCTCCATGTTTAGATAGTTGGAGATGGAAACATTATATGAGGCATGGGAGAGATTAAAGGATTTGCTTAGAAAACGTCCTCATCATGGGCTTCCAAAATCTCATCAAGTTCAGATTTTCTACAACGAGTTAAACTACACAACTAAGTAGCTTATTGATGCAGTTGCTGGTGAAAGCTCTTATCACAAGTCACTGAAACAATGTATCCAGTTATTTGAAGACATGGCTAATAACCACTGTAGGTAGTCATCTATAAGAGCTAGAGAGAAAAGATTAGTGGAAAAGTATGAATTGGATGCTACTTCCTCCTTAGCTCGTAAGGGAGAAATGTTAACAAGGAAGTTGGATAGCATAACGATGAGTTAGAATAAGGCTTTAGTGATGGTGGATTTTGAATTCACAAGTTTGTACGAGTCAGATCAATTAGAGTAAGTTAAGTACATGGGAAATCCTATAAGCCCTGCAATGATCCATTCAATAACACATATAACCCGAGTTAGAGGAACCATCCAAATTTTCTATAGAGCAATAACAACGAACAAGGTTTGAACATCTAACCTCTTGGATTTCAAAAACAAGTTCCTCTCCCCAAGCTAAACTAGGATCATTAGAAGAAATGCTGATGTAGTTTATTAAGTCTTCTTAAGCATGCCATCAAGCTATTGAAACTACTTTAATAAATCAAGGTGAATCCATTCATAACTTAGAAAACCAAGTTGATCAGATTGCAAAAGCACTTTCAGAAATAACTCCAAGATCTCTTCCAGAAATATTGAATAAAACTTGAAGGAATAAGTTAAGGCTATGACTTTAAGGAATGGAAAAGAATTGTAAGCTCTTGAGGGAGTTAAGGAAAAAGAGAGTGAGGATGATGGAGTGGTAAGACAATAATAACAAATCAATCAACCAGAAGAAAATGAGCTTCCTATCCCAATTAAGGAATATAAGCCAATATAAGCCATCACTACTGTATCTATCCCAATTGAGAAAGGCAAGGGATGATGAGCAGTATAGCAAATTCTTGGAATTATTTAAACAGTTGCACATCAATCTACCCTTAGTAGAAGCATTAGGACAAATGCTTAAACATGCCAAGTTTCTTAAGGAATTTTTATCCAATAAGACGAAGTTGGAATATCTATCTACTGTCACTCTTGGAGGAAAGTGCTTGCTGTAATTTTAAACAAGCTACCCACTAAGCTTAAGGACCTAGGTAATTTTACCATACTATGTTTAAGTGGTGATTAATCAAAAGAAAGACCTTTGGTAGACCTTAGAGCAAGCATCAATCTCATGACATGTAGCCTATTTAAAAGATTGAATTTGGGTGAATGTAAGGCCCTAAGAATGAGTTTGCAAGTACCTGATAGGTTTAAGAGGTTTCTAAGAGGAATAGTAAAAAACGTGTTAATAAAGGTTCAAGATTTCATCTTCCCAGCAAATTTTATGGTTTTAGATATGGATGAAGATGGAGATGTTCCACTCATATAAGGAAGACCGTTTTTGGCTATAGTAGGGGTAGTAATCAATGTTAAGGATGGTAGACATGTTCTTAGAGTGGGAAGAGATGAGATGGTGATTCAGATGCTAGATGTTTTCAAGCAATCCATGACAAGTGACGATGAGTGTTTTGCTATTAACTCTTTTGATTTAACTGTTTCTGATTTTATGCAGGAATTTCTAAGCAAGAACCCATTGGAGTTATTTCTAACCAAGAAGGAACACTTTGATGAAGTAGGAGAGATACTTGAGATAGTTTCCCATTTAGAAGCTCAAGTTATGCAAAAAAAAGATATGGGGGTAGAAGAGATTAATAGGAACAACATTACTCAATTGAAGCCCTCTATGGAGGAACCACCTAAGCTAGAATTGAAGTAATTACCCCCTTACTTAGAGTATACATTTTTGGTAGACAATGCAAGACTACCAGTTATCATTTCATTAGAACTTGATTCAGTATAGAAGAAGAAGCTTATATCAGTTTTGAAGGAGCATAAAAGGGCAACAGCATAGAAGATATCGGATATTAAGGGGATAAGCCCATCCTTTTGTACTCATAAAATACTGATGGAGGAAGGTTATAAGTCTATAGTGTAGCCATAAAGTAAACTCAACCTGAATATAAAGGAGGTAGTAAAGAAAGAAGTGGTGAAATTATTGGATGTAGGATTCATCTGCCCAATTTCAAATAGCTTATAGGTGACACTGGTTCAAGTAGTTCCTAAGAAGGGTAGAATGGCAATCGTATCGAACGGAAAGAATGAACTAATTCCGATGCGCATAGTCACTAGTTAGAGAGTATGCATTGATTGCAGGAGACTCAATGATGCTACCAAAAAGGACCACTTTCCATTACCCGTCATTGATTAGATGTTGGAAAGGTTAGAAAGTCATGAGTTCTATTGCAAGGTATTTTTAAATTTTGATTGCACTTGAAGATCAGGGGAAGACTACTATTACTTATCCTTATGGGACTTTTGTATATTGCAGAATGCCATTTGGACTTTGTAATGTATCAACCATATCGACCACCTCTTAGCATTGTATGTTGGCTATCTTTGGTAAATTACTGGAAGATGGAATGGAAGTCTTCATGGATGATTTTTCAGTATTTGAGGACACATTCGAAGGATGTCTTGCTAACTTGAAGACGGTACTTCAGTGATGTGGGGAGATAAGTCTAGTTCTAAATTGGGAAAAGTGCCATTTATGGTACAACAAAGTATTATCTTACGTCATAAGGTATCAAATAAGGGAATTGAGGTTGACATGGCTAAGGTGGAAGTGATCTCGAAGCTACCACCACCATCATTGGTTAAGGCTATGTACAGCTACTTAGGGCATGCTGGATATTATAGGAGATCCATTAAGAATTTCTCTAAAATAATTAGACCTTTAACCAAACTTTTGGAAAAGGATGCACCATTTGAATTAAATGCTAGTTGTTTAGAGGCCTTTAAGGTGTTAAAAGAGAAATTGACAAATGCTCTTATAATGATAGTTCCGGATTGGACCCTACCTTTTGAGTTAGTGTATATTGTAAGTGATTTTGCAATTGGCATAGTATTAGGACAGAGAAAAGATAGATACTTCTAACCTTTATATTATGCTAATAAGACACTCACTCAAGCTCAAGAGAATTATACTACAATTGAGAAGGAATTATTAGTGATTATCTTCGCTTTTAGTAAGTTTCGATCATATCTTATTTTTTCAAAAGTGATTATCTACATAGATCATTTAGCTTTGACATATCTTCTAACCAAGCTTGATGTAGTAAAACTAAGGTTGATCATATGGGTGTTGTTGCTATAAGAGTTTGATTCAACAATAAAGGATAAGAAGGGAGCAAAAAATTTGGTTGTCGATCATTTATCTAGATTAAACAATCCACATCTGAAGCAACTACAAGTGGAAGGTATCAATGATAAGTTTTTGGAAGAGAGTTTATTTGCTATTGATGTGGCTAAGGACTAGGATACTTTAGGATTTGCAGATATAGAAAATTACTTAGTGGGAAAGGTTTTACCATAAGACTTAGACTATTGCAAGAAGAGGAAGTTCATTTGAGATTTAAAATATTACTTTTAGGAGGATCCATTTCTATTCGGAGGACGTACTGACCAGATCATTTAGCGTTTTGTTTCACATCAAGAGGGACAAAGGATCCTATTTCATTATCATAGTGAGCCAATAGGAGGCCATTATAATGCTAATATGACAGCTTAAAAGGTGTTGGAGGCTAGTTTTTACTGGCTAAGCATATTTAAAGATCCTTATGAGTATTTCATGGCTTACGATAAATGCTAAAGGATAGGGAACGTCTCAAAAAGGGATGAAACGTCATAAAATTATATCTTGGAATGTGAAGTCTTTGATGTTTGGGGAATATACTTCATAGGGTTGTTTCCATTCTTTAGGGAACAAGCATATGTTGGTAGTAGTAGATTATGTGTTAAAGTGGGTCGAAGATTAAGCTTTGCCAACAAATGATGCCAGAGTGGTGGTGATAACAATCATTAAAGTGAGTTCTTAAGAAATATGGAGTACATCATAAGATGGCCACTCCTTATTATGCACAAAAAAGTAGACAAGTGAGGGTATCTAATAGGGATTTGAAGAGAAAATTGGAAAAGATTGTAGCTCACAACATCAAGGATTAAGTTGAAAAGTTAGATGATGCTTTGTAGGCATACAAGATTGTTTACAAGACTCCCTTAGGTACTACACCTTATAGATTGGTTTATGGAAAGGCTTGCCAAAGAAACTTCATCACCATTTTTCTCAACATCAACCCTTATTCCAACCACTTCTAACACTTGCACTCTCATTTTCATCCTTACTATACCCTTCTAAGGTATGATCTTCCACCCCTACCCAAACTACCCCCTCCCCCCTTTTTTCTTGGTTTTTCAACATTTATATAGATTTGGTTTATGAAATTTTAGGGTTTGTATATGTATGTTCAGTATGATTTGTAATTGTATTGTGATCATACTCGTAGTTATGTTTATGTAGTAATTAGCTTTGATTTGCATGACTTTGTGCTAAAATATGAGATGTTTAGTTTGAACCCTAATTTCCATTAACAATTATTGAATTGGGGATTTCTGCAAATTAAGCCTAATTGGATTATTTAGTTTTGTCATTAGTAATTAAGTGTTATGTAAGATTACATTGCTAGTTAGTTTTCTATATGTTAAAGTGTTATATGGTGTTTGGGAATCGGATTGTGTTTATGTGTTGATGCTGTGAATTAGAATGTTGTATAGTTAAGGAGAGATACTAATTCTTAGTTGAAGTTTAGGTTACAAGTTAAGTTTGTAAGGAATTTACTTGTGTACTTCGTGTTTGAGAATAGACCTAATTTGATCATGTTTAGTTTGTAGATGCTTTATATTTAGAAAACGGAGGAAGTTGGAATGGTTATGCCTTAGTCTAAATTGCCATCAGATTGTACATGATTTTTTCTTTTGTGGAACTAATGCTTACGTTTTTGCAAATGATACCTAAGAAATCATTAACTTCCTAGAGCAAGAGACCTAGGGTTAATCATTCTTTCTCCTTAAGTCCAAGTAAAGTAGTCGCTCCACTAGCTGATATGACTATGGAATAAAAAGAGAGATTTAAGGAATTTGTTGCCAAAAAGATAATCAAGAAACATTGCGCTATCAATTGGGATGTGTTAGGAGAGTATGGGTTAAAGTTAACTATATAGAGGTTGTTGGAGAGTGGACCATGGCTGAAGTTATTTGTTGTTCAAGAGAAAACGTACAAGCAAACAACATTAGTCTTTCTCTCATCATTCAACATCAAGTATCAGCTCAAAAATGGAAAATGAGGTAAAGTTTTTTGCGTTTGGAAGAACTCATACATTTGATATGTTGACTTTTGTATATGCTATGGGATTATGTACCTGGGCAGAGCTGAAGGATGATAAGTTTGAAAATTTGCTAGTAAGTCTTCTTCAGGGAACTTCTATGAATGAATTTTGGAGAGAAATATCAAATGAGAGTAGTTTCCAGGCGAACAAGTGTAAAGCTTTAACCTTGATGAAAACCAGTGCTCAGGTCTTCTACTACATTCTTGTTAGGACAATTTATGGGAAGCATGAGAGTCCTGCGATAGTGAGGGAGTGTGTCTTACTACCCTTTTATAGTGTACTTAAGGGATATCCCGTAAATGTAGGAATCCTCACTACATCTAGAACTCACAGGCAAACATTTGATAAGAGCAAGGGTATTTTTGTTAGAGGTATGATTACGAGAATTCTTAGGAATTTGAGGTTATTACCAATTAGTGATAGGCCAAGAACTCTTGCGCTAATCCAGAACCACTTCTAAGAACCCCTTTCATTCAGTAGGGTATTGCGAGAGTCTCTAATCTTGACTTAGACATTAAGGACCCTAGTACTCCAAATTTCATGTTAACCACATCAAGCTTCTTAGTCAACAATTTGAAGTGGTTGGAAACTGAAGTGGTTGAGATCAAAGAAACTCAAAAAGGGATTGTTGAATTCTTGAAAAACATTGCCACAAAAGTGGGTGCGACCATTCCCTCTTGTTTTTCTTGTCCTTAAACCTAGGAGGATATGGGTCCTAGTCAACATCCAATTCCCCTACCTATAAGTGTTCAATAAGAAGAAGAAGAAGGTGATGGGTTAGAAGAAGAAGACTCTAATGCTGAGGAAGAAGGGTTTGAAGAAGAAGATAGTAATAAGGAGGAAACTCAAGCAACCTAGCAAGAAGCAATAGGATATGGGGCTAGGAATGAGAGTGAAGAAGAGTCATCTAGGAAGGACAATGATAGCTAAGATGAAGAGATGGAAGCCAAGGATGATTTTTTTTTTATTCTTTTGTTTTATTTTGTTTGTTTTTAGACTTACTAACTATTTGAGAGATTAACCTCAATGATGTATTTTTAATGGAGACTCTCATATCATGTGTTTGTTATGTTTTGTTTTTGTTTTGTCTTAATGGTCAGGTTTCTGTTGTTGTTCCATTTTTCGTGATGTTGGTAGATGTACTATCTGATGGTTTAAGACCCAATATATTGATCAAACTTCAAATAAGCAAGTCTTGCTCTCATTATTATTATCTTTCATTTTGTTTTTGTTTTTCTTTTTATATTCCAGTTCTATGTTTGTTTTTGTCAGAC
This sequence comes from Lumnitzera racemosa, assembly GCA_024138005.1. Lineage (NCBI taxonomy): Eukaryota > Viridiplantae > Streptophyta > Magnoliopsida > Myrtales > Combretaceae > Lumnitzera > Lumnitzera racemosa. Next base: position 30,804,073 of record JAMXBC010000010.1, read on the forward strand.
ATTGAGGATGAAGTCCTTCTCTAAGTGTGGGGAAGGCTTAACTCCACTTATCAAAAGTCTCACACTTAAGCTTATTTGTTTTATCTTATGGCTGGACTTAATAAGATTGTGGATTTGACAAAATAGCAATCAATTTTATGTGTTAATTTCATGCCTTACTTACTTATTGTGGAATTAGTGTACGTAATCAAAATTATGGGATAGAATTTAAGTGAAGCATACTTACTTACCATTTAATGAATGAATTCAGAGGTTAAAAGTGAATCATAGTCTTTAGTTCAAAAGTTAAATTGTTATGTTTCTAAACTTACTAAACAGTATATCTACTTGTCAATTACTTTTAGAGTTCATTTAATCTTGAATGAAAAGGGAAAATGAAATGATTCACTATTAATACTTCTTGAGAATTTCTTCAAAATAGAGTAAATTGAAGTATTTAAAGACAAAATTAGCAAGGGTAGGATTTGGTCTCTCAAAAGAGCAAAGTTTGACCTTATTGCTAATTTCAGTCTTTTTTACTCTATAATAAGGATATATAAGGATTAAGTTAGTAAGGGCGGGCTTTGATCCTTTAGAAGAGCTAAGTCTAACTCCGTTACTAGTTTTTATCCTTATAACTAAGTAAAGGTAGGCTTTAGTCTCTCAGAAGAGCAAAGTTTGACCCTACTGCTAATCTTTGCTTTTTATTCTTCTTTTGAAAAAGAGAAAAAAAAAAAAAAAACAAAGAGGAGAAGTAGAAGAGCTTAGATAAGAAGAAGAGAAAAATTGAAAATACATGTAAAGTTGTCTTTGGAGAAATTAAATAAAAGAAGTAGAAATACAAGAGAAAAATGGATGCAATGTACTTTTCTCCTAGATGAGTGCTCTTAAAAAGTAATTGAAGGGTTTTTATATATTTTCTTATTGAGCTGAGTTAATGATAGAATATAGGTTTATAAATTTTAAAACTTAGAAGCTCTAATTAGAGGCGATCAGTCTCTTTCATACTCTTCAAAAGACTTACCATCCTGTTTCAACTTATAACATTCCTCATTCATATGTTCCCTTACACATTCGAGAAAGTAATGTTCTAGGAAAGCATTTCTAAATGGATTGCATTCAATAGGTTGTGAGAAAAACCACTTCTTACCCTTCTACCAATTATTTGCATGTTAATATAGTAAAACATATGTGTTTCTTACCTTCCTATTCTCTTTAATTTCATGAACTTCAAATTCTTCTTTTAGAGAATCTATCTACTCTTCAGTAACTAGAGGATCGATCTTTTTGCCATTAAATGGTCTTACTATCCTTTACATACGAGCCATCTTATTTCTTCCTCCAACTCTACCCAAAGCTACTGCAAATTGTTGTAGCTAATCCATTATTGGCTGAGGTTGGGTTAGGTTAGGTTGTGGCTATAGCTACAGTTCTACCCTTCTCTCTTAAGGTACGCGATTTTTTGGTGGTCTTTTACATCCTCTTCAAATTATTTTCTATACAAACATCACTGTCGAGCTTGGTTTTTTCCTCATAGTTTTTATAAATTAGGCTTCTTTAAACCGATCAATTATTAAACCACATCCGTTTAATACTAACCCTCAACTAAGGTTTAAAGAAAACTAATTTTTCTTTTATATATTTTGAAAATGCTTTAGAGTTGTGACCTGACTGAAGTTGGGAAAAAGAGTTAAGTTATAATTGATTAGGTGTATCAGTTATAATTTAGCTACGAATCTAATGATAGAGGGAGCGAGAGTACATTGAAGATTGAGAAAGAGAGGTGATTTCTAATCTTCGGTATGCTTTAGAATGGATCAAAGGCCTTTATTTATACTAAACCAACATCGAACAACTTAGAAAAGTTTTAAAATTGGATTAAATGTGTTGAAGAATTTTAACCCAACAATCAAAATTTTCCAATTTTTGACCTTGATTTTAAATGTGTTTTTAGTTGAATTTGGACTATTTTTAGGGTGAATTCGAAACTAGGCTAAGCGTATTACATAATTTCATTAAAAACTTAGGTGTTAATGTGTGATAAATTCTCATAAATTGTCCTTAAACATAGCACCTTGCATTTAGAAAAAGAATGAAGAAAACTGGAATTATAGGTTGAAATGTAGGCCATGTGCTAAGAACCTCCATGCACATGTGCATTGCACACTTGCGATTGAAATTAAATGAGGTATGCCAAGTGTGCCCCTTCCTGACCTACTACATGTAGGACCTTGGGCCCTGTTAGGTCAAAAAATGGACCAGGTTTTATTAAAACTTGGTCCGACCTACTTCTCTCTCTCTTTTTTTTATTAATTATCTACTTAAATAAAATAACTAACTAATAATAAATAAATAAATGTAAGAAACCTAGCACTCATCTTAAAAAAATGTTTACTTTTTTATTTTATTTTGTCTTGAAATTTCTTCTTCTTCTTCTTCTTATTATTATTTTATTTTTTAAATTTCTTATTTCTTGCATTTTTTCTATTTTTTTTTTCTTTTTATAAATTTTCTATCTTTTTATTTTTCGAGATTTCTTATTTTTTTGTGCTTTTTTCCTATTTTTCTTTTTTTTTTTTTGCATTTCTCTTAATTTAGAACCCTTTACCTTATTAAGAAAAAAATAGGGTGGGGAGCAAAAATTGGGTACCTATAGCTATCCTTCTTTATAGTGAAGTTTGAATGAAACTTTACCATAAAGATAAAATGGATACTATTTTTGCTCTAGGGGTGACTTTAACTTAAGAAGCGCAACAATAGTTAGCTTCCCTAGGCATGATCTGTTGGGGATTTGGTGAAAAGGTTAAAAGAGAGGAGATGCTCTAAAGGCTCAAAAGAAGAAACAAAGTCTAATTGTACCTTTCTAGGCTCACTAACCTTGGCGGGAGTATCTCTTGGGGACTAGCAACCCTAAGTTGGAATTAATTTGAAGAACCTAGTTGCACCCTCCTAGCCTTACTAACCTAGGTGGGAGCATCTCTCGGGGATTAGCAACCCTAAGTTAGGATTGATCTGGAGAACCTAGCCATGCCCTTATAGGCTTACTATCCTAGGAGGGAGCATCTTTCAGGGACTAGTAACCCTATATATTGGACTTAAAGAAGTGCCCTATAGGCTTGTTAGAAGGAATTGATGAAGAGAAGCGCCTTGCAGGCTTACGAAGAGAACTTGTTGAACAGAAGCACCCTATGAGCTCACTAAAAGAACTTAGTGAACAGAAACATCCTATGGGCTTGCTAAAAGAAACAAAAAAGAGACTAAGTTAAGATCATGCCTTCAAAGGTTAGTTGAGCACCAAATGCAAAAGATAAGTGCCTTATGGTCTAGCTTAAAAGATTGTTAGGAGTAAAAATTAGTCATAGTCTAAATGCAAATGCGATGTTCAAAAATCAATGTGCTAACATTGTGTAGAATTACTTACTTGGTCTTTATTGATAGCACCCAAACTATCGAACCTTTTCTTGAAATGTCTCATCAAAACTGACTAACTCATGCTTTGATCCTTTGTTGCCAACCTAAATGACCTTGATACAGAACCTTTGACACTTTGCTAGCTCCTTTAGAGAAATCATGGAAATTAACTCAATATAAAATGCCACCTACCATTTTTGTCTTTCCAGAACTTTTATGAATTGAGGCCCTTATTCCCACTAATAAATATTTTCCGTGAGGTGATTGCTCATCTGGACTTCACCTCCCTTGGAAAATAGATAATAAAAACTCCCTGTTGAGGGGTATTACTCTACAATAAAGTATTTTAAAGGGTTTTGTCAATTACCAATGTTCTATATATATCACTTCTCAACTTATCTTCTGTTTTTAGTATATAGGTTTGATTAAAGGGAGCTTAACCTTTTAATGAAGAGGGTGGTGATTTCAACATCAACAACGGCCAAGGATACTAACTTTACTTGCAGATAATGAAAATTAGATCACAATGACATTTAAAATGACTAGCATTTTTGTGTTTTGAGCAAAAATTTCCATTAACTTCTCATGGGTAGTACAACTTTACATCGTTAGCATTTACAAGGTCTCTTAATTCTAGACCATCCATTTGAGACAAAATTAAAGCCCCTCCTAATAATACTTGTTTCACAATAAAAGGGCCTCTGTAATTGGGAATAAATTTTCCTTTAGAGTCTTGTGCATTGAGGAGAGCCTTTCTTAACACCATATTACCCTCTTTGAGGTTCTGAGATCATACCCTTTTGTTAAAAGCTAGAGCTATTCTTCGTTGATAATATTGATTATGATATATGATTATCAATCTTCTCTCATCAATTAGATTCAACTATTTGGTGTGTTTCTTACCCAGTCGGCTTTGTCCAATTAGGCTTTTGATATTATTTTAAGTAATGGGATCTTAACCTTTAATGGTAATGCTACTTTAGTAGTGTATACCAAAAGGTAGAGTGTTACCCCAATAGACATTTTGATGGAAGTTCGATAGGCTATGAGTAAGAATGGAAACATCTTATGCTAATCTTTGTATGTAATAACTTATTATTAAGATTAGTGCCGTTGTCGATAGTGATCGTTTCTAAAGTCTCGTATCAAGTCAAGATATCTCTCTTAACGAACTTGACTACGACCCTTTGGTAACAGTCGAGTAAGATAAGGCCTTAACCCATTTGTTAAAGTAGTCAATGGCAACTAGTATAAATCAGTGCCTATTGGATGCTTTTGGAGAAATTAGACCGATGATATCTATTCCCTACGTTGAAAAAGGCCATAATGCCGAAAGTGTGCACAATTCATGATTGACAATGCCTGATGTGTTTGATGCAATCGCTTTCCAATGTTGACCAATAGTACCTTAGCCTCATAATTTTTTTAGTTAGCGTGTAATTGTTCATTTGAGGGCTACATACTCTTTCGTGTACTTCTTTTATCAACATCTTAGCCTCCTTGTCATCTATACACCTTAAAAGTATACCATCAAAAGATCGTTGATATAAAGTAGACTGGCTTACTAAGAATTTGGTAGCCAATCTTCTAATCATCCTTTGTCCTTTTTCTCGGCCTCTTCAAGGTATGTGCTATGTTGTAAGAACCTTTTAATATCATAGCACCATGGCTTTTTGCCATTTGTACCTTTAATTGCTAGATAGAAGGCAGGCTTTTCTTCAATTTCAATGGTGAAGGATTGAATATCGACTCTACTGGATATTTGAATCATAGATGCTGAAGTGGTTGATGTATCAATAAATTGATTTTGAGTCCTCGATACGTGATTGAAGGTGATTTCTTTCAATTTCTCCATCAATTTAGTTAAGTACTGATGATAAGATACTAGTTTAGGACCCTTCATCTTATATTCTCCTCGAGCTTAGCTGATAATGAGTGAAGAGTCCCCATACACTTCTAATTCTTAGATATCTTTATTTAGGGCCATTTTGAGTCTCATGATGCATGCTTTATATTCGGCGATATTATCAGTGTATGGGAAAACAAACCTTATAGCCATAGGGTATTGAGTACCTTTAAGGGATATCAATATTGCCCTAATTCTATACTTAGACACGTTAGCTGCCCCATCGAAGAACATCTTCCATTATAGTGGTTCATCATCTTCTCCTTTATCAGAGCTTCCTTCAATTGGTAAGATATTTTCGTCGGGGAAATCGACTTGTACTTCTTGAGGGGTATTATCAGAGGGGTTCTCTATTAACAGATCTGCTAGAGCTTACCCCTTGACTGAATTCTAGTTCATGTCCATAATATTGAACTTTGATAGTAACATTTGCCACTTTGAGATTCTACTAATTAGGGCCAGCTTGTTTGCTAAGTACTTTAGGGGATCATGTTGAGTTAACAATTTATCCTGGTAATAGAGCGTACACTGTTTAAGCTAATGCATTACCCAAACTAAAGTATAGTAGGTTCTTTCAACTTTTGAATACTTTTGTTCTCCTTTAGTAAATTTCTTGCTCAAATAATATATGGCCCGTTCCTTCCCTTTCTTATGCTTCTGGTCTAGCATACACCCTATGGATTTTAGTAATATTATCAAGTATAGAAATAAAGGTTTTCTGAGTCTTGGAGCTACCAAAATTGGAGGGTTCGTGAGGTACTCTTTGATTGTTATGAATGCCTGCTCACATTCTTCATCCTAGTTTATCTTAGAGTTCTTTTTCAATAGCCTAAATAGGGGACAACATTTATCTATGAGTTAAGATATGAACTGGGTTATGTAGTTTAAATGGCCCAATAAGCCTTTGATTTCCTTGAGTATGTGTGGAGGGGGTAAGTTGACTATTGCTTTGACTTTATCAAGGTTCACTTTGATGCATCTTTAGCTAATTATGAAGCCCAATAATTTCCCTAAAGTTCCTTCGAAGGTACACTTCTCTAGGTTGAGCTTCAAGTGGAATTTTCTTAACCTATCAAATAATCTCCTTAGATTGTCCATATGATTTTCTCCTTCCTTAGACTATGCAATCAGGTCATCAACATATACTTCAACTTCTTTGTGCATCATGTCATAAAAGATTGCTACCATGGCTCTTTGATAAGTTACTCCAGCATTTTTGAGTCCAAAAGATATTATTTTGTAGCAAAATGTACCCTAAGTTATTATAAATGTAGTCTTGGCTTTATCTTCTTCGGATATTCGAATTTTATTATATCCAGAGAATCCATCCATGAAAGAGAAAAGATAGTTTCTAGTTGTATTATCCACCAAGACATCAATATAAGGCAAGGGGAAATTATTTTTAGGGGTTGCTTGATTAAGGTCTCAAAAGTCTATGCATACTCTGACTTTTCCATTCTTCTTCATTAATGGCACAATGTTGGCTACCCATTCAAGATAATCAGATACCTCAATGAAACCAACCTCTAGTAATTTTTTGACTTACTTCCTTAATTTTCAATAGGATATCCAACCGAAACCTTCTTAAGTTCTATTTCTTAAGTTTAATATCCTCTCATATAGATAAGCAATAGACCACAATTAATGGATCTAATATAGTCATATCTTCATAAGACCATGCAAACACATCTTATTATTTAGATAGTAGCGTAGTCATTTCAACCTTTTGTTCTTCTTTCAAATTCTCTCCATTTTTCAATGTTTTGGTAATGTCATCAGTCCCAACATTAATCATCGTAATTGGCTCGTCAATGGAAATTCTACTCATTTCATGTTTTTGCTAGCTTTCTTGTACGCCATTATGTCCATTAACATTACTCCTAACAACAAACCCAATAAGGCTAAAGGTGACATCAATATTTTCATCACCTATCTGCACGATATATTAATGGCCTTTATTCAAAGTTTTGGATTTGAGAAAAAGGAAAGAGTGTAATTAAGGAAGAAGAGAATAGAAAGGAGATTGATTCTTATTTAGAAGAAATTTCTTTTGTGTACAAACTGTAGAATAAAGGTAATTATTATAATACTCTGTAAGCTATTAGACCATGATTAATCTTTTACCCTATAGAAGACTTATCGCTATTCATAAGGATGGAGAACCAATTATTCAGGTGCTATGACTCATTAGTTGAGCCATTTATTTTATCTTTGTTGGAGGTATCCTCTTTGGCAGGCTCTAAATTTTGAATTTCAACCTGGATGAAAATTTTTTATAACAGCAAGAAGGTTATTAGGGTATAATACAATCTATCACCTCTTTTGCCCCTCGCTTGCATATTTCCTAGCTCATCTACTAGAGTTGGGATGTAATCTATCTCATAGGTTCTAACCTGGCCTTTGAATTTCAGCTTCTCATGCTTCTCCAAATCAATAATCATGTGCACCTCTTCGAACATTTGGAGCCTAAAGTCCTCTTGCTCCTCGGTGCCAATATAAGGTATGGTCGTTTCTTTATATATTTTGTAATTATGGTCACCTAGAATCGTTATGACTTGGTCATTAGGATGAAATTAACCTTTTGGTGAAGACTTAAAGGTATGGCTGCTATTGAATGTATCCATGGTCTTCCTAATAATAAGTTGAAAGTCCATGGGATGTCTAAGACTTAGAATTGGATGTTGAAAGTCTATAAGCTAATATCAACCGGTAAATCAATTTCCCTTATAATTTCCCTCTTAGACCCATTAAAAGCCTTAACAATTGTCAAACTTAGGTTGGTAACGATTGTATCAATGCCCAACAGATCTAGGGTAGCAAGAGGGCAGACGTTTAAGGATGATCCGTTATCGATGAGGACTCTTGCTACGATGATGTTACTTACCTTCATTATTATGAAGAGAGGCTTAGTATACTGGTTACCCTCTTTGCTTAGCTCTTCAGTAGAGAAGGATCTCTGATCCATAATAAGGATAGAATTGGTGACAAACCTTATTCTATCAGTTGATATTTCGTGAGGGACTTTGACTTCTCTCAATGTTTTGAACAAATCATCCCAATGTGGTTACGATGCCATTAGTAAACTTATGAGAGATATTCGTGTTAAGGTTTTAGTGAGCTGATCCATTATTTTATACTTGTTAGACTTAATTATTTTAGTGAAGGCAGACAGTCCTTTTCATATTTAGTCGATTCATTATTTAGCCTTTCTAACATAGTCTTCTTTTTTAGGTCTTCCTTTAGATCATAAATTCTACTAAAGCAATTAATCCCTCTTACAAGTGAGCTTAATTGCCCCTGATTTATTGTATGGTAGTTGAGAGGGGTAGTTTTATAACTATTAAGGGCTAAAGGCACATGGAAGGTGTACCTCTTGGTCTGTAGAACTTGTTTCTCCTCTTTTTTGTAAATTTTATAGACACGAAGCTCTTGGTTAAAACCAATCCTATTAATGTTGGGATCTAAATTGTCAAATATCATATTGATGATGGCTCCATGGTTAAGTAGGGGGTTATTGTTGACGTTTGGAGCAATAGCCTACATAAAATCCAGTTGGATTGTACCTTTGTCAACTAGGTCTTGAATTTTGTTCTTTGATACTGAAACCTTACATTTGGATCAAAGAATCTTAGTTTATCCTTTCAGTAGGAGCCTCAGAATGGAGTAGATTATCCTTTCTTAGTTTTTCAAGTGTCTGACTGAGTAGAACAAGTATTTAATGAACTGCCTAGGGGCTATGCTGACTTATAATTGGCTTTTGTATTGTTGTTGAGTTGGCAAAGGATTTATCCTAAAAGAAACCTAAGCATTGGGCTTGGTATTTGAATTGACTATGCTGATAATAGCTTCTCTAAGCTTACTGGTGGTAGGTTTAGCAAAGGGTAGTCTTCTATCTAACGATTCTTGTAACTTGCTGGAAGAGATAAGATTTTCAACTCAATACACTGTTACTACTACTTTTACAAAAATAGAAGAGGCTTGTCTAATCAAGTGAGAGAAATAGGGTCTCTCAAGAGTGTTGATAAAAGTTAAAGTTATCTCTTTCTTAATCACAGGGGTAGATATCCTTGTAGCTAGGGACCTCCACCTTTGGGTGTATTCTTTAAATGTTTCATTGTGCCTCTTCCTCAAGGCAACTAAGTCCATGATAATCGGTGCCACTTTAAGATTAAACCTATATTTCTCATAAAATACTCAGCCAGCCTTTCCTATGTATTCACCTAATTCAGGTCTAATTGGGCATACTAAGTCAAGGTAAGGCCTATCAAGCTGTCTTAAAAAGTTTAGACCAATAGCTGGTCATATTGCATATACTTGCCCATTTTGAATGCGTACAGCATGGTGTGTAGTTTAAGGCACCTAGTTCCATTATACTTCTTAAAGTTAGGTACTTTAAACTTCTCTAGAAAGCTTCCATAGTCATAAGCAAAAAAATCTATTATACCAACCTGCTCAAATCCAGCATAACCTTCGAGCATTTTCATCTTTTCAGTGATTTGTTAGGTAAATCGCTTCTCAAGCTCTTTTAGTTTATCTTGATCAGCTTCAGGATTTAAGTTGACTAGAAACAAGTAAGGTTAAACTTTAGATAAACCCCTTCTATCTCAAAGGATTCAAAGGCCTGGTTAACTTTTGAGTAGGCTTCTTCTGCTTCGAGGGGTTAAACTTCAGCATTCATTCCATATCAAGCTTTAGAGCTTTCTTTATTTAATGGAGTTGTGGACCTAAGCAAAGTGATGTTGTCAATAAGGAAGATTAGTCGCTCAACAATCTTCCTTATTGTTCATTCTAAAGAGAAAAACCTCAACTTGGTAAGATCAACAATTTTGTGGTTGATATTGCTGTTGCTGGTGTTGATGTTGCCATTTCCTTGGCTGGCTACTCTGGTTTATGAGTGGGTTCAGATAGGACTTCTCTGAAAGGTTTAACGCTTGGGAGCTATCTTGGTAACCTATTTAAGGCCAATTCTCAACAATTTAGCATAAAAATATTTTTAAATGAGACTAATGAAAAACAAAGAATTGCATAGCATATAAATGCAAAGAAATAAAATTAATGAATAACCAGCAAGATGGTGATTTTTATTATTTTTGTAGCTTTTGGAGTTCCCTGTTATATTATTTATAAAAGAAAATACATTTAAGTAAACTATTCCTATCTCTAAATGTTCCTTTGGTGCTTAGCAAGCATTCCCTTTTTCTGCTTACTAGATCCTATTAGTACTTCCTGCCTTTTTTCTGTATAGGCTTTTCTATTTCTTCAATTTCTACTGAGCCTTTTCTAGGTCATCCTTAATTGATGCTTTAAAGCCTAGGAACATTGTCTTAATTCTTGATAAAGATCCCCCCACATGTCCTGCTCTTCATAGATTACTACTATACAGGCTTATACTTGGTCCATGTAGGTCTTGATCTCAAGATCCGGTTTAGTTAGTATGGGTTAGATGATTTCTAGTGCTTGATATTGAATCTCCCCTATCTTATGGAGTTGATCGTATGAATATTCTTTGGTGAACCTATATTTATCCACTTCTCCTAGCCATTCTCCTAAATCAATGTTTGAACTGTTAGTGCTTGTTTCCCTTAATTGTTTAATTACCTGGAGTTTTGACATCTTTTGTAGTAGTGGAATCTAATGGTCCTCATAATCTAAGGTCGTAATATCCAACAAAAGCTTGTAGAATATATCTTAGATATCTCTAAATTATCTTATCATATTATTAGGGTAATAGCCTATGTACAATTTCATCCCAATTAAGGGTATTGCTTGATAATTTTTGTAAACTAGGATTGCCTTTTTGAAGTTGTTCCATCTTACTGTCCGTAAGATATTGGTAAATTGGAAATTTCTCAACACTTCTACCTAATGGTAAGTAGATTTTCCTTTTGGGAGATGGACCTTAACGATAAAAGAATTGATCAAATCAATATTATGAGCAAATTCTCCTTGAATTAGATTAAGCCCATAATATTTCATGTGGCTCACAAACCATATTGTCAATAATGCCATGTCGGTCTTTAGTGTACCATCGTTCTTTTCTTTCAAAATATTGAGGCTTCTAATCTGTTCTAGGAAGAGGGCTGAGACATATGATTTTCCTTCAAAAAACTAGCCTATTAACTCAAAGACCCTGAATTAGATGAGGAACTTTCCATTAGGGAATAGAAGAGTCCCGAATGCAGCTAAGATAAAGGGTTTTATTTTGTTCTATCCCCAATCTTTGAGATTGCCACAAAAGATGCCTCATTGGTTAGATTTAGGCTTAATGGCAAACCAAGCTTTTAAGTCTTCTAATTTAATATAGTTCCTATTATAACTTTTGAGAGCTTTGTTCACTTCAGCTTTTCTAATCACCAAGATCTTGAAAAGGCATTTATTGGGTCTACATCCAAATTTAGGGTATATATATTTTCTAAGGAAGGGGCATAAAGTAATTAGGTATACTCTTCAAGTGTTGGGTTAATCAAGTGAGGCCCAACTCGAAAAGCAACTTCCTCGAGTTCCCAAAAGTTAGTTAGGGCCCTAATTAGATTAATCTCTATTTTTACCTTAGGAAGTGATAAAATAGGTTTGATCTTGCTGATGATGGTCTCTTGTTCCCTTGGATTGAAGTGTCAAAACCATTGGTTTAGGATGGCCTTAGGGCTAATAGTCTTGCCAACAGACTTTTCCCTGAAGTAGACAAAGTTGGACGAACAAGCCATTTCTTAATCTGAATTACAAAAGAAAATTTATGTTATAAGATTCTGACTATTATTTACAATAAATGAAACCTATTTACAACAATTCCATGTTTTCAACATATTTACAAGGGAAATCAAGAAAACTCCAAGCCATTATATATTTTCATTCTCATCTTACCTGACCAGCTGTCGATTTTGGATGTTGTGAACGTATGAAGGGTAGGTTCTATAGGTCCTTAAGTTTATGCAACTTTACTTATTAAAGAACACTTTCATTGGTCACATCAAGTTTAAGTGGGGATGGCTTAATCAACCCCGAGTAGTGGTCATACCATAGCATACAGAGCCTACATGATGCCCACCCAATCCTAGGGTCCCAATACAATCTAAGTTTGACCGTTTCTAGCATACATTTGTGAAAAAATAAGTCCCTCCCCTTAAATAGTTAAAAACCTACAAAAATGTTAGTTATGGTACAAATAATAACAAATTAACAAATAAGTAAATAAATTACACTTAGTAAGGTGATTTTTAGAGATTAATTTTAATTTTGGAAAGGTAAATGGCTAACCCTGTTAATGTCCCCAATGGAGTCGCCAAGTTGTCGAGCCCGGTTTTTTCCTCTCATTTTTTATAAATTAGGCTTCTTTAAATTGATTAGTATTAAACTCTACCCATTTAATATTAACCTTCGACTAAAGTTTAAAGAAAATTGATTTTTTTTTTTATATATTTTGAAAACGTTAATTATCATCTCACAATCTCTTTAAGGATTCTAGCCAACTCTATGTAGATACCCCATTTTTACTCTTTTTTATTTTTCAAAATTCTTAGAATAGGTTAAAAGGTCCTAAATTAGGAAAAAAAAAGGAAGAAGAAAAAAATAGAAAATTAAAGAGAAACAAAAAATAATAATAAAAAATTTTAGAAAAAAATAAGAAAAATTAGGAAAAATAAAAAATTTAAGAAAAGCAACCTAAAAAAAAAAGAAATTTAGAAGAAATGAGAAATTTAGGAAAATACTAAGAAATGGAAAAATTAAAAAATAATAAATTTAAAAAAAATAAAAAATATATATACAAAATTTAGAAAAACTATAAAAAGAAGAAATTTTAAGATTAAAAAAAGAGAAAAAAAGTTTTAGGAGAATGCTGGGATTCTTACTTTTATTTATTTATTATATTAGTTAGTTATTTTTATTTAAGTAAATAAATGTTAGGGGGGGGGGGGGGGTTGGGGTAGATCAAACCGGGTTCGTTTGCAATTAACGAAGACCTTATATACGCAGCAAGCAGGGGAACACTAGGTAGGTCTAATTTTTTTTTTATTATTATTATTTTGTGTGCACGCAATGCACGTGAGCATGGGGGTACATGGCACACGCCTTATACGTGACCTACACCTCCCATTCTTCTTCTTCCCCAATTTTTTTAACCAAATTCCCAACTTCTTTACCTGCTTGGTAAAGCTACTTTAGGTCATTTTTTAACCTCTTTTATTATAATTTCACTAATTTAATGGTGAAATCGTATAATACACATGGTATGTTATTGAATTTACCCCAAAACTAATCCAGATTCAATCGAAAATGCAATTAAAATCGAGCTTAAAAAGGAAAAAATAAATTCAATTTTCAGGTCAAAACTCATTAATGGATTCTAACGAATTATTTCAAATTTCCTGACTTTCTTAGCTTTAACCTTGTACTTATAGTATAAATAGGCCTAGTTCTTTACTTTCAATGGATACAAGCACAAGAATCACTCTAAGGAGCATATACACTACACTTTCTCTCTTTAGCATGGTTCTTCTCTCCCTTTTCGGATAGCTTCCTCCATGGTGGATTTTGGCTAAACCCAGTACTACCATACAATTCCTCACACAAAAAAGACCTTAGGTAAGACACTCCAATCCAACTCCATAGGTAAATCTGAGCCAATAGAGCCGACTTAAGCCAACCAAGTTGACTCTAGTCGACTAAAGTTAACCAAGTCGACCTGAGGCAAATTGAGCTGACCTGGTCTACATAATTATTTATTTATTTATTTTGTTGTTTTCCATACAAGTGTAATAATAAGAAAAGAAAAATAAGAATAAAAGAGGAAAAAAAGAAAAGTGAAAAAAGGAAAGAGAATAGCCCATTTATATTTGTTTTCTTAGAAATAGATAAAATGAAATAAATAAATGAATGGAAAAAATTTTACTACCTAGAAACATTAGTTTTGTTTTAATAAATAAAATAAATGCATTTTTTCAAAATTAGGATCCTATTTAGAATTTCTAAAAAATGAACTCTGATTAAGACCTCTTAAAATAATTTTCATAAATAAACTTAAAAATAAGTAAAAACGTAAGCTCAGCCTTTTTTAAAAAGTTAAAATAAATCAACTCACTAATATTTTTGAAAAAGAACTACGTATATCTGATTCCGAATGGCGGGTATGTAGGCACTTACGGTGTGACAATAAAAATTAAAAAAACCTATTTTTCGTTTTTTTAGTTTAGATTATTCAACCTATCTAATTCAATTAACCAATAATCGAGTTCTATTTTATAGAATTAAAAGGTGATTTGAAAGGTTAAAATTAAATTTGAAAAGCTAATGGTACCCAAAAGGGTTTAAAAATCCTAAACCCCGATCTAGATCTCTAGTTTTAAAAACATTTTTGAAAATCGGTTTTTATTATTGGACTAATAGCTAAGTTATAACCAATTTACCAAATTAGTTATAACTTAACTCTCTTTCCTTACTGTAGTTGGGTGGCGACTCCAAACAATTTTCAATTTAAATAACTGGTTTTCTTTAAATACTCACCGAAGGTCAATATTAAACGAGCAAGGTTTAAAAATAATCAATTTAAAGAAGAAATAATTTAAAAAAAAAAGATAAAAAAAAACCAAGCCCAAAAACTTAGCGACTCTATTAGGGAATATCAAGAGGGTTAGTCATTTAATTTTCTAAAATTAAAATTAATCTCTAAAAATCGGCCTACTAAGTATAACTTATTTACTTATTTGTTAATTTTTTATTTGTATCATAACTAACATTTTTGCAGGTTTTCAACTATTTGAGGGGACGAATTTTTTTTTTTCCTTATTTACAAATGATGGTAGAAATTGTCAAACTTAAACTATATTAGGACCCTAGGACTGGGGGCCATTATGTAGGCTCTAGGTGTTGTAGTGCAACCACCGCTTAAGGTTGATTAGGTCATCCCCACTTAAGCTTGATGCAACCAAAGAACGTGCTCTTTAACAAGTGAGGTTGCATAAGCTTAAGTACCTACAGAACCCACCCTTTATGTATTCATGACATCCAACATTAATGGATAATTAAGCAAGATGGGAATGAAAATATAATGGCTAAGAGTTTCCTTAATTTCCCCTGTAAATATGTTGTAAACATAGAATTATTGTAAATAAGTTTTGTTTGTTGTAAATAACAATCAGTCAATCTTATAACATATATTTTCTTTGGTAATTCAGATTAAGAAATGACTTGTTCATCTAACTCTATTTACTTCAGGGAAATGTTCATTGGTATGCCCATCAACCCCAAGCTTGTCTTAGACTAATGGTTTTGACACTTTAATCCAAGGGAACAAAAGACTATCATTAGTAAAATCAAGCCTGTTCTATTACTTCTTAAGGTAAAAATAGAGATAAATTTTATTAGAGCCCTGACCAACTTTTGGGAACCTAAGGAAGTGGCTTCTCGAGTTGGGCCTTACTTTATTAGCCCAACACTTAAAGAGTACACTTAATTACTTCAAGCCTATTCCTTAGAAAATATATACACCCTAAATTTGGACGTGGACCTAGTAAATATCTTTTCAAGATTTTAAGGAATCAGAAAGATTAAAGTGAATAAAGCCTTAGAAGCTGTAATGGGAATTGCATCAAGATAGAAAACTTAAAAGCTTAGTTCCCCAATGAGCTTAAATCCAACCAATGGGGCATCTTATATGGTAACCTCAAGGATTAGGGATAGAATAAAATAAAGGCCTTTATCCTAACTACATGTAGCACTCTTTTATTCCCTAATGGAAAGTTCCTCATCCATTTCAAGGTCACTAAGTTAGTAGGTTAGTTTCTCCAAGGCAAATCATATGTCCTATAACTCATCACAAAACAAATCAAAAGCCCCAATATTTTAAAAGAAAAGAACGACGGCGTACTAAAGACCAGCATGGCATTACTGATAGTATGGTTTGTGAGCCACATGAAATGTTACAAGCTTGATATGATCCAAGGAGAATTTGCTTATAAAAGTGATCTAACTGATTCTTTTGTCAATAAGGTCCATCTCTTAGAAAGAAAATTCACTTACTGCTAGGTAGAAGTAATGAGAAATTTTCAAGTTACCAATATCTTATGGAGAACAAGATGGAGCAACTTCAAAAAGGCAATCTTAGTCTACAAAAATTATCAAGCAAGACCCTTAATTGGGATGAAATTGTGCACATGCTATTACCCTAACAATATGATTAGAAAATTTAGAGGTATCTAAGATATAGTCTATAAGCTTCTACTGGATATTGTAACCTTATATTATGAGGACCTTTAGATTCCACTACCACAAAAGGTACCCAAACTCCAAGCAATCAAGCAATTATGGGAAACAAAGAAAATTAGCCCAAACATTGATTTAGTAGAATGGTTAAGAGAAGTAAACAAACATAGGGTCACCAAAGAATATTTTTATGATCAACTCCATAAGGTAGGGGAGAATTAATATTGAGCACTAGAAATCATCTAACCCATACTAGCTAAACCATGAAAAGGTCAAGTTCATCTCTAATGGCTAGGTCATAACAATTTTAGGTGACTAGGATTACAAAATATATAAAGAAACGGCCATACCTTATATTGGCATTGAGGAGTAAGAGGACTTTGGGCTCCATTTGTTCAAAAAGGTATACATGATTACTAATCAAGAGAAGTATCAAAAGCCGAATTTCAAAGAAGGCCAATTTGGATCCTATGGGCTAGGTTATATCCCAACTTTAATGGATGAGTTGCAAAATATGCAAGCGAAGGACAAAAAAGGTGATAGATTATATCACATCATGATGACCTTTCTACTGTTATTAGAAATTTTCATTTAGGTTGAAATTCACAATTCAAAGCCTGCCAAAGATGATACCTCCAACAAGGATAAAATAGCTAGCCCATTCGACAAGTCTCAGCACTTGAATAAATGGTTCTCCATCCCTATGAATAGCAATAAGTCTTCCCTAGAGTAAAGGACGAATCACAATCTAGTATTTTACAATGTTTTGTAATAATTACTTTTATTCTATAGTTTTGTACTCAAAAGAAATTTCTTCTAAATAAGAATCAATCTCCTTTCTATTCACTTCTTCCTTACTTACACTCTTTCCTTTACATACTTTTCTTTTTTCCTAGATCTAATGCTTTAAATAAAGACCATGGATACCTTATGCAGATAGATGGAGAAAATATTGATATCGCCTTTGACCTTACTAGGTTAGTCGTCGAAAGTGATGTCAATGACCATAGTAACATGCAAGAAAGTTGGCAAAAACATGAAATAAGTAGAATTTCCATTGACTAGTTAATTGAGATGATTAATGTTGGGATTGATGACAACATCAAAACATTCAAAATTGAAGGGAATTTGAAAGAAGAGCAAAAGGCTAAAATGACTACACTATTATGTGAATACCATGATGTATGTGCATGGTCTTATGAAGATATGCCTGGATTAGATCCATTAAACGTGATCCATCACTTACCTACACGAGAGGATATCAAACATAAGAAATAGAAGTTAAGAAGGTTCTGACCAAATTTCTTATTGAAAGATAAGAAAGAAGTCAAGAAATTACTGGAGGTCGATTTCATTAAGGTATATGACTATCTCGAATGGGTAGCTAACATTATGTTAGTAGTGAAGAAGAATGGAAAAGTCAGAGTGTATATGGACTTTCGAGACCTTAATTAAGCAACCCCTAAAGATAATTTCCCCTTGCCCCATATTGATGTCTTAGTCGATAACACAACTCGAAACCATCTTTTCTCTTTCATGAATGGATTCTCTAGATATAATCAAATTTGAAAGTTCGAAGAGGATAAAACCAAGACCACATTTATTACAACTTGAGGTACGTTTTGCTACAATGTAATGCCTTTTAGACTCAAAAATGCTAGGGCAACCTATTAAAGGGCAATGATAGTAATCTTTCATGACATGATGCACATAGAAGTTGAAGTATAAGCTGAATATATGATTACAAAATCCAAGGAAAGAGAAAATCATGTAAGTAATCTGAGGAGGTTGTTTGACAGGTTGAGAAAATTTCAATTGAAGCTCAACCTAAAGAAATGTACCTTCAATTATTCAGTTTATATAGTATTTGTTAGAAATTCTTGATTAAACTAATTAGCTAAAGCGAAAGCGGTATTAATTATCTTAGTTAGGAATTATTCAAGGATTAATGCATGTCTTTAGTAAATTATTTGCTAAGACATTAGGGATAATTAATTTAAGGCATTAGTCGATCATAGCATTGGGAAATGTATGATTGTAATTTTGATTTTACTGTTAATTGGAGATACAAGAGTTGACTAATTAATTAGAGGTTTAAGTCCTTAAATTTTTAGATATGATAATTTCACTTGAATTACCGTATAGCTATTAATCTATATAACATTATGGCAATTTAATTTGCATAACTAAAGTAGATTTTGTTTTTCCTACATTCTCAATTGATTGTCTCATTTTAGATATATTCTAGTGATTTTCTTTATGATAGTTTAAGGTTAATTATTAGGATTAGTTAATTCACAATCTAAATTCAATTTCCTTAATATTGATAAGAGCTATCATAGGTATAATAGTTCCATAGTCCTTGAGAGATCAACAACTTTACTCACTCTTTATTACTTGATTTTGACCCAGTATACTTACTAGAGTATTCGCTATATTTTTATATATCTTAAGTGGATCATCTCATAAATGTTATCATGACCTAGTTCATACAAGGCCTACTCGACTCAACCGCTTTGAAGTATTTAGCTCAGTAGTTATTTGTAAAAACTAAGTAAATAAAATAATAATGGAAAGGGGTCTCTTGTTATGGCATGTTATATTTTAGGGAAAGTAGGGTTGTTTCGGTCATTTGAGGAAGTTTAAACCCTCTATGCTCATATCTCTCTCCCATAACTTAATATTCTTCCCCATATCTCTCTTGCGTCTTCTTATCATATCTCCTTTATGTTTCTTTCTTAAAGTAGTAGAAAACTCACAACAGCTTTGAAAAACATAGTTAATCTGGATTTGGGAGTCAACGGCAACAAGGAGTAAGGAAACTTCAGGTTTTTGTAAGAAACAATGGTTTTTGATAAGTGCTTAGCATCCTTGTCATCAAAAACTTGTTTTCTTGAGGGGCAATGAGAAATCATGAAGAAATATAGTTTTTTTTAAGTGTTTAATCTATTACAACTTAGATTAGCACTTTTTTTTTGCAAGAAAGCTTGGGGAAAGCATGTTCTTAGTAAGTTCTTCATTTATTCTTGTTAGAATATAGTTTTGTTTTATGAGTGCTATGTAAAACAAGAAAAATTGTATGTTCGTAGTATTTGAAAAGTTGAGTTTCATGTTTGGAGTATGATTTCATCAAGATTTAAAGTAAATTGCCTTTATCCTTACGATTCTTGAAGTTTTCTTCATGTTTGGTATTGTTGTGTTAGACTAAAAATCTTGATTCTTAGGGAGTTTCTCAATGTTAACAAAAGAAAACATGTATGATGTAGTGATGGAAGAATTTTGGAGTGGTGGTTGAAGTTTAGGTAAGTCGGAGTTAGAGTTTCTAATGAAGGGATGGTCAAGATATTGTAGTTTGTAAGTATAATCAAAGTTGAAGAAGTTACAAGTTGTGTATTTACGTAAAGGTGTAAACATACACCATGTATTAGGTTGTAGGCATAGTTGTATGCCATATGTGGGTGGCAAGTAAGAAACATGTAATGTGTGGAGTTTGGGCCTATATTATCACATGCTGTGTGTTTGGGGTTTATATGTTAAACCAAGGACAAACAAGGATAGCAATATCGAGGATGGGTTTGAACCAATTAATGGCTTAAAAACAAAATGGAAGTCAAAGGGAAAGATAAGCAAACCCACAAACTACCCCAAGAATGTGACACACCAAGGAGCCTCCATAGACCAACTGTACTAGCTTAACATTAACCACAAGTAAGCAAGCTAGGTCACTCACCACCTAACTTTGCTGAAAGGTTAAGATAAGTGCTACGGGAGTAAGAAAATGTGATCACAAGGAAGAAAAAACTTGTATAATTCTAAAAATCGTTGTTATGAATTACATTTACACTAGTATTTATACTTGCAAATTTAGGTCAACTTACTATTCATGGAAAAAGACTAAAGTGTACAATCCCAAAATAAGTAAGTACAAGGAATAAATAAGGATAAAAAAAGAAATTTAGGATAATGAAAGCTTTAGTTCAGCAGATTCCTTCACATACTTAGGAGGGGCACATAGTTGTTATGCATGGGTTAGTGGTGGCAACAAGTTGGTACGATCAAAACTGTAGAATGTTGAGTTGATATGGTCTATAGGCATAGCTAGCTTGGACTTCAAGAAATAGTTGTTAGAGAAGGTTGAGTGCATACTAGCTAGAGGTGCTTATATGCTTAGGTGGTATGTGCTTGAGGATAGATTTTTGGTTCTTGAAAGCCAAGCCACCAACTAGATTAGCCAAGCAGTTTGGAAAGTGGTTTAATTTTTTCAAGTGCCAAGTTGCTAAGCTATTAATCAACATTGTGTATGGTTGGGAATAACTTGATAACTACTTGTAGTTGGAAGCAAACATAAACTTTGATTCTTCAATAGTAAGACAGAAAGAAAGAATCCATCAAGCCACACTTTAAGTCCTAAGGCTTAAGCTAGATTCAAGGGTCCAACTGGGTGATTCCTATCATCCCCTTTGAGTTGGTTATGATTTGGAATCAAATCTAGATGGTTCTCTACCTGTTTATGTTTGTTTGGTTGGCGTAGGCTCATGTTAGCAATGTTAGACACATTAGAGACTCCATAATCCTTGGGTAGTTCCAACTAGTAAGCATTGTTATTGATCTTATGGAGTATTTTGAGTGGTCTTTTAGCTCAAGCGGATAGTTTGTTCTTCCTTTGGCTTGGGAACATCTCTTTGCTTAATTGCAACCAAACTAAGTTGCTAGGTTGGAATTACTTTCTCCTTCTTCCGTATCCTTTCTACTCCAACTTCTTTATAGCTTAATTGATCTACTAATTAACCTGTTAATATATCTTCTAAAGTGATTGAGCCTAGCCTTTGGCCTCGAGATTCTCTTCTAGGCCTATTATAGGCACTAAGACATGATTAAGAGACAGCTTAGGGTTAAACCATAGATAACCTTAAAGGGTATTTGGTTGATGGTGTTATAAATTGATCCATTGTAAGCAAACTATACCATAAGTAAGCGAATGTCCTAATCAATTAAGTTCCTTCCCATTGTAGCTTAGAGTTGTAAACCGAAAGTGCAATTAACGACCATTATTTGGCCATCGGTCTGGGGATGATAGGGTATGTTGAAGAGTAGCTTAGTTCCTAATTAATGCCAAAATGTCCTTTAGAAAATGGCTTAGGAACTTTAAGTCTCTATTTGATACTATGATCTCCTACAAAAAGAGAAAAGTAGTAGCCAAAGCATTGCTAGTTTTGGTACAAGGCACAAAGTATACCATCTTGTTGAATTTGTCATGACAACCATGATAGAGTAATTTCTTTGGGTTGTTCAAGGTAAACCAAAGAAAAAATCCATGCTTAAGTTAACCCATGGCTGGTGGGGATGGGTAAAGGTATTGCTTTCCTTAACTCAACCCTATCTTTAGCCTTCTTGCAAGTAGCATATCCTTCCATTACATTGTGGACACCTATTATCACCTTTAACTAAAAGAACTGGTTACTCAACTATTCATAGGTCCTTATCTCTCTAAAATGTTAAGAGAGCCCTTCCTAGTGTACTTCTCTCACTAATACCTCCTTAGTAGAACAAGCTAGATCATATAATTTGCCATCTTAAAACAAGTATCCATCCTCTACATGATAGTTATCCACTATCCTTCCTTCTCTATATCATTCATACAGTGGGCCAAAGTGAAGATATTAGAGGTATTGCTCTTTGAGGCTTGTTAACCTCTAAAGTTTAGTTTATAGCTTGGTGAGGAGAGCGCATCTCTTAGATAAGGCATCAACGACCACATTTTCCTTGCCTTGCTTAAACTTAATCACAAAATTAAATCCTTTTAAGAACTCTACCTACCTTGCTTGTTCTTTTGAGAGATTCAACTGACTTCTCAAGTACCTCAAGGACTCTTGGTGAATGTATATGACGAACTCCTTTGAAAAAAGATAATGTCACTATACATGAAGAGCTCGAATCAATCCCAAGAGTACCTTATCATACATGAAGTAGCTCAATGGTGCTCCTCTGAGCTTCATGTTTTGATATGCAACAAGTCAACCTTCTTGCATCAATACGACTCTAATGCCAACACTAGATGCATCACATTCAAGCTTAAATATATTCTTGAAGTTAGGTAGACCTAAACTGGGGAAGAGGTCAACCTTTCCTTTATCTCAGCAAAGCTCTTTTCGTCTTTTGCTCCCCATTTGAGCTCAAAGTTTTTCTTTGTTTGCTTGGTAAAGGGTAAAACAATCATATTGAATCCCTAGATAAAATATCAGTAAAATGATGCTATGCCATGCAAGCTTCTCACTTTGGTACAAGAGGTCAACGTTAGCTAATCAACAATGGCTCAAATCTTCTTTTTTTCTGAATGCAAACCTTCTCTACTGATTACATATCCAAGGAAGACTACTTCTTCCTAGTAGAAGTAACAACTTCTTAAGGTTTTCAAATAGCTTCTCTTCTCGCAACACATCAAACACAGCTCAAAGGTAGGTAATATGGTTCGAAAATTTGGCATTGTACACCAAGATGTCATCAAAGTTACCTATGATGATTCATCAACCTTATGAAAGTGCTTAGGGTGTTAGATAAGTTGAATGGCATGACCAACAACTCATATAAACCATCGTGAGTTTTATATGTCATCTTCCATTCATCTTGGAGCCTTGTCCTGATTTGATGGTAACCAAACTTTAGGTCAATCTCACTGAATGCTCGAGCACTATACAATTCATCTAGCACATCTTCCAATCTAGGAATGGGATACCTATATGTAATTGTGATCTTTTTGCCAACTTGACTATTCATGCACATTCTCCAAGTACCATCCTTCTTTGGCACAAGTAGTACTAGAACTATACATGAGTTGAGACTCTCTTACATAACCCTTCTCTAGTAGTTCATCAACTTGTCTTCATAACTCGGTGCCTTACTTAAGTTTCATCTAATAGGCTGACTTATTTGATAGGGCAACATTAGGCACCAAGTTAGTACAATGTTATATCCCTCAAAATAATGGTAGTACCTCATGTAACCGCTTAGGAAATAGGTTGGTATAATCTTCAATCAACTTCTTGACCTCTTTGGGCAAGTCTACTTACTCCTTCAACTCTAACAATCTCTTAATCAAACTAATCCAAGCCGAATTGAGCCGACTCTAAGTCAACTAAATCGAAGTGAGTCGACCGAGCCAAAGTGAACCGACTTCGAGCCGAACCAAGCTAAAGTGAGCCAACCGAGTTGAAGTGAGCCGACTTCAAGTTGACTAAGCCAAAGTGAGCCAACACGAACCAAAGTGAGTCGAGTCCAAGCCAAGCAAGCTAAAGTGAGCCGACTCCAAGCCAACCTTCTTTTTTATTTTATTTTTAATTCATTTGTTTATTTATAAATGTAATAAATGAGAAAAAGAAAAAAGAAAGAGAAGAAAAAACAAAAAAAGGAAAAGAAAAAAAAAGAGAGAAAGGAAGTAGTCTATTTATTTATTTTAATAGAAATAGATAGAGTAAGTATAGAAAAAAATAAAAATAAATAAATAGGTTAGTAAAAAATAAAAATCGTTTTGATACTTAGAAAAATTGAGTTTTCTAAAAATAAATGAAAATAAATCAATCATGTTTCAAATTAGAATCATTTAGGATTTTCAAAAATAAAATTTAACTTAGGACCCCTTATAATCTTTTCTCAAATCAACTGAAAATGGGTAAAAACAGAAACCCGGCAATTTTTCTAAAGTTAAAATCAATCAACCCACTATATTTTCATTAAATGAACTACGAAAGTCTGATCCTGAATAGCAAGTACGTAAGTATTCATACGTAAGTACAAAGCGACTTAAAATATGGAAAGTTTTATTTTTTTCCATTTTTAGATATTTATATAAATTAATCAATTTAGTCGCGTGTATCATAATTAGATGTTTTTAGAAATTAAAAAAGGTATATTTGAAAAGCGAAGTTAAATTCGAAAAGTTAAAGAGTGGTATTCATTTAGTGTTTAATAAATTAACCCTCGAACCTAAATTTCTGGTTTTCAAAAAAGTTGTTTTACAAGTTTTTTTTTTTAATCGATAGACCGGTAGTTAACTTATAGCCAATCCATCCAATTGGTTATAACTTAACCCTTTTTCTCGACTTCAGTTGGGTGGCAACTCTAATCCCTTTTTAAATTGGAAAAATGGTTTTCTTTAAACCCTAGTTGAGGATCAGTATCAAACGGATAAGGTTTAATACTGATCGGCTCAGAAAAGACCTAATTTTATAAAAGAACTAAGAGGGTGAAAATCTAGGCTCGATAATAACAATTTTTATTCCCTTTTAAGTGGAGTAATTTAGCGAGAGTGAGTAAGTGTTTAATCCTTGTAATATTGACAACCCTAGACTTTAGTGTCGTTTATACTATTACTTGACAAGTGCTCTAGCTTAAATCCACGGCAAACCTAATCAACTAACATAACATTGATGGAGCTCCCACCATTTACAATGAGCACGCACACTTATTCCTTTAACCTACAAGTGATGTGGAACAAGTTCTCTTGTTGTTCCTCTTCGGTAGATGGTCTTAGGCTCATAGCTTGTTGACTAACCAAAGTCAGTTTGTCTAAATCCTTAGTAAACACATCTTTTTCAACAAGTTATTCGATGATACTTCAAAATTCTACTTCACATCAACTTTTCCTCCAGCTCCTTACCTATGCTGGCTAACTCAATAGCCAGGACCTTTCCCTTAATGATTGTTATATGACAATTGAGACATTGGGTGGCCATGTGCCTAAAACCCTAACACTTAAAACATTTGATCTTGCTTGTCTTCTATCTTGAGCTCTATCCCTTCCCAAACCTCTTCGATACTTCTTTATCAATCGGTTAGCTCTTTTAGTTAGGTATGATCTCAGCTCAGTTCTGTATTGAGCTTAATGATTGCCTTATACGAGTTAGTCAAATAAAAGAGGTTGCTTAATTGATGTTAGGTAGATTATTTCTCCTCTACCTCTCCACTCGTTGAGCAATTCTTATGGCTTCATTAAGGGTAGTAAACTATTGAAGCTCCACCACATCTCTAATCTAATACCTTAGTCTAGTAAGGAATCTAAACACTATTTGAGCTATTGGCTTACTAACCTCACAATAGATCATAAGCATTTGAAATTCCTATACATACTTGTCAACAATTTGGCCTCTTTGCTTTAGTTCTTAAAGTTGAGCAAATATATCTTACATATAAGTATCCGACATAAACCACACCTTTTGAACCCTCTTTATCTCGGACCAAGTATTAACGTCTCTATATCTGTCATGGTAGTATATCTTGTGAACTTAAGTACGACTATCCTCACCTTATCATGATCTTCATACTAATAATAGTCAAATATTCTCTTGATCTTTTACTCCTAACTAAGGTACTCATTAGTATCTCCACTACCATTGAAACTTGAGGTTTGGAGTTTCTTATGATCGGTAGCTCATGATGATAAGCCTTCTCCTTTGCTTCAAAATTCTCCTCTTCATTCATTCTTCCATAAGTCCTAAGTCGATTCTCATTTGGGCTTACCCTCCTACTCCTTTACCTCATTTTTATCGAGTTGGGAATTCTCTTTAAGTAAGTTGAACATCTTGAGTAACATCACTAACTTCAAGAAATTCTTAAGGAGTATTGCAAATGACCTCAATAGGTTTAAAGCTAAAGTATGAATAGCTCATGTCAACTCTGCTATCATGTAGGCCATTTCATTGAAGCTTTCGTTACTAATCTTAGGGGTAGCTTAAGATTGCCTTCCACTGTAGACAACACCACTTTCATTATCCCTTTCTCTAGCATTTACACTCAAATTAGTCATCTACTTCAAATATAATCTTCAATTAGTAATATACATTCACTACCTCGAAACATTACACACCAACTCTATCAACTAACCTTCATGCATAACTCTCCAATCACAAAAACTCAACCTAACAATTAACAACTACAACACAACAACCCAACACACAACTCTTGGCTCCTCAACATAAGCCTTAAGCATAGAAAAAACTCACTTAACACTTGCTTTATTTTCTAAACTTGAAACATAGTAAAATAAAGTATGACTCAACAATCAAACACACAAACAATAGAGTCATTACTTCTACCACTACTCAATACTGTAGCCAGTATGAAAACATACACATACAATTGTAGCCACAATACTCTCAACTGTAGTAAACACTTAACACAATACAACTACAATATACAACAAAACTAATTACCCATACAAACCTATGCTTTGATACTAAGATGATATGTTGAAATCAAGGCTAGATAAGGGTGATAATATTGGAGATGGGTCTAAACTATCTAATGGCCTAAAAATAGAATGGAAACTGAAGGGAAGGATAAGTAAACCTACAAACTACCCCAAGGATGTGACATACCAAGGAGGCTCCATGGAGGAACTATATTAGCTTGATATTACACATGAGCTAGCAAGCTAGGTCATTGGCCTCCTCACTATGATTAAGGGTTAGGATAAGAGTTAAAGAAGTAAGCAAATGAGCTCATAGGGAAGAAAACACTTATATGTTTCTAAAAATTAATATTACATCTTATATTTATAAGGGTATTTATACCCACAAATCTAGGGTAATTTACTATTTGTGGAAAAATACTAAAGGGTACAATCTTAAAATAAGTAAGTATAAGGAGTAAATAAGGGTACCAAAGGAATTTCAGATAATGAAAGCTTTGGTTTGGTAGATTCCTTCAAATGCTTAGAAGGGGTATGTAGCTATTGCATATGGATTAGCTCTGTGGGTAGAAAGAAGTTAGTACTTTAAAAAATATACACTATTGTGCTAGTCTGTTTTGAAATCATAGTTAACTCAAACTTTAGGAAATAATTGTTGGAGAGGGGTTGGGTGCATACTAGATGGACGCATTTAGGTGCTTAAGTGTTATTGGCCTAAGGGCATATGCCTGATGCTTAAAAGTAGAGCCATTGATTGGACATACTAAGTAGTTTGGAGAGTGGTTCGAGTTACTTAGCTACCAAGTTGTTGATAAACATTGTATAAGATTAAGAATAGCTTGGTAATTATGTATGGCCAGAAGCAAACAGAAACTCTAGTTCTTCAATTTTAAGATGGGAAGAGAGAATTCGTCGAGCCATGCTTTCAAGTCCTTGGGCTCAACCTCAAATCAAAGGTCTAGCTGGGTGATTCCTATTAAGGGTCAGATGTAAATACACACCATGTGTAGTGTGTGTGTGGTGTGAGGGTATAGATCACATGATATATAGGATTGTAATATGTGTTAGCATGTAGGTTGTGTACGTACATATGTGTAGTGTATGTATATTTGCAAGCATTATTTTACTATGTTTCAAAGTTTTAATTAAATTCTTATTTCTTAAATGTTTATTTACTATCTTTTAATTGGTTTTATTAATCAAACTGTTCTTTAAGTATTATGGATTAGGTTTACACCTAGTATAGTATGAGATGGTTAGTAAAAGCTTGAAGCAAGGTGTGTTGCTGAGTAGAAGTGGAGTTAATAATCAAGCTGTCACAGTTTTTAAAGGGTTAGCTTACCATGCAGTGTATTATTTGCCATTTTTACCCCTTTTAAGAATGTTTTAGGAGTCTTTTCTACATTATCCATTTTTTCTTTGTATTATTTAGCATAACCCTAGTTAATGTCATATAAATACCTTACTTCCTTATACATAGACAACACATCATATTATTGAATTATTACAAGTGTCCTTTTATGAGCAATCTTAATGTTCTCATTTACCTTTTTAACTTTTATCTATTCCCTTTAATAAGAAGTGGTGACAAGTGACCCTATAATTTAGACTAGTGAATCATATCTAGCAAATTATAGACTGAATAAGATCGATCAGTATGTCATATCTAATTGGTAGTTGCACAAATTTACTAACCATCTGTTTTCCTTTCTTTGTTCTCTTCATTGTTGTATAGCCTCCATATGTACAATCCTAGAAACACATCAACTTCGTTGGTATTAGAGAGCTATTTTAAGAGAAAATATATGAAGTTACAGTGAAGTTTTGTTCGTGTTTACTATTAACAGCTATTGTGTTCCTTCTGAAGCTGATATAGTGTATTAGAGTGGCATAAGTTTATAGTAATGACCTATGCAATTGAGGTTTGTGAAGTAGTAAGGATAGTTCCTATTGTTACTCTATTTTCTACCACGAAAGTAAAGCAAGTTCTTTTCTATGGTATTCATGTGTATATTAGGTGTTGAAGTTGTTAGAGTGTGTTAGTAAGATTCTTGGTAGTGAGTAGAAGTGTTTGTTAAGTATTGTATTGTCGACTTATTGGAGAAGTATTACACTATGTCGGATTTAAGTGTTCAAAGTATTATTGGAGACTTGAGCAGTGGTACTTATGTTAACCAAGGTTAAAGTGATAGTTGTTGATAAGTGATTCTCGTTCCTATACATGTCACCTGCAACATGAGAAGACGGCTATAGGAGGCATCGAAGGGTACTTCCATGTTGCCAATCCGATGCCTAAGTTAGCCATCTTGTAATAGGAGTAAAATTGTTGAATGGTTATGAGAGTAAGAGAATAGAGAAGAGGGTGCCTTTACCTGGGGGTCTGGCTTGGTATTCATAGTAAGTCAACGGAGATTATCCCTAGATCAAGCTTCAATATTGGGCCCATTAATATAAATCCACATAATAATTATTCAAAAATACCTATTAATACTTCCCCTTCACTCTCTTTAGTGACAAAGTTAGAAAAGAGAGTATTGAGGGAGGTTGATTTTTGGGGATTTCTAGAAAGGTTTGTTATCCCAACTTGAAGGAGTTAGAGTACTTGAAAAAGTAAAGGCCTGAATAAGTGAAAACCGAGAGTTGCTAAAGCACTTATAAATATTGGTATGCCTTAAAAAGCGAGAGCTTGAAGAGGCTACAGCGCTTGAAGAGGTGCCCTCGTAGTTATTGAAGAGAGTCAATTTAGAGTTGCTCAAGCCTAAGAAATATAAGAACTACATCAGTCCGTCGCAAAGAAAATTGCTAAGTTCAATCAAAGATAGCAAGAGATCAGTAATCATAGCTGCCAAATTGTTTCTTTCAAACTAGGTGACTTAATATGGATTTACCTTAGTTGAGAACAATTTCCACACTTGAGACAAAGTAAGCTATCTCCATGAGTTGATGGTTCATTCAAAGTTTTGAAGAAAATCAATTAAAACACTTACCATATTTAATTACCTAAGAACCATGGTGTTTCTTTTACCTTCAATGTGTTTGACTTGATTCCTCATTGATGAAAAGGAGACCTAGTAGAAGCTAGGATAGAGTAAGAGCCTAAACCTCTTTGGATTTAAGGGCAAATCCTTCCGATCCTTAGGCAAATGATAAGAATCAACTCCTCAGACTAGTCAGATACAGTCGAGCTAAAGGATTTCAAGGATTTACATAGAGAATACCAGCTTAAAACCCTACTCAAGATGAAGATTCCAATTCTAATCTCCATTTTTACACTACTGCTAATCCAAGTACCGAACTCTTGTAAGTACCAACAAAGTTTCCAACCCAAGCATGCATTCTAACTAATTGAGCAGCCATACCTATTGTCGAGCTCATACATTAACCCAGGTAACTCTCGAGCTAACCAGCACAAACCTCTATCCGAGTTAGGTTTCCTAGATACCTAACCTAGAGAAGACCAAAATATTCTTTCGTACTCGAGTTCTAACCTAAACCATACTAAGTTAGCTCTAACTACTGATCTTCCTTGAACCTGGTCCATACAGGATCCTGTAACTGACAAGCGACTTCAGAATTCATTTCAACTTAGTCAACTACATAAGCCTCCAATCACCTCTTAACACATGTCTTCTAGCATAGTATTTGATAATGATTTCTTACTTTACCATACAGTGTATCATTTTCCATTTTTACCCCTTTTAAGAATGTTTTAGGAATCTTTTCTACATTATCCATTTTATCTTTTCCTTATTTAACATAACTTTAGTTGAGGTCATATAAATACCTCACTTTCTTTTACCTAGACAACACATCACATTATTGAATTATTAAAAGTGTCCTTTTATGAGCAATCCTAATGTTCTCATTTACTCTTTTAACTTTTATCTATTTCTTTTAGTAAGGAGTGGTGTCAAGTGACCCTATAGCTTGGACCAATGAGTCATATTTAGTTAATTGTAGATCAAGTAGGATTAGTTAGTATATCATCTTTGATCAGTAGTTGCCCGGATTTGCTAACCTTTTATTTTCCTTATTCCGTTCTCTTTGTTGGGGTACAATCTCCATGTATACGACCTTAGAGACACATAAGCTAGTTTTCCAAAAAGTTACAAAAGTTGATAAATGAAAACAAAAGCTCAACAATATCTTCTTTATCCTTACTCCCCGACCTCATGAACTAATATTTAGAGGAACGTATGTGCTCTAAACCTATAAAAGCATCTGTAAGAGAATTAGCAACAACTTACTTAGTAAGTAAAATAAAGATAGAAGTATATATTCATGGTAAAGTAATTAAGGTTATCAACCAAATTAGTTAGATGCAATGCATGAACAAGGAAATGCCATCATATGTGTTATCCAATCCATCATGAGATTAAAGAAATTGTATTTGCTCTAATTTAGGCTAAGGAGTTTAACACCACCACTTACGAATCAAGACTAAATTGGGACTTGCTTAATGTAGAATACTCTCCACTAGAGACTACCTTTGAATCACTATCCCCAATCTTGTCGTAACCTTTTATCCTATCTCTTAGTTTGACTAAGAGTACAAAAGGGACCGTTTCAACTGTCCCTATTGAATGTTCGATGTTTAGCCCGGCAATCCTAAGAATTTCCTCTAATGGCTTATGGTGCATGTCATGTTAAAAGTTAGGTAGAGTTTAAGTTAGATCGTTTTTGAGGTGATTAATCAATTTCAAGGAATCTAAACAAAAATAATAATAACAAAACAAACACCACATGAAGCTCAATTCCCATAGTAGCATATCAATATTCAAGAACATGTACTACATACGCACAAATGACTAAATTACAAGCATAAACAAAAACATACTAAAACCTTCAAGTGTTTTGAAATAATACTTTAAAATGCAATAAAGCATTGATCCCGGTTACTTGATATTAATGCTCGCTAGCCTTATATGTCAATCTTATGTTCTTCAATTATTCCTAATCATTTAATATAATCTCTTTAGTTTTTAACAAAATTATAGAATGAGAGTTCATATTAAAAATTAGGTATGTCTTTCATTTAAGTCAAGTACAATTCTTAAACCATTTGTTAAGTAAGAATTATGTAGTATAGTTCTAACCTAAGCTCTAATTCCATTTTCAATATAGAATTTTGGTTAGGGAACCATTTGACTCAAGTTCTAACTTAGTTAAAGTAGAAAAACCTTTTGACTCACCCTCTTACTCCTATCTTAGTTAGGACTTTTAAATTAGATTACCCTTTGACTTAGCATTTGACCACATCCCTACATCTTGCACTTCACAACTTCTCTTCATGCTACTACTTTACCCTCGTATTTAATAACAAAAATATTTAGCTAACACTTCAATTTCATCACCAAACTTCCATATCATGCTATATTCATTCTTAAGTACATTTATACAATTTCAATTTAAAACTTATATGTATACATTCAAGGGAAAATCATGTAATTTGACTTTAAATCTAAACAACCAAACATGTAAACCTCTTTATCTCCAAAGATTAGAAGCTCCATTTACTATACTCTATCAAAAATCATAAAAATACTCAAATTATAATAGGTTCATATAGGGTTCTTTGAAGAATACTTAAGAAAATCATTACCAACTCACTATTTTGCTGAAAATCAAATCTTATCAAAAATCTAACATTACAATTTTAACAAACTAATTGCCTAACTTGAAAGTAAATCATTTGAGGAGCTTACACACTTTAGGATGAAACAACATCAGCTGAGTTTTTTAAAATGAAATAAAAATTAATGGATGTGACATTTATCTTAAGCAACCCATATATCCACTTAAAATCTATAAAATTTGAGTTGATTTTTTGCAATCTACATGAAAAATATTTTAGGAAATTGAAGTTTCATAATTTTTGAAAATCATGTACTATTTTAAGTAAAATTTTGATAAAGGTAAGAGAAATTGATCACTCACTAAAAAACTAAACTCTAACTACCAATAAGGGAAGGATATGTGTCTAACTAGCTACATGTTTTATTTATTAGCAGATGGTGGTTGCGATTTGCTTCCAGGTAGTGGTTAGACCTCTAAACTACTCAATTTTACACCGATTTTTCACAAAATTTCCCTAATTTTCTTACTAGATTTCCTAAACTACCTAGATTTTTCCATGTTTTTATCTACTTAAACTATCATGTAGAGAGGTTTCGTGATTTTTCTAGAACGTGTGGGCATATGTTATGGATTTTTTCTCTCCTCAAAGGCTTAATACCTTATTTTTCCCTTAATTTAGGGTATCATGGCCTTACAATACTATGCCAACAGTTGTCTTATGGATAATCACGACCTGTTCCACAATTTTCCTACTATCCTAGTATTTTTTTATATTTATTTATTTTTTCCCTATTAAATTTAGTCTATTTAACATATATTTAGTCATATTTTAAGTAATTTCATATACATATCCATACATAATAATTACACTTAATATACATACTGAGTTTTACTTATTAATTCATGTCATTCTTTAATTTTATTGTCTACATAATTTATCTCTAAGAGTTTGTTATTGACACCTATTTTACATAATTCCCATATATATAGATTTAATATATTAAAGTGCACTATTTTAGCTATATTACTATTTTATTATATTTTCAAACTCTACTCTCACGGGGTCTCTTCCACTTGTTCCTATTATCCACTTATAAAATCTTTGCTTAATCAAAATACTTTCACAAGAATGCCCTAAATTAACCATTCAAAACCTAGTTGCTAAAATATGAGACTTATATTCTCCCTAAACTAAGTATTCCATCTTGGTTATTAAAATTGCGAGGTCTTACAAGTCCTCAATAACTTCTACATGCTTCACAGTTATCTTACTTTTATTTTTTATTTTTTCCACATTTGCTATCTTAAGTGTATAAGTTGCTACACTAGACAACTCCTCAAATATTCTACTCATCCGCCTTTGTTTTGTAGGCCCACTTATGACCTTATCAAGGCCTTTCTAATCCAAAATCTCTATACAAATCTTTTGAGACGAAACTTGTGATGGTATTTTTCAACGACCAAATTTAGTATGTTGAAGAGGACAGATGAAGTTGATGAGGATGTTCTTTTCCACTATATGGTCAATAAAGAAATGAAGAGAATGTGTGTAAAGGCATAGTTTTTTTCATTATATTATTAATATCCTCTTTTATTTATCTACAAAGGAAAGCAACTGAGTAGCTATCCCCAGATAAAGTTGACATCCATAAATTAACCGGGAAGCTCTTTTCAGCCAAAATTTTGGCTAATACTCCACAAAATCTCCTTTTTCCATTTATCACTAACATGACATAACATTATTTCTTCAACTATCCAAATTCAAGAGTTGTATATCTTGTATTATAAGTGCAGCCAACTGAATCGAAAATAGTTGTAATAATAATGGTTGGACAATGAAAACATAAAGGAATTTCAATTCCATTTTGTTACACACTTCCAAACGTTCATATTTTTTATTCATGGTGCTTCTTAATTTAGGCAAAAAGGGGCTTTAGATACGAAGTGTGTTTAGGTACATTATTTGCAACATATGATAACAAGGACATCATTTTGGAGAGTGCTAATGTTGTCTCTACCATAAATATTTTATCTCATGTTGATTTATCACCATGAAATCAATGGTGAATCTCAACATATGATTGGTGTTAATTCATTTAGAAATTGAACTGTATACATTAGAGAAATATAATGGTTTACTAGGTTGATGTTTAGGGCTTTTCCACCATTCAATATTTATAGTAATTGTTAAAATCATACTTTGTTTTAGACATTATAGAGAATATAATAAATCACCAAATGTGTTTTTAGTTGTTCCATTATACAATTCTTTGCTTAATAAAACATAGTATACATAAATTAGCCTTGTCCTTTTAGAAGGTTAAAATGGTTTATGGGCCTTAAGCTTAGTATTGAGATGGAATTTACTTCTTAGGCTAAGTGACAGGGCACAAATAGTTAAGTTCATAATTTTGTATTGAACTTGGGAGATTTGGAATGTAAGGTTTATAGTAGGGATGGCTGTATCAGTTGGTTTGCTTGCAACCCTTTTTTAGGGAAGTTTATGCACTTAGAGAGACTATATATGGATTTAGATCCACTAAGAGCCTAAAAAAGAATCCATTAGTGAAATGGTTGATCTTGGTTATTGATTGCCAATATGATTTGACAAACATCATAGATGGCCTAACTCTATAAATACTCAAGAGTTCCTCCTTATAAGATAATTCATAAATTTTGAGAAAGAACCCATTATCTCTCATCTAACAAAATAGGTTGATGCTTTATAACTCTCCATCCTTCACACATGGGTTTTGTAGACACCCAATTTTTATCCCATTTATTTTATTTTATTCTATTTTATCCTTAATAGGTCTTAAACTAGGAAAAACATAAAAAAAATGGAAATTAAAAAGCAAAAATAAGAAAATAAAGAAATTTAGAAAAATAAAAAAAATAAGAAAAAGTACAAAAAATAAGAAATTTGGAAAAATATAAAAAATATGAAATTTGGAAAGAAGCACAAAAAAAGGAGAAATTTAGAAAATGAAATTTAAAAAAATTTATAAAATTGAAGAATCACATAAAATAGAAAAAATAAAAGATTTTAAAAAACAATATTTTATTATGGTAGATTTTTCAGTTTTGAAATTGGTTTAAAAGTTAGGCTAATGAACTTAGATTTAAATTTAAATCTAGCTGCGACTGACCTGATCCATACATATAATTTCATTACACATACGAATAAGATATAGGCTAACAGCCTAATAAATAAGCACATGGACATTAGCGCTAGGTTTGGTTAAAGTTCTTAGGTTTGAATCTTAGTGAAGACATGTACAAACCTTTTTATTTTTCATCACATCAAGGATTGCTATGTATTAAGATCTCATTACACTACGTATCCTAACACGTAGCAGCATTGAGATTGGACGCATGCTAACGTGGTGCCATGTAGCATGCTACGTGATGATACGTAGTAGTGTTTAGTAGGTTAGCATGGCTAACATGGTGCCATGTCGAGCCATGTCAACATTACTCACTCTCTTTCCCTTCTCTTTCTTCCCCTTTCCTTTGATTTCCTCTACTTTCCCCAACCAAAACAGCTTACCTCCTTTACTTTGGCCTTACTTTTTGCACAAATTCCATACACACACACATGGTTCGTTGCTTTGATTTTGTTTACCACATAGCCTACTCCATATCAAGCCCAATAACGTGTTCAAATTTAGTCAAAAGAGCATTCAAATCAATCTCCAAAATTCAAAAAAAAAAAAAAAGAAAAACTACTTTCTTAAACATTTTCATTTAAGTTCGATTTTTTTATTTCCTTGTTTGTTTGGTGAATTTGTGTATAAATAGGGGGCTTACGAGCACACATGACTATAGAATCAATGTAGAATCAACTTATAACCTCTCTCTCAATTTTTTTATCACTCTCTCTTTCTACACCGAACCATGGTGTTTCTCTGTCTAGATTTCCCTCTCCCTTGACTACGTTGCATAGAACCACCATCATAATCGACTTCATAGTGGTCCAAAGGTTGAGAACCAACTTCCTCCGCACTATCAACAACCGCCACATAGATTAGCTACCACTACCGCTACCTTCCACTTTACAACACCATACAAATAACCACTCCAAGCCGCAACATCAATTCTACTACCCCCGATCCTAATAAAAAAAAACCCATGAAAACACTTTTTCCAACTTAATTCAATGCATGAATTGGCCTGGACCCACCCTACGTTGTTACTATCGAAGGAAAGCTTGAAGCCAACCCGAGACTCAACCTGATCTAACCCAAGATCTAAGTCCTACTCCGATTCAAACCCAAGATTCACATGCCTATCCTTAGTCCGGCCTTTGCTTGTAATTCATTTGATTTGTTGTTTTTTTGTGAAATTATTATTATTATTATTATTATTATTATTATTATTATTATTATTATTATTATTATTATTATTATTATTATGTAAATGTAATTAAATCAAATAAAAAAAAGAAAAGAGAGAAAAAAGGGGAAAAAAAGAGAAAAATAAAAAAAAGAAAGAAAAAGGAAAAAAAAGGAGAGGAAGTAGTTTATTTACTTTATTTTTTAGTTTAATAGATAAAATAGAAAAGAATATATAATAGATAAGATAATATAAAAAAATAATAAAAATAAAAATATTTGAATAAGGATATGAATAAAAATCATTTTTCCTCAATACTTGAAAAAACTTAGTTTTAAAAAATAATATATATATATATATATATATATAAACGGACCCTTTACAAATTAAGACATTTTTTTTAGATTTTTTGAAAAACAAAAATTCAAAACTTATTTTTAGAAAAATTTCCTTAAATGAATTAAACAGATTAAAAATGTAAAGCTGATCTCTTGTCAAAAAATAAAATCAACCCAATCCACTAAAAAATTTATAAAAAGAATTACGTATGCTTGATCTCAAATAGCGGATACGTAGGCGCTTACGAGGCGATGATAAAATTAATAAAAAAAATTATTTTTTTTTAGATTATATTATTTAAGTTATCCAATTAGAATAATTAACAATTGAGTTTTGCCTTATGAAATTAATAGGTGATTTCTTAAGAATAAGATTAAATGTGGAAAGTCAATGGTACCTGTAAGGGTTTAAAATTCCTAACCTCCAAATCCCGATATCTAGTTTCAAATATCTTTTATTTTAAATTAGTTTAATCAATAAATTAATAGCTAAGTTATAACCCATCCACCCAATTACTTACAACTTAACTCTTTTCCCAACTCCTATTGGGTGGCGACTACAAAGTAGTTTTCAAAATACCAAAAGAATCAGTTTCCTTTAAAACCTAATTGATGGTTAGTACTAATCAGATAAGAGTTTAATACTGATTGATTTGTGGAAAACTTAATTTTAAAAAAATGAGAGATGAAAAACCAGGCTTGATAGCTTAGCGACTCCATTGGGGATGTCAATAGGGTTAACCATTTAACTTTTCAAAATTAAAATTGATCTCTAAATCACCTTAGTGTAATTTATTTATTTTCTTTCACTTTTTGTTATTTATTATAATTATACTAATGTCTTTGTAGGTTTAGTTGTTTGGGGGGGGTGGTGAATTTATTTTTCGTACTATGAATACATAATAGGTATGGTCAAACCTAAGCCATCTTACGACTCTAGGAGAGGGGCCATTGTATAAGCTTTAGGTGCTGTGGTGTAACTATCGCTCAGAGTTGATTAGGTTACCTCGCTTAAGATCGATGTGACTAATGAAAGTGTTCTTTAACAAGTGAGGTTACATAGCTTAAGGACCTTTTTAGAACCTACCCTAATTGCATTCATGAAACCTTTTCCCAAAGACAGCAAATTGACACAATGTGGCAAAACTAAAAAAACAAATTTGTGAAGTTTCCTAATCTTTTCCTTGTAAATGCTTTCTTCCTATAAATATTGATGTACGCCCTATATAAATAAGGTAGTTCTTATGTAATTTTCTTTTCATCATTTTTGTAGAAAATGTAGGTCATCTTTTACATAGGACCTTTTCAAAGAAGTACATATCCACAAGCCTTTAGAGCCTAAGGGGATACTTAAAAGATGGTTTCAATTTTCAATCCAAATCGCTAGAAATTCATTGAAGCCAAGATTAAGCCTATCCTCTCTTTACTCAAAGTCTAGAACCATGTCATAATGGTACAGGCTTTGGTCTACCTTTGAGACCCTAGAATTAGTCTTTTCACTTTGGCCCATGCTAATTGAGCCCAACCATTAAAGAATACTCCTATCTGTTAGGAGTCCCTTCTATTGGAAATGGAAAATATGTCCTAGATATCACAATTAGCCCTATAAAAAGCTCTTAGGCCTTTGTGAATCTAAACTATGCAGAATGTACATAGATCTCCATAAGAGAATTATTAAGTTAGATAATCTTTTTACTTGGTTTGCGACCCTATCCAACTATAACTAAAAACTCTTCTATGGCAGCAATTGGAACCATTTTGTTTCCTGATAGGATATTTCAGATACATTATAGGATTGCAGATCTTGTGACCCAATTTTTAGAGGGGAAATCTTATGCCCTAATACAGAAGCAGTACAAGCTAAGTTGCTTAGTTATCTATAGGAAGAGAAGAATAGAGAATTAAAGACTGATATGGCCCTACCTATGGTTTGGTTTATTAGCCGTACTCAGAGCCCTAAACTTGATTTCCTTCATAGAAAAAGTATCTAGAAGATGAATCCTATTGATGCGTTTGCTATTGTCATTAGACTCCCCAAAGGTATTGCTACTCATTACTGGGTTAAAGCTTTCCAAAGGTTCTATAATGAAGATATTTCCTAGGTTGCTAGATAGATCAAGGTTGCCAAACTGAAGAAAACAAATAAAATTAAAGAGGAGCCAAGACTATGCAAGAAAAAAGAGGATCTACACTTTAGGGATTATTTATAATGATTTTTTGAATAATGTAAGGGAAATTTCAAAGATGGAATAAAAAAAAATTTCTTATCACATCGTAGTTAGTTTGCTAGCGCTCCTCTCTGTATCCATATCATCCTAATATTACATTATGCCTGTAAATATACATTAGTTTTTGTTTATTCATGTCTTTAAGTTTCTAAGTCCTTTTCCTTGTACCTCCTACTCTAACCCTTTCCAATCTCTCCTCTTATACATCCTTAGGATCTTTCTTCTTGTAAGTTTGTAATATATTTAGGCCCTTGATCCCTTAGGATTATTTTCTACTCTTTTATCACGACTTGTAAATAAGTCTTATCCTTATATCCCTTTCTTCCTTTTCTCTTTCTTAAAAAGGAGAGATTTTTTTTCAAAAAAAAAAATCGAAATAAAGAAAAGAAAAGTTGCTAACAAGTAAAGAATTATTCCAATCAGGTTCACATGACTGATGATAGACTTGCCTCCCTAGAAAGGGTAATGCATTAAATGGCTCAACAATGGCAAGTCTTGTTCCTAATGATCATCACTCTAAATATCCTAAGAATTAAGCCTAGAAAGGAGACTCTTGAATTTGAAAGAAGAGGTAGCTATGCTAAAAAAGGGCATTACAAATCTAGAAATGGCAATGGGCCCCATGCTCATAAGATTTCAATACCTAACATTCAATACTAATCAAATGTCAGTAAGCTCAAATGATGAAGGAAGTCCAACAAGAAAAAAGCCAAGGAGGAGTAAGAAAAAACAAGCCCTAGAGACTCAAAAGAGATAATTCACTCGATTGAATATCTCAATTATCCAAATCTTTCATCATTTGAAAGTGGTAAGGATTATAACTTGTGAAGCCCTTAATCCGAATTACAAACTACATAACTTTGACCCAAAAGCACTATGCGACTATTATATGGGTCTAAAGGGGCACTCTACTGAAAAATGCTAGAGATTAAAAAACAAGATACAAGACCTGATTGATGCAAAAGTTATTTAGGCAGAGTTACAACAAGTCAGTCCTTCTTCAAGTCATGGAGATAATCCAACTGAGCTGCCTAAAGCTCCATTTCTTTTGAGCTTACCAATGCCATCTAATAAGCTCACAGGTTGTTTCAAGTAATTAGATGATTGTTACGATAGGGGCAAAGAAAGTTATTTTTAATAAAGTCTGTAATAGCCAAAATAAGACAATTGCCTTTTTCAATAGAATAATTACAATGTTATTAAAGAAAATAAATTCTCCTTAAGGAATTGGTAACTTACTTTTAAAAGGTTTAGAATGAAAAGAGGCAAACTATTTTCGACACACTAACCCGAAACACTTTGAGAGTTGAGTGACACAATGGTGATGATACTTTAGACTCATTCCTTAAAGGAGATCCACTTTGAATATGATACGCAGATTAAAATGAAATTAAGCATTCATTTTCAACTTCTAAACATGATCATATCTTGTTTACCTCATTAGACCCATTGAAAAAATTTTCAAATTTAAACCCAGTCAAGAACCACCCTATAATGAGGCAATTGGGAGGTTAGGGTCATTGATTAGAAGATAAGGATAAGATTGGTTTTTGCTTGTTTAAGTAACATTAATTCAAAAACAACTTTTATTTTTTGATAAATTATTTTTTGAAATGAAGAAGAGCCAATTTCCTTTTCAAACACCTCATGCCCATATACTAAAAAACTATGGATTTAGGGCCTAAATCACTTAAAAAGCAAAAACTCAATAATAATCACTCGTAGAGTCACAAGGAAAGAAAAGAATAGCAAGAGATAGTAGGGAAAAGTAAAGAGAAGATGAAATAGAAAAAAGGTTGAAGAATTAGGCCCAGGTATAAGTTAAAAGCCTTAAAAGATATATCATATCCCGATAGGGCAGCCAAATCAAATGAAAAGTCAAAGCCTAAATAGGCCCAAAGACACAAGGCCTTAAATCACAAACCGAGCTCAAAAACCCAAAAGCACTATATCCACTTTGAAGCCTCTCTTATGCCAAATCACACTAGGCCTTCCCACCCACGATACTACCCTTACAAAATAAAAGCTCTTCCAATCCTAAAAGGTAATTTATCTTTAATAAAAGTTAGGGCAAGCATACTTCTAATTTTTCCTAAGGTTTTCAACTTATACACCTAAGATTAATAAAATATTTCTTTCAAAATAAGCTTCTTCATTAGTCCCTTTGGAAACCCTTGCACTAAAAGCCTAAATTCATAATGTCAAACCAGATGACTTAATGGATTGATTAAGGTGTATCACATGCAAAATAGACTATAATTTTGAGAGTGTAGTTAAGAGTGTAATTTAGGCTGAGAGTTTGTAAGGAATTCATCTTTCACTAAACTAATCATGAGTTACCTTTTCCTTAGAAAATAAGGGTGCTTGAAATGACATGGCCCCATCAAGTGACTTGGCATCCAAGCTAAAGGGAACATAAGAAGCCCCATGTAGT
Source organism: Lumnitzera racemosa (assembly GCA_024138005.1). Classification (NCBI taxonomy): domain Eukaryota; kingdom Viridiplantae; phylum Streptophyta; class Magnoliopsida; order Myrtales; family Combretaceae; genus Lumnitzera; species Lumnitzera racemosa. Next base: position 30,845,660 of record JAMXBC010000010.1, read on the forward strand.
TATTAAGGAAAGGTTCTTTACCTATCTACAAACTAAATAAAAAAAAAGGTGAAAAAAAGAAAAAGAAAAAGGAAAAGGGAAAGAAAGTATCTTTATTCCAAGTCCATATCGGCCTAGGTGGCCAAGTTTTCAATCTATTCTAAGGTCATTTAGACCAATCCTAACTTAGGGTGCTAGTTTCCAAGAGACGCTCCCGCTTAGGTTAATAAGCATAGGAAGGCACGACTAGGTTTTAAATCGATCACGGTTTACGATTGCCAATCCTCGAGAGACGGTCCTATTTAGGTTAGTATGCTTAGTAAAGCATAACTAGGTTTTAAATCGATCCTAATATAAGGTTGCTAGTCCGTAAGAGATGCTTTCACTTAGGTTAGTAAGCTTAGTAAGGCATAACCAAGTCCTTTATATCGATCCTAGATTAGGGTTGCTAAGCCCTAAGAGATGCTCTCGCCTAAGTTAGTAAGCCTAGTAAAATATAGCTAGGTTTTAGATCGATCCCAAATAATGGTTGCTAGTTCTCAAGAGACGCTTCCGCTTAGGTTACTAAACCTAGTGAAGTACAACTAGGTTTTAAATTGATCCTAACTTAGGGTTGCTAGTTTCCAAGAAACGCTTCTACTTAGGCTAGTGAGCCTAGTGAAGCACGATCAAGTTTTAGATCGATCCAAGTTTAGTATTGTTAGTCCCCAAAAGCTACTCCTGCCTATGTTAGTGAACCTAGTAAATTACGACCAAGTCCTTTAAATATATCCCAAACTAAGGTTGTTAATCCCTAAGAGATGCTCACACCTAAGTTAGTGAGCTTAGTAAGGTACAACTAGGTCTTAGATTGATCCTAGTTTGGGTTTAGTAGTATTTGAGAGACATTCCTACCTAAGTTAGTGAATCTAGTAAGGTACAATCAGGTTCTCCAATTCAATTCTAAAGTAAGGTTGCTTATCCCTTAGAGACGCTCCTACTTAAGTTAATGAGCCTAAAGAGGTATAACCAGGTTTCATTTCTTCACCCAAATCCTTAATAAACCGATTATAGGATAGCTATTAGTTGTTTTAAAGTCATCATAGGGGCAAAAATAGTGTCTCTTTATTTTTATAGTAAAGTTTTGTTCAAACTTCGCCACAAAGAGTGATAACTCTAAACACCCAATTTTTGTCCCATTTATTTTATTCTATTCTATCCTCAATAGGTTCTAAATTAGGAAAAGCACAAAACATTGGAAATTAAAGAAAACCCAAAAAAATAAAGAAATTTAGAAAAATACAAAAATAAGAAAAAGCACAAAAAATAAGAAATTTGGAAAAATATCAAAAATAGGAAATTTAGAAAAAAGCACAAAAAAGAAGAAATTTAGAAATTTGAAAAATCACAAAAAATAAAAAAAAATTAAAAGATTTTAAAAATAACATTTTATTACTGTAGATTCTTTACTTTTGAAATTAGTTTAGAAGTTAGGCCATTGAACCTAGGTTTAGATTTAAATCTAACCTAAGCTAACTTGATCTGTACATATGAGTAAGACACAAGTCAATGGCTTAACGGATAAATACATGAACATTGACATTAGGTTTGGTTAGAGGTCTTAGGTTCGATTATAGGTCTTAGGTTCGAATGTTAGTGAAAACATATATAAGCCTTTTTATTTTTTATCACATCAAGAACTATCACATGTTAGGATCTCATTACACCACATATCCTAACACACAACAGCATCACGATTGGACGCATGCTAATGTGGTGCCACGTGGTATGCCACATCAACTATCGCGTACCACATCGATTGTAACATGCCATGTGATGACATGTAGCAGCGTTTAGTAGGTTGACATAGCTGACATGGCACTATGTTGAGCCACATTAGCATTACTCACTCTCTTTCCCTTCTCTTTCTTCTCCTTTCCCTTGATTTCCTCCACTTTCCCCAACCAAAATAGCCCACTTCCTTCACTTTGGCCTCACTATTTGCACAAATTCTATACACACACACATGATTCCTTGCTTTGATTTTGTTTACCACATATCCTACTCTAAATTGAGCCCAAGAATGCATCCAAATTTAGTCAAAAGAGTATTCACGATCTCCAAAATTCTGGAAATAAAAAAAATAGATTCTTAGACATTTTCATTCAAGTCTGATTTTTTATTTCCTTCTTCGTTTGGTGAATTTGTGTATAAATAAGGGGCATACGAGTACACATGACCATAGAACCAATGTAGAATCATCTTACAACCTCTCTCTCTAATTTTCGATCACACATGCTCTCTATATCGAACCATGGTGTTTCTCTCTTTAGATTTCCCTCTCACTCAACTTTGTTGCTTAGAACCACCACTATAATCGACTTTGTGGTGGTCTAAAGGCTAAGAACCAACTTCCCCTACTCTCCTAGCAATCGCCACATAGATCAGCTACCACCACTACTACCCTTCACTTTACAACACCACACAAATATCCACTACAAGCTGTAACACCAATTTTACAACCCCCAAACCCAATAAAAAAAAAACCATGAAAACACTTTTTCCTGCTTAATTCAAAGCACAAATTGGCCTAGATCCACCCCGCATTGTTGCTGACAAAGGAAAGCTTGAAGCCAACCCAAGACTCGACCCAAGATCCAAGACCCACTCTAATTCGAGCCCAAGACACGTGTGCCTATCCTTAGTTTAGCCTTTGTTTGTAATTTATTTGATTTACTGTCCGTTTTGTGAAAATTTATTTTATTATTATTATTATCGTCTATATGTAAAAGTAATCAAATCAAATAAAAAAAAAAGAGAGAGAAAAAGAAAGAAAAGGTAAAAAAATTGAGGAAGTAGTTTATTTACTTTATTTTTTAGTTTAATAAATAAAATAGAAAACAATAATAAATAAGATAATATGAAAAAATAATAAAAATAAAAATAATTGAATAAGGATATGAATAAAAATCGTTTTTTTTTTCTCAATACTTAGAAAAACCAAATTTTCAATATATATATATATATATATCTTTAAATAAATGAACACTTTACAAGCTTTTTTTTTAGATTTTTTCAAAAACAAAAATTAGGACTTTCTTTTTTAGAATAATTTCCTTAAATGAATTGAACAAGTTAAAAGCGTAAAGCCAATCTCTTTGCAAAAAATAAAATCAAACCAACCCACTAAAGATTTTATAAAAAGAACTATATACTTCTAATTCTGAATAGTAGGTACGTAGGTACGTAGGCACCTATATAGCAGTGATAAAAAAAGAAGATAATTTTATTTATTTATTTTAATTTATATTACTTAAGTTATCCAATTAGAGTAATTAACAGTTGAGTCTTGCCTTGTGAAATTAAAAGGTGATTTTTTAAGATTAAGGTTAAATGGGAAAAGTTAATGGTAACCGGAAAAGTTTAAAATTGCTAACTCCTAGATCTCAATCTTTGGTTTCAAAAATCATTTTTTTAAATTGGTTTAATTAATAGACTGGTGGCTAAGTTATAACCAATCTACCCAATTGGTTATAACTTAACTCTTTTCCTGAGTATTGTTAAGTGGCAACTCCAAAGTGATTTTTAAAATACCAAAAGAACTAGTTTTCTTTAAACCCTAGTTGATGGTTAGTATTGAATAGATAAGGATTTAATACTGATTGGTTTAAAAAAGACTTAATTTAAAAAGAATGGAGAGGTGAAAAACCAAGTTCATCATATTTGAAGCTCCATGAGATTGTTTACTCTTTTTACTTGCTTCTTATTCTCTAAGTCATCTTTTATACGTTATTCTACGTCACTTCTCTAAAATTATATATACGGGATCTCTATTATTAGATCCTCTCATATACATCTTTTTTATGATGATGATGATGATTATTATAATGATATTATGATGACAACGAAGATAATACTTGTTGTCTACATGTTATAATAATATGTTTCATTTTCTTCTCAATTTTAAAAACTTAAAAAATTGTGAACCATTTAACTTTTCCATTTGAAAAGAGATAACTTATAAGAGAAACTATAACCTTTTGTATATTTCTAATTAAAAATATTCTTGGAAAATTTTCTAAAACTAGAAAAACCAAACAATATCATAGTTTTTGGATGCTCTTACATTGTAAAATATGTGACAAGTGTCTTGATGATATACCTTTTCTACTATTAGGTCAAACTAAGTTAGAATGAAATGGATTATCTAAAATATTTTAAATAAAATTACAAAATCAATAGTTGAAACTGTCTAAATATTTGAAATATCTCATAACATCATAATACATTATCTTGTTTTTTTCCAATCTCAATCAATTATTATACATAAAGTGCTGTGACAAGTGTCTTGAGGATATACTTTTTCCTATTATTAGCCTAAACAAAGTTAGAAAGAAATGGATCATCTAAAATATTTTAGACAAAATTAAGAAATCAATCATTGAAACTATCTAAATTTTTGAAATTTCTTATAACATCAAAATACTTCATCTTGTTTTTTCCAATCTTAACTAATGAGTATATGTAACAACATGTTAAGGGCGTAAGTTTTGTGACAAGTTTCTTATGGATATACTTCTTCTTACTATTAGGTCAAACTAAGTTAGAAAGAAAAGGATAATGAAAATACTTTATCTTGTTTTTTCAAATCTCAGCTAATGATTATAAGTAATGACATAACTAATTATTATATCTAACAACATACTAAGGGGATAAGTTTTGTGACAAGTGTCTTGAGGATATACTTTTTTCCTACTATTAGACCAAACTAAGTTAGAAAGAAATGGATTATCTAAAATATTTTAGGTAAAATTATGAAATCAATAATTAAAACTATCTAAATTTTAGAAATTTCTTATAACATCAAAATATTTTATCTTATTTTTTCCAATCTCAACTAATGAGTATATGTAAAAACATATTGAGGGGATAAGTTTTGTGACAAGTGTCTTGAAGATATATTTTTTTTATCATTAGGCCAAATTAAGTTAAAGAGAAATAAATCATCAAAAATATTTTAAGTAAAATTATGAAATCATTAATTGAAATTGTTTACATTTTTTAAATATCTTATAATATCATAATACATTATCTTGTCTTTTTCTAATCTCAACCAATAATTACACATAACAAAATATTAAAAATATAAGTTTTGTGACAAGTGTCTTAAGGATACAATTTTTCTACTATTACGCCAAACTAAGTTAGAAAGAATTAGATCGTGTAAAATATTTTAGATAAAATAAAAAAATTAATAATTAAAACTATCTAAATATTTTAAAATATCTTATAACATCATAACAATTCACCTTATTTTTTCTAATCTCCACCAATGATTACACATAACAACATATTAAGGGGATAAGTTTATAAGATTTTAGAGAATAGTAACTTTAGAGGATCCAAATTTAACTTTAAAACATAAAGCCACTACAAAAAATGCAACAAATTAGAATAACTAGTTAGTGTCAAATTGAACTTTTGTAACAAAAATTCATTTTATCTTTTAGGGTATTGTAATAATATCCATAATAGAATCTCTATAATATCTTTTTTTTTCTTTTAACTAATGCAATTGCATCTAGTTTACAATGATCTCATAGTGAAAAAAGAAGGGTTATTTTGACCACTATAGTAACTTCCTATAACATAATCGCTGCCACAAAATAAGCTCCCATTAAATGTTGGTGCAGGCAAAGTTCTCAACTTCACTAACCCTACATGCTATAGCAAACAATTTGATGTAGGTTTGGTGCTTGCAAACCCTAACCTTCTTTCTTACTATAGGTATGCATTTCTCTTTTCTTTTAATACTTTCAAAATCACCCCACCACGTTACTAAAAATTTGCTTTTAGGTAGTATAGAAAAAGTAGAGAGCATGCATTTTGTAGACAAACTTATTTTTTATTTTATAATTTAGTTTTAGTAGGGTCATGATCTCTAAGAAAAAAAATATTTAAAAATTAATATAATATTTAATAAGTTATGCAAAACAACATAATAATATATATTTCTTTTTTATTCCTTTTAATAAAAGGAATTCTAACAAAGGTGTAGCTAAAGTGTAGCTTTATTGGAAGAATAACCAAATTTGCATGATATCTTTATGGAGAAAGAAAAGAAGGGGAAAAAAATGGATTTTCAAAATGTTAGACATTAATGAATTCCACTTTTCATTATTCTTATATATATATTATATATATATATATTTTACCTTTCACATTTTTACTTCAAAATCTTTACAAATTAATAAAAGCTCTCTCTATATTTTTTTTTTATTTCATTTTATTTTAGAACACATATATTATATTGTAACTTGTGTATTTTGTTTTCTTATACTCAAATTATTATAGATATCCATAACGTGTGGTTGTATTTTTCTTAAGAATTAAAAAATGTTGATTATGGATTTAATTATGAAGATACTCTATTTAATTGTTGTCTATAAAATGTGAAATTTGATTTTTTGAAAAAAAAAAATAATTTACTAAGAGTTGTTAAACTACTATTAATTTTTTGCCTAAAAATGATTGTTAGCTATAAAATATCTATATTACGACATGGAGTTGATAACATTCTTTGAAATTCATCTTTTTTATCTTTTCTTTTTATTGGTTATAAGATGTGCAAACATACTATGGTTCACGCAAAACTTTTTAATTAAAAAAAAAACAAAGATGTTTTTATTTGGAGAGGACTAAAGAAAGTTAATAATAATAAACAATACTAAAACTAGAGGTTAGAAATTATCTATATATTTTTTTTTATTATGCATAGTTTTTGTACCTTGTAGTTAGAAAACATTTACTGTACTTTTACTTTATGAATACATGGATACGTAAAAGTTGAAACCGTAATAACTTCATCTTTATTCTAAATTAATTTTCTCCAACAAATATACTCTAAATTAGATATATTGAACCTTCCATTTTGACAACTGTTATTTGTGAGTTAATTTATTATATGTTATATTACAAAACTTTATACAAAATGGCCTTGTCTTTTCCATCTATTTTTTTTAAGATATATTTTTTAATGACTAAATCAATTTGTTTTTCTTTTATTTTTTCAACTATTAAATATTAAATCATCTCTAACTTACGCAAGATTTGTTTTGAAGTGGGTATGCTTCAAATTTCACTTCGAAATAGTTCTCCAGCTTCTCTCAACATTGAGATATAATGGATCTTTTAAGATATTCAAACCATTGCAATTTTCATCAATATAAGCATAGAAACACATAATGGTAAAAAAGGAAAAAAGCATAGAAACAAATAAACATAATTTACACTAGAAAATATTAAAGTGAAAAATATATAATTTATGTAAAAGAAAATTACATTGTTTTCAAATACTTTCACATGGATTGATTTGAAAAAGAAAAATAGTAATTATATTTTTAGAACTCATGTGATGGGTAGAATTTTTGCTAGTTTATGATAATATAACAACTACTAAAATCTTGTATACAGTATATTGGTAAGTAGCATATGTCTACCAAGTATTAACATTTATAAGAAAAAAATTATAGAAATACAAATTGGATAAAAAAAAATTAAAAAGCACTAAGAGTAAATCACATCTGAAAGATGTAATACCTAAAATTACGCATTCTCACATTTGCAAAATGTTACTATACTAAACTAATATTGTTCCTAAATCGTATTTACGAAATACGATATAATTATTTTATTAGAACTCGCATCTTTTTAAGTGTGATGTAAAGTTGGTCAAATTGTTGCACAATTTATTCCATTTAGTAAATGCAATATAAGCCAAAGCCTTAAATCGCAATCACTAATTACAATGTACTATGCTTTATGGCATTTAACAAGTGCGATATAGGCTTTATCGAATTTTGTTAATAGTTATATATTCTAACGCGTTTTTTGCACTTCCTAAATGTGATATAGCTTTAATGTAATGCAGGGTACATCTTATATTGCATTAAGTAATTGCAATATACATTAGACTTAAAAAAAAAAGAAAACCTCCTTAGAGTAATACACTCTTATCAGTTTTCTCCTTCCCTCATTGATTGAACAAGCTTCCTTCTTTGATTAATTTTCTTCCATAAAATTACATACTCAAATTCTCTAATCTTTTTCCAAATTGAAGATCCCCAAAATATATTGAAGTTGTGGTGAGTATTTTTACCCAATTCATTCATAATTCTCTTGTAATTTTCTTCAAGTGATCTCTAGTGGTTTGCTTAACGGTAATCCTGCACCTTACTTTCCAAGTATGTATGAAGGCTTTTCTAATAGATAGATAGACTATCCACAATGTTGACAGGTCAGTGGCAACTACAGATTTTTGGCCAATTCTCTCAAATGTTTCCCCTCACGTAGAAGTTCAAGGATCACCTAATGGATCTAACAAACAATATTCATAACCCTACACGAGCTCTACTACATTTAAAGATGTTGTTACTTCCTCTCATGGGGAGGGAGAATGTATAAGCCATGCCTCAAGTGTCTCAATGGGCCTTTTAGTAGTATGAGAGATTAACCATATAGTTTTACTCTCTTAAATCTTGGGACTTCTAATTGGATTTCTTCTTTGGTCTTAAATTTGAAATGTTTGAATCATTTTGAATATTTTGGCTCTATTGTCATGATTGTTTAACTTATAATTACTAATTGTATCATCTATTACATGTAATTTATAATATTTGAATTTTTAAGTAGATTTCAGTAATTCTTAATTTAGCAATCAAATCAGAATTATTATTATCGTTGCTATCAATATTATTATCTAAAATATTATTTTAAACATCCAATAATACATAAAATTAAATTTATATAGCTAGACAAACAAGAAATAAAAATATTACTTCTTTTTTTGGAAAAAATGAGTTATCACTTATATACTTAATGTACTTGTGACTATATGTAAATTGGTTTTCTTTTTTTTTTTTTAAGAAAGAGGGGCTTCAAATGCATAGTATCATCCTATAAAACTAAAGGTTTCCTATTAATATGATATATCCATAATTTCAAACTTTTTTTTCTAGAAATTAATTTCATATTCAATTTTGAATATATAGAAATGAATTTATAATTATTTTATGACATTAATAATAATAAATGAGTTGTTTTATTTTATGTTACTATTGGTTTTCCACAAGGTCTATTCCCTAAAAAAGTATCAGCGACCATGTTCTTATTGAATGTCCCTAAAATACATATATATATGTATATACATAACTTATTATAAGGGACTTTTTGTTAATATTTAGTAATATTTATTTGTATTATATATGAATTTACATATAGGTAGAAATACACGTAATTACTTGAAATACGCGTAATTACTTAAAATACATGAAACATGCTAAAATAATACTAAATAATTAAAGAAAATTTAAAATCAGAAAATATAAGGAATGATCTAAAATTGGGTCATAGCAATTGGGGAAAATAAGAAAAAAAAAATCAGCCAATTAACACAAAAGTCAAATTAGAAAAAAAATAAGGCAATTGTCTAATCAAATTAATGCACAATAATTTCCCTAAAGCCCTATAAATACTCTAAATTTTTCAAAAGCTCATTTTGAATGTCAAGAAGTTTAGAAAAATAGAGAGAGGAGAAATTGAGAGAAAACTAAGGTTTTACAAAAATTTAGCAAAAATCTGTGCAATTGGGGCATATAAGGAGAACCTAGACCCAACAAGCAGCTAGGAGTGGACGACCACTACCACCACATAGTGGTGGCAATGCTCGGGTAGGCTGACACACCAATGGCCATCAACGGTGGCTAGAGCCATCTCAATCAATGAGTTCGATTTCCAACCCGATTTTGTATAATTTTGTAAAAATAGTAAATATTCTTAGAAAATTATGAATTTTATTATTCTGGAATATTTTTGCATGTATTTTTTATGAAAAATATTATTTTGATAAAAATATGTCCCTTGATATATGATTCTCAAGAAATCATACAAAATTGAGGATATTTCGGTTTAGAAATAAATGACCTTAGGAGTGTAGTATTGAGCCTGAAATTTTTGTGTAGACTAATTAGATGATATAGAATAGTGCTATGAAGCCCATTTTCAAAAATTAATTTTTGAAATTTTTAGGCCTTAAAATGAGGCATAAAATGGGTAATTTAGAGTTAATTAAGTAATTAAATAGTTAATTACTGATTTAGTGAATATTTATATGTTGTAGGTTGTTGAAATCTGATGAAGTATGATACTTGTAGCATTTAAGGTGTTACATATAATTATTAGGCTAATTATGTAATAAATAAGTAATAGGGAAAAATAATACATTTTAAGTTAATTTGGTAATTTAGAGTAATTAGGTGTAAAATCTGAGTTAGGATAAATTTAAACATTTTGAAATGATAATTGATGTTGGGAGATGGTAATTAGAGTGTTAGAAATATTATATGTGTATTATATACATAATAGGTGATAATACATAATATGTAATTATTAGAAATATAATAAATTGAAAATATTAGGATAAAAATTGATATTATATAAATAATAGAGATATATAATAAATCTGATAGAAAACTTAAATTTATGTAATTATACGAAAAATGTAAAAATTTTTCATATTAGGAGTAAATTCAATACACTAATAAGGATTTAAGTGTACCGGATGGAATAAAATACTAACTAGGAGTAATGATGGTATTTAGGATATCTGGAAGTAATGTAATTAATTTTACATTATGAGTTTAAATGAATTTCTAGGGTTCGGTTATAAAACAGTACTTAGAAAATCTAACTAGAACCTAATTTAGAAATCAATATGGAAACTAAATCCGAACCTAAACTCAAACCTAGAGTAATTGTAAAAGATTTGAGAACCTAGATAACTAGATATATTAAACACTAAACAAAACATAACAATAAGTGTTATAGGATAAAACCAATCTATAATAGTTATATGAAAAACTGAAACTACGTTTGTGTTATAGGGATAATCGGCAATGGCCTAAGCAAATTAGATCTCAAGTGAGTGAGCGAGCGAGGAGTTTCGGTAAGTTAGGATTAATACGTTGTTGTATTTTGGAGGCTTAAGATTATGCTTAGTTGTGCTTGTTAGATAGTTAGCTGTGTATATATGCTTGATTATGAGTGATGTTATGATTCTGTTTGTTATTCTGGCCTGTATTATATGATTTGTATGAAATGATTGATCGGCCCAAACTAGACCTAATCAAATATACGACCCGTAATCATAATTGGACCTGCATGATAACTTATTAGGAGAAACCTAGGATTTTCCAGCCAAATACCGACCCATTCGAAAAGGATAGCACATGATTGTATAATGGTTCCTTTTTCATCCTTAGTTGAACTAAGTGACAGGAGAGGAGGTTGTAGCGAGGGTAAAGTCAATGATTCAAAGGTAGTCGCGAGAGGAGTGGTGTCTCCATTGGAAAAGCTTGGGTTCGGTCGTAAGTTATTATATTAATGGTAACTCTTCATCCCGGATTAGAGCAGGCACAATTTCTCTAATCTCACAACGGGCAGGACAACGTCGTGCGATGACATTTACTTGAACATGCATTGCACCTAATAAATTGATTGATAACCTTTTATGTTTATGGTATAGTTTTAAGTCCTCCATCCTAACTTACTAAGATATGGTTACTCATATTCCTATAGACGTCATGCAGGTACTGGTTAAGAAACGGCATATAACTACTTTGAAGCTAGCAACTATTGGATCATAAGAAGTGAAGAAAAATATTTGAAGAACAAATATATATTTTAATTGTAATAACTGAATTTCAGTGTATATATATATTTTCTCACTTTCTTAGATAAATGATTTATTTAAATTACAAATTATTTATTTCAAAGCGAGTTAGTCGTGAACGCCTTGTATAAATCAGATCTAACATAATGATTGTAAGACCAACTACTATCTTAGAATAGTTTACACGGTGAAGTTTTTATGATTCTACCATTTCGGAGCGTGATAACCAAACCCTTTATTTGTCATGTACTTGGCATTGTTTGGTATATTTCACTATGCATAAAACATTTGCAGAGTGGGTTACACTAAGGAAGCTGATGTATGCAAATATTTTCACTACTTTAGTTTGATTTCTATTCACTTATTAGTCTTTGGGACATAAGTCAGTCCATGCAGAGTGGCTCATATCAACAACTTGCTCAAGTTCGGGACAACGCGGGTTGCTCTCATATGCCATGGCATCACATGATGTCACCAAACAAGGATGATCGATAATATTCTTGGTTTGCCCTTCTGCTAGGGTTGTACGTAATAGTGGTTGTAACATGTCTAGTGGAGCTTCTTGTGCCCTGTCAAATTAAATAGCCGTAGCATATAAGTAGAGTAAAGTAGTATATAATTCTTTTATATCATATCAAATACGTATAATACTAGATATAAATTTTTATAAATAAAAAAATAATCATTCAAAGATATATTAATTTCGTATTATAAAATAAATTTTCATACCATTAAAGTGTATGTACAATTTTTTTTTTTTTGTTTTAATCCAATACGTTAAGTACTTCTTAATCAATAATCTCGATCAATGTTGAAACCAAACAATTAAAATACTGTATAATAAAACCATAGCAAAAAACAATACTTTTTTATTAATATATTAAAGTCAATTATTACCTCAATCGAAGAAGCCCGTTTGAGTCCACGAAACAGGAGACATGTGGAAGGCAACTTGGCATGTTTGAAGTTGTCGGTACAAAGTGATTTTCTGTATCATCCAAAACTCCTATCCTTATAGGTTGATGAACCTTTTAACAATGTCAAGAAATTGTTATGTTAGACATCTTCATGCATGTCTACTTTTACTTCAAGTCCTAAATTTCCAAAATATTCAGAATGCGTGTGCATATTATTGGTAAACAGTAATAAGGTGGAGAAGGGGTACTAAAATCAGAGTTTTCTCGTAATAATGTCGATGTATCAACTAATGGTACTTTCTGTCTCGTCCTCACTATATTACCTGGGAACTGGATGGCGCTGACATACAGTCTCTCCCCAGAATTTGCTGTTGCATTATATAAGTATCATAATTCATAATTGAGCAAAAAACTGCCAACTTTGGAGTTGAAAAATTGGTATTGTAAAGGCTAACCTTGCGAAACTGCAACTGTTGCAGTGTTTCGCTAAGCATCTGCTCTTGGTATTCAGCTTCACATAACGTGGTGATGTCCGAAAAATCACCCTCGTATATCCTACAAAAAATTGGACACAATCTGGTTTCCAGCACCTTGGTTCTTCTACATAACCACGATTCCCCACAATAGCTGAACTAGGTTAACTTACAATAAATCAATATTAAGCCCACATAATACCTCAGGCGTTTGTTTAGTTCCACCAATTGGGATTGGCATTTTAGAAGTTGTTGCTGTATATCATCCTAGGGTCACCAAGGAAGCGATAATGCCATAAATTAAAGGGGGAAAAAAAAAAGAAAATAATAATAATTAAGGTGATGTTTAGAAAGGAAATAGTAGTATTACCTCGATAGGACCAGAATACTCGTCATGTGATAGCGGTGGTCTGTTCATACAAATCCGAAACAACATAAATCTTAAAACAATATTTGGCAAAAATAACAAATACTACCTTAAGATATATTATAACAAGAAAAAGTTGCAATGGGGAATTATTTGTGTGAAGTCACGCATTAGTTACGACACAAAATTATAGTACATATATATATACATATTTTGGTATAATATATAAATTTTAGTACACGTTTTTATTACTGGAACGTACATAAATATGCATATTTCCACACAAGTTTGCTATACAAAATGATACTGGTAACTTTAACCATATTTGCATGTATGCACTAATGACTTCATTTAACGTCGTTGATACGTGACTTAACGGAAGAAATTGTTTTCGACGGTGTGTTCTAATATTGTTGTGCCCATAAATGACAAGGTTGTCAATTAAAAGATGACAAGCATTCATATACCTGCAGACAATGATCTGGTTGGATTGTTGATTGGCTTCATCCTTCAATTTATAAACAGCCTTAGGTAGAGACTGAAAAGGAATCATATGTCTCAATAAAGCAATTGTTCAACGTTTACTTCACCACCATCTCATGATTAAAACTGGGAGCAGAGTAATACTACAAAAAATTATAGTATTGGTAACTAAAGTAGAAGAAGTAAAACTAAGCGACTTCACCTCTTGACCATGTAGCCTCCTTTGTGAATTTGGAAAACGTTGTTCAGTCCCGAAAACACATTGAGAAACAAATTAGCATTGATAAAACGTCCTATAGTTTCCTCTTTTCATCGTCGAAGTATATGGGTATATGCTTATACTTTAATTATGGAAAACATACTTACCTCCCTCGCTCATGGTCCAGAAGGTTCACGTACCGTTCCAGAATTTCTTCAATACTGCACCATAAAATGTCACAAACAGGCCAAGAAAACCAATAGGAAATTATTAGTGAAATGTATACTTGTGTTTGGAAGAGGATCGAGCCAAACCTAACATGATAATTAAGCATACCTTTTATTACCAGAAAAGAAACTGAGTCTTCCAGAAGGAGAAAACATAATAAGAGCAACATCAACATCACATAGAACAGAAAGTTCATACGCCTTTTTAATCAGCCCATTTCGCCTTTTTGAGAAGGTGACTTGCCTGTTGGCTGTGTTCTCAATTCTCTTTATTTGAAGCTTTACTCGCCCCATTACAGTTTTCTTCCTTTAGTGCATGAACGCTGGTTAGAGCATTGGCAGAAGTCACCACTATATACATATATACAGATAGAAAGATAGATTGATATATAGATATATACCGCGCATGGCACAAAATTTTGAGCAAACAAATAGATAGCAACCACTCCAATCTGATGACGAGGGAGGGAAGAAAAAGCCGAAAATTTTGGTCAGTGTGTGGAAGAAAGAAAGAAATCAACTACAGGTTTTGTCAGTAATAGGCGACAGGCAATATTTTATGAATGTCTGATGATAAATGTGTGATGTCAATGGAAGCGATCTTAAATATACAACTTTTACCTTTTCGAGATATCAAAGGGGAATAATAGGCCCGGTCCTGTTTGGTTTGAATTGTATTGAAATTTATCCAAACTGTAGAATTTTGATTTTGATTCGGTTTACTAATAGATTCACCATTTATTTGCCGAAAAATTTCAAATACGTGACTTCAAATCTTCCATCTCTAGTAATAAGGTTATGTTTGATTCCAAATACTGAATATACATCATTTAAATATGCTTATTATTGATGAATGTTAACAAAATATAAGAACAAATGAGCTTACCACTCATATTAGAGGGTTGGAAGTTCACCGTGAAATTATCCGCACACTCAAAGCTATCTTTTACTGGTTTAACTAACTTTAATTTTAGATAATTTCATGATTCCACAATTATATATATAGTTGTACACTCGTATTGTGTGCTTCTATCTTTTTATTATTTCTTTATTTTTACACATATCAGATAGAGTATTTAGCATTTAAAACCAAATATCACCTAAATCCGTTCAGTTTGCAAATCAATTATAGTAAAGTAATATGTACTCGAACATACAGTTTGTTGATCAAGCCTTTATTTATGCAAGGAATGTAAAATTTGACTTAACAACTAATTTCAAAAATGGGGGAAACGTGACGTTAACCAATTCATAACACATGGTCATCAAAGATGAATACATAATCATTATAATAATCATGAACTAAAGTTATGTTTTTTAAATTATATATTAGAACCAATATAATTAATGATTATAAGTACAATAGTTACTTTGCTTTTTGTAAATGACTTGGTTTGTTTTTCCATCAGGAAACAATTGCAAAAATTCGGTTAAATTATGAATTTAAGAAATAAAAAAGAGAGCAAATTTTGAGAAATATATAATTTTTGAATTATAAATGTGAAGATTATGATATTTTATTCCCACATTGCATTATATTGTGTCTATATTTTTGCAATTTTAATAAAGAATGAAATTGTTACATATTCTATATTGAAAAGACAAAAACCAAGCACAAAAGAAGTGAAAAGGGGAAACAGAGCAAGCACATATAACATAACCATCTCCCATGTTTTCCATCTCATCCAATTTTTATTCCAACCAGTGCCATTGCTTCATGCTTCACAGGAAGAAATCACAGCCAACCAATCTAATGACCAACCATGCATGATGTAGTAAGTCATCGAATTATCTCACTCACCTTGGGCACAACTCCAATCATAATGAATTCTTGGGTAGCAGTAGGTCGGCAAATTTTGATAAGCTCACCTATTTGGCAAAGAGACAGCAAGTTAAGATTATAGTCAGATCGCTAGAGGAACTTCTAGTTAGTAGTTTCTATTTATAATTTAATTTTTCTACGATCCAAGTTTTGAGCTCTTTTGAAATTTGTACTCGTTTCTTGGAATTTTCGTGCGTTTCAATTGATTGAAAGTGATGAGAAACTCTGAAGATAATTGAGTACGAGCTAACAGAGGAACCAATCAAAGAGAACTATAAAGAATTTCGTGTTACATTCCACGCTAAGAGTAGAAGTTGACTTATTCGACCATAACAGGCTATATATATATATATAAAGAAAAACACACGAAATGAATTAAATGTAAGATTCTGAAATTTTAAAGAGTAGAAGGAAGAGACAAGGTTTTGTTTCAATGCAATATCTCACTGGCTTGATGAGTTTTTTAAGCAGTTTACTTTGGCTCTTAAGCTGTTAAATTTAACATAAGTTGATTATGTGTTAATGAAAAGACTAGTCTTAACAGGAAATAAAACGAATCATAGAAAGTTTAAGTAGAATGAAATACGCAAATTTTCAAAAGATTGAACTCTTCTCACCATAGCCAATAGTAAGGCAGAAGTCGGAATCGATTGTTTAAGGAAAGGTTATATCGCGCCACAGTCGCCCTGGAGTATGACGGAGCTGAGCTTAATTTGGCAACGAATTGAGAGAGAGAGAGCGAGAGAGAGAGAGGGAGAAAGGATGGAGGACGACAGGGTTCAAGAGACAAAATGGATATGCAAATAGAAAGAGTGCTAGTACCGATCAGTGGAAGAAGAAGAAGAGGCAGGTGTCAATATCTGATATTTATAATCAATTGTGAGGGGTAAGGCAAGGGAAGCTATCCTATATGCATTTTCTACGTCGGTTTAAAGCGGTGGTACTAGAAAATCCAATTCCTTGTACCCGGGTTTGAGGAATATGAGGATTTCACCTTTTCCTTTTTCCTTCTTTTTTTTAGGTCTACATTTATCAAGATTATGAGATTACAAATTTATGATAGCGATTGTATCATTTTACCGGTATTACTTTATTACTACTTTTTATTTTACATTAACTTTTTTTTTTTTGGTCGTTATTCAGGCTTCTACTTTGTAACTAACTATATAATCCTATTATTTCATTAATTTACGTTAATATAGTTAGCATCAATGAAAAGTGTTATTTTAGGACCTTACAGCATGTTCGCGTTAATATAGCTATAGATATGTATCCATATACGTCTTTGTAAACACAACAAATTATGTATAAGACGTTTTGCATGTATTTACATGGAAAGATGTACAATTGCCAAAGGTTATATCCAAACACACATATATATATATATATATATATATATTGAGTCAACGTTATAATTTATATCTTAATTTTACTACTTTTATAATTATATACTTGAAATTTCGATTTATTTAAGTGTATAGACAATTATGGATTTAATTGCTCTGTCTAAGTCTCAATTAACTTCAATTCATATAATTAATCTAATCATCATCCATGATAACTATTGTAAACCCCTTAAATTCATATAAGGAATCGATTTGAATATTATAGGTAATTACTCTAAATCAACGAACTTGATAAATTTAAAACTAATTAAAATTTTTAAACTTGAACACAATACGAAAGATTAAAACCCTAAAATTTTACTCAAAACCTAAATCATGTATGAAAACCTTAAATCCGATATACGTGAAAATACTCAAAATCGAACCCGAATTTAACTAAAACTCTAAAATTATAACGTTAAGTTTATAAAATGAATAAAAATCACCTAATAGTAATACATTTATAGTCAATCACAATTATCGACTAATTTATGTAATGAAAACGTCAAAATGATTCATAAATATTATCAACGTAACGGGTACCAATTAAATTAGTAAATTTTCATAAAATCTCAAAATTAATTTATAAATTTTATTTTTATTATTTTTATGTTTAGAAAAATTATATATATTTATTTTTATTTTTATTTTCTCTTTCCTTCTTTTTATTTTTTTCCTTCTCCACGTGAATTCCTTACTGGAACATAGCAACCCATGTGATTGTTTATTTCTTCCAGGTGTTAAGAATTTGTTAGCAAAAAATCAAATGTAATAAGTATTATGTCCCATCTCCATTAATGCTTAAATGTGAGAATTGCTTTTACAAATTGCCTTTACCTTTATCTTGGTTTTCTATTGCCTTTACAAGTATAGATCCTTGAAGCTCAAAACATGAAAAAAAAAAAAAAGAAGAAAGAAAAAAAGAAACCAAAGCAATCATACATACACAAAAAACCGAACCCAAAAGGGGAAAACAACCAAGCAATTAGAAGAAGAAGAAGAAAAAAAAATAAAAAGGATTCAATCACTTCATTGATTTAATTGCTAAGGATTTTAGGGAAGTTGTTTATTTATCATGTACATATATGTATTTTATGCTATGTATATGAAGTATTTCATTTATTTATTTGTTGATATGTATATATAAGTAGGCATGAATAAATATAATATATGTATGAATTACGTATTTGATTCTATTTTATTTTTATTTTTAATTTTATTTTTATTTTTATTTGTGTACAATAGACGATATTTTTATGTATGTATAAATAATAATACATATCGTATGTGTTGAACTTAGGGTTTATTAATTTGATTTTGATGAGAACAAAACAAAAGTGTATATCTAAACATATTGTTTTTAAAGAAAATAAATCAAATAGATGATTAAACTAAGCATTATTTGATTATATTGAGATAATTGAATAAGATCAATTTGCTTGCTTAATAATTAATTATATTAATTATCTCTACAAGAAATTTAATCTTTTGAGAGGTAATCAAATGATCTTAATGTTAGAATGTAAAGAGTATTTATTTGTTATATATTAAAAAAAAAATTCAGGTAATAATTAGACTATCGTGTTAACAGCTTAAGGTAGAACCAAACTGATAGTATAAAGCCTTAAAAAATACAAAGAAAAGCTTACTAACCTGGAGGAGCTAGCTTGTCGGTTCACTTACTAGTAGAGTATTTTTTTTTCCGGCTTGCTAGTTATTCAAAGTACTAACATGCCAGTAAGTCAGTTTCAAGTAATCATTAGAGCATTTAAT
The DNA here is from genome assembly GCA_024138005.1 of Lumnitzera racemosa. Taxonomy (NCBI): domain Eukaryota; kingdom Viridiplantae; phylum Streptophyta; class Magnoliopsida; order Myrtales; family Combretaceae; genus Lumnitzera; species Lumnitzera racemosa. The sequence continues at coordinate 30,864,992 of JAMXBC010000010.1, forward strand.
GTACGGCAATAGGAAAAATTTAATGAGTTGTTATAAAAACTCAATAACTCGACCAATGGCTTAGAAGATCTGATGTTCTACTATAACTTAAAGATATTCTCTTATATTATTGAGCTTATTTTCACTTCTCTTTGGTCTCTTATACACTTATTTGCTATCAAACAAAAAAAAGATATAGTTGTATGTTTAAAAGTCCTCACATTTGTAATCTTGAATGAAGAAAGTGATATTATTGAGTTAGTTGTGTATAAAAGAGATTGTGTAAGCTTGTGTAACTCTTGAAACAATTGGATTGTAAAATCAATAAAGTGAAAGTGAAGTCTTCAGTTGGAGGCTACATATCCGTAGAGACTAGAGGGCAGTCTGAACTCCATGTTAAATCCGGGCTTGATCTTCTTTATCTTTATCTTTTTAATTTCTGCATTTATTATTTTTCTATTGTTGCTTTAATTATTCTTATTATTAAATTTAATCATTTATATAAAAAAAAATTGAAATTTATCTTTAAACTCAATTTACACTACCCCCTTCTTTTGAGTTTAGCCTAATATTTTTTAGTATGTATTTGGTATTTTCTCTATTTAGGCATTGATATATACATATATATATATATGTATGTATGCATAATTATATATGTATATAATATATAGTATGTACATGTATGTATATATAATATATATGAACTTTGTATTTTTTTTATGTATATATATATAGGTACATGTAAATATAATATATACATGTGTATATGTACATTGTATATTTATATATATATATATTATATATATGTAAATTGGTATGTCTATGTGTACATGTACATAATAAGTATTTTATTATATGAAGTATATATGATACATATGTACATGTAGTATGTATTCTTATATTGATATATATATATATATATTAGTAGGCGTGATTTTGTGTATGTATATATATATATATATATATATAGTATTTTATATTATATATATATGTATGTGTGTACGTAGGTATATGTATGTATATTTATATTTAGTATTTTCAATTTATAAGAATTTTTGTATATTTTATATATACATATATATGGTTGTACATGAATGTGTATGTATATTAGTATTAATAATATTTTATATTTTAGTATGTATACATATATATAATATAATCGTATATATATATGTCTATAGGACATGAATATGTGTATACCCAACTTGTACATAATGTATAACTAAGTATAGTATACATATAAATGTACGTATATGAATAGTGAAGTATATGTAAAAATACTAGTATAATTAAACGGTGTATATATAATATACTATATTATTAAGTTAATAAATAAAATAAGTTAATATATATATAAGAATACCGTAACTTTAAATTAAAAAATTTAATGAAATATAATAATAAGCATGCATATATATATATTCTTATACCGTAAAGTACAAAAATAGGAAAATAATGGAAAATTAGAAAAAATATGCAAACGTGACCCGTGACACTCACGTATTACCACATCATTATATATAAATTAAGAAATTTTCATAATTAATAATAATAATTAATTAGAAAAATAATAAAGTATAAAATTTTAATTTCATAATTCTAAAATCTCAAAAATAAATAAAAATAGGTAATTATAGTAAAATTGGCTTAAAATAAGGAAATTGTCAATTATATAATATAAATAATTATTAAATCAGAAGTATATTAAAAAAAGTTTAAATTGATATTTTATAGTTTTTTTTAAGTTAAAATAATAAACTTTATAATATTTTTATATCATAGTCAAAACTACAAGTTACAACGTCCAAAACGAATTTCGTTATGAAAAAGTACACTCGAAAACGATCAAAATAAACTATAATTTTACATAGATCCGAGCTAAATTGAAAAAATTATACGTAATTCGGTGAAAAACTTGAATCTATAATTTCATGCAAACCAATATCTAAATTAATTAAATAGTATAAATTACAATACTAGTTTAGTTATTTAATTCTTAAACTTACTACTTTTCATATTCTTTAAATATTAGGTGATCCCAATACGGATATCGACTTATCAAGTAGACTTTTACAATTGTTGATATATTCAATAGCTAAGTAAATACTTCTAATGACTTTATACTTATTTGTACTTATAATTAGTGTACCTTAAGTAAATATTAATAAATTAATACATGAGGACTCGTATTATGCATGTGTCTTATATTGATTGATTATTTGCAAAATATTGTTAAATGTGATAATTGAAGATTTAGTTATATGATTGATTATTGCATAATTTGAATAACTTGTCGATAATATTTTATCACTTCATAAATTGACTTAATCATATTCAACTTAACTTAAATTATTTGGATCATGCATAAAACATGAACATTACATATAATGTTCCAATTGTCACCTCACATGATTGGTAATGAAAGGCTTTAGATGGATGGATTTTTGTATGATTTGATTGGTACAGTGCAAAAGCACTAGTACAACAAAACCCTACTCTTGGTTCATGGGTTTACTTGGTGCCAGGAATGCAAACCATAAGTGACTAAGAGTTGCGTCTAAAGACTACCGCTATAAGCTATGAGTATAGATTGTGGGGGCTACCTCACCACTAAACTTGAGATTTTGTATGTTACTGAATTCCTTTAAAAGTAAAACGTATTTCATAAAATGCATAATTTAAATTTATGGTTAAAAAGCTCAGGTGCTAAAGCTTGGTTGTAATTGGTGTTAATGTATCACCAACCCTTACTTTAAAAGGTATTAAATCCAATGTTGTATTTAGTACCGATCAACTATATATATATTATTTGGCATACTACTTATTCATACATTCATATATTTAAAATAAATTATTTGATAACTTACTTGCTAGTATAGTATGAGAGATAATTCGTTAAGCTCTTGTACCTTACTGCCCAATAGTTTCTTTTGCAAGTTAATAAATAATCGAGTATAGATTAAAAGCTGAGTATTGAGTATTAGCATTAAGATACATAGAAGTTAGAATCTAAAAACAAGCTATATGTTTTTCTTGAATTATATGTTATAACTTGTATATGTTTAAGTTTTAGAATTTTACTATCTTATCTTAGCATTTGATAAGAGATATCGATTTTCTACGATTCTGATGGATTATGACTTGTCGAATATTTATAATTACTTATATGTTATAATAAGTTAATTAAATTAAAAATCGAAAACTTTAGCAATCAATCTTTTAAATCTTGTAACTTCTTACTTGTAAGACGGTTTTTGTATCATGCATATATACATGATATGAAAATTTTAGATCAATTTAGTAGACTCCCTTAAAGTCGTGACAACCATTGTCTCCTACCTATTCGTGAGTGTCAAGGATGCTTTCTAATTTCCTTGACTTCACTACCATGGAAATGGTCTGGTTGAGAGGTTTTCTCCCACTTGTCCATTGTGATCTCGTTGCCCCTGACCGTAGTGTGTATTTGAACTGAATAGTCTTTTCCTTGAAGCTAGTATCAATCTCATTGTTGTCAAGTACGCCTCTCCCTCTAGAAGCAGCACTATTGCTATGATCCTTCGTACTATATGAGGTATGGTTAGTTGATTTGGCACCCTCCAAACATCTATGAGTTTTGTTAAGACTCGGTGATTCTGGTGGCATTAATAAGGTTAAAGATTCGTAACAGAATAGAGTCATTATATCCCTTCTCTAAAAGGATTTGTGTTATCAGTTAACGTGGCATTAAGAGTCATTAATCCTAGCACTGTCTTTCTTCACACATGTTTCATTAGCTTTCCTTCCATTTTTTCATTATTTGGTATCTGCAATAACACTTCGAAATTTTCCCCCTTCAAATTGTTTAGATAATTAACTGACACATTAACCGAATGTGAAATATTTTTTGTTTGGCTTTTATTATCAGATCCTTCATTTAATTTCTTTCCCTTCTTGGGACCAAGACCCAATCATTGTAGCGATTTCCCTTAGGAAGCATAGGTCTTTTCATTCTCAGGCATACCCTCCAGATTATCACAGACCATATTTTGTTTTGTGTTTTAGGTTACATGTGGTCTATTTTGAGGGAAGATTGGTTCCTAATTTTTATTCATATTTTCGTCTCAACGTTTTCTATTTTCCGTGACATTCTCTCAGGATTTATTATTATTAATAATCAAACAGAACTTTCTGTGTGGCCCATGCAATTACATTTACAACAAAACATTTCAATGCCTTCATATTGTAGCTTATATAAACAATCATCATCAACATATATAGAGTGTACTAAGGGTTTATGAAAATCCACTTATACACACTATCTTGCCAACTCCCCCCTTTCAGCTTAGGCCGTAAAGGTATTTATCTTCAACACCAGACCAACTAATTCCCCCAAGGATTTCAGAAAATTGATAAAAAGTGGATAAAGAAGCTCTGAAGTTAGGATCCCATCTTTGGATTGTTATAAAAAGACCATTTTCATCACGAATGACGATATTCAAATCATTTAAGCAGGAAAAAGTATTCACATAAAATTCAAAACCAACACTTATCGTTGAAAAGGAATGGGCAAAACCTCACATGTTTCTTAGCTTCTGATAGAGAAATTTGTAGCCTAATGATGCAACCGAAAAATTAAAACTAAATAGTTTGTATTGTATCTGATTTGATCATTATTCACTATAAAGTTTAATTATAATTGAATTGTGCCAGTAAGTCCTAAGGCGCCTCTTTTCCTCAAAAGGAACAGAAAATCATTTAATACCAGGACCAATGTCTTCGCCTCGAGGAGATTGTGGTGATTGGGTTTAGTGATCATTTTGGCGGGCATCCATATTATCCGATTCCTTGAGATAAAGGTCTCTGCGTATACATCCTCAAAATGCACAATAACAGTATCCTTGTAAGATGCTTTGCGAGAAGAATTCTCTTTTGCATCCTCCTGTGAGAGTGATTGGTTCTGTATGGTAGACTGAGAACGAGAAATTGATTCAAGAACCACCTCTCTTTTGTAGTCTTCAGTTGATTTGAATCGCTTTTCCTTGCGATTTAGGGGGGCTAGATTAGGGCTAGGTTTAGGGTTTGAGTCGTTTGAGCTAGACAGTCATTAAAGGGAGTTCTAGAAGTACTTCTTAATGCATAACAAAAATTGGGGATGTTACTAAGAGCAGGTGAGAGGAATTAAGGGAATGAGAAAAACTAAATGATTTACCCCTCGTATTATTGAGCTGAATTTGAATATCAGATGTTTCGATGGCTATTTTCAATATAATTCAAGAGTATTTTTAAGGAATTGTAAAAAGGCACCAAAAGTCCCCTCTTTTTGCTTTAATAAAATATATATGTCCATTTGTATTTGTACAATCATATAGATCCCCAGAAATATAGATATTAATGTTCTGTAAAATTTGGTGCTTCGTAATTTTTCTTTGATTAGTGAATTTGTCATTCTTGTTTATGAATAGTTTCTTTTCCATGCTTTGTGGATTTTTTTTTTCTTTAATTTCCATAAATTAAGTTTGTGGTTTATCTTTCTTTATAATTTGATTCATCGTTACTTTAAGATTTCCGTGGTATTACTTATTAGTGAGGATGTACAAGCAATAGCAGGGTATATGAATTTTTATAATGTCGGAGATATCACGTCATAGCTTATTAGTACATGCAATGGACGGAACACGTACAAATTTTCGATGTTGTGGCATTGGGCGAGCCTGACGAGGTAGATGAAATGTCACCTAGGGGGACAAAATTTATGCAAGGCGTCGTCTTTAGCTTATTTCGGGGTTTTTAATGGATACCAAGAAAGACTGTACAGTGTTGCCGCCGTATAATGGTGTTTTTTAACTTATAAAATAATCAAAAGAAGAAAACAACACAAAAACATATATATGCATATACATATATATATGGATATATAAATATACTCTTAAACTATTAATTAAACCTTTCAAAATTTTAAAGTACAACTTTGCCTTCCACAACTTCCGAATATATGCAAATACACCCTTAAAATGTTATTATAATTCTATAACTAGTGTTAGAAGGGCCATATATAATGACATCTTCAGAGTTTCAACAATGCTTTTAGATGTATGCACACACTTTAAAAAATATAGGGTGGTAAATTCAGGTTGTAATAGCTTGAAGGATTTATAAGTACTTGATCAATAATTTAAGAGTTGTATTTTATATTCTAATTGAAAAATTGTAAACAATTTTATATAATATATCATATACGGTAATTGTATATACTTGGTTCCTATTTGTGAAAGTGAGCCTTTAAACTCTTACATCTTAAAAAAGAAATGTGCTTTGGACTCATATAGACCACTTTGGTCTTGATTTTTTTTTTATTCTTTTGTTTTATCATTTTTATACTATTTTATTGAAAGGAAAAATTGTGAAATATGGTTAAAAGTACCTTTTCTAAAGATTTTTTTGAAAATAAGATGTCAAGGTGTGTTGAAAGAATATAAAGATGCGTCTTTGTAATTTTCTGTTATATAAGCTTCTGAGTTTGATAACTTGCTGGAGCCATCTCTCAATAGTTTTTTCTTAGTATTACTCAATTTTCTTTTCATCTCCCTCTTCTTTTATGTTTTTTCTACGTTTTGCTCTATGTATAAGTTCCAACCTTCCCTTTCACTTGATTCAATGGAAGTTGATGTACAGATTAATTCTGAAACAAAATTAAAAGATATGATTCCAACAAGTTTAGTGGGTCGTATATTATAATTAGCACAAGTGAGACTAGATAATTTCGATAGGGATTACATACTAACCAACATATGATATCGATTTCATCGTTATCTCCGCAATGGAAAATAAGCTTTTAGGAAAATTATTTATCCTGCTATTCGTCATTTGATTTCTGTCCAACCAAACACTATGTAAAACTAATAAACTTGTTCTCATGAATCACTAACACTATAAATGAATGAATGACCATATTCATGCAGTCATCTGGATAGTCAACCCATGCGACAGTGGGATTAATTATTTAGGCTTTGATTATGTTCATTGAGTAGGCTACCCATTTGAGTAGTAATTATCCTAAGGACATATTTATAATGAATGCTTGGGAGTTGGCGCGGCCGCTTTCTATTTTATTAGAAGAGGTGACGTGCTTATTTAAGCACCATTTCTACATCTCTTTTTTCCGGGCCTTTCTGACAAATGTCGGACCAGTTGCTCGTTGGCTAATTTTCAACTAGCAATTTTTTTTTTTTTCTCTTAGACCTTTTAAGTTGTTGAACAACTAGTAATTATTATTTATTTTTTGTTTTATAATTTTTTCACAATAACAAAATATGATATTACATTTTATAATATGTGACAATAATAAATTAATTTTCACACTTTAAAAATCTTCAAAACATATTGTATATATTATTTGAAAAGTAATAATAATATGAGACCTCAAAAGATTTAAAAATTTGTAAGTAATTTTGGTGAATTACTTCTTTATAGAGTGTAAAATTGCTCAGAAATAAAAGTTATTTAAGATACTAATATAACACTCTAAACATCTGCTTTGGAGACCCACATATGAACATGACCTAATTATACTATTATTTCTATTTTGAGTTATTAATATGTAATTGTCTAGCAATAGTTAAATATCATTTACATTTAGTTATTCTAGTTAATACTGATTCCACTCCATACTCCTATGTAAACAAAACCAATATTAATTGCATTAATTACATCAAAGATAAAACTAATTTGATTAACAATATGTACTATAAAACTAACCATATTTCAATTTGATACAAATTAGCCATTCTCTTTCTAGTTTCAATGAATTTTAATTTATAAACATGTTAGCAAAGGTGAGCGGGTATGAGATAATTAGGATATAACGCCTTACCCATATCTTAAGTTCCAAAATTTTTATATCTCGAACCTATCCTATGAGACCTATAAAATACTGTGTAATTTCTACTTTCTAAATTCTTTAGTGTATAAGGTATCATGTGGAACCTTGATTTTTCTTTTTTCTTTTTCTTTTTTATCTTCTTTTAAAATATTGTGCAAACACATAATTAAAGGTATGAAGTGGGTTTTGGCTACAAGCTAGCCTATTTAAGCCTTTTAAACGAGTTTTAGTCTGAAGTTTTTTGGTTCGCTTAAAAAGCGAGCCAAATGACCATACCAAACATATTTACGCCTTTAGCCCGCTCATCGACTTATTTAACTCACTTTTTAAACTAATTAAGGTTGAGGTTCTTTAGCTTGTTTAAAAAGCGAGATAAATAAGTCCGAACTATTTAACCCACATGCTAAAACGGATTGGGTCAAGTTGGCTCGTTTAACTCACATACGTTTATGTGTAATTAATATTAAACTTATAACTATACTAATGAACCAAATAGTAATAATTTGAAAGATTCTTATATTTGCAACATATCTAACTGTAATGATATGAAACCTTAGTTGATAGAATACAAAACATTCCTGTAATTAGAAACGTTCAACCCTTGGTTAGGTTATATTCATTTTTTATTTAATCTTTTCTTTTTAAATCATCAAAATAAAACTTTAACAAATTATAAAATTGTTATATATAGAATAGAATACAAAAATCATGTCACATAACTACAATAAAATATATTCAATGATAAGTTAAGAATTGAGATATTTTTAATATCTTTTTAGATTTTGGTTAATAAAAGAGAAAGAAAACAATGTAAAAATAAGACAGTAAAAAAAGAGAGAAGGTTTTACCTATATAAAAGAGAGAGAGAGTGGGGGGGGGGGGGGTGGAGCATGCAATTTTAAGGTTTTATTATATATTGGGTTTTCGTTATTGTTTTCTTTAAGGTTAAAAAAATGCAATAATATTAATTTTTTTATTTATTAGTATTATTCAATTGATATTACAAGGTGGATAAATGTACCTTGAAATCTTTACCTTTTATACTTTATATAGAGGTTTCGAGGTGGTACAAAGTACCTTAATGTTATATCCACTCCCTATCATTGAATAGGTTCCATGAACTATTCAAAATTTACCTTATGACCATTTTTACTAAACTAAAACTTACTTAGTAAAATAAGGTCCAGATGAGTGACTAATATGATAAGGTTACTTACTCATCCTTACATATCACTGATGGATTACATAACATGGTTACACATAATAAAGTTGAATAATCTAATAACATAATTAAAGTTTGGCCTTTTGCAAACTCATTATTTGTGTTTAGACCTAGGTACCGGACCAAACCAGCCTTGAACTGCCAATTCACAAGTTGGCGATATGGTAAACCATGACCAACCTATGAGCCGATGGTTCTAAGTTGGTTCACTAGGTCTGACGGTTCAAAGGCTGGTTTAAAGCCCTTAAAATGTTTTTTTTTTTCTAATTTTTAATTTTATTAATTTCTTTATATATATATTAATAATATCTAATAATGTGATCTCCTTTTGCTTTTTTTTTTCACGTGTATTAATTCATTAATAATTTCTAATTTTTTATTAATTTCCAACTTAATATGATTCAACTATTTTATTTTTTTTCCCTCAAATTTTTTCCCTTATATTCAAATCCTTAATATTCAATAAGTTTTACAAAAAATGATTTACATTAACTGAAATTGAATTTTCTATCTACCCTTAACATATAATTAACTTATAATTAGTCATCTATTATTAGTTTGATGATATTATTTAAAAAAATTATTATTCATTATCACAAATAAAATAGTTTTGATTTGCAATAACTTATTGGATATTATTCAATTAGTTTTTCCGACTTAATGGTATCTCTTTTCTCTTTCTCTTTCTTTTTTTTTTTTTGAGAGGGTAAATTGGCCAAGCTAACCCACCAGTTCAAGAGATTCCACCTAAGCTAACCACCTAAGCCCTTAAAACCTAGCGATTCAGCTCGGCCACTACCAAGCCGAGCTAGTTTAAGGTCGCTTAGATCGAATTCGGACCTGTTTACTGTTTAGAACCGACCCTTACCTAGGTTTACTTATATTTTTTCTTTCAATGAACATATCACCTATGTTTCATTATTGTATGTTAACTGCCACTCAAGTAGACATATTTACTTATAATTTATCTATAAAAACCAATTCAACAAGATAATATTATTTGATAAAAATTTTCAACAATATAATAAAAGAATAATTAAATTTAAGAGAAAACTTTTAAAAAATCCTTTGAATTTAAACCTTTTTAACCCCATTTAGGACCACCTATGATCACCACATGCTATACTTTTTAGTGAAAAGTTTCTTAATTTTCCTTAGGAAAGAACATAGCTTTCTTTGATATTGTCTCATTATTGCTAGTGAAAAGTAAATAATCAATCCAACAACATTTGAAGTGAAATGAAAATCAACCAAAACCTCCGTTTGGTTAATTTATTTTTATTTTCATAGCCAAAAGAGTTGGGAGGAGTTAGAAAAATTTCGTAGCATCATCTTCTAGTTTATTAATAATCTTTTATAGAACACCATGATCGATAACCTTAGAAAACCTAAACTCTTCACATGTGGCAATTAAACAAGTTTCTACTTGAAGTTCAAATATGTCTTTGATTAGATTTCCATTCAATAAGGTGGTTGTGTGGGAGTTATTTGCAAGTTTTGATTGCAACAATATAATCAAAATTCAATTGTTTAAGAACAATTATGATTTATTACAATTCTCTCTCTCTCATTCTTCACGAATCCTAGCATTTAGGGGGTGGCCATGCATCCGCCCCTCTTTTCTAAATCTTTTCACTTCATTCAATATAGTTTAATCTGCAGATTTACTATTGTTGATCTCAATATCTACAAATCCACCATTACCGACCCAAAATTTGCCTTTTCTTACCACTCCAACCATCATCGATCCATTAGCATTACGATACTATCCATCACAAATCTACTTCTACAGATTTGGTTTGTTTTAAAGATTGTGGTGATCAAGTTATCGTTTGGTAGCATTTTCAAGAATAAACGATTTTATGTATTTGTTTTTTTTTTTTTCTCTTTGTCACCTCCTATGTAGAATTATGTCTCCTCTTTTGTGAGATTTGTCACTTTCGTTAGCTGGGTGGGTTTTGTTCTCTTAGGAGAAAATGGTCTATCCTCTATATAGGACGTTGTGATGCTTAAAGAGTTGTGCTCGCTTATTCGATTAAGTCTTCATACCCCAACTCATTGTATGTTGGTTCTTTTGCATCGATCAATTTGATTGGTGTAATTTCTTTCTATTGAATGAAATTCACTTTCTAGAGAATAAAAAAAAAAAGAGAACAATTATAATTTGATAATAAGCTAATGTAAGTTTTGATTGCAACAAAGTAGTCTAAATTTTATTCTAAAAGAACCATTATAATGTAGGAATCACATGATGGGGAGATTTAATTGCAATGATTCAACATAAGTAACAATTTTTCAAACAAATTTGACAAACATTATGGTAGAAACTAAAATCATTGCTCTTAATTCATTTTTATACCTTCCACTTTTATCTATATTTTATCTTTTTCTATGTAATACTACAATCCATTGCATGGCTTGTTAGAATGGAGGCAAAGCCTACTTCACAAAGCTAAATGTAAGGACTATTTTAAAGGAATTTTGTGCCACCTCTTTAACACATTAGACCTTCAGAGCCCAAATTGGCTCATGTTGTTATCATATTTTATTTCATTTATTTATTTTGTAGGTGTGAAACTCAAAGTTTAGCCATAGGTGGCTTGAAGTGTTGGTTAAGGTTTAAATTTTGTTTTTCTATTTCCGTTTCTAGTACTTTTCTTTTTTCTTTTATTCTAGTGTAATTTTTTATTATTTTATTTAGTTAAATTCATTTAATAATATTATTTTATTACACTTTGATTATAAACTAATTATAAGCTAACATATTTCCTTGAGTACTAAGTCATATGTAGTGGCAAATGTATTTATCAAAAGAAAAAACATAGACCATGGGTTTAAGAAAAGGTCATATAGGTCATGTTTTTGTAATTTGCTCTTAAAGAAACATAAATTGTAACACCCATAAAGGGACCAAAGTGGACTTTAAAGTTGTCACCTAATCATATTCAATACGGTTACTTAATATGAAAATAACCATGGATTCAATGCCTCATGACTTTCTAAGATAGCAACCAATCAGAATCCCCCATCAAATAATAAAATAAAAAGTCACTAAATCATATCTTGAATTTATAAAAAGTGAGAGATTTATTTCTACCTAACTAGCTAAGATTGGGATCTTTAGTTCTATGACTAAATTTATATAAAATAATACATAACTTCTACTATGGTCACAAATCTTAGTACTATTAGTTTGAAATATGCTAACTCTCTAGGAGTCTTAACTTAACTTATTCTTCTATTGTATTAACTTGTAAAATCAAGTTGTAGTGAAGGGTAAGCAATATCCCAACAACTCATTAAGATGAGTATAATACGATTAATGTACATATAAGTGGATTGGAAAAATGGAATGATCAATTGAGCTCCCCATCATGGGTAAGAAAGTGGCTTGAAGTTGTAAAATTAATTTTTCCTTCAATTTTTACTTGATATAGATTTATAAGAATGTTTTCCCCAAATTTTGATTGCTATTCTAACATAGCCAACTACCTATATCAAAATTAAAGCCTTGATTCAATTTCAATTTTAAATTTATAGATTTTCCATTTCTATTATTTTTATTATCGAGCCATTAGTTGTCTCTTAAGGTATTGTTAGTAATCAAAGATTTCATCTCATAATAGGAAAGTCAAGATGTAATTTTGTTATATCTTATTTCTTAAATCATATACAATATATTTTATTTCCTTTTCTAGAGTCTTTAGGAATAATTCTAGAAGTTAAGTTAGTATTTGATCATGGATAAGATATTATGTAGTTTACTTATTGAGATACTGTATGGTGAGAATTAGAAGCAAGGGAGGGCTAAGGTTGGCAATTATCGATATGCTTGGAAAGAAGATGCTTGTGAGATATGACTTAGGTCTATAACTATTTGTGGTTCCATTCTATTCAAGCTTCTAGTTTATTCTAATATCAAGTTCAAGTTTTGACTTTTAGATATCTGCTCTAACATATTAATTATTCGTTGTTATCCATTATATATTTTATTTCCTTATTTAACACTTTAGCGATATTAAAATCTTTTCGGATAAGAAAATTAGATTTTATTAATTAAAGTCTAAGATATAAAGAAGATCTCTTTTATTTATTATTTTAGATACTAAGATATGAATAAGAATATCTATTTTATAGGAAAATTGCAAATAACGCTCCCTAAACTTTAGCTTAGGTGTAGATTGACCTTATAAACTTTCAAACTATAATTTAAGACCTCACAAACTTTAATTAAATGGCAGCATAATGTACATGTCCTTTTCTAGTTAGAAAAAGATTATACTATTGTCAAAGTTTATGGGGTTTTAAAATACATTTTAATAAATCTAGGGAGTGTTTATGCACAAAATCAAAGTGTAAGAAGGTTATTTTCAACTTAAGGAAGTTATTTGCTAATTTATCAAAGTTTATTAAATCATATACGACACTTTGAAAGTTTAGGGATAATCTGCATTTAAGTTAAAGTTTAAAAAAGTTATTTGTATTTTCCTCTAGTTTTATCACTTACCTTAGTTGTTAAGGTTGTTTCTTGCCATAAATAGGTAATACCATGTAATTTTGACAATGTTTAAATCATATGAACTATTAAAAGGTTTATTTTGTTTCACATGTTGTGTCTATCATGATACATACTGTGTTAGTTAGTATCAAAGTAAAGATGCTAATTGGTGGTAATATTTGCAATCATTATGATGGTGTTCAAGAGTCTTGAGTCTAATTTAGGGGATCAAAATTGAAATCTTGTTAAAACATTTGGAGTAATGTCTAGAGCAATGTATGGATCTCAAATTCTAGTGCTTTAAGGAATGTTTTGATGAAATTGTAGATTTTTTGGATATTTTAGGAACTAATGCACATAGAAGGCAAATTGCCAATAGAAGGCCATGGGTAGACATGGCTCGTAGTGAACCTATGGACAAATCTATTTCTATTTGTAGGCAATATTCCTAAGATGATAACAACGACAACTTCAAGGATGAAGTACAATTATTCAAATTTAGTTGTTGACAATCTTATCAAGAGTATCAAAGGAGAGATGACTATAGAGGAGTTGATAAAAGCTTCTAAGAATTTTCAATTAAAGGTATATCTTTCTTTTATGGGAATTTAGGTGTAAAAGAAATTAAAGATTGGATTACAAATGTGGATGAATTCTTTTATTATTAGGGACTCCATTAGAGAAGAGAATCAAATTGGTGGCTAGTAGATTATTAAAAGGTAAAGCATTAGCTTAGTGGGGAAGAATATGTTCCAAAAGATAGTATGAAGGAAAGTGTTATGTTTGGACATGGTTTATGAAGAAATATTTGTTAAAGAAAAAATTCATACCCCTAAGTAAACCTAGTCTCAAAGAAATCAATATTGTCAACAAGAGAATGAGCTAGTGTCAAAAGTGATTAGAAGCAAAAGTAGTCAAAAGGATAAAAAGGAAGAAGAATTTAGAAACTATTGCTCAATCAAAATTTAGAAGTAGTCAAAAGCAGTGTCAACAGTTCAAGTCTTCAAAAGGATCCATTAGTTATTCAAGAGCAATTTCCTATGGTAGTGATTGAGGTTGATAAGATATCTAGTTCCATAGATGAAGAGACTGGAAGAGAAATTTGTAAGGAAGAAGTTTATTGTAAGCTAGATGGTAATGAAGAGGAGAAGTATACCATGAGAATACGAAAGAAGTTAGTGCTTTTGAATCATCATAAGAATTTATGAGTCATACATGTAAAATTTCTTTTCAAGATACAGAGGAAAAGAGCATAGTAGTGAAGAATGTAGATGAGAACTTAAGTATGACTCATGACAATTATGAAGAGCTAAGCTTACCTAACTATAATGCTCTATTATCGACTTAGAAAGAGGTGAATGGTGGTAGTGTTGATGTAGTAGAACTTATTTCTTATTTATAGGTTACACAATTAGTAGCTAAGGATCTCAAAGATATAATGCTTTAGAGGTATTTTTTTTCTATCCAAGCCTTGAATTGCATATTAAATAATCTTATAATGACTAAGGAATGCTTTGCCATTATTACATCTGTGAACCTCATAATTTTGCATAGTTGTTTGAGCAAGTAATTTATGGCGTTAGTGAAACTAACCTAAATGACCTAAAAATTTATAAGTAGACTCGAGATATTAGTTGAAGACACCTCATAGACTAGAATCTTTGAAATATAGTAAGATAACAATAAAATAATAGAAATAATATAATTTTATTATATTACTAATTATTTATTGAAATCGCATAAAATAGGCCCCAATAGCTAGTAAATATTTAGAGATAAATTATACATGTAATAAAAATATTATATAACATAAAATAACATAAAAGTATATATGTATACACCTTATGTAACTTTTATTCATTAATATAAACCTGTCATTAACTAAAATACTCGAATAATTGTATTTTAGACTAAATTAAGCTAAGGAAATTCATTAAAATTAATAAAAAATTATAAAAACTCTTGAGCCAGTTGGGAATTTGATATGCTAAGCGTATGGGTTATATTAAACCAGTGTTGAAGCATTTGAAATTAAGTAACATGTATATAATTAAGATTTGAACCTAAAATTTTGATGAGAAACTCTGTAAAATCCAAAAAACTCTCTAAAATTCTTGCTTGCAAAGGAGGATCTAGAAAAAGTAAGATGGGAATTAGAAGGTTAAAGAAGGAAATTTTGAAAAATATATAAAAATCGGGTACAATCTGAGCTGGATAGAGTATGTAAGGATAAGGAGATGCTGAGGACAAGCAGCTACCGCCAAGTAATGGTGGACCTATTATCTGGGCCAACCGACATGATAGCCAACACTGGTGCCTAAAGCTAAATTTTTCCAAAGAAGTCCTATTTAGTTCCAGTTTATGTAATTAAGTAAAAATATAGAAAATGTCTAAAATATTATTCCCACATATTTTTATGAATAGAATTTAAGGAAAATATTGTTTTGTATAAATTTGGTAGCTACAATATATTTCCTTAATAAATCGACGAAATCAAACAATTTTCGATATTGAAATAAATAGGTATAATGATATAGTTTCAACTTTGAAATTTTCTATAAACTTTCCTACATTTATACTAAAATACTATGAAAAGAGTTTTCACAAAATTAATTTTTATAAATTTTTTAGACCTAAATTATGATTAAAATGACAGTTCTTGTAAAAATTATTGTGTTTTTCCTAAGGACCTCACTTAGATTTTAAGTTTAAGTGTTTAATGGAGTATTTATTTTATATTGGTGTAGTTAAATTGGGTTTTGTAGGAAGGAGTATAGAAAGTTAGTAATATGCGCTTAAATGTATAGTTTAGTAGAGTGTAAACTTGGGGAATTGTAGATGATGATGGGTTACATGATATATTAGGATCCAATGAGGTTGAGGAGTATTGGTTGAAGTATTACTTTGATTATTTTTACCGGAGTTTGGAGTGGTAGTGAATAAATTGAGAAGTAGTATGTAATTTGAACTTAAGTAGAGAATAACTAAATAGAAGTTAAGAGGAAATGTTCTACTAGATATTCACTTAGAAGCTAAATTAGATGTCAGATTATGAATGAGTAGTAAAACAAGGGAATCTTAGAGACTAAGTCAGAGAGAAGATTTTTAAAAACTCCGAGGTTGCTGCTCATAGAGGAAAATTCAAAGGATTAATTCCTTGAAATTATGAAGTTGATTGAACTCAGATGATATCTTAGAAGATTTTCTGTTAAGAAATTTAAAATCTAGTAAATGCAATAACTTAGTCAAAAGGTAACTTAGTGTAATATTTGGGATAATTATATATATGTAAACACTCAGAAGTTGTAAAGGGTAATCATTGAAGAATCTATGATACTTATCAAACTCATGGATTGACTTAGAGGTTGAATTTATTATGAACTTCAACACTTATGTTGTTCAAAAGGTAGCTCAAAGGATATAGTACTAGAAGATCTAAAATTGAGTAGACTGCACAGTAGGTTCAAAAGGTTCCTTTGGCAATACTTGAAGTGAAAATACATGTATGTGAGTGCTCAAAAGTTACCTTAGAAGATAATCTGTAAGAAATCTCGAATACTCATCAAATTCAGAGGTTAATTCAAAAGTTAGTTTTTTTATGAACTCTCACTCCAGAAAGGCTTATGGGATAATTCAAAGGCTTCCTAGCATAAAAGTTTCATAGATGATTTCACTCAAAACTTATCTTAGAGGGTATGGAAGGGATATTTCATTGACAAAATGACTACTCCATATACTAATACCAACATAACTTACAAATTTAGTTCTAAATCAACCTAATTTCTAGGGACTGAGCAAATAATGGTCTCCCATGTCTTATATAGTTACTAACATAATAAATTGACTAAATATATATAGGGAACTCCTGAAGGTAGGACAAGTAAATAGCTAAGTTAGTGAACAACTGAGTTATAAGTAAATGAGATCAATGCTTCATTGCACTTTAGAGTATTACTTAAGAATACTTTGTGGCCTTACTATGTGTTTTGCTTATGATTGTAAGTTAGTAGCCTATACGTGTATAGTGTGTATGTTGGAATATTATATTACTATTATACAATGTTGGATTGTATGCATTGGTCATTTTATGGTATTACTTACTTTCAACTGTCTAAAATTACTTGATCACCTTAAAAGCAATATAACATAAACTCATCTTAACTATTAACCAGACTTACATCGTAACTCACTAGTGAAAACGACTAAGATTCTCAAGCCAAACATGGACTCTTTGATGAAAATCGCTGAAATGTTCCTCTCCTCACTCTTAATCAAACTAAGTGACAGGACAAGACCGTAGTAAGGTTAGAGACTGCAAGTGAAGTCTTGAGCGAAGCTTGCTCTCCTTTGCATAAGGCATAGTTTGGCTCCTATCCACAAAATGAGTGGCGTTAAGTTTTTTAGCCCAGATTAAAGTGAGCATAATTTCTTTAATCTTACAACAAATTAGATAATTCCATTGCAATGACATTTGGTTCTACTTATATAACATTTAACTAAACTTACTTGAAAATCCTTGTTACTCTGTATCAAATATGTACTATTGTCTTCGTTTCACCTATTGAGCAAATTGTCACTCATTCTCTTATGACTGTTTTGCAGGTTTCTCAATAAATGCATTAGTACTACTTCAAGTTTTAGAGGATTAGAGAATGGGGTCGGGGAGTAAAGTTTAACACTAATGGATTGTATTCTTATTTATTTGTCGATTTCACTAACCTATAGAGAAACTAATAGGGTCTCTATCGATGCAAACTAACACTATTACATGGCACTTGAATTGGACCTATCATGACTCCAAAGGTCGTATTAGAGCCTAAAAGAGGCTAAACTACTTGTGGTAAAGATCTAAGAGGAAAATGAAGGGAAAAAAAAAGGAGTGCAAGCAACAAAAAATAAAAGAAAAGAAAGAAAAAAGGAAGCTCTTATGCCGGCAAGTTAGGCTAGTTAAAAAACAAAATAAATAAATAAAAAGACTAGACCCAAAATGATATTGAAATCCTAAGGCCCAAGACTTAAAAGCTCAAGGCACAAATTAAGAGAGGATTTAGTGAGTAAGACCTAGGTAAAATCTTAGACTCGTGACTTATGAGGTTCAAAGAGTATAAGCCTAGGTAAGGAAAAGAAAAAGAGACCAAGGGCCTCTAAGTTTAAAAGAACACAAGTGCAAGCATATGAAAGCAACTCACAACTAGTCAAGCTAGTTGGACTTGAGAGAAAGTGTGTTGAAGATGGTAAAAGAGAAGTCCCATGTTGTTAAAAATAGAAAAAGAGACAGTATTATAATGTGAGGATTATAAAGTTAAATTGACTTAAGCTATTTTAATATAAAGTAGCACACATATGAAAATGTTCCGTTTTTCAATACAAATTGACACCATCCCATGGCACTTGGACCAAACACCTCATGATTCTAAGAGACTATGATTTTTATGTAGAAAAGAGTTCATGGCATAGGATAAGGATGGCAACATCTACATGTTCCTATGGGTCCATGCATGTAAGGAACGACTCGTAAGAGATAGCCACAATATATAGTTGTCCATAGAAAGTGTGATCGCAACAGCTCCTTTGACGTTAGTGGGAGATTGTGAGCGAGATTGATTATCTAATCTTAGCCTCTGCACCGTGCACTAAAATAAATATAAAATAAATAAATATACGATTATACACGGAATTAAAAATGTATCATGTTTATTATGTATACAGAAAATCCGTACCGAATCACTTGATTCTCTCACATTTCCATCTTTTATATACTGGATAAGATTATTAGGAAAAATACAAGAGATCACCATGATGAGATACGGTAGTTAAAAAGTTTAGACAATCTCAATTATATTTTATTTTAAGTAATAATCAATAAAAATTGAGAGAAAAAAATAGGAGAGATCCAATTCCTATAGTTATATATGTTTATACATATAGATATATATAATACCAAAGTTTAGTATTTAATTGGTACATATATTTCATGAAATTCCATGATTTTTGAGATTGACTTGATTCTTTCTCGAATCAAAGCCTTAAACCTCAATGGGAAGTTCCTCTCAACATATCATTGATCCAATTCAAAATGCAAAACAAAAATCGGCGGCAGGACAGAACTCTGTACAAAAAGAAAACAACCCTCATTCACCTACAACTACATGATCACAACTTTACACAATTTATATGCACCTACGACACGAACAGTCTTCTTACTCTATGGATCAGTCTCCTGCAAATGGGACAAACTCGGATATCCTCGTCCATTATCCTGCAAATCCGTTCCTTGTTATTTAATACGTTGTCATCATTATAAATTATGTTGTTATAGGTGTTTTATGAGTATAGGATCGAACCAATACCTCTGAGCACAGTCATGGCAGGTAACAGAATGTCCACATGGAATGAAAAAGCAGTTCCGTTGTTCATCATAACATATCGCACACAAATTCGCATCATATAAGTTCTCTGATGAGCTACTAGAGACTGGTTCTTCATCATCTTTCCCAATCGTTCCATACTCGGGTTCAACTGGTTTCCCAGGTATCAAAGGAGCTGTTTCGGTTACATCACGAACCAGTGTTCCTTCCGCTCTAAAAACATCTTGATGGAAATCGTAGACTCCAATGTACGTCCATATCAGAATTAGTATCACTGCAACGAATCCTGCATATCAGACGGTAGATGATGCAGTCTAGTTGAAGAAACAATGACTGCCAAGTTTTGCTCTAATCGAAGCAGCCTTCCTATAAATCGTTGGTTTAACACATACCTAAAATTAAGATATAAATGTATTTCCGGGCGACAAAAGAAAGCTCCATGTACCAGTCCATGAACTTGTCCTGTACATGAATTCGTTAAAGGATAATTTGAAGATCTGCAATTCAGAGTTACTGAAGTAACCTGATTCAGAAAGGGCAAAGGACTCACATTGCTCGGTGTGGTAAGCACGACATAGTTATTGTTGAGGAAGGAAAGGTTAACCTCGCAAGATCCTTTTGATGCCGAGCACGTGTTCTTTGCTTCAGTTAGATCATACACCCTTGATGAAATGTTGGCAGTTAATGTCATGATTATGCTTCTCGGGTTTGCATTTACAACTGAAATATAGTACTTGTCATCTTCCTCAATCATGTACTCAATTTCTTTACCTGTATCGGAGCAGATTAAATTTTGATCATAATACTGACAAGAGAGGAGTCTTTTGTCTAGAGTTCAACACTCCTTTTACTATGAACAACTTGTGCCCTTCTGAAAGATCCTAAACATGTTAAGAAATGTCAAATTCCATTATCGTTTAGACCGCTATAAGATTATACCCTTTAATGTCCTAATCGTCTTTTACTATAACATGAAAACAGCAGATATATTCCTTATCCTGGGTAGACTTGCAATGGCAAGCTTTACGCAAACAGGTTGCTTACTTTCTAGAGATTCTTCCAGAGAAAAGTTATATGGGATGCTCGGATCTAGTACCTCAATATTTCTTTCTCCTGCAAACATGAGACAAACGCCAGTGAACAGAGCGATTCCCTAATAATAAGCCAAATCCGTTTGAAGTGGAAGATAGTTACCTTTCATCACCATCACTTTTATCCGATTTAGATTCCTACTCTGAGTTTTCATTTGCAATCGGATTCCCGATCCCCTATTCAACCACAGGTTAAAGCCCTTGGTATACAGTTGAAAATGATTCCTGGTTAGCCAAAATCTTTCACTAGATCCAATCAGACATACTAGGATCAATTCAACATGGTATGTTTCATTACCTTGCGGTTGTATGATCCAACGATCATAAAATCGGACATGGACCAATTTGTTTCACTGCTCAACTGTGGCTTCTCCGAAAATGTATATAGAACTGCCCCTTTCCTTTCATAGTCCCAAACTTCAACCTTCTCCACAAAAATAGAACTTGCTTTGATCAATCTCGATGAGCTCGGCCCCAGCACCATGCGTGAATTCCCATAATACCCATACCTCAAGCTCACCAGAACTGCACATCAAACAAAGAAGGAACGCCCGTTTTCGTAATGTGCTTAACACACACAAAGAGCATACAAAATCAACAATTCAAAGTTCACTTGCCACATAGCCACAAAACTAGAGGAACAAGCAACCGAGCCCAAGCTTCTTGCCACCTCTGACGGTGATACTCGGAATAGTATGGGCTTGTCAAGACTAATCTGTACATGGCTAGCCTTAACAGGAGAGAGAACCGAGAAAACTACTGGTCCATTGAAAGAACAAAGAGGGAAGGTTATTGGAATTGAAGACTAGTAGATCACATTTTTCAAAGTTCAGCTAAAATGTCATACTTGTGATTTGCGAGTTCCGCTTCCTCTTTTGAATGTTAGTTGCCATGTTATTTTATTTTGTCCTAGCTGTTTAAAAAAATAGACGAGCTTCCCTACATTAACTTATGTATGCTTTACTAAAAACTAACTTCAAAGAAATCGAACATACGAATCTACGTACTGCCCTTGGTTTTATCACTTGGCCTATGGAAATTTCCAATCAAGGTCAACGAAATGAATTTTTATATCCTTTTGCAGCTTCTACCATAATCCCAAGCTCAAACTTGAAATAGTATAGTCGTATACTCATGATATGAACTCTAATTAAACGCTTGACTTGAATATTGCTAGCAGTCTGGCAAAACATTCTCCAGTTGTAAGCCATGATGCTAGTTTCCTATTGTGGAAGGAGGAATAAACGGATCGGCTAGCCATCAGTCATAATCTTAACAACATCATCATTATTGGGTTTTTGAAGGCTAAAAATGGATATTTAGTTACACCATGCATCAAATAAATAATGAAGCATGTCATGACCCCATAAAATTCAATTCATGGCAAAAGTTAAAACAATACACAAGCGTTCAAGATATATTATCATAAATTAAAAGCAAAAGGAATTGAATTTGCAAGGATTGCTGTTGGCCGAAGGGTGTTGGTGAAGGCTAACTGAACCAGTGAAGTCCTTGCTGTGCGTGGATCTGTTGGAGCATTTGGGCTCACTATAGGCTGACATCTAAAATGGACTTTTGCTTTAATTCTTCATTTCATGGCCTATGTTACTTGAAGATACGTAGCCATTTGATGGAAATTGCATTATGGATTTCAAAGTGTGCCTTTGGGCTTCGATTTTATACTCAGTCCCTTTTTCATGTAGTTCTTGCAATATAATAAACCTTTATGTGTATTTCCCGTATCCACAATTTTTCATGTTAAAAGCATTAAAAAAAAAAAACATAAATTGTAACATCAATGGAATCGAAATATGTAATTTTCACACCAATCAACTATTCTTGATTTTAGAGTCAACGGATACCGTATTAATTATATTGTCATAAGAGAAACCATAGATTTGCACAAAGCCTTCTCTATTTTGAACAAATCGAAGTACTTCATTCACAAATAACATAGGAATTATACATCTAGGCCTAGAGGCACGATCATCAGATAGAAGACAATGTAATTGGGATGTGGGTTAAGAAACCCAGAAATTAGAGCAAGCCCCAAGCTTTACTTGGGTAGCAACCCAATGAGTACATAGATTTATTTCACAACAAATAAATGAAATAGAAGAACTTGAAAAACAAGACATCAACATTAAGATATCATGAATAATGCAATCTATTTTCCAAGCTCTAGCAGAAGCAAACAAGATGGACCACACTGTCCTCAATTAATCAATTTCAATTTCAATGTCTTACGGCAATAGTCAAAACTTCTCAAACCGCCAGTGCTTCATAGATCTCAACATCAGTAGATGGTACTAGTAAAGTAGTAGCTTGTAGCAAAGTTCCTAAAAAATTTTGGCAGACTACACCTATACCCCATTTGTTGTCTTGTTGATGTACAATAGCATGACAATGTGGTTTAATTATTAACTCAAAAGGAAATTGCCAAACTTTCTCCCTATCCTCAACTTGTCTTGTCCCATGATTTGTAACATCAGTACTAACGCAACATGATTGGGGAACTTGCTGCAAATTGACTCGATTAGTTTCCATTAAACTTAGATCACGTAAAATAGAGTGAACAACTCTATTTGGATCTAGTTGTCATTGATTAAAAAGACATTACTTCCTATGAGTCCAAATATGGAAAAATACCACACAGCTACTAAAAGGAAAGAATTTAGGCTCATAGTTGAGAGAATTTAGCTATGCATTAGGTCTTCTAACCAGGTACTAATTTAAGCTATGTTGTAGTTTTTAGTTTTGATATTTAACACTGCAAACTACATTGTTCTCGCCTAGTTGCAATGGTAAAAACCAAAGCACTTCGTTCACAAATATATAAGAATTACACATCCAAGTCTAGAGGCACAATTATCAAATAGAAGACAATGTAATTGGGATGAGGTTGAGAAACCTAGAAATTAGAGCAAGCCCCAAACTTTACTTGGGTAACAACTCAATGAGCACATGGATTTGCTTCACAACAAATAAATGAAATAGAATAACTTAAAAAACAGGACATCGACATTAAGATATCATGAATAATGTATAGAGGGTTAAATCTGATTCATGGGCTTCAAGCCCAATAACAAAGCGATTTTGACTCTTTGGGCTAAGGTGATAGGGCTTTGAGACTCAAGCCCATAAGAATTTGAGATGATCAAGAGAGATTTGGCGTGGTAGGCTTAGAATAGGACTTGTTGGATTGGTTTGCCCCGATTTAACCTTTCTTGACTTGGCTCATACTAATAAAATATAAAACCCTTTATTTGAGCTTAAACCCATAGAAAAATCTTGTATAATACCTATATATAAAAAGTTTTAATCCCAGCCATTGATTAACGTTATGATCCAACGAATCGAATTCACCTACTATCTTCTATAAATACCTCATTCATTTCCTCATTTGGGGAGGATATAAATTCCTACGAACGCCGTTACTCTACTAGAATTTTGTCTCAAAGATCAAAATACGCAAACACCTTAAGAACACCACCCCGTTCTTCATCTATTGTAGAGTTTGATCCTATCACGCTCCTGTACCTGTCACTTGATGTGTTAGAGTCTATAAAGAAACCTATTCCTCCTCCTTATCCTACCTCACTTAATCATATCATATGTACAAGTTAAATCATTTTTGTAGTCACGTGTAGCGCGATATATCATGCAGTACGTACGTAACCTCTCCCAATATTAAACCCCCTACATTCTTTTTCCAACTCCATTAAGGAGGAAAGATTTGACATTCACATCATGGTACCTCCATGAAAAAGGCCTGTTGATCCTACCAACACTAACGATTAAGAACAAGACGGTACTGTTGTTATCAATAATCAAAATCCATCTCCAATGGTAGGTACAAATCAGGGGGAGGGTGCTCAAGAAGTTGTCCTTAACATTGCACAATTAATACGAGAGCCGCGACAAACTAATCAGAGTCTAAATGAGCTTAAGGTAATGTTTGCCTAGTGTATACCTATTTTGATTACCTTCACTGTTGCATAACAAGGGGTAACTACTATGAGTCCTCGCAATGTGATGCAACAATATGTTACAGCAGCTTCCCAACCACTCAATCCTTCAATTACTGGTGAGCAAGATGCTCCTAGGGCTAAGGAACAACGTACTAAAATGGAATATATCTCTACATAGCAAACCCTACATGAATTGGTAAATCATGGATATTAGATAAGAAGCTCATTGTCTTCATGTGTCACTCTACGTGTTACGATTGTTGAGTCGTATACCCTATCCTTATGAATTTAGCTTCAGTGAATGTCGTTCCTATGAGCTTTACCAACCATGCTCTGGTGAGGTCGGTAAGAATAGAAGCATCTACTTAGAGGGCTTCATTTGTGACTAAAGAGGATTTGGATGTGTACGTAAGGGAGATATAGGAAAAATTTACGTCAGCCATCTTAGAATTGTAGCTCCCATATCATTCACACATCGCTATCAAGCTATATTCAAAGGATTATGTGAGTGCGAAGTTCATGTTGTTTAATGGGAAGAAAGGAAGTACTAAGGAACATTTATTGAAATTCATTGAAACTCTAGAAGTCTACGGCTTAGATGATGATCTGAAGTTAAAGGAATTCTAAAAATCATTTATAGAAAAAGCTTATACGTAATATGTTAATCTCACATTAAGCTCAATCGATTCATAGGGTAGAATGTA
Organism: Lumnitzera racemosa; assembly: GCA_024138005.1. Classification (NCBI taxonomy): domain Eukaryota; kingdom Viridiplantae; phylum Streptophyta; class Magnoliopsida; order Myrtales; family Combretaceae; genus Lumnitzera; species Lumnitzera racemosa. The sequence goes on from JAMXBC010000010.1 coordinate 30,890,683, forward strand.
CAGGATGTTTCTTGAAAAATTCTTTTCTACTAAAGAAAGATGGACTCTCACCGACATGCGATGAATTCGTTAGAGATCTAAAGAGAATCTCATGAATTATATTGAGCGGTTCAAAGAACACTCTTTGGGTATACAGGATGTTTGTAATGAGAAAGAACTAGTTAAGATTTGTATTCAAAGGATGCTCCCAAAATATGTGGTCTATCTTAAGAATCTATTATTGGCTTCTTTTGTTGCATTACTTAAGAATATGCGAAGGACCAACAATTTGGTGGCTCGACAAAGGAGTGAAGCTAGAAGGTTTAATAAGCGTACCTCATCTGTGAATGTTGCTCAAGGTGACTTGTAAAAAGAAATAAAGAAACCTAGAAATGATAAGTCTTATGACTCCAGGCTTGCATTGACTTATCCTTGTCCAATAGCCAAGGAACATCAGATGCTGGATTAATGGTTGCACAATGGAAATCTCAAGCTCGTAAGGGTCGAACGTCTCCTTACAAATGAGGAGAAGAGCGATCCTAAGTATTGTATATTTCACCAGACTATTGGTCATCCAACTAAGGATTGTTTTACTCTAAAGAGAATATTCAATGAATGAATTGCATGAGGAGAGTTGATCATAGAAAACAAAAATGTCAGAATTAATCCGATCTAGCTCATAACGACCAGAGAGGAGCTATCAATGTCATCAGCTATGACCCTTTCATGATTGCAGCAATCGTCGTACAACCCTTTGGAAGTAAGGAAAAGTCGATGGAGGCTCATGACAATGAGTATCCGCCTCTTTTCATAGCATTATTAAAGACTGCAAACTTTAGGAACTTCTTTAACTTGTTGGGATTTGATGAGAATGCTAGGCTTGCGACAGTGGTTGCACTTACACAAATCTCTAAAGGTCAATATGTGGAGTGTAATGCAATGTAACGCAACCTATCAAGAGAATGGCTAGGGTATATGAAAATGTCATCTTAGTCATTGAAGTATATGTGTGTATGAAAGGCCTTAAGCATAACTGTCCATTATATATAGAAGGTGTTCTTTTTCGCTATCCGGTTAAAAGAACATTCACTGACAACAGTTCTTCATTGAATATAATACCAATGAATATGTTCAAAGCTATAGGGATCGATATTTGACACTTAATTAGACAACCCATATCGACAAATGGCTTCAATTATGCCCCTACTGACTCTGTTGGATATGTTAATGTTGATCTTAAAGTTGGGCCTATTCATAGCACCACTACTTTTCATGTGATTGATGTACTCGTGCAATATCACTTTTCAAAGGATATTGAAATGGGAAAGATGTGTTTATTCTAGCTATAAAGAATCCTTTTAAATAACATGAGTCTTATTTTACTGAATCATAATTCTTTGATGAATTTGCTAAGGAGGGGGAAATGAGCTATAGCTAAGCCATCTAGTACTCCCTTGCCTACATAGGAGGAAAACTCAAGAAGATCAACAAAAGAAGAAAAGGATGCATGGATGTCATAGAGGGAGGAAGAAAAATAAGTAATCTAATAAAATCGAAAGTTTCATTAGAGAGGATGGACAGTATATGTACCGTCTATGATGGTTTGAGGGATCTGAGGACGCATGCTTATCTTCTTCAGATCCCACACCAGTCCAAGAAGTTCAACCTGCCCTACAACAATTATAAGATCAAATAAAGCCTCAAGCTGAGGAAATAGAAGAATTGGACTTGGCGCGATTAGGGGAGTTGCGAAGGCCAATATTCATTAGTAAAAGTCTCCCATGGGAAATGAGAGTTCATATTACTAAGTTATTGAAAGAGTATAGAGACGTGTTTGCATAGACTTATGAAGAGATGCCTAGGTTGAATCGTAACCTTATAGCATATAGACTAAATATTGCTCCTAAGGCTACCTCCATAAGGAAAAAGAATGGACAAATAAGAGTATGCATGAACTTTAAGGATCTAAACAAAGCTTACCCTAAGGATGATTTTCCATTACCAAATGTTGACACTCTAATAGATGCAACCGCAGGTCATGAGTCATTTTCATTCATAGATGGCTTTAGTATATATAATCAAATTAAGATGGCAAAAGGAGATGTAGAGTGTACACCCTTTCATTTACCAGTTGGAAACTTCTATTATACCATCATGCCATTTGGACTTAAGAATGTAGGCACCACGTATCAGAGGGCAATGACCACTCTATTTCATGACATGATGCATAATTGTATAGAGAATAATGTTGATGACATAGTCATTAAGTTTAGAAGAGCACCTAATCATTTAGTCCATTTATAAAGGGTCTTTGAATGATGTTGGCTATATAAACTTCACATGAACCCTCTCAAGTGTATTTTCGGTATGTCTTTAGGGAAGTTTCTTAGCTTTGTTGTGTATCGAAAGGTAATTGATGTTGACCATACAAAAGTATGAGCCATGAGATCAATGCTATGTCTCACCACCTTAAAGGAATTGAAAGCCTTTATGGGAAAGGTCTCGTACATAAGAAGATTTGTGCTTGCACTTGCAAAAATTTCATATCCATTGCATTAACTTTGCAAAAAGGAATTTGTTTGAATGGGATTGAATCCATGAAGAGGCAATGCAGAAGATTAAGCAATCCTAATTTCCCCATAGACTATGACTATGCCTATCAAAGGGGGACCTTTGGTCTTATATCTTACTTCTATTAACAAATCTATCGGAGCTTTGCTTGTACAAGAAGTGGAAGGTTAAGAGCAACTTGTATACTATTTAAGCCAAACCCTTCAAGAGAGCGAGGTTAATTACCTAGCTTATGAGAAATATTGTCTCGCGTTGGTATTTGCCATGTAGAAATTAAGGCACTACTTTCTTGCACACAAGATCTATCTAGTGACTCGATTTGATCTGATCAAGTACTTACTATCTCAACCAACCATGTCAAGATGCATAGCAAAATGGTTGCTTCTCCTTGAAGAGTTTGATATTATGGTATAATCTCTTAAAGCTATCAAGTCACAAGCTTTAGCTGACCTTTTAGCACAATTCCCAAACGCGTAAGAGAGCTTAAGTACGGATGTTATACCAATTGAGTTTCATAAGGATTCTTTAATGGTTGAAACGGAAGGAAAATGGACATTGCAATTTGACGGGTTAGCGGGAAGTCAGGGTTAGGGAGCTAGAATTATATTGACATCACTTAAGGGTCATGAAGGACCACTGGCATTGAAACTTGTTTTTCAATACACTAATAATGAGGCTAAATATGAAGCATTGTTACTTAGCTTATTATTGGCACAAGAAGTTAGGGTACTTAATTTATGTGTTCAAGGTGACTTAAACTTAATAATTAAGTAAGCCATGGGTGAATTTGGATTAAAGGAGCTTACACTAGTGCCTTATAGGGCTGCAGTGCAGACCTTTGTCAAAAAGTTCAACTTCGTGCGATATGAGCACACAATACGATCTACGAATTGATATGCCAATGTGTTGGCCACTCTGGCATCTAAAATTCCGATTCAAGATATAAGTAGGGATGTAAATGTCCAAGTAATAAAGAAATTTATACCCTGTACAACATTAAATTTTCTTGAGGAACAAGAAGAGGTATAGAATGATTGGCGCATCTTGTTTATGGAACAGGTGGTTCATTTTAGTGCAACCTCTATTTTAACATTGAAAAACTTCATCAACATCAAGGGAATGTTGTATTACAAAGACCCAAAAGAGGTATTGTCTCATTGCATTGGAGCAAAGGAGGCTAGTCTCAAATTGGACAAATATCACCAGATTTGGTGTGGAGAGAAGGACCCCCCATTATATCGACGCATTCAACATGCAGGCTACTATTGGCCTTCGATGGCGAAGGATACACTCCATGTCCAAAAACCTTGTCCCAAATGTTTAGCATAGGAGACTGGAGGTGTCCATACATTAACTACTTAGAAAATAATGCGTTGCTTACAAATGGTATGGATGTTAGACTCGTAAAACGCAAGGTTAGAAAGTATCTCATGCATAAAGGTGAGCTTTATAGTGTATCATTCATGGGGAAATCCTTAAAATGCATTACCTCCCCTAAAACAGAAACTGTTTTTACTGAGGTGCATGCTGGAGAATATGGAGAGAATTAAAGAAGAAGAAAATTGTATTATTAATTACTCGATAGAAGATACTATTGGCCTACAATGGAAGCAGACGCTTTCAATTTTACTAAGAGATGTGTTGTTTGTTAACAACATGGTGATGCTATCTATGCCCATGTGGTGACGCTTCATAATGTTATAACCCCTTGGCCTTTCCATACATGGACATTCAATCTTATTGGACCTATACATCCTCCATCAAAGGGATATATTTGGATCTTAGTCAAAATAGAGTGCTTTACGAAATGAGTAGAGGTAATTCCCCTGAAGAAAGCAATTGGGCCAGCTGTAGCAACTTTTATAAAGGAGAACATTATATGCTGATTCGGGATCCTGAAGCACATCCTTTCCAACAATGGAACTCCTTTCATCAATTCTTAGGCTTGACAATTATTAGCTTCCTGCAATATCAATCATATTAAATCCATGCCTTATTATCCAAAAGGAAATGGTCAAATTGAGCAACAAACAAGAGTTTATTGAAAGTCCTTAGTCGTTTGGTATATGACAATCATAAGGAATGACATGATAAGTAGCCACTAGCACTTTGAGCCTACAGGACGTCAAAATGAAGGTCGACGTAAGCAACTCCTTTTTTATTGGTGTACAGGGTTGAGGCGGTGGTTCCGATAGAAGTTTTGATTCTATCTGCTAGATTGGCCATAAATACTGAGCTTGAACTCGATATACTATGAATGATAGACTTAGAAGTATTAGATGAGAGGTATAATACTACAAAATGTAGTCTCATTAATTATCAACATAGACTTATAGTGGCTTAAGATTGCTTAGTAAAGAAGAGATCATTTCAATAAGGCAATGTTGTACTTTATGCAGCCAAGCATGTGTGCCGAGGCATTTTAACACTGAAATTTACACCTAAGTGGGAAGGGCCTTTCATCATTGAAGAAGTACATGAGAGCGGGTATTGTAAGCTCCAAAACCGTAGGATTGATGCTATCACATCACCAATAAATTTCTAATACATAAAAAAGTTTCATATGTAAAGAGTATGACATATCATAATTTAAATGAATATGTGACTCTAGTTATATGAGCTTAGTTTCAGTCAATTATTCTTTCAAATTAACACTTAACTAGAGTAAGCATCGTGTCACTACTACTTAGTACGAGATTTGCCTCCTAAGGGTATGATAGCTACGAGTTCATGTTATGTTAACTAGTAAGAGTATTGTCTCTTAGGAGCATAACATGATACCCTTTATACATAACTTAATTTCACTATTTAATGCTTTATGCATATCATATCAATGGGGTTAAGAAGTGGGTAATATCCCCTTAACACGTTGAATGTTGTTTTATTAATGACGGATTGCAAATTGTGGTCAAATGTTGCTTGCACATAAGATGTGCAATGTTCTATTCTATACTCTTTTAAATGAATTTTTAAAGCCCAATATAAAGTTATTATGATATACATTGTGATTGTGCTGCTAAATATAACGCACACTATAACTATTAGGACATCCTTAATGCTCGTAAAAGAATTAAGTTAGTATGATGATTCATTCAACAACATAATAGAAAAAGTATGAGAAAGTCTAAGTAAAAAAGGGGAAGTGTTCCCTCATTCACTTTCTACAAACATGCATAAAAGTCAATGTATAAATAAAAAGACTCAAACAGGGATCACTTAACGATGAAGCATTGATCTAATAGAGGTTTTTCAATCTATGTCCCTAATACGTTTTTGCATTTCCAACTTAATTACTTCAAGCTTAACTTCAAGTTGATCATGTCGCTCTACAATATCTTGTGATTCTAACATTTTTTGGGCTTTAGAGGCAATCACTTCCATATTTGGTAATTTGAAGCTTAAGCTATGCGCTCTAATGGCATTACTTACCAAAAGTTGCAAGTCTTGAATAGGTACTGATTCCCAAGACTTGTCTAAAGGTGAAGTAGCTTTCCCAATGAAGGTTATTATAATATTTGTCACCTCACTACTAAGACAAATCGATCTAATCTAAGAATCACTCTCCATAGTCCGCAAGTCCTCTAGTAGTTGTAAAAGATCCAATGGAACTGTAAATCCATGAAATGAAGAATATGCATCGGAAGGCTGAGATGTCTCCATTACTACTATATGGGGTAAACTTCCCTCAATTTGCTTTAGCACCTCAACAGCTATAGTAAGGTCAGTATGGTCATGGGCCATTGGTGAAGGAATCTGACTGTATACTAAGGTGATATCATCAATTGCAATGGTGCTTGAGGAAATGCCATCTACTATACTATTTGGTTGGCTATTAAAGAGCCTAATTTCCCTTAGAACCTCAATATACTCCTAGATATCAGCCTTCTCTAAGTGTATGGCTCCATGGTTGTCTCGATCAACAATATTACTTAACTCTTTCAAAACTTCAATATGTTTCTCAGTTGGCTTATCCGCTTCAGTGGTAGCTCAATCTTGAATTTCCTCTTGATCAACAATATTACTTGATGGATCATCTTCATTACTACCTTCATTCGTGTCACCAAGAGATTCATCAGTGTTTGAAGACTCATCATGACTTTCACTACCATTGGCAACCTCAATAAGATAATTGCTTGCTTGAGGTGTTTTCCCAAAATCATATCGGATAGGGAAAAGAGAAAGAACGGAAGGGAGCTTCTTGGATGCCGTGTTATTCTTCAAAGTGAGAATAACATTTCGGTTGCCTTCATCTTATAAAGAAATAAAGAAAAATAATGAGTAAATAAGTCATGAGATAAAAAGTGTAAATACCAAAAGGATGATATTAACGAGATACCTCGCAAATTCACACATGCTTGATTTGTCTGATAGTAGGTAATTTGGGGGTAGAATGGTCTTTGTTATTCTTATTTCTTGTACTGGAAGGTGTTTTTTTCTTCTCACTCGGAGCTCAAAATAGGAATCATCCTTATAAATAGTTCTCACTAGAAGTTCACTTTCGACTGGTGTAGTCACATATTTCTTGAAGTCTTTTAGACAACCTATCCAATATGTAAGCCAACCGGTGGAGGCAATCCTGTGGTGACTAATAGATGGAAAAAAAAAAAAACAACTATCTCACTCCTAATCGGATGTTTCTAAAGTCATCTGGACTCAGTGATCTATAACACTTATCAAAGTCATCATCAATTGATATTTTTTAGGGGACCCCTTGGTCGAAACAAAATTGGCGAGTGACCTGGTATGGTGTGTATAACACTACCCTACACTCTAAATGATGATTGCTGGAGTCACCTTAGTTACATAAAGAAGGGAAACCTCCAAGTGAGCAACAAAGGATGAAACTAGCTTCAGCAGTATCGAGTCTTTCCCTTATACTAAGTAAATTCATGATATCATTTGACCATTTGGGCAAAAATGTAGGCACCACAAATATCTGGGTATCTTACTAATGTAAGGGCGAAAAGTGACTTCTTTATAGTTGTCCAACACATCCAATAATGTGCTTAAAGGTCATTTATTGACCTATGATTAAGCTTACGGCTCACCACATTTGGGCCTGTCTAGACAAGATTCATAGTATCGCTTATATCGCTCACAAAAGAAAATATGCAAGAATACTACACCTACATGAGACACGATAGCATACTGACCCATCGATTGAATGGAAGTCTCATGATAAAGATTAAGACGCTGGTATAATGATCCTAAGCAAAATAGTCCTAAGGTGAAACACTTCTCATGTGCTATATGAATTGCTAAGTGAAATAAACATGGGCTCATACTATCTTTCAGTCCGTTAGGTAATACGTACAAAGATAGCTAACAAGCAATGAAAGCCTCCAATTCATATCTGTAAGAAGAGACCATTTATGAGATAATTCAGCTAGATTCACAAAATGAAATAATAAAAGTAAGAGTATTGATACTCACTTGTATTCTTCATCCCTTTCAAAGAAATGTCCTACCCAAGCATTGAAAGTAGCTTTTTTGTACGTGTCTATAATTTTCTTTCTTTTAGCCTCCAAAGTTAAGATTAGGTCTCGATCGTATTCGGAGATCGTAGATGTAGTGATATCAGTTGCACTGAAATCACAAAGATGTAGAAGCGTACTGACATCCTCCAAGGTGGGTGTGACTTCATCCCATGTAGTCATAAATGTGTGTGTTTGAGTGCTCTAACGATACATTTGTGCCCTCGAAATCTCCATGTTGTTGGAATGAGGAAAACTGGAATGGGAGGAAATATATACTAGAAAATATATGTCCGCCTTCTCTAAAGCATCAACATAGGTTGGGTTGCTCAAGATATGATTCGCCCAATTAACCTAACCAACTACAGGAATTTGAGGGAAGCGAAATAAACTTTCGGATAGTAAGATTTCTTTCTTCTCATTTTTGAATCGAAGTATCGAATCTCCTTTTATATTTCGCCTCTCATGTACTTGAGGTTTTCGCCTGATGAATTGTAAGATACCTTAAGCGATTGGCTGATTGTATAAGTCTTGCTTTCTTATGTCATTTCAAAAGGAATCCTCCTTCATTATTACGTCAAGTTACTTATCCTGTGATGAGAGCACAATTAAAATGCAATCATCTTGAACAGTGAATACTTATATGCTTTTATTCTTATTGAGTATCTTTTTCTTGGATTTCTTACTCATATTTGAATATCACTTATAAAGTTGAAAAATAAGGATCAGTTAGACATATGATAAAAAGAAAGAAACTCAGCATTGTAAAAGATACTAAGTGTTAGACATGGCAAAAGAGAATTACACATTGAGTTAACTTAGATGCAAAAGTCATAAGAGGGAGATTAAGTAGTAGAAACAAAAAGAAAATCTAACCATATTATAAGGATGAAGATCTAAGCTCAATTTATGTGAAAACCGGTGGAGTTGTCAAAATTATAGCTGAATAAGATATGGAGATGCAAGGAATTTTTTTTTTTTACGGGAAAAACGAAAGTGGGGAAGTCATCATCGATCCAGAGCAATTCTCCATTGATTTGAAAAAAGTCTTGTCTCATCCCTCTTTCAAAGAAATAATATGAACTCCAAAGCATCATCTCTTTCTCCCCTCCATGAATCCGCCCAATATAAACTCAGACTTCAACCCCCTTGTGAATTTTAGAATATATATATACTCTCCTTTCGAGAGTAAAAGAAGTATGCTTCAAAAAATAAAAAGGAAAAGAAAAAACGTCCATGTCCAGATTCAACCTTACGGTCATTTCCCTCGACCGTTCCGCCTATCCCATTTCTATTTCACCCCGTGGAATCCACCTAAACTACCAAATTCCTCCCCATTTCTTTTTTAACCTCGTAGTGTTCGCCGTAAATTAACCTCCCTCTCCTTCCGAACAGCTTAGTAGCTGAATATCCTACTTGTTAGAGGCATCCCAATTCTTTTCTATCGTATCACATTACTTTATAACTCAAAGGATCCACCAGTATTGTCATACACCATAGCATCTGAAACATTTCAAGGGACAGCATCTAGGGTTCTTGATAAGTTTGTTAAGTTACTTGTTGATGAATATATGGAGGATGTTTATAAGGAATTCAGAGGTAGGGAGCCGAAGCGCCAGAAAGTGGCCTTGCTGGAAATGGTTTCGGCTGTTGGATGAGGGTCGGATGTGGCTTCTGAGGCTGCAAAGAAGTTTGATTTTAGGCCTGAGCTATTTCAAAAACTTGTAGAGTACAAGAGGAAGCAATCCACTTGGAAATGTTTCGTTAGGATTGCAATATCTTTTGTAGAGGTCAGGAAGCTTGGATTATTGAACTGGATTTTGCAGCAGAAGGATATGCACGCTGGTGTCCTTCGTGGGATTGGGAATGAGGATGATGGTTCATGAAGGCTACTTAAGCTGACTGTTTGAAGTATTTCGCAATTGAAACCGTGAGGTAAATTCGTTAAAATCTGATTGCTCAGTTTCTTTTGAATGCATGTTGAAATTCATCGAGGTGGCTCCGGATAACATAACATGCAACACGGTGGATTGAAGAGACTCGATGAAACTCAGTTTATGATTGAGATGAAACCATTGTCTCTAGCCCCTGATTTTACTCTATTGTTAGAAGCTATTATGAAACCGAAACAATATAATGGGGTCACCAGATTGGTTGGGGATACAGATGTTTTACCGCTCACTTGGGATATCTATATGTTTTCATCAATAGTTTGTGCCATCTAGAGCGTATCGATTTTTTTGGGTCTTGGTACTTTTACCGTTAAGGATATGTCATTCCAATATACTCACTCGTGTGATTTAGCTATGAATAATGTTGATGGGTATGGGATGCGGGGATTCTTAAGGGAACTCCGAATGAAGTGAAAGTAATCTTGATGCTAGATCATGTTGATTGAACTTGGAATCAGTGGATAGAGGCAAATATTTTGGTCCTGACATTGGGCATTAGTGGAATTACAAGAAGATTGCTAGAGGGGGATGATGTTTTTCAGATTGGAAAGAAGTTAGGCTTAATGACGTCTCGGAAATTTCGAAGTATTGGTAAAATTCTCAATTTCTGCTTAAGGCCAACCTTTGCACAAATGTCAACATTGTACATGTTGAGAATAAAGTGACTATTTTAAGGGAAAAGAATTCCAGCTGAGTTAAAAAATAGGGCACAACCCCCACGTCTTTCACATGCACGCTTGCAGCACATATAATGCAAATTTAGAAGTCATAAGTTGAGGTGAACTCTTACCTTCACCGGGTTATTGTAAAAGATGCAAGTTGGACAAATTGAGCTTCGATTGGTGCTGACTATCGATACTCCTTCAAAATGACAGCTGAGAACAAGGAATTAAAGGAAAAGAATAAAAGAGTGTAAGTGGTGTGAAAAGGGAATTTAAAAAAAAAAAGAAAGGGAAGAAAAAGGGACAAAGACATGCCTAAGCTACACAAGAGTTGGATGCTGTGGTATATCTACTGACTTGCGACAATAATGAAGGTTGATTCAGCAATGAGTGAGCTCTTTGTTTTTCTCTTCAACGGCCATTGTTGATGGGTTTGATGGTCAAAACTCTACTTTATTCTCCGAGCCTCTTGTCTGCAACTTTCAAGCCTTGCTCTCTAGTCCTGCAGCTTTTGTTCTTTCGCTAGATAATTCCAATGGCAGCATGTTTCCATGATCAATATGTGCTTCGATAGCTTTGTTCTTCAACTTCGCACTGAATTTTGTTGATAACTCTGAACCTCGAGAGTTGATAAGCTGCGAAAATGTATATGAAGAAGCAAGCACTCAAGAAATGAAATTGAAGAAATATGGGAACAAGAAAAGTGTATGGGCTAGAGTAAAATAAAATCGAAGGAAGAGAGCGTGTATGAAGCGGATGTAAGTAAAATCGAAAAAGAACTTGCACAGAGGCTGAACTTGTGTTTAGCTGGGACTTGTATTTAAAAAAAAAATAAAATAAAATAAAGAACAAAGGGGGGATGAGTAGGAGACGAGGCAAATTCAAAGGAAATGTATATGAAGGCAGATATGAGTAAAATCGAGAGTAGTGAGCTGAAAGAAGTGGAATGCGCAGGGGAAATGATGCTATGAAATATTGATGCCGATAAAGTACAGAAGAAAGATATGAGTAAAATCGAGAGTAGTGGGCTGAAAGAAGTGGAATGCGCAGGGGAAATGATGCTGTGAAATATTGATGCCGATAAAGTACAGAAGAAGGATGAAGAATTGACGACAAGTGAAGATGAATGTTGTGTATCTAGAGAAAGCATGAGCAAGAAATATGAATGAAGAAAGGAGAAGAAAGTGTATCGAGATGAACAGTCGATTGACTCAACGAAATCGTTAGAGGACGGCACTATATGAAGGAGGAGAGGAAAATAGAAGCATGTGGACTATAACGGAAAATATTGACCAAACACCCTCTATACAATCAGAGTGTGACACCTCATCTTGGAATCATATACTTGTGCACTGGGTGTATTCCCAGGGAAAATATTATGTTTATCCATTGTGAGTTGCCAGCTAATAAGAGAAAAAATGGGGCTACTTATTTTGTATTCCAAAACAAAGAAAGAAGGCGTGCAATGCTTGAAGGCCACGACTACACGCGTAATGGATAAAGCATATTCAAGTGATTGCATGTGGGTATCTTCCCACACCATTATAATTGGAGCAATTTCAACTTGTACAACATTGGGCTTTGCTTCTGTTAATGACAACATGTGTCCATCAATGGCGATGAAATAATGAATAAAATATTGTGCACTCAAATGACCATTTAAAATGGTTATGCAGAGTATGCGACAACATGTGGTTCTCATGTCTTGAGGGCATTTTGATTTTCAGCATTAGCAAACGGATTTATTATTTAAAAAAAAAAAACCAAAAAACAAAGAGAGAGCTCAAGCCTATCGATTGATGATTAAGCCATTCATTGATCATGATACTACTAAGAGGAAATCAAATTTCATTATGAAGCATATAAATCCAACATTGTCAACAAGTGCAGGGTGATGCGAGCAAGTAGATAGCATTCCAAGCTTGTGTAATGAAACATTCATATACAATGATCTTGTGATGTTTGTAACCAATTTTTTCATTATACTTTACAAGAGATATGAATTAGTTAAGAAATAGACAACTCGAAGATGATTTTTTCTAATACTGCTATGAGGGCAATGTATGACTTAGTTTAGTCAAGACATGGCATATAAGTATTAGATCCTGTGAATTCATGCATTAAGTTAATTATTGAATAAAATTGGTGGTGATGCAGCTGTTTAATAGTGCATATGCACCAAAGTCAATTGAAAGGTTCATTCGATACTCAAATTCTTTTAACTTTGTCCGAAAAACTTTAGTTAAGAGATAAAAATGTAGAGGGCTAAATTTGATTCGTGAGTTTTAAGCCCAATAATAAAGTGGTTTTGACTCTTTAAGCTAAAGTTATAGGGCTCGGAGAGTTAAGCCCCATAAGAATTTAGGACGATCAAGGGAGACTTAGAATAGTGAGCTTGGAGTAAGATTTGTTAGATTGGTTCACCCGATTTAACCTTTCTTAGTTTGACTTACACTAAGAAAATATAAAACCTTTTATTTGAGTCTAAACCTATAGAAAAAGCTCGTTTGATACTTATATATAAAAAGCTTTAATTTTAATCATTGATTAATGTTACGATCCAACGGATCGAATTTACCTACTATCTTCTATAAATACCCCATTCATTTCCTCATTTAGGGAGGAGACAAATTCCTATAAATGCCGTTACTCTGCTGGAATTTTATCTTAAAAATCAAAATACGCAAACACCTTAAGAACATCACCCCATCCTTCACTCATTGTGGAGTTTGATATCATCACGCTCCTTCATCTATCACTTGATGTGTTAGAGCCTACTAAGACTACCTATTCCTTCTCCCTATCCTACTTCACTTAATCATCCCATCCGTGCAAGTTAAATTGTTTCCTTAATCACGTGTAGCGCGATATATCACACAGTACGTATGTGACCTCTCCCAATATCTTACTCTCCACGTAATGCAATCTATTTTCGAAGCCTTAGTAGAAAGAAATAAGATGGACCGCACTGTATTTAATTAATCAGTTTCAATTTCAATGTCTTGCGGCAATAGTAAAAGCTTCTTGAATTGGCAGTGCTTCATAGAGCTCAACATTAGTAGATGGTACTAGTAAAGTCGTAGCTTGCAGCAAAGTTCCTAAACAATTTTAGTAGACTACACCTATACCCCTTTATTGTCTTGTTGATTTATAGCAGCATGATAATTCGGTTTAATTACTAACTTAAAAGGAAACTGCGAAACTTTCTTCCTATCCTCAACTTGTCTTATCCTATGATTTGTAACATCAGTTTAAGACAACATGATTGGGGAACTTGTTGCAAATTAAATTGACTAGTTTCCATTAAACTCAGATCATCTAAAATAGAGTGAACAACTCTATTTGGATCTAGTTGTAATTGATTAAAAAGACACTACTTCCTATTAGTCCAAAAATGGAAAAATATTGTACAACTACTGAAAGGAAAGAATTTGGCAATGCATCAGGTCTTTTAACCACGTACAAATTTAAGCTATGTTGTAGTTTTTAGTTATGATATTTAACTCTACAAACTACACTGTTCTCGCCCAGTTGCAATGGTAAAAAAGGTGCTTTAAAGTCTCATCACAACTGCAAAAGTAGTACAATGGAGTTACTTGAATTTTTTTGCAAAAAAAAGATTAAAATTAGTGGCCAAAGCATTATGAAAAAGTTGCTAAAGCAAGTGCATATATCTCGATTGACGGGCATTATCTAAATGAATTTCCCTACAGCTCTCTTAATATCACTAGAACAAGTGGATGAACAGCACTCGAGGCCCTTAACTCTATTTTGTAAACTATGGTATCACTTTTGACTGAATACTTTCCCACTCGTTCTTTTTGATTAAACCAATCAATTGTTGACTTGTAATCTAGATAATAAAATACAAAATAACACTCCTTTTAAATTCACTTAAAAGCCCTTCCACCAAAGACAAATCCTAGCAACCATTTTGAGAGTCAATGACATTAGAGACAAAAATATTTATCTTGTTTAGAGTTAAAGTTCAATCAGGTAAGACAAATTATAGTAAAGAAGGAATCCAATGATCCTTCCAAAACTTAATCAAATTACGATCATCTATATGCCAAATTAGATCCTTAGAAATAGATTCCCTCCCCTTTAATATGTTTTTCCAAACCCAACATACCCTACCCCTTTCAAAGAACCTACGAAATCATTATTTAGAAAGTAAATGCTTTTGACCTGTCAAACCTATAATGCATCAAGATTTTTTGAAATTCTCTAAGTCAATTTCCCCAATAATGCTAGATTAAAAGAATGAAGATCCCTAAACCCTAAACCGCCTCTATCCTTAGCCTTAGACAACAAAGACCACTTCTCTTAACGAATCCTATGTCCATTCTCCCCATCACCCCGTTAGAGGTTTGAAATAGCATCCTAATAGCATTTTTTTTTTTTAAAAAAAAAGTCAAAATAGCATAAGCCATCAACTTGAGTATGACCTCTTTCCCATCGGTAGATAGAAGACTCTTTTTCCAATCTTGTAATTTATTAATTATTCTCTCTTTAACACAAGCCAAAGCTTGACATTTTGATCTACCCCATGTAATGAGAAGACCTAGATATTTACCATGGCTATGGAGAATATTAATATGCAAAATATCAGCATAATCTCTTGTAACAATTTTGAGGAGTTGACTTACTAAAAGTTAGAGAGCTTTATTGATAATTTACTTTCTGACCTGATAAATGACAATATGACTCATTGATATCTTTTAACTTTTGAAAATTAAATCTATCAGCTTCAACAAAAACACAGGGAATCATTTGCAAAAAATAAAAGAGCAAGCATTAGACTCAAATTCTTAATCTTAATCCCTCTTAATAGACCCTGAGTACTTGCTTTTTGAATCATCATAGATAGAAAATCAGCTACTAAAATGAATAAATATGGTGAAAGTGAGTCACCATGTCCTCTCAAAGGTTTAAAGGATTCAACTCTTTTTCCCATTAATAATCATATTAAAAGAAAGCGATGTGACATAGGACATGATCCATTTAATCTAGTTACTTACAAAACCCATCCTATGCATAATTTCCTCTAAAAATGACCACTCAACTTTATTATACACTTTTTCCATGTCAATTTTGACTACACAAAAGTGTTTCTTTTTTGTTTATTTAGTTTCTAGGAATGGAAAACCTCATGTGCCATGGAACGGAGAAATTATACTATCTAAGAGTAATTTGATCCTATTTGATAGAATTTTGGAGAAAATTTTTTAGTATAAATTACATAAACATATAGGATGAAACTAGGTAACATCTTCAAGACAAAAAACTTTCGAGATTAGAACAATGTTAGTATCATGGAATCGAGAAGGAAAAGTACCTAACTGCATAAAGCTCTTGGTAACCTTACAAATGAATGGGCCGATCAAACTCTAATGTGATTGATAATAAGTTCCACCAAATCTATTGAGACCTAGCAACTTAAGAATACTAAGTTGGAAAATAGCCTCCTAAACCTTGTCCAATTTTACTGGCCTAGTAAGCTAGGCATTGTGATCCTCAATTACAATTTGATTAGCATATTCAAAATTTGCCACCACTAACTGACTAAGCTCAGAGGTCTATAATGTTGAGAAAAATTTCATGAAAACATCATTTATGGCAACTTCATTCTCTAACCATCATCCTTCCTCATCCTTAATTTTCAATATGGTATTTTTCACTCTCCTAAGGTTTGTCTATGGAAATCTTCGTATTGCAATCCCCATAAGTTAGCCAATTAATCTGAGATTGCTGATGCAAGTATATTTCCTCTTATTGTTAAGCAAACTCAAGCTATTGGTGTAAAGCTAACTCCTCCTCCAATAACAAATCTAATACTTCACATTGTTAAACAACCACCAAATGAGAATGTAATTCATCCATAAGTATAGCATTATTTCGAACATTTCATTTACTCTACCTAATTAAGGTAGTTCTACAATATTTAAGCTTTCCCATCAAACCTATCAAATTAGCCCTGACATATGTATTTTTGTCTAAGCTTATTGAATGACTTTTGAATAGCCCTCAATATTAAGCCAATCCTATTCAAACTTGAATAGCTTAAGTCCTCTTCTTCTACCAATATCCAATTGAATTAATATTAGTGAGTGATAAAATCTATGGGTTGGTAAATTCATAATATGCACTCTATTTCTCCAACTAAAATGAATTTACCAATCCCCCATTTAGTCTTTCCTTTACAAAGACACTGTCCCATCTTTAGTTAAAGCAAGTATATTATTGGCCCTAATAAACAACCTTAGGAAGATTGCAATCAGTAATCATTTACAAAAGACCAATAATCTAACTTTGTATTTTTCTTTCTCTACTTTCGCTCTTCTCCTTGCTACTCACTATTTCATTTAAATCACACACTATCATCTAAGGCAACACCATGCTGGAAGAAATAAGTCAAAATCTATCTTATACCCTAAGTTGATGTTGCAAACCAAGCTTGACATAAAAAACATGGTATTCTTATTCTTTCCTTACTCCTTCCAATAGTAAAATTGGTGTCAATTACATTTTTGTCAACAATAATAATTTCCCTCGCAACTTCATCATTCCATTGCAAAGCTAAACCACCCAACAAGCCTATTGGATCAACATAAAGCTTAGACCTAAAATGAAAATGCCTTCTTAAATAGTCACTTTTACTTTCCTTATCTCATGTTTTTGAGAGAAAAACCGCTAAGGCTTAAAATTTTCTAATAAGGCATTTTAGCTCTCAAACTGTCGAAGGCTCCCTAGGGACCAACTAATATCAGCAAATAATCAAATATATGGGTTGGTAAATTCATAATGTGCATTTTATTTCTCCAACCAATACGAATTTACTAATCTCCTCTATAGTCTTTCCTTTACAGAGATATAATCCCATCTTTAATTAACCAAGTATATTTTTGGCCTAGCGTTCTAACTCTCAAATTGTTAAAGTCTACCCCAAGCCTTGAGAGTTCTAACACAAACCATTCATGAGGACTTACTAATATTGGAAAGTGATCAAATCTATGGGTTGGTGAATTTGTAATGTGCATTATATTACTCTAACCAAAATGAATTTACCAGTCCCCTATCTAGCGTATCCTTTATAAAGATACCATCCCATCTTTAGTCAAACCAAGTGTATTTTTAGCCTTGATAACCAGCATTAAGAAGATTTCAATCACAAATCATCAGCAAAAAACTAATAATTTGGCTTTATGCATCCACTATCATCTAAGGCAACACTATGCTGGAAGAAATAAGTTAGAATCAATCCCATAACTAGAGTGGATGGTGCAAATCAAGATTGACATAACATAATGATATTCTTATTCTTTTCGTACTTCCTCCAACAGTAAAAGTGGTGCTAATCACATTTTTTTTAGCAATAATAATTTCCATCCCAACTTCATCACGCCATCGCAAACCTATACCACCCAACAAGCCTATTGGATTGACGTAAAGTTTAGACCTAAAACAAAAATGCTTGCTTAAATGATCAATCTTACATTCCTTATTTCATGTTTTGTGAGGAAAACCACTAAGGGTTGAAATTTTCTAATAAGGCATTCTAACTCTTGAACTATTGAAGGCTGTCTTAGGCCTTGACAGTTCCAACATAAACCACTCATGGGGATCGACTAATATCGGCAAATGATTTAATCTGTAGGTTAATAAATTCATAACATGTGATCTACATCTCCAGCTAAAACTAATTAACCACTCCCTCATATAGTCTTTCCTTTATAGAGATGCCGTCCCATCTTCAGTTAGACTAAGTATATTTTTAGCCTTCATAACCAGCATCAAGAAGATCACAGTAAAAAGTTGTTTGCATAAAACTAATAATTTGGCTTTATGATATTTCATTACTTCTACTCTCCTCCTCGTTACTCACTATTTCATTTAAATCACTTACTCTCATCTAAGGAAACACCATCTTAGATGAAATAAGTCCAAATCTATCCCATAACTTGAGTTGATGTTGCAAATCTAGATTATCATAACAAAACGATATTCTTATTCTTTCCCTACTTCCTCTAATATTAAATGTGATGTTAATCACATTTTGTCAGTAATAATAATTTCCATTACAACTTCATCATGCCACCACAAAGCTAGACCACTCGCTAAGCCTATTGGATAAATATAAAGTTTACACCCAAAATCAAAATGCTCACTGAAATAATGAATCTTACAATCCTTATTTAGTTTTTTCGTTTAAAGAACCATCCGAGTTTGATATTTACTTATAAGGAATTCTAGCTATGGAATTGTCAATGGTAGCCCTAGGCTTTGACAATTCCATCACAAACCATTCATGGGGATTGACTAATATTGATAAGTGATCAAATTTGTTCGTTGCTAAATTGGTAATATGCACTATATTTTTGTTGCCACAATGAATTTACCAATCCCTTATCTAGTATTTCCTTTATAGAGACACCATCCCATCTTTACTTAGAGTAAGTATATTTTTTGTCCTAATTACCAACCTTAAGAGGATTGCAATAAAAAATCATCTACAAAAAATAATAATCTAGCTTTGTTTCTTTCTTTACTTTCCCTCTTCTCCTTGTTACTTACCATTTCATTTAAATCACCCACTATCATCCAAGGTAGCACCATGTTGGAAGAAATAAGTTAAAATCTATCTTACATCCAGAGTGGATGTTGCAAATCGAGATTAACATAATAGAATGATATTCTTATTCTTTTCATACTCCCTCTAATAGCAAAAGTGGTGCCAATCACATTTTTGTCAGCAATCATAATTTCCATCATAGCTTCATCATGCCACCATAAAGCTAAATGACCCAATAAGCTTATTGGATCAACATAAAGTTTAGAACCAAAACAATAATGCTTGCTTAAATGATTAATCTTACATTTCTTATTTCATGTTTCTCTAAGAAAAAACACTATGGGCTGAAATTTTCTAATAAGACATTCTAGCTCTTAAACTATCGAAGGCTACTGTAAGCCTTGACAATACAAACACAAACCATTCATGGAGACTGATTAATATCCATAAGTGTTCCAATCTATGGGTTAGTAAATTCGTAACATGCGTTCTACTTCTCTAGCTAAAGCCAATTTACCAATCCCTTATATATTCTTTCCTTTATAAAGATATCATCCCATCTTTAGCTAGACTGAGTATATTTTTTGCCTTGATAACTAGCATTAAGAAGATTGTAGTTAGTAATCATTTGCATAAAAATAATAATATGGCTTTTTGATTTTTCACTACTTCCGTTATCCTCCTCATTACTAACTATTTCATTTAAATCATCCACTCTCATCTATGGTGACACCTTCTCAAAATAATTTAGTCAGAATCTATCCAACAACCTTAGTTAATGTTGTAAATTGAGATTAACATGACAAAATGATATTCTTATTCTTTCCTTACTACTTCCAATAGTAAGTGAAGTCAATCACATTTTGGTCAGTAACAATAATTTCCATTACAACTTCATCACACCACTATAAAGCTAAACCAGTTACCAAACCTATTGGATCACCATGAAGTTTAGACCTAAAACAAATGTGCTTGCTCAAATGATCAATCTTACATTCCTTATTTTGTATTTTCATCTAGAGAACCATCAGGGGTTGGAATTTTCTTATAAGGCATTCTAGCTATTGAACAATTGAAGGCAGCCCCAAGCGTTGACAATTGCAAAACAAACCATTCATGGGGATTGACTAATATCGATAAGTGATCAAATCTGTATGTTGGTAAATTCGTAATATGCACGCTATTTCTCTACCTAAAATGAATTTGCCAATCCCTTATCTAGTCTTTCCTTTACAAAGACACCATCCTATCTTTAGTTATAGCAAGCATATTTGCTACCCTAATAACCAACTTTAGGAGGATCGTGATGAAAAATCATCTATAGAAAATTAATAATCTCACTTTCATTTTTTTTTCCTAACTTTTCTTTTCTCCTCATTACTCACTATTTCATTTAAATCACCCATTATCGTTTAAGGCAGCACCATGCTAGAAGCAATAAGTCAGAATCTATCCTATAACCTGAGTTAATGTTGCTAATCAAGATTGACGTAACACAATGATATTCTTATTCTTTTTCCATACTCCTTCCAAAAGTGAAAGTTGTGCCAATCACGCTTTTGTTAGCAATAATAATTTCCATCGCAACTTCATCACACCATTACAAAGCTAAACCACTTAACAAGCCTATTGAATCAACATAAAGTTTAGACCTAAAACGAAAATGCTTCCTTAGATGATTAATCTAACATTCCTTATTTTGTGTTTTTGTACGAAAAACCACTAAGGGCTGAAATTTTTTGATAAGGCATTTTAGCTCTCAAACTGTCAAAGGTTGCCTTAAGCCTTGATAGTTCCAACACAAACCACTCATGGGGACTGCATAGCTATTGGAGGATAGCTACAATAACCTAATCCAGTCAGTTCAGATGCTTAAATAACACGGACTTTAACTAATTAGTTCTCTATGCTGAGATTTTTGCAACAAATGAAAACTTCAAAGATGATAAGAAATCTACTTACCTATCTTACATGATCATCTTTATCTATACGAGCCACTTGGCTTAATCACATCCTTACCCTATTTAACTAATAGCCGCATCCAACTTATTTTCAAAATGAAGATTGGCCACTTTAAGGTTAGGATTTGTAGAGCTTTGGTAGTGGGTGAGATTGATGTCTTCTAGCAACTGTATCTGAGGAGAAAGTGAAAATGGAGTAGGTTTAGGGTAGGGAACTAAGATGGGAGAGGTTGACTAGGGAAACTTAGTATGGAAGATGGTGGGCTAATTGGTTAATAAGCTACGTAAAGATTGGTTGTTTGAATCATTGGGGGAGATATACTAGGGTAACTTGTGACGGTCGAACTAGAAGAAGATGGGGATTTTCCTTCGTTTGACAACAAAGGACAATTAGGGTTTGAGAGAATGTGCCTGGAGTTTGCTGCAAAATTCTGAAATCGGGTGCCCAAGTGAGGGGGTGAAATAAGCTTAGAAGAAAGATTTGGCCTAAGATACTCCAATTTGTCTTCCCCTTATCAGCTCCACATGAGGATAAATTCTCTTTACATACCGCTTTAGTAAATTCAGTGTCGAGTATTGGTACTGAATCAACAGCCTTTGCAAGTCCATCCTCCACGTGTCCAGGTATCATAAAATGTGGTAACTTCCCTTAAACTTGGGCCACATGAACAATTAGCAGTTTCTCCTTCATCATCCAATAAGGTGTTAGGTTACCTGTTGGTAGTGCAAGAAATTGAACTTCCATGGAATTTTTTTTTTGGTTATTATTGTTTCATCTTTAAGAAGTTTAGCTGGTATCCTAGCTATTGAATAGCGTATGTTAAATTTGAGTGGTTACAAATAATAATAATAAAAAATGTATCGTAAAAAACAGGTGTTGAGAACGTGAATGTTATTACTCAAAAATAAAAAAGTAAATAACAGGAAAATGAAGCCCCGCTATTATTTGTTTATTTATTTTTTGAGTTATACATACAATTTATACTAAAAAATTTTCCCAAAAAATGTCAACTAAGTTGACTAAGAGGGGATATCAAATAGTACATTAGGAAAAACAAGGAGAAGAATCAATGCCATGATGCAATGAGTTCTGAACATAGGCAAAATAGAAGGGATAAAATGCATTTTATGTCCTAGCATTTCTAAAAGTGTCGACAAAGTCCAACATCTCTTTTAAAATGTTTCATCAAGCGAGATTTGACATCCTTCGCTTCTAGTTGGCTCTCAGCGAAACACCTCATCTATGCCAAGTCTATTCAAATTTTCTTTTACTGCACCTGAGCCAGCTCTATAGAAATAAGTTTAAATATTCGATCAAATCCTTTCCCAGCAATATAACTTCTCTTTTACTGGAAATGAACTACTTAGACCAGTTTTCTAAAATTTTTTCTCGGTGAATTCCTTTTACTTTTTCCTTTTCTCTTATAATTGATTTCTATTGTTTTTAGATGTATTGTTTTTCTATACTTCCGTTCTTCTCTATAATTTCCTAAAGCAAGTGCTTTAAATTTCAAAGGGATTAGTCGATAATCAAGAATAGGTTTGGCATTAAAGCTTCTCATTCTTTTATGTAGTGAGTGATCTAAGAATTTGCTAAAACGATGTTACCTTTTTATTTAATGGCGTTTAAGAAACCTTTTGATTAGGGAATTAAATTAGAGAAGGGTTTCATCAAGCGTGATATTTCATGTAAATTGCCTGTTGGTGATGGTCTATGTTCTGCTTTTTGAGATATACTTGTTTTATGCGGTCTTGTTATTTGGTTTCTAAATGTGGTTTGGAAATTTTGATTTGTAGTTTCTGGAATGTGTTTGGAAGGTTGTCACTTTTAAGGTAAGTTTTACAACAACACAATACTATCTCAAAACTTTCTCAGAATTATTCAAATGAATCATGGACCTTATGTTCAAATGATACACCATCATTGCCAAATTTTGATCACAATCCCTCAAGTTCAAGCTTAGATCATAAGCCATTGGCATCAAACATTGAGCATACAACCCCAACACGAAATTCTAAACCCTGATTAGTGTGGGTATGTGAACTAATTGTTTAATGATTGGCACATTCTTTTATTATTGTTGATAATTTTTATTTATAATGGTTCTATGATTGAGAAAAGACTTCATATATTTGTTGTATATTAGTTAAGTGCAATTACAACGCATGTTGGCAATGATGTTAAGTTCAATTAGTTAAGTTCTATATTTAAATTAAGTACAATTAAAATTCATGCTAACTCTTTTTATATGAATAGTAGGATGCATGATACAATCTTAGAGTTTCATATGAGTGGGTATATGCTGTATTGTGGTGTTTGTAGTGGCTTATGGTTAAGCGAATACTAGTGATGTTAAAGTATTAGGAGTAGTGTGAATACATAAGGAGTTCGTATAAGTGCCATGGGGGAAATACTAATAAGCTTTATCTTTATCGACATATAATTCTTATTATTGAATTATATAAAAAAAAAGGGTTTTACATATTTGTTTATTTCTTTGTAGGAGGGTCATTTTTTGATTTTGAAGAGTATAATTATTGGAGAAAAGATTGCAAATGGGGTTGTCCAAAAAATTGATCCATTATGATGAGTTTGAGGAGCAACATTAGCTACAAGTTGGTGTAAATTTCTTGTTTGTATTTCTATGAAGAACGATGAATGTCTTCTAAAATTGTTTGGTGTGATGAAGATTATTGGAGATGCAGTTAAGTGTGCTAATTGCTTGGACATTATCTTTTCTAAGGTTTTTTCTTTTTCCTTTTCGATTATAGATATTGCAATATATTATTGTTTACCAATATATTTGATATTTATTTGTAGGTTGAGGAGGATTGTGATGATTTTTGAAAGACGACCATGCAAAAATGAGAAGATTGATCATTTTAGTTAGTGGATGCTTACTCCTTTAATATATTTGATATTTATTTATAGGTTGAAGAAGGTTGTAATGATTTTTTAAAGACAACCATGCAAAAATGAGAAGATCGATAATTTTAGTTAGTCCTTTTTTATGTTTTAGGACATAAGAAAACATGGTAAGACTTGTTACATTATTGTGAAAAAAGAAAAATCTTAGAAATATTTTGTATTTGCTACAAGCAATGTTGCCTTCATGGCAAACTATTTAAGATTTGTTGGGTTGGTCTGGGGAGCAGGATCTTCTAATGGAAACAATACAAGTACTTTTTGCTCATAAGACCTTTTTTTGTTTATCATGAGATTGAAACATTACTATCTATCATTATAAAAGTTTTCAAGTTATTTATATGTGATGTCATAATGTAATTATATGAGTGCAAAAAAATAGAAACAAAACAAAACACTTTCTTAGGGTAGCCATAATCCCCTCAATAGCATTAGAGTAG